>CM048750.1:46370796-47815796 GCA_026315105.1 Locusta migratoria | reverse complement strand
ATGTTTTAATTGTCTTATACATGTCTCTGATCTCTGTATTAGTGCATTTTTGACACTCATTCATAGAACTGTTTTACATATTTATGTAGTTATTGAACTTAATTGATGACTGCAGAAAATATAAAATGAAGGAGGGATAAGGGAGTTCAACTACTGAAAAATGAGGTTCAGGGAAAGTAAAGATTGGTTAAGGAAGAGTGGCTAGAGGACAAATGCAATAGCCGCGGTGGAGAGGGCGAGCGCTTTAAGGTGCCTTGCTGCGGAGTGCGAGGTTGCTCGCCATCGGAGTTTCGAGTCCTCACTAGTGTGTGTGTGTGTGTGTGTGTGTGTGTGTGTGTGTGTGTGTGTGTGTTTGTGTGTGTGTATTGTTCTTAGCGTAAGTTACTTTAAGTTAGAGTAAGTAGTTTGTAAGCCTGGGAAGTGACACCACAGAAGTTAATTCCCTTAGATTTACATACATTTGAGCAAATTTAAGTCAGTAGAAAAATGTAAAAATTGCGAAAAGATAGATACCACCTGCAGGAAAATAAAAGAAACGATTGGAGACGAGAAAAGCAGCTGCATGATTATTAAGAACTTTAGATCTCGGATGGAGAGGCAGTACTAACCAAAGAAGGGAGAACTAAGAGATGGGAGGAGTATATTGCCCTATACAAGGGAAATGAGTGCAGTACTGTAGACTGCGAACATAAGAGATACCATACCGCAAAACGATTTTGACAAAGCATTTAAATATTTCACTCAAGACATGGCGCAAGAGCGCAGACGTCATCTTTCTGATGGAGACGTCCGTTGTATAACATGATAGATTTTCGAAGAGAAGCAACATATCATTAAGGTGCAAAGTTATAGAATTTTTATGTCTTACTTGTACCGTGGTTGAAGTTGGTTAAACAAAATGCTCTAGAATTTGTTTAAGTCTGTGATGTAATGAAGGGAATTTGATTAAACTTGGGGTTTGAGAAATGTATTGGAAGTGAAGGAGGGATAAGGGAGTTCAACTACTGAAAAATGAGGTTCAGGGAAAGTAAAGATTGGTTAAGGAAGAGTGGCTAGAGGACAAATGCAATAGCCGCGGTGGAGAGGGCGAGCGCTTTAAGGTGCTCTGTTTATTACAACTGCATCTAGATATTGGTTAAAGAGTAGGGAGTGATAATTTTTTACCACGGTTGATTCTCCAAATTGATTAAGGTATCGAAGTATGTTGAAACATTGCTTTAACTATTGGTTCTGTCTTACATTTGTGATGCGGAAAACACCACCGGTAATTAATTTATACTCACACTCGTTGCAGTACATTAGGCATAACTTGTACAACGGCTGCGTTGATTCAAGTTTTCAGATCGGCTAAATTGTTTCGTAGGGTGGGCAGAAGCGAGGTGAGCATGCGATTGGCACTTCGCGGAAAATGTTCATATGTTTGTAAAGCTATGGGATCAAACCACTTCCACTAACTCAGGCTAAGGAAAACACAAACCCCCATTCCCGATGATGGACTGTAAGATTCTACTGGGAGGAGACTCGCAATCCGTAGCAAGGCGCTTTATAGCGCAGGGCCAGTAACTGGCAGCGGAAATGCATAGACTTTGGCAACGATTAATTATGAAAGTTATACCTTCCATGAGTATATGATCTGGTGGACCGTGTTGCTGGCTGTTCGCCATCGCATCTTGTTCATATACACCGGTCCATGAAAAAAAAGACCAAAAAAAAGTATCCGCATGCACAATAACAGCGACAGTTTTCAGAATGAAAAACAAAATATGTCAATGTCCAGTGATATGGAGTGTGGAGACATCGCTGGGGTTATTGTGTTCACGAATTTCTCGTCGTTTTCCACCCTAAGCAACATTTGCACAGAAAACTTCAAACGGTACTGTTTGTACCCTTTCCTGGTTTTTCCAGTTAACAATCGATAATATCATACAATTTCAGAGCTGTTTGTATTCAGATTTACGGTGGTTATGTATTTATTTACAATCTTGAAGTTCATTACGCCAGTTATGTTGAAACTGGAATACATGTTACAAGCTGGGAAAAAAAAAAAAAAACATTTTCCTGTCTGTGCGTGTGTGCACACGTGGAGATATTCGTGATGGTATGAGTGCGTTAGTATCGGCTGCTCAGAGGTATTTAGTACATGGATCTTGAGGTTTGCCAACTTCTTGTTTTTTCGAGGATCTGCTGGGAGGTTGTTTTGAGTTTGGGAAGTCTAAGTCGATAGCGGGCAGTCGCAGGGAAGTGTACAGGTTGGTAGGTGTCCCGATTTGGCGTTAGCCAACGAGAACGCGGCAACTAGGCAAATTAAAGCAGAAAGACAGTTGAGCAAGGGACTGGCCATGTTTAGCAGAGCTGATCTGAACGTTGACTGAAGAGAATGTAAGTATAAGTAGTTAGGAGGTAAACGTGCAGAATGGGGGAAATTTGTATTAACTTTGAACGGATTGGATCAGATAATTATTTGCTATCGGTTTGTGATGAATTCCGGGAAACAAATTCTGTATGAATTATGTGGAGACTTGGTGTTTGAATTTCAAGCCAGCCACGAGACAAAGTACCCTTCTTGTCTACTTTTTTTATTAAAACTCTTAGTGGGAATCCACGGGAATGAGCTTATAAGACAGCGTGGCCCAGTTTATTCTGTAAATATTATGAGGATTGTATAAAGATAAGGTGATTTCTTTTTTGTGCATTGTGTTTGGCAGACGTTTGTGCCAATTCATTAAATTAATTAAATCACGGGTGTTTTCACGTTAGAAGCAGCAAAAATGTGTACGCCTTTAAATACTATTGTTTTCTTTTTTCGGTTCTTTGAAAATGACGAACTTGTCTTTGTACAATATGTGGGTGCTGATCCAGGCTCCAAATGCCAATGGAATAAAGTTTGTTACCATTAATAGTGAGCTTTCTTAACGTCATTAATTATGATTATCATGTTGTCAGAGCTGATAGCGTTAACTGTTTGGATGTCATTGGTGGAAGGGGGGGTTAGCTTCATTGAAATAGTTTTGTCCGTTTGTACTTGGCTAAAGATCGCTGTTCAGATTCTTGTTCAATAAATATGATGAATTTTTATTGAGTTTATGCGCATTCTTAGTTATATTACAATTCTCTGCCGATACTCGTATTACCTCGTAACTTATATGCATGTGCAAGTAATCTTAGCGTGCTAACGAGAATGAAACAGGATGTGCGTCCGTAAGATCAGTGCTCCTTTTGCCCCTTGCCAACATTAATTCTACCCAGTACGTAAGAGTGAAGAAATTGAGGGAAGGATTTAGGAGACCAGATGGGGATTAAAGTAATCGAAGAATGTCGTCAGTTGTTTTTGAGATGCTAAATGTTAAATTCTAAAAGCACTCCATTTTTCTCAATTGAAAAACCCAGTTATTCCCTCCATATCATGTTTAACTTATCCAAGTAGATATGGTTGAGATAAGAATTGTATACTTTAATTCCAGTGATCATTAGAGTAGCAATAAATAAAGTATCTGTCAGGTGACTGGTTTCTGGTTCGAAGAAGTCGTTATCCGTTGCGCAATTCGAAATAAATTCTGTCTTGTTGGTGTAGAGGCCCATGTTGGAAAACCTGCATTACACTTTGCGTCATTTATTAATACGTTAGAGGCACAAATACCCTAGAGATACCCAACGTAAGCTACTGATAGATACATGATATATTTGTCTTCTCATTCACCCATTACTGGAAGAAGGAAAACTAAAGAGCGGAAAGCTTACCTCACAGAGTAGTAGTAGAAACAAACCGCTCAAACTCCGTTCGTGAAACTATTTATACGACCCTACATTTATCAATATTGCACGTTTTAATAAAATAATAGACAAATTTATATGTAAGATATTTAATAACATTACCGCATAATATGTATGTAGTTCCCGTCTTTTGATAACGTTTAGTCAATTTCATCTGATCCTATTTCTACATAGCCTATACATCTACATGGGATACTCTGCAAATCACATTTAAGTGCCTTCAACATGACATGTATGTAAACTTCTAGTGTAGAGTTCCCAATCACTGGATGAGTACATACTTCTTCAATTAATTGCTCCATTTTGAACCTACGAAGGTTACTGAAAAGCACAGTCTTACACCAACTACTTGCAAATGATCCACAATGAACACAACAGCTCAGACAACAAAGATTACGCGCTCTGTAAGTGCACGATGCTCGGCTTTCACTCTGCGCATGTAAGGACTGAAAACGTGTCCGCCACGTTTGGAAAATCGCTCAGGGCGCGGACGGAAGCCACGCGTGTCGAGTGTAGCTGGCGTAGCAGGTGGGCATGGCCTGCAGTGTGAAAAGTCTCATTTGATAACAAGGGAAGCGATGTTTTTAAAAGTAGCTAATGTACGTCCGGACACGCATGACATGTGCAGTATGGATTAGACTTAAGGCGGACAGGCAACCTCGGTCTCTTGGGAGAATTTTGGGATGACGTACTTCATCCGTAAAGGAGACCGCGTATGAAACGCTTGTACGACCACATCTTGAGTATTGCTCAAGTGTTTGGGACACGCTGCAGATCAGTTTAAAGGTAGACAAGGAAGGAGTTCAGAAGCGAGCAGCTAGGTTCGTTACTGGTAGGTGCAACCAATGCGCGAGTGTCACGGAATGCTCCGGGAATTCGAATGGGGATCGCTGGAGGAAAGACGACGTTCTTTTCGCGAAAATATATTGAGAGAGCCGGTATTTGAATGTCGTGACGGAGCGGCCGAGCGCATTGAGGCGCTATGCTACGATGCTCGAGGCCGTTCCCCGTCGGGGGTTCGAATCCACCCTCGAGCATGGATGTTTGTGTCGTCTTTAGTATGAGGTAGTTGGTAATTTTAGGGAGTGATAACCTCGCACTTAAGTCCCTTAAGCTTTACAAACATTTGAACATTTTTTGGTATTTGAAGCTGAGTGTAGAACGATCTTCCTGCCGCTTACTTACATTTCACTTAATAATCACAAAGACAAGAGAGGCTAGGGCTAGTACGGAGGCATATAGATATTCTTTTTTCACTGGTTCTGTTTAGGAATGGAATAGGAAATGAAATGCCTAGTAGTGGTACAGTGTACCCTCCACCACGTACTTTGCAGTGCATTTCAGAGTATATATATAGACAGACTTATTCCAAGAGCAAACGTTTACGCAGTACTCTCAGAAACAATTTTTTGCGAACGCCACCGTCTTGAGACGCACTCGGTTTCTTTTTTTTTTTTTTTTTTTTTTTTTTTTTTTTTTTTTTTTTTTTTTTTTTTTTTGTCTTCACGCGAAGTTTTCTTTAACCTGTTTATCTGATTCGTTAACACGCGAACATCTGATCAAAGTTCTTGTTAAACGGTAAATTGTACTTGTTTAACGTTTCTGTGCGAAAAATTACACCAACCTGCGGTCACACTATGCTGGCGTTGCCGACGGTGGCCCTACGTTGATCAAACCTGATGCTGTTTGCTATATTATGACACATTTGCCGTTTGTGTAGCTTATCTCACTAAATTTCTTATATAAGGAACTCATAGTTCGATGGGGCGATCTATAATTGTTTAATAATGATTTTACAGCCAAGATCGCGTTTTTCATTTATTATGTTGCCGGTTTCGGCGTGCTCGACGCCATCTTCAAGCCTGTCGTAATTTACATAACTTCACATTTTTATATACTAAAAGAGTACATCCAGCTTGAGGCATCACAAACATTAAATTAGTAGTCACAAATAAAATATATACATCCATCTTCCAAGACTAAACAATTTTTTTATATCTAAGAAAAAACCGTTTTTAATGTGTCAGAATGTAACCCACGGATATTTGACCCTATTCTAAGGACTCCGCTGGCATCTTCGAAGACTAAACATTTTTTTTATATCTAAGAAAAAGCCGTTTTTAATGTATCAGAATGTAACCCACGGATATTTGACCCTATTCTAAGGCCTCCACTGGCAAAGTTACGGGCAGAAAAGATGTATTTATTTGCAAGATAACACGTAAAAAGGTTGCATGATTGAAAAGGCAGCATCATGAGAAGTGAGTACTAGGACGCAATTAGTACTAAGAGTTGTCGACTTTGTGGCACGCCCTGGAATTAAACAAAAGAGGCTCTGGACGAGTTTTTGAGGAATAGTTTATTCTAATTCTGTCTATAAAACCTTTGTGGACTAATCAATTCTTTTAACTGCCGTCCTGATACACATCCTTGTTACCCACCATACACCTACCCACGCTAAGATCAGGGAGATTCAACAGAGGTTAACTTATGATGTTTTCTTCCATTAACAGCGGCAAATGTCTTCATCCTTCTGCAGATGTCATTTTTCTCCTATAAGGAATTATGTATATGGAAAGTAATACACGTCGTTTCAGATCTCTTCGATATGTATTACTCAAAACACTCTGTACACATTTGCAAACCTTCTACACAGCAACTGAATGACACCAAAGTCGACTCAAAATCTGATTCAACTGCAGCAAACTATACCAGCCAACAGTGTAGATCGCTTGGATTGTATAGAGTGTTAACAATTAAACTCACTGCTATGGTGCAGATGGAGGTGGCACCACTAAAAACAGTTCAGGAAATAAGGAAAGTAAGGACAAGATGGCAAAATCATAAACTCAACAAATCTCATGACACAGGTTTATTAACAATAATAAAAGCCCTAAAGGACTTTTTTTTAAAGAAATCACTTCAACAATTTAAACAAAAGGAAAACGTTAAGTACAACCCTTTTGAAATAACAATTTTTTTTACAACTACTGAATTGCCTAAAATCACAATTTAAACAATGCTTCCGAAGTCGGTAACAAACTGGCAAATGTTGAAACTGGAAATTTAAACTTTCGACCACCAAGGACAATGCATCTTCATGCATACTACTCGGCAGACACTGCAGGACCACAAAGGAGGAGACGGGTCGCTTAACTGAACGAAACAAAACAATCCCGCGCTACCGCAGCCCCCACACGCTCGTAACCGGAAATCACCACAACTTCCTCCTCCGTTGCGGCACCGCCGGGCCAGCCACAATAATGTAAATCTGCAACATAAATCCCAGAAACAGTATCCGATACCAAATTACGCCGACACATACACCTGTAAAACGCTTTAAATTATAAAACAGTACATAACGAGTGCCACAATATCAAACCTCCTTAGCAATTTGAGAAATACAAGGCAATCAATAAAACTTAGTAAAATATTAAAAATCAGATAAATGCTAGTACAAAATTCAAACACTTAAATATTATTTTGCAGAAACAGTAACGGTTAGTAAAAAAACAGCCACAGAACCCGTAACATTGAAGGCATGAAACAAATGCTTAAACATCAATACCACACTTCAGTGTCAAATGCCAAACCACAGCTGTCTGTAAGAGATCAGCCCAGTAACAGTTTTCTAGCCGACCCACTCCCACGACTCAGAGCCGACGTTGTTCCAACACGAAGCCAGAGCTGCTCCAGAATCACCAGGGCGCACAGTGCAGACCTCCACAATCGAAACGAGCAAGACTGTCCATCAGAATAACGACACTCAGATGGGGGCGGACACCAGACAATGCCGGGACAACCATAAGAAACATCAGACACAATCCACAATTCAAAACAAAGTTCAGGAGAAAAACACCCTACTCTCGACGAACTTCTGTTCAAAAGCATATTGCATATTGCATAACACACGAAGAAGCCTGGGGCACCAACGTTCACTAGGTGTATAGCAGAGCCAGACACGGAAGGACACCGAAAATTAAAGCCTTCCGGCGCTCGTACTACGTCTACCAGGACATGAAATGTGCCTGTATCACAGTTGTCATGTGTTTCATCGTCCCTAACCTTCTCTTCCATCCACACTACATTCTGGCTGCTTACAGCGCCGATTTTGCGTCTGGTGTCAGAAAGAGGAACTACTTTTTTTTTTTTTTTTTTTTTTTTTTTTCTTTATCACACTCGCGAGCGCACTAATTACTGAATGTGTCTGCGGAGCTTCAATATCCTGCGGTGTATACAGTCTGCAATGCAGCACTCTGAATACCGTCAATTTAATTAAAACCACGCTCTGTTATAAAATAAATATGTATTCTCTGTTCAACTGACAATTTCGATAGTGTGACTTTCAGTACGTCACCGACAGAAGCTAGTCTCTTCTGTTAAATTAAATTATAGCGTCCGATGTCCGTCACAGAACTGCCATCGCAAACATGTGACATAAAATGCGCCAGTGGATGGCTTGCTGAGAGTTTCCCAAGACGCAAACGACACGCGCGAGTTAGGCTTGCTTCTAAACAGACCGCATTTGTTGCAATATGTTTCGGGATGAGAGAGAGCAATCCTTCACTTTCTTGCACACAACATGCCTGCGTTCACGTGAACAGCTGCAACAAGCTGAATGCATTCCTTCCGGATGGTCCGTCGTTCGCTCCATCATAATTGCTTGATTACGTTAACTTCAAAATGTTCAAATGTTTGTATAGCTTAGGGGACTTAACTACGGAGTCATCAGTCCCTAAACTTAGAAACTACTTATGAACCAGGACGGCACAAATATCCATGCCCGAGGGGGGATTCGAACCCCCCGACCGTAGTGGCCGTGCAGACCATGACTGGAGCGTCTCAGTCCCCTCGGCCACCGCGGCCGGCTTACGTTACAGACGATCGCCGATTTCTCTGAAGGATCAGTAAGCTCGATAGGCAACTATTCTTCCATGACCGTGCTTCAGAATGTGCTCGAAAGCCCTCACTGTCTTCAACGAGACATAATGAAGCTGATTTCGCAAATCAGATGCACAAAGCAACAATCGCGGTACGCACAAACAGCCATATGTTCCGGATTCATACAGCACTCATACTTGGTGCTGCTGGAGTTCGTAATGGGTACCTACGATGAAACGCTAACATGTGCTTCTCGTTAATGCAACTGAATATTGGACCTGATTTGGATGCGTCATTCATGATGTTGCGTTTTGAATATACGAGGCTCACAGTCAATTTGTTTGTATTGGAATAAGAGATACTTTATTCATGAAATTAAGCTGTATCAAAAACTCTGACTGCTGACTGAGATATTTAGTCCCCTACAACTCATAACAACAACAACAACAAACTAACAATGGAGAGTCCAGGCTGGAATTCTACAATATAATGATGATGGTTTGCAACTCACCGCAAAGACGATTACCGACTTGCGTCAGGCACATAAAACATAAAAGGGCACTCATACACGTAACTAAACTGCTTTTGGCCACAGCCAGAAAGAGACACCACTCATATACAACCACTCAGGCACACTTCAAAGACAGACAACGTCGTCTACGGCTGCTCCATCCCAAGTGCATTCCTTTAAACACTGTGACCTAAGGCTTCTAAGAATGGTGTGTCTATGAGTGTCTTCTTTATGTACCTGTCACATCTAGACAAAGATGTAGTGAGTTGCTACCTGTCCTCATTATCGTGTCGCAGACTGAAATATGCACATTGTTTTCAGTTTTCAAAAGTCACCATTGATATTTATAATTGAGGCGCCACCTTTTGGATAAAGGAGCTCTGTCGGCTGAGCGTTAAACCAGTCAGTAGTGAAGTTCGTCAGTAACTACGTGATAAAGACAGACCTTGAAAGTTTATGATTTAGCTCGTCAATCGTAATAAGCCTGTTTTGATAAAGTTTCGTATAAACAAAAAATGTTTGTAAAGATATGGGACCAAAGTGCAGTGGTCATCAATCCCCAGTCTTACAAACTACTTAAACTAACTTACGCTAAGTACAACACTCACACACACTCATGCGCGACGGAGGATACGAAACTCCAATGGGATAAGCGCCAAAACTTGGAGTCTTCCACATCGTCAACGGGGAAGTACAGATGGTTTTACATTCCTCACATTCACACAAACATACACACACACACACACCACACACACACACAGTATATATATCCTGTGTTTCTACCAGATTATAGTTTGATACATGCATAACATTAAATTTTATCAGAAAACTGCTGTGCAACCAAGCATTCTTGACCATTTGTAGGTCAACAAATAGTCCAATAAGTCAGAACCGGCCGAATATTCGGTTTCAGTTACGGCCACTTTCGGCCGCAGTTTCTGTTTCGGCCAGAAATCAGCGGAGTCTTCTGCTTGGCCGAAATTAGCATTCTTCACCTTACTGATAAAATTCGGTCGCTCTCTGGATGGATTCAGTCAACAATAACGCTTTACCTCAGTTGTCGGTACACCATTTAACTGCTACAAGTCTCTCCTTCCGCGTAAAAATTGTTGGTATATAAAGCAATCGTATCTTATATTGATATACTATGTTCATAACACTTTAACTTAATCAGTGTTGTACATAATATATCGGGTTATCTTAATGTTGCGCTGTAGAGTTTTATTAATGAGTTTCCTTGAATGCGATGAACTTTTTTAATAACTAATGTGGATTTAGGCTACATTGATCCTGCGATAAACATCTTTTCCTGTTCAGATGGCTTAAATTTATACTGACAACAGTCATACTGTTAGTCGAAACTGTGACTTTATTTTTCGAATTACTTTCTTCAGCAGTGACTGAAGTTGCTATAAATTCAGAAATGTCAGGAAGGAGGTATGTAAAGTTGTTTGTCGATTGCAAGAAACGAAAGTTAAGGTGGAAATATAAAGCTAGCCCCCTCAAGAACAAAAAAAAGGCTACTTATGGAAATAAACAAATGATTCCTTTCTGAGTATTTTGTATTGTGGTAGTCACGAACAGGCTCTGCATTTCGTTGTATCTAATTGGCATGTTCGTTGTGTACCTAAATACTGAAGGCAACCTTCCTACAAGAGGGTACACAGGACTGTAGAATTTGTGGCAGCTATACAGTAGTGTTGTTAATTTGAGGTGAACGGGACCCGGATCACCTCGAACTAATGAAGTTTACGTGTGGAAAAGAAGATAAATCGCCCTTAAAAGGAATACAAGCGTAAAACAATGACATTTTCTAAAAGTTCTAAGCAGTCTTTTATATTGGTAGCCTAAAGGTTTTAAAAATGTTCAAATGTTTGTAAATTTATCGGACTCAACTGCATGGTCATCAGCCCATACCTTACTAATACTTAAACTAAGTTAAACTAACCTAAGGACAAACACATATACCCATGCTCGAAGGGGGGGACTTGAATTGAGGGCCCTAAAGGTTTTACACTATTTACTTCGCGTTATAACTGCGGAGTGCCTTTTTCTGTGAAAATGGAATGAACCCGCAGTTGTTTTGTTTTATGACGCTCATATTTATGGGAAACTCGTAATTAAATTAACTTGGTCCCAATCACCCGGTTCCTACGATGGTTTCCGTGGGGCTTTTATTGGTTGTAAGACGTATGCCGGAGCTGGTAAGCCCCTCCTACTTGTTCCCAATTGGGATACCCCTTTGCCCCACTATCAGCTTGTCTGATAATTGGCTGAATAGAACCGCGACTCTTTATGGGCCGGATCTCAAACAGCCCGCTCCACTCCTCGGAGTGGAGAATGAAAAGAATAAGTATTTTTGAGACTCGAAATATCAAGACTCTACTGTGTCGAGTTCAGTTTAGATCTATTATTGTCTAACTTCCCTTAATTTTTCTTTTTGCTTCCCATGTCATCTTCTACAGACTCTTGATTAGGCTTACTAACATTCAAGAAGGCTTGGTGCAGAGGGAACCTTGAAAAATGTGAAAAACTAACGATTTGTGGTGTAAATATACAGAAATTTCAAACTTAATTACGCAAGTTTCAGTTACAGTTTCGGCCGAAACTAGGAGAGAAGCCAAATATTCGGTTTGGGATTCGGCCACAAATGTTTGTCAGACGCTACCGATAACTTACAAAGCTAGAAGACTTTACATACAGCTTGTAGCAAAAAATCTAATATGTAAAGCAGCGTGTCCATATGTTTGTACGTGTTGCATACAAATCTACAGTTTTTTTCCAATCTCTATGAAATTTTGTAGACGTAAGCTTCAATACGTGAGGACGGTCGCCGTAAGTGTAAGAATTACATACGATATATAGTTCACGAGAAATGACGACATAAACAATGAGATGCGCGAAAGACTGCTGCATTTTGCGACAATGCTGCTCATTTTCTCCTAAACCATTGGGCCGATTTCAACCAAATGTGGTACACACACTCGTTACCGTGAGGTAACAATTGCTGCATGGTCAAGAATCACATACGGCACATGGTTCAAAAGATATTACGTCATAACAAATATAAATCTTAAAAAAAAGCCATATAATGCGGCGAGACTTTCGAAATACACTGTATGAGAATGACAGTAGCGACTTGAAACACACTTTAAATATAATTTCAAACCTTTATTAAACTTTTTCTTGCTGGCAACCATAGTAAAATGATGAAAGGAAAAAAAATTTCTCGCTTACTACTTTTCCGCTGTTTATATAGTAAAACTACGACTCTCGGTATGACGTTACAATTTATAATTTGAACACTACGAATTGTAGCGACAGGAAATTTTACAGACAGTATACACATATATAGTTGAATGTAGCTTCTAAATTGTATCATATTCCGACAGGTAGTTCATGAGATATGATCACATAAATAGTAACGTTCCGCTGTCCATGGACTAAAACTACGGCATTCGGTACGACGTTACAATTTATCATTTCTACACTACAAATTGTAGCCGCAGGAAATTTTATAGACAGTATACATGCATAATATTGAGTGTACCTTATAAATTGTATTATAGTACGACACATAGTTTATGAGATATGAGCACATAAACAGTAACGTTCATGGAAAACCGCCCCATCACGCACCAAGTTTTAATCTATTACTTCTTTAGTACTAATTGCATCCCCAAGAAATTTTACAGATGTACAGCCTTTATACAAATGAATATATGATTGAAAAATGGCAGGAATAAATAAATACCCGGGCAACGCCAGATTTGCAGCTAGTTATCTATAAAACAATTCGAAAAATTTACTATATCTGCAGATTTAATTTTAGAACCCTATACTATTTTCGCAGATTTCCAGATTTCAGAGCATCTGCACCGTCAACAAGTTGCCGGTGTGTTTCAACAGGATGAGGTTTTGCATTTTATGACCGGAGCAGCTGGTCGCCTTTACGAGTGGCAGAATTAGTGACTGTCGTGGCGACAAATGAGGTAGTACGACCACTGCACACACGCTAGCAGACACGTGAAAAGTAACGGCGGGGTGTGGTGGTGGTAGAGGCCGCCCCCTCAGCGAACGTCACGTGACAGCACGCGCTGACACGATGCGCTGTCTGCTCTTCCTTTAAAAAGGACCATCCACCCGTAGCATATTTTGCTGATCTCATAATGACATGAATGCATTCAGAGATTCCAGCCGCTTTGGAAGTGGAGCGATGTATACGTCCCGTAACGAACAATGAGCTGAAAACTGTCGGCGGAATCTCCAGTGTCTTACTTTGCCAGCAATAGGCTCCATTGTTTCCCTGGGAGATTTTTCACTCCATAATGATTCGAACTGCTCGTGCCACCAGTCGTTAGGAGGAGACAGCCACTCGCGGCGAACACAAAAGAGGTTTTGCTCGCCGTCGGTGGGGGGCCGTGGAAGAGCCGTTCCCGAAAGAAACAGCCGCCACTTCCCCCATCCCCCCAGCTTCCCCCACTTCCTCTGCGGGCGCTCCTTGGCGCACGCCGCAATCAGGCGCGATACTCCATCATGGCGCAGAATGGGGCGGCCGCACGATCTGGCGGCTGAACAAACAAAAGACAGCCGTCGCAGCCATTTATCACCATTATTAAATCAAGCGTTGGGGCGGCGGAGCAGCGAAAGGGGCGAACTGCGGCGGCGGTGGCGGCGGCAGGGGGCCCAGGGGACGCGTGCACTCCGGCAGGTTGGCAGCACTGCCCCGGGGACTTCACGGCCGCCAGACACCTGCCAGTCCGCTCTCGTTGGATGGGGCCGTGGCAGGCGGCGCTGGATCGCAGGCAAAGTCTCCCGACGACGTTCAATATAGACCAGCCAATAATTTCTCGAAGCGAAGTTATTTATTTATTTTGCGTGCGATATGCCAGATGCCTTACAGTACTAAACACATTCAAAACGAGAAACTAAATTAGCTTAGAAATCTAACAAAACATTTTTCATTATGAAATGAGTTATACTTACTACAATGCTTATAAATTAAGAATTAAAGGGAACACAAATTTGTCAAAATAATTTACAACTAAACGGAAACTCTTAAATTACAAAGCTAAGAAATGGCAGTGACTGTAAGTCTATGCAAATCCTCAAGCGAACCGTTCCAAAAACCATGAATTTTACAATCAAATATGTGCTGCATCGTCTGTATTTCGCCGCAGTCACAGTGAGGATCGTCCACGTAGCCCCACTTGGCCGTCAGCTCGTTGCACCGTCCAACACCGATTCTCATTCTGTTTAATGCCACCCAGGTTCTTCGAGGGAGGTTGAAACTAGGAACACGATCAGCCGGGTGTCCATTGTGAACATTTGCTTGCTGCCATAGGTGGTTCCATTCTGTTACGGTGTTCAGATTGTTCGACGAGTGGTTCCAGAAGGGATTTCTAGACATGACAGCCTCGACGTGGCCCACTCCCCTAGTAATGTTTCGATGTGATAAGAAGAAGATGAACGAAACAAGAAGGGAATGTCAGCCTCACGCGATGGCCGAACGTCCTAGTACCTCCCGGCCCCGCACGAAGGCTAGCAGAATGCGGCCCAGAAAAACACCAAAAGTTAGGCATGTTCTAAAAATATGTCAAGCCAACATTGAAAAAAATGTTCAAATGTTTGTATAGTCTATGGGACTTAATACGGGGTCATCAGTCCCTAAACTTACAAACTACTTATGAACTAACTAAGACTAAGGACGGCACAAATATCCATGCCCGAGGGGGGATTCGAACCCCCGACCGTAGTGGCCGTGCAGACCGTGACTGGAGCGCCTTAGTCCCCTCGGCCACAGCGGCCGGCAAGCCAACATTGAAGGCTATAGCAGAGCCAAAGGTGACATCCTCTCCAAAATTATGAAAGAAAATGAGGTAGATGTACTGGCACTTCAAGAAACACATACCACTGAGAACGCGCCTCGGATTTTTAGGGCATAGTTGGCCTTAAGCCTTTTGGAGGTATGTGGACGTCATTTTCATAGTGTGGCCTCGCGGAGAAGAGAATAGAGTTTTTACATTCATTTTAACTCCATGCATGACAACATTCAGTTTACCATAGAGTTAGGGTAAGATGGTTGTCTCCCATCGCTTTATGTCTTGGTTAGACTAAAAAGTGACGGCTCTCTGGGAAACTCAATTTATCGCAAACCCAGTCAGACAGATTTGTATTTGAATGCTGCAAGTTTCCACCATACCTCGCAAATTATGAGTGCCCTAAAGACACTTGTACGTAGAGCCCACAGGGATACAGATAGTTTACCTAAGGAGCTGGACCACCTAAAGGCTGTATTCAGAGAGAATGGCAAATTAAAGGAGCATTTTCAATTAAAACCAAGACCCAGAATGTGGAGAAAGAGGACACGCCAGGAACGTCATTAGCATTTCTTTCCTTCATTGGAAACGTTTCATTTCAAATCGCAAGGATTCTTCAAAATTGCCAAGCGATGGTGATTTCCCACTCAAAAGCTAAAATTCCAGACCTGATGGGTTCAGTGAAAGATAATTTGTTATTGCGGAAGGCAGGAATATACAAAATAACGTGTCAGTTAAATTGGACAAACAATACGCACAGTGGAAGAACGTTGCACAGGACATAACTGTTTATTCCGTATTTTGCAAACCAGCAAATCTGCAGTGGCGGAACATTGCATCTCCACTGGACATACATCATTTCTAACCACAGCTACATCTTTCTGGGCCACCATCATAAAACAATCGGTGGCAGAAAATTTGATAAACAGTGGATATCAGCTGTACAATGCTTGGAATCCCGTCATCTCGAAGATGATGCCAGCTAAGCGGCGTCGGGCGTGCCCCAGCGGCCAGCCAGTGAGCTGGCGGCCGCGGCCTCTAAGTGTGACGTAGGCACTGCCAGTTGTCAGGCCTTGTCTTCTACGTGGTGTTGGCTATACTGGACGGAACAGAGAACGTCTTCCACAGTTCCCGTGGCTCACCTAAGGTTGGCTGGCATGTGTCCAGCTGAAATATCGTGTATTGCATGCAACGACGACCGGCTGCAAGTCCGAAATCTGCTTGAATAAAATAAGTAATTACCCTGTCCCGGCCATCCCGACAAATCCCAGGCAATCATCCTAGGTCGTACCTCCCACCCCCCCCCCCGCCCTAAAGTACCTTGGCGTAACCCTCCACCGCAACCTTTCCTGGACCCCACATCTCCGCACCGTTCTGACGAACGCCCTCTCCCGCCTTAATCTCCTTAAAATCCTCACCGGCCGGACGTGGGGTCTCAGCCCTTCCACCATCCTCTACACCTATCGCTCCCTTATGTATCTTGTCATTTGCAGCCTCCATCCTGCCTGGATTTCCGCCACCCCCCCTTTCTGACCCCTGTATGACCTTATCCCATCTCCTTCAATACCTAGAACATATCCGTCTCCTCTTCACCAAACGCGAAATAGACTCCCGCAACCCCCTGGTTCACCCCATCCTCACCGACCCCGGGCCTCTGCCACGCCTTTACCGCTGTATCCCCCCCCCTCTCTTCACCTTCACACTCTCCACGTACTTTCCCTGGGTAACTTCCGCCGCCTCGCCCTCCTTCATGTCTTCCGTCCAGATATGTACCCCCTAGATGGACCCCTCTAAGCACAGGTCGGCAGAGTCTTCGGAAGACGGTCAAGAGTTCGGACCAAACCGCCGGAAGCGCCGGGGCGCCACAGCAGTCATAGGAGGGTCGTGTATTCGACACCAGCCAGTGCCAACACGACGCCGGAATTTGCGCCGCGGTGGATGGAAGCGTAGCAGCGGCGACAATGGCAGCTTACCTGCGACCAGTCGGTGAGCGCTGCCTTCATCTCCTGGGTGGGGCGCAGCCTCCTGTCATCGCCGCCCGTAGCCGTCACACGCCATCCCGGGCAGAGCGGCAGGTCCTGCCTCCACGGGGCCCTGAGGCCCACTCTATGCACAGTGATCGGCGAACCACACTTCCGCACAGTCAGCCAACGCTGGCTTCCGCTACGCCAGCATCTTCACTCTTACAGCCGAGGCTCGCACCACAACGGTGTCCAATAGTAGCTCATTCATACTCTCAACGTAAATGTTCTTTCGAGACAACCAGACCGTTCCGTTCAAATACAGAGTTCTGTTTAGCATGTCACTTGTGTAACTGCAAGAATAAGGAGTTTCAAGTCCTCAGAATTGTTGAAAAACTTATGTCAAATAAATGTCTAAACTTGGAGTCTTGTGTTATTCCGCAGCCCTCTCCCTATGAGTCGAGTAAGCCCATGTTCCACGAGAGAATGCCATCTTTGACAATTGTGGTGTCAGTCACATCTCAGTAAAACACCGTCTCTATCCCCCCCCCCCCCCGCTTGGCCACTCCCCTCCCTACCCTGGAGTCCCTACGACACCTCCCAACTGCCTCTTCCACCCTTCTTCCCCTGCGCTTCCCGCCTTCCCCTACCCCATGGGGTCCTGCAACGACAGTTTTAATAGTACTAAGTCCAGTGTTGTGTGTGCAGTGCTCTAGGAAGATTTGTTATCTGCGACGACCGCTAACAAACAAGTGTCGCACTACTTACGAACTAGGACGGCACAAATATCCATGCCCGAGGGGGGATTCGAACCCCCGACCGCAGTGGCCGTGCAGACCGTGACTGGAGCGCGTTATTCCCCTCGGTCATCGCGGCCGGCGTTTTATTAGTGTCTCCGTGTACTCGCCGTCCAGTGTTTATTGTCGTATTACGTTTTTTTATGTCACCGTGGCTCCTCGTTTTTAACTGACTAAATGTGTTTTTAATCGTATGTCAAACAGTTTGTACTCCGAATTGTCAACATGTCATTATTGTCCGTATTTTATCTCCTGTTATGTACTTTTATGTCATCATAGCCATGTTTTATCTCCCGGCTGAAGAGCAGCCTATGGAGCTGCTGCCAGCCTACTGTCTATATCGTTGATGTAAAAAAGAAAAAAAAAAATCCCGTCCAGTTCTCTCCATTTCCGGGACAAAATTATTCGAGCAACTTTGTTGAAGGTAAGTGAAAGCTGAGTCAAAATAGTTTACGTTATTCATAAGACTGAGGTTACAGATGTGACAGCAGCAGTAGCTGCAGCAAGATAAATGGGGAAAGAACACCGCAGGTGAAGGTGTGAGAGCGTACAGGCTTAGACGGTGATGTCGTGTTACATGTATGGCAAAAGCAAACTTATCCTGTCTAAGACGCGCATAGATACGGCAATAGATGGTAGAAACAGTCGAGGCGAACTAACAAGAAAGAAAATCGATTAAGATGATTTTGAAGTAACAGGCCTAACACGAGACAAGGCTTTAATGTTGGCACTGAATCGTGGAGGACTTTTATCAGCCACTATAGACCGAACGCTGAAAGGAATTACTTAAGTTAATGATGATCATGATGACCCACATGTAGACGTATTGGTCTTACAATCCGATAAGTCGTTGTATCAGGCAAGTTGCAAAAATGAAGTAATGTCTGGACATCAACCCTATCTCAAAAATAAACCACTGGTAAGGTACTAGAAAACCTTTCTGAAAATCTAAAATATGGAATTCATTAGAGACCACTACTCACATCTTGGTATTTCAGATTCCACGGATTTATGCTTGATGTGGCAAGTATTGAAGGAAATATTGACGGTTTCACTGCTAACTTCCTTCTCGCAGCCGAGAGTACGTAGTGGCTTACATAATTCAGTTTGGGATGTCATCTTGCCGGTTATCAGTTGTGTTTCAAATAATGCGCATTCTGAATCTGGAAGTACTGTTCTAAGTATGGAAGCAGTGAGTTATAAAGGTCTATTTTCGTATATACGGCTGAGACAGGTGGAGGTACTGCAAACTTGCGGTATCATTTAAGGTGAAAGCGTCTACAATGTTCGTTGGAATAGGAGGTAAGTGTGATTAATATTTATATTATGTACTATAAGCTTGTAATTCTTACCGAGCTCTTAATTTCGTGCCTACTTCAGGATCTAAAATTGATAACTCTTGAAAGTGACGATGTGGGAACTTGTTAGCTTACGTTCTCGCCATCGCCCCGGGCGTCTCCTTCGCCTTTGCCATCCTTGCTGAGAACTACGTCACCGATTTCCACTATGGCCGCACCCCCATTTCCATCGAGATCACGTATGCCTTAGTCTTCATCCACGCCGATCACTCTGTTCGAAAGCCAACAAAGAACGTCTTGCTATCAGACAACGTCATAGCCAGGGCAGAATAGCCGTGCGCACTGAGGCGCGCAGCCGTTCACCGTCGGGGGTTCGAGTCCTGGGGTAACGGAACGTCTTCTTCATATTTGTATTACTTTTAGTCCGCCAATCTTACGTATTTCCCGTGTGATATCTATCCAATATTCATGACTTTCATCTCTGTTACTTAGTGTTATCCGTGTTTGTTAGTAGATTAGTTATGCCTGGGGCATGCTTTGATGGCTGCTGCTCCTTTCCGAATATGTACAGTGAAAGATACGTAGGGCATTTCCTTTTGTCCTCTAGTTTTTGTATTGCCTTCTATGCCTCTTCTTTTACTGTTTATTCTAACACCATATCATCAGCACACAGAATTTCACTATTATGTTTGAAAAGTCTGTTGTTGAACAGCGTTGGACTCTATTCCTCTTTATAATCATCTCAGATACCAATGTTTCCTGTTATTTGCATTACAGAGAGGGTCGTGCAGATCGTTTTCGGCTAGAGGACTTCCTGTCGAGTCATTCTTTTTGAATTATCTATCAGTTTTCTCTGTTTACTGAAAGAAAATCTCTCGAGACATTAACCGTGATTGCATCTTTGGTTCCTTAGAATGTCCTCCATCTGGGCCATAAAGTATTTTACTGACTGTGCTGTGTTCCTGCCGTTCATGAAGCCATAGTGACATTTTCTAATGATTATCTCTAAAGTGCCAAACAGTCTTTTGTGTACATTTCGCTGGATGTATTCTCTTGTCAACGCATGTGAACGGATCCGGTGATGGTGTGTACTCCATCCCTCCGTATGGGATCTTTACTGCTTGCTTTCAGAAATTCTTCCTGTATGCAGGCACTTGCTCATAAACTGTCTCCATTTCTCTTCCATACTGTTGACGTTCCTCAAGTTTTGCATAAAACATTCCTGGATTTGTGTAGAACACATGTGTTTGTTGGGTCGATGTGGAATAATTTTGTAATGGTTTTCAGCGAAGATTGTTATTATTTAGATTTCATCATCAATTGATCTCCATTATTATCTTAAAATAAATTGTTAATATGAGAGTTACTATCATGAATTTCTTTTAAGTTAATGATGGAGATCAATAGATAATGACCGACGCAAAGAAAAGGTAATCAATCTAAATAAATAGTGATCTTGACTAGAAACCATTGTATATATTCTTGGATTTCTTGCCGTGCCAATTCTGCATAGAAACGCAAGAAGTTCGAATATATTCAGAATGATCTACACAACAGTGCGATCAAAGAAACCGTTCTCGTTTTCCGTGTATGGTCTCCGTTTCTTCCGTTGCATATATATTATTTTCTTATTGTTGTTTGTTCAGTAGAATCCGTTGAAACGGAAGACACACAAACGGAAGAAATCCTCTTTTTTTCCCCGAACCTGATTCGTAAAGGAATAGTAAACTGTAGTTGCTCATCTAAACCCCCACCTCCGAACGGTGAACAACGTGCATAATAGGGAATTCAGACCAACTGTATGACTGGAATTAAGAGTTTCTAGACAGAACACAGCATATCCTTTTCAACGAAGAGATGAGGCGTGAAAGTGATTTCTGGCACTTTCTAGGGGAGTGTTATGGGACCGTTGCTTTTCGCAATATATATGACCTCGAATGATGACGTAGTATATACATGGCGACACTAGAAAACGATATCGAAATGTAGGAGGAGCTACGGCATCTCGACGCATGGTGTAGGGTATGTCAATTATGCTGCAACATAAAAAAATTGTAAAGTGCTGCTTTAAATAGAAAGCAATTTTGTTATTATTTAACTACGCAATAGCACGACAAACACTGAAAACTGGTACTTCAATAAAACATCTGGAAGTAGGCACAAGGATTGATTTTGGGTGGAAATACCATATAAAATTAATAGTGGGTGACGAGATGATAGACTGAGATCCATTGGAAGAATTCACAGGAAGTGTAGTTCGTGAAGAAAGATGTCAGGTTAGAAAACACTTGTTCGGCCAAACACTGAGTATTGCTCATCAGCGTCCATTCCGTAGCAGATTAAAATTGATAGAAGACGAAGAGGAGATATAAGCCAGAGCAAAAACATTCGTTACAAGCTCATTTAGTAAGCGCGAGACGTTTCTTGACCAAACCAATATGTATTTCCTTCCCACATATATCTCGCGATACTGTCACAAGGAGAAAATTAAAGTAGGATCCACAGGGAGCTATACTGTCAATCAGTTTCTAAATTCGCGAATTATATTCTGAAATAAAATCTAAGCAGTTAAAGCACCCTCTTATCGTTTATATATTCGATTAATGTTATTTGAATTTCAAACCACACTAAAGAAATAACCCCTTAGTGCCTGAATGAATTTCTACTGCAAGAAAAAAATTAACATACCATATTTTGTGCTCAGTATTGGCATATTAGTCCATTTATAATGTAACAAATAAGAAAACTTATATGTTGTTGATATAATTAGTTTCCTGTCAAATTTGTGACAACAGACATTTGATAAATAAAAGGCTTCCAACACTTCATCGAGAGATTTATTTTACTGAACTGTATTATAAGTAAAAAGTAATTTACATAGGTTGGAATTACATATATTTTTATGTCTAAACCTAAAGCATGTGATTAATATTACCTTACTCCTCAAATTGTCTCTAACAAATTCAGTTTCAATATGTATGCACATTGTTCACCGGTCGGAGGTGGGGGTTTAGATGAGCAACTACAGTTCACTATTCCTTTACGAATCAGGTTCGGGGGAAAAAAATAGGATTTCTTCCGTTTGTGTGTCTTCCGTTTCAACGGATTATACTGAACAAACAACAATAAGAAAATAATATATATGCAACGGAAGAAACGGAGACCATACACGGAAAACGAGAACGTTTTCTTTGATCGCACTTAACTTCGGTGATGTAACGGGAACCGGTGTATCCACTGCGGCACGGGCTTTGGCGTAATGTTGTAACGATACACTATTTTTTTTTTTTATCTTTGATCAGCGTTGGTTATCACCTCCGGCTCCCTCTGACTCGCAATGTAACTAATTTAATTGCGTTCGTCATTTTTTACTTCCGAACAAGGGAGAAGACGGAAACGTGATAGTAGTTTTACTCACTCTCTTGTACTGTATCCGATGTGTGAAGACGTCTTTCATACCTGTATCCACTCATGTGAGTAAGATTAATGCAAGCTGTTGCTGAAAATATATTATTTAAAATTTAAAGCACCCCCTCTCCTTGGTTTTCATTTAAATCGAACTCCTCCACGTGAAATACTTCATTTCTTAATGTTTTCAGCTCCTCGACGTCCGTAACAGTTTAATGTTCCGACGCCATTACAATCGCTTCGCGTTGTCTGCAAAATTTTAATCACAATCAATCATCCTTATACATTACTTTGCTTGAATTTTTGCTAATTTTTTATCCTTCTCTCTCTCTCTCTCTCTCTCTCTTTTTTTTTTTTTTTTTTTTTTTTTTTTTTTTTTTTTTTTTTTTTTTTTTTTTTTTTTAATATCACCAAGTCCGCTAATTTTTTTAACTTATTATTCTATCATTACCAGTAACTTCATGTTCCACCCACAGTCACACAACAATGATAAGCGAAGTGAACAGTCTGAACATTGATCTCCTACGGAAAGTATCTCGAAGGTTCATTTATTAAATAAGTAAAAGTTATCATTTCCAGCTTCTACAATACGAAGCGCAGGACCCAGCTAGATGCTTTCTGTAAGTCATATAACGTGCTGTTGCTTGTATGGTGCCCGACTTTAATATACAACCCGCGGTTTATTCACTTTAATGTTCATTTTGTACTGTACTTTAACTAAATTATTTCAAATTCAAAAATTTGGTACCATCAATTCCTTGTCCAAAATATAATTGCGGAATCTACTTTAACAATTATGGCATCATACGAAGCAAGGGAAACGTTATAATGTGATTAAACACCTTATAGTTAATAGTAAAACAAAACACAATTTTCAAAATGAATCTTACCTTTGTATACAGTTATTTTTCACGAAATAATGGCCAAAACGATGATCATCATACGAATGTACAGTTAGTTCTCAGTATCGGCAGCACATTTCACACGTACTGGGCCCGTTCCTGTACAATCCCTTCAACTGGCACTGTCCCTTATTCTTCCATATACAGAGTGGTGAAAAATTCCCGTTACAAACTTCTAGGACTTGTAGAGGGTAGTGATTATATAACATTTTGTGTAGTTTCCCATGTCCAAAAATGTATCGTTTCCGTTCTGCGGCAGTATCAATTCAGATCTGTAACTCGTCAACGTCTCTTTAGGGACAGACAAACGTCTCAGAATGAAACTTTCACTCTGCCGCGAGTGCGCGCTGATATGAAACTTCCTGGCAGATTAAAACTGTGTGCCGGAACCGGGACTCGAACCAGGGACCTTTGCCTTTTGCGGGCAAGCGCTCTACCGACTGAGCTATCCTGACACGACTCACGATGCCGCCTCACAACTTTACTTCCGCTAGTACCTCGCCTCCTACTTTCCAAGCTTCACAAAAGCTCTCCGCTCCAAAGTGAAAGTTTCATTCTGGAAACATTCCTAGGCTGTGGCTAAGCCATGTCTCTACCATATCCTTTCTTCCAGGAGTGATAGTATTGCAAGTTTCGCAGGAGAGCTTCTGTGAAGTTTGGAAAGTAGGAGGCGATGTACTGGTGGAAGTAAAGTTGTGAAGCGGCATCGTGAGTCGTGTCGGGATAGCTCAGTCGGTAGAGCGCTTGCCCGCGAAATGCAAAGGTCGCAGGTTCGAGTCCCGGTTCCGGCACACAATTGTAATCTGTCAGGAATTTTCAAAAGTCTCAGAGTTCGATGTCGTATGCAACAGGGATGGAGAGAGTGTACCAGAACATGTTTCGGAGGTACAATGTGTGTAACGACGTTGGTGGTCGCCACATCGAGACGCTGATGAAACGATTAGTATGTTGCGGCTGGTGCTGAAAATGCTGGGTTCTTGTTGTTGTCAACTAATGTAAACCATAAGGTGTAAATTGTGATGTAAATGCGTAAGTAATAACGGAACGATTGAGTTTTCTTTTGAAATTGATTGCAACACTTGTACTGCGTCACGCGTTATTACATTCCTCAAGTAGGCACAGACAGTGGGCATCGACATCCACTTACTTTGGATTAAAGCACGTCAAGGTATACACCATAACGAAAGAGTAGACCGCCTCGCTAAGAGAAGTATTACGGAAGGACAACACTGCCCCACGCCGATTCCATATACAGACTTCCGATCGACGATTCGAAAAGCTGCCTATCGCACTTGGGACCACGAATGGCACCTGTCTTAAGAGTTTAAGGGAGGACACCTGGCAGATATACAACCAAATGCGTCCTATCGACCATGGTTTTCGTCGATGACGCTTAGTAGACGTCATGCAACGTCTATCATTCGGATGAGACTGGGACATGGGTATTACCCTGCCCACCAACACTGTTTCAAACTCATCGCTTCTTGGCATTGCGACATCCAACGGAAGTGGCGAATCTCAACCATATTATACTGGAATGCACCAAGTACATGGCCGCACAAAGTGTATTCTACAGAACACTGGTTGCGAGGGGTTACCCCTCCCCACAAGTGTCACTGTCCTCCTTCATGGATTCGACAAGTTTAAGTACGATTTACTGAAGGACTACCTCAAAGTCACCGGCATACAGCTCTAATTTAAGAGCTGGCGTGTTTAACTTGAACATGCACAGCTTGAAACTGCATAAATAATTTTATATTACTTTTTACTTTTACATGTCTTTCCACCTTTCATTTGGTCTTATGCTGTTTGCACTTTCGTTGTATTACATCTGTTAAATATGTATTGTTTTATGTCTTGTACATATGATTTTTCTACTTTTATTCGAATGCTGTATGATGTGTGATACCTATTAATATTGTGATATACATTGTAAGAATTTCAATTCTATTGTAATGTTGCCACTGTCATAACCGCTGGCTGTATGGTCACTGTAACCAAAAGCCACAATAAAGAAGAAAACAAGCAAAAACAAAACAAAAAAAAAAAAAAATCCTCAAGTAGGAGTGGATTAGATAATCATCTGAATTGAAACCGTCGTGGAACGGAAACGATACGTTTCTATACATCGGTTCATATTCAAAATGTTATGCTCTCACTACCTTCTAAAAATTCTACAAGGTTTTAACGGGAATGTCCCATCACTCTGTATTAGAGCCACAACGATAAGATGCGAATTTCCGACAGTAGCTATTAAAGCGATAACAAAGGAGTAAGTCATTTTCACAGAATATATGGCACCAACTGCGAATGGGCGAAGTTAAAAATGTGTACCCAGCCGAGACTCGAATCCGGGTCTCTACCTTTCTGGGCAGTTGGGCTGATCACTACACCAGTGGGGACACTGCGATCACTGCACCTGCAAGGACTATCTAAGCACGCCTCCCGTCAGATACAAATTTCCAGCTTCACCCTGCCCACAATACTCGAACTCGTAGTTTGAAACTAATTCCCGTAAGTCCTCTCCGTTCGAGCTCTGATTTCCCGTATTTTACTTTGATGATCATTTCCACCTATGTAAGGGGGGGGGGGGGGGGGTCAACAATATATTTTCGCATTCTGAGGAGAATGTTGGCGATTGGAGTTTCGTAAGTAGCCCACGCCGTTGCTGTAATGATTCCAATCCCAGATCCTGTATCATTTCCGTAACGCTGTCTCCCCTGTATCGTGACTATACGAAACGAGCTGCCCTTCTTTGGAATCTTTCGATGTCCTCCGTCAAACCCATCTGGTAAGGATCTCACACTGGGCAGCAATACTCAAAAAATGGACGGACAAGCGCAGTGAATGCAGTTTCTTTTGTAGTTCTATTGCATCTTTTAAGGGTTCTGCCAATAAAGCGCAGTCTCTTTTCGTACTCTTGTGGACGACTTCACACTTCTCATTATTTAGAGACAATTGCTAATTTTTACACCATACTGATATCTTATTTAGATAGTTCTGCAGTTAGTTTTGATCTTCAGATGATTTTACTAGACGATTAATGACGGCGTCATCTGCAAACAACCTAAGAGAGATACTTAGATTTTCCCCCAAATCGTTTATGTAAATAATGAACAGCAGAGGACCAATAACGCTACCCTGTGGAACGCCCGATATCAGCTCTGTTTTAGTCGATGCCATACTATCGATTACTACGAACTGTGTCCTGTCTGACAGGAAATGACCTATCCAGTCGGAAATTTGGGGCGATATACCATAACCACGCAATTTGATTAAAAGCCGTTTGTGAGGTACGGTGTCAAAATCCTTCTGGAAATCAAGAACTACGGAATCGATTTGCGAACCCTTGTAGATAGCTGCCATCACTTCATGTGAGCAAAGAGCTAGCTGTGTTTCGCATGAACGATATTTTCTAAATCCGTGTGGACCTTGGGTCAATAGATCGTTCTGTTCGAGATAATTCATAATATTTGAATACAGGATATGTTCCAAAACCAGCTGCAAATTGACGTCAATGAAATAGGTCTGTAGTTTAGTGGGTTACACCTACTGCCTTTCTTGACGGGTGTGACCTGTGCAACGTTCCAATCTTTTGGTACAGATCCTTCTTTGAGATAGCGGTTGTATATGGCTGTTAAGTAAGGAGCTATCGCTTTAGCATAATCACATAGAAATCTAATGGGTATACAATCCGGACCGGAAGACTTGTTGTTGTTAAGTGATTTTAGTTGCTGCACTACTCCGATGGTGTCTACTTCTACGTTACTCATTACGGCCTCTGTTCGTAATTCGAAATCTGACGGGAGACGTGCTTAGGTAGTCCTTGAAGGTGCGGTGAGTACTGTGTCCCCCACTGGTGTAGTGATCAGCGCAACTGCCTAGAAAGTGGGAGACCCAAGTTCGAGTACCGGCTGGGTACACATTTCCAGCTTCGCTCATTCGCAGTTGATGTCATATATTCTGTGAATATGAAAGAATAACAATGAAGTGACGTCTGTTCTTTCGGAACAGACGCCTTATCTATATAAAGGATAAGTAATAGCGCTACAATAGGTCCTTCTTTTGCAGCTTCCTCTCACACATTCTCTTATACACTTTTTTATGGACACAGGCTTGCCCCCTCTTGGCTACCAGACATCACAGCGAAATAGGCCGCACTGACAACACAACACGCGAGCGTCACTAGTAAGCAACTGCCGCCGCGCGGCCCACGGCCAGCAGGAGAGAAACGGAAGCCCTCACCCAATTCGCCAATGAACACAAATCATGTCTCGCTATGCAAGAAGCAATAGGCAACGTCTATCCACCACTCCCTCCACTTCAGCATCCTATCATAATAAAGTTTCCATTCTTCCGCCTAAAATTCTCCAATAACGTCGCTTATTTAAAAAAAAATATGACGTAATGTATAATTGAAATTTAATATAAAGTGTAGTAACAACCAGCACACATCAGTATACTCAGATGAAGGCCACTGTTACGTTGGCCATAACGTCGGTTATTTAATAGCATTCTTACATCATGACGCGGTACAACACCCAGAAAACTTTTATGTCCTTTGTTTGTTAGTTTATCGGCAAAAAAGTCGTCGTGTTTCGGCGGGTGTGGTGACACTGTAAAAACCCAAGTGCTGCCGCCAGTTTGGAATTTAAATGAATACACCATTAGACGGGGAGCACTCGGCAGAGAGCAGCCCCTCAGCCAGACACGCCGCCGCCTTCCGGTGTCGACAATCCAATTAACCTACAATCCAAAGTGCGTCATCGTTCTCTCTTTTTTTCCCCCCCTGCTTGTTTCACTTCCTTCCTCGGGCCTCACGGACTCGGAATGGAGCACAACTTCATTATCTAATTATCAGAATTAATGGCCGGGAGAAAATCCATCGTGCGACGGCGAAGCGTAGAGCAAGCGATTACAACAAGCAGCGGCGGCGAAGCCTGTTGGAGAGGGGGTGGGGGTGGAGGGTTAGAGGAGGAAGACGTCACACTGATTAGGGACCCGTTCTGCGTCACCCCTCCTACACCCACTTGGCAAACCACTTAAGGCAGTCGTCTCTCACGAAGTCTTGTTTCTCTGCTCTTCGAGTA
Source organism: Locusta migratoria (assembly GCA_026315105.1). Classification (NCBI taxonomy): domain Eukaryota; kingdom Metazoa; phylum Arthropoda; class Insecta; order Orthoptera; family Acrididae; genus Locusta; species Locusta migratoria. Next base: position 47,787,358 of record CM048750.1, on the reverse strand, counting down.
CGTCGTCTGCTCCGGAGTCCTGGATTCGTCTTTGATACACGAACGCGCGGTTTCTTGCGACTTTAACATCCTTAAGGAATTTACCCGCGACGGGGAGAGGGAGGGGAAATGGAGTCAGCCGCCTAGCGAGTAAGGAATACGCGAAGCCGCACCCGAGTCCCTCAATTTTAGTGGCCCATAATCTTCCTCCCCCTCGTCTACTTTGTATTCATAATGAAGCGTCATCCCTGAAAATAGCCTCAAACTGCCACAGCCCTTAAACCTATCAAACATGTCGACATTTACCGCTTTGAGTTTTCCAACTCGGCGAATAAAAATCGACTTCACAGAAGGCAAGTTATATTCTAGTTAGGGAAGCTTAACGAGCTAAAGAAGAAAATGGAGTTTGTGGCAGATTTAGGGGGAGATTTAGCAGACAAGGAGTCGGCGGCAGAGATGAAACAAGCGTTCCCCTGCACACTTGCTGTTACTCGTAAAAATTTCCAGAGGGATATCTAGGTTAATTTTACTTCTACATTTACATCTACCTCTACATCTATATGGGATACTCTGAAAATCACATTTAAATGCCTGGCAGAGGGTTCATCGAACCGCCATTATACTATTTATCTCCCATTCCATTCTCGAATAGTGCGCGGGAAGAAAGAACACATGAATTTCTCCGTTCGCGCTCCGATTTCTCGTATTTTATTCTGATGATCATTTCTACCTATGTAATTGGAAGTCAACAATATATTTTCGCATTCGGAGGCGAATGTTGGCGATTGGAGTTTCGTAAGTAGCACACACCGCAGCGATAAGAGCCCTTGTTGTAATGATTCCCATCCCAGATCCTGTATCATTTCCGTAACGCTGTCTCCCCTGTATCGTGACAATACGAAACGAGCTGTTCTTCTTTGGACTCCAGAGCCGCGGTGGAGTAGCCGAGCGGTCTAAAGCGTCTAGCTGCGGAGCGCGTGGTTGCTCGCGTGGAGGTTCGAGTTCTCCCTGGGGCATGGGTGTGTGTGTGTTTGTCCTTAGGTTAGTTTACCTAGGTTTAAGAAGTTTGTAAGCTACGGATTGATGACCACGCAGTTTGGTCAGATAGATTTACAAACATATGAACATTTTTTTCATCTCCATAGGTACTAATGGCTTTCCAAGCAGCTAATCTACTTAACCATCTTCGTAGGTAACAACAGGATGTTCAACTCGTCTGTATACACATAAACTGAAACTGACTCCACGCGTGGAATTACACATACCACAATGTGTTATATAACCGAATTCGAAAACTACGAAAAAGTTATTAGTCACAGCGGGATTCGAAGCACCAACTTTATGGCTGTGAGGCCAGATGGCTAGCATCTGAGCTACTCTGACGGATACTTCAACTGATTTAATTATTGGTACTTACGTTTACTTGAAAAAACTTCAAAATAGATTTTCTCGAGAATTTTCAGAGTGGCGTGGAATGGATTTGGCTGATTATTATTTATGTTTCTAACTTCACGTACCATAAAAACAAAGAAATTCTAAATCCGATATCCAAGTCGCCTCCTTATAAGAACATAAAAACACGCTACACAATCCTAAGGACATAAACACGCAAACAATATGATAACTAAGTGTGACTCTTGCCAGAAAACTAATGTTTCAATCACACTACATTGATAACTTATAAGTAAAACATTAATAATCTTTGAAAAACAGCGTTGCAAAGAATGTAGCTACTGAACTACGATAGTTCGCTACAGGGAACAAGTGGATTTATTTCCCCACTTACTAATAATCACAAGTAAACACAAAAAGAACAATCAAGTAGTTTCTAAATACTTTTAATCGTACCAAAAGAAGAAATAAATCGAAGTAACTATGTGAAGACGGAACAAATATATTGATTAATCTTTGACGATTAAACATGTCCATGTCGAGTGTTTCATTAACTCAAAATGTTACTTCTCATACAACTTACCCTTTTTATGTCTGTTTATCACTAAGCCATGTCGGATAATATCAAAATTAATGAGTGATACGACTCATAATGTGGGAAACCACTCTGATCTATTTCTATACTGTTTAATGGCTTTCGATTTTTTTTTTCTTTATTGGCAATGGTTACGTTTATTTCTATTTCAAATGCCAACTTCATGTGTCAGACACAGTGTGTCTCCGAAAGTTTTCCCACTATCACCCACTGGCGTGGTATTGAAATACGATAGTCCTTTTTTTAATAACACCATGAGAGCAAAATTATCTGTTTTATTGCCGTATTTCCGCTACTACAATACCAGGGCGTTAACATTTACTTCCTTGTTCGGCAGACACCATTTGGAACCTTTTGAATGATAAATTGTTTGACCCCGAATTACAGTGTGGCCTCTAATTGCCCTCTTATGAAATAAATTTTATTACGCAACGGATAACGCTTGTTCCGAATCGTAGCTACTGGTCGGGATCGTCGTAATTCCTGTTTAAATCGACGCCACATTTTCAGTTGCACCCTCATACATTTGATTAACTGATTACACTGATAGTTGGACGATAAGGAAATGGCGGAGATAAGAAATGAATGAGAAAATGGGGAGCATTAAGATCGGATAACTCTATTTTTTACAACTGACAGAATGAAAACATCAAGTAATAGAATGAAGAGAGTGGTTCGTTATCTTGCCGCCAGACTAGGTTGTTGCTGTGGTCTTTTTCCGCAGACTGGTTTGATGCAGCTCTCCAAGCTACCCTGTCCTGTGCAAGTCTCTTCATTTGACAATACGTTCGGCAACCTACATCCTTTTGAATCGGCTTACTGTATTCGTCCCTCGGTCTCCCTCTATGATTTTTACCCCACACGCTTCCTTCTAATGCTAAGTTGACAATTCCTTGATGTCTCAGAATGTGTCCAACAAATCTGTCCCTTCTCTTAGTCAGGATATGCCAGAAACTCCTTTTCTCCTCGATTTGATTAAGCACCTCCTCATTAGTTACTTGATCTATCCATCTAATTTTCATCATTCGTCTGTAGCACCACATTTCAAAAGCTTCTAACACCTTTTCATCTGAACTCCTTACCGTCCACGTTTCACTCCCATACAATGCTACAGTCCAGACAAGTGCTTTCAGAAAGGACTTCCTAACATTTAAATTAATATTGGATGTTAACAAGTTTCGTTTCTTTAGAAACGATTTCTTCCCAAACTCATTCTGCATTTTATATCTTCTTTACTTCGGCCATCAGAAGTTATCTTGCTACCCAAATAACAAAATTCATCTACTATTTTTATTGTCTCATTGCGTAATGTAATTCTTTCAGCATCGCCTGATTTTCTGACATTGCATTCCATTACCTTCGTTTTACTCTTTTTAACGTTCATCTTATATCTTCCTTTCAAGACACTGTCCATTCCATTTAATTGCTCTTCCAGATCTTTTGCGGGCCGGACTAGGTATAAAATTAAATGTTCCTGCTCTCACTAATCTGTATCATTTAGTGTGTGGAAAGTGCTATATTGGTGGAACGGGAACCGTGTTACCAATCAAGTATCATTCGTACTCCCACGTTGCATGCACGATTCTCTACAGAAATGAATACTCCGACCTGTACTGATATTTCCATTGCAAGGCATTAAAAACAGTGTACCTCCCGAAAGGAACAGAGTAGAGGTTCCTTATCACTACCAAGAAACTGAATACAAGTACCGTAATTCTAATGATATCGCGAAAACACCAAAGATAAAATTATCAAAAACGCAGCAGAAGTGGGGAAACAACCTCTGACCGTTAAGAAAAGTTAAACACAGTAAAAACCGTAGAATACTAGAAGATCGGCACAGTGAGACGTAGCCAAACCACGTGGAAATTCATAATCATTCATGACCTCTTACAAAGAAAACCGACGAACTAACGATAATCTCGGGAAAAAATTTGACCCACCGTTATGGATACAATTTTGTTACACTGAGAGTGTTTACAGGGGGTAGTTATCTTACTAAGCATGGAAAGATAGAAAATGTTTAATGGCGGGAACCCTCGGCAATCATGTAAGCCGCCACGAAAAATCCATTAATTTCTCGTACATCACTCATGGTGTCATACATTGAACTCGCCCAGTTTACCGAATGCTTTAGTTCTTCACTATTAAGCCACATACGTAGTTGCAGGTCGCTGGAGCTGACTCTTTCAAAATAAACGTTGGCAAAGAACAACATTTCAAACAAAGGAAAGGCAGAAAATACTAAAAAATGTTCAAATGTTTGTTAAGCTCCGAAAACTGTCTTGAGCAGTTAAACCGGCAACCCACGCGCAATGGAAATATTCTAGACCTTATAGCCACAAACAGGCCTGACCTTATTAACGATGTCTCTGTAGAGACAGGAATTAGTGATCATGATATCGTCATAGCGTCGATGGTGACCAAAGTTCATAAAACAGTCAAGAAGGCTAGGAGCTTGTTTTTGTTGGGAAAAGCCGACAAGCAAATGTTACGATCGCACTTAGAAAATGAATGGGCATCGTTTAATTCTGGGACTATGGATGTAGAGGAATTGTGGACTAAATTTAAATGCATTGTTAATGAAGGGTTGGAGAAATATGTGCCAGTAAAGACGATTAAGGATGGAAAAGATCCACCGTGGTATAATAATAATGCTAGAAAGCTGCTGAGAAAGCAATGGCTGTTGCACTCTCGATTCAAAAAAGAACACGCAAATGATGACAGGCAAAAGTTATTAGAGATTCGCGCGTCTATAAAAAGATCGATGCGTGAAGCATACAATAATTATCACAGCCATACCTTAGCAAAAGATCTTTCCGAGAACCCGAAAAAATTCTTGTCCTATGTAAAATCGATAAGCGGGTCAAAGCCCACTGTCCAGTCACTAGTTGATCATTCCGGGGCAGTAATAGAAGAAAGCAAAAGGAAAGCTGAAGTTCTAAATTTAACCTTTAAGAAATCTTTCACGCAGGAGGACCGCACAAATATACCTTCATTTGATCAACGCACTAATTCCGAAATGGGGGACATAGCAATAGGTATTTCCGGTGTAGAGAAGCAGCTGAGAGAGCTAAATACGAAAAAGTCTGCTGGTCCGGATGGAATACCAGTTCGGTTTTACAAAGACTATTCTGCGGCATTGGCCCCCTACTTAGCTTGCATTTATAGCGAATCTTTAATTCAGCGCAAAGTTCCTAGTGATTGGAAAAAGCGCAGGTGACTCCCGTGTATAAGAATGGAAAGAGAACTGACCCATACAATTACAGCCCAATATCGTTGACATCGGTTTCATGTAGAATTTTGGAGCATATTCTCATTTCGAATATAGTAAATTTCCTTGAAACGGAAAAGCTTCTCTCCATGAATCAGCATGGGTTTAGGAAACATCGTTCATGTGAAACTCAGCTTGCCCTTTTCTCACATGACATCTTGCGAGCCATGGACGAAGGGCAACAGGCGGATTGTGTTTTTCTCGACTTCAAAAAGGCGTTCGACACGGTGCCACACTGCAGACTGCTAACGAAGATACGAGCTTATGGAATAGGTTCACAGATTTGTGACTGGCTGGAAGACTTCCTAAGTAATAGAACGCAGTACGTTGTTCTCGACGGCGAGTGTTCATCAGAGACGAGTGTATCGTCAGGCGTGCCCCAGGGGAGTGTGATAGGACCTCTATTATTTTCAATCTATATAAATGATCTGATGGACGGAGTAAGTTGTAATTTGCGGCTGTTTGCTGATGATGCTGTGGTGTATGGGAGGGTGTCGTCTGACTGTAATAGCATACAGGTTGACTTAGACAAAATTTCTAGTTGGTGCGAAGAATGGCAGCTAGCTCTCACTGTAGAAAAATTTAAGGTGATGCGCATGAGTAGAAAAAACAATACTATAATGTTCGAATACAGAATGAGTAGTGAGCTTCTTGATGCGGTCGCGTCGTTCAAATATCTAGGCGTAACATTGCAGAGCGATATGAAATGGAACGAGCATGTAAGGACAGTTGTGAGTAAGGCAGACAGCCGACTTCGGTTTATTGGGAGAATTTTGGGAAGATATACTTCACCTGTAAAGGAGACCGCGTATAAAACGCTTGTACGACCACGTCTTGAGTATTGCTCAAAAATTTGGAACCCGCAGCAGATCGGTTTGAAGGAAGACATAGAGGTGGTTCAGAGGCGAGCAGCTAGATTTGTTACCGGTAGGTTCGACCAATGCGCGAGTGTCACGGACGTGCTCCGGCAACTCAATTGGGGATCGCTGGAAGAAAGACGACGTTCTTTTCGTGAATTTCTGTTAAGTAAATTTAGAGGGCCGGAATTTGAAGCTGAGTGTAGTACGATCTTGCTGCCGCCTGCTTACATTTCGCGTAAAGATCACAAAGACAAGATAAGAGAAATTAGGGCTCGTACGGAGGCATATAGGCATTCTTTTTTTCCTCGTTCAGTTTGGGAGTGGAATAGGAAAGGAAATGCCTAGTAGTGGTACAGTGTACCCTCCGCCACGCACCTTACGGTGAATTGCGGAGTATGTATGTAGATGTAGATGTAGATGAAGCTTATGGGACTTAACTACGGGGTCATCAGTCCCTAAACTTACGAACTACTTATGAACTACTTACGAACTAGGACGGCACAAATATCCATACCCGAGGGGGGATTCGAACCCCCGACCGTAGTGGCCGTGCAGACCGTGACTGGAGCGCCTCAGTCCCCGCGGCCACCGCGGCCGGCGAAAATACTAAAGATTTCGGTAAATAATTTAGGCACAGTTCTTTAGAAAAGTTATGGAAGCTCAATGAAGGTTATTATAAGCTAGTACCGGGCATGTGGACTCAGGATTACAGAAAATGGAAAACGCGGGAACGCATGATCAGCACGCTCGTTACAAAGAATAGAGGAAAATGCTACCATCGTCACTTATTTTGGAACAGGAACACACGCACTTGACCATGAATCATTTCTCCCTCACATTCATTCATGACTTAAATTGTAGGCCTGAAGCTGATGGCTGACGTCCCTCATTGGGCTGAATTTCTGCATTAAAAATTTGCACCCCACACTTAATCTCGTGATAGCACCTTCTGGTTCCACAAGAAGATCTCTGCTGTTCTCTCATAAAGCAAAGGTTGGCTATCCTACTTAAAATTTCTGCAACTGTTAAACTGCTAAAAACTCACCTCTGCCACATTCACACATTCACACACATGAGAGGATGTAGTGGGACAGTATTGTGAGCTCCTACTCGCCCATATCAGCTTAGTTTTGCAGCAAGTGAAAATTAAAGAATGCGTATTAATGGAGACGATTTATAGAATGTTGAGTAATGATTTTTATGATTTGATACTAAAAAAAAAAGTTTTGTGCTTGTTTCTGTTTGTTTCATGATCGATCGAGGTACTGCAATAAACAGGTGCAGCGTCGCCGCAGCACCGACCTGCGTCACAGAGCTGGCCTTGCGTTATATGAAGTTAGCCGACGGTCACGGGGCAGCGGACGTCTCTGCGCCTTCTCTATTGCGGGACATCGATCGTCCTCTAACAAGATTATTTAAAATTATTGTTGCTATAGATGTTCGCCAGTTCAGATTATGTCCTTGTAAAAGTAACATTGGATCAGAAGCAAATAGTATATGCTTATTGCAAGTGGACCAATAAACATGTGATGTTTGACTGAGGAAGAGTTTTAAATATTACATCATCTATATGGGATGATTTATTATTTAATGTGAAATATGTAAATGTTCAAAACATTATTTGTTCTTCTACATCTAGGATGAAAGCACCATCAGTTTGAAAAGTTTATAACAGGCTATTCAGGCTATTGAATTTCAAGACGCATTCAAATGAAACAGCGGTATTTTAAATGTGAAACTAAAATATAGTAGGCTGTGGATTTTCGCTCGAACGCCAGTGGTAAAGCGTTTAAGCTTTGGATGTGAAATTAAATACTGGCCTTTTATCTTTCTCTCGCGGGTATAAGGACCTGTTTGTGTTTTAAGGAAAGATTAGAAATATAAACTATTATTTTTTATATTAGGCGGTGGACATAGAATTCGGAGAGAAGTTCAGTGCCACCACAGACATATATTACTAGACTGGCAATGCCGTATACTGTATCATTGGTGTCGTGAAGTCTCGCCGCCATATTTCTATACTATAACGTACGAGCAGTCGTGTGGGTTATTAAAAAAAATTCATTCAACTTCCGATTTTCTTTCAGTAGTTTGGTTATTATAAAAGTGTACCCTTATTCTTTCGAGAGTTCTTACCATATCTATAGTCTGCTTTAAAGCACACACTAATGAGTCGCGTTTCCTGTTTTTATTAATTTGTTTCCATATCGATCAACTTCGGTTTTTCTTTTAGTAGTAAGACCGTTATAAATGTGTTATTTGTCGTCGATAACACATAGCTTTATTCTTGTTAGTGTTTTTCAGATAATTACTTCTGCTTTAACTGTACATAACGGTAAAATTTTACCTATCATCCCGCCGACCTCTCATTATTATGTTGGCAACACAACAAAATGGTAGAAAGTCTTTGCCTAGATGTTTAATGTTAATGGTTAACCGTACAAAACATGTTCTTCTCATAACACGATTCGAATATGCGGAAGTATTAGCTGAAATGCAAACCATGTTCAAACCATCTAGTAAAGGTTACAACGTCATATCGCGTCAGAAGATCATAGTAGTTCCGTACGTAAACTTTTTGACGTTAGGTGAGGCAAGATGGCGGCGTCAAACTTCAGTCAAGTTTGCCAGTCTAGTAATGTATGTCTGTGGGTGTCACGGTTCACGAGATGTGTTAAGTTGCTAGGTGTCATTAGAAAACTTATGAATATTTACTTAGCAAGTGAGCATAAGAGCTATAAACAAGTTTTCTTAGTAAGACTGAACCAAATTTAGGACGAGTTTGTTATGGTACGAGATTATTTTGACAATTTAAAGTTCTTCACCATCTTTTCCCTTTTTCCACCGCAAGGAGAGCCGAATACTGTGGACGCTGGCTCCTTGAAGCTTCTTTATTTGTAGCATTTCCGTGCCATCTGGCCTCTATCCCAAATCTGCGCTGCAATAAAATATAAACCAAAATGGTCTCCTAAGCTCATCCAAAATAAAGGAGTCATCAGTCCTGTAGCCATTACGGCTAATTTGACAAACAACTGCCTTGTAGTAGTAGCTTCTGCTGACGTCCTCTGCTCTTAGCGGCCTGTTTTCCTAACATCATGGAGATAGTTTTCTCTGTAGGAAGCAGCAGTAGTTCAAATTAGAAGAGAGCTCCGACCTCTCTTTGTCCCAGTAGTAAAAGGGTAGGGTACCTGCGGTTTGGCTAGGCCGTCCCCGTTTCATTTGAGACTGCTGGTAGGTTGGACAAGGCGGGAGTCTAGCGGCGGCTGTGACGTATTTAATGCAATTAATTAAAGCCACAGTAAGAATACTTCACCTTTTGCAGTTGTTCGATTGTAGATGTTGTTTTAATTGCCCTCCTGCCTTTTTATAAATATGCCAAAATTAGGACGACGGTTTCTTGGGCGTCTTATGGAAACTACTAATATGACACGTTTCATTTTATACATTTATTTTTCATTCTTGATAAAGCACATACACAGATGTAATACATCTTAAAGACTGCTTCACAACTCTTAGAGACAAACTTATACCGACCACATTCTGGCTCAATACTCATTCAAACTGACTGCCAAAGTAATACTAACTTTACAACTCACTGAGTTCGCGCCAATTCGCGCGTATTAATACATAGTATAATTTCTAGAACATTCTAGAACACGGAAGTTACAATGTTTTATATTTTATAAATTTGTTCATGAAACATAAATAAATCTTGCTTTACGTAAAGATACTCAAAATTATGACAAATGTAATAATAAGATTTTCACGTCAAAACAAGACAATACAAAAGATCGTAAGTAAATAACAATTAGTGTAGTGTTAATATATGTTTACATTATTTAAAATGGTTAAATTAGAGTTATTATTGAATTTTGCGGTCAGCAAAGTATTACATTATGGTCAATACATTACAGAGGACCTCAGATATTGTTAGTTATTAATTTCATTAACAAACACTTTATTGTCCAACATTAAACTTACGACTTTCAATAATTAATTAATTTAGTTTAATAGAAGAAGAATACTACGATCAAATATGGAATCGTACGCTTCATTTGTTCAAACAAACTGGATTTTGCATTACAAGGTTTTGGAGGTAAGCGCATGTAAGAGTTTCAGGCTAGGCCTTTGTCTGAGTTAGCTTTGTCTGATAATAATGTTCCTTCATATCTCTACATGTATTATCACCACTACCGCAATTCGTGGTGATTTTATATCAGTGATATTCGAGAGGTATTAATGTTTTTCCGCATTTCCGTATTGGTATAAATCCACGATTTTATGGTATTCTTATCGTACGACTTCTTAGGTTCTTAGAAGCTGTAGAAATACTTATTCTTATTCTTAAATATGTCCAGAGGCTACATTAAGTTGACTTTTCCGTATTTTTGGTTTTTAGTGACTGTCTCCACCTTCAGGTTGTGCTCCGTTTGTCTGATGAACAACTTATGATGGCTGGAACAAAGCCTTTTGCTAGTGCATACCATCTATGACCTTCAGGCTATTAATCGTAATGCTATTCTGCGGTCAGTGAATTCGACTACGTGTAACGCGTTTTCTACCGTTAAGTTTCGAAACGTGTAAATCTCTTCCATTTTAGTTGATGTATTACGTGTGCACCCAATATCGAGTAGCTTTCTGTTAACCTTTCCATTAACTAGATCCTTTATTTCTACATTCAACAAACAGTTGTATGAGCTATCTCATGTATGTAATTGTCCCGTAATTTCATTTTTGATACTTAATAAACTTTTGCATCCCCAACCTGTAGTACGTTGTTCCTCCCAAAACCCTTTACATTTAGTAGATCTTTTCCTGATCCTTTAAATGGACCGTTGCTTGAGATATCTCGCGTGTATAATTTTCGTGTAATTTGTTTTTTTCACACTTAAAAAGTGTTGCGATGCACCCTGTATTAAGCCATACCTTGATGAAAGCCGCTCCATTAATCTTTTCCTGCCGCGTACTGGAGCACCGTGCTGCGATGTGCGCGGCCGTTCGCCGTCGGGGGTTCGAGTCCCAACCCCTCCCCTCTAGGGCATTCTCCATTACCTCAACTGGTATATGAATTATTAAATTTTGGAATCTCTCAGAACTTCAGCTCTGCTCCCGTGTCTCCCGCTACGGTAATTCCTTATTAAACGAGTCTCATTTTACATTCTGCAGAGGGCTGTCGCTCATTGAAACAAGTATTCTTCAGATTTTCTGTCTAGCCGGCCGCGGTGGCCGAGGGGACTGAGGCGCTTCAGTCACGGTCTGCACGGCCACTACGGTCGGGGGTTCGAATCCCCCCTCGGGCATGGATATTTGTGCCGTCCTAGTTCGTAAGTAGTTCATAAGTAGTTTGTAAGTTTAGGGACTGATGACCCCGTAGTTAAGTCCCATAAGCATTACAAACATTTGGACATTTTGTGTTTACTGTCTAAAATTCTATACATTTGCTCCACATTTCCGTCCGTAGAATTTGCTGTTCGTGCAGTATTAAAATTGTTCACTACTGTCGAGTACTTGCATTGCTTGGTTGTCTGAATGGCGATCTAATCCTTCCATTCAACTCGCTGGTAATCATTTACATACAGTTTACCTGAAAAGCGCAATATTATTGTCATGTGGACATTATATTGTGCCACTTGTATTAAAGTTACTCTTAACTACTGTACCCTGTAAGGTATAACTAAACTGGCCTCCCCGTTTGTGGGATATGCCATAAATTTTCGTTCGTTAAACTTTAATTATCTATTTTAATTATCGTTACCTTCACCATTTTATTAAAATAAATTTTGTGAGTACTTTCGATAATTTTGTCACATTATGCATTTGAGCTATTCCCTTATGGAGCGAGCTGTATAGCGTTTCCGTTGCCATTTTATTATTTAATTCTCCCTCACTTAAAGCTACTCACTTGATTAAATGAACTAAAGCGGAGAAATTGAGTAACTTTCATCCGCTTCCCTCAGGTGTATCAGTTCGTTAGAAACGATATATAAATACAAATCGATTGCGTGTTATATCATGATCATCGTAGCTTCTTTCGCAAATGTAAACATCAAATCACTCACCTCCAGGTTTGCAGATTCAAAGAAATATACTTCTTAGACAACTAGTCTATTAATATTATAAAATAAAGTCCTCCAACCTATTTGTTCAATCGATATAGTTCTACGCTATATTTGAATTGGGACTGCGGCTCGTCTAGTTTGAATTCTAAATAATTAATGTATCCACCAACAGCCGTAAAGTTTGTTGTTTTATTGAACGACCGGTTCCCGTATTACAATAATACCATCTTCAGGCTCTATACATTTACGACATCATGCTCTGCATATACAGATTTGTGACTTTATTTGTATAGAGCAATCTTCTTCAACAGAAGATGCCAATCAGCGTGAATAACACCTAAATTTGCTCAAGTTAAGAATAACGTCCATTAGTCACTGAGTTATACGATTTCAGTTTTTACCACAATGACCAATGACTAATATACTGTCCTAAATAATGCATTATATCTTCTATTTAAGTTATTGATTATACCAGTGATCATCCCCTCTTATTAAATTTTAAACATTTTTATACGCATCTACCACTGCCTAAGATATCAAATGACACAAACAATATGAAGAAATATTAGTTATTACATACAATCAATACCATTGCTTCTAGAAGTAATATACTTCAGATACTGTGATTCTTAGATCTATATAAATAAAAATGAATGTTTGTCTGTATGTCCTCTATGTGTTGATAAACCATTCATTCGATTGCAATGAAACTTTGGTGAACTGTTCACCGTCCGCCTACAAAGGTTCCTGACCCCCCCCCCCCCCACAAAAAAAAGAGCACGACACATAGCTCAGCAGATATGACGTCATGAGAGGCCACCGCGTGAGAATACCCAGATTTATGCATCAATTATTGGGACCAGATCAATTATTGGGACCAGAAACAAAGTTTGCATGTTATTTCGGACGTTTATGAAGCGTTTTGAAACTGCCCCCACCCCCACCTCGCCTACAAAATGATGAAACGAAAAGAAGTCTACCGCTCAGAACAGTTTCGCTGTAGATGTTCAAATGTTTGTATAGCTTATGGGATTTAACTACGGGGTCATCAGTCCCTAAACTTACAAACTACTTATGAACTAGCTAATCCTAAGGACGGCACAAATATCCATGCCCGAGGGCGGATTCGAAGCCCCGACCGTAGTGGCCGTGCAGACCGTGACTGGAGCGCCTCAGTCCCCTCGGCCACCGCGGCTGGCTTCGCTGTAGATGCTGTAAAACTGTAGCATCAGGCATCAACGTGTGTGAAATAAAGTTATCATTACAGATTTGCATTTCACTATTAATTTCTGTCTGCAAGTCTCCCTTAATCCTCTTGCATCCAAAATTAAGCAATCTCTTTTCTTAATCTCTATCTATATAAAAGCGAAAGGACACTCACTCACTGACTAAACACGAAATCTCGAAAACTACTACACCTATGAAGCCGAAATTTGGCAGGAATATGGTTTATAGCTAGTAAACATCAGCTAAAAATGTATTTCGTGGCCGGCCGCGGTGGCCGAGGAGACTGAGGCGCTCCAGTCACGGTCTGCACGGCCACTACGGTCGGGGGTTCGAATCCCCCCTCGGGAATGGATATTTGTGCCGTCCTAGTTCGTAAGTAGTTCATAAGTAGTTTGTAAGTTTAGGGACTGATGACCCCGTAGTTAAGTCCCATAAGATTTACAAACATTTGAACATTTGATTTGTATTTCGTGATAGGTGCATGGCGGAGCATGCTTATCCTACAGACTCACGAAATCTGTAGTTTCATTCCTATTTTCACGAAATTTCGCACGCTTCACTTTCAAAACAAGTGGAACGTCATCGTCTACCTTATGTTTCATACGGTGCATGGGGGAGGGTACTTTGCATCATAAAAATGAAATGTTGCTCACTGTAATTTAAGAGGAATGTCATTCTCTGTATAAAGTTTCGTTCGATGGATAGTGGAGGGTGCGTAACTTACGAAAATTTACGAAATGCATAGTTTTGTTCGAATCTTTATGAATATTTGCACACATTACCTTTAAACGAAGAGGAAGATCACTGGGTACATAAATGTTTGTATGGTACATGACAGAGAGTACCTAGCAGAAAACTTTGCCGAGAGAGGAAAAGGTGGAAACGAACAGAGAGATGGGAGAGAAAGAGGTGGATGAAGAGAGATGGGGCGGGGGGAAGAGGATGTGGACTACGAGAGTGTAGGATAAACAAACACCCGGGCAACGCAGGGTTTACAGCTAGTTATTTATAAATGCCATTTTATTTTAATAATTCTTGTATTATACAGTGCATTATTGTTTTTTTATACTGCTTCAATGCTGATTGTTGGGGCACTTGTTGGTCTTTATATTTTATATGATATATGTAAAGCATGATGTTATAAATACAACACTGATTTGTAGCTTATTTGTATAGAGCCTTAAGATGGTATTATTGTAATAGCGAAATCAGTCGTTTAATAAAACAAACTTTACGGCTGAAGGTGAATAAATTAATTATCTGGAGTTAAGATCTCCATCCGTTTGTCGCGATAAGCTCAAAAGCTAAAAAACTCCATACGACTTTTCAGCAGCAGACGTTGTAATTCATGTGGGGGGTTTAGTTATATAGTTCATTAAGGTGGGTGAGTGAGTGTGGGTGAGTGTGAAGACAAAAGATCAGAGAAATATGGATCATAAATTCTTTAGGAACAGCTATGTATTGTGTGAATTACGACCTTTGCTATGAAAGTGAAAATGCATTTATTGTTCCATAATACGATGCCTGTACTTTCAATACATGACGCCGCACAACACTGACATCAGTATTTAATATTTCAGTTTGTTTATCCTAATTAATCTTTTACTCATGATAATCAAAGCACGCGACTAAGCCTGAACGTATATGCCACATACCATATCAACCGACAGATGTCGCTACAGTCAAGCTACCGTAATGCTCTCAAGTGCAAAATACCCGTCACTGCTGTTATTTATTTAACTCTTGAAGCCAACGCCACATTCTATTACTACTAATACATCACTCTTTGTACTCTCTTCAAAACATATTACAATAACACATTTTATAAACCAAAGTCCTTCAGACGCGAATGTCTGTCCTCGGTAAACTCAAATATCATGTACGGATTTTCTTTAGTTTTTCACCAATGAACGGTGCGATTCATTAGGAAGGTTTAGGTGCATGACTCATTAAATTGCGTGGCACTGAGTAAGCGCGGTGACAAAACATCCGTGATAGAGAGCAATACATATTCCTAAATTCTTAGGAAAAGCTTTGTAGTAATTTACAAACTTTTCCATACTCGTGAACATGCGGTTATCGTTTGGTAATGTGTAGGATGACAATGAGGTACCTTCTAATCTTACATACATTGTCGGTACATCATGTTAAAATGACAGTACGACAGAAAGAACATTGCCTTCAGTATGGTCCGCTGTGTGAAGTCGGGGATGGGTTGCAATTGGAATAATCATTATCATAGGAAGTAGAAAATTTCTTTACCAATCACTCGTAAATATTTTGTACATTGAGCCCTACATTTCGACCACTGTGTGAACATTATCAATGCTTGAAGCCAAAAGTTAAAACATGTAAAGCATTTCGACCTCCATGTTGGAGGTTACGTTCATACTTCCAACATGGAGGTCGAAATGTTTTACATGTTTCAGCTATTTGTTTTAATCATTGATAATGATCGCACAGTGGTCGAATCCTAGATAACAAAATGTATACGACTGATACTGAAAAATTTTCTACAAAAAAAAAAAAAAAAAAAACACAAAAAAAAAAAACAAAAAAAAAACAAACAAAAAACAAACAAAAAAAAACAAAAAAACAAAAAACCTGTGCCACAATGGAATCAAAAATGATGTAAATGGAAGTGTGTACTTATAAACGCACTAAGTGACCGTTATCCCACTTTTATCTCAGAAGCGAGTTTCAACCACATTTTAAGAATTTCCCAATGTCTCATCGCTCGGGACATTTAAGAAAGTATTTTCTGAATTCGTATATGATTTTCAAATTCAAACGTAATTCCATCAAATGTGCTGGTATATATAGGTTTCCACGTCGTCAATGCGGTAAATAATGGGACAAAAACGACTTTCGAACCCCTATGCGCCAACGGATTGGATGCATGTCGGAAGGAACTCAGCGGTATCATCTACACAACAGTTTATTGAAGAATGTCCAGACAATTGCGGTGATTGTGATACGCAGAGTTCTCGGGGCAGTTTCCGTCGGTGATGAGCATGTATCTAAGGTCCAGACTGGCTGATGTGGTGGCAGGTTTTCCCTCCGGATATCTCCCGGTTTTCGTTTGGCTTCTTCTTCGGTGATTATTCGGACCGTAGCGTACACTACAACGGCCCAATTTGAACTGCCTGAAGTGAGTTCTGGCCGAGGTAAGATTAAGTGCCGACCAAACCTGTGACAAAGTAATGATACAGTTTCCCGTTGTCCGCGAACTCTGAAAAAATAGGTTCTAAGTTAAGTCGGCAAGTTTCTGTTAATTTTCCTCCAGGTCTGTTTCCCACTTGTGCGCCTGTCGAGTAGTGTTCAGGCTTTCTGGCGTACGCGGCCCTTTGTTGGGATGCCAGCTTGCTAGGGACTCTATTATGGCTGGTAGTTCAGAAGTAATTACGTTTCATTTATACTACAAAATGGTTCTACAGCACAAATCCGGATAGTGTATCAGAAGAATAAAGATAATTACACAGCCAAATATTCTAAAAAATATTTTGAAGTTATTGCATGGTCATCATTTATCTTAAAAAAAAAAAAAAAAAAAAAAAAAAAAAAAAAAAAAAAAAAAAAAAAAAACTGGAATTTTGATAGATTTGTATAGCACGGTACTATGCAATGTAGATCCTTTTTTGAAATGTGGATACCCAAACAATGTACGACTTCTACTGAATATTACAACAGCTGTGAGAGCTTAATGAGTGTTTGCACCTTCTATATCACATAAACGGAGTGTTTTAGCGGGTTACACTCTTTTTTAATTTGATTTTCGTCGTTTTATTATTCTTTTAAATATTTGGACACGCAGTCTGACAGGTTATGTGCGGCCACTGGGGTCGGACATTGGAGTCCCTCCTCGTGCCTCTGGAGTGGGTGTTTGCGTTTTTCTTGGCCTAATTTAGTTGAAATTAGTTTAACTAGTTTGTACGTCCAGAGATCGTTACCTGAGCAGACTGGTTTACAAATATTTGTACATTCCATGAGTAAACATACATTTTATGAGCCTCAAATGACACAACCATTTAAAAGAGTTTCCAGCGAAGAAATACGCTATTGTTCAGAACCCAACACTGTAATTGATACAGTGCAGATAATTGTTGGAAACCTTTATTAAAATTTAAGGACACATCGCGAGTGATGTGGACATGAATGCGTGGGAAGTGACGCATGGGGAAGGGAAGCCAATCGAGTGGGCCGAGGAGGCTACCACTTACTTAAAGCGAGAAAAGAGATTGAACTGCTAGGTCGGAAAGGATTTGAGTTTCCAGTGCGCCATTACAGCTGTGCAGAGTTAATGAAAGGCGGAGGACGTAAAACTGGTAAACTTCGATATAATTGTAATGTTTGCAATGGGAAGGTAATGCTGTGGAAAAGTATTGAGTCGCTCAGGTTACGGACGCCTCGTGTTGCAAGTAGGTTGCCGTGTGAGTAGACATACGGAAGCTAAAGCTGCCATCACTTCACGCGTGCGGCAAAACAGAACAAAAACAGCAGCGCCGCGGTGGAGTAGCCGAGCGGTCTAAAACGCCTCTTTGCGGAGCGGTATTGATATCTCACTGGAAAAAAGTGTTTCAGTTTTTCCCGATCTTCCTCTTTTCCGGAAAACTTTTCCATATTTTATCACCGTTTAAACCTTCCCTGGACTTAAACGATTCTTTCAACACTAAAATTACCCGAATCGGTTCAGCCGTTCTCGATTTTTAGCGAGACTAACGAACAGCAATTCATTTTTATATATAAAGAAGCCACCCCCATGAACCACAGACATTGCCGAGGTGGGGTGGCTTGCGTACCTCAACGATACAGATAGCCGTACCGTAGGTGCAACCACAGCGGAGGGGTATCTGTGGAGAGGCCAGACAAACATGCGGTTCCTGAAGAGGGGCAGCAGCCTTTTCAGTAGTTACAGGGGCAACATTCTGGATGATTGACTGAGCTGGCCTTGTAACATCAGCTAATGTGGCTTTGCCACACAGTTACTGCGAACGGCTGAAAGCAAGGGGAAACTACAGCCGTTACCTTTCCCGAGGACATGCAGCTCTACTGTATGGAAATATGATGATGGCATCCTCTCGGGTAAAATATTCCGGAGTTAAAATAGTCCCCCATTCGGATCTCCGGGCGGGGACTACTCAGGAGGATGTTGTCATCAGGAAAGACAATCCTGGCATTCTACGGATCGGAGCGTGGAATGTAAGATCCCTTAATCGGGTAGGAAAATTAGAAAATTTAAAAAGGGAAATGGATAGGCTGAAGTTAGATATAGTGGGGATTAGTGAAGTTCGGTGGCAGGATGAACAGGATTTCTGGTCAGGTGAGTACAGGATTATAAGTACAAAATCTTTTGCGGGTATCACAGGAGTAGGACTGATAATGAATAAGAAAATAGGATTGCGGGTAAACTACTATGAGCAGCACAGTGATCGCATTACCATTGTCAAGATAGATACGAAGCCAACACCGACAACAGTATTACAGGTTTATATGCCAACTAGCAATGCCGATGATGAGGAGATCGAAGAAATATATGAGGAACTAAAGGAAATTATTCAGACAGTTAAGGGAGAGGAAAACTTAATTGTGATGGGAGACTGGAATTCGGTAGTAGGAAAAGGAAGAGAAGGAAAAATAATAGGTGAATATGGACTGGGCAGGAGGAATGAAAGAGGATGTCGCCTTGTAGAATTTTGCACGGAACATGATTTAATCGTAACAAACACGTGGCTTAAGAATCACAAAAGAAGGTTGTATACGTGGAAGAGACCAGGAGACACCGGAAGGTATCAGATAGATTTTATAATGGTAAGACATAGGTACCGGAACCAGGTTATAAACTGCAGGACATACCCAGGGGCAGATATAGACTCTGACCATAACTTGTTAGTCACGAACTGTAGGCTGAAACTGAAAAAAACTGCAGAAAGGTCGGAAAATAAGGAGATGGGACCTAGATAAATTTAAGGAAAGCGAAGTTCTGGAGAATTTCAGAGCGAGATTAAGGCAACAATTGACAGAAACAGGAGGACATAAAACAGTAGAAGAGGAATGGGTAGCATTGAAAGATGAAATAGTGAAGGCAGCAGAGGACAAAATAGGTAGAAAGGCAGGACCTACAAAAATCCTTGGGTATCACAGGAAATACTAAATTTAATTGGTGAAAGGAGAAAATATACAATTGCAGTAAATGAAACAGGCAAAATGGAGTACAGACGACTAAAAAACGCGATTGACAGGAAGTGCAAAATGGCTAAGCAGAAGTGGCTAGAAGCCAAATGCAAATCTGTAGAAGAATGTATAAGAAGGGGAAAAGTTGATACCGCCTACAGGAAAATAAAACGGACATTTCGGGACAAGAAAAGCAACTCTACGAATATCAAGAACTCAGTTGGGAAACCAGTTCTCAGCAAAGAAGGGAAAGCTGAAAGGTGGAAAGAGTACATAGAGCAGCTCTACAAAGGAAACAAACTTGGAGACGATGTTGTAGGAAGGGAAGAGGACGTAGATCAAGATGAAATAGGAGATGCTATACTGAGAGATGAATTTGACAGAGCCTTGAAAGACGTAGGTCTGAACAAGGCCCCAGGAGTAGATGACATACCCTCAGAGCTACTAAAGTCTCCGGGAGAGCCAGCCATGATGAGACTATTTGAACTGGTGTGTAGGATGTATGAGACAGGCGAAATGCCCTCAGACTTTAAGAAAAATGTAATAATCCCCATTCCAAAGAAAACAGGCGCAGACAGGTGTGAAAATTACAGAACCATCAGTTTGATAAGTCATGGTTGCAAAATTTTAACGCGAATTATCTACAGGAGAATGGAAATGCTCGTAGAAGCTGACCTCGGGGACGATCAGTTTGGAATCAGGAGGAACATAGGAACCCGGGAGGCAATACTCACTTTACGTCTTATCTTAGAAGATAGATTAAGGAAAGGCAAACCTACATTTTTGGCTTTTGTGGATTTGGAGAAAGCATTTGACAATGTTGACTGGAATACACTCTTTCAAATTCTGAAGTCAGCAGGGGTAAAATACAGGGAAAGGAGAGTTATTTACAACTTATACAAAATCCAGACGGCAGTTATTAGACTCGAAGGGCATGAAAGGTAAGCTTCAGTTGGGAAGGGAGTAAGACAGGGTTGTAGCCTTTCTCCAATGTTGTTCAATTTGTACATCGAGCAGGCGGTGAAGGAAAGCAAGGAAAAATTTGGAATAGGGATTAAAGTTCAGGGGGAAGAAACAAAAACATTGCGTTTTGCTGATGACATTGTAATTCTGTCAGAGACAGCAAAGGACCTGGAAGAGCATTTGAACGTAATGGACAGTGTGTTGAAGAGAGCGTATAAAATGAACATTAACAAGAACAAAACAAAAATAATGGAATGCGGTCTTAGAAAATCAGGCGATGCTGAAGGAATTAGGTTAGGTAACGAAACAATGAAGGTGGTAGATGTGTTTTGTTACTTGGGTAGTAAAATAACATGCGATGGTCGCAGTACAGAGGATATTAAATGCAGAATGGCAATGGGAAGAAAAGTATTTTTGAAAAAGAGAATTTTGCTAACATCGAATATTAATTTAAGGGCAAGGAAGTCTTTTCTGAAGGCATTTGTGTGGAGTGTTGCCTTGTACGGGAGTGACACATCGACGATAAGCAGTGCGGACAGGAAGTGAAATGTGGTGCTACATCAGAATTAGGTGGGTAGATCGCATAACTAATGAAGAGGTACTGAACAGAATTGGTGAGAAAAGGAATTTTTGGCATACCCTGACTAAAAGAAGGGATCGTTTGGTAGGACACATTCTTAGACATCGGGGAATCGTAAATTTAGCATTGGAGGGAAGTGTGTGGGGTAAAAATCGCAGAGGGAGACCAAGAGACGCGTATAGTAAGCAGATTCAAGTGGATGTGGGTTGCCGTTCTTATGAGGAGATGAAAAGGCTGGCTCAGGATAGAGTAGGGTGGAGACCTGCATCAAACCAGTCTTCGGAATGAAGACCATAACAACAACAATATAAAGAAGATTTCAAGCCGGTTAATCAGTTACCTAAAGTAACTTCTGTGCAAAATGATTGGTTTGGAATAACTACGCACAAGGCTCCAAGGCAAGGAGGAGAAATAGTATTGGAAGGTGGTCAGGAAACATGGACAGAGTGATGAAAGCTTGAGGCACAGAGGGATAGGAGGACGAAGTAGGACAAAGGTATAGAAAAGTGAAGGAAGCTGTTAAGGATGTATTCCAATGTTTAGCTATTTAAAAGTGGAGCTGAATTCGCCAGTGACTCGTAATAGGCCAAAATAAAGAAATAAATAAAAAGTTGCGTTTTTTTCTTTCGGAATAGACGCCACATGTATAAATAAAAATAAATAAATAAAAAATATTAAATATTAAAATGTAAGTTAGTTCGAAGTTTAGCATATGGATATCGGTAGATGAGACTTTAGCACATTCAATCTGATTAAATAATTCGCAGTTTCTGTTGCAATATTTTTATTACTCCAATAACGCGTTTCGTGCTGTTTGCGCATCATCAGACTGGAAACAGACAAATGTTTTATTACAGTTCCTATACCTGGCGAGCAGCTAATCTAATATGGCTAAGGTGCGTACATTTTGAAAAGTCAGAACTTACTTTGGTGAAGATGGAGCCAGAGAATTATTTAAAGCCGCGGTGGAGTAGCCGAGCGGTATAAAGCGTCTCGCTCCGGAGCGCGCGGTTGCTCGCCGTGGAGGTTCGAGTCCTCCTTGGGGCATGTGTGTGTGTGTGTGTTTGTTCTTAGGTTACTTTACCTACGTTTAAGTAGTTTGTAAGCTACGGACCGATGACCACGCATTTTGGTCCGATATATTTACAGACATTTGATCGTTTTGGAAACAGCAGCGTGGCGGTATGCGGCCGAAGCGTGGAAAACCGCCTTGGCGGACCAATTTCATTGCTTAGGTAAGTCGAGGTGGAACGTGCAGCAGAGTCAGCCCTGTCCAGATAAATACGGGAGGAGAGTTAAGTTTGGCAGAAAGGAGTCGGCGAGGACAGAGTCTGCGGGGGTGTCAGCCAGTTTCAGGTGTGGCGCAGTTTGAGGCTGGACTGTTCCTGGCGGCGTGCGGCCCTGACGAGAATCGCCAGCCACTGTCGAACTGTCGAGTGGTCCTGCATGGGGCGTCTAGCAGGGGGCGGCGTCGGAGGAGTAGCACGTCACTAGCCAGGGGCGTGGTGCGGACGACAGGAGACGGACATAACGCAAGCGCCACCTGTGACCTGGCAGCGCTATCACGATCGACCCTGGGTAGCAATAACGGAGGGCGAGGGTTCGAGTCCCGGGCCATACACTACGCGATAGCCACTGCCAGGGCACGGAGCGGTGTAGTGTTACATGCGCCTCCACATACAAAACAATATTTATTTGCCCATATTTAAATTAATTATGCTTATATTTGTATATTTTCTTGTAATTTACTGTCATTTTCAATGTGTCACTAAATTCTTAAAGCCGCAATATTCTTTGAAAAACTTAAGTCAAAGACTAACTCTGAACAAAGAGCAATTACAATAATACATAGATTTAACTATTGTTTCTTTTAAAGGAAAGAAGTAGTGACGCCATTTTTTTCTTCTGTATTATGCTCCCATCTAGTAAACTTTTCTTCCATATTACGCTTGTATACGCACTGCTGAATAGTGAAAACATCTATACGATATATCTCGATGAGAATGTTGTAATTGAAATGATGTACTGAATTTTTGACATGATCTCTACTGCATGAAATTAATGAGATTTCACAAATGTAACTGAACTTTGAATGTGATGTATATGTAGACTCGCTTCATTTATTTGAATAATAATTGTTTCGTGAGTTTACCGAAATTTGTCCAAATACTTCTTTGTAGTGAGATTGGAACCTTATTTTTCCCTTTTCCTTTTTTAACTGTGATGCAATTTATTTTTCAGGTCAAAAGAAAAATGAATTACACTGATTTAACAATCTAATTGTTGGAGATGTGTAGAATATGATCCATTTGTATCACGTTCTTTTATTAAATAATTATTCTAACTGCGACTCTGACATTACGAACGAGCTACCATTTTCGATTAGTAACAGATCAACTAGCCGAAAACTTAGTTACAAAATCAGCAATGGTAATAATGTCTCCAACAGTTAGTTTCATGTTGCTTATCAGTATCAGCCAGGTTAGAAAAGGATTTTAACTAGTTTCTTGGTGCGTAGTTCATTAATTTCTCTAAAAGTACAGCACAGTAGATTCATTTCAATAGGTAGATGATTTTTGCTACGTAACCAGTATTGAAATTTTTCTCCCAACCACTCTTTATAGTTATTCTATTTCGTGCTCACATTTATTTGCAAAAATTTATACTGATTTTAAAATAAAAATAATAAAATTAAGGGAGGAAGATTTCAGCGGGCTGACCGCTATGATGGAAGCACGTGACCGAGCAACGCGGGGTAGACCGTACCTGGTCGGTCTCTACGCTTTCACAAGCACCGCGGGGCAAGCGTGTAGCATATAGGCCCGGTGCATTTTTGATGCAGCAGAGGCAGGGCAGAGGCTATACAAAGGGACACCGCACATTCAACGCAGCCGAGGCGCAGGGGACGCTTTTTCTCGATCAGGTTCAAAATCAAATGTTTGTAAATCTTATGGGACTTAACTACGGGGTCATCAGTCCCTAAACTTACAAACTACTTACGAACTAGGACGCACAAATATCCATGCCAGATGGGGGATTCGAACCCCCGACCGTAGTGGCCGTGCAGACCGTGACTGAAGCGCCTCAGTCCCCTCGGCCACCGCGGCCGGCTCTCGATCAGGCCTCCGTCCGGTTGTCGGAAGCGCACAGTTTTCCAGTGACTGTGTTCCACCGCTGTCGCAAAATGATTTCACGTCATCCGATATGCTCCGATAAAAATTGTTCTAGACGAATGCAAGTTACATCCTTCTATGTTTTAGCTTCTCTCTCAGATTTTTACTTTTTGTGTAAAATAAATGAAAAATAAACACTATTTTCGAATTGGTGCGTGTTCTGCACTAACGCAGTTTCCTCAATTGATTATGCAGAAACCATTACGTAGAAATTTTTTTTCCATATCTTGTAGTCAAAAGACCCTGCATGGTATTGGACAGATAATGTCGCGATAAAATGGAAACAGGCTTGACTTCGAAGGCAGGGTTGTCGACTGAACACAGCACTTATACTGAAAGCAGGTTTATTGCGAACTGAAACATACACGCAGCTCTGACTGCCTCTCGGGCAGAGTGCTTTGCTATTTATACACAGACAGAATGTACCAGAAATTAGAAGAATAGTTAACATAAGAAACAACTAGAATTTACAATTGAACATAAGAAAGATGTAGAACATTCTGGAATTTTTAATTACAAAGAAATAAATTTTTGTCAGTGGACGGGATTGAACCGGCGACCTTCACCGGCGCAGTCGGTGACGCTATTCCCTGCGCCACGACGGCAGTCGGTTTGCATGGTACCTCGCGGCAATATTATTTTCGTTATTTCCCATAGTTACTGTTATACTAAGAACTGAAATGCAACGCCGTTCATATTTTTAAGTTTTTACAGTGGTCACTTTGCGTTTGGTTGTATTTGCACCATACACTACTTCGTACAAAATATAGCTAACATATCGAAATTGTTGACTATGGAAGGAGATACTAACTCTACAGTCCTTGGTATCAATAACCTTTGTGACAGACATACAAGAACTATGTAAGCTGAAATTCCAGTTACTTCTGAATGATCAGCTCGGCTAAGCCGGGAGGAAACCGCAACGATTTTCTTAATCATTAGGGGCCTTCCTCCATTTCTTGAAACACACGTCCACCCTTATGTGGAGTTCACCATCCACTGCTACATCGCAGACGATGTAGAAATTCAGTAAGGTTTCCTGTCAGTACTCCTTAAGCAGAATTTTATGCTACTTTGCGAAATTCAACAGGAGAAGAAAACAAGCAGACGCCAACATTGTAGCACTCAGGGCCATGAATAAGATATGCTTCGCGCGCAAGTGCAGTTAAACAAGCAAACTTTCATTTGCATAAATTTTTCATGTCGATTTATCTTTCAGCCAAAGGCCTGTTAAAAGCATAACAGGTGTCAGTGTTACAGATCGTACGAACTGCACCACATACATGAGTAAATATGTTAAGTTCTTTCAGTTATAGAATTTACAGTGACACATGTTTATATTGATTTTAAAAGAAATGAAAGGAAACTAAAACTGATTTTAATTACATGCGTAAAGCATTTCTTTAATCTTTCTGCAGTAGGTATGGTGTCTCACAAGCTACTTTACTTCTCTTTTAAGTCTTCCTCTATCAGCACGTGAATCTCAATGAACTGGAATTTGTATAGTCACAAGCGTTCGCCTTCCAGTGCGTCACTGCTCCAAGTTACCTGCCAGCTCCACAACATGTTGGATCTAAAATTCCAGAAGATGGTCTAAAAGAAGACCGAAATTAGTCGAAAAAAATAAATCATTGCACTCTAGACTGTTCTCTATATATAAATTTAAATAAGAGTGCTGTTGCCCAAAAAGTGAAACAAAAATGTTTCTAAAAATATGTGTTCCCTGAATAGTTGATCGGAAACTTCCATAGACAACACAACATATATTTATCACTTTTGACCCAGACAAACCTTTCACTTCTCATATATGAGACACTTAACCGGAACGAACACATATATTAAATGAATTGTTTTTTAAGGAGACACGAATCGTCTAGCTGCATCAATATGTCGCAGTGGACATGCTGCTCGTGCTACTTTACGAGAACGCTACACGTAGCTTTGCTCTGCCTGTGCTACGTGAAGTGTGTGCTGACCTGCAGAAGCCGTGCGCCAGCCACCACAGAATAACATAGAGGCCTGATAACTAGATTGAAATGAAGCCAGCAGAGAGCTTGACACCCAACTGACATGGCGCCTGCGTCAATGACTGTAAAAAGTAACTAGACTCACTAACGGCGCTGCTGTCGCAGAATAATATGCCTTCGGCCAGCCGCCATGAGAGTGGCAAGCGTCAGATAAATATGAGTGTAGGTAGGAGATAAATCGTGTATTATATAGCTACTGCGGTATATATATACCCAATTCATAGTCACATCTGTACTGTTTGACTATTGCAGTGTACCTGTAGCAAGATGGCGAAGAGCTTCTCAGCGTTTAATTGTACAAATCGGCTTAAGAAACCAACAAAACGAACGAATACTGTCTTCCCATTTATATTTCTTAGGAATACAAGTAGCCCTACTACTTGTGTTCAGAGATAGTTACTCTCGCTTAACAGGCTGTCAGTCAAGACAATATAGGATTGATTGAAATAAATAACATGCTTTTATAATACTGGTAGCTCTTGAAAACTAGCTACTTTAGGCAGTACTGATGAACAGCAAGTTCAGAAATTTCATTTTATGATGTGTAAAATGACTATTGAGAACACGAGATCGGTTACCTCACTGCAGTTCGAATTTTTGTTTATGAAATTTATGTTAGCAACTTGTAACAAAGAACGTAAAGGCCATCTGCTTTAAATATAGGTATAACAACCAAAAGGGGTTCGCAGAACTGTGTATAGTTCCATATAGGATTGACACATAGCCACAATGGATGCACATTGTGAAGTTGAACCCTATGACGATAGTTGCTGACTTTTGTACAGTTCACGTTACTCGAAGGTATTTGGCTTACAGCTTGAAAAATGCTAATATTCGTGGTAGATACCCTAATGCTAATGTTACGTGCACTTGGTTAAGAAAAAGTTATGGCATACTTCGTGTTCTTAAAAGAAATTGGTAGTGGCTGGTTGCTATATTCACAAGGTAAGAAGCTAAAAATATCTAAATATTGGATAATACAAGCAGGCACTCAAACAAAGACGTAAAGTTTTGTGTTCAGTAGAACATACTGAGAAGGTGCCAGAAACCGTGTCTGACGATAAATTCCGTTCATATGCTCGAAAGCTAAAAAACTAAATGTTGTAATTCGGTTTAGTTAGGAAGAAGAAAACCTGTAGGCCTATTTCTACACCGTATGTGTAATAAATTTACACACAACCGATAGTTGTTGTATATTCAAAGAGTCTGAAGCTGTTTCGTAGTTATATATTTAAATGAGACGTATTTTTCGTGACTTAACTCGAACGAATAGGCACGCTAATCAAATGAATGTTTCGCACATTTAAAGATCGCGCGGAAGTTTGCCACCATCATGGCCGCCGAAGCACCCTTTGTCCGCTGTTCGCAGTCGGCCGCTTAAGAATTGTGCGGCCTTGATCATCCAAAGTGCCACAGTTGAGCGCCGCCCTGCTACAGCTGCGAGCACAGGGTAGTTTATTGAGTTCGCTGTCTGTTAACACCTTTTTCATAAATTTAAATGCGTTCCTTTTTTGACAATCTATTTTTGCCATAAAGAACCAATACTTCAGCTAGGGATTGCGTATCATACTATTATATAAAACGGAAGCACATTTCTCCTCTGTCTGTCCCTTTAAACTTTTATGTGGTGTACAAAACGTATTGTATTGCGGTTTCTTTTAATTTTCTCTTTAGAATCCTTGGATAATCTTAGGTTATATTTAATGTTAATACGAGTATGGGAAACAACTAAAATAAGAATAATAACCTAGAACCGTTTACCGCTTCTGCAGTTTAGCCAGCTCTGAAACCTAAACTATAAGATCTAGTGTACATAATATACACTTGCAGAACACACAAGTATATATAAAATACGCGAGAGCATGTGTCTAACTATTACGAGTCACCACATCAGTTTATCATTTGTCCTTCTAAAGCGATGCAGCCAGATGACTTCAGACTACATATATAATGTGGGAAAGCTCTAAGAGTTAAACATATGATAGCGCGACCATTTTTACTTTATTTATTTTGTTAAATCGTCGTGAGTTTTGTAATTGTATACTACGTACTTTGCCGCAGGTGTCATAGTTACTCTACAGAGGTCGTGAAAGTGCGGAATTGGTAAACCATTCTACGCTATTATTCTTATTTCAATTATTTCACATTTAGTATTGGCATGTAATATAGCCTATGTTGATCTCAGAATTACAATAAAGAAATTGAAAATATCCGCGTCACGATACGTTCTCCAGTTATGGGGTTAAATAAGTTTAAAATTACCCCTGCGAAACCGGGGCGGGGGCTAAAATTGTATCCCAAATTAAAAAAAAAAGTTTATCGAAATTGGTCACGAAGTACAAGTTGAGTGGGCAACAAAATCTGTGCTCGCTGGTCGGCAATTTCGCTGAATGAAACGAGAAAAATCTGTAAGGTTCCACTGCTCTAGTCTGTCAAAATTTGCGAGAAAATGAGGGGAGCTATAACAAAAGTTGTTTAAATAGAAAGAAAAGTTCATTTCATTATCTACAACTTTGTCGCTGACGAAAATTTCCTGAGCACAAAACAAAAAAAGTGGCAGGTGACTTAGTTTCTCATGTCGCTATTTTTATTTTTATGCAAACAGAGTACGTAATGAACTTGCTGAGAACACTGATGCATTCCTTCATTATTCAACTGTATGCGTGAGAAATGTAATTTTTTCCTATCCAAAGGGGTCCAAATGACAATGTAATTAAAGCGAGCGCCATTTGAAGAACTACGCATTTGTCGGCCCAATTTCGTTTCTACACCCATCCAAGATGGCTGCCGTGACTTCAATGCCTGTACACTGAAGTAGGCGGCATAGCCTCAAAAATGTTCAAATGTTTGTAAATCTATCGGACCAAACTGCGTGGTCATCGGTCCGTAGCTTACAAACTACTTAAACCTAGGTAAACTAATCTAAGGACAACTTACACCCATGCCCCAGGGAGGATTCGAACCTCCGACGGCGGGCAACCGCGCGCTCCGCAGGGAGGCGCCTTAGACCGCTCGGCTACTCCACCGCGGCCCCGGGTAGAGCCTGTCTAGGTTTTTCAGTGCTTGCTGCCCTACGCGTCTCCTCAGTCTCTGTCTCTGCTCTGCCGCGCTGTGTCGAGTGTGTGTCGGGCTTTAAAGTGCAACAATCAGTGCGGCGGCAGCCGCAGCGAACAGCGGGCCACGGGCGCAGGCGGCTGCACCAGCGCTGTCCGCGGCACATGCACAAGTTAACGGGTGTCACGACTGTAAGCCTGAAGCAATAAACCTATGAATTCCAGAATGCTGATTCATTAACGTCTCCAACCACAGTCCGAACCCCAAGTGCCACCACCAACGAGCAGGTTTCTGTCATCCTGTCAGTGTACTGCACCACATTTGTCGTCAGAAGAGCTACTAAGTTCGCTTCCCCACTCCAGACAAGCGGCCACGGCTGAGACGGTAAATTCCCCGCCTGAGAGGTAAGCGGGCCGCGGCCGCCCCTCCTCACCGCAGGCTGAGAAACGGCGGTCGTAGCGGCGACCGCAGCGGCGCCGCCTGCATGTTTGATGCTTTAATTCGAGTGGCTGTCACAGCGCCGCGGTGGCCGCCTCTTCAAGGAATTATGCAGCAGCTCTGTCTGCCGCGGCTTCCGGCCCGGCTGCGGTCGCCGGCTCTGGGGGTGTTCACTGCCCCAGTGGGAGCCGTCCTTCAACGGGTACCTCTCTGCTTGGACCCAACGCCGTTTTCAACTTTGAAGGACAACATTCATGCACGATTTACTCAGTGTGTAACTTCGCTTCATACATCTGCGTCTGCAAGAGAGTGGTCTGTCCTTACAATCATTCTCTGTTATCCATGATAAATGCTTCTGGTTTACTCTTTAGGTGGTTCATATATATACATATACATATACATGTTTGTTATGAGACAAACACTTCAGTAAACTATTTTATTATGTGACTAACACCTTGGAGTTCTATCTTATTATGTAACTGGCATACCGCTTGTTTTAATAGGTGACAAACACTTTAATGTACATTTTCTGAATGGGTACCACCTCAAAGTACAACTATACACAAACTCTATAACGCTAATTTCATCAATGATTTTGATAAATTAGTAAACAGTAGGGCATCGGTTATTATTATTAACTATTTTACTATGAGACTAACACTTCAGTGTATTCTTTATTGTGTAATTTGTATTCCTCTTGTTCAATACCTGACAAACCCTTCAATGAACATTATTAAATGGGTACTACCCCAAATTACAATTATATAAGAGCTACATTAAGACCAAAACTGCTAATTTGTGACATACCTTCACGAAGGTAATGATTATATCATTATTGGACTTCTCTATCAATATGTTCGGCAATCTTATAAAGAAAATCATTATATAAAAACTACAGAAATATGTACTTCGTACTATTAGTCTCTTTATTAAACTAGAATAGATTTAATTAAATCTCCTAAGATCTCATCTTAAATGTATTTCATGTAAATGTTTTCGTGTTCAATTACTAAACCTGTGTATTACCTGAAATGTTAGATTACAATCAGCTGTTTATAAAATGAGCTTAAAATAAGTCATAACTGTTGTATCAATTAATGTATTTTAAGTATTGTAATTTTTTTTTGTAAATTTTATTTATTGTAATATGTATCATTTTTTATGTATAATAAAGCTGCATATTTTTAACTAAATAAGAGGGCAAACTGGGCCACCTCCACATGGTGGGACATGGGAAACACCTTGTCCACTAGACTTTGGATATAGTCGATATGGAGGCTAAGAGACCAGCCTTTGGGTATGTAATAGACGGCGGGTCGTATTAGGTAGCAGCAGTGAGAAAAATACCCAGCCCCCGCACCCGCTTTCTCCGTTTCTTGATCTTCTTTGTCGGGTCCGCCTCCGCCCTCTACACCTCCTGCATTACCGGAGTGGAGCCCTCACCCTCATTTACCGGAAGGCCCTTCCCATCGGCTTTCCCCATAGCTGCCGTCGTGCCAGTGGAAATTTTAACAGTATGTCCAGAGAAAAACAATGTGATGCGTGGTTTTAATACCGCGGCCTACTTTATCGTGGGAACAGCTAATCCATCGGTTACCATACTCTCAACGACGACTGTAGAAGACTGTCGAGAGTATATGTGCAAGGTAGGGTCATTTGTGTTCGTTATTATACCAGTCAAGGATTCATAATTTTTATTTCATTTTTACGTGTGGTACCCGATATGGTAATATGTTTTATAACTGGGAGGAAGCTTTTAACAGTGTCGACTGGAATAAACTATCTCAAATTCTAATGGCAATGGGGGTAAAATATACGGAGGGAAGGTAATATTCAACCTATACAGAAACCAGACAGCAGTTATTAGAGTCGAGGGGCAAGAAAGGGAAGCACAGGTTGGGAAGGTAGTAAGACAGGGTTGTAGCCTTTCCCCAGTGTTGTTCAATCTGTACATTGAGCAAACTCTGAAGGAGAGCTAGGAGAAATTTGAAGAGGGAGTATAAGTTCAGAGAGAAGAAAAAACTTTTCGGTTTGCCGATGACATAGTAATTTTGTAAGAGACTGCAAGTGATATGGAAGAGCAATTGAATGAAAACTACAGTGTCTTGAAAGGAAGATATAAGATGAACATTAACAAGAGTAAAGCGAGGGTAGTGGAATGTAATGTACCTAGACAAGTAGAGTAAGGGCGGTGGTCGGGTCTTAAAATAAGACAGGAATCTATAGGCACAGATTTCGTTCACAGGGGTTTAGATACGAGGTAGGAGGTAGATAGGAGGTAGGAGCACTCTAATATGAGCGGCAACTCGACCGCAGCATATAGCCAGGAGTTTGATGTATGTAGCATCCAGTGCGAAATGTAAATAGCCCTTTCATTCTGGGCTTTCAATAATTTGAGCAGTGTTGAACATTTTCTCTGCAATGATTCTTTAATTCATAACAGGGAATACAATCGAGTGTTCTGAATCCAATATAAAGACTACTAATCACTATGGTGAGGAATTCTTGCGGCACTTGTAGTCTCTTGTTGGTGCTACATTGTAACAGCTCTCGTCAATAACTTCGAACATTACTGCATAATTATATTTCTGTCTGTAATGCATCAAATAAATATCAGTCAAATATAAACGAAATATTGTGGTTCAGAATACATGACATGGCAGTGTAATATGTATTGATTTCTAATGATGATAAAATAACAAAATTATTCCTCCATAGCTGAAACATGAAAAATAAAAATTCTCTATTTTGCTACTATGAAGACGTTAAAAGTAAGACAAGCATTCTCAAGCCAACGAACGCTATATTTTTTTTGAACCAAACATATTTATATCGTCATAAAGATTGTCCATGCTCTGTATTACCTCATATTGTAAAATATGTATTACACTGTACTAACAGATTTGTACAACATTACATGATGCAATACTAAGAAAACCATTGCGTCAACGGACTCTTGAAACGGAAGCCTAGGCTATTTTAACGTACTTACCGTGCAATGGAACATCTTAAAGTTGTGCCTAGTGTTCTTTTTTGTACAGAGCAAATAAATATGTGAACCTATAAAAATCTATCAGAAACACAGCCATTCAAATCGTGAATTAAGTTTACTCTTGCACATATATAAATAGTTTCATAGATACATTCCAGCTCGTTGCATAATGAAAGGTATGTGCAGGAATTTATAAGTATTTAGTATTCCAAATCTATATCCTCGGCCCTGTTTTCGCCCTAAAATACAAAACATTTTCGGGCACTGCTTAAGTACTAAATTGATGTCAATGTATCAGACTCTACACAAACACACAGACACACACACACACACACACACACAAATATATATATATATATATATATATATATATATATATATATATATATATATATATATATATATATATTGTAATACAGTACCATTTCGATGTATATATTATTGCAATGCGGTATCATATATATGGTAATGTATTATATTACTTTTCAGACTAGAAATAATCCATCCCACTGGTCATAGAACAAAAAGGCTCTAACATTTAAAAACAATGTCGTCACGTAAAGACGGCGTATCACACCAAATATACTGCCGTGAATAACAACCAACGCAAGCATATCCACAAAATTTCCACCAAGGACTGAATGACTGAAATAAACCAATCAGTTGTATTCAGAAAGTGACAACCACAATTTTTTCCCACTTGGGGGCGTTCTGATGAGTTCTTAGGAAACTCTCACAGGGAAAGAAAAATAAATAAAATTTCCTTAGTTTCTCCGGCATTAAAAGCACAACTTTTCCAATTTTATTTTGTACGCACGTTTCCCAGGCGATTATGAAAACAGGAAAAAAAATCAGGTACATATGCCAAGCCGATCTCAAGTAATGTTCTTGCAAACACGTGTACAAGTGGATTCTTTATTTTTATTTATTTACTTATTTTGTGCATGGTGATTCAAATTTGCACGGCCAAACATCCAGGGGATGTTGAGGGACAGTGGGTGTTTTACTTAGGAACTCAGTCCCTGAATGTCATGCAATGATGATATGAGCTTGTGTTCACCTCCACTACCTGTGATAAATATTTCAGATATTCATATTTTGTGAGGAGGTACCGAGGTATTTACACAAAAAAGTACGCTTTCTATATTACTACTGAAGTCTATACTTTGATAATACAACTCCCTCACTGCCAATCCACCATGAATAGCACTTGCCATTTCCGCAATATTTGTCGTTCACGCTTTCGGTGATTCCTCCAGTGTACAGTATTTATGACTCGCTAGTTTGTTCTCACGATGATTGTTCTCTTTCTTCACGATACAAGTATGGTATTCACATCTGAAAAAAAAAATCAAATGATGAAACAGTAAAATTGTACTTAAGATAATTAATAAATGGTTCCTGGTCAAATCTTGATCATTAAACTTTGGTAAAAAGCAGTATGTACTGTTATGTACAGTAAAA
Organism: Locusta migratoria; assembly: GCA_026315105.1. Taxonomy (NCBI): domain Eukaryota; kingdom Metazoa; phylum Arthropoda; class Insecta; order Orthoptera; family Acrididae; genus Locusta; species Locusta migratoria. Next base: position 47,753,110 of record CM048750.1, on the reverse strand, counting down.
TAAATTTTGATCAGGTCTGTTGCTATGGTAGAATATAATGTATGTTTCGGTGAGGGAAGGAATAATCACATTGTTGTTCTTGAGATTCTGCTGAAACGTTTGTTACTTACACTGATTGCTGCAAATTTTTGTGACAAAGAACTCTATAAGCCACCATATGATGTCTATTTTCTTTCTCAACTTTCATACGGCATCATTTTTTGTGGTAATTCATCGAGGATGGAAACAGTATTCATTGCAGAAAATTGTGTAATCAGAATAATAGCCGGAGCACATTCAAAACCATCCTGCAGAGATTTATTTAAATATCTAGTAATCTTTACAGTAGCTTCATTCCGTTTTTACATTTCTTATTAACAACCAAATCAAAAGTAATAGCATTGCTCATAACTAGAACACTAGGAGGAAGAAATTTAAATCTCATTTTTGACAGAGTGGAGGGAGGGGGTAAATTATTGTAGCACAAAAGTCTTTGGTCACTAACCAAATAGTATCAAAAGTCTGGAAGATAGCGAACCAGCATTTAAAAAGAAATTAGAAGCATTTCTGAATTATTACTGAGTAGATTCATTTTTGGTATATGTTTATTAGTAACTGAAAAAAATAAAACATACATCATAAAAATAAAAATAAAATGTTTAATGAAATCTTTTATTATACTGATACGTCTTAAGTTATTATGAAATGTTGTATACCCGATATATTGTACATGTACTAATATAATGTAATTAGGGTATCAGTGTTTAGAAACAGCTTTTGATGTTGAGATATTTTTTAGCAGTAAGAGAGCTAATAACAGAGGAACGGAGAGTGGTTCATAGCGATAGATTCGATGCAGATCGCGTGCCACTGGGAGTTGGCAGGCGCTCTGCTAGAGGCGGCAGCAGACAGATTTAAGTGACTGCTCCACTTTCACAATTTTCTGTAGTCAGCCGAGAGAGTCCCCGCTGTATTTTCGAGATACAGTGTCTCATCAGAATACGATATTTTTGGCTTGGCGTATGTCCAGCTTAAAGACAGTCCTGACACCATGTGTGAATATCTTATACATTAAAAGAATCTACGAAAACTAAAGTCAGTCGGCCAGATCAAACTACCCGGCCGATTTCCTTCATTTGTGTTTTAAACGAAAGGTATTCATCCACAGTTCTGTCATCAAGTATCAGAATTTAAACAACTCTTGCCTTTTTCTATACTCAGGCGCGATTTCCTTCATTATACTTCTTATTGGGATGTCCTTGCTGTAAATTAAAGTCAGTCGATCAGTCAGTTCTTTCCCATCGATTCCATTCATTTTTTGCTTTAAACGAAAGGTATTCATTCGCAGATTTGTCATCAAGTGTGAGACCCTCCATCCTTTATTTTTATTCAAACGCGGTCCTTGCATTACATATTTTGATCGATTTGTTTTACGATATCTTCGGTTCTGATTATGGTACGGTTATTTTTGAACTAACAACATTCAGCGAATCAAGCTCTTTCATTTGCGCCTTTAAACACTTGCATTAATTGATAAAGAAGAAATCTAGGTGTGAACATTCAACTATACTTCCATTTTTCCCCAGCTTACTTGCCATTCCACTAACGATGCAAAGTATTCGCACGGGTTTACAGTTATATCTGAATATAGCAGTCAACGGTTTCTAGCGGCACTACGTCGGTCGTGAAGAGAAATGCACAGATCATTGTTTAAAAGTCTGTGGTAAATAAATATCCTTTATTCCCTCCGTATCAAAATCCAAAGTCTGATCTCTGGGCATGAATAATAAGGAATTAATGTTCTGTTGCTCATTTCGCGTTGTACAATGACCAATGAACCAACAAACCTCAGGCAGCATCGAACAGATACAACACTGAATTTAAAGATGATTTTATTTAACTGAGTAGGCTTCCGCTGCCAGAAACAATTGACATACAAGTTTTCTGGGTGTTGTACCGCATCACAATCTAAGATGGCTATTGCTTTAATATATTGACGTTTTGGCCAACGTTACAAAGGCCTTCTTTTGGGTGTAGTAATGTGATATAGTTATTGAGAGTCGCTTACTGTCAACTAAATATGACGCTAATGTCGATGTTATTGACCATTTTTGGTGGAGGAGTGGACACATTATAATGGCATACTGAGGTGGAAGAATTGGGGATCAGCTGTTGTCTTTTGCTCCGTGGATAACGAACCATGTTTGCTGGTCGGTGAATGAGGTGAGGGCTTCCGTCTCTCTCTTGCTGGCCGAGGACAAGCAGTTGCTTGCTGGTGACGCTCACGCGTTATTTCAGCACGCCATATTTCGCTGTGATAGGTGGTATAAAGAAAGAGAAAAGCTTTAGTCCATGTTTATGTTGTAAGGATTTTTAAAATTTCGATTGCTTATCTTACATTTAACCATCCCTGGCTGCTGGTAAGGTATTCTGGTTTCGTTAAATTTTACCTTTATGTCGCAATTTTGCTGGTGTTCGGCTACCGCCGCGGCGGAGTGGCCGAGCGCATCGATTCGCTATGTTCCGATGCGGGAGGCCGTTCCCCGTCGGGGATTCGAATCCTCCCTGGGCCATGGATGTATGGACTGTCTTTATTATACTTCATAAGTAGTTTGTAAGTTTAGGGACTGATGACCCCGAAGTTAAGTCCCATAAGCTTAACAAACATTTGAACATTTTGTTCGGCTAGCGCGGATTTGTTGTGTCGGTTCAGTCGAATGTAGCGTTCGTGTTGGTGTATGATGGTTTTAAAATTATGACGTAACGTATTTGCCAGTATTGATAAAATGTAGTGAGTCATAACAACTAGCTTACATCGGTATAGCCGCGCGGAATGGACGCTTGGTTTAAAGGCCTCATGCTGAGGACTAAACGGCTGTTCACGCCAGAGTTTCGAATCCTCCTTCAGGCATCGATGTTTGTGTTGTCCATAGTGCAAGTTACTTTAATTAGTTTGTGAGTCTAGGGACCCACCCCAATGATAAGGTCATAAGGAAATGAATCATTTGCTGCTTCGAATCACAATTTATTGAATCAAAGGGTACACAATATCAAATAATGAAACAAATGTTTTTTTAAACAAAGCTGCATTTAGGAAATATAAAATCTGAACTGCAGGATCACTTAAAGAAAAATCTTTTTTAAGAGCTCTTGCCTTTATTTACGAAACACTTCCTACATTTTAAATGGCTTACTATTGTCGAAAGAAATAACAATAACAACTTGTCCCCTCTTGGGAAAACTACTTAACCACAGGAAAATTTGTTTCTATAAATATCACATGTATGAAAATTAAATCAATAAATGGGGCAATTTCAAATACACAATTCAAGATGCCGCGGAAGGTACTTAAAACAATCATAAATAATCAAAAGTCCACAAAAGTGGTCAAGTTTCAAAACACGTTAAGAAAGCAAGAAATATTATAAGGCTCAGTTAAGTGATATCTTAGCTCACTGTTCAGTAATAAAGTGACGAACCAACAGTTACAGATAAGCATCCAACAGGTACTCAATAAAATACAACCAAGTTAAGAAGGGATTTCCCCCTTAGTAATTACATTTACGAAATGAAATTAAAGGTAAGGCACTACTGTGGCGTAAAACATGCCTTAATTTAAAAGGAAACAAACATTTGAACACCTTACGATAAAAAAAAAAAAAAAAATAAAAAAATAAAAAAATAAATAAAAAAAATTTCTTGGATAACTGACCGTGTAAGGTAAATATCTCGAAAGGTAATTTCAAAACAACACAATCACACAAGAGAGGCAGCTGAGAGAATACCATGTTAATTGAAAGTCAGCCGGTATGGTTGGTAACCAACCCTAGTTTCAGAATACTCGCTAAAGACGTTCAACACACTTGCTAATCAAATCAACACTTCAGCGAGTGCAATCCAGAGAACCCGGGATAAATCAATAACATGATAGATACTTAAACAACACCGATAGACGAGCAGATTCAAAATAAGAAACTCAGTGTCAAAGAGTCAAAATACACATCTTACTTGGGCAGCTACTATGGGAGTCGGAAAACTGGCAACAGAACCACACGAGCGTCCCAGGCAGATAGCCCAGGCAGATGGCCACGACGACGACATCTGGTAGTACGTTCCTTTAATCATGATGCCAAGGCGTTACGATATGTGGTGTTACAATGTTTACTTGTTGCGTGTCTTTCAACATCAACTTGCTGTAAATCGAAGAGCTGCCACACCTTTGACCGAGGATGCATTGCACTAACTCTCCTATCCTGTCTGATTGCATACGATAGCTCAGCGTAACATCATCTGAGGAGTGTCTAAACTGTGTAGCTTTATACAAAACTGTCGGCTATGACGCCAGTTTATTTGTGGTTTTTTTCGGGATTCCTTCCGTTCATTTCCGAATGGTAGGGCCTGATGTGTATGCAGTTCACACTGCCGTATGGTATTGCGGGTTGCCTGACAACCAGGATGAAATGAACCTCTCTCCCGAATCATACATGGTTTTAAACGGTTTAAAACTACAAGTTTCTGAATTCAACCGTATGAAACCGTATTTTTAAATCTCTAACTGCCGGTATCAAGCTATGGTGTCAGTCACGCAGGTGTGTTTCGCGAGGAGTCTGCTTGGCAGGGGCTGTCTACAGCCGGACAAAGTACTTTTTGTATCTGGAAATTTGATATATGCCTCCTTGTGTACTGAAGATGACACTTACTTGGTACTTACATATTACTTTGAATCAAATGTTTTTATAGTTTATGAGACTTAACTACGGGGTCATCAGTCCCTAAACTTACTGACTACTTATGAACTACTTACGAACTAGGACGGCACAAATATCCAAGCCCGAGGGGGGATTCCAACCCCCGACCGTAGTGGTATTACTTTGAATTATAAAAATACTGCAATTCACCGTAAGGTGCGTGGCGGAGGGTACACCGTACCACTACTAGGCATTTCCTTTACTATTCCACTCCCAAACAGGACGAGTAAAACAAGAATGCCTATATGCCTCCATCCGAGACATAATTTCTCTTATATTGTCTTTGTGATCACCACGCGAAATGTAAGTAGGCGGAAGCAATATCGTACTACACTCACCTTCAAATTGCGGCCCTCTAAATTTCCTTAACAGAAATTCACGAAAATAACGTCGTCTTTCCTCTAGCGGTCACCAATTGAGTTGCCGGAGCATTTCCGTGACACTCGCGCATTGGTCGAACCTACCGGCAACAAACCTAGCTGCTCGCCGGTGAACTGCCTCTATGTCTTCCTTTAAACTGATCTGATGCGGGTCCCAAACACTTGAGCAATACTCAAGACGTGGTCGTACAAGCGTTTTATACGCGGTCTCCTTTACAGGTGAAGTACATCTTCCCAAAATTCTCCCAATAAACCAAAGTCGGCTGTCCGCCATATTCACAACTGTCCTTACATGCTCGTTCCATTTTATGTTACGCCTAGATATTTGAACGACGCGACAGCATCAAGAAGCTCACTACTAATGCTGTATTCGAACATTATGGGATTGTTTTTCCTACTCATGCGCATCACCTTACATTTTACTATATTAAGAGCTAGCTGTCGTTCTTCGCACCAACCAGAAATTTTGTCTAAGTCACCCTGTATGCTATTACAGTCAGTTAAAGACGACACCCTCCCATGCGCCACAGCATCATCAGCAAACAGCCGCAAATTACAACTTACTCTGTCCATATCATTTATGTAGATAGAAAATAATAGCGGTCCTATCACAGTCGCCTGGGGCACGCGTGATTATACACTCGTCTCTGATGAACACTCGCCGTCGAGATCAACGTGCTGCGTTCTATTACGTAGGATGTCTTCCAGCCAGTCACAAATCTTTGATACTCACAGAATATCACTGCGCTGATCACTGTGTCCCCAGTGATGTAGGGGGCAACTGCCTAGAAAGCAGGAGACCTGGGTTCGAATCCCGGCTGGGTACACATTTTCAGCTTTGCCCAATCGCAGTTGATGTCATATATTCTGTGAATATTAAAGAATAACAACTGCAGGATCCGAAGTGACTTCTGTTCTTTCAGAACAGACGCCACATGTATATATACAAATCTTTGAACCTATTCCATGCGTTGGTATCTTCGTTAGATCTGAGGATGGGCTTAAGACAGCCCGATACTAGTCGTAAAAAAAAAAAAAAAAAAAACTAATTTTATCCAACCTTTTTTTTTAGATGGTTAACAGTGACATATTCATTTACCAAAACGCTGTATGATCAAAGCTCACACGCCCGTTTTTCAGACGTGTGCTCCCAGCACAATAAGCTGAACCAGAAATTAACTTTGATCGTCCTCTGTTACGGCGCGCGCTTTAGAACGTCGCGCGCCTTGCAGACACTTGCAGGTGGCGCACGCGGAGTGAATCGGGAGCAGAAGGGTAGGGCAGGAAATTGCTCCGCACCTTTGTAAGTCATCTTTCATATTACCGGGGCAAGTACGCGAAAAGTTAAATTCAATTTAAGAGGGCCGATCGCGGCGGCCTCCTTAGCACAGAGGGCGGCGTGGAGGGGGTGGGATGGGGTGGGGTGACTTTGCCAGCGATTGCTCAGGAAATAAGCGCCGCCACGGCCGTTACAAACGGCCCCCAGCCGCCCCCGGAAATTGACATCTGCATTCAGCGCCGGGGGCGGAGCGCGCCAGGCACCTTCATCTCCGAGGAGGTGCCCATTCTCTCGTGTGATTCGCTATTCAGTCCTCAACTACATTTCCGCCGACACACTCGAGTGACCTGGAAGTACTGCTACACTAATTTACTTTTCTTCAAGGGCGCACTGCTGCATTGCTCAAAGGAGCAGGGACACACAATACACACAAAGTAACATTTTATTCGCGTATTGGTTACAACTTTGTGTATCATACGGTAAGAAATATTGCTTTCTTTTCTCTTCCCTTGCAGTATATACAGGGTGATACAAAAAGGTACGGCCAAACTTTCACAAAACATTCCTCACACACAAAGATAGAAAATATATGTAGACATGTGTCCGAAAACCACCTACTGAAAACCCTTGGAGAGTCCGTAAACAAATATAATTGAAAATGTTTTTTGTTTCGTTACTTTATTTGTGTAAGCAAGACCATCGTACAAGTATATTAAATGTTATGGCAATATGCCGTGGTAAATTACGTTAAATTTTTAGAGGTAAAGGACTGCTATGGTGTGATAAACAGAAAATATTTATTCCAAATAATAAGTTTGTTCTACGGACTAGATGATGAATTAAGTGTTTTTCGTTTTGATGTTGCAATTTGTACAAGTTTTTGTTTTGTTATATGCTGTTGTTATGGTCTTCAGTCCAGAGACTGGTTTGATGCAGCTCTCCACACTATCCTGAGCAAGCCTCTTCATCTCCACATCCATTTAAATCAGCGTCTCTTGGTCTCCCTCTGCAATTTTTACCCCAACAGTTTCCTCCAATGCTAAATTCACGATTCATCGATGTCTAAGAATGTGTCCTACAAAGTGATCCCTTCTTTTACTCAAGGTATGCCAAAAATTCCTTTTCTCACCAATTCCAGTACCTCTTCATTAGTTATGCGCTCTACCCACCTAATCTTCAGCATTCTTCTGTAGCATCGCATTTCAAAAGCCTGTATTCTCTTTCTGTCCGCACTGTTTATCATCCTTGTTTCACTTCAGTACAAGGCAACTGTCCACACAAATGCCTTCAGAAAAGACTTCCTTACACTTAAATTAATATCGAATGTTAGCAAATTTCTCTTTCTCAAAAATTCTTTTCATCCTATTGCCATTCTGCATTTTATATCCTCTTGCAGTATATACAGGATGATACAAAAAGGTACGGCCAAACTTTCAGAAAACATTCTTCACACATAAAAATAGAAAATGTGTTAAGTAGACATGTGTCCGAAAACGCTTAATTTCCATGTTAGAGCTCATTTTAGTATTTCTCTTTCAATGTAAATTGAAATAATTCGTGCAGACTATTGTCAAAATACACATTTGTTTCGTTAGTATGTACTGTACTTCCTCGATTCACCGCATTTGTAACCACTGCACTGACTGCAAGACCACGTTCGGTATGAACACTAACCAGTTGATGCTACATACTGATGCTAGTATTTTAATGCAATGAGTTGCATGTCAACACAAGCACTGAAGTCAACATTACCTTCCTTCAATTGGGCCAAGTGGCGGTGAATCGAGGAAGTACAGTACATACTTACGAAACAATTGGGTATTTTGACAATTGTCTGCACGAATTACTTCAGTTTACATTTAAAGAGAAATACTAAAATGAGCTCTAACATGGAAATTAAGCGTTTTCGGACACATGTTCACATAACATATTTTCTTTCTTTGTGTGTGAGGAATGTTTTCTGAAAGTTTGGCCGTACCTTTTTGTAACACCCTGTATATTAGAGCGAAGCACCATGGGCCTACCATAATACTGATGTTCAAATTGTTAGTTGCTAGTTGTGTTAGATTTGACGTCGTATTTTCGATTCTTGAGGAATCAACCTGGCTTCGGTTTCCCGATGAGTTTTGTTAAAAGCTGTACGCTTGTTTTGGAATGTTGAACCTTTCGTTAAATCAGACAATAAATTGTTCATTAACTTAGCTATTTGGTTTAATTATGGCCCTGATATTAATGTATAAGAAATAGTGCATTAAATTGATTATGTGCGCAACGGATATTTTTAACAAAACCACTGTGTCATGTAACCTTTTGAAACAGACACTGACTATACTCAAGAATTTTGACTGCGAGAAAGATATAAGAAAAACCACATCACTTTCTTAATGCTTGACTGTGGGAACCTATATAGGTCAGCCTCCAATTATTGAAATCCAGATCAACTATTATCTTAATATGGCACCAATAATGGAATATGTTCAATAATATTATTCAAATCAACACTCCACTAAATCAAGTAATTATCAAATGAAGGAAGTGGGTTAATTTTCTAACTACGTAAATGAAATATGAAACAGGGTTAACTTGCTTATTATTGATAAACAGCATTACATTACTTACATGATACAACTTCTGACTTGCTGGCAAAGCAGCCTCTGCTCTACATCGGAGCCATACACACAACCCAACCGCTCTCTAAGCGAGCTGAACCACTAGTGCTACTCTCTCTCAGTGCGAGCTACAATGCTGTGCAATACATGATCTTTGCCAGAGATGAAACTTTACACATATCGATACATACAGTAGAAGCGATATTATACATTTTCTTGCAAGCAAGTTACTCGATACATACAATAGAAGCGATATTATACATTTTCTTGCAAGCAAGTTACTCGATACAAAACAGGAGGCACAATATTAGACATTTTCTTATTTTCTTACATTTTATGGACACGTTTCATTGTCTTCACTATCTTCAAGGCGACAACTCTCCGAAGCACTCCACACAGCCATCAGGGTGTAGAGTCCAAGGATCGACGATTGTACCGCGGACGCCCCTGAGCTCACGAAACGAGCGAATCCGCGGACATTCCACGGATATCTTCCACACAACACAAACACCCATGCCCGAAGGAGGACTTGAACCCCCGTCGGACTCAACTACGTGGTCATTACTCCGTAGCTTAAAAACTACTTAAAGTAAGGTAGACTAAACTAAGGACAACTCAAACTCCCATGCCCGAGGGGGAACTCGAACCTCCGACGGCGAATGGCCGCGCGCTCCGCAGCATGGTGCTCCAGTACGCACGGCTAATACGCCGCGGCATAATGCTGAAAAAGTCATTCTAGTTGCCCTCTAATATGGAGTATGATCATCTAAGATGGCCAGTGCAGTTGCACACCTGCGTGACATGGACAGTATGAGGTTTTGAGGCAGCTTTTGAGGGACGTTGGGTCGTTCTTCCATGAGTGAAATATCCAGCTATGGAACCGTTGTAGGATATGCTGTACTGGCTTCAATGCGCGACGAGCAAGCGAGACATACTTATCAGCTTTCAGTACGGTGAACAAGCTGGCCTCTCCATTCGTTCAGTTACCTCACCTTCAAGCATGTTGTTCACCAATGCTGCTCTGTATGGACGAGCGTTATCGTCCACCAGAAGAAACCCATCACCCATGCCACCATCGTAGGGCACAACAGAAGGTCGAGGGATCTCGTCTTTATTCATATGAGCAGTCAAAGCGCTATTCTGAACGACAAGGTGGTCCGCCTATACTGACTCCTGCCCACACCATTCGTCCACTACCATGACGATCTTTCCTGTACATAAGGAGAATAATTTCTCGCCAGAAGAGGGAACGACGATTCTCAGCCGGGGCAGAATAGCCGTGCGCACTAAGATGCACACCTGCGGTGCGCGCGGCCGTTCTCCGACGGCTGTTCGAGCCCCCCTTGGGGCATGGGTGTTAGTGTTGTCATTAGCATAATTTACTTAAAGGAAGTTAGTGTAATTAGGTTGTAAGCCTAGGGACCAATGACCAACGTAGTTAAGTCCCTTACATTTACAAACATTTTTTGTCTGTGAACAGAAGCCGGCGCCATCCGCTACGACTCGCGTGTTAACGTTCCATTGTAGTTCATTCTGCTGATTACAATATTTCAGAACCGAGATATCTGAACTGTTTCCGTAATTGTTTTGACCGGCTTACAACGGGGTGTTAAGGAAACTTACTGCACACTTGCCAACGTTATATGATCATTATACAAATATGAGGCATGTAAGTTGAAGTTCCGAGTAACTGTACGAGGAGTTCGATGGAACCTGACCATAGATATGGAGGAAACAAGAATCAAGTGTTTACGCATGCGTTAACTGTGATTGAAGGAAGTAGAATGTATTGTACGTCAACCAACTATTAGACGGGTATCAGGCACGAGAGGTAAAGATCTGGCGTGAGAGCCATCTAGCGATAGAACGGGTGCAACTACCAGGGCGATCGTACTATTAGCAGTGGAAATCAAAATATCACAGTAACGAAATAACGTCATTTCTTGGCGTTACGTAAATACACGAACACAAATATTCAAGTATCGAACTTAATATAAAAGGAGGCAAAAACAAACGAAAAGAACCTGTTAAACCTGTAGAAAAATAGAAAAGAAATAAGAAAAGTAACTCAGCTTACACAAACAACACTGAGAATAAAATTCTTAGAAAAATACCCAGCTCAAAGTGTATACCACACAACGATAGTCAGGTAAGATTAAAAGAAACAGACGTCAAATGTATAAAATTAACTATCGAACCTACGAGACGAATATCTAGAGAGCCCCTTAAATTGTGAATATAGAACCTTCACACAAAATTAATATTTCCTTAAATAAACCGCGCGGTAATAAATGCCAAAAGAAAGACTACAATAACCCATTGTTAAAATTGTCGTTATTAAACCAGAATTACTTAAAACAGAAAGAGCAATAATTTCTTTAATTCAAATTAAAAACTTTCTCCAAGACCTCCTATAAATACTGATATACATCCAATTAAAAGTAAAAGCCAAGTACACTTATTAGTTAGTAATTAAGAACTGAAACGAATTAATAAACAAGCACAGTCGCAATAAGAGTAGAGGAATGTGTTCAAGCTTAAGTGGGTGTACGAGCAACAATAGCAGCTGCAAGTCATGAAGATAAAGAACTGTGAGCTCTTATAGTTACATAAGCATGAACAGCTAATATGCTAATAACCTTTATCTCCAAAGAATCAAAAGTAAAGTAATAATAATAAGTGTAATTTCAATTACCAAAACTAAATATTCAAGCAATGTTTTTTTTGTCGTCGTCTGCAGTCCGTAGACTGGTTTGATGTACCTCTCCACCCTACTCTATCCTGAGCAAGCCTCTTCATTTCCTCATAAGAACTGCGCCCTACATCCATTAGAATCTGCTTACTGTATTCATCTCTTGGTCTCCCTCTGCGGTTTTTACCCCACACACTTCCCTCCAATGCTAAATTAATGATTCATTGAAGTCTAAGAATGTGTCCTACCAATCGATCCCTTCTTTAAGTCAAGGTATGCCAGAATATCCTTTTCTCTCCAATTCTGTTCAGTTACGCGATCCACGCACATAATCTTCAGCATTCTTCTGTAACACCACATTTCAAAAGCCACTATCCTCTTCCTGTACTCACTGTTTATTATCCACGTGTCACTCAAGCGATAGGACTAATAAACATCACCAACCAGATGAACCAGTTAATATAGCAGTATTGCAGGATTTCACAATCCGAAAATAAATAACTAAACAATAAGAAACCAAATCGAAACCATTCCAACCCCAGAAAACAGTAATTACATTTCTCCAAAACCTCCTACAGATATTGTAATACAAACAATTAAAAGTAAAAACCAAACATAATTATAAGTTAATAATACAGGAACTAATATGAGAAAACAGGAATGCGGGTAACTACTATGAACAGCGCAATGATCGTATTATCGTAGTCAAGATAGATGAGAAGTCAACATCGACCACTACAGTACAGGTTTATACGTCAACTATCTTTACCGATGAGGAGGTGATTGCAGAAATGTATGAAGAGGTAAAGGATATTATTCAGTGAGAAGAAAAAATTGAGATGGGAGATTGGAATATATATATATATCGTATAAACAGAGAGGGAGACCTTCCTAAAGTAGTTATGGGCAATTTCCTGACGCCTTACGCCTTGGAACAATAGCGGACGCCTGTCGGAAGAAAAGGGCGGGCTACGCAAGAAGCTGGGCGCAATCTGTTGTGGCAAACTGCCGGTGACCGCGGGGACCGGCGGCAGAGCGCGGGCCCATTTGTAACGCAGCCTCGCCCTTTTTTCCCGTCGCGTCGCGGCGAGTATTGGCCGCCGGCCGGTTAGTCGCGGCGGACCGAGAAAAATGGCCGCTGCCCGCAGCCGCCCCGCCCACAATTAATACCGACCTGCCCGCCGTACCAGGGCAGCACCATTTGCCGGTGCGCTCTGCTGCCAAATAGTCGGGCTCACATTCCACCCGACACCACAGTAAGGCTTCACATGTTGTACACTAGTGCAGGTATTCAGAGCCAAGATTCGATGAATTTATGTTTTGCAGGGCCGGTAGCACAGTACAATTCAGGAAGTAGTGGTGTTACGACAACGCAAAACACCCATTTGGAGCGCAAAGCGCGCTAGTTTGACACTGGAGTGCGTCGAAAGTTGCGACGACTGAGCAGGCAATCAGCGGCTGCGAGGGGGTAGGACTCCTAGCCAGTAACAACAGACGAAATGTTCAAATGTTTGTAAATCTATCGGACCAAACTGCGTGGTCATCAGTCCGTAGCTTACAAACTACTTAAACCTAGGTAAACTAACTACGGACAACACACACACCCATGCGCCAGGGAGGACTCAAACCTCCACGGCGAGCAACCGCGTGCCCCGCAGCGAGACGCTTTATGTCACAACAGACCAGTAGATTGGTAGATACCCATCGGTCGCCATTGTTGTACTTCCGTTACCCGCACCGTGCGACCAGTACCTTCAAACTAATCTTTCGTCAGTTTGCACGTGGATTGTAGAGACCACACATTGTTTCCTTGTCACATATTTGTTTCCGAATTTAGTGAAGCGCATTACGGAGTCAGCTTTACATCTGTGTTATAGTCTGCGTCATCTACGGGGCGGTCTAGTTTTCAGCCGTTCTGGGCACACTCGCTCCCCCGCCCCCCCCCCCCCCCACCGTTACAGCAATGGCAGCCAATAATTGTGATTCTTTAGTTTCCTGGATGGCTGCGAGTTACGCAATGTTTCTCCCGCAGGCGCAACTGTTGGCGGTCGGCCGTAGCTCCTTCCCTCCACGCTTCCCCTAACGCTCCGCCTCTGTGCGCGGAAGTGCCTTCTTACTTGACGCCAGCTATAATGTGGAAGAAAATTGGTAAATTATATACTTGGGAAAAGTTTTCATTTGTATAAATGCAACTAGAGTTATTTATACCTGACTGGTCAGAGAAGGTTCTTGGTAAAGAAAAGAAACAAACAGTATCCGGTGGAGACAAGCTGGCAACTACAAAATATGATCTAATAAAAAATGAGAAGAAAAACCAGCACGTTATGCAGACGTTGTAATCACCTAGTCATCAACTGTGTATGACAATTGTATATGACGTGCAGTAAGACGCCACACACTCATCGCTTGAACATCTACAGCGAGACGTCTGAAGATCATCTAATATTAGACAGAAACCGCTTACCTGTATACATAAATTTTCAAATTTTGCGAACTAGACTGTTATTTTCATCTTTAAATAAAATATGACTCTTTTGCAAACTATAACTTCGCTGTTTTTCCAAATAAGGAAACAATGTTTTCCAAACTGATTAGTCAAATTTTACATTATCTTTATCTGAAATTATAGTGACAAAATTATTATCTAGAGAAGAGAGGTTAGCCATACGAAAACTCCGTGAGGACACAGACACAGTAGTTTTACGTGCTGACAAAGGCAACGCCACCGTCCTGCTGCCTCCGGAAGACTACAATGAAAAGATCTATGGTTTATTAAGTTCTGACGCGTACCGGAAGATCAACAAAGACCCAACTAGCAAGGTGACGATAAGGACTGCTGCCTAACTGAATGCTTCGTCACTAGAACCTGAAGTTATAAGACGTTTAAAAGTGCGAGGTGCTGTACCACCGAGATTTTATGGGCTTCGTAAAGTCCACAAACTGGATAAGGATGAGCGTCTGGAGGATCTGCCTATGCGGCCAATAACAAGCACAATTGGTTCACCTACCTACCTTTCTGCGAAGTATTTAGCTTCACTATTAAAGTCACTATTAAAGTCACCATATCCAGAATTCTGTAGATTTTATTCAAAGACTCAGCCACCTCAAGCTTAATAGTACAGATGTACTGGTGAGTTTCGACGTGGTATCACTATATACCAAGGTATCTGTACAGGATTCTCTTTCTCTAATTGGCCAACATTTTGACAAGGATATCACCGCCGTATTTGAAAATGTACTGACGTCATTTTATTTCCAGTTTAATGGTGACTTTTATGAGCAGATTGACGGAGTTGCTATGGGAAGCCCCCTATCCCCTCTGGTAGCGAATTTCTTCATGGAAGACTTCGAGGACAATGCTCTGGACTCGGCAAGTTTTAAACCAACGGTCTTCTGGAGATACGTGGATGGCACGTTTATAGTATGGCCTCACGGGAAGGATGAGTTACATCGATTTCTTGACCATCTGAACTCCATCCACGCTAATATCAAATTTACTATGGAACTGGAAATAGATGGCTGCCTCCATTTTTTGGATGTACTTGTTCGTCGAAAAGCTGATGGTACATTAGGACATGCAGTATATCGGAAACCAACCCATACGAATCTATATTTACATGCCAGTAGCTGCCATCATCCCTCACAAACCGCAGGGGTCCTTAAGACATTGGTGCACAGAGCACATTGTATATCAGACGATGACAACTTGCAGGAAGAGCTCACACACCTGAAGAGCATTTTCAAAGCAAATGGATATTCGCAGCAACAGATTTGCAGAGCATTCGATGTGAGTCCAAGAATGCAAGCACGAGACGTGGAAGAAGAAGACGAAAATAATAGTTATAGATCAAGGGCTTTCTTACCTTACGTGGGCGCTCTTTCGTCAAAGATAAGCCACATTCTCGACAAACCAGTGAAGATTGCAGTCTTACTAGGGTCAGTGAAGGATGATTTGTTGCTTCGCAAGTCAGGTGTGTACCAGATCCCTTGCGGAAATTGTGATAATTCATATATAGGCCAGACAATACGCACTGTCCACGGGAGATGCGTTGAACACAGAAGATATACCCGCCTATTGCAGCCAGACAAGTCAGCTGTGGCTGAACATTGCATAGAAACTGGTCATTCAATGAACTATAGCGATGTGAAGATTTTGACACCCATATCTTCGTTTTCGGATGCTATATTTAAGGAAGCTGTTGAAATTAGACTGGGCAACAACTTATTAAACAGAGATAAAGGTTTTAATTTAGACAAAGCTTGGAACCCTGCACTTGGAGTATTGAAATAACAGAGAAGACGTGAAGGTGTCGCCGCCGCCGAACATATATCGATAAGTGAACACCGGAACGCTCCCGCCACGGGGGGCGCACGCGTGTGAGTACTTCGATATGCAGTATACCAGCATCTGTGACGCGCACGCGCATTGCCACCGCGATCAGGCTTATAAGGCCGCGCCCGACACCTCGTCGACAGTCTTCGACTCACTCTGAAGATGGCCGGAAGGTAAGCGGCCGAAATATCAGCAGAAGAAGTGAATTTTACGCGGCTGCATTCCAGAAATCTATTGGACTGTACATTACGCCGTGAAAAGTTGAAAATGCACATTTATACAACCAGTATACATATAGCTGATGCTAATTGATATTCACATTTATAGTGAAAACAGTGATTTTGTTATTAGAAGAATGAAGTGCCTAAGATTACAAATTTTTATAATGAACAAGAAACAACAATGAGAAAAGTATAAAACAAGAATGTCTCCTTTCTACTCACGCTCAGGAGAAACAGTTGTGTTGCGTTTCCAAGTAACTGGAGAGTATGGAGACATAATGCAGTACCTAGGTGCTGTGGTCACGGAGGGGGATGGATAGGATGGCTCTAGTAAGGCATTAAAATCAGGGAGAGACCGAGGATGTGGTCTGTGATACCGAAAAATGAAATGTTCCTCCAAGAAATGGAATAAGAAATATTTTATGTATAAAAACAGTCTACAACGCAAGGTTACTTGTTTATTACCAACTAGATTCACCCGAATGTTTCCCCGAGTTAGTGTAGATTCTGAATTTGTGGAACTCGCAGCTCCTGCTCTGTTAGACATGAGAAAAAGCCTGAATATAGCCCAACATCGGGTTGAAACTAGTTGGTAATAAATATATCTTTCGCTCTATTTACTGTTTTTGTATATAAAATTAATATAACAAAATGTTTCAACATATGTAATAAGAAAGGCGGTTTCGGAGGTAATCGAGGCCTTTATAGTTTGGGAAGTAGGGACACACGTTATGGAAGAGACCAGAAGGCAATTCTTAGCAGACTGCATGTCACATCTCTGTTCGCAAATGACGAAATCTTCAGACATCTGCTGCTCTTTGTAAGATGAGTTTGAATATTATTCCCGGACCTGGAGTAGAACCCATGGCTCCCAGTTTTCGTGAACAATCGCCTTCACCACTAGCCAACCAAGAACGTTGCCCCGCTATATCCTAACTTCCATGTGACACACATGCCTCTATCCCCCAAATTCTCACACATAATAATGTGAGTCACTGAGAGGAAAAGTCTCAGCCGCGGTGGAGTGGCCGAGCGCTCTAATGCACTTAGCTACAGAGCACGCGGTTCTTCACGGTCGGAGTTTCGAGTCCTCCTTCGGGCACGGGTGAGTGTTGTTCTTAGAAAAAGTTGGGCCGCGCAGGAGTAGCCGAGCCACCTGGAGCGCCACGTTATGTTCGCGCGGCCTCCCGCGCCGAGGGTTTCAATACCCCCCTCCCGCATGGATGTGTGTGTTGACCTTAGATTGGTTTAAGTAGTTTGCGAGTCTAGGGGCTTATGACCAACGCAGTTTGGTCCCAAAGAATTACAAACATTTCAACATAAGTTAGTTTAAGTGGTTTGTAAGACTATGGATTGATAACCGCAACAGACCCTTAGATTTGCCAACATTTGAACATTTGAAAAGTCTCTTCTGTGAATAACAGTTGATGGCAATTCTCACAGGTCCATTCAGCCTACTGTTGGGCCCATCTGTATCGCAATGCGTGGTATGTATGTCTCAAAGCTAGCCATGTTCAAATGTTTGCTGAGCTTATGGGACTTAACTAAGGGGTCATCAGTTCCTAAACTTACAAACTACTACAGACGGCACAAATATCCATCCCCGAGTGGGGATTAGAACCCCCGACGGGGAACGGCCTCGCGCATCGTAGCGCATCGTTGCGCTCGGCCGCTCCGCCGCGGCTCACTTTGGTTAGTCTGGAATCTTCCCTAGATAAAGGGCAACAGGCGGATTGTGTTTTTCTCGACTTCAAAAAATTTATGCCACACTGCAGACTGCTAACGAAGATACGAGCTTGTGGAATAGGTTCACAGATTTGTGACTGGCTGGAAGAGTTCCTAAGTAATAGAACGAAGTAGGTTGTTCTCGACGGCGACTGTTCTTCAGATACGAGTGTATCGTCAGGCGTGCCCCAGGGGAGTCTGATAGGACCGCTATTATTTTCTATCTATAGAAATGATCTGATGGACAGAGTAACTTGTAATTTGCGGCTGTTTGCTCATGATGCTATGGTGCATGGGAGGGTGTCGTCTGTAACTGACTGTAATAGCATACAAGATGACATAGACAAAATTTCTAGTTGCTGCGAAGACTGGCAGCTGGCTCTCAATGTAGCAAAATGTAAGGTGATGTGCATAAGTAGGAAGAACAATCCCATAACGTTCGAATACAGAATTATTAGTGAGCTTCTTGATGTTGTCGCGTCGTTCAAATATCTAGGCGTAACATTGCAGAGCGATATGAAATGGAACATGTAAGGACAGTTGTGAGTAAGGCGGACAGCCGACCTCGGTTTATTGGGAGAATTTTGGGAACATGTACTTCATCTGTAAAGGAGACCGCGTATAAAACGCTTGTACGACCCCGTCTTGAGTATTGCTCAAGTGTTTGGGACCCGCAGCAGATCAGTTTAAAGGAAGATATAGAGGCAATTCAGAGGCGAGCAGCTAGGTTTGTTACTGGTAGAGTCGACCAATGCGCGAGTGTCACGGAAATGCTCCGGCAACTCAATTGGGGATCGTTGGAGGAGAGACGACGTTCTTTTTGTGACATTCTGTTGAGGAAATTTATAGGGCCGGAACATGAAGCTGAGTGTAGCACGATCTTGCTGCCGACTACTTACATTTCGCGTAGTGATCACAAAGATAAAATAAGATTTTACGGAGGCATATAGGCATTCTTTTTTTCTTCGTTCTATTTGCGAGTGGAACAGGAAAGGAAATGCCTAGTAGTGGTACAGTGTACCCTCCGCCACGCACCTAACTGCGGATTGCGGAGTATGTATGTAGATGTAGACATAGATGTAGATGAGAGTTCCTTCTGACACAAAGCAACAATAAGGATACGATAAAATTTTGGAATTGTCCTTCTGAGCATGGTAGAACAGCAGTCAACACAAGAAGTTACTTCCTTCCTGGTACAATGGAACTGATCGACTTTCTTACCAACTCCGTCCTAATGACATTGCTTATGCCTCGTTGTTTACATCTTTGTGCGAAATGAGTGAAACCTGTGGACAATCTAAGGAACTGTATTACATTCCAGTTTAATCCTGTGTCCATTTACTATCAACTGTTGTTAATAAATGTAAGACTCTGAAGACACTGAAGAGAGTGTTATAAATACTATATGAGACGCGTGGAGCGAATTAATAATTCAATGTTATAAATTACACCTGGTGACGAACGTGGCTTCCGCTTTTCGCGAGCAATCGCCTTCACCTCTATCCAACCGAGAACTACCCCCGCTACACCTTTTAACCAAGTAGCTGTGATTGAAAATTCATGTATCGTAATTGGACAACATGATAAAAATCACTTTGGATGACATGTGTCAGGTTACATGACACAACATTTCTTATCGTCTTACTTTACAGACGCAAGATTATTTCAAAATATTTTGACTTAAATGCGTTGAGCCTTCCAGATACTACAGCTAGTTTTACTCTCTTATATCTTCTTCCCAGCCAGGATACATTCGCTTTTTGCTATGCTTCAATAAAGAAGAACCTATATTTCAAAATGTGCTGGCGATAAGTACAAGGAATTTGCAGTGGAATAATACCATTAATTGATTGGCAAATGTTGCACATATGATTAATCTGGCAAATCAGTTACATCTATAATTATATCTAATTTCATGGTACAAATTTCATTGTAAAACTGTTAGTTACACCAATATGTAATGACCTAGTCACGTGTATGTGAGTCCACTAGAAAATGATGATAAAAAAGGTTACATTTAACATAGAAAGTTATGAAAAGATGTCAAAGAACTATCTAGGACGAATAACAATTGTTGCAATCAAAACCCACTGAAAGTATCTTTTAACGTGCTAAGCCTCCAACCACAATAGATTAAAAAAAAAGACTGTTGCAATACTTATTTCCTTGAGGATTAGAGTACAGTTTTAGAACAATGTCACGATAATACATTTTACCACTTATTTACATTCATTTGGTGGAAAACATTGTGTTTTCAGTTATGCCACATCCAGGAGACAATATTTAGTAGCTAGAACGAATCTAGGTGAGCCAGTATTTTGGTTGCGTAAATTACATACTAGTGAATTGTGTGCAGTTAACACTGAATAGAGCATTTATATCCAAAGTTGGCGCTCTCTACTGCTAGAATAACTAATAGTTCGAGGTATATATGCTGCCGTGGTGCTAAATCTCATGCCGTTAGTTAAACCTAGAAATTATGTTCTCTCCAGCGGGACTTAGTAGCCTTTAATCCTATGGATATACGAGCCAATCCGGAAACGTAATGTTACTACTGAGACTTAAATTAAATCCGGAAGTCGTAAATCTGTTGGAAGCCTGTGATATGTTAGCACCGTACAAAATGTTTCACAATTCTGTCGTGGAATTTTACAGAACACTTGAACACCTGAAAAAATTTTACTCGCTGAGGTACATAATTAAACGAAATTTACCGTTTATACTTTCATTTTGTTCAAATTCTGACGTTGTTTAATAATTTGCACACGTACCTCAATTAAGGATTCTGTATCGTACACGGACAGCAAAATCGTCTGATTTTCTTGACTGTGCGAGTTTCTATCTACCTAAATATTTTAACTGCAGATCACTGTTTCTCACAGCAGAGTTAGCGTGGCTGAAAGGGATACAACTATACACAAAATGTTCGTACATAGTGTCGCACATATTGTACTACTATTTTTTCATTGATAGCCAATATGAATTTCCACTACGTACCAAAATCATGCACGTCAAAAAGCTGCTAATTGAGATAAGATGGAAGAACACAGAAATCAATAACGCAACTCTTGTGTAAATGATGCATAATTTACTGTAGCAAAGGAGGGAAGGAAGCTTAGGGCTTAAAGTCCCGTGGACAGACTGTTGCAAAGTTGAAGTATTTTAAATCCTATCGTGTTTAATCAGCGTCAAATCCAACTTACCTCTACATCTTTACGTATTTTACTACATTATCGATGTATTGCTTAGTACCACAATCCCCTCAAGGACAATTCATAGCCACACAGAAAGAGACATCAGTATGGAACAATAACAAATTAACCACAGCAGGTTAAGTAGACGTCTGTAATGTAATACACACTGTAGATAATGAGGGGATGTGAAATTGGTGAAGTAGTCGTGACGGGGGTCTACGAGGGACGCATGTGAACTGTTTTAGGTATCTCAACAACAAGTGCAACTTGTGAACAGTAGATTAGTAAAGCCGGCATGTTAACAAATCAGCATAGCAAATTAAATAAAAACGGTTTCAGTAATATACTGCTGATAGGGAGAAATTACAAAATTTCTGCAAGTGAAAGGTGTGAAAAATTACAACTTTGAATAACTAATGAACTTTTCTTGTATTTTTTTACAGAGGTATTCGTCTCACGGATTTTAGGGATGTTTCATGGCGGAACAAGTGAAATGTAGCCCTTGTGAGCACGAATCTCAAATTACAGAAACAAACAGCGGAAATGAACTTACCATTTATTTAGTGATAATCAGAATGAAGTATATATTAATAGGGAGCTCTGAATTTGACCCCTGGAACAAAAATACTCAGCTGTGCACTGTTAAACAAATTCATATACACCCTGGTCAATGTTCGGATTGCAACGTGATGGCAGATGTTGTTTGTCAGTCCCCATACTGTGTTTGATTATGTTTCATGGACGTTACTCCTGAAATATCCCCACATGACACGTGTTGTTAGTTGTCGTGATTTTGGTAACAGCAAATATTTGTTGATAGTTCGCTCCTCTGAAAAGACCGCATGGACTCGTTCCACGGATTACCTTAGATATGTGGCGTGTTGCCATAACTTGCTGAAGAAGCAGTACTGTTTTCCATATTCAGTGAGTTGAACACAAAATGTATCATCTGTTTTCATTATATGCATCCGTACTGGAAGTAGTATCAAAAAATGTTCAAATGTTTGTTAACCTAGGGGTCCAAATAGGTTCGTATACTTGTAAACTTCTTAAACTGACATATACTAAAGGCAACACGCAAACCCATATCGGAGGAAGAATCGAACCTCCGGAAGAGCATAATCCAAGACATGGCGACAACCAGAAGCTGGGGAACGTCTTGCTAACACAATAGGATTGTTGTACTCTTCTTATAGGGTGCTCGACTCTTTTCTGATTGGAATTTCGTTCCGTCGTCACTACTTGTCAACCCCCAATTAATTTTTAGATCAGCTACAATTCATCGTTCCAAATCCGATGGGCTGCATACTGCAATTGGCATACAAACAAAGAGAAATTTAAAGATAAAGGTGAATTAAAATTTGTGATGCGGCCGGGAATCGAACGTGGACCTTAACAGGAATGGTCCAATATGTCCATTGGCAAGGTGCTATTCGGCTGCAGCCGGCTGCGGTGGCCGAGGGGACTGAGGCGCTCCAGTCACGGTCCGCACGGCCACTACAGTCGGGGGTTCGAATCCCCCCCTCGGGTATGGATATTTGTGCCGTCCTTAGGATTAGCTAGTTCATAAGTAGTTTGTAAGTTTAGGGACTGATAACCCCGTAGTTAAGTCCCATAGACTCTACAAACATTTGAACATTTTGAACATTCGGCTGCGTGGAGAGCCTTGGCAGCAGTGGCAATTATCTATGGAACACAGAAGCTGAATTAAAGTTAGTGACTTTGAGGGAAGTCGTACTTAGTCTATTTCGAGTCGCCTAATGGTGCGGTAGTCTGACGCTGTCGGGCGCCGTGGCTCAGCGCGCCCGGGCAGGGGTCTAAACGCCTTCTGTAATAAACAAGCTGAGCCAAATATACAAGGAACAAACAAGAACAAACTGAAACAACTTCCGCAAAACTTAGATCCACCTAGAGGAAAAAAAAAATTCCCGGCCGCATCACAAATTTTAATTCATTGCTTCACCTTTATTGTTAATGTCTTGGACATTTTCGACACGAATAACCGTCTCAGGGATTCTGAATTTATATTTAAAGTGATATATGTTACTCATTTATGCTTCAAAGGTATAGCAAAAGTCATAATTCTGTAAAATGACGTTAGAAATCATGTTCAATATACATCAGTTATCAGTTCCAAATCAAGCTAAAATCTTATATATTATGAATCCTGCGCTTAAAGTTACATATCTGTTATAACAGCAGAAAGCACAGTTACACTGTTCTAGCACAGCTGAAAAGTGTTTCCTGTATTTTATTTGTGTTTACGAGTTATACATTTCAGGTCCTACATGGAAAGAGTTATTCTTATAAAGGGAACGCTTCAGTTGTTTGAACGTAGCGATTTACTGTAGCGTTGCTACGCCGCGGTGTGGCATGAACAGCTGTTAGCCCGTCAGCTTGGCGGCCAGCCCACTGCAGTGGAGTCGTCCGAGCTGGCCGGGGCTGTGTCAGCGGTACCTAGACAAGGCCTGTGCGCTGCCTCTCAGGAGTAGTCCTCACTCAGCAAAACGCTTTCTCTTACGTTGCGTTGTACTGAGTTTGCGATCACATGCACGCTGCACACTGTGTTTCTGAATGTTCCTAATGTTATTTATGTGATTCACACAGAAATTTGTGGCGGTATAAGATATTTATGAACGATTAGTAAGATATCCTACCGATAACAAAAGGACGATTCATATTAGGCACTGTCTCATAAAACCAAAAATCAGCACGGAGAATCACGTAAATAACACTAAGAACATTCTGAAAAACACTGTGCAACATTCTGGTATTCCCAAACTCATCATAACGATAGGTAAGACAAATAGTTTGTTTCTGTTTGATATTCTATCAAAACCTGAAATCAGATTTCCTGTGTCGCATTGTACTGAATCAATTTCTTTTTCGTGCTCTGTGAAGTTGCTACGCAAAACGTGATGAGTTTTCAAGAAAGCTTTCCCGATCAACAAATTAGCGGGAACGGCGGCGAGCTGACTGGTAAAGTTAGGCAACGGTACTCAGTTCAGGTTCCCTTAACAGAATTTATTTTAACCAAAATATTTACAAAAATGCCTTCTTTTACAACTAGAGGCTGAGGCTCGAACAAGGCAATTTTTCCCCTATTTTAAATTTTAAGAACAACAGTAAACAATTCAGCTGTGGTGATACAAGGCAGAAAGCCGAAATTACAATTTGAAAAGAGTAGGTAATGGGCTGAAGGGCCGAAGCAACCCTTTAAAAAGAAAATACGGTAAACCAGACAATCAAGAGGGGCTGCAAAATTAAGTAGAATTATCATGCTGAAGGCCAAGTTATTTTTTTTTTTTAATAAGTTAATAATGGGCTGATGGCCCGAAGTAACATTTTATAAATAAAATGAAAACAACACAATAAAAGGGAGCTTTAAAATTGAAGTAAAAGGAGCTCTTTCAAATTATCAGGCAGAAAGGCAGACGACAAAAGAAAAAAAAATAAGATGGGCTAAGGGCCCAAAGCAACTTTTTGTAATAAGAATAATACAATAGTAAGTAAAAGTGAGCTCCAACATTTAAATGAAACCAGCTCAGGCTGAAGGCTGATAAAAAAAATTGCACAATTTAGTAAAGGGCTGAAGGCCCGAAACAATGCTTTATCTTACATATACAATAGTAAGCAACACTCAAAGCAACCAGTACCTGTAGCAGTACCTGTATGATCATTACAGTTTACTACATTTCAGTGGAAATTCGGTATTGTGTATTGCTTAACTATTCTGTATTAACCTTAACCACGACAATTGTTACGTATGTATTAAATTATTATGCAACTGCCAGATATTTTACAACCGTCCCTATGCGGATGAGATCGTTATTTTCATATTTACCATACAATTAATAAATTAATGCCTAGATTATTTTAAAAAAATTACACACAATTTGACCCATATT
Organism: Locusta migratoria; assembly: GCA_026315105.1. Lineage (NCBI taxonomy): Eukaryota > Metazoa > Arthropoda > Insecta > Orthoptera > Acrididae > Locusta > Locusta migratoria. The sequence continues at coordinate 47,728,042 of CM048750.1, read as the reverse complement.
AATATTTCAAAGTTATTTCATTAAAATCAACTGGTATCATGTTTGTAACTTTTTCCCACACATTTATGTTGTTGTTGACTGTTGTTATTGTCTGATACGGCGTCTGAAGATGAGAATAATGTATTCTCTAAACATGTAATAACATTCCAAAAGTAACGGCTGAAGGTTTTTCATTTGCCAAATTAATACATCTCCGTTGTCCCATCATCCAGACACTTTAGTTACTTTCATGTTTAATGGTTAATTTCAGTAGGATCGATCATCATATTAGCAGGGAAAATCAAAACACGATAGAAACGAATTCTGAGCAAAATGTTGTTTATGGGCGGCGTTATTTCATTTCATTTTATGTAACAGTATCTCTGTGATAGTGTCCAGCAGATGACACATAATTTGAAGCTTTTCCTAACTGCCGACCACGGTGGCCGCGGGGACTTCGGCGCTTCAGTCACGGTCTGCACGGCCGCTACGGTCGGGGGTTCGAATCCCCCCTCGGGCATGGATATTTGTGCCGTCCTAGTTCGTAAGTAGTTCATAAGTAGTTTGTAAGTTTAGGGACTGATGACCCCGTAGTTAAGTCCCATAGACTATACAAACATTTGAATTTTTTCCTAACTTTTAATTTCTTCATTTTATGTAGGTACGACAAGCGATAGACGATACGGGCATAGCGATCGATGGAGGAGGAGATGGAAGATCGATCGAAGGAAAAGGAGTGATGAAGGCAGAGGCCAAGGATTAGCTAGAGGAAGGATGAAGAAGTGTATAGCAGGGAAGAAGGAAACAGACATAGCGGATGGGAAATACATGGAAAGAATGTAGAAAACAACAGCTTTTTACTAAGGTGAATTATACGTCACATGGCCCAGAGTCGGTAAACTAATCTGTATATTTGTGGAGAAAAAAATGTAATCTGTCTTATGGTTTTAAAATAATGAGTATCTGCAAAACTATATTTTATGACTTTCGTCTCACATACCTACAGTAGCCCAAAAACAATACCGATTTCATTGAAGCATTCTCTGGGTGATTCTATGTTCACACGAATTATAGTATTTTCTTATCTATTTATATGAGAGTGAGCCAGAGCAAACTGTGGCCGGTTTTAGCTAGTTGGGTATAAAATATATCCTAAGCAACTGATTGAAAACGGCCAAAATTGAGTGCAGGTATAAAGTTTAGACATTGTTGTGTGTAGTGACATCGTATATGGTTTCCGATCCACCTGAAGCCACAGAAAAATTGGTCAGTTGTGTCTTTGCACTGTCGCGATCATAAGAGAAAGCGTACGAGCTTTTCTCAGCGGTAGGTTGATTCTTAAGCATAGACTTTCAAGTACTTATGCAGGAACGGAGAAGTTTGAATACCGAACGCCACCAGTGAAAACTATCACGTTTGTCACTTGGTAGCCATGAGTTCTGAAAGCTTCTTATTGCATGAACAAATTTGTGCATAGATCATTCAGTGTGTGGGTACTGCATTTGGCATAGATACAAAAGACAGTGCAAAAGTGTTGCAGGGTCTTTCGTGCATAAAGCGGTTTCTTTTCTCTCGAAGTATATCGAGTAAAGTTTCTTCGTATCTCTACTTCTTCTTTGGATTCACTTACAACTGGTTTATTATTTCCACTTGTTTTACATAGTTCTGTGGTTGGTAACAGACATAAAAATTGATCATCAAATTAGCGTCAGGATAATATTTTCTACTTTATTTATGACCAATTCACAAACTATGTCTTCCTTCCACACCACAGGTATTTTACAGACTACAAAGTTAAAAAAACTGCAGACAATAGAGAGACGGCAACTACATTGTCGACTGTGCGCGCGCACACACAAAATTGTGGGAGTTGAGGACGGAGACAGTTGCGTCGCCCTTTAGTCGGTGGCCAGGACAACTGGAAAGTTGAGTCTTATTGAATCCATCGTCGGCGGTGGAAGCGGGACAGCGGCTGGTCAAGAGTCTTAAGGAACTGAGCTACCAACAGCCGTAAGTATAATGAAATATTTATTCAATTGCAACCAGTATCGGCATTTCACTATGCCATCTTCAGGTCCCTACATCGGAGCATGATATCCAAAAGCAGGGATATTAAATTGGATTCATGGATTTCGTCTCTTAGTTGGAAACAACAACAGCAACTGTCATTGGATTCATGGATTTCGTCTCTTAGTTGGAAACAACAACAGCAGCTGTCAAGTTGCTGTTGTTGTTTCCAACTAAGAGACGAAATCCATGAATCCAGTTTAATATCCCTACCTTTGGATATCATGCTCCGATGCAGGGACCTGAAGATGGCATAGTGAAATGCCGAAACTGGTTGCAACTGAATAAATATTTCATTATACTTACGGCTGTCGGTACCTCAGTTCCTTAACACAGGAAAGTTACGTCGCTGTCGCGTCGCTACGGGTGAGCTCTGTGTAAAAGAAGAGAAAGTTGCACGAAGAAAAGGCTGTCGTGCGAGACCTCCATTACAATTACGTTTGTTTAACACGTTTTACTATATGAATATGGCCCATTAAAATAAATTAAATTCACTTGAAATATTCGGGCTCAGGCCGTGGTCGAACTGTAAAACTTTCTCCAAACGTTTCATCTTCGGCTGCGGAAGACATCCTCAGAGATAAAGTGGCGAATTGCGATATTACCCATCCTAAGGATTTAATCGTTAATGTATGGAACTACGACACACGGCGCCTCCAGTCGTTGACAATGTCAACACGCGCTTGCCTGGCGACTTGCTTAGGACAGCGCTGATCCCCTCGGGCGGCACAGCGGATGACATGGGCAGGTATCGGTCCGCCCCAGGTGGCGCGTGGGCGGGCGGCCTGTTTACACGGCGCTGCTGGGCCGTGTTTGCCGCCCCCTCCCGCCCCCGCCCCTCTGTACCCCACCCTCTCTTAGTAGCCCCCGCTGCTCTCCACAATGGCGAGCGGCGAGAGTCGCTAGTTGAACAGCGGCTGACCACACAGCACAGAAGGAAGCGGAGGGGAGGCTGCCGAGGCGAAGCATCGCAGCGCAAGTAGTCGGGTGCTCCACCACAAGCATATCACAGCACCAGGCTCGCCCCTGTTTTCTCATTTACCTCTGATTTTTTACTCAGTGCCTCATTCACCTCACCTTTCTAACAGTTTTGCTTTTTACTTTTGTTAATTTAAAGTTACGCACAATAATATGAGAAACTTTGTGAATAAATGAGATTAAATAATCTACATATAATTCAGAGTTTTATTCCGATATTGCTTAAAGTTTTCACACTTCACCTTCAAAGCAATAAAAACGTCATTGTCTGCAAAAAATTTCGTATGGTGCATGGTGGACGGTGCCTTATATTACGGCTCTGTTTATCTATCACAATAAAATTTCGTACAAATACATAATTTTTCATATACAGTGGGAGGGAGGAGTTTCCAGAGAATTGGGGAAGGTAAAGACAGTGTGATGGTTGAGTCGATGTAAAAGGGGCTGAGGATGACGGAAGAATGAGGTGGAGGAATAAATACATGGATATAAAGAAAGAGTGGGTATACAGGCGTAGAGATGAGGGAGAGGATATATAACGTTGCCCTTGCTTTGTATGATGCCATAATTGTTAAAGTAGATTCTGCGATTATATTTTTTGGACAAGGAATTGATGGTATCGAATGTTTGAATAAAGTAAATAAACCGCGCATTGCATATTAAAGTCGGACACCATACAAGCAACAGCACGTTATAAGACTTACGGAAAGCATCTAGCTGGATCCTGCGCTTCGTATTGTAGAAGCTGGAAATGATAGCCGGCCGCGTTGGCCGAGGGGACTGAGGCGCTCCAGTCACGGTCTGCACGGCCACTACAGTCGGGGGTTCGAATCCCCCCTCGGGCATGGATATTTCTGACGCCCTTAGTCTTAGCTAGTTCATAAGTAGTTTGTAAGCTTAGGGACTGATGACCCCGTAGTTAAGTCCCGTAAATTCTACAAACATTTGAACATTTTGGAAATGAAAACCCCCTTTTTTTAATATGTGAACGTTGGAGATACTTTCCGTACTAGATCAATGTTCAGACTTCACTTCGCTTTTCATTGTTGTTTGACCGTTGGTGGAATATGAAGTTACTGGTAATGATGATAGAATAATTTAAAAAAAATAATCGGACTTCGTAAAATTACAAAAGAAATGACTGCAGGTTCTGTACTCAAGCAAGGTATTGTATAAGAATGACTAATAGGAAGTGAAATTTTGAAGGCATGCGAAGCGATAGTAATGGCGTCTGTACATTAAACTATTACGGACGTCGATGAGCGGAAATCAGTAGAAAATAAGTATTTCACGTGGAGGGATTCATTTAAATAAAAGCCAAACAGAGGGGATGATTTTAAATTTAAGTAATATATTTTTACAACAATTTGCATCACAATAACCTACATTGAATTGATACATAAATGGAAGACGTCCGTACAGAACGAACATAGACAAGAGAGTGAGTAAAAACTATCACGGTTTCGTCTTCTCGCTTGTTTTTAAGTAAAAAATGACGAACGAAATTAAATTAGTTGCATTGCGAGTCAGAGGGAACCGGAGGCGATAAGCATCGCTGATCAAAGATAAAAAAATTAAGTGTATCGTTACAGAGACGTATAATAAACGTACAGGTAGTGGGTTGTAGGTAATGGAAAAGACTATAGGGAAGGGATAGAAGCAGGAGACTGGCCTAGTTAGATGGAGTAGGAGAGAGGCAAACCGAGGGGAAAAGAGGAGAGAAAGGAAGAGTAGGACAGACCCAAAGGGGAGGAGGAGAGGGATAAAGAGAAGAAAACTAGTGCGTATATCCAACTCCCAAACGTATTATCAACTGCGAAGCATTGCTAGTAATTATACGAGAGTTGGAACACTAGCAACAGTGGCAACACTGCTGTGGATACAATGTGTTATGGCATCTACCATTGTCGCTGGTAGCACACGTTGTTGACATACCTACCGTACCTCCGAGAAAATTGATTCGCCCGTCCCATGTCACCGACGTGCGCACGCTCGAGGAAACACAGTCACTTATGAGCGAGAATTCTAACGTAACGATGTCACCATGTTTTAAAAAAAACCGGATCAACGGAGCTGAATCAAGACTGAATGTTCCACAGGTCATACAGTACGACAGTGTCATCAAGGTCTTCTGAAGGCCGGCCTCGGTGGCCGAGGGGACTGAGGCGCTCCAGTCACGGTCTGCACGGCCACTACGGTCGGGGGTTCAAATCCCCCCTGGGGCATGGATATTTGTGCCGTCCTAGTTCGTAAGTAGTTCATAAGTAGTTTGTAAGTTTAGGGACTGATGACCCCGTAGTTAAGTCCCATAAACTATACAAACATTTTGTCTTCAGAGGGCATGCGGGGATTCGGCATTACCGTACAGAACAGTGGCACGTCGGGTAAGAGCCTTCAACCAAGGTCAGAAAACTATGGAAGGCATGCGTCGGACAGGTCGTCCTAGCGACTGTCAAGAAGAAGTGCATTCTGTTGCCGCATTAGTAGACAGACATCGGCACCAGACGATTCGTGATCTCGCCCGCGTAACTGGAATAGCGCATACGATTGCGCTTATCATCATGAATGCCTCGGCGTGCGAAAAACTGCATCACGATGGATTCCGCCTGAATTGACGGAAATCAGAAATGGATGCGTGTAGACGCTGCTCAGACTCGCTTGGAGCGGCAACACTTTCTGCGAAACCTGCGCATCATTTTGCACAGCAATGAACGTGCACATACATAGCAAGCTCTGGCTGCTCTGTTCGGTCGTTGGGACTGTGAAGAAGTGTATCATCCACCACTCCGTACATAAACCATTGTAACTTTGATTTGATTCCGAAAATGAAGGACTATTTCGTGGCATTCGCTTCAGAACTGTTCGAGAGATTCGACGGGTAGTAGAGCGCTCCATTCTCACATCAACAGAACAAGCTCTGCTGACGGTATACGAAGCCTTCCACATCTACACCTACATACATACTCCGCAATTCACCGTAAGGTGCGTGGCGGAGGGTACACTGTACCACTATAGGCATTTCCTTTCCTATTCCACTCCCAAATTGAACGAGGAAAAAAAGAATGCCTATATGCCTCCGTACGAGCCCTAATTTCTCTTATCTTGTCTTTGTGATCTTTACGCCAAATGTAAGTAGGTGGCAGCAAGATCGTACTACACTCAGCTTCAAATTCCGGCCCTCTAAATTTACTTAACAGAAATTCACGAAAAGAACGTCGTCTTTCTTCCAGCGATCCCCAATTGAGTTGCCGGAGCATTTCCGTGACACTCGCGAATTGGTCGAACCTACCGGTAACAAATCTAGCTGCTCATCTCTGAACCGCCTCTATGTCTTCCTTTAAACTGATATGCTGCGGGTTCTCAAACACTTGAGCAATACTCAAGACGTGGTCGTACAAGCGTTTTATACGCGGTCTCCTTTACAAGTGAAGTACATCTTCCCAAAATTCTCCCAATAAACGGAAGTCGGCTGTCCGCCTTACTCACAACTCTCCTTACGTGCTCGTTCCATTTCATATCGCTCTGCAATGCTACGCCTAGATATTTGAACGACGCGACAGCATCAAGAAGCTCACTACTAATGCTGTATTCGAACATTATGGGATTGTTTTTTCTACTCATGCGCATCACCTTACATTTTTCTACATTGAGAGCTAGCTGTCATTCTTCGCACCAACTAGAAATTTTGTCTAAGTCATCCTGTATGCTATTACAGTCAGTTACACACGACACCCTCCCATACACCACAGCATCATCAGGAAACAGCCGCAAATTACAACTTACATCGCTGGCAACGAGGTCTATACAACGATGGTGACTACTTTGAAGGGCAGTGACCAGTGCTAAGATGTAAAGCTTTTTTGTCGGTTGTAAATAAATAGTTGCCACTATCTAAGTTCCTACCCTCGTATAAGTTATGTATTATAATGTTATGACATTCAGATTATGAGGCTCGATCACAAATTGGCGGATGCTTCTGCAGCCTTCCCGCTACGGCTGCAGTGTTATCCTGTGGAGGGGGCCTCAGGAGACGCGCAGGGTGGCCTTCGGTGCCCCGCGGTAAGCTGCGAGGCTTTACTTTTCCGCCACGGCAGACCCCAGGAGGCCCTTTGTATCCCTTGTTACGACGGCGTTTGTGCCTCCGAGTACAGCTATTTGTTCTCTTGCTAAGCTCTGTACTCTCGCTGTTTAGCACGGCGCAGACTTCCACAGAAGTAAGTTTTAAAAGATAGCGGCGTATGGTGCAGGGTACTCACTGTACCAATGTATCATCCTTCCTTTTTTATTTATTTATTTATTTATTCTAGTCGATAACGTCCACGGAAAATGTAAGTTATAGCTCCGCGTGGGTAATAATATCTCTCTATTAACCTCGGCATTTTAGTGAGATACCCGTAGAAATATATTCTTCGTGAGCTCTCTGAATTTTGAGAGACGGCCCTATCGTGGTCTGAGCGTCTCTGTTGCAGCTTCTGCCACTACATCACACAAAGGGACTGGAGGTCCGGGTTCGATTCCAGGCGCATTACAAAATTCATTGCTTTACCTTCATCTACAATGTCATGGACATATTTGAAACGAAAAACCGTCTCATGGTTTCTTAATTTATATTTCAATTGATATTTATATCATCTTAGGAAGAATGTTCCATTATGTCCATTGTCGCGATGCTATTTTGCTGCATGGAGAGCTTTGGCAGTAGTCGCAATTATCTGTGGAACAAGGAAACTGAATTAAAGTTTGTAAAGTGGAGGGAAGTCGTGCTTAGATGATTCCGAGACGCCTTAATCGTAACTGATGCGGTGGTCTAACGGTAAGACGTCTAGTAAGCATGGAGGTCCGGGTTCGATTCCAGGTCGCATTACAAATTTTAATTCAACGCTTCACCTTCATCTTTAACGTCATAAATCATTTCAATTACTATCCCATTGTGCTTGTACACATAATTCCACCCAGCTGTTCATGTCTTTCACTACACAGTTGCATTTCCTACTACTCTAGAATGTAGTACACCTTCTGCACACATGGTTTGAATCACAATGAAAAAGTACTCAGTCACACGTTGATTTTGATTAGCACTTACCAGTAACAAGCTGTAAACCCGGAGTTTACAGAATATATTTAGCCTACATTTTTTCTTATCCTATCTCGTGCTTAGACCTCCCCCTCTCTCTTCGTCCATCGGTTCCTTTCCCATCCAACTTGTATCTCTCCTCCTCCTTCTTTACCACCTCCTACACTCCATCAATCTCCGTCTCTGAACTTCCATTCCCTTTGATATAAGCAACGCAAAGTAACACTCCTAAATTAATTTTGTAAATTAATTTTATATCCCAATCTTCAAATACTCCTTTCCAATTTTTCTCTTGAACTGATGGTCGCGTCTCTCATTCCACCTGCTTCTTACACTTTTTCATCGTCGCGTGGGAGTAGCTGAGAGGTCTGGAGCGCCACGTTACGGATCGCGCGTCCTCCTGCGTCGGAGGTTCGAATCCTTCCTCGGGCATGAATGTGTGTGTTGTCCTTAGGTTATTTTAACTTAGTTTAAGTAGTTTGTTAAGACTAGGGACTGATAACCAATTTGAACATTTTTTACATTTGTCCATCAATTCCTCCACCTCTCCCCTCCAATCCTCTGTCACTCTACCTCTCATTCAATACGTGGTAGGAATTTCTGCTGATACTGCGCTCATTGTCTATACAGACTTGGGCTGACATGTGAGCGAAGGGCCTTCACTCCTGAAAGACGATCTTACCATTTCTGAAAAAGACACAAACTCAGTCAGTGACAGACACACACACACACACACACACACACACACACACACACACACACGGAGAAAAGTATTTTTAATTGACGATCTACAGCCATAATATATTTTCAAAAATCACATTTGTACCAACAGCTGTACAATATTTTATTATATGGTCTCTACCGATTTCGGCAGTGTCTGTCTTAAGATATTATGAAGATATTGAAACTACCTAAAAATGCTCTTGTCAGAGCACAAGAAAGATAAATATGTTCCTGTTAAACAAATCTGCCAGGAAAATGGCAAATCAACTTTCAAATTCAAATGTTCAAATGTTTGTAGAGCTTATGGGACTTAACTACGGGGTCATCAGTCCCTAAACTTACAAACTACTTATGAACTAACTAATACTAAGGACGGCCCAAATATCCATGCCCGAGGGGGGATTCGAACTCCCAACCGTAGTGGCCGTGCAGACCGTGACAGCGCGCCGCAGTCACCTCGGCCACCGCGGCCGGCAAAAGAACTTTCTCAGTCGTCATTGTCCTTGCTCTCCAAAATGTTTGGTATGACTAAATATTCTGCGATCTTTCGACACAGAAGGTGCTAAATCTTCTGCTCAGCTGCACATCGTATAGAAGTTTTCACGCACATCTCCCTTTCACTGCCACTGTCTACATAAGTGTATTTCTTACTCTCTAATTTTCCTACCATTAGTAATTTATTCTGTCTGTATCTCCCACTGCCTCTGCCTTCACCCCTTTCTCTCCAATTTGGCTGGCTTCTTCACACGCTGTCTACATTTCATTCATTTTTATTATTGTCCAATAATTAAGATTGATATAATTCTGGTTGTTAATGATGGTCCTGTATTTCCTAATAGTGTTAATAATAAGTGTCCTGCAATTGTATTTGCAGTCTGTACGTTTGCTTTTCGGCCACGATCATCTCCTCCTTATAACTATTCTTGCGGATGCTTTGCTCAGGCTTCCTGACCGAGAAATGCCACGTTGGTTTGGTAGATGAGAAAAGCTGACATAATTGTTGTTACTAGAGTTCTCGGGTTTGGAGGATGCAAATCCTCAAAGGTTACATTCATCTATCTTTCACAATGCATACCTCTTCTCTCTTGCTCTCCTACTGAGAAAGTCTCTTGTTTCCTTCTTTTCAGCAGATTGGAAGAAGAAAGGTTTCGCTTCAGTTGTAACAACTGGAAATACAAAGCAAAGTTTTTCCATAAATGAAACTATAAATAAGACATTTGTTCTGTGAAACCGAAACGTTAGTTTCACAGAAGTGACGTACTTCTGCTTCGTGAAACTGATTCTGACTACGTACAGCTTTCATTTTTCCTGAAGTTACGCGCAAGATACATGTGATACGTACTATGAATACGAACTATTCGTGTTCATAGAATATCTGAGGTTGCTGATCCCTATAACGCTCTTTGGGCGGCAGTGAAATTTCGTTGCAAATTCGTCATGCACTCTGGTAAATGTCTTCGTTGATTTGGTGTGCACCTTTCAACTAATCAAATGTTTCTGAATCTTAAGCGACTTATTTGAGGGGTCACCAGTCCCTAAACTTACAAACTACTTATGAAGTAGCTTATACTAAAGAAGGCACAAACATCCATGCAAGAGGGGGTATTGGAACCCCCGATGGGGAACGGCCTAGCACATCGTAGCATTGCGCCTCAATGCGCTCTGCCGCTCCCCATATTTGGCTTACAGGTAATATAAATTCAATATCTAAATCATAGTAATTTAGCGACCTTGACAGGATTCGTCTTCATGTAATATATCACTTGCATAGTCGATACATTGACTTTAAATTTTAATTAATGATTAACCCAAAAATAATAAAGTATTTTCAGCATAAAACATTGTAAGACGGACATCAACAACTACATCTGTTCATGATGAATAAAAATTGTCTGCTGCAGCTGCTTTTCACTTCATAAAAAAGGAAAAATGATAAAAATGCAACACATACTTTAAAATATACGCAAATGCAAGAAATTCACCCACTTACTGGTATAGCAAGATTTGAAACTGAGTATTATGTAAGATCTGTAAAATCGGGCACTTTGTGATTACCCAGTACCTAGAAATTTCATCACAATATGTCCGCCAAACGTACTCTCCTCAAGCGCGACCCCTGTCTGGTTTGTTATCTCGTGCTCCCTCGTCAGTTTACATCCAGCCACGCCACTATCCGTTCCGCTACGTTCCAGGCAATGCTGTTAATATGTTTCCGTTTACGTTCAAAGGGTTGCCTCCCTCACCCTCGGCACGTTTTAACGGCGTATTCATATCCAGTTTTAAATATCTTGACTTGCTTCGTTTCTAGGTTTGGTTGACGGAGGTGGATTTTACATCAATGTTATCTCATCTTGAAAAGTTTTATGAATCGGGGAATAAGTTCTTTCCAAAGATTATGCGACCCTTTGTCTAATATGGTAATTGTATCATCCAAATCAATGGATAGCTATATTTCCTCTAATGTATTATGTCAATTTCGACCAATCTCTGTGTTGTTTTATGATCTGGTTCGTACTGTTTTGGTGGTTTCTCTTAATTCAGATATAAATTCTGACGATGTGATGTGACTACATATCACGAAACAGGTCATGATATTTTTGAGAAAGTGAAGAACAGCTACCGCCGATCATTTTTATTTATTTTCTGCATTTTTCGTTTGTGTAGTGTAACTTGCAGTCCCCGTCTGGCAACTAGAACCCCTTTCCAGTCCAGTTATGCAAGATGGTAAGTAATATTTCTAAATCCATTGTCCTTCCCTGTCTGTCATGTGGATGGTCGACGCCACGTCTCTCATCCTGCAGTTTCACTGTCTGTCTGCGTGACGTGTGCTGGCAGGTGTCCAGCGGTGGCAGCTCCTGGTGAGGGTCCACCTCCCAGACCAGAGCAGACCAGGCTAGAGCGCTGCTGCCGCGGGCGCCAGGTGCGGCCGCCTAATACCGTTTTAGTGCGCGCCCCGCCCCCCCTCCTCCCCATCTGCGGCTGCCGGCTTTACTGCTTGCCGGGAGATACTGCGACCCAGGCGGCATCAGCACTGCGGAACCGCGGTTTGCCTCAGACGTGCTCTAACCCCAACGTAAACACGACAAACGTGTAGTACCATTGTTTTTGTCTAACTCGTTTAACGGGGTCCCCTGCGATCTAGGTCCTTAGTTATTTAGTTTTTGCATTCTACTGTTCCCTATAGTACCGGAGATGTCATAACACATCCCCATAAAACTGTCCTCCTTAGTTCTGTAGAGTGCCCCTCCATTCCTCATGTCCACCTAATTTATATCTGTATTTTGTGGCTCCTCATGCAAAACGTTTTGATTGATTTCTAATCCGATTTTCCAAAACCTACTGAGCCGTGCCGGCGCCATATCGCGAGGCGCTATCCTATCGATCTTATTTCTGATTTCTCCCGTGGGTGCCACACCCGACTCCGCTTCGCGCTTGTATTTTTTTTTACCTTATTCTGTTTCAATGCCCTGTTACAGGCACGCTGACAGCCTATGACGCTGCTCTACAGCCGAGCGAATGAGAACAATGGACAACAGAATATAAAATTAACATGGTAATAAAATTGGAGAATGTTAGAAGTACATACATGGCAGTGGATTGACATACATGGTTGTTAAGCAAATACATTGCAACATTGCCACGGTGGCTAAAAAACACTCATTGCAGACGACTAGACATGAAGTGCCGGCGACATTGAAGTAAGAACCACTGAACACTGATTACCCACGGGCAAGTGGACAACGTTAAAAAAACACATTGGGCGACGAAACACTAGATACACGAAGTACTGAACACTGTTAAAACACTAGCTTTGAACTGGCCCTGCAAGGGGGGGGGGGGAGTATGGAGAAAGCGCGGGGAAGGGGAAAAGAGGTGGAGGGAGGGAAGAAGGGGGGGGGGTGGAACTGGAAGGACTCCCAGGGAGGCGGAGAAGGACAAGTTGAGCCAAGCGAGGGACGGGAGGGGGACGGGAGGGGGACGAAAGGGAGAGGAAGGAGGGGGCGATAATCAGAGAGAGGTCAAATTTGGAAGGAGGGATAGATGTTGGGACGGTTGTGGAGAGCGTCATTTGGGAGAGGTAGGTGGTGGAAGCCACCCTCGGAGAGGACATAGAGGGTGTTGAGGTGAAGGGAGGGAGGGTACAAGCTTCCTAGGGTGTTATTTGCGGACGGAGAAGATAGTACTGCTTCCTCCCACAAGTCCCCTAAAACCTCCACATCCTTGCGGATGCTGTTGCGTAGCAGTGTGGTTTGTACCGCCCTACAGTACGCACGAGGTGCCGTAGTTGCTGTCCAAGTCTTTATGGAAAGCATAGAGTTCTGACTAACCTGTTGTCTTCTATAGTTGTGTCCCCAGCGCAGAAGACAGCACACAGGTCGTTGGTTCTTCTACAGCATACATGTGAGGCTAAAATAAGTTCTGTATGATGGAAGCGTAATAAGCGACTCGCAAGAATTTTAATTGTCAGGGATGCCATTTATTAAATAAATAATTAAATACGAACAACTTTTGTTAATACGACACGGCCTATGCTGCCCATAGCTCATGTTGAGACCTCGACTGTTATCACTATTATACAAATCTTTACTCATGACCGGCGCGGTCCGGCGCGTATAGTGGTCAGCTCGAGACTGAAACTTCGGCGCGTTGCGAGAGGGCACCTGACGCTCTATTTCGCGCCAAAACAGGGCCGTCGAGCGCCTTCTGCAAAATCGCTCTTCTCTTGTTACAGTAAGAGAAGGCACCTTAAACTTTTTAAATTGTCAAAACCTAGCCTGTCATAGAGAGATATTTATTACAAATTCTCAGCTCTGAATAATTAATATTTAGTATATAATAAACAAAACTAATTTCAAAAGAAATCACGTGACGTGAAAAGCAGCAGCCAATGCGAGGAGAGCACCAATAACATAGGCGGGCTTTCCCACGGGAACCAACACCTACTGTGCCATATGCTACTGCTCCCACCCCAAATTTCAACATATGCTGCACTTATGTCTTTCTTCCGCGTTTAAGACACGTACGATGTAAGCAAAGAAACGGCCAGCGGCCAGAAATATGAAGTGGCCATAGGCCAGGAATATCACAAGGGATATGGCGATAAAGGCATGGCAGGGGCCCGGGGCTTGGGATCCAGGAGGAGAGGAGATACTAGTGGGTGATGGTGCTCCTTCGGTGGATGTCCTTAAGGCGGATGTGTTGAAGGAATGGGATGAGGTGGTAAAGGATCCGCGTGGGGGAAGGGAGGCGGATGCGATATGGCGAGGCGAAGGGCGTGGCCTTTGAGGATTTTGTGGGATTCATAATAGGAGGGGGCGCTTGTCTACCGGCGGCTACCTTCGCTGCCCGCCACGGCCTGATCAGCGAGGCAGATCCAGGAGTGAGACAGTCTTCAGCCGACAAGTACAGTTGTGTTCGGCGGCGGTACTCAGAACGGGCATGAGCCGGGCGTGCTGACAATGTTTACCGAGTGGTGTGCCACTTGCCGGGTGAACGGTGTCGCCTAGTGTGTTCCATGTGACGACGGCGGCCTCATGTACACTTGAGCCTGGGATCTACCTGCTTCTCCGAAATCTTCAACTTGGATTAAAACAGACGCTTCCATCTCCAAGAAGTCTATCTAGGCACCCTGGCACGGTGTGTACTACTATTATAGGACTTTGAAGTATTTGCTTCGCTTGGCCATGTCCAATCATTTGTGTTAGTTGCCGTCTTTCCCTCCATTTCGCCATCTACTTGTCTGTCGTGTCCACGTCTTATTTTAGGGCGTTTAGCAGGACAACATCAGTTTTACACGCCTATGTCTTAGTGAACACATGTACTTTGATGCCCGATAGTGGTTGTACTTCATAACAACCAGAGCTGTTTGAGTAGCTATTCGCCCATGTAATTTGTTCTTACATGCATTCTTAATTCCAATTGTTGGCCGCGGTGGACGAGCGTTCTGCGGCGCGAATCCCCCCTTGGGCATGGATATTTGTGTCGTCCTTAGAATTAGCTAGTTCATAAGTAGTTTGTAAGCTTAGGGACTGATGACCACATAGTTAAGTGCCATAAGTTCTACAAACATTTGAACATTTTTTGAACAGTGATATCTAGATCGTTTAAGGATGTGCGAATTCACTAAGTACAACACACACACACAATCAGGTCCGAATGAGAACTTTTAAATGCGGCGGGAGGAACAGCCCATTTCGTAGCATGATGACTTACATCACGTCCCCACTCGTGTGCGGCAGTGTAGCACTCCAGACGTACATTTTCATAAATTCCTTCTTCAACTCAAGGCTACGTTTGACACCAATACTTCTCTTGACTTGGTACGGCATTTATGTGTTGCTTCAAATGTCATATTATTTTGCTCCCGAGGTAGCAGAATTTGGATGTCGAAGAGTTCACTAGCCTCACATCAGCAACGTACTGCTTTTGTCTTCATTTGTCTTCGTGCCGTTAATTAACCATAGGCATTCATCACTGTACTTCACTGAGGAAACTATTTGTTAGTGTTAAGGATGATATACAAATTTTGAAAACATTTTTCGAAAAACAGCAATCGTTAATGAAATACAATTTTTTATCGCAAGAGATTCTTTCTATTGTTATTAGACAATGGCTGCTTGTGAGGCGATCTTCAATCGATTTCCACGTCTAACGGTTCCTGACTTGCCCAAAGTCGGCTGCCATGGTGGGCCTCAAGATGCTCATAAGCAAACTGAAATCGGTTGTCTAATACGAGACAATGTTTTTTGAAATAGGATTACGGCTCACAGTGGACCGCGGATTTTTAGGTGCCTAAAATACGCACTTTCTTTTCCTTATTTACCCTAAATAAAAACTAAAAGAGCTCATTAAAAGAATTCTTCAGATGAAATAAAGAAATACATAGTGTTGTCTTATGAGCCAATTTTCAAGCGTTTACACACAAATAAATAAATAAAAAATCACACATATTTTGTGATTAAACTGATACCAAACCTTTACAGTTTTCGAAGATAAAAATGCAATGCAGATCTGAAGTAATTTGTTATGTAATCGGCCTATACAATTTAATAAATTCTGAAGAAATCAGTTGTTTTTACCACTCAGACGGCTTCGCAGTAAATGTGCAATTCGCTCTACTGTAAGCCAAGTCCCGCTAAACTAACGGGTCTTTGTGTTACATCTTTCAAAGACAAAAGCACTTAATTTTCATCTACGCCATTATAAAATGGCACCTTCAACCCAGTGTTGACAAAGTATGTGGCTATTGTTCTTCAGTCTTTGGCCTTTGCTTTGAAAAATTCAAATAATCTCTGGGTGGCGTAGCAGGCTATTACCTTATAACCTACCAACAATCAGATTTTGTATATTAAACTCCATTCCAAGATGGTGGTGGCGGCTGGTACAGCAACCATGTTGAATAATTAAAAAATGTTCAGTCTCTGTTGCAATATTTTTATTACTTCAACAACGCGTTTCGCGCTCTTAGCCCATCATGAGACTGCAAACAGAGAAATTTTTTATTACAGTCCATGTACCTGACGGGCAGCGAATCTCATATTACTAACTGAGTAAATTTTGAAAAGTTAGAACTTACTTGGGTGGAGATGGAGGCACAGAATTATTTAAGAAGCAAACACACTCAACCCCCCTAGACAAACTCCAAATTCTACACATCGCCCCCAAAGGGGAAAAAAAACCTTTCACTTCTGGAAGGATTAGAAATCACTAAGTTTGTTAAACGGTCCCGAGAACACAGTGTCAACAAACAGCTAATAACAAGAAATCGAACTTTTTACGATATCATGTTATCCATCTATTTCCAAAATGACCCCCCTCCTGAAAATTTACAACACCTTTCTTCCGCCCCACCTCCAGGCCTCTAATAACTTTGTTTTCATTTATTTATTATTGTGTCACTACCACCATGTATCATTTCACAACATTCATTTCCCGCACGTCACAAACATCTCTGATACTTCTAAGCTGTCGCTTGGCGTGCCTCTTATTCTCGTAAGCGTAACTCTGCCCATACCGCTCTGTTTAACGGTCGCCTTTATGTTCCGCAGTTATTAACAATACTACCAGTTGTAAACATGAACCTGCCGCGACAGCGACTCCTCTACTGCTATTAATTTCCATACTGTACCACTTTAGTCCCTAGTTATTCTACTTTAAATAGCCGTTACGTACTATGTATTTTTACCTCTTTGCAGGGGCACAGTGACAGAACACAAATTAAGCTACTTCCACCACAGCTTTAAATAATTCTGTGGCTCCATATTCACCAAAGTAAGTTCTGACTTTTCAAAATGTACTCACCTTACTCATATTAGATTAGCTGCTCGCCATGTATAGGGACTGTAATAAAACATTTGTCTGTTTCCAGTCTGATGATGCGTTATTGGAGTAATAAAAATATTGCAACAGAAACTGCGAATTATTTAATCAGATTGAATATGCTATAGTTTCACCTACAGAAATCCATATGCCAAACTTCGAACTAACTTACATTTTAATTTTTATTATTTTTTATTTATTTACTTTTATTGATACATGTGGCGACTATTCCGAAAGAAAAGACGCCACTTTTTATTTCTTTCTTTATTTTGGCTTATTACGAGTCACTGGCGTGTCCAGCACCACTTAGAAATTGCTAAACATTGGAATACATCCTTACCAGATTCCCTCACTTTTTTATACCTTTGTCCTACTTCGTCCTCCTATCCCTCTGTGCCTCAAACTTTCATCACTCTGTCCATGTTTCCTGACCACCTTCCAATACTATTCCTCCTCCTTGCCTTGGAGCCTTGTGCGTAGTTATTCCAAACCAATCATTTTGCACAGAAGTTACTTTAGGTAACTGATTAACCGGCTTGAAATCTTCTCTATATATAAAAATGAATTGCTGTTCGTTAGTCTCGCTAAAACTCGAGAACGGCTGAACCGATTCGGCTAATTTTTGTGTTGGAAGAATAGTGTACTGTAAGGAAGGTTTAAACGGTGATAAAATATGGAAAAGTTGTCCGGAAAAGAGGAAGATCGGGAAAAACTGAAACACTTTTTTCCAGTGAGCTATCAATAACGTTCGTCCAATTCCGATGAAGTTTTGTACATTTCATATTAAAAGCAACAGGAAGGTTCGCATTAAATAAAAATGTGGAAAAACCGAAAGTGTTTTTTTTTTCTTTTTCTATGAATAAAAATCAATTGCCAATGGTTGTAAGGGCATTACTTGAGTACTGCTTGACAGGACAAAGTTTTTATGTTTTTTTGTTCATTATGGTCTTCGAAAAGTTTTCAGTAAAAAAATAAAGAAATAAAGAAATAGAGATAGTTAAAAAGGAAAGTCGCAAATTCGAAACAGGTTCCTGTTTCAACGTGTTTCTAAATGTACTCAACACTATAATTTGAGTACCGTTCATCCGATTGCAATAAAATTTTTATCATTTGACGTACAACGAAAGATGAACCCACTTATGAACTAAAAATTTGGGAACGTTTCCCGGAAAATTTGAAAATTCGCGAGAAACTGAAAGCTTTTTTTAATGTTAATGTGATATCAAATTATGTAGACGTGGCAACTAATAAAAGCATTTTGTGAGATACAGTAAAGTTAAGAAGTCAAAGAGTAAATATCTTTTCCAGAGAGTAATTATTGTTCGATATTTCACTTTATATACTTCAAATCGAAAAATATCTCGAATTACACACTTTCCAAGGTATCTTATCGGGTACTTCAGCGCTCAAACTACCTCCTCATCAGATTTCATCAGAATAGATTCAGTGGCTTATGTAATGATAGATAGCAAAATCAGTTCAGTCGTTCTGGAGTTTTAGCGAGACTAACGAACAGCAATTCATTTTTATCTTTGACAGTTCATATATGGGTCAGATCGTGTAAAGCGAACTTTACCCTTTCAAAGTATATTTCTGAACGCACCCAACACGACAACCAAGTCATTATTTTACATTTTTTAAATCTAAATTTTTTCTCGCATTTTTTCCATATTTTATCACCGTTTACACGTATGTGACATGCACTGTACATTATCCTGAACATGTGTGCGTGATTTGACACATTCTGGTGGATTGTCCACTTTTAGTTGCCTTGGAACAATCTTTTAATCTGCCAGACGCTCTTTTTTATGCTAGGAGACGATCCTGCTATGGTTTAACGTGTTTTCGATTTTATTCGCGCAGCTGGTTTTTATCATGTGATTTAATGGTGGTATGTTTTCTTCTTCGTTCTTACTTGTATCCTTTCCTCATATTTACCATTGATTTTTTACTCTTTGACTTGTTAACGCATTTCCTTAGGATCGTTTATCAGACAGGAACAAGGGACTGATAACCGTTGCTGTTTAGTCCCTTCAAATATCCAACAACAACAACAACAACAACAACAACCACTTTCGAGCTGATACTTAGAATATTTGATGATGCCTTAATGAAGCTACTGAGTTTAAAATACATATGATTTAAATTAATATGGTTTGTATTAAGAGGTAAGTAATACAAAGTTTACCGGGTCATCTAGTCTGTTATATAATGGGCAGTCTTACTGCTACTGGATCTGTGAGGACTGCAGATCCAGTGGCAGTAATTTGCAGTTCCAGTAAGAGAGTAACTAAAAATAGTCGCCGGCCGCGGTGGCCGAGGTGACTGAGGCGCTCCAGTCACGGTCAGCACGGCCACTACGGTCGGGGGTTCGAATCCCCCCTCGGGCATGGATATTTATGCCGTCCTACTTCGTAATTAGTTCATAAGTAGTTTGTAAGTTTAGGGACTGATGACCCTGTAGTTAAGTCCCATAAGCTTAACAAACATTTGATTTTTTAAAAATATTCTCGACAATACCGGCTCTGTAGTTGTATTACAATCACAAGTGGATCAGGTACAATCACAAATTTTAATTCTTCTGTAAATTGGAAAAACTTCCTTTTTTATACGAATTTTTTTAATGCCTGTATTCTGTAAAAGAATATGTATGGGACAAATGTCTTCTCCGGTTTCTTTAAATGTCCTGCTGATATCATTAGAACTGAGTGTGTGAAACGAGGTTGAAATTTTCCACTGTGGAGTACACCCTTTTTGTAGTCTGGTGTACAATAAAACCTGCACATCATCGTCTGTGTTCTTTAATGTATTCTACAAACATGTGAAGTAAATCGGTCAAGAACGTTTTCATTGTTGAGTACATTTCCACTTTATTTATTTGATGTATACTGTCGTAATTTCTATGGAGACTACTCCACCAGCTTGCTTAATAGGATATCGTGTAAAAATATTTAGTAAATGGGTACCAAGTTTTTCAAGGATTTCGAAAAAACGTTTCCCATGTATGTATTACATGTATGTATCATATACAATAACAAGTGCATTGTTCATGTCGCTCCAAATACTCATGCAAAAATGTTCGAATGTTTGCAAATCTAAGGGACTTAACTACGGTGTTCAACAGTCTCTAGGCTTACAAACTACTTATAATAACAAAAATTAACTTATGCTTAGGACAACGCAAATACCCATACCCGAGGGGGGGACTTGAACTCCCGACGGTGAACGGCCGCGTGCACCGCAACTAGGCTTCTTAGTGCGCACGGCTATTCTGCAGCGGCCAATTTTTCATTCAGTATCTGGTGAAAATATGGAAATTAGGACAAAAACGTTTTTTTGTAATAACACTTCCCTTTAATTATTGAAAACCAAGCGTTGCCAGGTACTTGTTCTCACTTTAAGTTCATACCCTCTGTTCTTCTCCTCCCACCCACCTCTCTACCTCCAGTTTTCTACATAGAGATTTGTTTCCTTCCACATACCCTTCTCCGATTTATAGAGCCATCCGCAGTGCATTTCAAATTGGCTTACACAATGTTGAAATGTTCTTTATGAGAAAATTAGAAATGTCTGCCATAATTTACAGTGGTAATCAAGCATTGTGGAAGTATGTTATATTTTGCTATGCATCACACGATAGCTTGGTTATTATGAAAACCTCCTTTTAAAAAATTTATATATGTGCCGTCATTCATCGTGATTTTCAAGTAATAGGAATGCACGTAATACCACTACCCAGTTTTATCACTCCAAAGTTATTAATAGTTTTGTTGCTAGTAGTGTTGGCATGCAATAATTACTGATCTTCTAAACAAGCAAGGTTCCATGATAACAATGAAAGAGTGTATTTCTTAGCAGTGATCACAGTACAGCCTGGATGTTGAAATACAGACTTTTTAGCATGCCAGCCAAAGATATTCATATTCTGTTTCTTGACTAATTACAACATGGCTGCTAAGAACTATTACAAGAAAAAGAAAAGGAAATATGTTTCGATTCTGTACTCATGCGAGTCTATTACTTCACATATTGACATAAATCTCAAATCCTGATGGAAATTCATATGACTAATGCAACTTTGTGTGCAAAACATATCAATGTGCAGGCACGGTACATTTCCATGCACAAAACAACAGAGTTATACATCCCGGTTATAAAGAGATCACTGGACTGTAGAGTCTGAGGTGAAAACCAGAAGGAATAACTTAGTAGCCAATATTGTATGGTCAGATTTTACTGGAAAAACAACAAGGGGAGAAGACAAAATCATTTGTCAGCAGTCGGCTGCCGATCCAAGAAAATGAACTCCAAAATATAGGAATGATTTTGAACAACGTCAGGGACTTACTACTCGTCATTTCACAGTAAGGACGTTGAGGTAACAGGTGAATTAATTGTAGACTTCAATCGTATAAACAACACGTAAATTCGAAAAATAGGAAGCTGAAAATAGAAATCGCTAAGATCAATGTAACTTGGATTTCCAAACACCGCGCTGGTTTAAGGGGCGATGTATATTGTTCTAATGGTGTAGAATGTTTATGTATTCCAAAATAGCAAATAGAAAAGAGTACCATGTAATGGCAATTAAATATGGTAGTATCACTGTTTGCGTCTGTTCTTTTTAGAAGTGAGGTTTATCTTCGATTCCAAATAGAAGTAAAAATGGATCTTTTCATGTACAGTGAGGTTCACAAAAGAAATACGTTTTCCGATAGGGAAAGGGTTTGCCGTATAGTTGGATATTTAAGCAAGTAAATGATTCAAAACACGCCCGCAACAACTTTAATTTTTGTTTTTATTTAAACTTTTAGTGTCCTAGACTGATCACCAATCTAAATAGAACTTGTATGATATCAGTTGAATCTATTTGTTCCTTATGCAAGCAACTCAATCAATGATCAATTTGCTCCTACATTATTCAACGAATGGTCAAAACTCACACAGGACCTACGACCCGAATCTTACGGAGTTGGATCCAAATAAATGGCCATGCTGGAATGGCTACATTGACGAAGTTGCCATATCATGCATCGCGCGGCCGCTCGGCATGACATAGGAGTGCTATCTAGGGTATGCGTGTACGTTTGTTGTCCTTACCGTTGCCCTACGTTTAAGTAGTTTGTAGTTCTAGGAATCAATGACTCTTTTCTGCCTAAGCTATCGAAGTATTTTAACATTTTACAAATAAACGTCAGCTGCGATCAATGATCATTGATATGAAACAAAATACTGACATATTCTTCTGATAAAAAAGATTTTAGACCTTCGATTAACTTTTGAGACAGACGATATGTAATTTCTGATCGATCTCACATAACTTCTATTAACTTTAAATGTTGTTCAGAAATAACTAAATTATGATTACATGCTTCTCAGTCATTCACTGCCAGTTTTTTCTATTGCAGACTTGTCTTTATATACATGTAAAATTTATTAGAGCATTGTTTAAAGATTTGGAGTAAATCAGTCATGGACTTTCCGAGTGTCTTAGAAAATTAAAAATTTTTATTTGTTACATTTATAAATATATTTAGACACAAGAATTTGCGACATCAACTAAGACTGCCC
Organism: Locusta migratoria; assembly: GCA_026315105.1. Taxonomy (NCBI): domain Eukaryota; kingdom Metazoa; phylum Arthropoda; class Insecta; order Orthoptera; family Acrididae; genus Locusta; species Locusta migratoria. The sequence continues at coordinate 47,705,331 of CM048750.1, read as the reverse complement.
ATTTAAATGGTTTAATAGAGAAAGTTGAAAATTTACGCCCAAGCCGAGATTCGAAGCAGAGTCCTCCTGCTTATGTGTCTGGACATTACGCCACTACTGATATAGCAAGAAACGCGGCCAGACGGGCTACCCTTCCTCGTCTCTTGCCAAACGTAAATTTTCAACTTTTATCCACCAACTACTGACATAGTGCCTCTACCCATTATCACCCACATTCGTGACATGAAGCCAATTCCCATATGAGTTGGAGCCTGGTGTACATACTCACTCAACAAGGGATCATCAGTCATTAGCGCCTGATTGTAAGTTACACGTATGGGGCTATATATCAAATATGGTATTAAAATGGTGTTACCTATGTTAATTAGGGATTAATAGTGAATAATGTATGAATTTCGTTTGGGTTGGTTTTTGGTCACAATGTCAGGTGTGCCTTTACGAAGTCCCAAAGATATTTATTACTAGCAAACCATGAGGCCTCGCACAGATGAAATTTGTGTTTTATATCTATAAAAATCGATGTGTGTCTGTATTTTATCCGTTACTATGTTTTACGTAACATGATTAAAAACTATGCATACTATGCTTATACCTTGCTCAGCGCGTTTAATCCAAATTTACACATTAATATCGCAGTGCAATGTGGATTTAGAAGTTTACGGGCGGATTGTGTAACTATCGCTGACTGCAGATAAAAATCAGACGTTAGTTCAGGAACGCTAAACCTAGGTACGACGAAGATAGTTCAGTGTTGATCCGAGTCAGCACGGAAGTTCCTTGGCAACACTGCTAAAATCGGCATTCGACATGACTATTGCGCCTCGACCACTGATATTAATCGAAATACAATATTTGCTATCGAAAATGTAAGTAAGTAAACATAAAAACGAGCTATATTGAAACTTCTCGCAACACGAAAACGATTTATAGGAATCCATTTGGGGATACACAATAGATACGAATAAAACGCTAAAGTTATTACGGCCTGGATGGTACAGGATTTTAATTTGCTTAATATCTGAATATATGGTGCTTAGAATAGTTTGAACGGTTTAATGAAGATATTAAGAAGTAGAGCAGGAAAGCACTTGCACGTGGATTTAATTTTATCAGGCTCTGTTTACAATTATTACGATACATTTCATCTTTCAGTAAGCCTACATATTCGGAAACATTAATGAGAACTCGTTCTGTTTCCCAACAGTAAACTACAATGCTCTTAAAACTGACAGTATGCTTAAGTAATGAACTGGTGTCCTATTGTATGGTGGTGTGATTCTATTGTATGACTGATGCAGAAGAGATAAGTCTTGAACCGGGAGAAGAAATACAGGATGTAAGTAGATTAGAACCCATCAAACCATATCAGAGTCACGACGCAATCACTTTACCACCATCACATCCGTGTGTTGCGTACTGGTTAACAATGTATCTATAGAAGCGAAGTCGTATTTTAATCATGAATGTGCATGTACTTGTCATCGCACGATGTGTTCAGTAGTAAAAAACGAATTGCACAGTTACACTACTCTAACTGAGAGATCCCATACGAGATGCTGCATCGTTATTGAGAGCTGAGGTAGTTCATGAGCTTATCTGCAAATATCATGAAGAGGCATGGACGCGATGCTAACACTCCAAGTGGCGGAACTATAGTTACAGAAAAATGGCGGTTGCCTCTTTCTTCAATATGGGGGCTACTGTCATTCCAAATGCTACAAGTGAACTTTTACGTCATTGTTAATAGATATCTTCATCCGATAGCTACGAAGCTTCTCAGGGTCACCCGCTGGGCTTATCTGAAAATTTTATCAAAATGGCTCCAGCCATCTTGGAGTCTATAGGGAACATATACAGTATGTAAGAGTTATGCATATATACATACATAAACATATCAATTTTTATAGATAAGACCACAGTAATCGAGGAAATGCCATAAAGTGACGTGGGAGGAAAAGACAGGTTTACAAACAAATTTTACGCCGGGAAAACCTTTGTGGTCACAACAAATTTCTTGCTTCCATTTGGCAATGTAAATGTTGACAGACCTTGTAAGCTATGAAAGGAAACAAGTTTATTTGGGTGGTCACCTTCAGCAGCAAGCGAAGAAATTTTGCGTTTTTGAAAGTGAAAAAGCCTTGTGTTGCTGCAATTGATTTTATTTCTCCCAGACGCGTTTCGCCTTTTATATTAATGGCATCTTCAGTGGATTTTTTTTTTTTTTTTTTTGGTGTTATGTATTGTTTCCAGATTAAAAACAGTTCACGTTCATAAGGAAAGTAGTTTTTACTTACATTTTCGTTGTCTTAACTATCTTCTGCTGTTTTCTCCATCTGGTTCAAATGTTTGTAAAGCTTATGGGACTTAACTGCGGGGTCATCAGTCCCTAAACTTACAAACTAATTATAAACTACCTTATACTAAAGCCAACACAAACATCCATACCTGAGGGAGGATTCGAACCTCCGAGGCGAGAGGTCTCACGATCCGCAACGTGGCGCTCCAGACCACTCGGCTACTCCCGTGCGGCCCTCCATATGGTGAAGGCCACGTGTAGCACATTGAATAACTAACACACTTTTTCGCACAGTTGTACACATTTTGGAGGTGTTTCGCAGCCATGATTTACTTTCTGTATTTTGGTGTTTCATTTGTTTTGTTGCTAACCTTTGTGTGTCAACAAAATGAAAGAGTAAGAATGTTATTTGAAACAGACGAATAAGGAGGAGGGAGAAAGGCAGAGAGAGAGAGAGAGAGAGAGAGGCACGCGCGCGCGCGCGTGTGTGTGTGTGTGTGTGTACGTCAGAGAGAGAGAGAGAGATAATAGTCTCATTTTGTGTGTGTATCATTGCAATATCTATATGAGAGTGGTATCAATTTTAGTGTTTTGTTGATTTTTGTTTTGATTTAAATGATCTGTGAATGGGGGAGGGGTTTAATGAGAGTCTGAGGGACTGCGCAATGTAACTATTTTATCAAATGTTCAAATGTTTGTAATCCTATGCGATCAAACTACGTTGGTCATCAGTCCCTAGTCTTACAAACTACTAAAACTAAGTTAAACTAACCTAAGGACAACACACACATCCATGCCCGAGTGAGGATTCGAACCTCCGACGCGGGAGACCGCGCGATCCGTAACGCTATTTTATCAAGCGTAAATAAATAATGAATTGTTTGTTAAGTTTACTTGATCACTCAGCAGAATTTTCTTTTCAGATTTTGTTTTCTGTACCTGTTCATGTGATAAGGTGTTCTTTATTATTATTATTTAGTCTAATTATTTTCATGTCATCTTTTCTTGAGGTTGGTATGTTTCTTAGATGTTAGGCAAATGTGGAATAATTTGTACCTTATTTCCAGGCTCTTATGTGTTCTTTATAACTGACATCAAAAGTTCTGCTGGTCTGTCCTATATAAGTGTCATCAAAGGTGCTGCACTGTAATTGGTATCTTCCACATTTTTGGTATATATCTGTCATTTTTGTTAGTTTTGGAGTGTATTTTTGGATATAGTTAACTTCTAAGTAAGCTATTATTTCGATCTTGGCTTTATCCCTTTGGAACCTATCATATTATGCCATATTTATGCCTTGTATTGAATATATTTGTTGTTTTACGTAAGAGTTTGTGTCTGTATGGCATTTTGTACCATATGTAAGATGAGCTTCCGACTTATCTGTAAAGGGGGTTAGGACGTCAATCGGGCCGACTAGAGGCAGGAATGGCATGCCTGGACATTTTAATTTTCATTGTCTGTACTTTTACAAATAAATTGACAACATTTTGTTAGCATGATTGGAAAGGATTCAGAATTCACACTCATAAACTGTGGCAGTTCTAAAACATAATGAGATAATTTTTATTTACTTGTGAAGTTTCATTATTTTTGCACTCATTATTGGCTGAATTTCTTGCTATAGGTACACTTTTCTTGATAAGTAAGAGACATTCTTCGATGTGTTTTACACAGCGCACAGAATTTATTTAGTAAATAAAGTCTGCAATAGGCTGCATAGGTCGCTGTATTGATTAAGGTTATGAAGTGGTTAAAATATGACTTTATTTGACGCGTTTTGGCTTGAGCCATCATCAGAATCCTGCATACATAGATTACAAGTACGTCAGTATAAATGGTTATATGTTCTTGTCGTAACATTAAGGAGCAGGAGAACATGTAGCCATTTACATTGACGTACTTGTAATCTATGTATGCAGGATTCTGATGATATCTCACGCTGAAACGCGTCAAATAAAGTCATATTTTAACCACTTCATGACTTTAATCAATACAGCGACCTATTCAGCCTATTGCATACTTTATTTACTGTTAATCATGGTCGCCTGCCTCCTCCGTGACTTTATGTCACAACTATGTAGAATTTATTTAATTTATGAGACACTTAATTAGCTGTTACATTTAAAGTTTTATGCTTAGAACATACTGAAACGATATAGCTAACAAACATAATTGTTATCACATTTTTAATATATTTGGAAAATACCTGTAAGTACGGTTTGCATGATCTGCAAATCTATCGAAGGATCTTTCTTACTTATAAAAAGAAGTGTACCTATAGCAACAAATGGAGTCAATAAAAAGTGGAAAACTGTCGAAATTACACATGTAAATAAAGATTATTCCATTATGTTTTAGAACTCCCACTCCTATGAGTGTGACTCCGGAATTCTTCCCGGTCGTGCTGATAAAGGTTTTGCCGGCCGCGGTGGCCGAGGGGACTGCGGCGCTCCAGTCACGGTCTGCACGGCCACTACGGTCGGGGGTTCGAATCCCCCCTCGGGCATGGATATTTGTGCTATCCTTAGTCTTAGCTAGTTCATAAGTAGTTTGTAAGCTTTGGGACTGATGACCCCGTAGTTTAGTCCCATAAGTTCTACAGACATTTGATTTGATAAAGGTTTGTGAATTTATTTGCAGAAGTATAGACAACAGAAATTAAAATGTCCTGCTCTGTCTTTCCTGGCCCGCTTGCCGTCCTAACCCCATTAAGCGAATGTGTTGTTGTTGTTGTTGTGGTATTCAGTCCGGACACTGGTTTGATGCAGCTCTCCACAATACCCTATCCTGAGCAAGCCTCTTCATCTCCACATAAGAACGGCAACCTACATCTGTCTGAATCTGCTTACTGTATCCATCTCTTGGTCTTCCTCTGAGGTTTTTCCCCACAAACTTCCCTCCTACGCTAAATTCACAACCCCTTGATGTCTAAGAATGTGTCCTATCAAACCATCCCTTCTTTTAATCAAGGTACGCCAGAAATTTCTTTTCTCCCCAATTCTGTTCAGTACCTCCTCATTAGTTACGCGATCTACCCACCTAATCTTCAGCATTCTTCTGTAGCACCATATTTCAAAAGCCTCTATCCTCTTTCTGTCCACACTGCTTATTGTCCATGTTTCACTCCCATACAAGGCAACACTCCACACAAATGCCCTCAGGAAGGACTTCCTTAATATTAAATCAATATTAGATGTTAACAAATTTCTCTTTTTCAAGAACGCTTTTCTATCCATTGCCATTCTGCATTTTATATCCTCTGTACTGCGACCATCATTTGTTATTTTACTGCCAAGCAACAAAACTCATCTACCTCCTTTATTGTTTCGTTACGTAATCTAATTCATTCAGCATCACCTGATTTTCTTAGACTACACTCCATTGCCCTAGTTTTGCTCTTGTTAATCTTCATCTTATATGCACCTTTCAGCACACGGTCCATTCCGTTCAACTGCTCTTCCACGTCCTTTGCTGTCTGTGACAGAATTTCTATGTCGTCGGCAAAACGCAATGTTTTTAATTCTTCACCCTTAACTTTAATTCCTTCTAAAAATTTCTTCTTGCTTTCCATCATAGCTTGCTCAATGTACAAATTGAATAACATTGGAGAAATGCTACAACCCTGTCTTACTCCCTTCCCAACCACTGCATCCCTTTCATCCTCTTTAACTCTGACTACCGCTGTCTGGTTTTTGTACAAGTTGTAAATAACCTTACGCTCCCTACATTTTACTCATGCTTGCTTCAGAACTTGAAAGAGTTTACTCCAATCAACATTATCAAAAGCTTTTTCCAATTCTACAAAAGCTAGGAATGTATGTTTGCCTTTTGTTAATCTATCTACTAGGATAAGCCGCAAAGTGAGTATTGCCTCCCGTGTTCCCACATTTCTCCTGAACCCATACTGTTCATCCCCGAGGTCGGCTTCCACCAGCTTTTCCATCCTTCTGTAAATAATTCGTGTTAATATTTTGCAACAATGACTTATTAAACTGATGGTTCTGTAGTTTTCACACCTGTCTGCGCCTGCTTTCTTTGGAATGGGGATTATAACATTTTTCTTAAAGTGTGAGGGCACTTTGTCTGTCTCATACATCTTACACACCAGGTGAAACAATTTTGTCATGGCTGGTTCCTCCAGAGACTTTAGTAGCTCTGATGGAATATCATCTACTCCAGGGGCCTTGTTTCGACTTAGGTCCTTCAGTGCTCTGTCAAATTCATCTCTCAGTATAATATCTCGTATTTCATTCTCATCTACTTCTTCTCCCCTTCCTACAATATTGCCTCTAAGTTCATTTCCTTAGTAGTTCCTCTCTATATACTCTTTCCGCCTTTCAGCTTTCCCTTCTTTGCTGAGAACTGGCTTTCCATCTGTGGTCTTGATATTCAAGGAGGTATTTTTCTTATCTCCAAATATATCTTTTATTTTCTTGTAGGCAGTATCTATTTTTCTCCTATTCATACATTCTTCTACATCATTGCATTTGGCTTCTAGCCACTCCTGCTTAGCCATTTTGCACTTTCTGTCAATCTCATTTCTTAGTCGTCTGTACTCCAGTTTGCCTGTTTCATTTACTGCATTTTTATATTTTCTCCTTTCATCGATGTAAAAGTACAGACAGCAGAAATTAAAATGTCCTGTCCCGCCTCTCCTGGCTGAAGTCGGCCCGCTTGCCGGCCTTAACGCCCATTAAGTGAATGTAAGAGTTGAGAATAACGGCCGGGTCCCCTCGCTTGCCCCGTCGTCCCTGGCTCTTGCCTGTGTGGGTCTCGGCCGGCACTCCGCGGCCCCGGCGCTCATCAGCGTGGCGTCCCACGGGGCTGCCGGCGTCTGATTGGCGCGCCGCACCGCACCGGCTTCTCTACTCTTCTGTTCGGACGCGCCTCCAGTCACATGAATAAAAGAAGGCGGCGCGATACGCCAGCAGCCGCCTAATCAGCGGACAGCCGGCCACTGCCCGCCGCTGCGGCAGGGACCAGTGCTCTCTGGGGCAAGCAGCCACTCCTTGTACTCGCTCCTCGTACATATGTAACAGACAAGACATATAGAAATATTTAAACGCCGTTACGACCCCATTATCCGATATGAACAGAATGAATTGAAAAAAAAAAACTTATTTTTGATGTTGTTGTTGTTGTAGTCCGCAGACTGGTTTGATGCAGCTCTCCACGCTACCCTGTCCTGTGCAAGTCTCTTCATCTGAGAATACATTCGGCAACCTACATTCTTTTCAACCTGCTTACTATATTCGACCCTCGGTCTTCCTCTACGATTTTTACCCCACACGCTTCCTTCTAATGCAAAGTTTAACAATTCCTTGATGTCCCAGAATGTGTCCAACCAATCTGTCCCTTCTCTTAGTCAGGATATGCCATAAACTCCTTTTCTCCCCGATTAGGTTAAGCACCTCCTCATTAGTTACCTGATCTACCCATCTAATTTTCATCATTCGTCTATAGAACCACATTTCAAAAGGTTCTATCATCTTTTTATCTGAACTCCTTATCATTCACGTTTCACTCCCATACAATGCTACACTCCAGACAAATGCTTTCAGAAAAGACTTCCTAACATTTAAAATAATATGGATGTTAACAAGTTTTGCTTCTTTAGAAACGCTTTTCTTCCCATAACCATTCTGCATTTTATATCTTCTTTACTTCGTCCATCAGAAGTTATCTTGCTACCCAAATAACAAAACTCATCTACTAGTTTTATTGTCTCATAACCTAATCTAATTCCTTCACCATGATCTGATTTTCTGACATTGCATTCCATTACCTTCGTTTTACTCTTGTTAATGTTCATCTTATATCTTCCTTTCAAGTCACTGTCCATCCCATTCAATTCCTCTTCCAGATCTTTTGCGGTCTCTGACAGAATTACTATGTCATCGGCAAACCGCAATGTTTTTATTTCTTCTCCCTGCACTTTAATGCCCTCTCCAGATTTCTCCTTCCATTCCATCACTGCCTGCTCTATGTATAGATTGAGCAACATTGGGGAAAGGCTACAACCCTGTCTTACTCCCTTCCCAACCTCTACGTATCCTTCGACTCTAGTAACCGCTGTCTGGTTTTTGTATAGGTTAAACATAACTCTTCGCTCCCTATATTTTACCCCTGATACCTTCGGAATTTGGAAGAGTGTATTCCAGTCGACATTGTTAAAAGCTTTCTCCAAATCGACAAACGCTAAAAACGTAGGTTTCCCTTTCCTTAGCCTATCTTCTAAGACAAGTTGTAATGTATTGCCTCTCGTGTTCCTAGATTTCTCCTCAATCCAAACTGATCTTCCCCGAAGTTGGATTCCACAAGTTTTTCCATTCGTCTGTAAATAATTCGTCTTAACATTTTGCACCCATGACTTAATACACTAATAGTTGTGTAATTTCCAAACTTGTGTCGTATTTTTGATAGATCGATGAAAATATTAACAAAGGTCCACGAGACATATCTGAATAAACAATGGATCATATAACAAGTACCAAAAATGAATAAGCAATATGAAATAGTCTATCAATTGGCAGAAACATGAATGAAGAAACAGTTTAATGAAAATCAACAAATACAGAAGATGAGTTTTGAAAATATTGTTTCCTATTGGAAAGTCGCCGAACTGGTACATTGTTAACAATGAAAATAACAGTCACGTTCGCAAAGTGATTTTACAGTTTCAAAAATGTTCAGATGTTTGTATAGCTTATGGGACTGAACTACGGGGTCATCAGTCCCTAAACTTACAAACTACTTATGAACTAGCTAACACTATGGACGGCACAAATATCCATGTCAGAGGGGGGATTCGAATCCCCGACAGTAGTGGCCGTGCAGACCGTGACTGACGCGCCGCAGTCCTCTCGGCCACCGCGGTCGGCTTTTATAGTTTATTTATGAATAGGGTGACCGGTTTCGATCTACTCTAAGATCATCATCAGGCCGATTCGTCTCACCGCCGCACGTTCATCGCCTCTGCATCAACGGTGAGACGAATCGATCTCATGATGATCTCAGAGTAGATGGAAAACGCTCAACCTATTTATGAATAAATTGTAAAAAACATTTTGCGAACGTGACAGGTATTTTCATTCTGAAATATAGATGAGCACATGGTTGATCAAATAGACGTCATTTGTTTCAGCTCAAATACCATATAAAGATATGTAATGTAAATCAGATAATATATGAGCATGTAAACAATTAGTAAAAATCAATTTTACATCACATTTTGACAGTATAATGAATTAACTCGTTAATCCCAAACCCACCGTGTGGATAAACTCTGAGTGTTCATTACTCTTTTGCGTCAATCTCGTCACAAAATTAAAAATGTTTCTGATCATAGCTCCAAAAATGTTAGAAACAGTTCCCATTTAATGCTTTACGAGTTATTATAATAACTTTAATATTCACTGTTGATTTTCATTTTTAAGTATAATTTCGGTAATTAGAAACATTTATGAAATTTTAAGTGTTATTAAAAGATGTAATCTTATTTAAGCACATGAAATATTAAGATTGAGAAAACTGATTCTAAATTTAATATTTTCATGTTTTCAACAACTCTAGCAACGCAGAGTACTGCTGAGAATTTTATATAAATGCAGCCCCCAGCTATAATTGGCACGCTGTTTTGAATCAGATTTCGAAGAAGTCACTATGGCCGTCACACCATTTACATTACTTTGTTGTAAGTAATTATTGTAAATACGCCAGTTTATTTAAAGTGTTTGTCGCTCTTCTTAATTTCACATCGACTCCAGCTGATCGTGTTCAACAGCCTAATCCAAGTCGAGCGGTTTCATCGCATTTGGTGAGGTGCGCTGGTTTGGTTTTCGTCGCAACATGAACACTGTACGGTACACAGTCCTCATCACCAGTAATCGTCAGTAACGTAATTAGTGAGAAAGTTTGTGTCTCATTGATAACTAAACTTCTTGCCATCCAAAATGCAACACCAAGCAGGACCAAACATATAACAAAGTGACGATATTTCCAGATTGAAACTTTCACTCTGGAGCTGTGTGTGCTCTGATATGAAACTTATATTAAAATTGTGTGCCGGAACCGAGACTCGAACCTTGGACCTTTTTCTTCCGCGGCCAAGTGCCAATAACTGAGCTATCCCGACACGACTCACTGTCTATCCTCACAACTTTACTTCTGCCAGTACCTCGCCTCCTACTTTCCAAATTTCACATAAGTTATCCTGCGAACCTTGCAGGACTAGTATTCCTGGAAGAAAGGATATGGTGGAAATATGGCTTACCCAAGGCCTAAGGGATGTTTCCAGAATGAAACTTTCACTCTGCAGCGGAGTGTGCGCTGATATGTAACTTCCTGGCAGATTAAAATTGCGTGCCAGAACCGCAACTCGAACCTGGGACCACGGGCAACTGCTCTACCATTGAGCTATCCCGACACAACTCACGGTTCCTCCTCACAATTTTACTTCTGCCAGTACCTCGCCTCCTACTCTCCAAATTTCACAGAAGTTATCCTGCGAACCTTGAGGGACTAGCGTTTCTGGAAGCAAGGATATGGTGGAGACATGGCTTAGCCACAGCCTAAGGGATATTTACAGAATGAAACTGTTACACTGCAGCGAAGTGTGCGCTGAAGCAAGGATATGGTGGAGACATGGCTTACCCACAGCCTAAGGGATATTTACAGAATGAAACTTTTACACTGCAGCGAAGTGTGCGCTGATACCAAACTTCCTGGCACATTAAAATTGTGAACCGGAACTGGGACTCGAAACTGAGACATTTGTCTTTCTCGGGCAACTGCTCTAGCACTGAGCTATCCCGACACGACTCACGGTCCGTCCTCACAACTTTACTTTTGCCAGTACCTCGCCTACTATCTCCAAATTATACAGAACTTTAATCTGCCAGGAAGTTTCATATCAGTCCACATTCTGCTGCAGAGTGAAAGTTTCATTCTAGTTCAATCCCTTAGGCTGTGACAAAGCCATTTCTTCACCATATCCTTTCTTCCGGGAGTGCTAGTCCTGCAAGTTTCGCAGGAGAACTTCTGTGAAGTTTGGAAAGTCGGAGGCGAGGTACTGGCAGAAGTAAAGTTGTGAGGACGGACCTTGACTCGTGTGGGGATAGCTCAGTGGTAGAGCACTTGCCCGCGAAAGACAAAGGTCCCAGGTGGGAGTCCCGGTTCCGCCACACAGTTTTAATCTACCAGGAAGTTTGAATGTGGCAGTATGGGTTGTTTTATAACAACAACACATACAAAATCTCTTGGTTTAAATACCGAGATTTTTAGTGGGGATTACAACTGGTAGCAACAGGTTTCATCGCCTTGTTCATATCACACTGCGCTGCATTTATCAACAGAAAAGAGCTATGGCCTCAGCTGATCGCAGCCGCTGAATCTTAGTTGTCCGTTCTCTCGGAGTCCTGCACTTCCAGGACCTGCACATCAATATCCACTAGTTATTCTTCCTGAGGGGTCCTCTATGATGTCAGAGACGCAGAGCACGCACAAAAGTACCTCCATAAATACATGCTGACGTTCCAAAGTAAACTGTCCCCACATGAGCGGACGTGAGCTGACGTCAATCCCGGTTAAGCTAATCAGTATCCTCAATACTTGGCGGCGAGGCAGACGAAAATTGGCACCAGCCATGCAGAGCAATGAACTCCCAGGCACATGTCGAAACGTGCGGGGTCAGAATGTTGCAGGTTTCGAAAACACAGGTCGTGATAAGGCATATGGCGTTCCCTGCCCCAGGCCGGTCATCGTAGCTTTCCACCAGCTACTATATCACACAACACCGAACTCGGGCTTCGCGCAGCTTCCAGTCTTGGAACACTGCCTGGCCCAGATTTCATATAAATTATGTTCAAATGACACATTTGACACGTTCCCCGCCAGCTGTGAAGTAGCATCGGCTTTATTTTATAAGAAGAGCAAAGGTAGCGAGGTGGGGTGGATGCCTCATTTTGCAGATCCCTTCCTCCAATGAAATGAAAATTGTGCGGAATGTCTCATTTATCTTCTTAGAGTGACATGGACTCATGATCATTTTTTTAATAATTTGTAATTAACATTAGTTGAAAATGAATCATGGGATGAGAGAGGTTTTGCTATACTGTCTAGTAACAAATTAATTAAATTTCCAGGGGACACTATATTCAAAAGTTACAGTTGGTACAATTCAGTGTGTTACAAGACACAAAATGTTTACTTGTGTCACTCTGGCTTTTAGAAAATTCCAGCGTTTAATTCTTACTAGCTCGCAATATTCAAGGCCCTACATTTACTGAGATACCCAAGAAATAACTTTAAATCTGCTGACTTAATCCATTACAGATTGGTTGTTGACTGGACTGATTCAGGCACGAATATATCAACCTTCATTCACTTTGAAATTTATCGCTGACGAGTTGTCCACAAGTTCTCATTCCACAACTTGACAAAAATCAGAACGTTCGTAGCCACAAAAAACTGTGAAATAGCGTCACTATTGGTTTAGTTGTACAAATTTGATGTACAGCATTGTAAGTCAATTATGATTTTTTTTAAATATCTAAAACTAAACCGGTGTTCCTGTTGTTCTGAGTAATTTAGTGGTGATGAAAATTGTGGGACGCAGCCGAAGTATATATGTCGAGTGGAGAAATGTAAATCATTAGGCAATATATAACACTGTATTATATAGGAAAGAACATTTAGAGTTTTGCAACAAACGCATTAAAGAAGAACATGAAAAGTGGCAGGGTTGCACACATACACTAGGTATCCACCACTCCACTGAGGTTTTCTGGGCCAGCACAAATCTGGGTGTTAATACAGTTTAAAGTACAATAATTGTAGAAACAGCCCAACAAGTTTCACTTTGTTTAGATACTTGATGTAGATTTCGGCACCAACTAAGAATACCTTCATGCGAAGAATTAAATTATTACTCACATGAGACGTAAACTTAAGAGCGATATGCTCAACTCAAAAATATAAATAAATTTTTTGTAAAATTTGACTTACTAGCCTCTGGCTAGCATGTGTTCCAATGTTATTTATCCTTTGGAGTTGAGAAATTCGCTCATAAGTTTACGTCTCATGTGAGTAATAATTTTGATCTTCTGATGAAAGCACCCTTAGTTGGTGCCGAAATGTGGATAGAGTATCTAAACAAAGTGCAAATTGTTGGGCTGTTTCTAAAATTATTGTAAATTTAGCACTGTTGCTGCAATTTTTGACAGGGTATGTGTAAAATCAACAGATTACAGTTTTGATACTCGTGGGAGAGGCAATTGGTTGTGAGCACCTTTGAACGACTGAATAATACAGAGTGGGCCGTTGGCCCGGGGTCAAGAGGCGGCAAGTGGCTGTAAACCTGCCCCATTCAGATTCTGAGGCCTTGTTGTCGCCAGTGAATGGGAACGGGGCCCCTTATGCCTACCTTTTGGACAATAGCGTTGGATAACTGTGCCCCGCTCGTGAGGAAATGGAACGTGCGCCTCCATTCACTCCGCCAAGAGGTCCCCTTCCAGCTGAACGCAATTGGCTTGTCGTGTCGGAGTGTGGGGCTCCAGCTTACAAGGACCACTAGCTGACTTCGTCAAGTACCGCTTCTCCTTTAGTTCTACAGCCAGCTGCAATGTTTTTCCGTTGTTTGTTCCCATGTCCGGGTACTTACTTAGTGTGTCAACACAGTTTCACCTAGTGTAACTGCTGTGTGTTGCAGCTTTATCTATGGTGAACATTTAATATAAAAATTACAGCGTTCCTACTATAAGAAACATATCTCTAAATACGAAATTATTGATTTTCCAACATGGAGTCGAAGTTCTTTACTGCGAAATCAATACGTATCCTTACAATAACTTCCATGACCAGACAAAAATGAAAGTACTTTTCATATAATTTCAGAACAATTGAGCGGTCACCTGTTTCTTTTGTAAGTTGTATGGTATGGTGGGAGTAAGTTATAATTTAGGTGAAACCGGCTCTTTGTGTATCCACGTTGTTCAAGCCTTGTAATTATATTGAATTAGATAGAGGATAATTGTGCCCAACTACCAGTCGCCTTGGTTCTGTGCACTAAACTGATGCAACATGGCCCGATGTTTACTCAGTGGTTTAAAAATACACACACCACCAACTCCAAATAGACTTTAATTTTCTTTTAAATGCGCAGCGAATAACATGAAACAAACATTAATACATATCTAATTTCAACCTGGCTCTACTATACTTTGGCTCACAATTTGCAATATTATACTGGGGGAGATGTGGCGCTTCATTCAGGGGAAGCTTTTCATGGACAATATTTATTAATTATTCTGAACCTCGCCTCGTACATTTGTTTTTATAGTATAACATATTTATGAAGTTTTATCTTCTATTAATGGTCTCCTAAATTAAAACGTAAGGTAGTTTTGGTCCTATACCACCATGCGCAGTTTTTGGGCAATGATACTTACAAACCAGAAACTATATTTTGGAAAAAAAAAAAAAAAAAAAAAAAAAAATCATATAAACCTGTTCACATTGTGGGGATACAGGGTTTTAGGTTAGTAACCTCTTTGGTACGTTTTGGTCGAATGATAGTTATCGTTGGCGTGCAGCGATAGCTGCTGGCAACAATGCTTAGGTTGGAATGTTCTTTGTTTGTTGGCCGTCTCCCGCCGACCTCAGAGCGAGGCGGTAGCATGTCGGCAGTGAGTTCGTAACCTGTGTTTAGTGGTGGCTAAAGTTTTTACCATTCCGTCGTATCGCATACGGGTTGCAGTTGCATATTGCAATGTTTCAGTGTGGGCTTGTAGACATTCATCGTAGTGGCACGCAGTTATTTAATCAGTATTTTTGAAGGGAAGAGTTTTTAACATTTGTCGTTCCATAATAAAGGAAGTTAACAAAGTTTACTGTTATGGATCAACCTAGTAATTGTCCGCATCCCATACCGTCAAATCATTGGAACAATTATTAAATGATTGAGCATAAAATAGAATGTAACGGCAACTTCGCCCATCGAGGATTAGGTGGACGCAGCCGTGACGTTACAACATGGCCAAAATCATTTAAGTAACATAATACTTTTTTTTCTCATGATTCCTGTGTGTGCGAAATAAAGGGTTAGCGTCCCGTTTACATCGTGGTCATCACAGCACACGCTAGGATTGACTTCTGCTAAGGATGGGGAAGTAAAACGGGAGTGCCCTATGGGAGGAACAAAAATGTTCAAATGTTTGTATAGCTTATGGGACTTAACTACGAGGTCATCAGTCCCTAAACTTAGCAACTACTAATGAACTAGCTAATCCTAAGGACGGCACAAATATCCATGACCGAGGGGGGATTCGAACCAAATGTTCAAATGTTTGTATAGTCTATGGGACTTAACTACGGGGTCATCAGTCCCTAAACTTACAAACCACTTATGAACTACTTACGAACTAGGACGGCACAAATATCCATGCCCGAGGGGGGATTCGAACCCCCGGCCGTAGTAGCCGTGCAGACCGTGACTGGAGCGCCTTAGTCTCCTCGGCCACCGCGGCCGGCGGATTCGAACCCCCGACGGTAGCGGCCGTGCTGACCGTGACTGGAGCGCCTCTATCTCCTTGGCCACCGCGGCCGGCTATGGGAGGAACCATCCCGAAACTTCGCTAGACCGGTCTGAAGTATATCCGTGGTCCGAAACTGCTGACCGTCCCTTTGCTCGTCACGGTCGCGTATTGACTACCGCCGTCCTGAAAAGAGGGGAAAAAATGTCGACGTGAGCGCCAGCGACCATTTGGAGACCGTGAAAGGCCGGCTGCAAATTGGAAGGCTGACGAATCGGGGTGCGCCTGGTAATTACGACCGCTGACAGCAGGGCGCGCTGGCGGCGCCTGCGGACACCGGGAGACGAGGTGGGCGGGCTGGTAGCAGGCGGTGAGGCCGCGGTAGCCCAGCGACGCCATCAATATGCAAACGCGGCGGCGGGCGGGCAGCGCGGGGACCGGGACCAGCTCACCAGTGGCGCCTGTGGGGGCCTCACAAAACATGGTTAAAATTATAGGTTTTTTTATGTGTGTTTGATGTTATGTAGTGACGACCTACATCTAACTTACACTAGCTTAGCCGGCCGCGGTGGCCGAGGGGACTGAGGCGCTGCAGTCACGGTCTGCACGGCCACTACGGTCGGGGGTTCGAATCCCCCCTTGGGCATGGATATTTGTGTCGTCCTAGTTCGTAAGTAGTTCATAAGTAGTTTGTAAGTTTAGGGACTGATGACCCCGTAGTTAAGACCCATAAGCTGTACAAACATTTGAACACTAGCTTAACCAAAGGACGAACACAACTTCCGTACCCTAGGGTGGGATTCGACCTCCAATGAGAGCGATCTCGTTCACCATGGTATGACGCCTTAATGCGCTCGGCCATATTTATTTCCGTATGAGTGCAGGAGTGATTCAATTTTTAGTAAAATGCTTGCTAAACAACTTCTTCAGTATATTTTAGAAAACAATTTGGAAGAAGTCTACCCAAATGTTTATGACAGTTCCAGTCAGTACAGCTTCGGCCGAGCGAAACTTCACAAAGTTATAATTGATTAAGACTTACTTGAGAAGCACAATGAGCCAAGAAACACTATCTGCGTTGTGAGTACTGTCAATTGAAGCCGAAATAGTGGCTGGTATTAATTATGATTAATCTTAAAAAACGTCTGTGTAGCGAAAAGCCAAAAATATCTGTATTTTAATTAGTGTTTGTCTGTTGTAATTTTTGTCATTGCAATAATGCTTGTATGTTATACTAATAAAATTTAGGTATAATGATTATTGATCTATAATTCTGCTGATTTTATTTAACATGATCTTCCTTACTGAAAAAATGAAAGGGGCCTCGCAAGGACGAGTTCGCCGACGCCCAGTTTTCGTGTAGCTCACAGCGCATCTGCACTGCCGGCAACCACCAGTGGCCGCAGACCACACACACCGAAAGACTGTGACGGGCGCTATCGACAAGGGTTCGCAAATCGTTTCCGTATTTCTTGATCTCTAGAAGGCTTTTGACACCTCAGCTCACAAACGGCTTTTAATCAAATTGCGTGGTTATGGTATATCGCCCGAAAATTTGCTATTGGATAGGGGATTTCCTGTCAGAGAGGACACAGTTGTAATGCTGCTTTCATATGAAAAGGGGTGTTGCTTATTAAAGTTAAGGTTGGGGACCGCATATGAAATTTTACTGAGCAATTTTGACAAGGAATGGACAATTTAAACAAAATTATTGGATTCGTGATTTCCGTAGTAAATACAACACCAGAAACCAACATTACAGAACGGCGGAATCTAAATTTTACCTTATAGAGAGCTGGTACTAATATTTCGGTCATATTCTTTAGTGATTGTAGCTGATATGACTAAAATATTACTTCGATAAATTGATGCTGGGATTGTGCATTTCGTTTACTATTGTTCTATGACAGTGTTGAAAATTAATCATGATAGTCGCCAAAAATTGCAAAATTATCGGACTTCATAAACATCGGCGAAGATTTTTCTGTGAGGCATTAAAATGTAATAAACCATTCATAGACACGAAATAAATAAAAGTTGCACAGAGAATGTTCTAGTACAATCGCGAAACAAATCGCAACAATTCCCGAGCATCACATTATGAAGTACTTGTTCTGCTGCAAATAAATGACTTTAAAATTAGTGACAATGGAGAAGGGATTGTAAGTAAGTAAAATATTTCAAATTAACTGTGGGGGGTTTATTGCAATTAATAAAAAAGGACTAAGCTCACACTTACATTAATTAGACAAAATCGTGTAACACGTCCTAAGACATCGAGGAGGAGAAAATAAATGAGGAACAGTCCGTTCTCTCCCTTCAGCTTGTCGCAAAGAAAGTTGAACGTGACAAATGTCATATGTTTATCGATACGCTGGCAGAGAGAGGACGGAAGTCAGCGACAAGCATCGCACAAGTTATTTAAAAAAAAAAAATCAGCAATGTATTACTACAGGTTCGCAAATCGATTCCTTATTTCTTGATTTCCAGATAGCTTTTGACACCGTACCTCACAAACGGTTTTTAATCAAATTGCGTGGTTATGGTATATCGCCCCAAATTTGCGATTGGATAGGGGATTTCCTGTCAGAGAGGACACAGTTCGTAGTAATCTATGGTAAGGCATCGACTAAAACAGAGGTGATATCGGGCGTTCCACAGGGTAGTGTTATTGGTCCTCTGCTGTTCCTTATTTACATAAACGATTTAGGGGAAAATCTAAGTAGCTCTCTTAGGTTGTTTGCAGATGACGCCGTCATTTACCGTCTAGTAAAATCACCTGAAGGTCAATACCAACTTCAGAATGATCTGAATGAGATATCAGTATGTTGTAAAAATTGGCAATTGACTCTACATAATGAGAAGTGTGAAGTCGTCCACATGAATACGAAAAGAAATCCCTTAAACTTTGTTTACAAGATAAATCAATCAAAAGTGAAGGCCGTAAACTCCACAAAATACCTAGGAATTACTATTAGTTCAGAGTTAAATTGGAAAGAACACGTAGATAATGTCGTGGGAAAGGCGAACCAGAGACTGCGTTTTATTGGCAGAACTCTTAAAACATGCAACAGAACTACAAAAGAAACTGCATACATTACGCTTGTCCGTCCATTTTTGGAGTATTGCAGCCCAGTGTGGGATCCTTATCAGGTGGGTTTGACGGAGGACTTCGAAAGAGTCCAAAGAAGGGCAGCACGTTTCGTATTGTCACGATACAGGGGAGACAGCGTTACGGAAATGATACAGGATCTGGGATGGGAATCATTGCAACAACGGCACTTATCGCTGCGGTGTGGGCTACTTGTGAAACTCCAATCGCCAACTTTCTTCTCCGAATGCGAAAATATATTGTTGCCTCCCGCTTACATAGGTAGAAATGATCATCAGAATGAAATAAGAGAAATCAGAGCTCGAATAGAGAGATTCAGGTGTTCTTTCTTCCCTCGCGCTATTCGAGAATGGAATGGGAGATAAACAGTATAATGGTGGTTCGATGCTATTAAATGTGATTTGCAGAGTATCCCATGTAGATGTAGATGTAGATGTAGACTGTACCATATGAAGGAGTGAGGATCAGGGGCGAGGCGTGCCCTTTTTTGAACGGTAAGCTGAGACACATTTCTAACTGAAAAAACTTCAAACAAAAACTGAATATAAGGCACAAATACTGAAAAAGTAACTTAGTTATGTTTCTACCAACATTGCTACCTCACAGACATTGTTATAAATAAATGCATGGAAACACTAAACAGCTACACAGTAAGAGAAATATTTAACGCACAGTAGCTCACTGTGACATCTTTTTGTAAAAGGATAAAAATGCAGCCCTCTGTCGAAAAGTTCAAAATTATTTAAACTGGTTTCGGCAATAACTATGACTGCCTTCATCAGAAATTATAAAATAAAACAAGTCACATAATAAAATATACAACTCAGCTGTAAAGCATACGTCACAAAATTTAAAAAGAAATATTTAGAGAAGGGGAACCACTATGGGCTGCACGCCTGCACGGAGGCATCAGACATGCCTTCATAGGCTATCATAGTTATGGCCGAAACCAGGTTATATAATTTTGAATTTTTTCGACTGAGGGCTGCATTTTTATCTTTTGACGTTGTAATGGTCGCTGACAATAGCAGCTATGTTCAAAATTTTAATCGTTTTGTAAATTAGATCTATCGTCTCGTTTCTGAGCGAAAAGATCAATAACGCGAGATATGAAATGACGTTTGGTTGACGATTTCAAAGTTACGTTCTCTATACCCAAACTCGGCAAATTTGACAGTCTCTCATTGTGTTGCGAAGGTAGGTTTTATTGGGTGGTAGGTGGAAAGGGAGAGGGGGGCGGGAACTTGATGTCAACCACCTCCATGTGGTGGGTTCTGGGATTTCTGCTCTAGCAGAGCGAACAAAGTGTTGTACAGCGAATATTGCTAAATTTCTGTTTCTTCTAGGACAGTGCACGCACGGAAAATATAATATTATTACCCTGAATTTTATTTTATTTACCTTATAACAACCAAAGTATAAAAAACTAAGGCGAGTTTAGTTTGAAAGGTTAAACTATACAAATTCCAAAGAAGGCACTTTTCTTTCAATTTCCCATTATCTTTAAGTACGATGCGTGAACGTAAGATATTAACCGATTTTAATTTCTGTACCTCGCTGACTACCACGCAGGAGGCCCGGGTTCGATTCCTAATCTAAATCACGTCCTTCGACTGTCTGATGGCGTGACAGATTATAAGGGTGGAATTTATGCCGCTGCAGAAGGCAAATGACATTCGGCAATACGTCTCGTGCCACAATGAAGATCGATAAACATATCCAGAACAGCCTCTTCGTGTTGTCTGCAGTCGCAGTCTTCTTTGTTTGCTGTTAAAACTGCATGTTCGCACTAGTGTAATGTCATTCCTGCAATGGCCTGGCGGTAGGACACGGACGGTCAGGAAACATATCCCTGTACCGCCGTACTGTTTCGACATCATTCCTACATGTCTAACTTCTCCTGATTTGTGTACATATCTGGAAGTGATGTTCCAGCAGCAACGTCGCACGACCCACTAGTTGTACGACGCGGCCTGTTTTCCGGGTCGCGCGATACGTCTTTACAGTCTGCAGACGATACCGATCAACTCGACCTTCAATCGTACAGTATTTTTCAGCGTCCTTAGGGCAAAGTTTGAATCATCATGCGTTACAACACGCGTCTGTTCCAGAGCTTTCGAATGATGTAAAAAAAGTATAGCGACCCATTTCAGAAACATGTACTAACCTCATTATCTGGGTCAATATAAATGTTGTGGTCATTATTTACATATACCAAAATATGTGCCCCAAAGCCTGCTATGATTCACCGAAAACCGTTTGTCGATAAATGCAATCGACTCAACCTTCGATTGCATTTATCGACAAGGATATAAATCGTTTCGTAAATCTTTGAAATTAAATCTGACGTTCCTTGATATTCGCTAACTACTGTCATTTTTGAATTAGAATATCCGTGTGCTTGCATCCGTAATACTTACCTTATCGTCTTCACCTTAAGATTTTACCCTTTAATCAGTAGATTATCTCAATAATATGAATGGCACGCAGTGTACAACATATTGTTGCAAGCTGACTCCTCTTCGTATTAAGTTAACATTGAGATGCAACCGCAATGTACAACTAACGCTGAAGTCTTCGATATTGGCTTGCAGTGTATTACACGTTTTGTTCAGTGACGGTCAAAACAAATGATCCGAAAAACGCATTATGTCTCATTATTTCAAAGAGAGCAGTCCGCCTCCATAGCTCATCGGTAGCGTCGCTGACTACCACGCAGGAGGCCCGGGTTCGATTCCTAATCATCATCATCTCATCATCATTGGCACGCGAGTCTCGCACGCGGCGTCAACTAAAAAGGCTTACACTAAGGCGGCCGAACAAACCCGCAAGTGTTCTCCCGGCCAACAAATCCATAAGCTCATTTTCATTTCAAAGAGAGCAACTCGATGTTGTGCAATTAATGGGAATATCTCAGCCCAAAACTACTGCACTTTTTTAACGTTTAACCAGCGACAGTAGACTCGGTAATGAAGGCGTATACTAAACAAGGTAAAACATCATTAAAAAAGTGGAATGGTGGCTGAAGGTGTTAAACCCGTAATAACGAAATCGAACGCAAGTATACGAATGGACTGGAACACATGACGACTGGAAGTATGCGTTCAGTAAATTGTTTCCCACAAATAACTGGACTTATCCGTCGAAAATCCCAAAAGAAGTTTACGATACGACATGTCTGCTTCTATGGTCGAGGCGATGGACGTTTCGGCATGATTTGGGCATTTATACCGTGGTTTTCAACAGTATGTATTATGAACCTCATTGTTCTGAAAACTGTGTATTATTATATCACCAACCTCGACAACACACTGCTTCTAAGACTGACACATCGCTCACAAACACTGCTATTTTCCAAAGTGGAAATGCGCCCACACACACACAGATAGTTTCAGATAACAAATATATATATATATATATATATATATATATATATATATATATATATATATATATATATATAAAGATTAATAAATAAATGCTTGCAAACTCATAGAAACAAACTATTTAATATGCTAAGAAACGCACACTCATACTTGGGAGAGGACTCGAACCTCCAACGGGGAGCAACGACGCAATCCTCAGCAAGGGCCCTTAGAACACACCGTCATTCCGATGCGGCCTGTACACGAAAAAAAAAAAAAAAAAAAAAAAAAAAAGAAAAGAAAAAAAAAAATATCTGCCCTGGACACAAAATCGCCATTGCTCAGTGGAAGCGTTCTTGAGATTTATAACCAGAGTGGGGACCTAATTTACAGAAAGAACTTCGTTTAACACATTGGTGAATATTTCGTAACAATAATGGATAATTGTTTGATAATAAAAATATACTTCATATATATGCTACGCAAAGAGTTACAGCTATTCTGAAGGCCAATGGTGTGTCAGGTCCTAACTTTTATTTATTTATTTTATGGCCTTCATTGCATCACTTTACTCAATATTACAAAGGTTATTACAATTTGTTGTTATGCATTAACACAATTTAGTTCAAAAATAATTAAACATGACAATTTAATAATACAGAGGCTATTACGATTTGTTGTTATGCATTAATACAATTTAGTTAAAAATCATTAAACATAACAATTTAATAATACAGAGGTTATTTATTTATTTTTTATGGCAAACATAAATATTATGAATTAGGTTCTTCTGTTACTTATTTTATCTTTTTTTTGTTGGCCCAATACTTTTTCATTCTTTCAGATCGTGCCCTTCTCTCCTCATCTGAAATCACCCTTCCCAGTCTCTGTTTGTTAATTTTAATTGGTAGTGTGACGAGTTTGTCCTGAAGTATCTTGAGTGTGTCTGTCCTGTCTTTCAACTCTTCCATCGTTATCCGTAGTTTCATCCTGTCTTCCTTGATTTCTGTGATCCATCTTATGTTGCTCTTGCTGTTCATAACTTTTCAATTATCTTCCCGCTGAGTCTATTTTCTGGTGTTCTCATCAAATGTCCTAGGAAAGAGTTCCGTTTCTTTTTCATTGTACTTGTCACTGGTTCTACTTCTTTATAAACAGTTTCATTTGAAGCTATTCTCCAAATCCCGTCTTTTTGGTATATCTTATTTATGTAACTTCTGACTATCCTTCTTTCTATTTTGAGTAGCCTGTCTATTGCTACAGTGTTGGTTGTTTTAAATATAGTTTCGCTATCATATGTTATTTGTGCCAGTGTGACTGTTTTGTAGTGTTTCAATTTTGTGGCTATTGAGAGGCATTTTTTATTATATGTATTCCTGGTAAAATGATGCATTTTAGTAAGATTATTTATTCTACTCTGCCATGATGGTTTCTCGTTTAAGTTATGGCTTATTATTTCTACGAAGTATTTAAACTTTTCAACAATTTTTATGTTGTGTACTCCAGTTCTAATTTTGTTTGCCAGTGGCGGTTCTGTTACCATTATTTCAGTTTTTTCAAAGGATATTTTAAGGCCAGTACACTGGGCTATTTCCTGTAATGATCGTATTTGTTGTTTGGTTTCTTGAATTTTGTTTGCAAGAAGAGCGAGGTCGTCAGCAAATCCTAAACAGTTCAACTTTATGTTATCTTTCTGTTTTCCAACTTTAATATTCTTTGGATTGGCCTTATACCATTCCCTCATAATGTACTCAAGGGTACAATTAAAAAGACCAGTTTTTATCATGAATGATCCAGAAAGTTCCCCTCTGAACTTAATTTTTCAATTTGTATTTGTTAATGTAAGTTCAATCAGCCTGATTAATTTTTGGTGGAGTCCGAAATGTCTCAAAATTTTTAACAATGAGGTTCTATGGATAGAATCATGGGCTTTTTTTAAATCTATAAATGTAATTGAGAGAGGCTTGTTTCTTTTGCGGTAATAAGCCATGATTAATTTTAGAGTAATTATTTGCTCGGCACAGCTCCTCCAAGGTCTGAAGCCTCCTTGGTATTCCCCCAGTTCCTTATCCAGTTGTTCTCTGATCCTGTTGTGTAAAATCATGGAAAAAATGTTGTAGGTGCAATCCAAGAGCGATATTCCTCTATAGTTATCTGGATCACTTTTGACTCCTTTCTTATGAAGTGGGGTAATTATAGCTGTGGTCCATTCTTCTGGGAATTTTTCTGTTGTCCAAATTTTTTGTAAAATAGTATGTAGAGACGTCCGAGTTGTTGCGCCAGCATACTTCCACATTTCCGCAAACACTTGATTTTCACCACATGCTTTGCAGTTTCTCATTTCTTTAAGTGCAGTTTCTATTTCTTGTACTGTAGTTGGGCTTATATTTTCTGGTTTGGTTGTTACAGGGGTGCTTGTGTCTATTTTTAAAAGCTTTTTTGGTTCGTCACACTTCAAGAGCTTGTTGAATGCTTCTGCCATGATTTCTGCATTTTACTTGTTATTATGAGCTATTCTTCCACCTTTATTTCTCAGCTGTAAAGTGGGAGGGTTGAATTTACGAAATTGTTTATCAAAGGCTTTGAAATAATCCCTGAAATTGATTTTGTGGTAGTTTTCTTCAATGGAACTCAGTACATCCTTTGTTTTTCTGATAATTTGAGAGAATTTTTTCCTAATGTTCTTGAGGTTATATGCATTTTCCTCTGTTCTGTGAGTCTGAAATTTTATCCAAGCTTGATGCCTTTCGTCGTGAATTTCATCACACTCCGTAGTCCACCATGCATGTTTTTTACGTTGGTTTACTGGGGCCGATTCTTCGGCGTTGCTTTAAGATTGGTATTAGTTCCTGAAGATTATCTGTTATTACTGTATTCTGTGTGTTTTTTTCTGATACTTTTCATTTTTTATTAATATATGTGGATCATACTTTCTTTTATCTCCAACTGCTCTGCCTTTTTTTAATTAATGGGGTGAATTTGATTTTAAAGTTGACCATTTAATGATCCGAACCTGTGTCCGTTCCTCTCAGTACCTTAACATTTTGAATTTCTTTATGAAAGAACTTGTCCATTCAGACATGGTCCAACTGCCACTCTCCTTTTGTCCAGTCAGGATGTTTCCATATCATAAGCTTGCTTGGTTTTCTTTTAAAATATGTAGATTTAGAGATGAGTCCATATGTTCTGCAGATTTCAAGAAGTCTTTGTCCGTTTCTATTGGTGTGTTTATGCGGAACCCATTTTCCAATTATATCTCTGTATTTCCTTTCCTTTTCCAGTTGGGCATTAAAATCCCTTGTTAAAATCTTTACATGGTTTTTATTGACTTGATTTATGGTCTGATCCAATTTTTCTACTTCTACCATAGTTCTGGTTAGGAAATTTTTCTGATTTATAGGAGCATTGCCGTTTATGATAGTATAGATCTTGTTTGTGGCTTTCAGAGTTAAGGTCGCGATTCGTGGAGAAATAGCTTTAAAATCAGTTACTGAGTCTATCACTTTCAAAATTACTATAAACCCTGTTCCAAATTGTGGGCACTGTTTCATAATCCTTTGTCCTGGTTTTCCATTATAAATTCTATAACCTTGAGATTCAAATGGATCATGTATTGTATTTCTCATTTCTTGGATCCCAGGTACTATGATGTTCTGTCTGTTCAATTCATCTATGAAGATCTTGAGCTTTCCAGTTTGCAGTAAAGAGTTTTATGTTATGTGTTGCAATGTAGTTAATGTGTTTGTGTTTTATTTATGCATTACGTGCTTGATGATAGTTGGGTGATTTCAAATGCTCCGATTCATTTGAGTCTTCTAGTTGGCTACCCACCGAATCCGACGTAGCCTTCTCCTTCCCTGTTGGGTTGGACGGTGGAAATTTTTCTCTAAAAGACCTTTTCATGATTGACTGTCAGAGGCTGTCAACCTCGAGTGGAGCGAGGTCCGTGTTACAGCTATGGTAGTTAACCACAGAGAATACTGATCAGCCGCCACTGACATGTGAAACAGACGCTGTTGGGGTACCGCCACTGACATATGGATTCGTCGTGCCCTTGCGCTAGTTTTGGTCCACCCCGGGTATTTTATTTCCCCGGTACCCACCATATCTGGTGAGCATCCCCCTATCCACCACCTGGGGAGGCGCTCGGTAGGAGACAAGCAACTACCTCGAGCAGGTCCTAACTAATAAATAAATATTTTGTTTATAATAGATGTTCCTAATATTTTGTCCTTCTGCTGTACGAAAATTTTATTGCTTATGGAAATTGTTTTTCACAAATCAACATCAGAGGAGACAAATGGTGGCACATAATGCTTACCTGAATGTTGTCTGTAGACTGACGTTTTTCTCAAGCTAAGAAGTAATTGGTGACAGGTGAAATGCCAACTCCCAAAACAAGTGTTTCTTTTATTTTTATTTTTTAATGTATAAAATATTCTTGTCGACACCACAGTACAATATATAGTTAAATGAATTTCTCAGTTTCTTGTTATTGGTTGACAACTGATATTATGAGCGAGAAGATAACGCTAAAAACGCAGCACATTCGGAACGTCTGCCTTAATCCGTTATGTCACGACCAACATCCATTTGTAAGGCCGAGAACTGCAAACCGAAATTATACTGTAATATAGTGCATAGCTTTTATTACTCTTGCTTCACGGATGGAGATTCTAATGAATGGGTAAATTGCGCAATATCGTCAGAACTCGTGGAACTCGGAGGTAATAATTATTTCAGGGGAATTCTTCGGAGGACACGAGGTGTAGAAGGACATTCTATGCAATATTAAGAGGTATTTCATTTTGCATCCCCTTATCTTCTCTGGGCAGAAAGAGCTCTGGACGAGAAATATGAGGCTTTCGATACTAGAAATTGCAGAAATATATTGTTGCGATAACATCATGATCTTCTTATCTGATCTATTGATGGCGTTTGCTCTTTGATATTTATATTGCTCATCGGTTACCTCAGCTCACATATCAGGAAAAGAAAAAATTCAACTCATGCCCTAAGATTAGTGTGAATGTGTGTGTATTTGTGTGTGTGGGTGGGTGTATGTGTGTCTGTGTTTTATTGGAAAAGAATGGAATAATGGCGGGAATAATGAAGGACCCGTGCTGCTCTGACCCATGATGTCAGGGGATAAAAACAGAAACCAGGATGCAATATTATTGTGTTAAGTGTTCTAACCGGACAAAGTAGTAAGCATAGGTGGCGTAAACAGTGTCAGTGCGGTTTTTTTCTATCGTGAAAGATGTAAATAAAAATAACACTTTCTACAGGATAATATTTTTTTATAAATATTAGGAGTAGCATGGTGTCATATCCACGCCAAAAGCCACGTATTAATTGATTAATTAATTAATAAAAATGGGAAAACGAAGTATTGAGAAGCAGAAAGTTCTGTAGCGTGGCAGGAGACGCCACGAGGTAGCTCGCAGGCCAGGCGGACGCCAGACGCTAGATAGGAGGCACAAAGGTTCAGTGTGCGCTGGATAAGAGGGTCCACAAAGTCAGCAATTATGATAGTAAGCATTTCTGGAGAGACAGAGAGCGTGGGGTGAGAAGAGGAAAGAGGGCTTCTGCCGGGGGCAGCACTCCGTCCTGAGGAGCCAATGAGAGGCTCAGGACGCAGTGTGTGACCATATTAGGAGAAGCGCCGCTGCCCTTCGACAAAGCCTCTGCAGAACGACTGAATGCTAGTGCACTATCACAGCCAATGAGAAGGCGAGTAGTCTTCGACGCCGCTCCCGCAAGGCGCGTGAGGGGTCGAAGGGGAAAACGTGTAAAAAACTTAGGAGCAGGCCGCTCCTCGGAGAATTGTTGGGCGTAGTCACTTGGAAGCAGAAGGTAGGAGCTGCAGGCAGGCAGCCGGCAGAGATAGGCAGCGGTAGCTGCGGGACCTGATGGACTTTGGGAAGTAGTCGGGGGACTCTGTTCTTTAGTCGTGTGGGTAATGCTGACGGGTTCTTGTTAAGGCAGACGGAACGGTGTTAGACAGACATCGTCTCTGTATAAGACTTGGCCACTTAGTGGAAGATACCTCACCCAGACAGTTTGCTTGTACTTATCTGAATAAACTATAAATTGTTAAACTTAAACAGGATGTTTATTTCAGTATTAAAATCCTTTATAGTCAATCCCAGGTATAATAACATCTTAGCCAGACAAAGTCTCCCTCTCAATTCGGTCAACAGCTAAAATCCCTTGAAACGAACCGTGTCGCTCAATCCCTTGCAATAACCAAGTTTGTGACGCGACAATGGGGCTAAGACGTCTTGGGATAAATGCTGGCTACTTCGGGAAAATTATAAAATTTGTAGGCTAATATCTTCTATACTAATAATAAGTCTGTAAATATAGGCCTGTCGCTGTTCCCATCAATCTTCAAAACTACTGGACGAATCTTCATGCGGTTTTCACAGGAAATATGAGAAATGTTTGGGTCAACATATAGGCATAACTTTATCAAAATGGGATCACGGAAAAAAAAGATATCGTAATTTTAAGTGTTTCCAGTAAATGTCGTGTCTGGGTTATCTTTTTTTTTTTCAAATATTAAAAACCTCTTATCTCCAGAACTACTTCACGAATTTGCGTGGGGTTTTCACAGGTATCTTGAGCATAACTGGACAATATACATAAAGTTCAGATCACCGAAAAAAATAATAGCATAGTTCCGTTTTTTATCTATTGCCGTTATGTCTGTCTGTCTCTTTGAACACGTATTCATTACGCCATAGATTGCAATTGTGTGCAGCAAATGACGGCCACCACTTTGAACATCTATTGGCCTGACATGTCGGGAAACAATCTACTCCACTCCGTAATTGAAAACGGAAAAAACGTGTGTACGTGTACCTCACCCCTCATGGTAATGTACATGTGCGTCATTGAAAAAAGCAATAAAGGTGTTAGCATGTGGGCGTAATGTGCTGTTCTAGTCTCTTCTGTACCTAATGTACATCACCGTTCCCTTTGGATCCCTACTTAATTCGGTGCTCTCCGATACACACGATCGAACAGCGGAGGAGTGGTACTCAAGCGTCAACTTTAGGTTACAATATCTCCGGATGTAATTAACATTTTACAATGCAACACACAGCACTGATTACGTATTTGTTTATATGTTTAGATGTGCTAACAAAACTAACGGGGTTCCATAAAAAAAAAAAAAAAAAAAAAAAAAAAAAAAAAAAAACAACAACAACAACAACGTAGGTTTGTGTTAAATAACACACTTCCGTGCATTTCTTTATGGTTTGTATTAACCAATTACACTAGCCCCTCTCGTCACATTCGGTCTGTGGAATCGGTTCGACAGTATTTGATGGGGTTTACGAAATATATCCAGCGGTAATGTCAGGTGACTCACCGTGTATAGTTTCCACTTGGTGCACTTTCATATCTCAACTCGCCCTACATCTATATAAAGCAGAGTGTCCGTATGTTTGTACGTGTTACATTCAAATCTACAGTTTTTGTTCCAATCTTTATGAAATTGTGTACACGTAAGCTTCAATCCATGAGAACGGTCGCCGTAAGTGTTAGAATCACGTACGATAAATAGTTCATTTTGCGACAATGCTGCTCATTTTCTCCCAAACCATTGGACCGATTTCAACCAAATTTAGTACACACATTCCTTACTGTGAGGTAACAATTGCTGCATGGTTGAGAATCACATGGTTCAAAAGATATTACGTCATAACCAATAGAAATCGCAATAAATGCCATATAATGCGGCGAGATTTTCGAAATACACTGTATGAGAATGACAGTACTTAGCGACTTGCAACAAACTTTAAACATAATTTCAAAACTTTATTAAAATTTTTCTCGCTGGCAACCATAGTAAAATGATGAAAGGGAAAAAGTTTCTCGCTTACTACTTTTCCGCTGTTTATGGAGTAAAACTACGGCTCTTGGTATGACGTCACAATTTATAATTTGAACACTACAAATTGTAGCGACAGGAAATTTTACATACAGTATACACATATATAGTTGAATGTAGCTTCTAAATTGTATCACATTCCAACCCGTAGTTCATGAGATACGAGCACGTAAACAGTAACGTTCCACTGTTCAAAGCTTCTAAATTGTATCACATTCCATCCCGTAGTTCATGAGATACGAGCACGTAAACAGTAACGTTCCACTGTTCATGGGCTAAAACTACGGCTTTCAGTATGACGTTACAATTTATAATTTTTACACTAAAAATTTTAGCCGCAGGAAATTTTACAAACAGTATACACGCTTATAGTTGAGTGTACCTTCTAAATTGTATCATGGTAAGACACGTAGTTCATGAGATATGAGCACATAAACAGTAAGGTTCACGGAAAAACGCCCCATCACCTTCCAAGTTTCAATCTATTACTTCTATACAACTAATTGTATTCCCAAGAGATTCAGCCCTAATACAAATGAAAATATACCTGAAAAATTGTAGGAATAAATAAATACCCGGCCTACGCCGGGTTTTCAGCTAGTGTACCATAAATTCGGACGAATTTGGCGATGATGAGTAGGCGTCCTTTCCTTGTAAGCACTTTTAACTGTTTGGTATTGTGGTGTCGCACAAGTATGGAGTGCGCGCCACGTACTTACGCCGCGCGCCGCCATGCACGCACGGCGCGGCGTTCTTACGACGTCAGCCACGAGCGCCCTCTGCTTCAATTCCGCTCGTGGCCACGACTGCTGCATCGGCCACTTGGGACTGAGATAGGAACCAGTTAACACTTCGGAATCAGACAGGCACCAGTTGAGACTTGGCTATCGGATAGGCACTCGGAATCATCAGTAGGCAGGCCTCTATATAATCTATCAGCATTCTGCAGTCAAGAACTATGTAAAAGTTAAGTATTACTAAGTCTCTATGAAATATATATATCACGTTCTAATAGACTTTTTTTATGGGACTTAAGTACGTGGTCATCAGACCCTAAACTTACAAATTACTTATGAACTACTTACGAACTAGGACGGCACAAATATCCATGCCCGAGGGGGGATTCGAACCCCCAACCATAGTGGCCGTGCAGACCGTGACTGGAGCGCCCCACTCTCCTCGGCCACCGCGTCCGGCTCTAATTTATTCTAGCGTTTCTAGTTTCTGCTGTCCCACTGGCTGGTCACCTCCGTACAGCACAAGCGTGCATCCTTTATTCCTGTGTCGGACACAAAAGTGGCGACGAGGCTGGGATACAAAAGGTATAATCGATAACGATTTTTTCAGAGCTGACCACCCTCCGTATTCCCTAGTGTTCTGCAGCCGCAGCTCCAGACGGAGTGCCGCCGCCCCCCTCCCCACTTCCCCCTCCCCGCGCTCCCATCTCCCCCCTCCCCCCCCCCCCCGATGTGATGGACGCTGCAGCCCGGGCCTCGGCCCCCCGCAGTGTCCGCTGTTTTCCGACACGGCGCTATCGCTCGCCGCTCCAGGCGCCATGCCTCACGCGCGGCCATAAAACGCGCCCCAGTGACGTGCCAATGGCGCGGAATGAAGTGCTCGCCGCCGCCAGATAAACGCCGCACGCACTAAAACCACCCCGGGCCGCGCCGCGGGTAAATATTTCCTCAGCCGCAAGTATTACCACTCGTGTCTGCCCTCCCCCGTACTCGGGCGCCGGAGTGCGTCATATTTTACTGCGCGGGCGGTCCCGATCGGCGGAGGAACAACCGCTCGTCTTCCTCGCGACAAACGGAGGACATTTTCCCAGATGTGGGAGTGCTGCTATTGAGAACTAAGTGCCGGTCTGGTCGGCAAGAGTGACACTCATGGAAACTAAATTCGCTGGCGGCGAAATATCGTCTTCCATTTCACTCTCTGAATATTTCACCCTCATCTGTCAGCAGTTCAGTTTTCACACGGCTGGTTCTGTAAATGACGCCTCACACCCATAACATTGTATCCTACAATGCCTTTTCTTTTGCGTACAGTGGAATGTTACGAAACTGTTTGGGAAATGCGTTGCAAATAGACGACGAAGTAAAGACACACTAAAATCAAATGCTTGATGGCGTGCTTTTTCAGGGCCATCACTTTTGTAACTTCATATCATCTGAATTACTGTCATACTACAATGTTGATGTCCTGTGTTGTTGTGGTCTACATTCCGGAGACTGCTTTCATGCAACTTAGCACCCTACTTTATCCAGAGCAAGCCACTTCATCTCCTCATAATAACGGCAACCCACATCCATATCATGTATCACGAGATAAGCATCAAACGAAAAAACTACAAAGAACCAAACTTTTCGAGCTTGAAGGGGAAAACATAAGGCGTTATTGTTGGCCCGCTAGATGGCGCTGCCATAGGTCAAACGGATATCAACTGCATTTTTATTTAATAAGGAACCCCCATTTTTATTACTTATTCGTCTAGTACGTAAATAAATATGAATGTTTTATTTGGGAAACTTTTTTCACTTTGTGATAGGTGGTGCTGTAATAATTACAATCGTTTAAGTACGTGCTCCACCCCCCTGAACATGTGACATTGCCGAAGTGGGGTGGCTTCCGTGCCTCAACGACACAGATAGCCGTACCGAGGGGTATCTGTGGAGAGGCCAGACAAACGTGTGGTTCATAAAGAGGAGCGGCAGCCTTTTCAGTAATTAGATGGGGAACAGTCTGGATGATTGACTGAACTGGCCTTGTAACGTAAGCTTACATGGCTTTGCCATGCAGTTACTGCAAACCGCTAAAAGTAAGGGGAAACTAAAGTCATTACTTTTCCCGAGGGCATGCAACTCTACTGAATGAACATATGATGATGGCGTCTTCTTGGGTAAAATATTCCGGAGGTAAAATAGTCCCCCATTCGGATATACAGGCTGGGACTACTCAGGAGGATGTTGTCATCAAGAAAAACAAAACAGGCATTAAACAGATTGAAGCGTGGAATATTCTAATCCTTAATCGCGTGGGTAAGTTAGAAAATTTGAAAAGAGAAATGGATAGGTTAATGTTAGACATGGTAGGGATTAGTGAACTTAGGTGGCGGGCTGAACAGAAATTCTGGTCAGGTCAGTACTCGGTTATAAACTCGAAGTCAGTTGGTGGTAATGCTGGGATATGTCTGATAATGAATAAGAAAATAAGAATGCGGTTAAGTTACTATGAACAACATAGTGAACGCATTATCGTAGCAAAGATGGACACAAAACCAACACCGACCACAGTAATACAAGTTTATATGCCAACTAGATCTGCCGATGATGAGGACATAGAATGAATGTATGAGGAGATAAATTATTCAGAAAAGTCAGTGAGATGAAAACTTGGTTGTGATGGGGGACTGGAACTCGGTAGTAGGAAAAGGAAGAGAAGGAAATGTAGGTGAATATGGACTGAAGAAATGAAATGGAAGAGGAGATCGTTTGGTAGAATTTTGTGCAGAGCGCTATTTAATGATCACCAATATTGGGTTTAAACATCATGAAAGAATGCTATATACGTGTGAGAGACCAGGAGACAATGGACGATATCAGATTTACTTTATAATGGTACGGAATAGATTTAGGAACGAGGTTTTAAACTGTAAGACATACCCAGTGGCATATATACACTCTGACCTTAATTTATTGGTAATGAACTGTGGAATAAAACTTAAGAGACTGCAAAATGGTAGAAAAGTTGGGAGATGGTACCTTGACAAACTGAAGAAACCAAAGGTGGTTGAGGATTTCAGAGCGAGCATGAGGCAAGGATTGGCTGAAACGGAAGAAAGTAATACAGTAGAAGAAGAGTGGGTAGCTCTGAGAGTAGATAAAGCAGTAGAGGATCATATAGGCAGAAGGACAAGGCCTAATAGAAATCCCTGGATAACACAAGATATGCTCTATTTAATTGAGGAGAAAATAAAAGATATTTTGAAAAAAAAAATGCAGCTGTATGAATATCAAGCGGAAATCCAGTACTATGCAAAGATGCAAAGAGGGGAATTCTGAAATGTGGAAGGAATATATAGAGGGCCTGTACAAAAGAAATAAACTTCAAGGTAGTATTGGAAATGAAGAAAGAGGATATAGGAACTATGATACTGCAAGAAGAATTTGTCAGAGCGCTGAAAGATTTGAGTCGAAACAAGGCCCCTGGAATAGATAATATTCCGTCTGAACAGCTGATATCGTTAGCAGAGCCAATCATGAAAAAATTGTTCCACCTGGTATGCCAGATGTATGAGACAGGGGAAATACCATCCGACTTCAAGAAGAATGTAGTAATTCCAATTACGTAGAAAGCAAGAGAAGACAAATGTGAAAATTATAGCACTGACAGTTTAATAACTCATAGTTGCAAAATACTAAAGCAAAGGTGACCAAAGTTGGTTTCACCCCACAAATTTGGGGCTCCTGCCCAGCCTTGACCTTTTGACCTTTATCTTGACCATTTGACCTTGACCTTGACCTATCGATCAATCGATAAATAGATCAATCGAATAATCGACCTATCGATCAAACCGTTAATCCATAAAACGACCTTTCGATTGAGCTACCAGTCAGTCACCAAATCGACAAATTGGTCAATCAATCAACCTATCGATCAAATCGATAAATCGACCATCGTAACAATATGGTGAACACGAATAATAACAAGATGGTGGTCATTAACCACAAGATGGTAGACATGAACCACAACAACGAAATGGTGGACATTGACAAGTGCTGCATATCAATAATTTTTTACCAAATTGTCCAGTTGTTTGCGTTAAATGTCCACAGAATCGATACCAGATGGTCAAAATAGACTTACTATATAACAAAGTAGCGTCATTCTATGGTCTAGCGATTGCTTGAAGTTGCGAGCATGAGGGTAACCCTTCTGTCGCCAGACACGATAGACCACAACAATGTGCGACGTGTCTATCTTTCGTGACAGTGTTCCACCTTCTACAGTCAAAGTTATTGCTACTGGAGGGCCAAAGTGGACATATTCCGATTCAGAAATGATCGTTCTACAATTTAGATTCCACCTCGAATTCGTGGGTGCATTCAAATATTTTCTACGAATGTTTAAAGTCCCCCTGGGGCGCAATAGAACTTTGTACAATGCATAAAAGTATTCAATAAAAAGCAGGAATGCGAATTTTCTTTGTCACTCTTCAAATTCAGTTGCTAGTATCCCCCCAAGCTAAAGTATCTATTTTATAGTGTTTATGATAATGCTAGTTTAGTTTCAGTCAGCGTGTAGTTACGTATTGATCAACAGACATTAACGATAGTTGACGATTTAGCAGAAGTAGGAATGAATTGTCTCGCGGTGATAACTTTGAATAAAAAGTTCTCGGGCTTCCGTCCGCGCCAGGTGGTTAAAACTTCATGAACTTTCAGTCAAGCATTCCTTGTCCATTGTCAAGTGCTATTGACTGCCTAGTGGCTCCAAGTGCGGGGTTATATACACTAGCTGCCGGCTGTGACGTCACTGGTGCTCCGCGACATCGCCATATATGGGCATGTTTTGAGTCGGTGTTCGATGCGCCCGTTTCGACTGCGCGATCGCTGGATCCCACGCCGTGCTGAGCTGCAGGCCACCGTCTCTGTTAAGATGTTTTAATTTCGATGGCTTCAAATGTTCAAATGTTTGTAGAACTTATGGGACTTAACTTCCTGGCAGATTAAAATTGTGTGCCGTCGTGTGTCGTGATCGTGAGTCGTGTCGGGATAGCACAGTCGGTAGTGCGCTTGCCCGCGAAAGGCAAAGGTCCCAGGTTCGAGTCCCGGTTCCGGCACACAATTTTAATCTGCCAGGAAGTTTCATATCAGCGCACACTCCGCTGCAGAGTGAAGTTTCATTCTGGAACATCCCTTAGGCTGTGGCTAAGCCATGTCTCCACCATATCCTTCCTTCCAGGAGTGCTAGTCTTGCGTGTTTGCAGGAGAGCTTCTGTGAAGTTTGGAAAGTAGGAGACGAGGTACTGGCGGAAGTAGAGTTGTGGGGCGGCATCGTGAGTCGTGTCGGGATAGCACAGTCGGTAGTGCGCTTGCCCGCGAAAGGCAAAGGTCCCAGGTTCGAGTCCCGGTTCTGGCACACAATTTTAATCTGCCAGGAAGTTTCATATCAGCGCACACTCCGCTGCAGAGTGAAGTTTCATTCTCCATGTCACTTCTCATACAACCAGTGCCTAGATAGATTACTCTCAGATTGCAACTTAAGAGTCCGCCTTGAGTTTGTGTAATGAATCCGATTTTTAACCACTTCACCTTCAGTGGATTGCTATCGTTTAACGTAGCCATGTGTTGCCGTTAGCGTGTTTGTTCGCGGTCTAATGTAAATGCAACTTTGCTATACTGACGCACCATCCCGAATCAGGCACGACAGACCAGAACCATCTTCGCAGTTTTATTGTATATTGTGTTGTGTGGTACCTCCGGGTTTGCTGAATTTCGCCTACGATAGCGGCACCTGCTTCTGCCTCGCTTCAGCACGTTGATTTTGGTGAGTTTCGCTGTTGCATTACGTGTGTGTGAGCGAGTGAGTGTTGTTTTTAAACCCTTTCCCCAGTAGCGTTAAGTTCTGTAATTTATGTTAAATTCAGTGCTGGGCAAAGTCAGTATTAGATATTGTAAATGGGATGCATTTTTATTGTACTAACAAAATTGGTTCCCCAATTTGCTTGCGTTCGACCTAAATAAACAAGTTAAGTTGAGTATAATTTTGACTTGCCTATAAATTGTAGTTTTCGAGAACCTTCACCCTTTTATTTAATAATGTTTTTCACCAGTGCCGAGAACAAGCTCAGATGCAATTTTTTATGTTAAAGTTTCGTTGAGCCAGAAATGTTTTTCTTATCCACATTTATGAAATAATTCTAATAGTGGTGGTTTGTTTATTAATGCCCGTGTGTAATTTCTTGTGAGCTGTTACGTATTTCGAACACTGTATCGTTAACTTTCTGTTATTAGAGTAATTTGAACCAAGTCATTTCTCAATATGGGCCACGGAACAAGTAGGCCAGTCAAATTAGACATTAAAAACGCAAATCGTGACGTAGTTCTAATTTTTTGATATATTGTTAGGACCAGTTAGAGTAGTATGAAACCAAGTTTGCAGCTTCGAAAACCCTGTGCTTCCCAAGTTATAAGTGAAAAACTCCGAAATTTTCGGACTTTTTTTAGATTTTGCCTTCTAACGCATAAACTATGAGTTTTATGATGTTAGTAGTTCTTACCATTTCCAAAGTACGTAGAATATGTAACAATTTAAGCCTAACCGCAGCGTTATACGTCAAATAGTTTTCTAGATATGAAGCTTCAAAAATGGGCTTATTTTTACCAAAAATGAAAATTTTAAGTTTTGCTCTGATTTCGAGCTGAATATTGGCTTATCCGCTCATCCTGCGAGAATAGACATGAGAATTGAAGTTGTTGTAAATTTTATTAGCTTTAAAATAAGCATAAGATGAACTCTCTAGAGCGAGTAGTTCTCTTCAAATTGTAAAAAAAAAAAAAAAAAAAAAAAAAAACGGAGTCAGGAAACTGAAATTTTTGAAGAAATGAGCCTAAACACTAATGACAAATTTTGGGCATGCAAAGAAATAAAAGTGTATACCACTGTCTTTAAAGAAATGCAATTGTGTAATAACAAACATACATTTCAGTAACTGAAAACTCTCACTGTTTTGGTTTCTTAGAAGGTCCTGGTTGCTCACAGTCGTGTTCTAGGACATAAGGAAGCTCCTGCGCTGCTGCATCCATTCCTGGCTGTTCGTCCGAAGGCGGGAGATCATCGTAATCGTCTTCATCCTCGTAGATCAGACTCGTAGTGACGTTGTAGCAAGTGGTACCACAGCAGTGAGTGCACAAAGCTGAGCGTTGAAGCCCGGCTCCCATGCATCCCTACTTGCACTTAGATGAGAGCAATCTGAGACGTTTAGGTGGGGCTGGTTCACATAACGTTGTTACTGGTAATAGACCAACGGAGCTCTTCGACCAACCCCACTGTGTAGCATCCTTCGCCACTCCCAACCATGTTTGCACTAGGTGATATGTGCTGTAGGAACGGAAGGAAGCAGCTTCTTTGGTCGGGGGCAAACATCCCAGGTCCACCTTCGCATTGGCTGCTGACTTGACGAACAAGCGGAATCGAAGGCCGTGTAGGATGTCGAAGGATGTGTCCCCTCCATACAGAGAGATAAGGCACTTTACTCCAACATCAGCTATAGTTTCATGACTAGTATCTGGCAACAGAAACACAGCGGCCAGGTCAATCAGGTACTTGTACCTGTGAAGAACACTCCACAATTTTGTTTTTCCTTGCCAGAAAAGAGCGGAAGTTGTGTCACATCCGCTAAATGTTTGTAGGAAGAGTTCAAATTCGGAGGGCAATTCTATTTCTCCTCGACAGAAAGAAGTAGTGGAAAACTGAGTACTACTTGACTCGTCTCTATTGTTTTTCTGGGAATAAACATTTCGGACGGTAGAGCCCAAGCCGCAAAGGAGAACGAGTAAGTCCACATCCTCCCCAACCACGATCACGTTCTCATAGGATACGCTTTTATCGATGGCAGTGCAGATAATGTCGCGGTCTGCGTCTTCTGTTGCCCTCGAGTTCAAACGCAGAGCACAGTTGGTCAATGACACGTCTTTTGTTTGAGTTGTTGGCTAACACTTTCTCCTGGGGCATTTTTGATGATGGTTGAAGAGTCAAATACGATCTCATTGCAAGAAAGGGCAGCGCAGCGGCGCAATCGTTCTGCAGTTTTAGTACTCCTGAGGGCTCCATCTTCAGGACATCCATCAAAGACCACTGCGACGTTCCTACCAAAGTTGTTTAAAGTGTAGGTAATGTAGGTAGCAACTATAGCATTCATCGAGTCGTTTCTGTGCCAGATATCCTTGTGGATAAGGTATCCCCCATCGACCACTACGAATATCCTGGATCCAAGAGAAATGTTTTGTGAAAGTGGTGCGAAAGCGGCATAAAAAGTTGACTTCGCTCCCTTACGCATTCCCTCTTCGTTGAACAATGCCAGTGGATAAGGGGCCAGTTCGAACTTAAAATGCTTTTTCAGGTCACTGTCCGACTTTTTTGTGATACACATCCTTGGATTAACGTCGACACGCTTCTTGTATACTTTAATGGACTTCGTGATTGTCGAAAAAGTTACAACTTTGTCTTTTCTTTTGAAAGTTACTTTGCCAGACGAGCTGCCGGTTATTTTCTTGGCCCCTTCAATGCCTTTTTCCTGAGCTAGGTGGCAATTTATTTCAGCACCTCCCACGATTCCGTTGCTGATGGATAGTATTTTGTCTGTAGATGGAAATGGATGATGGATACTGAACCACTTAAGTTTTTCCAAATCAGCAGAGTCTCGTATCATCTGTGCAGACCTCATGTCAACGTGTTGTTCTGATGTTACAGAAGAAACGTCCCAAAAACGTTCCAGCTCTTCGCACAGGTTTAACATGTACACCATTCCTCCTGTCCACCGCGAAAGCGCACTGCCCGATATACCACGGCCGTGAGTTAATCTCCCTGTCTCTTCACTGATCTCATTAGAATCTGTTCGATAGTTAAATCTGTGCACAGCCCTGACCAAAATGTATGAGATCTGCGAATCGTGAAGTCTCCTCTAGTGAAAACAGTAAATTCCTCTGGGACCATTCGGTATTGTAGGTTACTCATGTCCTGTTTATATAGACGAGCACTTTTGGCGTAAAAAAATGGCCCGCTGAGTGAAAGAAAGGAAGCATTTTGCTTATTGTATCCAAGTGTGGCTCCCAATCCCCCATCCTCTCTGCATGAATGAATCTCTTCATAAGTACAGTCATTCGACAATACTGCACCACAGGTCGTTAAAATTTTTATAATACTCGAGTTTCATGTAAACATACAATCGAACCTTTCGCTGAATGCCCACAATTTGTCGTTAGTGTTTAGGCTCAATTCTTCAAAAATTTCAGTTTCCTGACTTTCCGTTTTTTTACAATTTGAAGAGAACTACTCGCTCTAGAGAGTTCATCTTATGCTTATTTTAAAGCTAATAAAATTTACTACAACTTCAATTCTCGTGTCTATTCTCGCAGGATGAGCGGTTATGCCAATGTTCAGCTCGAAATCAGAGCAAAACTTAAAATTTTCATTTTTGGTAAAAATAAGCCCATTTTTGACGCTTCATATCTAGAAAACTATTTGACGTATAACGCTGCGGTTAGGCTTAAAGTGTTACAAATTCTATGTACTTTGGAAATGGTAAGAACTACTAACATCGTAAATCTCATAGTTTATGCGTTAGAAGGCAAAATCTAAAAAAAGTCCGAAAATTTCGGAGTTTTTCACTTATAACTTTGGAAGCACAGGGTTTTCGTAGCTGCAGACTTGGTTTCATACTACTCTAACTGGTCCTAACAACATATCAAAAAATTAGAACTACATCACGATTTGCGTTTTTAGCCCCTTTTTTTGTACGATTTGACTGGCCTAAAGGTTTTGCATCAGGGAGTAGCTGGTAGCTCATACGGATCTTCTGGTAATTTTACTCCTAAAATTAAGCTTTTTTATATAACAGTAAATTCCTATCTCGGTACTTCCTACCAGAATTAAGCTTTTATTTCGTACAGTGGCCCACTTTTAATACCCATACCGAGTTTAACTTTGGCCTTCATTGCCTCAGCCACCGCTAGCTCTTTTTTCACTACCGTTTTGATGCTGCTTGTAACTTGTGTAGCACATGATATGAACCGTGTAATACACCTCATAAGGCTACAGTTCCCTAACGTCAATAAAATTATTAATCTCCATTGTAAGAAAGTTCTTGGTGAGACATAGTTAAGGGCATAGGCATTCAAAGAACAACTTGCAGATTCCACTTGCACCTGAATCTACTGATTACCCCTGCGGCGTGATAGGCAGTAAGTAGTACGATAAGCACCAAATGTCGAAATGTTTGTAAATCATTCGGATCAAAGTGTTTGGTCATCAGTTCGTAGCTTACAAACTACTTACACTAAGGTAAACTAATCTAAGGACAAACACATACACCCATGCCCCAAGAAGCACTCGAACCTCCGACGGCGAGCAACCGTGTGCTCCACAATGAGGCGCCTTAGACTACTCGGTTACTCCATCGCGGCACGATAAGTACCTCCCAGATGTTTGTTGAAATCTACCTGAGGATGCACTTCCGTAACGTATTCCAAGATCCCTCAGTTCAACTTGGCTTATAATCCAACCAACTTGACATTTATGGCGGGAGGTCTTTCCAATTTAGAGCGCTCAGAAAGACCTTCTCACGAGAACATTTCTTTGCTGGAGGAAGTGAAACAGAAAATTAATAAGAATTGCG
This sequence comes from Locusta migratoria, assembly GCA_026315105.1. Taxonomy (NCBI): domain Eukaryota; kingdom Metazoa; phylum Arthropoda; class Insecta; order Orthoptera; family Acrididae; genus Locusta; species Locusta migratoria. Next base: position 47,663,725 of record CM048750.1, on the reverse strand, counting down.
GGTGTAATTCTAGAAAAAGTACGGGGAAAATGGAACAGGTTTTCCAAATCACTGGCATGAAGGAACTTTGGATACTAGGATGCATATTCAGCGGAAAATTGTGTTCCTGCGTTTCTGTCCGGTATGTGCCGACAGTGAAGTATTATTCCCCCTGTCACATCTGGTGACGCAAGAACGTTTATTCTTGGAACGACGAGTGCTATTGGTTTTCTCTGGAAAACTTGCAAACTATTTGTAATTTACTGTGAAGTCAACTATAGGATGAATGTTTGAGATCACTGGTTTACTTTGCATTTGTTAAATAGTGTATGTCGATATATGGCTTCGGATTTGCATTCTATTTTTATCTTCGTAAACTATAAAAGTGTGGTATTAATTTGATCACAAATGTTGTGTGATGCTTTCTATGATGAGGAACTTTACACGTTTTCAATTTCCATATTGGAAATGAATAAAAATTTGCTCAAAAGTGACACTATGTTATTATTTTTTTCCTTTGGCGAACATCTGTTAGGACCTACCTTAGATTTCATTTGATCTAAACCAGTTAACGAAAGGCGCCTAAAAATTCATTTTTAAGACCGAAAAATCCGAGGTCTCATTATAACTCTGATATCAGACTCTTTCGGCACACCATCTTTTAGTGAACTAATTGTTGACTAAGATTTTGGAAAACATTTCAAAGAATTATAGTCTTTATTGCTTAATTATGACAGAATTTGTTCTCCATTTGCCTACGCTTTACATTCCTTAGAAACATGTTATTTTAAAAATTTTTGGGAAGGATACTAAAAAACCGAGAAAATCCTATGTTTATTTTGTCTGGACGCTAAATAAGGAAGGGCCCGTAAAATACGGGGGGATGCTCGTTTTGAGGTAGCGCAGGAAACAAACCCACAAGCCTGTTCCGCCGTTGCCGACCAGGGCAGCAGCAGCGGTGGAAAGGTGGTGCGTATCGATCCCTGGCTGCGGCTGTGTGTTACAGGCAGGCGTCCGCTACCTCCTGCAGACAGCTGCTCTCCTAGCTCAACAGAAGGTTGTGCGCATCACACTGCGTGACAGACAAGCCCTACGGATGTGTGAATATAGGGGATCGGGGAATGGGGTGGGCGTTAGTTAATTTGAGAAACAATGGCACACATATTTGTAGCCGCTTTCTGCAAATCTCTCGGCATTCTCACCACATAAACAGCATTTATTTGACAGCTTAGAGTTTGTTAAAGTAAATTAAACAAACCTGTTTTCCGCTAAGAGTCTCCATTTGCCTTGAAGTAGGTTGTGCAACCCTAAACATAATGATTTATGTATAGCCATATTAGCAGAAAGTTGAAACATGTCCACTGAATGTGTGGTTGTGTTCCATTTCGAGTTGTACATTAGTATAAAGTGTTTCTCTACAATTAATACTGTTTATATGAATGTCAATTAATTTATTCCTTTACTAGCTTAAACCCGCGGTTCCGCTCGCGTGTTGGTTGATTATGATAGATAAGCTATGAGATTGGTTTTGAAGGATGAAATGACATACAATACCTTCTTTAGAAACAAAACATTTTAATCAACATTATCAGGAAAGTGAGAAGTGTAGATCAAATCAAATCACGAAATTCAACAATAATGATTGTAATAATATTACAGATCGATGATCACTTGATGCAATGAGCGAAACGTCAAATCAATTTTTTTAAAGAGATGTATTAAAAGAAATTTCTTTTTTACTGCTTCATTTATTTATTCTTGTATTTCGTAATTCGTATGCTTATCCTTACAGAGAAAGAGCTGAAGACATTGTAGTGTGCATAGACCAAAGATATGATCTGTGGCATCACGTTTCGCTATCTGTAACCTCTTTGCTATAAGGTCGCAAACGTCATCGCAGGCCTTCAGTCCGAATTTTTTTACAATTTGACGACTTTAAACCTCCACATCTTCCACCCCCTTATAGCTATCGTCATGGAACTGCTATGGTGTGCAACGGGAGACTTCGGACAGCAATTACACACAGACCATTCGTTTACGTTCTGTAGTTTTCGCTGCATAGCGGAATCTTAACACACAGACACACGTAGAATTTTATATACACCGATAACTTTCCATCCAAATATACTTCACCCTTTTATCATTATCAACCCACAAGCAACAATGCAACCAACAAAACCATTTTCAAAGAGTAAATATAATTTTCAAAGAGTAATTATTGTTCTGCATTTCGCGTTATATTCTTCAAATTACTAAATATCTATCAGATCGCTATAAAACCGTGCCTAGACGTGATAAGCGTACACTGAACAGACATTTAAATTAATATATATAGATAAATAGTTGTAAACGAATTTAAACGTAACACCCAGAAGATGGTCGCTTGCAACAGTGGCCGAAACGTCGGTAGAGTATTTGATATATTGACGATGCGGTCCAACACCCAGAAGAATTTTATAAACAACAGATAAATAGTTATCCAATCGCCATAAAACCGCGCCTAAAGCCTTCCAAGGCTAGACATTAGTAACTTTACAAATTTTTAACTCTATATGTCTTGTGGTTCAGATGTGATAAACGTGCACCGAACAGACATTCACATTTATAGATATAGATTAATGATCAATGGCCCATGTTTATATGGTCCATCCGAGTGATTGAATTTGTGTGTTTGTATGAATGTGGAAGGTTGCTTTTAACATTGACTGACTACCGCGCAATGGCTTACAGTAGCTACTTTGCGCTTTAGGCCTCGTTTACTTTAGTTAAGAACTCATGGCTCCGTACGTCGTCTGCTGGGGTGCCAGATTCACCCTTGCTTAGCAAGATGACGAGATGGACTTTTCTTACTGTAGTACTAACTTAATCAGGGACGAAGGAGGTGACAAAAGAGACATCTCTGTACCTGTAGTGGAGGGTAGTATCTCCCTCAGGTAGCGAGGGTTGGTAGACAGTATGCTTTGAACCGAGGGAAACCTCTGCCCAAGGCATGAGGCAACACTCTCCCCGCGATCGCCGAAGTGAGTATTACGTCGAATCATGATGAAGGGATTGGCATGCTGTAACACCTTTAATTTATTATGACCAGGCAGTCCTGGTTTATCAGTGATAGTTTTTCTTGAGATATTCTTTCGCTATGCGAGGCGAAGTTGCGAGTGTGAAAGTCGGGGTGAGAGTTTAAAATAGGGAAAGTTTAATTTTTAAAAACTTACAACCACCAACTGCGAACCATATTCCTAAACATGCAAAAACACTGGAACTGTGATTGCTGCTGTTTGACTCGTTTTCTAGGGGATGATATCACAAGTTCGCAGCTTTCCTTCCCTGCATATGATTAACAAAAAAATTCATAATAAAGTCATGTTCGTGAGAGAATAGTGTGTACTAACTACTATTTTTGAAAACACGTGAAAGTTCACTTTATGTTGTTTATTTCACAATATTAGAACCCTGTGGTTGATATGTCTGTACGTCGACACATTTATCCAAAAAAAAAAAAAAAAAAAAAAAAAAAAAAAAAAAAAAAAAAAAAAAAACTCGTGAGCCCCCAGACAAAATGAATATTTGTCGCCGGCCGCGGTGGCCGAGGGGACTGAGGCGCTTCAGTCACGGTCTGCACGGCCACTATGGTCGGGGGTTCGAATCCCCCCTCGGGCATGGATATTTGTGCCGTCCTAGTTCGTAAGTAGTTTGTAAGTTTAGGGACTGATGACCCTGTGGTTAAGTCTCATAAGCCTTACAAACATCTGAACATTTTTTGAATATTTGTCGCAAACTGTTTTCACACTATGTGCCTGTCTCAAACACCGTTTATGTTTATGCCTATGCGACGACACGTGTTACATTAACAAAACCCAGTCACTTTTAGTGCGATGCACACCTTGTTCCACCGGCTAATTATTCACAACACACAGTAGCACTCGATACAACTTGGTGCAGTCTACGACGAGCAACCACACTTGGCAATTGCCACACAAAAATCTAAAGTCTCCACCTGGAGATCCACATGCCGACTGATGCAGAGTGACGCCGCCCGGCCAGTTACCCCACTTGCTTCCGACTCGTCACTTCCTGCCCTCACGAGCGCGCGTGCCAAAAGCCCAACTGCCCGGGATTTTTCCCTACCTCATTAACTTCCCCATGTGAGCTGTTCTAACCGACTTACAACATTCAGCGCTCAGCCAATACATTTGTAAAACTTTACTTAAAATCAAAATAATTACACTACACATAAAATAAATTTCTTATGTTTTTATATTGGTATACATATCCTTTGCGCTATTTATTACAATCGTGCAATTTCTTATATCACAGATAAGTGATTTAACTGAATATTTCAAGATAAAATCCACAATATTAATTGAAAATAAAATGAGAAATAGTTAATATATTATTTTTATAAACAAACATTGCCATGCTAGTTGTGTAACTGTCTTGTATTCATTGGTAATGTATTACTTTTCATTGCCAATTAAACATATTACGTCAGATGTGACTATATCAGCTAAGGTACTGTTTATTTGTCAACAGGCTATTTTGTAATGAAGGCCTTAAAGGTTCCTAACTGCATCATATTACTTCAAATGCAAGTAGTATTAGAATATTTTATTTCACGTTGTGCACTGCACTGCACCTGGCACTCGCCATTGTCCCTCTCTCCACTCACCGGAAACGAAAGTGGAAAATCCTAAGCTGGAACAATCCACCAACGTCGGCCTGCTCGCTGGCCTCCCGTCAGCTACAAGCACACAGCAAATCTCAACGTGGACAATTTCTCCCTTTGGCCTAACTATAAATGTTGTCACCCAACTGCATACATACATTTCTACCATAATTAATAAGATTAAAATTGTGTAACATTTAGTGCATTGGCATGGTCAATGTTTGCAGCGAACTTCGTACTGTTTAATTATCAAATGCTATTAATTACCAATATTTCTATTGGGCGGTAATCTCACGAAGTGTTTCTTACTTTTCATAACTCCAGTAATTCAGTGAAAGTTTAGTGTCTGCAGTTTCATTCCCGTAATGAATTTTGTGTCGGATTTCTCAAGTTAGAATACACGTCTGTGGCATTCAGCCTTTGTGTAAACTTGGTACGTTTGAATCCCCTGCTGTTTTAAACTGACGTTTCGTTTCGTGTCTGTTTCTCCGAGCTCGCTAAATTCTCTCTTGGAATTTCTCAATCGATTCCGTCTTTACTATCTTGATACGACCGATTGCACAACGTGCTTTCGTTGCAGTCATTACTTTGGTCTTTGACATTCTAGAGTAAACAAAAAAAAAAAAAAAAAAAAAACCTAGCCTCCATTGTTATACTCCCCTCATTACTTTCTTTCTCCTGTCTATCATAACTTTGAATCTTACTATTCTATTTCTCTTCCTCCAACCATTCTACCTCCTCTATATCTCTTTCAGCACATTCAGTCTCTTGTGTATCTGCCCAATGTGAATAACGCACAATTTGCTGAATCATAATGCAGCAATTCCTAAATGGTTCACAATGTGAAACATGATTACTGTCTTTTGCACAGAGATAATAATAATAATAATAATTATTATTATTATTATTATCATTATTATTCTATTTGCATTATTGATACAATTATTTTCTAGCGATAATCTTTATTTTTTGGTATTTTACTTGTATTACACATGGTATGTCTGTCACATACTAAACAATTTATTGAATCTGAGTAAACCTGGTTAGGCGTAAGGTAAAGTATATAAACAAATGTATAATAAAGTTTGGATTACTGTAGGCCACATATTTATAAATATATATGGAACACTTTTAAAGAGAAACATTAGTTAATTGCTCGATAACTAATTAAGTGATTTACTAAATAAACTGGATGATAATTTTTAAAAATCTTTATAGAAGTTAGATATATAAGTAATATACAAAGTCTAACTTTCTTTACCAAATCTGGAAGATATTTTGACTAATTTATTTTAGAATTTTACTTGACACTCTATCACTGATGCAACAGATATTTTTTTCATATATGAATATATAAGTATGAAACAATATTGTTTCTGTTTCTTTTGGAAAACTACTGTAAAAAGAGCATGGGATTATAAATCTCTTCAGATTTTTTTATTTATTTTCATTTTTGAATGTGTAATTCTCTGTATAATGTAACAGAAACATATCAAAATTTATTACTGAACTCAAATTTTGTTCGATACAAAATACAGACTGGCCAATACCTGACTGCAAATACAAAAAAATAAATTAAACGTTAAAAAAAGTTCCTCATATGTATTACTCAAAGCAAATTACTAATGCTTAATTAACTCTTGTTCATTGTTCTAACAATGGGTAGCTGCACAACCACATACAAATAAGGCAATGGAAATATCTGAAATTCCCCAAAGAGAATGTCCTTAATTTATTCATCACCAGCATGTCTTTTATAGCATCGTCGTTATAAAATTACTCCTTTTGAACTTATGCTGTCTAGGGAACACAGTAAGCTAGTTTCCATTATTTAAAACATCTTCTCAGATAGTGCACTATTGTCTGACTTCTCTGCCTTCCACTGCCGAATTTCTCCATCACTGCAGTCAAATATAAACTTACCTGTAGTGAATATTGTATACACAACACAGCCCACTGTCAAGTACATATGTGGTGTACGGAACATTGTTGCAGAATAACTCGAAGGTTGCTTGATAGATTCATTTAAATTTTTCACATGATACACTAACATACATTAAGATGGATCTGGGTTACATGATTTACTGAAGAAAACTATGCAGGTTTACTAATCAAACCAGTCGGGAAAAAAATTAAGTTCTGTACTACATAAATGTTTAGTTTTCTTTATTGTTGTTTATATGAACGAGCCCAATTCGGAATCTAGGGATCGTTTGCAAAAACAAAAAAAAAAAAACAAAAAAAAAAAAAAAACAAAAAAAAAAAAAAAAAAACTATTTTGGTGCTTAGCGTTGAAGGTTGTTATGACACATATTTATTTATTTCTGTATCAGTCGCCATGACACCTTATCAATTTTCACACCATGAATTCTTCGATTCCTGATAGACTCTGGTTTATTATAACACAGCCTGACACTGTCTTTATTTGTTATCAAGACTTGATGTCAAGTGACATGTTACGATTTTTTTATTGATCAACATGGATAAGGTAGCAAATAATGTATCAACTTCATTAATCTTTTTAGTTTGTAAGTACTTTCTGAATGAAACTTCTGGGTCGTGTATAATTCATGTTTGTCATTTTAACTCCCAGACTTTTCTGAAGATGGTTTAGAAACCGAAACCGGTACAGTTACAACGGAAATAAGGACCATTATCTCAGATAACCCGTTTGACCCTGCCAACTTGTTTTATAAAGTCTCTACAGAAACCATTGCAACAGTATGTGCTGTAGCTCTTCTGAGTTAACATAACGAACCTAGTTGCAAGTTCCATAACAATTAAAATGTAACAGAATTCTCTACTCGTCTTGGAACGTTACACAGGTCATACCTATGTTCAAGAAAGGCAGTGGAAGTAACCCATTAAACTACAGGCCTATTTCATTGACGTCAATTTGCAGCAGGGTTTTGGAACATATCCTGTACTCAAAGATTAGATTAGATTAGATTAGTACTTGTTCCATAGATCATGAATACAACACATCATAATGCTGTGGAATGTGTCAGGTTAATGACAGGTGTCTTTACAAATTATTACTTTGTACTAAGTATTACATGACACAATATTTTATTTTATTTTTGTTTTCAGATTTACTAATTTATATCTAAAACTTCATCTATAGTGTAGAAGGAGTTGCCACTCAGAAATTCTTTTAATTCATTCTTAAATGCTACCTGGCTGTCTGTCACACTTTTTATGCTGTTTGGTAGGCGACCAAAAACTTTTGTGGCAGCATACTGCACAATAGCATATTTCGGTCTATCGCCGCGGTGGAGTAGCCGAGCGGTCTAAAGCGTCTCGCTGCGGACCGCCCGGTTGCTCGCCATGGAGGTTAGAGTCCTCCCTGGGGCATGGGTGTGTGTGTTGTCCTTAGGTTAGTTTACCTAGGTTTAAGTAGTTTGTAAGCTACGGACTGATGACCACGCAGTTTGGTCCGATAGATTTACAAACATTTGAACATTTTTCGGTCTATCAGTAAAAACACCCTGCTTCAGGGAACTACTATTATGTGGCTAAGAATCCTACTTATTTTGTGGACAAGCTTTTATTACACTGCTGGAAGTACCATCAATTCCACGTACGCTTTTACTCTCGAGAAAGTTTCTTCTAATTTCAGAAGGAGAGGTGTGTTGAGTTTCTATTGTATCAAATTGTGTGGGTATGGCGTCTTCCATTAACTGCCTAGATTCTTCTAACGAACATTTAGATCCTATTATCTCCGCAATATTTAAAAAATTATTATTGAAATGTTTTCAACATCTGGCTTGTTAGTTGTAAACATTTCATTCAGTTTGATGGTACTGCTGTGCTCTTGGTTGCCCTGTCTCCCTGGTAATAATATTCCAAATTCTTGTGATTTTCTTATCAGAGGTACTAATCTAAGACATGATGCATATGCTTCTGGAATTTTTAATATCTTTTCTTAATGTAGCACAGAGGTTTTTATAATTTTTGACTGTTTCTGGGTCATTTCTCTTTCTTGCGGTTAGATACAGTTCCCTTTCTCTGTTACAAGATTTTCTTATTCTTTTAGTAGGCCATGGTTTCTTGCATGGTTGCTTATCATTATATTTAACTATTTTCTTGAGGAAAAAAATTTCAAATACTCTTACAAAAATATAATGAAATAAGTTGTATTTTAAATTAGCATCAGCTTCATTATACATATCATCCCAGTCTAACTGCTGAAGGTTTTCCTTGAAATTTCTAATTGTTGAATCGTTAACTGAACGCATAACTTTGGAGAGCTGTTTTGAATTACAGAGAGGAACTATGCCATTTACTGTAACTAGCTGTGCACCATGATTGGAAAGACCATTCTCAACAGGACAAGCATTTATGATTTTAAACTTTTCTCGTCTATAAAAAAGTTATCTATCAGTGTGCTGCTGTCCTTTACCACCCGAGTAGGAAAATGAATTACAGATGACAAATTGAAAGAACCGAGTAAGATTTCCAGGTCATTCTAACTGTTACATTCCTTTAGTGAGTCAACATTGAAATCCCCACAAATAATAATTTGTTTTCCCTTATGTGATAGATAGCACAACAAGGCATCCAAATGTTTCATAAATAACTGAAAGTTTTCTGAAGGGGACCTATATACTGATACAATTATAAAATAATAAGCGTTTTTCAGTTTAAGCTGACAGGCACATGCTTTTATATGTTGCTCTACACAAAACCTTTTAGTTTCTAAACTTTTTGCACAGTGATAACTTTTGACATAGATGGCAACTCCTCCTTTCACCTTATTCTCTCTATTCATATGAGCTGTTAGCTTGTATCTGCTTATGTTTTTCCACATCCGTCAAAATGTGATGGTGAGTCAGGCATAGTACATTTATTACATTATCTGATTCTATGTCATCGAAACAAACCAGTACCTCGTCTACTTTGCCCTTTAATCCCCCAATATTTTGGTGAAAGATAGTAAAATTATTTTCTACTTTAGTTTTGTGAGACTCAATTTTATTCTTTAATCCTACAATATTTTGGTGAAATACGGTACATTATTTTTTACTTTACTTTTGTCAGAGACAAGTGAGCTTTGAGCATCTTTAGCACATGCCTGCCTGAGCTTCCCGTTGGACCCTGGTCTTAGCCTAAAAAAGAGGTACATTCATGAATTGCAGTGTCCTCCCTTAAGGATTTTGCTATTAACCCACTCACTTTCTTATTGAAGTGTAGGCCATGCCTTGTGAAGTCCCACCTATCTATAGCCTCAACTGGAACCAAACCAATGTCTGACAGAGTGGCCGCCCTACGCAACTGATCTAACTCTATACTGACCCTCCTGACAGAGCAGTTCAACTGGGGCTGATCATGTCGCACGAAAGCAGGCACCGGACCAACATTTATGTGGGTCATTGCAGAGGCTATTTTCACCAGGTCACACTCGATACTGTAGCTTTGATCCCTATCTATTCTGTTTACCACTCCACCCACTACCACAACATGATCTTGTTTAGTGAAATTTTTGCACAGGGACCCTAAGACAGACACTGGGCTTGAAAACGTTTGTGACCTGGTACCAGTCACCTAGTTTTTCCTGCAAAATCTGGACCACACCTCTTCCATGGCTGCTACCTAGCAACAGAACTTTCTTCCTACTTCCTATTTTTTAAACTGTTCTCTTTCTCTGCCCCTGTACCCAGCTATCACTTTCCACCTCTGGTTACCGTTCTCGACTGACTAAATCGCAGGAGGGAAGTGACAAAACCACGAAGTATAAAATCACAAGTGAAATTTAACCCCAACTCCAGTCCCAGTATATTTTGATCTACAAATAGCGTCCCCTCTGCTATACGATAAACTCTAACCTAACTACTACCATTCAACTGCCCTGCTGGTGTCGCCAGCGTCTTCCGCCTCGGAAGACAAGACAAATGAAAGATATTCAATATAAACAAGATAATACTATTGATATCCCTTCGGAAAAAATTCATACAATAGTGTCCAAATAAAGTGGAGAAAATAATTCTGAAATAGGACAACCACCTATCAATAACTATAAAAATACAGCTGATGGTTGATAATATGCGTTTCCTAAAAAGGGATAATTTTAACATAAGTACCTAACTACATAATTTACTAGCTGAAAACCCAGCGTTGCCCGGGTATTTACATATTAATTCTTATATTTCCTAATTCGTATGCTTATCCTTACAGAGAATGAGCTGAAGACATTGTAGCACGAATAGACCAAAGATATGGTCTGTCGTATCACGTTGCCATAGACATACATTACTAGACTGGCAAACCTCCCTCTGTGACTGAAGCCTGACGCCGCCATCTTACCTTACCTCACGTCAAAAAGTTTCCGTACGGTACTGCTATGACCTTCTGATACGATATGACGTTGTAAGGTTTAGTGGTTGGTTTGAACGTGATTTGCATTTGAGCTAATACTTTTGTGCTAATTGAATTTAACTTAAAGGCGTAAATTGTCGAATCGTGTTATAAGAACGTGTTACGTACGGTTAAGTTTTACTTAGCGTCCAGGCGGCCTCCCGTGATTATGTTGTCAGTCATGTGACGTTTCCAGTCACGTGACGACGCAAATGTTTTGATATGAAGTTTCGTTTACGAGGCAATTACTTTTACTGAGTGAACGAGGCGTTCATACAAGAATCTGTCAACCATAGAGCAGAAACAGCGTTATTTATTTACTTCATTGTCTGTACGAAACACTAATCAAGTTACTCCGGTGTGGATTTCTAAGAATATTAATATCCTGGCGAGGGCTTTCTACCGTTTTGGTAATGTTGCCAACATAATCATGCGAGGCTGCCAAGATGGTATGTAAATTTTTACCGTTACATACAGTTAAAAAAGACTGAAAAACACTCAGAGGAATAAATATATGTCCTATCCACGACAAATACCACATTTATAACGGTCATACTGTTAAAAGAAAAGCCCAAGTTGATTGAAACTGGTAACGGATTAATAAAAACAGGAAACTCGACTCATTATTGTGTCAAAGCAGACTAGATTTCGTAAGAACTGTCAAATGAAGAAGAATACGTGTTATCCACGAAAAAAACACTTATGATGACCAAAACGACTGAAAAAAAATCTGAATTTGAATGAATTTGGTACAGATTAATAATGACAGCAAATCAATGCTGTACGTGTCAAAGCTTACTCTAGCTGCAAAAATTCAACCATATACAACACACGAATTTCCCAAACGTCAAAATTCTAAAGACAACGTAACTATGTCAGCTCATTGGTTTTTTACGACTGTTATCTGTAATAACACAAACGACGACTGACACGTTTATAGTATAGAAAGATGGCGGCGAGACTTCACTGACACCAATGATACTGTATACGGCATTGCCAGTCTAGTAGTGTATGTCTGTGCACGTTGCGCTGTATGTAACCTCCTTGCTGTAGAGTCGCAAACGTCATCGCTGGACTTCAGTCCGAAGTTTTTCATAATATGACGACTTTCAACCAGCATATCTTCCACCCCTTATAGCTATCGGCGTGGAACTGCTATGGTGTACAACGAGAGACTTCGGACAACAATTACACAAAGACCATTCGTTTGCGTTCTGTAGCTTTCGCTGCAGAGCGAAATATTAAAACACACATACACACACGTAGAATTTTATACACACCGATAACTTTCCATCCCAATATACTCCACCCTTTTATCATTATCAACCCTCAAGCAACAATGCAACCAATAAATCATTATCAAAGAGTAAATATAATTTTCAAAGAGTAATTATTGTTCTGCATTTCGCGTTATATTCTTCAAATTACTAAATATCTATCAGATCGCTATAAAACCGTGCCTAACACCTTTCTCGGGTATAAATTAGTAACTGTACAAATATTTGCCGTTCGGACGTGATAAGCGTACACCGAATAGACGTTCACATTAATATATATGGATAAATAGCTATCCGACCGCCATAAAACGGTGCCTAAAGCCTTCCCCGCGTAGACATTAGTAACTGTACAAATTTTTAGCTCTTTATGTCTTGTGGTTCAGACGTGATAAACGTACACCGAAGAGACATTCACATTTATAGATATAGATTGACATCGGAACTGCTCAAGTATTATACTGACTAGTTAGACTTAAGCAGTTCTCTCATGTCGTGTAGCAACAGTTTCGTAGATAATATGATAGCAACAGTTTCGTAGGTAATATGATAGTTTGATTGATGTAATTCCCAGATATTGTTCAGATTGTCCTTAAAATGTCAGAAATATTTACTTCGAAATTATTTTCTTGTTATTTATGTAGCCCAAATGTTATACTGTTGATCAAGAAAAGAAATTGTCTTATAATAAGGATTTTTCATAATAGCATTTTGCAATTGTATGCAGACATATATTTACATTTTATCACAAAGAAGTTTAAGTAGGGGACCGACAAAACTCGTCTCCCAACATGAATATTGGGATGTCGCAATAAGTCTTTTTAGTTCGTGTACTAAGGAAGATACCTCAAGATGCTCCTCTAACGCTGCGAAATGGCCGTGACCCAGTAAAGCTATAAAAGACTGCTTAGGCGGATTATGAAAATTCATTGAAAGGAATCCTGGCATAATCGTCGTGTTAACAATAAATAATATTTTAGATATGAACGTCATTTGGCTGTTAGCTGTTTATCATACCCACGTAATAATCCCTAGCGAAATTTAGGCATACGTCTTTTCTCGATTTGCACATTCACTGACATGTCGTTGCTTCTATATACCTTATCTGTCTTTACTTTCATTGCACGGGTCGCTAATGTGAGCTTGTCTCTGTTATTCCTAATGATGTTGCGTCTTACGGCGAGATTTAATTTTGTTCTGTGTCATCGGAGATATGAAGATGTTGTTTCCAAACATACCATAATTACATGCGACAAGGTAGACGTACAGCTCCACGAAACCATGCAGATAATCACCGGCACATTAAAGTCTACTCCAACACCGTGTCTCTCCGTCATCGCTAATATAGCTCCACCAAAATTAAGAAGACAAAAAGCATCTTTTAAAAAATGGGAAAAATAGTAAAAATAAATGAAGAAAAATGTTTACCTGTACAGAATGTAATAAAAAATTGGCCAAATTACCGTTTGAAATCACGAAAACCGATAGGGTAAGGTGGTACAAATTCGATATAGGTACAATTCCGATCAACATAAGGTTTCGCGCCATTTTTCAGTCTCGTAGTGTTGGTAGCACTTGCCTTTGTGTGGCGTAGTAGTGTAGCAGGTTTCTACAGCTCCTCCTGTGTTTTCCACGAATACACCACTTTGTACTACGGAGATATAAATTTTTTCCTGTTAAGAGGTAAGTAAAGCTACTTAGTCTAACGCGCTCTTATAAATTTTATAGTTTCCACGCGCTTGCAAATTCTATATTAGTGAGGTTAGAAACTTGTTTTCCATTCTGGCGTGTTCTGAGGCACCTACAGAGAAAGCCTCTGTGACATGTGCTGCCATTTCTTGGCAAAATTCATTACTATTTACTCGTGAATTCACTCACGCCAGAAGTACATTTTCGATCATAAAAATGGTACAATTTCGATACCCTAGTACAATTTCGATCAATGCAGTTTTTCAGTTTAGTCCGTCACGATTGGTTACCATAGAAACATTATACACAATTATTGCAAATAAATTTTGTATATTGAAAGATTTTCCTACGCGATTTTTAAAGCCACCTCTTATTTTCTAGATGCCACGAAAACGAGCAGAAAAGAAAATCAACAATAAATGGAGTCCAGCTGCGACACTTCAACAAATACAAAACAATGGGTAGCCCTATTACAGTTGCCGGCCGCGGTGGCCGAGGGGACTGAGGCGCTCCAGTCACGGTCTGCACGGCCACTACGGTCGGGGGTTCGAGTCCCCCCTCGGGCATGGATATTTGTGCCGTCCTTAGTCTTAGCTAGTTCATAAGTAGTTTGTAAGCTTAGGGACTGATGACCTCGTAGTTAAGTCCCATAAGTTCTACAAACATTTGAACATTTGAACTATTACAGTTCTTATTGTTGACAACCATGGCAGCCACACCAGCTTAGATGCTGTAGAATATTGTCGGGAAAATGGGATAGAACTTTTGGGTTTGCCTCCGCACAGTACACATGTACTGCAACCATTAGATAGAACTTTCTTCAAGTCCCTAAAGGCTCAGTATCACAGAAATGCAACTAACTGGATTCATCGCAATCCCAATGAAAACATTACAAAACAACGATTCTGTACTATTTTCTGTGATGCCTGGGGCAAAGCAGCGTCCATTGGGTGCGCAGTCAAAGGGTTCCAATGTACATGAATAATGCCATTTTGCAAAGACATTGTTCCCGAGGAGAAATTTGTACCTTCAGCGTTATTCGAGGCTCCTGCTCCTTCAATCTCCACCAGTAAGGTTACTAACAGCATTATGGGAGAAGAACCCTCATCGTCAAAAGATGTAACTGAAGAACACGGCAAATCCGTAACGCCAGGGTCCAGTACAATTTCTCAGCACGATGCTGTCAGGGACATTTTGCCAAGTCCAGAGAAAAAATTATCGTTTCGGAAGAGGAAAACACAGACATCAGCTACACTCACTTCAGTTGAAAACCTGGATAACCTCCGCAGCAAGAGGAAACCTTTCGAACAGGACACAAGGAAAACAATGAACAAATGCAACAAGAACAATAAACGGAAATGTACGTCTGTGGGTAATGATGAAAGAAGTTTACCAAGCTTCAATTCGCCAGCAAACAACGAAAATAATTGTAGATTTTGTTTATTGAATTATTATAGTGCAGAATCAGTAGCTAAGGGTGACTGGATTCGCTGCCAAAAATGCAATGTTTGGTACCACGAATTATGCGTTGGTTCCCCCGGGAAAAAGTGCTTTATATGTGGAAGATGCAAGTGATCAAAATTGTACCAGGAAGTGATCACAATTGTACCTAGTGTGGTACATTTTCGATCGATTCTTCTCAATTATGTAAACTCTTTTTGTATTTATACCAACTTTTGTAATTGTATAATATTTGTGTTACATATTCATTAAAAATCCAAGAACAAATTACATAGCTAAAATTATTTCTTTTCTCAATATATTTCCAGTTACAAAAACAAGTGTCCGAAATGATCGGAATTGTACCACCTTACCCTATGGAATAACTGCTATATAAGAGGAGAGGTCACCTTCAACCTAAAAGAGAACTGGAAAAAGGAGTGGGAGAATTCAATCTGTAATCATCACCTCGTAAGTGATCCCTCAAAAGAACTAAAAGGGTTCAACTTCGCAAGAAAAGACTGGATTATTTTCAATCACATCAGAAGTGGCCATGAAGTGGATTCAAGATCTGGACATTGACTTGTAGCCAAACGCTTGTCTCACATGACACATGTCGTAATTCCAAGTGTTCTGTCATAATTATATCACTGATCACTCACATGTACCGAAAATGAGCTCTTGTACAATCTTTTACTGATATTTGTATATATATTCTTTTTTCTTTGTTTAATTATATTTGTATATATGAGGAGCAACTTTTCAAAACGCATTATGTCCACTGGTGGACAAAATTAAGTTTGATATGGAATCCGGTATTTTATTATCCGCTACACACACTCCTGCATTCATATTGTGTCAAAACGCATTTTATCACCTTCAAAAAGAGCGCTGAAAAGTAGCAGATGCAACAAATAGCATTTCGTCCTCTAGTCCTCTCGTATGATTGAATCAAACTGCATTATCAGTTGCGTTTGTTTTATTAAGCTATGTTGGCTGCAATGTAAGACTCGTGGACTAAAGCGAAACCATTTGACTGACCAACAATGATCAGTTAATATTTGTTTTCAGTAGTACAGCATTGTTGTGTATAAACGTTTATCATTCTGTCTGTTAGGAAGTCAGGCGTAAAATCATTGTTGTGCTAAGATGGAGAGTATTATAGCGAGTGAATGTGTGTCTGTTGGAGAGGAAATGAAACATGGAACGAGAAAACGAATAATGAGAAAATCAAAAAGGGTAGATTGTGCAACAGAAACTAACAAAACGCACTTTGTCCATCAGAAAAGTGCTCATAGCTTGAAAATATAAAAAGCAATTTCCTTGTATCAAACACATTTGGATCAAAACCCCTACCTAAGTATGTTGTGCAAATTTCGGAATAATAAATCGAATATTTTTGGCGGTGTACGTTTTCCGATTCTCCTGACAAATTTACTTTTTGGGACATAATGCGTTTTGAAAAGTAGCTCCTCATATGCTGCTGTCATGTGCCATACGATAAATAAATAAATACATGCGACAAAGGCAAGAGATTATTAGACGGCGGTGCTCTTCGCATGACGTAGCAGGGCAGACGTGCGGGGACCGCGGGCAGACGGAGCGGTGTATGCAGGGCGGCGGTAAGCGCGTGAGGAGCGCCGTAAACTCGCACCGCGGGCCCCAGCACTGCGCCTTGCGGATCGCTTACGAGCGCCCCTAATTAAGCCTGCCGGCTGTAAAGTTTTACAGGCGCGCCGCCTGCACTCCGCGCTCCCACGCGGTACACAGGGGCGCACACTGCACTATGAGCAGCTTTACTCACGGGACTGGAGCTTAGTTCGTCTCGAAATATTTAATGCACTTCACAGGTCGTAGCGCGGCTCGTAAACATCTAGCAAATCTCTCCCCACAAATAAGAACAGAACTAGGAATAGTGTACGACCGTAATACACGCTTTCAGTGTTTGATGGACTTGCTTTTGCAATGTTGATAATTTTACAGTCCGAGGAAAACTGCAAACTTAACGAAAGAAGGAAGCTCAGAGTTTAACGTCCAGTCGACAGCGTGGTCATTAGGGACGGAGCTTACGCTCGGAATGTTTTGGGTAAGGATATGGAAGGAAATCGGCCGTGCCCTCTGAAAGGAACCATCCCGGCATTTGCCTGGAGTGATTTAGGGAAATCACTGAAAACCTAAATCAGGATGGCCGGAGGTGGATTTGAACCACCATCCTTCCGAATTGCAAACTTAACAAGAATGACAAATATTTCTATCTCCGCACAAGAAAGAAAAGCAGAAAAAATTCACATATATCTTGGCCAGTACCCATGACATAGAAGCGGAGAAATACCTCCGCACAGTATTTGCTCCACACCTTGCCATTTAATCAAAGCGCCTCTGAATGTGAATCTAAGTTTCAACAGTTCCTCATGCTACCATTAATTTCTAAAGTCGATGTTCTGTAGCAGTGTGTGTTATATCCAGGAACAGACGTTGTGCAAGCATAGGCCAGACGTTTTCGATAGACGAGAGATCAGAAGAACAGGACGTCAAAGAGAGCAATGCAGTCCGATAAGCGGAGAGGAAGTCTTGATCCACGCGTTAGACAGGGGTAGCACACTGCGCTATGAGCAGCTTTACTCACGGGACTCGAGCTTAGTTCGTCTCGAAATATTTAATGCACTTTACAGGTCGTAGCGCATCTCGTAAACATCTAGCAAATCTCCCCCCACAAATAAGAAGAGAACTAGGAATAGTGTACGACCGTAATACAAGCTTTCAGTGTTTGATGGACTTGCTTTTGCAAGTCCTCGGTTGCTAATTTTACAGTCCGAGGAAAACTGCAAACATACCAAAGGAAGGAAGCTTGGAGTTTAACGTTCAGTCGATAGCGTGGTCATTAGAGCCGGAGCTTATGCTCGGAATGTTTTGGGTAAGGATATGGAAGAAAATCGGTCGTGCCCTTTGAAAGTAACTATCCCAGCATTTGCCTGGAGTGATTTAGGAAAATTGCTGAAAACCTAAATCAGGATGGCCGGAGGTGGATATGAACCACCATCCTTCCGAATTGCAAACTTAACAAGAATGACAAATAGTCCTATCTCCACACAAAAATGCAAATATATCTTGGCCAGTACCCATGACGTAGAAGCGGAGAAATACCCCCACACTTTGCCATATAATCAAAGCGCCTCTGAATGTGTTTCTGAGTTTTGACAGTTCCTATGCTACCATTAATTTCTAAATTTGATGTGCTGTAGCAGCGTGTGTTATATCCAGGAACAGACATTGTGCAAGCATATGCCAGACTTTTTAGATAGACGACAGATCAGAAAAATAGTACGTCGAAGACAGCAATGCAGTCTGTTAGGCGGCGAGGAAGTCTTGATCATTCTGTTTCACATAACATTTTTAATAAAAGGTTTTCAGCCGAGATCGCTTTCTTCTTTTAAATATATGACCGGTTTCGGCGTGCTAGACGCCATCTTCAGACCTGTCGTAATTTTTTACATCACTGCTATAACAACAATTTCTAATATAGCACATTGTTGTTATAGCAGTGATGTAAAAAATTACGACAGGTCTGAAGATGGCGTCTAGCACGCCGAAACCGGTCATATAATTAAAAGAAGAGACCGATCTTGGCTGAAAACCTTTTATTAAACAATTCTAGATCGCCCCAAGAATGTGTTCCTTATATTCACATAACATTGATACAATGCTTCTGTAAGCAAGCTCTGGAAGTACGGAAGGACAACAGGCTTAAACACATTAGAGGTGTCGTGCTGGCTGGTTAGTGTACTGGAAATCTATTAGAGGAGTGTGGGAGTGAAATCCAGTACCAGTCCAAACCATAAACCCGACTGTAGGATCAGAGTGCCACTGGATAAAACAACAATCCAGCCATCGTTCTTGAAAAACACCGCACTGATCTTCCAATTAGATTGAAGTGCCACCTTCCTGAAAGAAAGCTGTAGTGCTACATAATGCTTCACCGTACTGGTTACTGATGTTACTATAAAGGTTTGTTTCCACTTCCCATACAAGTGGTGATTACTTTTGAATTAAGCTTTGAGTTATACAAATGGAAATAATACAGCCCTCGGTAGCAAAGATAAAATGTATTTTACCTGGTTTCGGCCATTAAAAAGAATGCCATCATCATAAATTACTAAAACTGCCTATGAAATAAATTACAAAAGTTTTCAAAAGTGAAACAATTTTTAAATAAAATATAAGTACATTTTGATGTAAAGCATATAACGGAAATTACGTGTCACATGATAAAATAACATATTAGCCATAAAACTTAAGTAAAAATTGTTTTAAAGTGAAATATCTGGGTAGTCACTAACGGCTGATCACATTCTTAAAGAAGACTCTTTTACCATTCTGTACATCAAACTAGTAATTGCACTTTATTTAAAAAATGTTTTGGGCCATTTTGCAATTTGTGTTATAGGCGATATCACTAATTTCTAGTGAAGGCATTCTTAGTTGTTGCCGAAACTAGGTAAAATATATTTTATCTCTGCGACCGAAGGCTGTTTTACTACCATTGGGTCATTAATGGGATCCAAGAGGTCAGCAATCCTTTTGTGGTAATCTTCGCACTTCATCATCTGCCAGTTCGAACTCTTGTCCTCTTAAAGTACGAAAATTTCCACAAAAATATTACTGACCTTTTGAATACGGTTACTGATTTAAAAAAAGTAAAGAAGGCTCTAACAGAAAACCTTTTGAGAGTTACCAACCAACTGGTAAAACAGTTGTCTCTCCCTAAGTACGATAAAAAGCAACTCTGCACAACAGAAACTTATCCACCAAGGTACATGAAACTTCGATTCCTTTAAGATCGATTGCGAGTGCCATAGGATCTCCTACGCATGAGGTGGCCAGGTATGTCCTCTCTATACTGGAGCCGTACACTGTATGTAATGCTGCTTTTGTATGAAAATGGGTGTTGCGTGTTAAAGTTGAGGTTGGGGACCGCAAATGAAATTTTGCCAGATAGTGAAATATTTTTAAATGAAAATACTGAGCAATTTTGATAAGGAAGGGACAATTTAATCAAAATTATTGGATTCCGCCATTAAATGGTAACGGTCGTGACGTTGGTAGCAAATACAACACCAGAAAGCAACATTACAGAAGAAGTCAACGGAATCTAAATTTTACGTTATTGGGAGCTGGTACTAATATTTCGGTCATATTCTGCAGTGATTCTACCTTAGATGACTGGAATATTACTTCGATAAATTGATGCTGGGATTGTGCGTTTCGGTAACTATTGTTCTATGACCACATTGAAAATTAATCATGATAGTCGCCATAAATTGCAAAATTATAGGATTTTATAAACATCGCGAAGATTTTTCTGCAAGCATCTAATAAACCATTCATAGACACGAAATAAATAAAAGTTACACAGAGAATGTTCTAGTACAATCGCGAAACAAATCGCAACAATACCCGAGCATCACATTATGAACCACTGGATCTGCTGAAAACAAATAACTTTAAAATTAGTGAGAATCGAGAAGGGATTGTAAGTAAGATATTTCATATTAAATGTGGGGGGTTTATTGAAATAATTAGTAAAAAAGGAGCTAAGCTCACACTTAGGAAAAATCCTGGAACACGTCCTAATACACCGAGGAGAAAACAGTAAGTGACGAACAGTTCCGCTCTCTCCCTTCAGCTTGTTGCAAAAAACGTTGAACGTGACAAATATCAAATGTTTCTCGATACGCTGGCAGAGAGAGGGGAGAAGTCAGCGACAAGCATCGAACAAGTTATTTTAAAAAAATCATTAATGTATTACTACACGATAAAACATTTACATAAGGAAATCTGTGCATATTATTGTAAAAGTAATGGAGATTAATGTCAGCCCCTGGTGATACTCTTGTATTGGCCCTCTTTACCATGGTCCCTGTAAACGAAACTATTTCATACATAGCGAATATGTTCCCATTTGACATAGTGGCCTTATTCAGACACTGCCTGACTACAATATACTTCCAGTACGAGGTCTATGAGCAAATTGACGAGGTGGCTACGGGCAGCCCTCTTAGTCCATCTGTTGCAAATTTATTTACGGAGTTTTTCGAAGAGCGAGCACTGCAGCCAGCCAGATTGAAAGCAGCTAAATAGTACGGCTATGTGGACGAAACCTCCGTAGTGTGGACTCACGGTGAAGAAGAAATTGATGGTTTCTTGATGCATCTAAATGGCATTAATCCCAAGGTACGTCGCGGAAGAAAAGCAGTGCGCATATGCACCCTATTGCGGTGCGTGCGGCCGTTAGCCGTCGGGGAGTTTGATTTTTATTTTGTTTATTAATTATTTTCTTTGTATGTTCACTGTTCCTTAGAAGTAAAATGGACGTTTGGTTTTTACATTCCATACAGAAACTTGTATATAAGTTATATCAGTACTTTAGTATTACTGAAATCTCTAATATAAGGGGAAATACAGGGTGTCACAAAAAGGTACGGCCAAACTTTCAAGACACATTCCTCACACACAAAGAAAGAAAAAATGTTATCTGGAGATGTGTCCGGAAACGCTTATTTTCCATGATAGAGCTGATTTTATTACTTCTCTTCAAATCACAATAATCATGGAATGGAAACACACACCAACAGAACGTACCAGCGCGACTTCAAACATTTTGTTACAGGAAATGTTGAAAACGTCCTCGGTTAGCGAAGATACATGCATCCACCTTCCGTCGCATGGAATTCCTGATGCGTTGATGCAGTCCTGGAGAATGGAGTATTGTACCACAGCCGTCCACAATACGAGCACGAAGAGTCTCTACATTTGGTACCGGGGTGACAAGAGCTTTCAAATGCACCCATAAATGAAAGTCAAGAGGGTTGAGGTTTGGAGAGAGTGGAGGCCATGGAATTGGTCCGCCTCTACCAATCCATCGGTCACTGAATCTTTTGTTGAGAAGTGTACGAACACGTCGACTAAAATGTGCAGGAGCTCCATCGTGCATGAACCACATGTTGTGTCGTACTTGTAAAGGCACATGTTCTAGCAGAACAGGTAGAGTATCACGTATGAAATCATGATAACGTGCTCCAGTGAGCGTAGGTGGAAGAACATGAGGCCCAATCAGGAAATCTGTGTTGATGACGTGGTTGCACAATTGCGTGCGGATTCTCGTCAGCCCACACATGATGATTGTGAAAATTTACAAATGTTCAAATGTTTGTAGAACTTATGGGACTTAACTACGACGTCATCAGTCCCTAAGCTTACAAACTACTTATGAACTAGCTAAGACTAAGGACGGCACAAATATCCATGCCCGAGGGGGATTAGAACCCCCGACCGTATTGGCCGTGCAGACCGTGACTGGAGAGCCTCAGTCCCCTCGGCCAACGCGGCCGGCGAAAATTTACAATTTGATCACGTTGGAATGAAATTTACATTTAAAGAGAAATACTAAACTGAGCTGTAACATGGAAATTAAGCGTTTCCGGACACGTGTCCACATAAAATATTTTCTTTCTTTGTGTGTGAGGAATGTTTCCTGAAAGTTTGGCCGTACCAAATTTTCAAATGTTTGTATACCTTCTGGGACTTAACTACGGGGTCATTAGTCCCTAAACTTACAAACTACTTATGAACTAGCTAACACTAAGGACAGTACAAATATCCATGCCCGAGGGGGGATTCGAACCCCCGACCGCAGTGGCCGTGCAGGCCGTGACTGACGCGCCGCAGTCCCCTCGACCACCGCGGCCGGCTTGGCCGTATGTTTTTGTAACACCCTGTATAATACACCATGTCTGTCCCAATAATTATGATTACGTAGTAGACATTGTTCACGGCTACAGCCTATAGTTACCTCCTTTAAGTACGAGAGGTCAGGAATATATTTTAATTCCGAGTGTCGATATACATGCATACCATCCTACATGTACAACTGCTTTGAACTAAACTTTAAATACTGTAAAGTGCATTCGATGGCTGTACTCGTATATTCGTGTTTGGTTCGCTCTATTTGCTTGTGTGAGTGTCTATGTGACAATTGAGAGCGACGCCCTGGCGTCACTGCAAGTAATCACGCGCAGTCCCCCCCCCTTCCCCACACAATTCCCGCCAACCTAGGACCCAGCCTTTCGGCGGCTTCCGATCCAAATTACGCTAAATGCACTCCCATTAACCGCCGGCGCGGCAGACGATGCCACCCCCTCCCCACGCTGCCGCCGTCGCTTTGTAATTGCTACCAAATTATCCGAACCGCGCGGCTAGCAGCAGTCGCCGAGGGGTCCCGCAAAAATGCTCCACCAGTGGTGAGGAGGGGGGGGGGCGAAATAGCCCATATCGCCCCACTCGTACAAACCACTCGTGGCTGCTCAATCCATTTCAGAAATAATTTCGCACAAAAAAGAGAAAGAAAACGGGAAGAGACGAAGAAGTAGAAGAAAGGGAGACGCCTTTCACTGATATCGGAATAGGCTGGGGAGTGGGACGCGTATTGATTGGATCCCAGCGGTTTCCGGCGAGTACGCTCTTTTAATTCAATGTTACCAATTACTGGGGAGCCCTGGTGCCGCCAAGAGTGGCTACAGGCCTGCTGAGTGCGTTCGGCTTCGACGCTCGTGTCTGAGTGAACTGGAGTGGGAGAGAGAGACAGGGGAGCAGCTGTTGGCGCGGATGGGGGGTTGGAGGGGAGGGGCGCAGGTCTGTTTTACGATATTGCTTCCGCTCTCAGTTTAAACGGCGAGCGCGCGCAGGAAGCCGGCAGAGGCTCGCGCGAGCCGGCTTCAAAAAGCAATTTCCGGTAATAAAAATTTCGTTAGAAAATTTCGCCACTTAGGTGTGTTACAAATTTCGTTTTCGTCGCCGCGGACGCATCCCCCTCCCCCTCCTCCTCTCCCATTCCCAACCCTCCTGCCCCTCGAGGAGGTTATGACTACTATTAAAAAGCAGACGTGGAAATTAACTCGGCGGCGGTGGAGCACGAATAATTTTCTGCGCGTCTCTCTGCGTATGTGTGTGTGTGTGTGTGTGTGTGTGAGTGTGTGCATGTTCGCTATAAAGAGAGAGGGAGACAGAGAGAGCAATAACTACGCCGTTCCGAATTACGCTGCCCAATTACGCTGCTCGGCATGGCCGGTATGTAGTCTGCCTCCCGTCGAATTTCGCGATTCTCCATTTCTGTACCACTGCACTGCGAAAAGCAAAATACACCGTTTGTTGTACCATCGTTTCGACTGATGCGCGTGGCTATATAAGCCGCATGCACGTTGGTAAATCGTAACGATGGTAACCCAGAGGTTACTTCTAGGTGAAAGCCATGAGACATACACTAATCAAAACTGTTAGGGGATCAGTTAAGACAGCAAGGTTCTGAAATATTGTCATCGTTAATATGAACTACAATGGTTCCACTACTCAAACTAAGATGGTGGTGGTAACAGAAATTTGCTGCAGAGAGAGTTGATGATGTGTTTACCGAACAAATAACAGAAGCAATTAGCAGGACCTCGACGCGATTTCGGCCAACAGGAACCGTTAAAAGAAGGCAAGGAAACGGTCGTCCAGAGATAAAATCAGCAAGATCTGTTTAAGCAAAATCCTCCACCCTTATTAATAAAGTTTTCAGCTAGTTTTATTTCTATCGCTTCCTTGATAACACAATCCCAGTAGCTGGAAGTGCATGCCACAAATTCCGTGTTCTTATATCCCATACGGTGACCTGAGTAAGGACACTCTTCAGCTACAGAAGATTTGTTTGGCAGTTGTAAACGTTTGTGACATTTATCCTCAATACAACGGTCATCAACAGTCCTAAGAGTTTGACCAACATATGACATGCCACAGCTACACGGGATACGGTAGACACCCGTCTTGCACAAGCTGAGATCATCCTCTACGGATCCCAACAGTGCCATAATTTTAAATGGTGGGCGAAACGCACATTTTACATTGTTTTTACGCAAAATGCGGCCAATCTTGTTGGAAGTGCTGCCAACTGACGTGGGTGCCGACTCTTTGCTATCATCACTAGCCCATTGTACATGTGGTCGATAGCGCAAAGCTCTTTTTTAATCTGCCCTTCACTATAGCCATTTTTCCATTCTGTCGAAGAGTTACCCCCACATGGGACAGCTCAGTGGGACAACTTTCGGAATCAGAAATGACGTGAGCACTATGCTCTAAGTTTCGAAGAACCCCTTCACGTTGAGCTGGGTGGTGACAACTATCAGCTTGTAGATACAAATCGGTATGAGTTGGCTTCCTATAAACAGCATGTCCGAAAGTACCATCTGCCTTTCTCCTGACCAACACATCCATGAAGGGAAGGCCACCATTCTTTTCCACTCCCATTGTGAAACGGATATTGGGGTGGATTGAATTTAGATGTTCCAAAAAATAAATCAAGTTCTCACTACCATGAAGCCAAAAAATACGAGTGTCGTCTACATATATGAAGAAACAAGCAGGTTCCAACGCCGCTGACTCCAGTGCACGATCTTCAAAGTCCTCCATGAATACATTAGCAATGATAGGTGCCAAAGGGCATCCCATCGCAACTCCATCTGACTCCTCATTGTACTCATCATTGAATAAAAAGTAGGTGGAAGTCAAAACATGTCAAAATAAATTCGTTAAATCAGTACCAAACTTCGTCTCAATTAGTTGCAACAAATCAGACAGAGGAACGCGAGTGAAAAGAGAAACCACATCGAAACTGACTAAAATATCCGAGTCAACCAAATTAGTTAGTCGGTACCCACGTACGTGACCTTTCTGCAATACGTTGGCAGCACATCCAACAAGATTGGCCGCATTTTGCGTAAAAGCAATATAAAACCGATGTTTTTTTTTTTTTTTTTTATTTTTTTAATTTTTTTTTTTTTTTTATCGATATCGTGATCGTTTTCATCTTTGGTCTTGTCGGCGCTGCGTGCTTGCTTGCTCGGTGTGTGTTGTCTTTCCTGTTCACTCATGGAAAACCGAGGTTTCAAAGATCGTTGCACAATGCTTCCTCACTACAGTTTCGCCTTGAAAATGTCAGGGTGGCCTCCTGCCAAAATATCGGCCGTCGTCGATTTTGTTACCTGGCTGCATACCCGTAAGTTTTTGGAAAATCCTACAACTATTACAGTGCTGGATATTGCAGAGATGGAAAAATGACCGAATATCCCTCAGGAGCCGATTGATATCCTCATATTGTCCGTTCCACGCAGGTATGCAGCTGTACTGGCCGTCCGAGCTGAACACGCACCATATTAGAGGGGAAGGAGAATTACTTTTTCACTATTATGGTAGCCCCATGGTGCCATATAAGTCTCAAGTAAAGAGTTGAGCCCTCAACTGTATCACACACAAATTGCTACTGTAACCATTATCTGAATGAAATTCGTTACCATACGTATCGTGTGTATGATATCTCACCTGACCCCTAACTGTTTCGACCAGTGTGCCGACAGTATCCACAATTAATTATCTGTTGTTAATGGACACTAAGGAGTAACAGTTCCACCTAAATGTAGCCAGGGTTCAGTAAGACACGCGGTTGCCCGTGTTTTAGTGGTGTGTGTGTGTGTGTGTGTGTGTGTGTGATTTTGCTGCAGAGACATCCCCTTGGTGATGGCCCCCTGACACTCTCAACCTTATTAACAACACGTCTGCGGCAAGGCGTCTGCTCACCACTGAAAAATGACCCTCCTACAACAGTGCATTCCTCAACGCTGGTACACTGTCCCACCTAAGACTCGCTTGGAGGTACACTACACGGAGCGAATTATCAATACCAGTTTTCACCTGTGACATTTCTTATCAGTACTATTTATTTCCAATTATCTGTTTACTAATGATAAAAATTTCCGAAAACACTGACTCGTATCTTCAACCTTCCTATGTTTTAAATCGTTGAACAATTTTGACTTTTGCCAAACAAATCAGTATTAGAAAGGATGGAACTTATATAGTATCAACTATTTATTCAGAACCGATACAAAAGAATTACATGTTATTGTCCTTCAAAGTAGTTGCTGTGGCTACCACTGACCGTATAGAGTGCCCGCATAACAGGCAGCCAAGGCGAGCTGCTGAGCTCCCTTTCGCAGGCGCTCACACGTAATCACATAAACGGCAGAAGAAACGTCGTTGTACTGCGGCACTACATTACGGTCTGCAATGTGACAGTGCCCAACCAATCACAGCAGAGTACGGGTTTTAGCCCTCCGACGATGCCGGCTTCATAACCGCATCGACGGAGTGTGGAGGGCAGTGCACACTCAGCCACCGGCCCCCGGATCCAGCTGCCGCTGCACTCTGTGTAGTTTCCGCAGCCGTGTTGTTGTTTTGCCTTGGCCTAGCGCCACTTGTAATAGTTATTGTCTGTGTGTACAGGGAATCCAGATAAGGGCTCCCTGATTTCAAAATTAAGTATGTCGAAAACAAAGATCGATAGAGGAATGCAGTAAACGGTATGTTTATTGTGAAAGCTGTAAGAAGTTTACACAGCAGTTTGAAATAATTGTTACAAAATCTGCTAACAGATGGCTCTGTACGCTGTACAGCTCATATCAGCATACATAAGTGAAATAATCATATGAAAACACTCTTTGCAAACAATCACATCACAATGTTTTCAAAATGTTCACCATTGGCACTACAGAGGTGGCACAAACGAATAATAAAATTCGCCATCACATTTCGTAGTGTGTCAACCTAAATGGATTCACATGCCACACAGCCGATTCAAGCTCGTCCAGCGTCGCGGGATGCTTCGGGTAGACCATGCCTTTCACTGTGCCCCACAAAAAAAAGTCACAGGGAGTCAAATCTGGCAAATATGGAGGCCAATCCATGCCTGCACCAGTAAATGTGGGATATTCCAAAGCAATGACTCGATTCCCGAAGTATTCCTCAAGAAATCCCGATGTGGTCGGACTCCATCTTGCATGAACTATTCAGTACCTGGTCGATCCTCTAACGCTTGCTGTGTGGCGACAAATTGTTCCAAAATTGCAATGTAACGTGCACCAGTGACCGTTTCTCGAATGAAAAAAGGGCCAATAATGCCTCTGCTGCATATTACAGCACACAGTAACTTTAGGAGAATACAGGGGTTTCGCTTCACACCAATATGACTTTTCGGAACCCCAAAACGGCAGTTCTGCTTAATCACGTATCCATTCAGGTGGAAGTGTGCATCTGTAAATCAGATGCAGCCAACATCAAATCCTTCACTATCAATCATTGTCAGCATCTGATGAGCAAAGGCAACCCTTTGTTGCACAGCTCGTACGGGTATGGCCTGGTGCGTTTGAATTTTGAATGGAAACACGTGTAGGCTCTTTCTCAGTATTTTCTGCGTGCTGGAACGCTTTAAACCAGCCTCAGATGCAATTCTACGGACGGATGACATTGGATTTCGCTGAATAATTCCAGAAACTGTGGCGATATTTTCAGGCGTAAATGCGGTTTGCTTGCGGCCAACATGCCCCACTAGATCATCTGTTATGCTGCCTGTTCGTTGAAATTTTGCGAAGAGCGTACGAATGATTTTCGCATCGTCTCCTTTTGGAACAATAAATCGTGCTTGAAAACTTCGCCTTGTTACCGTAGGATTCTCTTCTAACCTGTGGTACTCCATCACCAGAAAAACGCGTTGTTGAATGGAGTACATGGTTTTAATCTCTTCCTTCGGTACGCTAACCTCCTTTCACATTTAAATAGTAGAACTGATCGCTCTGGGCTTGGAATCACTATTTATACTGGGCATTACGTACGGCGATTACACCGCCATCTGTTAGCAGCTTTTGTAACTATTATTTCAAACTGCTGTATAAACCTCTTACAGCTTTCACAATAAACATACCGTTTACTGCATTCCTCTATCGATGTTTGCCGGCCGCGGTGGCCGAGGTGACTGAGGCGCTCCAGTCACGGTCAGCACGGCCATTACGGTTGGGGGTTCGAATCCCCCCTCGGGCATGGATATTTGTGCCGTCCTAGTTCGTAAGTAGTTCATAAGTAGTTTGTAAGTTTAGGGACTGATGACCCCGTAGTTAAGTCCCATAAGCTTAACAAACATTTGAACATTTCTATCGATGTTTGTTTTCGAGATATTTAATTTTGAAATCAGTGAGTCCTTTCCTGGACACCCAGTATGTTCTCTCTGTTATACTTGTTTGTTGTCCCTATGTGACTGACCTTCATTTTTCTTCACGTTTTGTTATTGTACGCCAAGAAATTACTTTTTTGTTTAATAAACCGTTAGCAATTTTAGGATTTCTTATCTTTCTTGCAGATCTCAGGACTTCACAGTAGTCACCAGCGTTTTGTAAAATCCGTTGCCAGTGTTGTGAAAGGCGAACGCCATGAAGCGGTCCCTTCATCTTCGGAATCAAATCAAAGTCACAAGGGCTGAATTCCGGGGAGTATGGTGTATGGTACAGTACTGTTCAGTCCCATCGACCGAACCGCGCATTGTCGTGCAAAATGATGGGTGGATTGCGCAGAAAGTGTTGCCGCCTCTTTCACAAAGGTTAAGTTCTTGTGACTAGGATTCGATTGCGAAGATGAAGGATCCAGTTAGTGGCGTCCACTTCAGAGCTGTCCCACAGATTCGACAGGCAGTAGACCTCTCCATTCGCACTATCAGCAGCACAGGCTCTGCTAACGGTATACTACATCTTCCACATTCCTAGCAATGGGTACTACACAACGCCGGAAACTAGTTTGAAGTACAGTAACAGGTGCAAACATATACCGCTTTTGTATCGGTTCTCGTTTCTGAATAAATAGTTGCCACTATTTAAAGTGGACGTGAAAACTGCATGGAAATAATTGCCGAGACGCGGCGGATTAGCCTTTCGTACTGGGGCGCCGTGCTGCAATGCGCGCTGCCGTCCGCCATCGGGGGTTCGAGTCCCCCCCCCCCTTGGGGCATGGGTGTTTTCGTTGTCCTTAAGTTAGTTTACCTTAGTTTCAGTAGTTTGTAACTTACGGACTAACAACCAAGCAGTTGAATCCGATAGATTTACAAACATTTGAACAGTTGCCAAAGGAATTTGCAACAGGGACACTCACAAGGAAAATACTCGGAATCGAACAAACACAAATATACTAAAATCGTCTGAGAAATAATGTAGAGGTCCCTTATTCCACTTGCGATACTCTCGCATCTGAAACACTTTGCAGTCGCCCATTAGAGGCCTCTGCGTGAGCCACGCCGCATTGCACTTTGACCTGCCGGTACACCAGTCGGGAGCACTAGGGACAGTGCGGTGTGCCTCTGAGGTTGCGTTTTGTGACGTTATTTGTGTAGTGAAGCGTCAGCTGGGTCGGCGATTGGTAATCAATCCTGATAATGTATTGCGATTAGTTGAGATGAAATTCTAAAGAGCTCTTCTTCGTGAATACGGCCTTGGTGTAGAAGATGAATCATTGACATGTATTCCGGTATCTATTATAGTGCAGAAATATGAGCATAGATTAGAAACACTATAGTATATATCAGGTAACATGCGAATGATTCACTTCTACACCAATACCATTTTCACGAAAAAGGTTTCTTCGTAACTTCATCTCAACCAGTCACACTATATTAGCAGGATTTGTTAACAATCGCCGACATATCCGACGCTTGACTACACAAATAACGTCACAAAACGCAACTTCAGAGGCACACAGGACCGTCGATACTGGTGTACCGGCAGGTCAAGGTGCAGTGCGGCGTGGCACACGCAGAGGCTTCTAATGGGCGAATGCAGAGCTTTGCAGATGAGGGAATATCACTGTTGCAATGAGGAAACTTCACATTATCTCTCACACGATTTTCGTGTCTTTATATTTGTTCGAGTCCAAGTACTTTCCTTGTCAGAAAACTCTAATAGAATTCTTTGAAAGTACGGTGACTTAAATCCCAAGATAAATATTAGTAGCATGTTCAAATCTTGTATTCTAGGAATTCATTGCAGGTACAGGTTTGATGCAGCTGTCCACGCTACCTTATCCTTATGTAAATGTGAATAAGAGACACCCTACATCGTTTTGAACCTGCTTACTGTAGTCGTCTTTCGGCTTCACTCTACGATGTTTACTCCATACTTCCCTCCAATATTTAACTGACGATTTCTTAGTATCTCATAATGTATCCTACCAGTCGATATTTTCTTTAGCCAAAGTATACCAGAAGTTTGTTTGTTTATTACCTCCTTATTAGTTACGCGATCTACTCATGTAATCTTCAGTATTCACCTTTAGAACCAAATCACAAGAGCCACCATCATCTTTTGTTTGAACTTCGCATCCACGTATCACTCCCATACAATGCTAGATTCCAAAAAATGTTCAAAGTTTGTAAATATATCGGACCAAACTGCGTGGTCATCAGTCCGTAGCTTACAAACTACTTAAACCTAGGTAAACTAACCTAAGGACAACACACACACACCCATGCCCTAGAGAGGACTCGAACCTCCACGGCGAGCAACCGCGCGCTCCGCAGCAAGACGCTTTAGACCGCTCGGCTTCTCCACCGCGGCGCTAGATTCCAAGGGAGAAGACTTCATAACATTTAAATTAACATTCACCTACAATTTTCTCTCCTTCAGATATACTTTTCTTCTCATACCTTCTTCATTTCGGCCATCACAAGTTATTTTTGAACGCTTATAACAAAACTGAATTTTATTCCCTAGCTTCCTAATGTAAATCATTCGCATCACCTTATTTTCATACATTAAACGTCATACTCCTTCTTCGGTTTTGTTGTTGCTCACCTTGAAAAGGGTTTGATAATAAAATGAAATTGTACACAGACAAAGAAAAAATTTTATTGCACAAAATTCTACAACTCTTAAACTACTTTTCCACATAACTGCCGAAATTTTGCAGGTATTTGTCATAGCATGGCACCAGGTTTTGTATACCTTCTTCATAGAAATCTGCCGCCTGTCTTCAACTCGTTGGAAAATATGTTTCTTTCAACTCGTCGTCATTGGTGAAATGATGACAGCTAAGGAAAGACTTGAGATGTAAGAACAGATGAAAGTCGGTAGGAGCGAGGTCAGGACTGTACGGAGTATGGTCAAACACGTCCCAGCCAAATCCCTGTAGGACGCTTTTCGTCAGATTTGCAGTGTGTGGTCGTGCGTTGTCGTGAAGGAAAACAACACCTTTTCATAGCAGTCCCCGGCGCTTATTCTGAATTGCACGGCGCAATTTCTGAAGTGTCTCCCATTAAGCATCTGCTTTGATTGTTTGACCACGCGGTAAGAAGTCAATGAGTAGGATGCAATTCCAGTCCAAGAACACAGTGCACATTTTCTGAGGTGTCATGATTTGCTTCGGCTTTACCTTTGGTGGGGATGAAGTGTGCCTCCATTCCATTGATTGCCGCTTACTCTCAGGGTTGTCGTAAGAAATCCACGTTTCATCTCCTGTGACTATCCATCTCGGAAATTCTTCGCCGCTTTCAGCATAACGGGTCAAAAACTCAAGTGCACTACACATCCGTTGTGTTTTGTGTTGCTCAGTGAGAATCTTTGGTACCCAACGTGAGCAAAGTTTACGGAATTTCAGTTGTGTGGTAACAATTTCATGCATCAGTGATCGTGAAATTTGGGGGAAGTCCATAGCGAGAGCACTAATTGTAAGCTTACGGTTTTCCTGGATCTTGTCATCAATCGCATGAACCAGTTTTTCTGCAACCAAAGGTGGACGTCCACTTCGTTCTTCATCGTGCACATCACTACGCTCGCCATTGAGCTGTCGGACCTATCTTCTCACCATAGAATCACTCATCGCATTTGGTCCGTAAACATCGCAAATTTGCCGATAAATTTCACTTAGTTTCACTTTTCTCGCTTTCAGAAACCGAATCACCGACCTGATTTCACAGGAGGCGGGATTTTCAATCAACTCCGACATTTCAAACAAGCACAAAAAAGCGTACGTAACTGACAGCGATCTCCAAATGGCGCACGTTCTTCTCCTTGATACACATCGTCTAGCACATGTGCGGAACTGCAATCGCAGCTTTGCAGTGGAGTTAAATTGAAACAGAACTTATTTTCTGGACGCGCCTCGTAGTCTCCACACCGTCGTTGGATAGATGTTCATTTTTGCTTAAATTGAGCAGCGTTTCTCTTAGGACCGTTGGCGTGCACATGAGCGGGAACTCTCGGCGGGCTGAGCCGTCAGCGTTCTTTTGTGCCTCGAGAGCGAAGGTGTCAGCGATCAGCTGTCAGAATCCACAAAAGACCGGGAACCACTTAACTGCTGCCTCTCAACACTCTCTAAACAAATAAGGCAGGTGTGGGATACGTTCTGTAGGCCTTCAGTTAGGGACTTTCAGGACGGGTGACTAGTGTTGCATTCACAATATTCGTTTTCTCACGACTTGCTTGATGGTGCGAAACACTGCTAGTACGAGCTCCATGATTTGAGTGATGGCCTGTGACGTCAAACGGTTGCAGATCTGAAAATGGCGGCATACAAGTGAATAAGGACAGTTTCGATTGGCGCTCCTTGTCGTAGGGCCAAAAGATGAGGGTTCGCCATGCGGTGAAACTTCACACTGTTCGCTTAGGCAAAATACAACGTTGAAATGATTCGGCAACTCTCAGACGATTGCCTTCATGTGCTTTTGGCGCGAGCCACCTTATCGGTTTTTTGCGTTTTTTGCGTTTGTTTGGCATTACCAATCTGGAGGCTACAATATACACTTACGGACTGGATTGGAAACTAGGATAGCCAATATTTACAAAGTGCAGCCTTGTACTGTGTGTCAATCCCATCCATATGGCCTCGGTTAAAAATAAATCCCTTAGACAGCGGTCGTGTTGTTGTTTTTTGCATATTGTTTGCTTCGTTACTAAGAACACTGAAAATTGATTCCGTAAATCTAGCGAACTCCTCTGCCCAACAGAAATTTTGCGGTCTTTGAATCTATTCTTGCACTGTGTGCTGTCGTTTTGGAGACCTAAGGTGTACTACTTTCGTCTTTAATTTGTTGGTTTAAAAGGTTTTGTTTGTGTAATACTATTCCGAGAGTGGATGATAGCTCAGACGACCTCGTTGATTAATGTTTTTACCTCTAGAGGGTCTACTTAATTTCGTTGTGTTTAAGCATTGTCTACTATTATTATTAGGATGCAACATCTGTCATCGTCTGTACTTTGACAAAGGTGAGGTTTGTTGGTGTTTTGCGGTGATGGCTATAAATTTTTCCTGGTGTTTCGGTGTGTAGGTTAGCATTCTAGGCATCTTGGCGGTGCACCTGTCGAATGTGGTAGCATACAGGTAGGTTTTTTCGTGAAACAAGGTGGTGTAAAGGTAGTTCAAAGGAAGTGGAAAGGTAGATCCGAGTTCGGTTTAGTGGAATGCAAAGAGAAATCACAGGAAAGGAGCTTGATTTGTGTTTGGGGCAAGAAATTTTGTCTATATTTTGGGTAAAGGGCAGGTTGAACGTGTTCTACAGAACTGAAAATCTGTTGTAAGTGTGCTGCTTTCTAGCTGCCCGGTGGGTAAAGTACTACCTCGTTTCCGTGGTAGCTGTATTGTCGGGCGTCTTTTCGAAGAAGGGTATTGTTAGGTCAATGCTTTCGAGAAAAAAGACGTTTGAGTGTAGACAGTCGGAAATCGGTAAATTAGTTCACGCATTTTTTTATTGCAACTCTCTGTTGCACAATAGGGTTTAAATGTCTTTTGGGTCGCTCGATTATCGGTATCTGACCTGTCAGATAAATGTTGTAAAGAATCGTTTGCATTGTAACAGGACATGGTCGCTAGAGAGATGCCCTTTGCTATGTTTAGACGGGTATACCAAGGAAATAAGAGGTAAAATTAACCTAGTCGAATTCTCGGAGTTGTCGGAAGGCGCAGAAATGGATATTAAGTGAATTAGTGGAAGACTGAAAACTTACCTGTCGAAGTACTGGATGGAAGACAGCGCTACCTTCATCTAAGAAGACGTAACAGTGTATGAGGTCTAAAGAGAGATTATTCAATTTAGGAACTTTCGGCCTGGTTTAGCACCATCCTAGCGTGTTTAAATAAAAGCATTGCGTGCTATTCCCGTCAACGCCGTCAACGTGGTGCCCCCAGAAGCCTTGCGTAGAAGGTTTTGTTGCCTCTTAGATCATTTGAAGATGTAACTTAGGGTTTTTGTTCTTTTTGAGAGAGGCTGCTTACAAAGTTTAGATTTTTTAAAACATTTAGCATATGTTCGTAGAATTGTTTTATGTAGCCTGCTGAGAGAGCACTGTGTGTGTGTGTGTGTGTGTGTGTGTGTGTGTGTGTGTTAATCCTCGGTCTGCGTTCGGGACGAGTGTTAACATTGCTTTCAGATATATATTTTTAGACGCAATCTTGATAGCTTGGTGCTGGTATTATGATGGCTGGCTGACAGAGAGGCTTTCGTTATGTTCGGTAAATTCCGTGTGTATAAGCCACACTGCTGGAAATCTTTAGTTTCTAAGCAGACGTTGGGCTAGATGTCTTTGATGATTTTCGTTATTTCCAGCAGTAAATTCGATTTTTTTTATAAACAATATGTCTTCTGCTACTGCTGCAGTTGTTGTGTTACCGAAAGAGTGTTTGACATACAAGTTTTTAGCGTTCTTTACCGTTACATTCTGTTTACTATCTAACTCTCGGTATTTATAACACGTTCGCCGGCTGTTGCAGACATAGTCTAAACGAATAGATACATGTATTTTGCTCATAGATCAAAGGTGGCGGTCGAGATCCAAAACAGAACATATCTTTTCTTTGGGTAATCACAAATGTTTGTCGCTGGTTAGAATTGTTTTTATATAATTTATAGATCGAAAGGGTATTTGTTTAGATGGATACATAAGTTTGTGGTGTTCGTTACCGTTACATTCCCGTTTATTATTTAACATGCGCTGTCTGTCGGCTGTTGTATATGTACTCTATGAAAAGAGCTTTGAGACAAAATTCTTAAAATAATAAAATGTTACGATATTTTGTTTAAACATTTAGTATTTGTTTATCGAATTGTTTTATGTAGCTTGCCGAGAGAACACAGTGTTTGTGGTCGCATTGGGGATCCAGCTGTTATCGGATTACTTGCAACACGTGTAAGAGGTCTACAGACGAAATCTCTAGTTTCTATGTAGGATTTGTGCTTGAATCATAAGATGTCTTGGTCGACTTTCGTTATTGCCAGAAGTAAATTTTAATCCTTAATTGATATGCAAATTTAATATGGAATGTTCTAATAGTTATGGATAAATTAAAATGATGTGCAAAACATAATAGGGAGCGGCGATGATTGGCCTGGAGGCGGTGGTGGGGCCGGTACTTGCATAAGTGTTCACTTGTAGAGGCGGCGATGTTCGATGTTATTACAAGCAATTATACTGTCCGAAGTATAGAATAATTGGCTCCTTTCTTTTCTTCCAATGTTGGTGTACTTCTATAACAACTTTTGTCAACAACAAAAAAATCCTGGTACGCGGGTTCGAGTCCCAGATTGGGTCGCGTGGGGGCGGCAATCTTTAGGGCTGCCGGTGGGGTGGATGTGGGGACAGGGGCAGCAGCTGTGCTCATGCATGTGCTTACCTGTGGAGGCAGTTGCCCTTGTTACTATTAAAAAAAATAGGTTGTTACAATTAAATTGATATGCAACTTTAATAGCATTAATCGGGTGCAGTGATGGATGGTGTGGGGGCAGACATCAAGAAGTGAGTGGTCGTTAGAAGCAGTTATGACAATCATCGCTAAGTGCAGTATTGTTTGTTCAGTCCTTTTGGGAAGGGTGGTGGCGGCTTCCTTTGATTAGTGGTCAGGCAAGTGGCTTACGGAGGAGGGGGCGTCACTCTTAGGGCAGCGGTGTCAGTGTCGGGGGCGGCATACAGGTACATGTTTATGTGCAAGTGCGCCAGTGTTAAATTCAATTACATGTAAGCTGTCAATCATCTGGGAGTCAATTACCAGAACTGCAAGGTGGTGTCCTTTGATGATAGGTCAAGCAATTGGCCGAGGAGGAGGGGTGGGGGTAGAATCTCAGTGGGCTGGTGTGCCCATTGCTCCACTACTAAGGATATTTCTGAATGTTTCCCACCTTTCGTTGTGTGATAGCACTTCTGTCCTTTTCTTCGATCGTCTGCAGTATTTTTCCAGATTCCATTTTCATACCGATGTATTACGTTTCCTGCAGTTTTCCTTGAAATCAGCAGGTTATCCTCTGACCGAACTGGATAAGGTGATTCACTGAATTTTTATAACGAGTGTACTTCCACCTCCTTGATTTCATTTGTTATGCCCCAAGAGGGATTACGACTAAATCAGAAACTGACAATGCAGGGTCAGCGTTGGGGTGTCTTGATTTGCAGATACTTAGTAGTGTGTGATTGTGGAAGCAAAAATGTTACCAGTCGACTGGTATTGATGTACCACTTGATTTATTGCATAGGTAATGCTATTGGAGGTATAAGGTGACTTACTGCTCCGAAATCATTACACAAATAGGTCAACACCAAACACGTGAGCTTCCGTTTTTAATATTATTTATACGAAAAAGTCAATATAACATGTAAGTCGACATGTATTTTGAATAGAAAATTAGAAAAAAAAGGATACGTTTCTGTTTAGTGGGGGTGAAAGAATGTACATATTGTGATGTCTGTGATGTTGCCGTTCTTTTTGCATTAATATCCCCCACTGTTATGATAACTGAACATCATAAATTGAAATTCTACGAATTTCTGCTCAACAGTGTAGCGATTCGGAGGTGTAGCAAAAGTGCCAGATGAAACTAGCAACATTATGTGAAATTGCATTCATGCAATGATTATGCTTAAGTGGTTCATTTGAAGTAAGACAGTGGGCTTAATCAGTGCCATAACAACTAAGTCGTCGAAGTCGTCAGTAGGTTGCAATAAGAGCCTGGATCAAATTTGACCTTTGACCTTGACCTTGTTTTTCACCTTTGACCATTGACCTTGGCCGTCGATCTTTGACCTCTTGACTGTGTGGTTTCCTGCCTCATAGTGGCCAGAATTTTAACATTGTGGTCGCTGGCTGAACTTTGAGGTCATCACAGTAATAATGGTCAGCCATCTTCCATTTTTATGGCTGCAAGTTTGCAGGCATAAACAAGGTGGAGGCAGCGGACATGAAAAATATATGACAGTAGCGGTGAACGTAAAAAAGTCGTCGTTGGCAGGCATAAACAAATAAACAAGATGGCAGATGCAGCGGCAGTGGTGGTGGACACATGTAGGAAGATGATTGCAGTCAACAATGTGGAGATTGGTTTGAGCACCAAAGTGCTTTACTAGGCATCATCCTGTTTGGAACGGAATTTACCCACCCAATTATAGGGGGATCTACAGTATATCGTGGGTTCCGAAATTCGGAATTTAAAAAAAAAAAACGTTCAAACGATAGTAATCTATCGGACCAAACTGCGTAGTCATCAGCCCTTAGTTTACAAACTGCTTAAACTAAGGTCAACTTACCTAAGGAAAACACACACACCCATGCCCCAGGGAGGACTCAAACCTCTGACGGCGAGAAACTGCGCGCTCTGCAACGAGGCACCTTAGACCGCTCAGCTCAGCTACTCCACCGTGGCGAGTTTTTTTTCACATGGGCAATATTGCCAGTGGTGAAATAAGTGGAAAGTGACAGATAAAAATACACACACACACACACACACACACACACACACACACACACACACTCACTCACGCTCTTCGAGAGGCTTCGATTCTTGCTTGAAATCAGAGGTTGTGCTCGTTCTCGAAAGTAATGTGTGTGTGTGTGTGTGTGTGTGTGTGTGTGTGTGTGTGAGAGAGAGAGAGAGAGAGAGAGAGAGAGAGAGAGAGAGAGAGAGAGAGAGAGAGAGTGTGTGTGTGTGTGTATGTAAAGTTTATTCTCTCATGACAGCTTCCAAGATCGTAAGATGACATTGTTCCCTCAACTAGTACTTTCGAGCAAAACCTCTGATTTCAAGCAAGAATCGAAACCTCTCAAAGATCATCAATAGCAATTATTTCATTATTGTGAGCTGTATTCCCAGCTCCCTTGGACGCAAGTAACAGGAAAAATCGTTCCACCAGTGTATTCTGCTCATTCCAATGTACATAACTCACATGTTCATTATTAGTTTCCCAACCTTTAAGATCATTTTCGTTCTCATCATATCCGTCCAGCCCCATTCCTTCTTTTTCTAACAACGAGCGAATTGTATTAGTATACTTGTAAACCTCGTTGACTTTTGTTGGTATGCAGGAATTATAACTTTGTCTATAAGCATTGGTGGCAAATAGCGTTTTAGCGTGAACATCCATAGCTGTATAACTATTTTATTGGGTTCGTTTTTAAACAAGAGATTATACAATACTTTTATTCCAGAAGTAGTGCCCGCACGCGTGCGCAAACAATGTCTTCAAAAATGAAAATGAAGTTTGGAAGTGCTTTATGCGGCGATATTACTTCATCATTACTCGAGAATGGGAAATCTCCGATGCTGCCAATCACTCTAGGTAGAAATTTGTATTTATATTGCTGCAAAGGTTTGGAGAATACATAAACGTTCTTATATGACAGACCATGATCATGCACAAGAAGATTAATTACCATATTCGTTTTTCCACAGTTTGAAGGCCCGGATATAATGCATCTAATTGTATCTGGAAATAGATATCCATTTTTGCGACTCCGTGCAGCTGATGTCCCAGTAATTTGAGCAATGGGGATTTGGCGAGCGTGTGTTTTCAAGCGCATCTGGAGTCACTTAAAAACCATGGCTGAAGGTGAAAGTAATGACCGTTACGAAAGCACGTTGTGCAATCGGTCGTACCAAGATAGTAAAGACGGAATCGATTGAGAAATTCCGAGAGAGAATTTAGCATGCTCGGGAAAGCAGACACCACACGAAATGATAATTTAAAAAAGCTAGGAATTCAAACATACTAAGTTTACACAAAGGCTGAAGGCCACAGACGTGTATTCTAACTTAGGAAATGGGACACAAAAATTATTACCATGATGAAAATGCAAACACTAAACTTTCACTGAATTACAGTAGTTACGAAAAGTAAGAATAACTTCGCCTCGCATAGCGAAAAAATAACTCAAGAAAAACTATCACTGATAAACCAGGACTTCCTGATCACAAATATAATACAGTTCTAATAGCATGCCATCCCCTCAGCATGATTCGACGTCATACTCACTTCAGCGATCGCGGGAAGAGTGTTGCCTCAGGCCACGGGCAGAGGCTTCCCTCTGTTCAAAGCATACTGTCTACCAACCCTCGCTACCTGAGGGAGATACTACCCTCTACTACAGCTGCAGAGGGGTCTCTTTTGTCACCTCCTCCGTCCCTGATTAAATTGGTACTACAGTAAGAACAGCCCACCTCGCCATCTTGCCAAGTAAGGATGTCTCCTACTCCCCAGCAGACGGCAGTGCAGACGACATACGGAGCCATGTATTAATTGTAGAGAAACACTTTAGAGTAATGAATAACTCAAAATGGAACACAATCACAAATTCAGTGGACGTGTTTCAACTTTTCTGCCAATATGGCTATACATAAATCATCATCATTAGGGTTGCACAAAAATAGCTTTCCTACTTCAAGGCAAGGTAAATAGAGAATCTTAGCGGAAAACAGGTATAATATATACCAAACACTTTAACAAACTCTAAGCTGTCAAATAAATGCTTTTTGTGTGGTGTGAATGCCAATATATTTGCTGAAAGTGGCTTCAAATATGTGTGCCGTTGTTTCTCAAATTAACTTAACGTCCACCCCATTCCCCCCTCCCCTAACCACGTACATCTGCACAGCTTGTCTGTCACGCAGTGTGATGCGCACAACCTTCTGTTGAGGTAGGAAAGCAGCCGAAAGCAGGAGGTAGCGGCCGCCTACCTGTAACACACAGCCGCAGACAGAGATCGATTCACGCCACCTCTCCGCCGCTGCTGCTGCCCTGGCCGGCAGCGGTGGAACAGGCTTGGGGTTTGTTTCCCGCGCTACCTCAGAACGAGCATCCCCCAGTATTTTACGGGCCCTTCCTTATTTATTTAGCGTTGCGACAAAATAAATACGGGATGTATATTGTCCCGTTTTTTTACTAACCGTCCCATAAATTTTTAAAATAACATGTTTCTAAGGAATGTAAAGCGTAGGCAAATGGAGAACAAATGCGCTCATAATCAAGCAATAAAGACATGATGTTTTCAAATGACTGGAGCATCTTTCCCAACTATAAAATTTTTATCATCAATTAGTTCACTAGAAGATGGTGTGCCAAAAGAGTCCGATTTAAAGGTTGTAATGAGACCGCGGGTTTTTTCGGTCTTAAAAATGGATTTTTAGACTCCTTTCGTTACGGATGTTTTATAATTGGCTGATGTATTTGAATATTTTCGAATATTCTGTATAAAACCATATGATCTGGATTCAGCCTCTTATGTAACGTCACCTGGCTTACTACTTAACCTAGAACGCTTTATAAAATGCACTGATGTAAAATTACAACTATTTACAGATATTGATCAATTACAAGAAGCAGCAGAGGCGGAATTGTTCATTGTTTATGCTATTGTTAACAATAGGTTTATGTCAAATTATAATCAAAATGAAATAGTATCTTATATAATTTACATTGATGTTAATAGTCTATATAGCTGGGTGATGAAATTGTACCTACCTGTATCCGATTTCACATGGGTGCCTGTAGAAATATTTCATGTGACAAAAATAGCTGATGATTCAGAGATAGGTTATATTTTAGTAGTTGACGTAGCCTATCTGGAAAATATTCATGATCTGCCTTTATGTCCTGAGAAATTGGTGCTACCTACACACTCTGAAGAAGAAGACATGCCTAAAAAACTGATATGCACATTATATAATAAGAATTATGTCATTCACTTTGGCAATTTAAAACAGTGTTCTAAAAATTTCATAGAGTATTGTCATCCCATCAGGCTTCATGGATGGAGCCTAATATAGACATTAATGCCGAGAAACGTATGGCTGCCACAAATGACACTGAGAATTTTTTTTTCAAAATAATGAATGACAAACTGTTCACAAAATGGTTGATGTCAAACTCGTGACGAAATGGGACGGGCGCTATAGCGCTGCAGCTTTAATTGCAAAGCCAAATGATAAAAGGAGTGTCATATTTAAGGAAAATTTAGTATCCATGTAGCTAGGCCGACTCAATGCAGTATTTGATAAACTAATAGCTGTGGGTATGGCCACTTTAGACATATCAAAGGCATTTCTTTCAGAATTTCATTATGGTTATATGCCAAAACAATTTTCAGCACACCATGTTAAAAAGTGCTATACTGACACAGATAGCCTAATTGACCACATAACAACCGCTAATATTTATGACATGATTAGAAACTATGCACACGAGTGGTTTGATACATCGAGTCCTGTAGACAATAATATAACATTCCACTTGTGAATAAAAAGGTTGTAGGTTTAATGAAAGATTAATTAAATGCAAATGTTATAACAGAATTTATAGGTCTGACAAGGAAAGTACTCGGGCTCGAACACACACATATACACTAAAATCGTATGAGAGATAGTGTAAAGATCCCTTATTGCACTAGTGATACTCCCGCATCTGCAAAACTCTGCAGTCGTCCGTTAGAGGCCTCTGCGTGTGCCATGCCGCATTGCACTTTGACCTGTCGGTTCGCCAGTAGGGACGGTGCAGTGTGCCTCCGAGGTTGCGTTTTATGATGTTATTTGTGTGGTGAAGCGTCAGATGGGGCGGCGATTGCTAATCAATCCTGCTAATGTATTAGTTGAGATGAAGTTACGAAGAACCCTTCTTCGGGAAGATGGTATTAGTGTAGAAGATGAATCATTTGCATGCTTTCTCGTATCTGTTATGGTACAGAAATATTAGCATAAGTTACTGTTGTTACAAACTCATAATAATGATAATAGGGATGATAATGACGAACAACTCATTGCAGGCGGTAGTATTACGGTAAGTGCGGGAAGAGGCGATGTAAGCAGTGGCAGTGAATACCAACAGTCTTTCGTGAAGGAGGTTAAAGTTGCAACTATCATCACGGCTTTTGTTGACAATTCGCTAGAGAACATGTACGATGATTATTACATAAGTTATAGTTAAGATATCTACATTACGTATGGCGTCTACAATTACATCTACAGTGCTATCTAGAGCATGGTTGCAGATCTTTGCAGAAAAACGACACCGACCAACACATTGAGGTGTACGTAGAGATCCTGTAACCAAACGTTCATACAGATATGTTTGTTAGAGCCCATGTACGTTCCTTGTGAGGGCAAGAATGTACGCAGTGGAAACAGAAGAAAACGAATTATGTGAAGAGATAAAGGCATAAAACGCTCTTTTGCTAAATCATTAAGTATTGTCGACTATCGACAATGTGTGTTATATGATATAGAGAAAATTATTGAACAATAGGTAATTCGATCAAAACTACTCACTGCCTCAACAATGAAACAATCTAAGAATTATCAAACGATGATAAACACTACATTATAAATGATGAAGTCATTACTTTACCTTGGAATACTGTCGAAAAAGACCACTGCCTTCACAACAGTATGAGTACCTGTTATATTATAATGGTAGATCCGAAAACGCGTTTTTATGCAATACAAATCTAATAGTGCGGCAAACTTGCGCATAGGCGTCATCACAAATGAAAAAAAAAAAAACTTTTTTTTTGTTCCTATAGTGAAATATAATTGGACCAATTCTTGTTTTAATGAATTCGCGCAAAAGGCCTAAAGTACTTTTGTACATTGCACAA
This sequence comes from Locusta migratoria, assembly GCA_026315105.1. Classification (NCBI taxonomy): domain Eukaryota; kingdom Metazoa; phylum Arthropoda; class Insecta; order Orthoptera; family Acrididae; genus Locusta; species Locusta migratoria. The sequence goes on along the minus strand of CM048750.1, from coordinate 47,619,529 downwards.
AGTAAATATTTATACAAGTTTCCAGCCAAGATCGCATTATTTATTTATGTTTCTATCTAATTCCATTGTAAAACGTTGGAGAGTAGAAGATGACGTCTGTGAATATCTAAACCGATCATCCAATAATAAATAATGCGATCTTGGCTGGAAACTTGTATAAATTGAATGTAAATGATGGCTTCCGCAGCCGTTGTCTTCTGGGTGTTAGACCGCATCGTCAATATATCAAATACTTCACCGACGTAAACGCAACACCCAAAAGATGGCCGCTTGCAATAGTGGCCGGAACGTTGGTGAAGTATTTGATATATTGACAATGCGGTCTAATACCCAGAAGAGTTTTATAAACGTATAAATTGATTCATATCGCCCCAAAGAACAATGAGTTCCATACGCAAAGTAAATAGTTACTGTAAATAAAATTCACCCTGATTAGTTGGTTGAGTAGGGTGGAGGTGGGACTCGCAGCCACATCCCCGCCATGAATCCTGGGTTATTTCAGCACAGATTAAATTCTGAAATGAGCTGAGAGCTGCAATATGATACATCTGGCTAATAGATTTTATTGTAAATCACTTGGTGTCCGAGGGAGCTGGGAATACAGCTCACGATATTGAAATAATTGCTGTTGAAGAAGAACTTCGAGAGGCTTCGATTATTGCTTGCAATTAGAGGTTGGAAGATGTCATTACAGAATAAACTTGAGTTATATATATATATATATATATATATATATATATATATATATATATATATATATATATATTCAGTCCGGAGACTGGTTTGATGCAGCTCTCCAACCTAACCTATCCTGAGAAAGCCTCTTCATCTCCTCATAAGAGCGGCAACCTACATCCATTTGAATTTGCTTACTATATTCATCTCTTGGTCTCCCTCTGCGATTTTTACCCCACACACTTCCCTCCAACGCTAATTTCAAAATTCCTTTACGTCTAAGAATGTGTCGTACTAATCGATCCCTTCTTTTAGTCAAGGTATTCTAGAAATTCCTTTCCTCCCCAATTCTGTTCAGTACCTCCTCATTAGTTACGTGATCCACTCACCTAATCTTCAGCATTCTTCTGTGACACCACACTTCAAAAGCCTCTATCCTCTTGCTGTCCGCACTGTTTATCGCCCATGTTTCACTCGCATACAAAGCGACACTCCACACAAATGCCTTCAGAAATGACTTCCTTATGCTTAACTTAGTGTTCGATGTTAAAAAATTGCTCTTTTTTAAAAACTCTTTTCTTACCATTGCCATTCTGCATTTTATATCCTCTGTACTGCGACCATCATTTGTTATTTTACTGCCCAAGTAACCAAACTCATCTACCTCCTTTATTGTTTCGTTACCTAATCTAATTCCTTCAGCATCACCTGATTTTCTTAGGCTGCACTCCATTACCCTTGTTTTGCTCTAGTTAATGTTCATCTTATAAGCTCCTTTCAACACACTGTCCATTCCGTTCAGTTGCTCCTATATATTTCAATGATCTCCCCATATATGTCTGCCATTGCCATCTTGTTTATGTCCTCCGTTGGCGCCATATTGTTCATGCCCGTCATCTTTATTTATATCTGCCATCTTGCAGCACTAGGATGGAAGAAGGCTGACCATTATTACTTTGATGACCTCAAGGGTCAGCGAGATGACCACAATGTTGACCTACTGGCCCCTGCGTGGGAAAATATTTACACTCGGCGGGCCGCATTGCAAATGCAGAGGTTAGCGGAGGACCGCAATCTCCAAAATTCATCATCAGTTAGCTATTAATTTCACAAAAGGTTCAAATTGTACCAAACAATCAATGACTATAGCCATTTTTAATATAATTTAATAATATCTCCAACTATACATAATTTTAGAAGAAGTTTAATTATACAAATGCATGCCATCACACTTTTACACTTTTGCAGTTAATATCACGGCATTAAACATTTCTTCGGCTGTGGCACCTGCCTGCAAGTCATGAAGTTGACGGTGCATCTCCTCCGCCACTGTGCCATCAGTGGTCAAGAGATAAAACAACAGACTGAACTGAGGCTCAGTGAAGTATTCTTGTGAATTCAGATTCCAAACTCTGCAGATGATCCCTAATATTACCGGAAACACTTTCTGGTCCCTTCTGTTTCCCTATCCAAAGAAAATTACGAAAACTGCCTTCATTTGTTACCTTGCAAATAGACATAGTTTTGATTTGAATTATTTTAAATGTATCCACATTTCGTATACAAATAATTCCTTTCCCTGCAGTGACACATTAAGCTCATTCAGTTATTCACATTATTATAAACATCTCTCATATCCCCACACCTCACATACTATTTTTCTAATGAAATTGTGTGTTATCGCCTTCCTGTCCAGAAATAGTTTCCTCCTGCAATGCCCAGAGACGGTTTAACTTTTCGCCTTGACCCAACCACCTCACACTATTATTAGAAATGATATCTTCCTACTCTGCTGCCACATCCTCAAAACGAAATTTCAACTGTGATGGAGCGTCCTTTCTCTGATTGTGTTCACAAGACCAACAAGATCTACTAGAAGTCCAGTACAGTTTTACAGAGGCTCTGTTGATGTAAAATCCAAGGAAAAGATTTCCTGACAGTGCCTTATGCTTGAATTTTCCTTACGTTTGACGATACCTTAATTTTCCCCACAAAACGCTCTGGCACCATCCGTTGTATTATTATCATTCCGTTGCAGGTTGAAACCACTTTTTTTCATACAATTCACAGTATATTCAAACAACCCTGACTAGTATTTCCACATTTAACTGGATATAGCCACGTAATTAGTTTGTTAAGACAAAATGTTAATTCAACGAATAGGGATGAGAACTTTGGCAGTGTCTTCATAATGTGTGCCATAAGAAAGCAAACAATATGTTCGCTCACAGTCGTCAGTTGTTCTGAAAGTTCGTCTCTATTTAAGTCAATGTGTCTCACTATAGTCGTCTTTGACAATGAAATACTTACGAATTTAGTTTTAACATCATGGCATTATATGCTTCCACACTTTACCATATCCCGCTTAATAAACTCGCCATCCGAAAAAAAGGCTTGTTACGTTTAAGAAGGTTATGCGCGGCCATGAAACTGGCTTCCGCAGTGCTATTTTGGAGCGGTGTTTGCTTGATAAATAATGTTTTTTGCTTCTTCAACCGTTTAACTCTGTCCGCAACTTTTATTTTGTGTTCTACATCGGAAAGTTTGCAGCCAAATTCGCTGTGTTTTGTTTCGTGCTGTCGTTTCAGATTGTACTTGAATACGGCTATTGTTGCGTGCCACAGTAAACAGCATGCTTTATTCCCTGTATTAACAGAGAAACATTTGTTTTTCCAGTCTTCGTTCAACACACGACACTCATCACTACATGACTTCGCATGATTCATGATTGCGCGAAGTAGGAAAATTTATACTGCTGCCCACACAAAACAGAAATACATCACCAGGTCAACCAGAAAAGCACTGGGTGTCGTATGGATACTTGGCGGGAAGATTAAGCATTTACATCAGCCACCGCGTTGACCCTCAACAAAGATTGCGCCTATACGAGGATTTGACGGATACCTCTTTTCACGGAAGATGTTTTGCAATGTCTTGGAGGGCCTTAAAAAATACTTGGACGGGTCGCTATTTACCAACCCCTGATCTAGTAAATACAATAAGAGTACATTTGACAGAAGTTGTCGATGAAGTTCTAAAATCCAGGCGTGTTATGAAGCCTGGGTGGATAGCATCAGGTGGAGAAGCATTGGGCTATTAGTGGGGCAGTGCGCAAATGGTACATTTAATTCTTAAATGAAAGTTTTCAATAAGTGGAAATAAATGGTTCAGACAAACTGCCAAATGAGCTCATTCCTCAAACTAGAGTACTATCAAGAACGGAATGCCACAGGGTTCGGTTTCGGGTCCTTTGTTGTTGTTGATATATATTAATCAATTGCCATTCTAAATTCACGATTATGAAATGCTAGTTATTTTTGTTGATGATACTAGCAAAGTAATCACTCCTGACAAAAAAGAGTTAACTGGTGAATAAAAAGAAATTAATGTCTTTAAGAAAAATATTAAGTGGTGCACTGCAAACTGACTTTTGTTAAATTTTGGTAAAACAAAATACATACAATGTGGTTCCTCAATTTCTATTGGCGAATAACAACTTCGAAAAACTTACGGGCATTCGGCCAGGTATCAAACTCGATGTCGGCCGATATTTCGGCAGGAGACCACCCTGCTATTTCCAAGACGAAACTGCCGTGAGGAAGTGCAAAGATCTTTAAAATCTTCTTTTTCAATGAGGAAACAGTAAACACAATACACACCGAGCAAGGAAGCACACAGCTCTGACACGACCAAAGATGGAAACGAACAGGATATAGATAATAAACATCGGTACTCAACGGATAAGTTTTGTCCCTCTGCTTTTTGCCGAGTGAGAGAGCAAGATCCCATGCGGAATTTAAACAAAATCCTCCATCCCAATTCATATAGTTGTCTGCTAATATTAATCAAATCGCTTCCTTGATAACACAGTTCGAGTAGCTGCATTGCATGCCAAAATTTCCTTTTTGTTGTATTCAATTGAAGACCGTGTTCGGCCGTAGCGGATTTTTTTGGCTGTTGTAAACGTGTGTGACATTCCATACCACAAATGGCGTAACGCCGTTCATAAGTACCGTCGGTGAAACAGCTAAGTTAGAATATTCAAAATTTGTAGGTGTGTGCAGTGATTAGAAGTGGAAGTAGAGGTATCACTCTGATGATCTACTGAAACATTTAAGTTCAGATACCTACGTTATTAGACATAACTGCGTAGGCTTCAGCGGTCAGTCAGTTTACATAAGAGTTTTTGGGTGTTGTAATGTGTCATGTTGTACGATGTCTATTACTGTAATCTGTCGACGGGACGTTAAACCCTTTCTTCCTCACTGTAATAACCAACGTTTCGGCGAACATCACAGTGGCCTTCAGAATAAGGCCGAAACATTAAAGTAATAGCCATCTTAAAAGAACCAGAAAACGACTATCTGAAATTGTGCTATTAGGTTTATTAAAAATTTTGCCGAGAAACATCTCAATGAATTAGCTTACTACGCCTTTTGCATGCAGTGGTTTCATATGGTATCATATTTTGGGGTAATTCATCATTGTGCAAAAAATAATGCCGAAAGCGTGTAATTAGAATAATTTCTGGAGCCCACCCATCTTGCAGACACTTATAAAAGGTTCTAGGGATCTTCACAGTAGCTCCACAATATGTATCTTTTGTTATTAATAACCCAACCCAATTCAAAAATAAAAGCAGTGTTAATAAGTACAACACTAGAAGAAACGATGATCTATACTGTTCAAGTTTAAATATAACTTTATCTCAAAAGTGGGCGAATTATGTAGCCACATAATTTGATCACTGACCGAATAACATCAAATTTCTGACAGATAGCCAACAACTATTTAAAAACAATTTGAAAGAATTGAGTGACAACACTTTCTAAAAATTAGAGGAATTTTTACATAGACATTTTAGAAAAATATAATACATAAATTAATTTAAAAAAATAAGAAAAATATAAAAGTACGTCGTGTATTGTTATCCTTGACTACACTGACACGGTATACATCATCTCGTAATCTATGGAACAAGTACAAGGTGTCCAGAAAAGGACTCCCTAAATTCAAAATTAAATATCTCGAAAACAAAGATAGATAGAGTAATACAGTAAACGGTTTGTTTATTGTGAAAGCTGTAAGAAGTTTATACAGCATTTGGAAATAATAGTTACAAAAGCTGCTAACAGATGGCGCTGTAATCGCCATACGTAATGCCTAGTATAAATAGTGATCCGAAGCCCAGAGCGGCCAGTTCCACTATTGAAACGTGAAAGGAGGATAGCGTACCGAAGGAAGAGATTGAAACCATGTACTCCATTGAACAACGCGTTTTTCTGGTGCTAGAGTATCACAGGTTAGAAGAGAGTCCTACGGCAACAAGGTGAAGTTTTCAAGCACTATTTAATGTTCCAAAAGGACACAATGCGAAAACCATTCCTACGCTCTTCGCAAAATTTCAACGAACAGGCAGCGTAACTGATGTTCTAGTGGGGCATGTTGGCCGCAAGCAAACCTCAGTTACTCCTGAAAATATCACCACAGCTTCTGGAATTATTAACCGAAATCCAATGTAATCCGTCCGTAGAATTGCATCAGACTGGTTTGAAGCGTTCCAGCACGCAGAAAATACTGAGAAAGAGGCTACACATGTTTGCATTCAAAATTCAAACGGACCAGGCCATACCCGCACGAGCTGTGCAACAAAGGGTTGCCTTTGCTAATCAGTTGCTCACAACAATGATTGATAGTGAAGGACTTGATGCTGGCTGCATCTGGTTTACTGATGAAGCACAATTCCACCTGAATGGATACATGAATAAGCACAACTGGCGATTTTGGGGTCCGAAAAGCCATATTGGTGTGAAGCGAAACCCCTACATTCTCCTAAAGTTACTGTGGGGGCATTATTGGCCATTTTTTCATTCGAGAAACGGTCACTGGTGCACGTTAGTTGCAATTATGGAACTATTTGTCGCCACACAGCAAGCGTTAGAAGATCGACCAGGTACTGAATGGTTTATGCAAGATGGACTCCGACCACATCGTACCGAACAAGTGTTTCGCTTTCTTGAGGAATACATCGGGAATCGAGTCACTGCTTTGGAATATCCAAAATTTACTGGTGCAGGCATGGTTTGCCTCCCTGTGATGTGTTTTTTTTTTTTTTTTTTTTTTTTTTTTTTTTTTTTTTTTTTTTTTTTTTTTGGTGGGGCACAGTGAAAGACACGGTCTACCCGAAGCATCCCGCCACGCTGGACGAGCTTGAAACGGCGATCTATGTGGCATGTGAATCCATTTCGGTTGAGACACTACGAAATTTGGTGGCGAATTTCATTCTTCGTTTGCGCCTCCTCTGTAGTGCCAATGGAGAACATTTTGAAAACATTGTGATGTGGGTGTTTGCAAAGAGTGTTTTCATACGATTATTTCACTTATGTATGCTGATATGAGCTGTACAGCGTATAGCGCCATCTGTTAGCAGCTTTTGTAACTATTACTGCAAACTGCTGTATAAACTTCTTACAGCTTTCACAATAAACATACTGTTTATTGTATTCCTCTATATATCCTTGTTTTCGAGATATTTAATTTTGAAATCAGGGAGCCCTTTTCTGGAAACCCTGTACTAATCTAATCTAATCTGATATGACGTACCCGAAGCCATGACATGCACACTGGGCAGCCACTGGAAGATTGGAAGCTGGACAGACAGAAAGTGAGGCGACTGCAGCTGTTGGAGTGTCCCAAAGTGCAATTTACAGGACGTAGATGAGATTTCAGACAACTAGGACCATTAAAAGAAGGCAAGGCCAAGCGCGTTCACGGGTACCATTAGCTAGAGATTACCCTCATCTTCGGTTCACAGCTCGTCGAGACAGGAGACTGAATGCAACTCAGCTGCAACGCAACCTGCAGGCATCAGCAAGATGCGCAATATCAACACAAACAGTCCGAAATCGCCTTCGGGAATGTGGGCTCTACACACGAACTCCTACTTTGTGACGTTGAAACTGTACGGAGGAACACCAGGATTCTAATCGTAGCGAATATTAAAAAAAAAAAAAAAAAAAAAAAAAAAAAAAAAAAAAAAAAAAAAAAAAAAAAAAAAAAAAAACGTTTGTAAATCTATCGGACCAAACTGCGTGGTCATCAGTCCGTAGCTTACAAACTACTTAAACCTAGGTAAACTAACCTACGGACAAACATACACATCGATGCCCCAAGGAGGACTCCAACCTCCACGGCGAGCAACCGCGCGCTCCGCAGCGAGGTGCTTTAGACCGCTCGGCTACTCCACCGCGGCAATCGTAGCGAATGGTGCCGAGCTCTGTTCACACATGAGTCAAGATTTGTCAATCGGATTGTCGTAGTTTCCTCATTTAGAGAGAACGTGTTATTCGGAACAATCGTGCTTATCTGCTGAAAACATCACCACATCACGGTGGCGGATGAACGACGTGGGCAGTAGTCAGTACTGGCGGACTTGCCCAGACATATGGAGATCCTTCTACCTATTGTTGTACCCAATGCTGGTGACATAGGAGATGAGTTCCTTTCGGTGGACAATCTAGCTCATCCCCACGTATATGCACTGGTTGACAACAAGTTGAGGAAATTGGACAGATAGAGTACCTAGGTTGTTCACCGGACTTAATGCGATTGAGCAGGTCCGGGATGCACTTGGCAGCGAGACCAACACCACTCATAACGGTTACAGAGCTGGATATTGCTCTCGTGGAAGAACGGAAATTCCCACAAGAGGTTATTGATAACCTCATACTGTATACCTACGCATACTGTCCAAATCCTGCTCTTTTGTGTTTCCTTTCATTTGTATATTTACACTTTGCTGCCACTCTTGATCAAACGAGAAATTTTATCTAAGTTACCTAATATTTTGATACAGTTATACAATAATGCACCTGTCAGTACACCACAGCATCATCAACACATAGTTACAGATTGCCATTCACCCAATCCGTCCTGCCAATTATACAGACAGAAAATAATAGCAGCCTTATCACATTTCCTGGGGCACTCCTCTCTTAACAACAATAGCCAACTACGACAGCGTAAGAAGACTTCCAGCGATTCACATATGCTTACACTCATACATTTGTCATCAATCTCCGAACCGTTCCAACTGCCTTTCGTCAATCAAGGATTGTGTAGCCTTTTTCTTTTTATCCATCACTCGCATTATATCATGTGAGGCAAGGCGACTTAACACGAGCTTTGCTTTCTAAAGTCGTGCTCGTGAATAGACAGAAGCGTTAATTACAGTCAACATGAAAATATGTTCAAGAATTTGGCAGCATATTCACCTTAGCCTTATTGGTTTATAAGTATGCCGGAACGTTCTTTTCTTACCTTACAAAGAAGAGTCACCTGCATCTTTTTTCGAATCGTGTGGGACTGATGACTTAGCCTGACGTTAACGATAAACGCAAGAAAGGTAATGAGATAACGCCGTGTAGTACTATTTATGAAATGGCGGTTCCATTCGGACCGTCATATTCCAATGCAAGACAGCATACCGCGTCAGGTGAGTCTCGTTTGTGGGCAGAATAACATACAGCAGGGGGAGGAAAAAATGTGCTTTTATTTATGCAGAGAGATTTGTTTTGGCAGTTTGCCTCTCCCACATATTACATCAGTATTCTGTGACCTCCTCCATGTTACCATGAATTCGATTGCAACGAAAGTGCAGTACTAGTGATGCAGTAGCTTTCACTTTCCTCGGTGGAAGTCAAAAAGCTCTATATAACATGTTCACGAACTCGCGCCAAATGATTTGAAATGATCGGAAACAACAGAATGGTAACTTGCTATTGAAAGATGGCGTCTTCAGAAAATCAAGTGAATACGAAAGGAAAAACGTATTTATTTTTAAGCAAAAAATAAGTTAGTTATGGCGCCTGTCCTCTATATGCACTGACCAATCACAGCAGAGCATTAAAAGTTTTAGGACTTAGGTGGTCTTTACCAAGGGATTGGTATCTACCGTACCACCTGTTATCGGTACTGCACACCACTCTGCGTCAACTGCATACAGCTGTGTCCTGATTTGCTCTAAAGAAATGATTATGATGGATACATGCCAGATATATCAGAAACATTTCAATTTTTTAGAACGGAATTTGGTGTTTTTGTCACGTCTTAACAGGTGTGAAACCACGACATGAATCTTGTGCGAAACACGTTATTATGAAGGGAAACGAGGCAGTCACTCTTAACGCTTTGGCAAACACTAAAAAACTGCATCTGAATATTGTTGTTGTAGTTTAGGAATAGCAGGATGGGGTGCCAAAGCGATTTATTCGAAAAGCGAGCAAACTATTCACGCCAGTTCGGCATTCGTTTTTAACATTAATGTATGTACTCAATATTTTTTCTCTAATTATTTAATACGAAATGTTAGTCTTTCTATAAACGATATATAAAATTTTACTTATTCATCTTTAATTATTTTCCTGAAATGTGGTATACGTTGTGTAATTTGGAGTATTTGTAGAGTTAAAAATGATTTTTGTGTATGTTGATTGTACAGTATTTTGATGGTAATGTTTATTGTTTTAAATTTAAGAAAATTGTAGTCTGCTCGAAAAACCATTGGTACTTCCTCGTTGATGACGTGTGAGGCACCAAGTATTGGCGCTTACGAAAGAGGCAGGGATACAGACAATGTGGATTAACGAGGGAGTAGAGTGTAGACAGCCAGTGAGTGAGCACATATGTGGTAAGACGTAAGCGAGGCAGCAAGCGGAGGCTTGGAACTGTATCAAGAGTTTCCAAAAATTAGCATCGAATGCTGGTTGACTATCTGCTATATCGTGGCATGGAATTATGGGCACAATGTAAATTTATTCATCGCCAAGAAGAGAATACAGTGCCACAAAGCAAGAGCCAGTATTGACGACGATTCGGCTGTAGTTGTGCAATCACGCAACTGCTCGTCCGCAGCACGGGATATTTGCCAAGGTCACGTACTTTTACAAATTGTAATGCGAATGGATCAGACAAAAAAAGTAGTGATTTGTGTCAATAATCAGTGAACTGAACTAAAAATTTGTGTTAACCTTTGTTTATCGCTATCACTTACCTGGTCAGGGTCTGACGCTAGTACGTAAATGTCCGAGAACAGAATGAGAACAGAAAAAAATTAAATAACTGTCTTAATGAGTTGATAAACAATCTGGAATGTTTAGATGCATATTTGTAGTATACAATTGCAAAGTAGTAAGAAACTATAGCAGTTTGTTTACTTACTAATTGAAGATTGCACTTAATATATCAAGTTTAATGATAAGCTGTTAAAACCAAATGATTGAAATAACAGTAAATAATTTAAAGTGATACTATTGGTCAGTTGACGATTACAAACTGGTTGATTTCATCAAGTCAGGGGAACAGTATATATTTTCTCTCAAATTTTATAAAAGCCAAATTAATGTCAATAGTATTTGTTAAAAGTGATAAACATAGCTTAAAGGAATTACAAATATAGATAATCTTGCTCAAAATTAACGAAAATAGTGGAAAATTGTGCTATACCAGTTCCAGGAATACCACACTGTCTTCAGAAAAACGTGACAGCTTACAAAATACTGAGTATTTTGTAAGCTGTCTTATTTTTAACTTATGTATTTTTTTTATAAAGTGACTAAGTGCAATGTTGCACTTGTTATTTTATACCCAATATTTTTAACAAGGTAGGATAAGTGCCTCTTATTCCCAAAGATATGTCATTTATTATGGTTTTACGTTATTTCTTGCATGTCTTTTATACTTTTGACAGATGACCAGATTATAACATATATGTGACCAGATGATGGTGACACAGTGCACCGAAACCGGTCGTCATTTAATAAATTGTTAGTGTGCGATATTGGCTTGTCATTTGGAAAACTATAAAACGATTATATCGCCTCAAGACCCGACTAGGTCAGGTAATCTTTGATTAATTTTAGAACACAGCATTTTGTCCCCGTTTAGCAAATAGTCTGTCCAAAGGCCGATACAAATCAAGAGTTATTCTTAGCTCGAAGCAAAAAATCTCACCCAGGTTTGTGCCCTTCGATTCGCTTTGGGCGAGCTTTTATCGTGTTTGGGGTGATTGGTAGTTATACCGTGAGCTAAGAGGTTACACGTTATATATTTCGAAAACAGGGCTGAACATTGTCAGAGGGCTGTTAAGCGCCCCTCCGGCCCACACCTTGCTGGAGGTGATTCGGAAGCAAACCAACAACCGACCGGCCATTCCCAACGACGGTGCAGTTCAGAAATTTCGCTTCATTACGGAAACAGCGTAACCGACTAGCACCATCTCTCCCTCGGTAAGTACCCAATGAACATTTCATAAGTTTTAATAGCGCGCCTGTTATATTTAATTTTAATTTCCTTGTGTATGCAAGCGAACTGCAGTCACGAAAATAAAACTCCCAAGTTTAAATGAATTTCCGCGCCCTTATTCGCTGTCTGAAACTCATAAAGGGATTTGCGTTTGCAAATGGGACTCGTGTTGCGGTGGGCGCGAGCGCGTGTTTGGTCGGTCGCGGATTCGCGCGCACGTTCGCTGGCTCGCTCGCTGGCCCTGTTCCCTGTTCTTTAATGAACGCGGAGTTCCGCGGCGAGCTGCGGCATTCCACGGCGCCCGGCCCGGCGATGCCGTCCCACCAGAATTAAACGACCAGTGCGGAGTAATGGCCTCTCCTTTACAGGCACAGTTGGCGGCCATATAATGTTACACAGTTAAACGAGAATCAACGCGAAGAATTAATTACGCTTCGTTTCTGCTCTTCTCTAGCATCCTACCTGATATAGTCACCTTTTTACCTTTTCATCAAAGATTCAGAGAGTGGTAAGGTGCTGTTACAATTGGCACACAATTTTTGACAACAATTTATTTAAAAATGCCAATCACTGCTGACAACCTAAGATTTGACACTTATTTTGACCAAATCATACCAATTTAACTGAAATAAACCGCAATTTGCGATAAAAAAAGTTCAAAGACAACAAAAAAGTTCAACTGTTTGTATAGCTCACGGGACTTAACTACGAGGTCATCAGTCCCTAAACTTACAAACTAATTATGAACTAATACTAAGGACGGCACAAATATCCATGCCCGAGGGGGGATTCGAACTCCCGACCGTAGTGGCGATCAGTTATGGCTTCAGTGTACTAGATTTAGATGTAATACCAATGTGCGCTGAACGAAAATTTATTCCCGGCCGGGATTCGAACGCGGGATCTTCTGCTTAGTCAGACGCATTGACCACTCCGCCACCGAGGACACAGCGACCAACCCGACTGCAGAGGACTCTTTCCTGCACGTCTCCCGCCACACCCAAATCTCCATTCGCCACGCTGTCTCTTTCCTATAAACACAGCCAGATTTGGGTGTGGCGGGAGACGTGCAGGGAAGAGTCCTCTGCAGTCGGGTTGGTCACTGTGTCCTCGGCGTCGGAGTGGTCAACGCGTCTGATTAGTGAAGCAGGAGATCTGGGTGCGAATCCCGGCCGCCTACAAATTTTCTTTCGCCGCACTTTGGTATTTCATGTAAACATAGTACAGTGAAGCCATAACTGATCGCAAATTGCGATTTATTTCATTAATTTGAACGCTGTAATGTCAAACCAATTTCTTTAACACTCATGAATAACTCTGCCTGAAGGACTATTTAGACCTGACACTACTCGATGAGAATAAAATGCATTGGCGTATATTAAAAGAAACCACTGTTCTACGTCAAAGGCTTTGGATGCAGTAGTTACAGATACTGGGCTGGGTTCAATTCCTCACTACTTGCTTGCTGTGTGCTATAATTCATGGCTCAGGTATTTGTCAACAAAATATTTATTGACCAATGTCAACCTGAAAAACAGTCCATTAGTGTCAGCACGCAATAGAGCAACATTAATTACGTTTGGTGAAACAAACAACAGCACAATTGACAATATCGTTTAGGTACTAGGCGTGAAATAACCAATAGTTAATTTTAACGTTACGTAAATACTCGACACTTGTCGAACTAACGATAATAGCCGGAAATGAGAAAGAATCACTAAGGTGTCTGCACAAGTGAAGTACTACTGATCACTCTTTTCCCCTCACAAAACAGTCCTGTAAGGTCATAATCCAAACCAACAACAAGCGCATCCACGTGCACCCGTGTACAGTATGCAAGACTCACTCAAATCATGTGACGTAACAGCTGACGGCTTCCTTAGCCGCGAACGAACAGTTCAAATATATGTAAATAAATTAAAGCACTAAAATACAATTCAAACAAACGAGATTAATAACCACAAACAATTTAACTCCTGACATTAAATCTTACGTATATACTACCTTGCGCAAGGTCATTTCCCTAGTGGGTTATACAATGTACACGTCTTACATAAACATCGTGCAACCTTTACTTCAGAGCGCCTGATAAAGCATAGTTACCATCAAGCACATACCACAATCAAGTTGCGTCCTGCTAAGCAGGATGCATGCTATATTTATTTATTTATTATTGACAATGTCTTCTACTAGGAGAAATAAGCACGCAAGAATAAACTGCAATAGTGCGTGTCACAAATGATTACTCAGGTAGGCGATGGAAGCATTATAAAATAATAGCCTACAGTCAACGAGGATTCGCTCTCCAAACGACGACCAAATGTCAAACCCACATCAAATGGTTTGCTCATTAATAATTTTGCAGCGCAGGCCGATGGGAATTAAGTAACAGGTCACGGTCTTTGCTCCACTAGGGTAACACCATCTTCAAACACGCAATCAATAAGTCAGGGACAGCTTCTATACGGAGGTACAAGTTTCCAGTAGCTGACTCACAGAAGGCGGAAACCGTCGCCGTATTTTACCGTCATCCACACAAATACTTCACACACGACCGCGGACTCCGTTACAATAGCAGCTGAACAACAAATCAGCCAACACGCCTTCGTAGTCTAAGCAACAAGGTTTACGCTGTTCACGGCTCGCACGTCCTCGGCCATTACTACTCTTCGTGCGGGCACCGCTGTCGACGCTCCACTGCCTCGCCACAGAAAGACGCTAATCGGCCACCCAGGACGCCCTCTAGGCAACTCTCACCAAACCTCATGAACACGGCCCAGCATGTCGAGGTGGCAAAGGTAAAAGCCGACAATAATCGATAACTGCGCGGTACGGCTCACTACCTCCACTGATATCTGCGTCATACTTTATTAAATGTAGCAATTTACTGTGACAACTACTAGAAACGTTTTTTGGGTTAATACAAAAAAACTGTGCTTGTTCTACTACCATCATCAGGAAACAACTGACTAGCTTCAACGAGAAACGCTTGTTCTTTGATTTTCAAACATTTTACTCAAAGATGTACACGAGCTCAAGGTCTTAAGTTTCACCGTTCCTTTTTGAAGTTTTCACTTTCTTCTCACGTTATGTGTTCAATAAACTTGCTTATTGCCAATTACCATAATTTCGTTTAAGATAGGCCAACGTTATACGGATTATTTTTACTGTCTAAAATCTTATCTTAATATACCGGGTGATCAAAGAGTCAGTAAACTTAATAAATAACGGAATAATGTAGATGGAGAGGTAAAAATTGACAAACATGCTTGAAATGACATGGGGTTTTATTAGAACCAAAAAACAAAGTTCAAAAAATGTCCGAAAGATGGCGCGTGATTCTGGTTTTGTAACTGCTGCCGTAACGGGTGTGAGGTACGCCGATATTTTACAGTATCGCATTATCCCCAGCCTGGCTGATAGACACCTGCTGGAACGTACGATTTTTATACAGGCTGGTGCTCCACCCCATATTGATAGACGCGTGAAAGACCTCTTGCACCCGTCGTTTGGTGGTGATCATGTTCTCAGCCGCAAGTTTCGTCATGCTTGGCCCCCCAGGTCCCTAGACCTCAGTCCGTACGATTATTGGCTTTGGGGTTACCTGAAGTCGCAAGTGTATCGTAATCGACCGACATCTCTAGGGGTGCTGAAAGACAACATCCAACTCCAATGCCTCACCATAACTCCGGACATGCTTTACAATGCTGTTCAAAACTATTCCTCGACTACCGCTATTGTTGAGGAATGATGGTGAACATATTGAGCATTTCCTGTAAAGAACATCATCATTGCTTTTTCTTAATTTGTTATACTAGTTATTGCTGTTCTGATCAGATGAAACGCCATCTGTCGACCATGTTTGAACTTATTTTTTTTTTGTTCTAATAAAACCCCATGTCATTACAAGCTTGTGTGTCAATTTTTACCTCTCTATCCACATTACTCCGTGATTTGTTAAGTTTTCAAATTTATACTGACGTTTTGATCACCCGGTACATTTATAAATTTAGGTGTTTGTGAATATATTTCACTCTGCAGCCAAAACTACAAATCGTAAACGAATAGTCTTTATATGTAGTCTTTATATATGCACTATAGTGGTAGATTGTTGATAACGGTAAGGATGTGGAAGATATGGGAGTTGAAATTTACCGATGTATATTAAATTCTACTTGTGGGTGTCAAAATATTTTGCTCTTCTGCAAAAACTACACATTGGAGACGAACGATCTCTCTGTTTTGTTGTACTACAGCCATGCGGGAATAGCCTAGCGGTTTGGAGCGCCACGTTACGGATCGCGAGGCCTCCCGCGGCGGAGGTTCAAATCCTCCCTCGGTCATAGGTAGTTTAAGTAGTTTGTAAGTCTAGGGACTTATGACCAAAGTAGTTTGGTCCCATAGAATTACAAAGATTTGGACATTTTTGTTGTAGTGCAAAGTCTGCCGTTGTACCCCAGTGCAGTTCCGCGACGATAACTATAAAAGGGATATACTGGTTGTACGTCATCGGTCATATGAAATTCTGACTGAAGACAAGAGATGACTTTTGACACCAAAGAGGTTATACAGTGCGATAAGTGATGCACATTCTTCAGTTGTTTTTCACCAACAAGCGTAAGAATAAACAAAAATAAGTGTATATTTCAGTTTGAAAAGAAAAACTCCGGATATAGAATTTTGACTAGAAATTAGAATACACATGTTTCGATATTTTTGGCAATTCAAGCATTAAGCGGATTAAATAAGGGAAAATCTTTTAAGGGTGCTACTAAGACTATTTCGAGGCTAGAAATGCAAAAATTTTGATATTGAACCATGGTTAGAATTTAGAAATAAATGGGTTTCGGGATGTTTTGAATTCTGCAATCAATGGCGCAATAGCGGTGGCAAGTTGTATAAAATACTTGATTAGGAAAGCATTTTTAAAACTAAATATATTAAAATTTATATTTAAAAGTCGAAATATCCAATGCAGACTATCCAGTCTATTCGTGCGAAGCTAGTAAGTAATATTATTTTTTGCTCATGACCTGGCTTTTGAACTGTCAATGTTTGATTTGCTGTGCATCAGAGATTACGGTTTACATAGTGTGTTACATTTGAATATCGTGTAACTAATAACATTAGAGTATTGTTTTACGATGTTATACTTTTTTACATTAGGTGAACAAGAAAGGTAATGTAGCACTCTATATTGGTGTAGCAGTGTTTCTATAGTCCATGGCAGGGGTCACAATTCAAGTTTAGATTCTCAATGAGGGCCGGATGACATCGTTTGGTATTACCGAAAATTGCAATACCTGCCATATAATTTGACATTTCTGACACTCCTATTTCAATCATATGTCATATGACCACCACGATGTCTCTCATTACAGCGTCAGAGAAACATAAATAACTTAGGAATTATTCAACTCTACCAAATAAATATATCTACAAACACTATTTGTGGAATCCCAACTTTTATTTCACCACACAATTTCTCATAGTAAGAAAACAGCGAAATTTAATGTTTATAAAGACAAACACAAAATCCATTAATAATGTTATCGTTAACACTCTTTAGTATACGAAGTGTGAGGAGCGGAATTTGCCTTAAAATACACGATCCAGGTTTTAAACTTGTAATTTATGGTCATGTACATTGTCATTGAATTCGTAAAATTTTGCAGCATGCTATTTTGTTAATAACGAAGTGTGTTATATTCCTCGAGCACAGAAAAGCTTCGTTACACAGCGCACGCGTTATTTTGTTACCTATCTCTATAACAAGGCATATAACGCTTCATGTTTGACTGAATATACGATTCTCATATTGACTATTCCGTTTTTAGCTTCAGCGGACATATTACACGCGCACCCTGAACAAGAAACGTACACATGTTTCGAGCGTAGAAATCGTGAAATAACAAAATATCCAACATAACAAAGTAAACAAGGTGGAAGCAGTAAAAGCCAGCCTGGAACTAAAAATCACAGTCAGCCGGGCGCAAAACGCTCCTAGTGCTGTCTCTGTTATTAGTAAACAATTGGACATGATATAACATGCATTGAGTTCTGCAATGCTCCAAGCAATCTCTCTAATCAAGAGAAAATCGCGCACTTAGTAACAAAAAGCTGAACTTCAAATGCGGGCAGGATGAAATCCCTTTGGAGACCTTTGGTCTAAGGTAAAGAATACAAATAAATCAAAGTGTGATTGCTAATGTGTTTTGTGGTAAGTGCCTGGGTGAATTGTATTATTTCAAGCTAAATAGTGGGGATATTGTCAGCTGTAGTTTATCATTTACAACCAGATGAGGACTTCCAGCATTTTACTTCCAGGTTAACATGTTTTTTTTTTTTTTTTTTTTTTTTTTTTTTTTTTTTTTTTTTTTTTTTTTTTTTTTTTTGCCTATATGTAGAACTTCCTGATATGAGTGTCCCTCCTGCAGTATGCGTGCCGCAAATGTAGAGTAGAACGTTTGTAATATCCATATCTCATTTCAGTTAACATAGTTTCTATAGCTATGCCTGTTTGTCCAATGTATAGTTTGTATCAGTCATTGTGTGCAATGCTCATGCGTAGGCAACAAAAACATCACGTTTAGTGCGACAGACTCGAACGTATCTGTAGCTTTGTCAATTTACGCACAGTGTTTCAGCCTTTTTGCCGAGTGCAGATTTCTTTATTTGAAAATTAACTTAAAAATTCGGGATAAAGTTTCTGTGATTTTTCATTGTTATTTCTATCCTAACAAACCTGAATTCTTGTGAAATTTTTGTTCAGTCAGTACGTATTCTTTGTTTTAATAAATTAAATAGACTGAAATCGTGTTTGCTTTCAGTAGCTAGTGACGCCAAATTTTTACCCAGTTTGACCTTACAGAGATATGTTTTCCTCACAGGAGATGTAATCTGAGTTTGTTTAACCCTGTGGGCCACACCACCAGGCTCCTACGTCTGGGCCACATCATAGCCTTCAGAGACCCACACGATATATAATAGTGGAAAACTCTTTAAGAAATTCAATGTCATGATAAGGACATTAAATAACCTTGAATAACAAAAAAAAATATATATGTTTCCTCAAAAACCCACAAAAAAACCAAAGTCTCATAAATAAAAACAATAATAGTTTAAACTTCGTACAAAGCAAAATGTCCATCGTATTCGGAAACCACGTACAAATAGTAATGTTTCAAACTAAAATCGGTATCAAAAAATTCGTCAGAAGTTTCTAATTTTTTACCGGTACAATTTGCACTTTTTTTTGTGTTGCTGACCACACACTGGCAACATACAAAAATCACACTGCGTTTTTGATTTCCTTTGTTTTTTGTGGTCACAAAACTTACGATAAGTTCTTTTGGGAATAGCTCATTGCTCAATTTCTTCACGAGCTGCCTCTGCAGGTGTAGTCATGTTTAGGCATCTATAAAAACTATCCCGTAGGTCACGGGGAGTTGGTGTGTCAAGCGCAGCCTTCATCCAAGGTACTTTTAGGTGTTCAGAAGTGTCAACATAAACTCGAATAGGGACAATGGTTTTGTTTGACGGTTGTGTCTCCCTTTCCCTTCGTTTTTGTAATGTTATGGGGGTCTCGGAGGCCTAGTTGTTTACCTGAATGGGCCGACATGGGCGGAAATGTTGTTCACTGTACACTAGCTCAGAAACAACTAACCAGAGGAGGCCCCTCCAGCTGTGTTGGAGAGGGATTAGACAGGCCTGAGTGAGCATCTGGGCCTATGGTGTGGCCGGTAGGGTTAAGTAATGTTATAGAAACGTATCTTAATTCAACAAGGAACATCTTGCTGACTTCCACGCAGGAGCGACGGGTACACTGTTAGATGGCTAGGGCACAATAGAAATCAGTTGGCAGTTTATGCAAAATTACACCACAGCAAGCTTCATTTTCGCGTTAGAACGGAACAGTTCTTCAGTTCCTCAAGATTATCATATAGGAGGCAAACTTCTGCAGGCAATTAAAGATCTTTACGTAGACTGTCAGGCAGCAGTTAGAGTAGATGGCAAATTAAGCTCATGGTTCAGGGTAGTTTCAGGGGTACGACACGGCTGTAACCTGTCACCACTATTGTTCATACTATTCATGGGTCATATGTTGAAAACAGTACACTGGCAGGGCGGGATTAAAATAGGTGAAAACAAAATAAGCAGTCTCGCTTATGCGGATAACTTAGTTGTAATGGCCGATTCGATTGAAAGGTTGCAAACTAATATTTCAGAGCTCGATCAGAGGTGCAAGGATTATGATATGAAGATCAGCATCTCCAAAACGACAGTAATGTGTGTGGGAAAGAGATTCAAACAGCCGCGGTGGAGTAGCCGAGCGGTCTAAAGCACCTCGCTGCGGAGCGCGCGGTTGCTCGCCGTGGAGGTTCGAGTCGTCCCTGGGGCATGGGTGTGTGTGTTTGTCCGTAGGTTATTTTACCTAGGTTTAAGTAGTTTGTAAGTTACAGAGTGATGAAC
Source organism: Locusta migratoria (assembly GCA_026315105.1). NCBI lineage: Eukaryota > Metazoa > Arthropoda > Insecta > Orthoptera > Acrididae > Locusta > Locusta migratoria. The sequence goes on along the minus strand of CM048750.1, from coordinate 47,599,081 downwards.
ACACAGTTGTCCGCCTCCGTAGTCCAGTGGACAGCGTGGTTGGTTGCCACGCAGGGGGCCCGGGTTCGATTCCCGGTCGGGTAGGAGATTTTCTCCACTCGGGGACTGGGTGTTGTGTCGTCCTCATCATCATTCCATCATCATTGACATGCAAGTCGCCGAAGTGGCGTCAGATAAAGAGACTTGCACCAGGCAGGCTGAACACGACCCCAGTTGGGGTCTAACGGTCATAAATGCCACACGATCATCATCACCACACAGTTTGGTCCGATAGATTTACAGACATTTGTACATTTGAGATTCAAACAGATTGAGTGCCAAATAGGAGGAACAAAGTTAGAACAGGTAGACAGTAATGTATTTTCTCACAGGATGGCAACGTAGCGAAAGAACTGGAATCGAGGTGCAGCAAAGCTAGTGCAGTGAGTGCTCAGCTAAGATCTTCTCTCTTCTGCAAGAAAGAAGTAAGTGCCAAGACTAAGTTGGCAGTGCACCGCTCTATCTTTCGACCAACTTTGGTTTATGGGAGTGAAAGTTGGGTGGATACAGGTTTCCTTATTCATAAGTTAGAGGTTACAGATATGAAAGTAGCGAGAATGATTGCAGGTACTAATAGATGGGAACAATGGCAGGAGGGTGTCCATAATGAGAAAATCAAAGAAAAACGGAGAATGAACACCATAGATGAAGCAGTTAGAGCGGACAGACTGAGATGGTGGGGTCATATTACAGGCATGGGAAAAGCAAGGTTACCTAAGAGATTCATGAGATCGGCAACGGAGGGTAAGAGGAGTCGAGGTTGACCAAGAAGAAAGTACAAGTTATTTTATAATTGGGGCATCCGCAGCTGAGTAAATACATTTTCTTTTAAGAATATATTAATTGTTTTAAAAAATCAATTGTTTTAAAAAATTGATTGTATGACTTTATATAGTAAAAGAAACTATTTTGAAATGGAGTTAAAAATGTCCTCTTATAAAACAATTAATAAATTCTGCAGCCGCTTCAGCTGTTTTTATTGAGATCCTTTTACATACAGGTCCACCACCGGTTTCGCGGCAATAGAGACGCATCTTCAGGTGTTAAATTTTTTTCTCTCGTCATAATTCGCTACTGAGTCCCTATTGTATTTTTAACCAATTGACGGATGAAAGCAACTGGAATGTTGGGACTCCGTAGCGAATTATGACGAGAGAAAAAAAAATTAACACCTGAAGATGCGTCTCTATTGACGCGAAACCGGTAGTGGACCTGTATATAAAAGGGTCTCAATAAAAACAGCTGAAGCGGCTCCAGAATTTGATTGTTTTATAAGAGGACATTTTAACTCAATTTTCAAAATAGTTTCTTTTACTATATAAAGTCATACAATAAATTTTTTAAAACAATTGATATTTAAACAATCGATAAATTCATAAAAGAAAAACAAGAAGAAGTACTTAGATTCGGTGCAGAATGATTTTGTAGCAAAAGGCATAACATCAGACGAGGCATCAATGTTAGCTTTGAATAGGGGATCATGGAGGAATTTTATAGGAGGTACGTTGCTCCAGACTGAACGCTGAAAGGCATAATCAAATGATAATGATGACGGAACATGAGTATGCAAGAAGAGCAACTGTGCTACCAAGTGAAATTAGAGATACATACGCCAGCACAAAAACAAACCACGACTTATTTTGTAACGGCCCTCGTGGTGCGGCAGGTAGCGCGCGTGATGCAGTCGCACAAGGCAGCGACATTTCATGTGGGGCCGGCGGCAATATACGGTACACCGGACACGTCGACAAGCGGCGGAGGGAGAAAGTGGCTGACGCGGCAGCCGCCGCAGGCCCACCAGCTGTCGCGCCTGCTTGCTATGCAAAGTGTCCCCGGGGGCCGCGCCGCCTCGCCCCCCACCATATTGGATTAGCGGCGGCAGGTGGGACCGCCTCCACCTGGCCGCAACACCGCCGCCCCGCCGCCCCCGCCCCCGCCGCCCACATCCAATATTTACTGCGCCACCTGCGCCGCCAGCCGCCGCCTCCTTGGCCGGCTGCCGGACACCGGCCGCTGCTGCTGCTGCTCGACGTGTTGCCCAGGCAACATCTTGCCGAGCAAGGGAGCCGTAGCTCACGCCATGTGCAGTGGCCGTGTAAGCCATGCAAATGTCCTCCTGACGAGCATGCATGTCCCAAAAGAAACAAACTTCGTCGGCTGAGCTGCCAAGCATACAGTTTTCACAATGCCGAATATGAATCAGCATTAGATGTTTGTTGTTGTTGTGGTTTTTAGTCCGCAGACTGGTTTGATGGAGCTCTCCAAGCTACCTTGTCCTGTGCAAGTCTCTCCATCTGAGAATACGTTCGGCAACCTACATCCTTTCGAATCTGCTTACTATATTCGTCCCTCGGTCTCCCTCTACGAGTTTCACCCCACACGCTTCCGTCTTCTGCTGACTGATAAACACCCGCTGGAACGTACGATTTTTATGCAGGATGGCGCTCCACCCCATATTGCTAGATGCGTGAAAGATCTCTTGCGTGCGTCGTTTGGTGATGATCATGTGCTCAGCCGCCACTTCCGTCATGCTTGGCTCAGTACGTGCGATTACCTGAAGTCGCAAGTGTATCGTGATCGACCGACATCTCTAGGGATGCTGAAAGACAACATCCGACGCCAATGCCATAACTCCGGACATGCTTTACAGTGCTGTTCAACACATTATTCCTCGGCTACAGCTATTGTTGAGGAATTATGGTGACCATATGGAGCATTTTCTGTGAACAACATCATCTTTATTTTGTGTTAATTTTCTATGCAAATCATTGCTTTCTGATCACATGAAGCGCCATCTGTCGGACATTTAATGAACTTTTAACTTTTTTTTAACAGATTATGACACCATAGAGTATCGAAAGCGGTCGTTTTGAATGAATAAATTAAAACTTGTTATCTTGGCACGTATCCTTCTATTTGTACAATAAGATCACTTATGAAAATTCATCGTAAAGATGGTCTAGATTCGGCAACTGGAAATATTTTGTAAATAAATTTATTTTGTTCGTCGCAGCTGCACAATTTTGAAGACAGTGACTAGTTTCGGACTCTACCGTCCATTATTAAATCGTTATCCTTTTTCACACCGTTACAAATGGCTGATAAAATTTTGTACTTTATCCTCTGTTAATACATATCACTAGTTAAATTAAAATTTAAAACAGCAGTTAAAACAGGTGATACGTCCAATCCATAGATTACTTTAAACATCAAAGTCCCTTACGAGGCAAGGTCCTGTTCCGGGGTGGTATGTCATTGCCTTCTCCGACTTCGAACTGACTTACCCAGCTTGTTACAGGATCACTTCGGTTTAACGTGGGTTGCAAACCACAGTGCTATTCGATTTTTTTCGTATCAGCAACATTGCAAGAGGCAAAAGACGTGGAAGTTCACAGAGAAAAATCCTAGGAGCTAGTCCTAGTATTACATAGATATAATTTAGAAAATTGTAATTATACGGGCGTACGTTATTTAGAAGGGCTCTTTATATTGTTATAACTTTTATTAGTTGCTGGTAGAACTTGCCCACTCAACGCAAGTAAGAAGACCTCTGAAGATGTCCGGCGCAGCTCTGGACGAAACGTTAGGTGAAACTGGAAAGTTTTATGGACCACGGCCATATAACCCGGAAGTTCTACCAGCAACAATGACATCCGGTCATGAAAGCCTTCATTGCATTACTCTTATTAGATTTTTAAGTGTTCTTTGGTAATATATATTCTTAAATTTTATTTTTTCAGCCACAAATTTCAGTCAGTTATTTGCTAGCAGTATTCTTATTTCTTGCCGTAAAAGACACCTGAGACGCTATTCCGCCGAAAGATATACCTCGCGATAGAAATAACATAGCATTATTTTGGTTTACCATAATATAATTATGTCACTCTTCTACATTTCTAACACGGTGGGTCATAGGTATTATAATAAGGAATAGTAATTGATAAAGTGGAACATATGGCTATCCTATGTACAAGAGAGCCCTAAGCATAACTAAAAGAACCAAAAATATAAAACAGTAATTAGGTTAATATCTCCATTTTTTCAGGATATCCTGGAGAGATTACAAAGAGTGAGCCACGAGGAATTTTTTTCCATCTGGTATGTGAGTCATTACTCAGCTTTTTGAATTCTTGTGGCAACTTCTTAAAACTGGATACAGTGGAACCTCAGGTACTTGGTTAACACACAAGACATCGCAACATTGCAGCCATCGTGTGAGGAGGACTCTGATGGAGAGAGATATTTCGTGCACGCTTTCTTTATATTTTGCTATCATTTACAGGAGCTTACATCTACTAGACCTCTGTTTGTTGTAATAGAATTTGAGTTCGTAATAATTGTGATTTACACACAAAATTGAGTTAAATATCGAGTAACATTATAGTGTATTTCTATAATTCAACTGTAAAATATATTTAGGAAATGAAATACCAACGGTAGCGTTTATGAGATATCATTTTTTATTTTGCACACTGAAATTGAAATATGAACAATTATACCAAATAATACTTGCTATTGAAACCAAGGTTCTCTTATAATGCCAGATAACTTGACTGGCTCAAAAGATCGTCTGAACTCTGTTCGAAAGCGTAATTCATATATTCCTAAATATCAGTCAACCATCGCATTGGGTTTCAAGTCACCTACGACAATGGATCAGGAGATATGACGTCGTAAACAAGGAAATGCACGAAAATCTTTACCAAAAGTTGAAAAAGTGTTTCATATTTGCTCCTAAACTAGTTAACAGATTTAAACCAAACTTGGAGCGCACATGCTATACCGTCAGGTAACAATAGGAGTGGAGTACAAACCACCTGTGGTATATACTTCAAGAACTACAAAGACGTAAACAAAATGTGTTGTAGAAAACTGTTGAGTTAAGGGACACGAGAAAAACGAGATTTTTTTGTTCAACTTTTTGAGAATGACAGCACTTAACGGCTTGCAACAAACTTTATATACACTTTCAAACCTTAACAAATCTCTTTAGAGCTGATAACTCCAGCGAAAAAGACGAAAAAAAGGAAGTTTATTAGAAGACATCGGGGCACGTTGAGAATATTTTTATTTTTATTTTTGTGAATATAAATTTATTTGACACATTTGCATTTATGAATATATTGTTAAATAATAGATAGGTCTTTACTGAATCTGGGTGGCAGTTATTAAGCTTGAAAATATCAATTAAAGTATTAGAAAAAAATTAAGTACTGGGCATATGTCCAGTGGCCAATCTGCCCCTACATCGGGGTAAGTTGGCCCAGAGGCTGGGGCAGATTGTTCCATGTCGTTTTTTGGTAAGTATAACTATGAGATCAAAATAAAACTAACAGTTATGAAGAAATGTACTTTAATGCACATAATATCAAGGTGAATATTCAGTTAAATGCGTAACATGGAGGACTATGACAACAGAACAGGTGAAACTTATTACGATTTATAGTGTCTTAATACACACCAGTCAACTTTAATCAATGTCCGGCTCCAAAGGATCAGCACAGTTTTAACATTCATAAAATAGTCCACAAAAACCAGACAGCGGTTGTCAGAGTTGAAGGGCATGAAAGGGATGCAGTGGTTGGAAATGGAGTAAGACAGGGTTGTAGCCTTTCTCCATTGTTGTTCAATTTGTACATTGAGCAAGCTATAAAAGAAAGCAAGGAGAAATTTAGTGAAGGAATTAAAGTTCAAGGGGAAGAATTAAAAACATTGCGTTTTTCCGACGACATAGTAATTCTTTCAGATACAGCAAAGGACCTGGAAGAGCAATTGAACGGAATGGACAGTGTGCTGAAAGGTGCATATAAGATGAACATTAACAAGAGCAAAACTAGGGTAATGGAGTGCAGTGTAAGAAAATCAGGTGATGCTGAAGGAATTAGATTGGGAAACGAAGCAATAAAGGAGGTAGATGAGTTTTTTTTACTTGAGCAGTAAAATAACAAATGATGGTCGCAGTACAGAGGATATAAAATGCAGAATGGCAATGGGTAGAAAAGCGTTCTTGAAAAAGAGAAATTTGTTAACATCGAATATTGATTTAAACCTAAGGAAGTCCTTTCTGAAGGCATTTGTATGGAGTGTTGCCTTGTATGGGAGTGAGACATGGACAATAAACAGTGCGGACAGGAAGAGGATTGAGGCTTTTGAAATATGGAGCTACAGAAGAATGCTGAAGATTAGGTGGGTGGATCGCGTAACTAATGAGGTGGTACTGAACAGAATTGGGGAGAAAAGGAATTTCTGGCATACCTTGACTAAAAGAAGGGATAGATTGGTAGGACACATTCTTAGACATCAAGGAATTGTGAATTTAGCGTTGGAGGGAAGTGTATGGGGAAAAAATCGCAGGGGAAGACCAAGGGATGGATACAGTAAGCAGATTCAGACAGATATAGGTTGTCGCTCTTATGTGGACATGAAGAGGCTTGCTCAGGATAGGGTACTGTGGAGAGCTGCATCAAACCAGTCTCCGGACTGATGACCACAACAACAACAACAACAACAACGAGTTTCAATTACCTGTGCAAACTGACATGAGGTCTGTCTGTAGTTAGCACAGTACCTCCAGTACGATTTTCGCAAACAGTCCTCACAGATCTTTTCTTTCGTTTATTTCTAAAACTGCTCTTAGCATCGCATATTCAGAAATCATTACCCTCTCTTTCTTTTACAATTTCGGATTATTTTTATGATACTACAAATAAAACAAAGGTTTAAACCAGAGCCGTAAGTCATGTTTTGAAAACAAGGAAATGAAAGAGAATCTGACTTCTCAGATCACTGTTTAAGATTAAAATAAAATTTACTGGTTGGCCTTTTATTCAACGCTTTTTATTTCGTGAATATGGCGATATTTTGACCTCTGAGACATATCACAATATGTTTAACTTCGACAACTAAGTTAACAATTTAATAAACTCGAAGCATTACGAAAGTTTTTTTGTCATTAAAAGTAACAGACCTTTCATCGAGTTTAAAGAAGTACAGCTCCTACAGGACGTGACAGGTTGTCTCGGCTGACCATCATGTCCCGTCCTCTCCCGGTCAATCTGCTTCATAGCCATCTTTACAATAAATTTTGTTCTTTAGGAAACTCACTGAAGCAATTAAGTCTGTATGCCATATGGAAATAATCCTTAAAGTATGACCTTTTATCATACTACTCACTCGGTTGCGCTTAAAACAATCAAAAGTTAACTAACACACATTAACCGCCGAGTAGAATCTTACTGAAACACGCACAACAACTACAGCTTGCCCAAAACTTCGCCGCCTCCGATATTGGCCCTGTAGAAGGAGAGGAACAGTGCTACCTACTTTCTGATTGATTGCTAAGACGATCTAGCGTCTATTGTATGAGCAAATTGGACTAGGCAATCCTGCCCCTATGGCCAAAGTGCCCCGGTCTCCCCTATTTATCCCTATTCCGTTGCCCATAAAGCTACGACATTCGGCATGGCGTTTCAATTTATTACTTCTACGGTACTAATTATTCTTTACAGACAGTATGTACATACATTACTGAATTTACCTTCGAAATTATATCACAGTACGACTCGTAGTTCAAGATATGAGGTCATAAAAGTGAAGATTTTTAAAAACTACTCCATTACGTTTGAGATATTGATTTACTATTAAATATTTTCGTGACATACATTGCAGATAGTGTTCCCAAATATCACTCAGTTCGAAATTATATCATACTAAGTAACATAGTTAAGCAGATAAACGTTCAAATGTTTGTTAAGCTTAAAGGACTTAACAGCAGATAAGACGTTGTGCCGCGGTGGAGTAGCCGAGCGGTCTAAAGCGTCTCGCTGCGGAGCGCGCGGTTGCTCGCCGTGGAGGTTCGAGTCCTTCCTGGGGCATAGGTGTGTGTGTTTGTCTTTAGGTTAGTTTACCTAGGTTTAAGTAGTTTGTAAGCTACGGACTGATGACCACGCAGTTTGGTCCGATAGATTTAGAGACATTTGAACATTTGTTTTAAGACGTTGTAAACAATGAGATATGAAACAACTGCCCCGTGAATCATGATACTGTAATTTATTAAGTCTTTTCATAACACATTTCAAAGACAGTTTCATAATATTGTAGTATACGTACCTGGAAAATTATACATATGATTGTAGTACATGTGAAGTAATTAGGGTTGAGCTATATTAAATCGAAACTGAAGTGGAGAGAGTGGGGCCAAAAAGAGACTTTATTTTTATATGTGTCCATCATGTTTACCAGTTTCAATTCAGGAACAAATCTCCGTCGTCATAGAGAGCCACAATACATGAATATGTAGCAAAAGAGTAGTAACAGGATTGCTAAGCAGGCAATAAGCCTAAACATAAGTAAACATATTGAAGAAAATAATACAGAAATTACCTAATAATCTTATAAATTTGTTCAGTGCTTCCTCGAAAGCATAGAAAGGGGGTACCATGAGGAATGAGGATTTGAAATTCCATGAATTACAACGAAGATTTAGGAATCTTCGGCAGCTCATTGTATGTGGATACAGCAGAATACAGGGAGAGTGAGCTAAATGAAGATTCGATTTTTGTCTAGTACAGGGTCGGCTGGAAATTCTGCACACGTGGGGTGCTGCAGCACATCTTCCGGGTCACGGCGCGCACGCTGCAACCGTCTCCGCTCATGGCGTGCGTGGCTGCAGCCGCCAGGGGCAGCGAGACAGGGAGTGTTGCGCGCATGTTTGTACCGTATAAACCTCAAAGTGGAGCCTCGTGTCTAATAACGTACGACGTTGTTGCTGGATGCCTCACATGTACGAACCTGTGCAGCACTTCCGAACCACTGCACAGTGTGTAGCGTTTGGCTGGCCCTAATTTAGTGTTAAATGAGTGAAGCTGCTAACTCTTGATAATAAGCTGACATTGTTAGCACAAACGACATTGAAGGAAACATGTTTTGGAAGGCCAGAATCAGAAGTCCAGGTTACTATACAGGGGTCTACAAGACGTTTGCTAGCTTGTATCACGTATTGGTCGAACTGTCTATCCTGACCTATAAATACCATTTTCCGAATGAGTACTCCAAAATATAAAACCATACTTTATAAGCAAATCAAAATGACCTATGTCTTGCACAATCATCCTTTTGTGACACATATACACAGCCAAACAGATTTCTTGGTAGTGCTGTCCGGTTTCTTAATGACTCAGCCCCGGGAAACTATACCATCTATAATGTAGCGCCTATCAGTTGTTGGGGTTTAAGACGTTAACTAATGTATTACGTGAAAGCTTCGAAACAGGGAGAAACGGAGAATAAATGGAGGGTATGATTTTAAATATTCTTTGATTAATTTTGTATAACGTCAGAAATAAGGGGAATGTTGGCGGCAACTACATTATAATGGTTGACAGGCTTTACATTCATGGTTACAATACATCGTTTTGATGATATCAGCCCAGAAATCTGTAAATTAAAATGAGAATAACTGAAGGTAAAACACCATCGTGATCTGGAATTGGACGGGTGGAATTTTGATGTGCAGTGGGCCGTGCGATAAATTTTATTTGTGGCTCCGCGTTTGCAGTTGGTAAAATATCGCGGGGATAGAAAATGAGGACTTCGTCAGACACTATAGCTTAATGTAAATGACTGCAGATTCTAAAAAATTGAATACAATTGTGAAGGGGAAAGTCTGAATTCTAATAGTAATAAAATGTTTAACAATCACTGCACTGTTATTCATCAGCCGTAATGGCTTCCAACTCCGTAACACGCCACTAGGAGGCAGGAAATCAAATAAGAACACCTCCTCCATTTAATTAATGAACTTCTATATTTAAATTTATATCTTTCCGAATTTAGCACTATACTTACAGCAGTTTTAATGGTGAACAGGGAGAGTTGCTAGTAATGTGGCTTAATTCGACGACGGCAAAAGACAGGCAAATGAAGCGGTTCCTGTTCTTTCTCTCCGGCGGTAAACAAGAGAATGTAGGATTTTCAGAGATTATTTTTCATTAGAGAGAAAGAAAAACGATCCTTGGTGGTATCTATAATCTTCGACTCGCGAAGTTAATTATTGTATATTTATTTATATTTTTATTGGTAGCGTTTCACAACGCTAAAAAGTACCACAGAATTCATCAATAAAGAATTAAACTAATAGAAACACTTACGATATGGTGTGTTAGCTATGAAGCCTATACTAAAACTTTTCATTAGACGATTCATAATTTATCTTAATCTTAGTTTCTGCAAAGATATTGAAACCAAGTATCTAAACTATAACTTAAATTTCAATTACATTCTATATCGACACGACACATACCTTGTTCGAGTAAAATTTCGAAGTTACGTTTTCCAGTCCATGATCATATTTGATGAAACCGTTATGAGCACTGATAATGAATCAAATACATACAAAGATAATAGAAAATGCACGATAAAACCGACACTTCTAAACAACGTAAAATCTGATCACAAACAGATAAACTAATTACACCATAATAGACTAGCTAAAGTACTATACCGTTTGATAATATACAAGAACTTTATCTACCTGTTAGAAAATTAACAAAATAATATAATAACACTGTATAATCGGAAGGTTGCAATTAACCAAAGCCAAAATATCTTAAAATCTATTTAAAAGCACATAACGCAACAGAGTAAATCTAGAATGGGAAACTGAAATATTTTATTTATGAAGAAAATTTGTGACTAGTATGTTTAATATTTATCTAATAGAGGAAATATTTTGTAATATCAAAATTGTTTTGAATTAAGGAGTTGAGACAGATATCGAATGCCTTCTAGCCACTTGCTGACATAATAATTGCAGCAGTCTAGATCGCAATATACATGGTTTCGATCATAAAGATCATCCACAGATCATGTCCTTGTGAGGATGATCTATATTGATCGAAACCGGTAATCATAATAAAATAAAATTTGTATATTGCGATCTAAACTGCTGCAATTATTTTATTATTCAGAAAATTTTTATTGCCATTTATTTTTCATTAGAATAATGTTCCATAAACATTATTTGGGGTATACTTGTAGTAGATCATTTGGGTTTGATGACTTATCATTTGTTTTTAATAATGAATGTAAAAACTTTCAGTCTATGAAATGTTTAAGGAAGAATATTTTTTTATTAATCTAAGGGACTTAACTACTACGGTTATCAGTCTCTAGACTCACAAACTACTTAATATAACTGAAGGACAAAACATACACACACACACACACACACACACACACACACAGCATGCCCGAGGGAGTACTCGAAGCTCCGACGGAAAGCAACCGCGCTCTGCGCAGCAAGGCACCTTAGAGAGCTAGGACACTCCACCGTGGCTAAGGAAGAATAAAATCAAATAATACATAATGCGTTAAAAAGTTTTTTAAGTCAGATATCAGAAAAAAATTATCGGCCACATGACAAAGGATAAGTGGAACTAAATAAACTTCCAAAAACTTTTCTGTATTTTTGCCGACTCTCTAGAACCATGTGTCAAATTAAAAAATATGGTAATTAACTTAACATTAATTTTTAATATGATCCTGAATATGGACTATGCACGACTGCTTGGTATCTGAACGCCTAGGAATTTTAACTGTTTCACTTATCATATACTGATTCGTGTAATCAAAATAGTGTCTGTTGAATTATGTATTACAAACTGTAAAAATTAGGTGTTACTACGATTTAGCGTCATTGTTTCATATAAGCCATGACCTTTTTTCCTGAACTGCGTTATTTGATTACAAACAGCCTCCTTGCTATCAAGCTGGTGTCATTAGCAATGCAAGGAGGAAGATGGACAAACACAAGCATGGAGTAAATAGATAATCATGCAACGCCAGAAACAAAACTCTATTTTGCAATAAAGTTCTCTTGCTGTATGGAAATTACATACAGGAATGTATGAGCACTAGAGGGGCGTAGACAATGTGTGTATAGGGAAGTTTAGGTCCATCTGGGAGTAGTGCATGGATAGCGTAATTCTTAATGGGACCGTTCGCGAAAAGACGATAATCCAGGTTCGAATTTCGTTCAGGAAAAAATTGGACAGCCAATGATGACTCCTATTCACAGTTACGAAGATAATTATTGTATGCTTGTGTGCTGTAGTCACAGCATAGTCCAGTCAGATATGCATGCATGTCTCGATTACGCTTGCATTGGTCAGGCAGTTAGTCACTAACACTGTACATCGTATGTCGTTGAATTTAATCAGGCAATGTTGACTGATGTAAATTAGGGAACGCAAAAATAAAAGTAATAAAATAGTTTCGTTACATGGACAGCGAAATAACTTACGATAGCTGACGTCGAATATCTACGAAATGCACAACAGTAATGGGAAGAAATTGTTTCTGAAGAAATGAAATTTGTTAACATACGATATATATTTAAAGGTTAGGAAGTCTTTCTTGAAGGCCTATTGATGGAGTGTAGCATTCTACACAGTAATCAATTCAGAATGGAACAGAAACGTTTGAACTGAATTGAAAATCTCAATTTTGAGTGTGTTCCACAAATTTATTTTAATTTGTAAACCTGTTTACGGCTTATAAGGCCATCTTCAAACTTTTCGGCTCATCTCAAAAGACTTTACTTTGCTTTGTTATAGACAAAAGATATTCCACTCGTTACACTTAAATTCAAGCACATAACAGTTATCATCCTTACCTCCTTTTCAATCTTTAGGGTTAATTACCAATGTTCGTACAATATGGATATTTTATCCAAATTGTTCTCTAGTATGTTTTGATCTATCATAAGTGTACTGGACGGTGCCGTCAACTCAGAAGTACCTAAGAAGTTAAATCATATATTTTCGGAAGCCTTTTATGTAGGTAAAGAACGGCACGGAACCAATAACATTACCCTGGGAAACGTCAGATAATACTAACTATGTCGTCTCTGACAATAAGTCTCCACTTCCGTTTTTGTGGTTGTATTTACATTAATTACTACGAACTGTGTGCTCAGTCTCAGAAAATCATGAATCCAGTGACATATCTGGACGATATTCTAAAAGTACGAAATTTGATTAAAAGCCATTTGTGGGTACAGTGCCATTAGCTGTACTTAACTATAAAGGAATAAACTTGAAATCCCTTGTCGATATTTCCTTATGAGTGTGACGTTTTCTAATTCCGTGGCGAATGTCCGTGAATGTACCGTTTTCTTTGGTAGAAATTTATGATGTTTGAACACATTACATCTACCAAACCCAGATGCATATTTACACTACTTCTGTAGGCCTTCTAAGTAGTGAATTACGCCAGTTGCCTTAGGTGTGACCTAATACACTTTCCACTCTTTGTGCACGGATTAACCTTGGGAATTCCTGTAGTGATATCGTGTGACTTAATAAACTGGTCATCATCAGGAGTTGCCTTCAGCACTTTCCCCTGGCTGTGGTGTCAGTCCCAGGGCGGCCGTAGTTCTTCCATCGCTTTGGCTTCCGCTCACACGGGCCTCACAACTCCTGCTCTCTTCCTATCGGCAGCCGCCTATCAATTTTGGAGACTGCTGAATCACAGGAGGACCCTATCTCACACGAGATCACTACGGACTACTCCCTAAGGCAAGGAAAAGAAAGTGAAGTATAGTGGTGGGGCGCTCAGTTATCTTCCTTCACTCTCTCTCTTAAGAAACCGTACGAGAGTCTCTAATCCGTGTTATTTAAATATTTCCGCTTTTGAAGGTATCACACATAATACTAAACGCACGAAAAGATTAAGCACGAGATAATGTGGAACTAAACTTACATAATTTGCAGACAAGTCAGTCAATCAAAAACGCCGAATAGTCAAGAGGAGAATTTTCTCCCGCCGTAAGTATCAGTCGGTTGAGAATGTGGTGATTCTAGTGGACAGAATACAGTGAAAGCAACATCACTCTTTTATATAATCAAAAATAGAGGTAGCTGGGCGGATCGTGTAACGAATGAGGAGGTACTGAACAGTATTGGAGAGAAAAGGAACTTCTAGCATACATTGACTAACAAAAGGGATCGATTGGTAGGACACATTCTTAGACATCAAGGAATCGTGAATTTGGCGTAGGAGGGAAGTGTTTGAGGAAACAATCGCAGAGGGAGATCAGGAGATAAATAAAATAAACAGATTCAAATAGATGTAGGTTGCCGTTCTTATGAGGAGTTGAAGAGGCTTGCTCAGAGTAGAGTAGGGTGGAGAGCTCCATCAAACCTGTCTCCGGACTGAGGACCACAACAACAACAACATGAGGTAATACTCGTATACGTACTCATGACATGTGGTAATCGCGAAAACCCAACCAAATGTTTGTACGAAATATTTATATCGATATCTGTGGGATACAGCAGTATCTGTGGGATTTTAGCAGTATGGAAAAGTTTTTATCTCCGCTATGTGTATAGATACAACTTTCACGAAATTAATGCGTCCCTGCATAAAATGTATCCATTTTAATTTCCAAAGTTCAGACCACGATGAATAAACAAAATACAAGAATGTACACATTTACGTTTCACAATCACTTTTCTACAAGATCGTCCAATGTGAGCGCGATTTTTTGATCAACCGCTAAGTCCCAAGCTACTGGGAAAAACGCAGGTGTTTCTCGTCTAGAAGAAAAGGTAAAAAATAACAAAAACATTGGATATATTCTGGAAACAGGCAGACAGCTTATTTCTGGATATCATAATGACGCGTGACTCGGAGCTGTAGATTGGTAACGAAGGTTCGAGCATATGGGTTTTGCAGAAACGAAAGTGGCTCGTAAACTTCTCAAGTAACACAATCCAGTACGTTGGCCTAGACGGCGACTTCTTCAGTAACAAGGCTATAATCAGGAGTGACAAAGGGATGTGTGTAAGAACCGTTACTATTTTCAATATACGCAACTGATATGACGTCAGAGTGAGTAGAAATCTGCGGTTGTTGACGTTGATGTTGTGCTGAGTGTAGTAGGATGGTAGATGAAATATACAAAGTTTCTAGTCGGATTCAGGAGTTGCAAGTAGCACTAAATGTAGAGAAAATGTAAGGTAATGTAAATTACTAGAAAAAATAATCCAGTAATATCTGCATATGATGGAAGAAGTAAACGTGTCCTGGACTTCAATGCTCTCTTTGCCCGTACTAGTATACATTTCTGTCCTTGTTTCGTCTGTTATGCGCTTCTCTTCTCCCAACTGAGAAAAATTCGTGACCATCAATTTCGTCGTACAGAGATTCTCGTTACTTTCATTTCTGCTACTCATCATTTCTTATGACTTTATGCAGTGTACTTTCAATATTAATACTGTATTCGTTAAAATATTCATTCAGTAGAACAGATAATGTAATTCTCATTTGTTTTCACTAACTATGACAATGTAATTACGTATCCCACTTCTGAACGCTTTTTTTTCGCCTCACTGCTACTTTGGTGTACAGAGTGAACAGTAATACCAAAATAATGCATGTTCGCTCCGCAGTTTTTAATCAGAAGACGTCATGCCTCGTTGGCCCTTCTTACTTCTTATATGTACTGTATATAACCCAGACTTCCTTACAGAATACTCCTACAGTCCATATACTTTCGAAAACATTATACAAGTTTTCGAAAGGCTTTACTATCTCTCTCTCTCTCTCTCTGACCGTTGGTCAAGAAAGCGGCCCTGAGTGGCAACATATACGTCTCCTACTTCGGTCACCTGGTGTGGTTTTTCAGTAGCGGTCTCCTCTACTGGCATCTTGGTAGCATTGTCATCAATCTGTATCATTATGCTGCGGAATCATCCACCACTTGATAGTATCGTGCGACGGAGAATCTTTTCGAAAAGCGACAGAGTAGTTAAGAGACAAAAAACTTTCGAGGGTGTTGGTGCAGCTTCGCCCCCCCCCCCGGGACTTGTGTGGTCCTCCTTTGGATGGATTACGGCCGTCCTTACCGCACCCCGAACAAGTCTCGGGGTGACCGTAGTAAATAATTCTGCAACCTCCGATGTTGAGGTAAAATGGGACATGCTTTGTAAGCTCAATCGGCACTTGTCTCACCCCTCAGAATGGAGAACTTGATTGAGAACACGTCCGTATCGTTGTAAAGCATTAAGCACTACATTTTCCGGAACCTGGAAGGGTAGTTCAAAGACTCTTATAGTGCCGTGGACATGTTTAAATTTTTGTCCATCCGCACGTTCACGTACACGTTAGTCACATACTGTGTCGTTGCTCCATTTCAGATTTACCACACTGCTCGTTGTAGAGAAATGGATGACAGTCAAGTACTGTGGATCGATTTATAACTCTTCTTCTACGAAACGTTTTTCAAAAGCTTGGCGTTGTGCGTATCCAGGCACGAAAGTGTTCCATTGCATGTCGATAAGTAGGTACTCTACTGTATTACGCTTACTGAATGTTAGCCAGGATACATATACTTACATAAATAAGGTCAGTTACGGAAATACTTCCACTTTTCATCAGCTCAAATGTTCAAATGTTTGTATAGTCTATGAGACTTAACTACGGGGTCATCAGTCCGTAAACTTACAAACTACTTATGAACTACTTACGAACTAGGACGGCACAAATATCCATGCCCGAGGGGGGTTTCGAACCCCCGACCGTAGCGGCCGTGCAGACCGTGACTGGAGCGCCTCAGTCTCCTCGGCCACCGCGGCCGGCCTTTTCATCAGCCTCCAAGCCCAGAAAACCTCAAAGACTTTCGCGTGGCTAGTAGAGGACACAAATGAAATTCGTTGGAAGAACAGGAAATATTTGAGCACATTTTTCTCAGTTCTTCCAATCTATTGAACGAGCAAATTTTGTCGAATCGTGAAACGATTTTTGCCATAATAATGGGCAACTTCGCTGCCACTTTGTAGTTCAGTTGCCGGCAGGATAGTGGGTGCTTAAACAGATCGCAGTTTTGGCAAGGAACGGCTCCTGCGTAAGCAAGTAAACATTTTATGGTTAACAGTTTCGGGTTTCGCTGTGAGATCGCTGCCCTATCCCACTTTCAAGCTACAGATTCCACATTTATATTAAAGATGCATTGATTTGAATTGTTAAATAAGTATGGAGCATTGCTACCGGAGTAACAAGTATTTTATTCGTTAAGCCACAGTTCCTCTGGTACTTTATAAGTTCAATTTTATACCACACACCTCTCGCTCAAACGTGAATGTGATAATTTAACCAGCTTAAACTGTCCCTATAACAAGTACGTCTTAGATATGAACATTTTTATATACTTCTTAGTCAACTGCTGATTTTTAAACACGTTTGTGTTTTCCCGAGAACGACTAATGATTCCTAGAACTGGTGAAACGCATCACAAGTCAAAAAGGAAAAATATTGCATTTCTGCTTTCATTACGGTTTTCCAAACTACGTAGAATGTGGAAGATGAGCATTGCGACACATCTAGCAATCTGGTATATAGTTAACTATATGTAAAGCCGGGGTTGCCGGGTGTTTATTTAACCTACACACTCGTTCTACACATCCCCTTCCCCACCCCTCTTTCTGCATCCACCTCTTTCTCTCCCTTCTCTCTGTTTGTTTCCATCTTTCCTATTCTCGGCAAAGTTTTCTGCAAGGTATCCTCTATCATGTACCAGACAAACATTTATGTACCCAGTGATCTTCCTCTAGGTTTATAGCTCATGTGTGCAAAAATACAGAAAGTTAGGAGCAAAACAATGCATTTTGTAAAATACCGTAAGTTAGATAGCCTCCACCATGCACCCAACGAAATTTTATACAGACAGTGACATGGCTCTTGTTTTTAAGGTAGAATGTGCAAAATTTCATCAGTATCGGAACAAAACTATAGATTCTAGTCTTATTTCATACAACCCTTGTTGGAAAAAAAAAAAAAAAAAAAAAAAAAAAAAAAAAAAAAAAAAAAAAAAAAACCTGAGAAATCAGTCGATCCGTTTTCAAGTTTTGGCGTGAGCAAGGTATTTAGGGATCCATTTTTATGTTGCAAAGTACCCTCCCCCATGAACCATACGAAACTTAAGACAGACGGTGACCCTTCTCTTGTTTTGAAAGTCAGGTGTGCGAAATTTTGCGAGGAAACTACATATTTCGCGAGTCTGTAGGAGAAGTATGCAACGCCATGCTTCTATCACAAAATACTTTGTTAGCTGACGTTTGATCCCTATAAACTACATTCTTGCCAAATTTCCGTTCCATATGTGAAGTAGTTTTGGAGATTTCATGTTTAATCAGTGAGTGAGGAGTATCATTTCGCTTTTATATAGATAGAGATTAAGAAAACAGATTGCCTAATTTTGGATGCAAGAGAATTAAGGGATACCTGCTGACAAAAATAAATAGTAACATGCAAATCGGTAATGCTAACTTTATTTGTTACAAGGTCATACCTTATGCGACAGTTTTACGGCGTCTACAGCAAAACTGTTGTGAGCGGTAGACTTCTTTTGTTTCATCATTTAGTGGGGGGGTCAGTTACAAAACGCTTCACATACGTCCGAAATTACTTGAAAAGCAGGCCCCTAACTACTCCCATTTTTCTATAATCGATGCATAAATTTTCTCGCGCTGTGACCTCTTATTATTTATTTCGTCATATCAGCTGAGCTATGTGTCGCGCTCTTTTGTTTTTGTGTCAGGAACCTTCGTGGGCGTAAGGTGAACCGTTCACCAAAGTTTCATTCTATTCGAATGAATGGTTTATGAACACATAGAGGACATACAGATAAACATTCATATATATAGACTAGATCAATGCAATTCATGAAGTATTGCTGGAGGGTATTGTATCCTGCAAGGCTCTTCATAAATCAGTAAGACTGCCAGGGGTAAAGATCTATTCTGAACAACACGCAAGGTATCTCAGATGTGCTTAGCAATATTCGTCTCTGATGAGTTTGATGGCCATCGAAGTTGTTTAATATTAGAAGAACGTTCCTAGAGTCACTCTGTAGCATTTCTGGACGTGTAGGGTTTTACATTGATGACCAAATATCCCTCAAGAGTTCATTGATGGTCTCATATTGTCCATGCTATGTAGGTGTGCAACCGTATTGACCGTCCGAGGTCATCACACACCAAATTAGAGGGCAACGTCAATGAAGTTTTCACTATCATGGTAGCCCCATGGTGCCTCGCTCTAAGTAAATGCTACATAAACGTCAAGTAAAGTTGACAGCAAAATATCGTACTTTACAACACTCAACTTACATTACTGCAAGCAATATCTGCAGTATGTATATTGTGTATGATACCTCACCTGTATCGCTTAATTGTTTTTTTTTTTTTTTTTTTTTTTTTTTTTTTTTTTTTTTTTTTTTTTTTTTTTGCAGCGTAGTCTTTATGGTTTCATTTGTATGCACCTCCACTCGCTCGCGCGCTCGTGTGTGTGTGTGTGGGGGGGGGGGGGTGCAGGGGGGAGGTGATTGTTGTATTGTGTTTCTGTGGTACAATGATGAATCATCCAGATTGAACAAAACGCGTAATTTTCTTGGCCGATGAGGAAGAATGAAAGGGTTGTGCTTGACGTACTATGACTTAATTGGTTTAAATAAGGGTGGAACCCTTATGTCAGGAAATTTATTACCGTATTTTATCGCGTTATTCTTCCCCCTCCCCTCTTTTTTTCTCGAAAAATTTTCTTGAAAACACTAGGGAGGGAATTATGCGAGTAGTTATTCAGAAAGGAAGAAAAAGTATGTATTAGACAGGTAAAAGATACCGGTATACAGCAATTTGTGAAAAAATCGTACCTACAGTGCGTTTAAAATTAGTTGCGACTTTTGACATGTCGGTGCGGAGCGAGTGGAGGGTTCGCATAGTTTCCAGCGTATGCTGAGCGCGGCGGCAACATCTAACGCCATGCTAGCGCCTGGAAACATTCTTTGTCAGTTGGACACAACAATGCAGGATAGAGAACACAAAGGGCCACCGCGCGACACCACGTGCTACTGTTTACACACGCTTTGGCAACAGCGGTGCCTCACAAGCCGAGCCGGTGGCGGTGGGAGTGGAAAAAGCCGGCTCACTGTTGCTGTTACCTGGGCAACGGCGTCTCCTTCACCCCGACAAGCCAAACGTCAGAAGTCGCAACTAATGTTAAACTTACTGTAGCGGAATTTACTTTCTTAAAACAATTTATTTTAAATTACCGTAACACAAAAGAACTGGATTACCGGTAATGCCACGGCTTCATTATGCCTACAATCGAGAGCAGCAATGCATTGTTTCATTGTTTACCGTATTTTCTCTCACTATTCTGCGACCTCACTTTCGTCACTATCATCACTATTTTCAGGATCAGATAACACGTCATCTTCTTCATTTTCACTACCGGTATTCCACAACATCCGTCAATGGCACAAGAAATTCCAGTTTTTTAAAAAATTTTCTTCACACTATCGACACCAATTTTCTCCCATGCATGGATTATCCACTCGCACATCGTCGGTACAGATGGCTTCCTTATCTTGCCTCCTGGAGTCATCTGATGAGATCCCACTGCCATTCATAGTGAATACAAGCGTCGTAGGTGTACTTTGAAAGGTTTGTTCACGGTGACGTCTAAAGGTTGAAGAATGGACGTTAAACCTCCAGGAATGATAACAGGTTGGGACTTCATCCGTTTCATTTTCTCCTTTACAGCTTCCACAAGGTGACCCCAGAAACTGTCTAGGACAAGAAGGGACTTCGTTTGTAATAATGCCCCTGGTCGTCTTCCCCAGACTTTCTCCAGCCAATCCACCATCCATTCTGCTGTCATCCAGCCCTTTTCTTGAACTCGTCAGTGAATTCCATGAGGGATAGTCTCCTTTGGTAATGTCTCCCTCTTAAAGATGACATACGGTGGAATTTTATTGCCGTCTGCTGTAACGCACAACATCACTGTGCATCTTAGTTTCTCTGCTCCAGCCGTCTTCACAAGGACACTTTTTGATCCAGTTGCAGCAATGGTTGTGTTCCGGGGCATATCAAAAAACAGTGGCGTTTGGTCAGCGTTACCAATCTGGGAGAGCAAATAGTCATATTGCTGTCGCACTTGTATTGCATAACGATGGAATTCGATTACCCTATCTGGTATCTAGAGGTAATCGCTGGCACAAAGATGTTCTCCTTCGTAGACTGATATTCTGCCGTCTCATAAAAATAATCACCCAACCAATGCTTCTTTTAAAATCCTTTCTGTAAATGTTTAGCATGGCAGCTATCACGCGAGCTTTGTTCTGAATAATTTCATAAGAGACAGCACAACCATCATTCCGAAGTTCACTGACATAAGCAATTACATCATTATCAATTTCGGGATATTTCCCTGTTTTAGGCCCACGGAAAGATCTGGAGCTTACCTTTGCAGCCGCGAGTTTATCTTTTCGTCTCCGCCAATACCGTATTGAATTAGGATCGACGGAGAAATGCCTTCGTGCAGCTTTTTCCGTTTCTATCGGCGTAAGATAACACATTTAGTTTAAATTTTGCCGTGTAGTTTGAATACTTCGTCATTATGACGACTTGTAGCAAACTGACCTAGAAATATGTCTGCGGCTTAACGTTTCAAATTTACGGTATGTTGTGACAATGGAAATATTCGTTCGTAGCAATTTCGCTGCGTCCATTGTTGTCCATTGTCAAGTTATTTGTTAGAACGAACCAGGAGAGGGAATTATGCGCGATATTAAATGTTCAAATGTTTGTTAAGCTTAAGGGACTTAACTACGGGGTCATCAGTCCCTAAACTTATGAACTAGCAAATCCTAACGACGGCACAAACATCCATGCCCGAGGGGGAATTCGATCCCCCGACCGTAGTGGCCGTGCAGACCGTGACTGAAGCGCCTCAGTCCCCTCGGCCACCGCGGCCGGCGCGCGATATTAATAAAATAATTTTTAAATTATGAAAAATCGTAGGGGAGGGGAATATGCGAGGGGGGAGCTTATGCGATAAAATACGGTATTTGTTTGTTTTCTATTGTTGTGTTTTGTATTTGGAAGTCCTCTGACAGTGTTAGATGCAGCTTCACTTGAGGCATATATCCAATTCTATGTGTCATTTAGCTAAAGCTGCAGATGAAGTTTAAAAAAGTCTTCTTTGCAGTCAACTAATGTTGGGTTAGTTGCTGTATCCTCACATATGAACTACCCGTACAGCGAACCTCATTTTCAATAAACTACCAGTCAGCTTTCTACAAAATTCAGAATTTTGCTCGGAATTACTGATTTCAATAAGAATAAGTTACAACTATTGTGCTTTATCACACTGAATAAATATTTAGCACTTCAGTTCCGTCTGCAGAATTTTCACATAATTATTTTTCTGTAGCATTTCATACCAGTTTCCTGAAGAGAAATAACTGTTCCTTGCGTTACAAGTAAAGGAAGCGGCCTTCTGGAGAATGGACCTGCCTGTTCGACATCCACTCGTCTCGGAACTCGGATATTTTATTTTTATTCGCACTCGCGCGCCACTCAACAAAAGACAGCTCCTTGTATCGGCGGAAATGTTCTCGTGTCTTTGTCGTTTATACTGGGTTCTGCCGCGCGGGCGGCGCCGTCGGCAGAATTTCCTGAGACGGCCCGGCCAGGCCAGGCCTTTGCAGTTCGCGTGTGCGTGACCGCCCCAGGCCAAGCTCCCGGCTGAAGGGCCCCTCTGTCAGCCCCGACCTGCGCTGACCCCGTCTTTTCTTCCTTTTCCACATTCCTTTCCTTCTCTCCCCATTCTTCACTCCTTTTGTCTTTCCGTCGTGTCGATCTCTCTTGTTCATTGTGTGTGTGTGTGTGTGTGTGTGTGTCAGTGGGTGGGTGTATGTCTTTGTTTCCTTATACACTATTTTACACCAGTAACTAATTAGTAACAAATTCAACAACATATTAAACGCGCGGTTTGTCCAAACGGCGAGAGTTTCCTATTAAAATTTCAAAGCTGTTTCTAGAATTGTTATGTATGTTACTGCTTGTTTTTGTACAATTGACATGTTTAGGAAACAATCCTTTTTATACTGATATTCACTGTTTTCTCATTTATCAGTTATATCTAGGTCATGATTCTCTGTCCTGCAATCCGATTCATACATGAAATTATTACACCAAGTAAGGTGCGAGGTAAAAGGTAAAGCAGTCAACAATCCGAAGATTGGTTTGAACACCACTGTGCTTTACTAGGCATGGTCCTGTTTGTAGGTGGTATGCAGTTGCCTTCCTCCGACCTTCGAACTGACTTACCCAGCCATTTATATGGGGACCTACAGTTTAACGTGGGTTCCGAACCACGGTGCTACTCGGTATTTTTCACATGAGCGATACTGCCAGAGGTGAAAGAAGTGGAAAGTGACAGATAAAAATCCTAGCACCTGGCAGGGATTGAACCCGCGACCTTTGGATTTGTAATCTGGCACTCTACCACTGTGCAACCAAGGCGGGTAAGTCAATATTATCCGTAATATAGTTATATTTTTGTTTATGTTGGTACTACTCTCGTTTTACGTTGGTGACACTTGCTTTCTTTATTTGTTGTTACATATTTGCAATTTTCAAGCTGCTACGTTAGTTTCGTTGTCGCTGCCGTGCTGTTAATCATGGCTGCTCCGCTGTCTTTTTGCACCAAAGAAGAGCAACGTTCAGTGATACGTTATTTTGTGGGCGGAAGCTGTATCAGGGGCCGAAATTCATAGAAGACTTTCAGTACAGTACGGGAGCAGTGTTTTGCCACAACGAAGTGTGTACGATTGGATTGAAAAATTCCAACATGGTCGTACGAGTGTTAAGCACGATGAAGGAGCCGGACGACCGTTTACCACTCAGCGATCACGTGAAATGATTCTCTTAGACAGATGATTAAATATTGATGAAGTGGCTCATCGTCTTCAAATTAGTCATGGTTCTGCCTACGAAATTATTCACAACAGTCTTGGGTTTCGTAAAGTTTGTGCACGATGGGTCCCAAAACAACTCACACAGTTGCATAAGCAAACGCGCCTCGACATCAACAAAAAACATTTGGATCGCTATGGTAACGAAGGGGACAACTTCTTAGACAGAATCATTACTGGTGACGGAACATGGATCCATCATTACGAGCCGGAGAGTAAGCGGCAGAGTATGGAATGGAAACACCCAAATTCGCCGTGCAAGAAAAAGTTCAAGACCCAACCGTCCGCAGGAAAACTGATGCTTACGGTTTTTCGGGATGCACGAGGTCCTGTACTGGAACATTATGGTGAAAGGGGCACAACAATAAACATTGTACGTTACAGTGAGATGCTTACTGACAGGCTAAAGTCTGCAATTCTAAGCAAACGTCCAGGATTGCGATCAGAAGGTGTTGTGTTGCTGCACGACAATGCCCGTCCGCATACTGCTGTCCACACTGCTGAAACGCTCCAGAAAAATTCTACGTACTGGATCATCTTCCATATAATCCCGAACTTGCCCCCTTCTGACTATCGCTTGTTTGGTCTACTCAAACAGGCATTAAGGACCCGTCGATTTGACTCGGACGAAGCAGTGAAGGAAGCGGTTCATTCCTGGCTCGCAGCTCAACCGAAAACCTTCTTTTATGAGGGCATAAGGAAGCTTGTAGAGGGATGGACGAAGTGCATCGAAAAGCAAGGAGACTATGTCGAAAAATGATGTTCTTGTCAGTTTTGTATTTTATTACAATAAAATTTTATAACTACTTTGCGGATAATAATTGACTTACCCTCGTACGTGAACCAAATAAGGCCCACCCAATGTTTAGGAATTTCGTGTGCAGTATGTGTAAGTAGTATTATTCCGAGATCTTACGTGCAACATCTTACAACTATATTCAGCTCAAAATAAATGAAAAAGGAAATTTTATGTAATTAATATCATCACTTCAAAGAAAATGTTTAACCCCTGCAAGTGGGCCTTGTTAGGAGACCCTGTTCCTAATATGGCCACACCTAGTTCATATTAACATTCTCAGGCACGTATATAGCAGGAAAACTGTTGTAATACAATGCAGGGGTTGCAATGTAATTTTATTTTAGATATAAGTGGAATCAGATGAAACATAGAATTTTATATTTACATTTTTTTTAAACGCTTCACACGGTGCTGTTGGTAACTTACTTACTGGTTATTAACTCTTCAGATTATTAAATTTAATCAGCAACCAACATTGGTTTGACAGCAATAAGTTACTTTATCGTACGTTAATAGGAACTTAAATCTAATAATTACATTTCGCCGGGCGCGGTGGCCGAGGAGACTAAGGCGCTCCAGTCGCGGTCAGCACGGCCACTACGGTCGGGGGTTCGAATCCCCCCTAGGGCATGGATATTTGTGCCGTCCTATTTCGTAAGTACTTCATAAGTAGTTTGTAAGTTTAGGGACTGATGACCCCGTAGTTAAGTCCAATAGACTATACAAACATTTGAACATTCTGAATTACATTTCTATGATGGGACTTATTGGAAAAAACCCGCCGGACGCGGTGGCCGAGGGGACTGAGGCGCTCCAGTCACGGTCTGCACGGCCACTACGGTCGGGGGTTCGAATCCGCCACGGGGCATGGATATTTGTGCCGTCCTGAGTTGTAAGTTGTTTGTAAGTTTAGGGAGTGATGACCCCATAGTTAAGCCCATAAGCTTTACAAACATTTGAACTGAATGACTTTTAGGCATTTAAGGCAAAACTCAGAAGCGTATTAATGCTCATTAAGAAATGTCAAATCTTCAAATGTTCAAATGTTTGTGGAGCTTATGGGACTTAACTACGGGGTCATCAGTCCCTAAACTTACAAACTACTTACGAACTAGCTAATACTAAGGACGGCACAAATATCCATGCCCGAGGGGGGATTCGAACCCCCGACCGTAGTGGTCATGCAGACCTTCACTGAAGCGCCGCAGTCCCCTCGGCCACTGCGGCCGGCAAGATATGTCCCATTGTGTAGACAACTTATTTTTTTTCATTTTCACTGATTCTTCCGTCGCTTCTTGGTAGAACATAATCAAATAAATTAAAAAAACACAATTTTGCGTGTATTCTACAAGTTTATTTTTGCTTACTTAACCGGTTTTCGGCTTATTAGGCCATCTTCAGATTATTTACTGCTGTGTCAAAGAGGTTACATTGTTTAGATACAGTATGGGAGGAGATGACAAATGACTACACTTAGATCGACATACATAGTATAACACTTCTTTGACATTGTGTATACTATGTATGTCGATCTAAGTGTAGTCATTTGTCATCTCTTCCCATACTGTATCTAAACAATGTAACCTCCTTGACACAGCAGTAAATACTCTGAAGATGGCCTAATAAGCCGAAAACCGGTTAAGTAAGCAAAAATAAACTTGTAGAACACACATAAAATTGTGTTTTTTAATTTATTAGACAACTTATGTTAGTAGGTTCGGTAGCACAGTGGTAGAGTGCCAGATTATAAATCCAGTCTGGCTCCAGCTGTCGCCAGTGTCCGCTGCCGCTCCGCTACGCCAGTGTTTACGCTAGCGCTACTTGTTTTGTGTCTTTCGTTTACCGTTTTGTGTGATACTTCTGTGCCGTTTATTCGTTTTTGTGACTGATCGTCTCTGTCGTCGCCGATTTCATCGTCGTCGTACGGATTTTCGGTCTTGACCGAAGTCCCCCCGCGCACAACATGTCTGCATCTGTCAGGAAGAATAATGTGGTCTTTTCGTTTGAAACGGAGACCGGGCGAGTTCAACCGACAGCCGTCGAGGTTCACGACTGGCTCACTGACGTAATCGGCATCGAAAATGATTCTGTTCATACCACCCAGCTTGATTCAGATAATTACTGTGTGTTTGTGAAGTGTTTGAACTCGGAGTCTGTAGCTAACATATGTAGCAAGTTTGGCAGGAATGTCGAATTTGTGCATAGAGACGGTAGTAAAAGTCTGGTTTCAATAAGACGAGCCGATGCTACATATCGGACTGTTCGTGTGTTAAATTTGCCTATTGAAATTGACAATGATAAAATTTAGGATGCTCTGTCAAAATTCGGGGAAGTTAAGGAAATCATTAATGAAAGATGGGGGCCGCAATATAAGCTGCAATGTTTCAAAGAAATAAGGTCTGTCGAGATGGAAGTGAAAACCAACATCCCGTCTCACATTACTGTAGATGGCTACAAGGCACATGTTATTTATACTGGGCAAACGCCTACCTGTCATGTATGCAATGAATCGGGTCACTTTCGGCAAGACTGTCCCCGTCGTGTGTTTGTGCTAAAAAATAACTTAACACAACGACGAAAACTGACCCTCAATGATCTATTACCAGCAGGCAACACTGTGGAACCAGTAGTAGATAAGGCCGACACCAATATTCCTGACATTCATTCCACAGAGAAAAACGATTTTCCACCTCTGAAAGCCCGATCCGGTACTGAATCTGTTCCTCCTGACTGTGAAGTACAAAATAAGAGAGACCTCTGGAACAAAGCGATGACTTTTCTGATGAAGAATCATCTCGTAAGGCCCATATATAGTCCGCAAACCGAGACCCTCGGGTGATGACGACGCAGCAGAAGAAAGTAGCATGCAGGTCGATCCTGAAGTGTTAGTCGATAAGGAGGAGCCCCGTGTAGATCCATAAGAAATAGTGGTGGAACCAGATATAATAATATTGCTCAGTGCTGCCGCGCTGGAAGCGCAACTTCCGCCTCAACGCGAGCAGCACGAGCAAGCCGGCCAAGTCAGCGGTAAACAAGAGCCTCCAAGAGCCACAGCCGGCAGGAGGCGGGCGGGAAAAAGCGGCCACCCAACAACCAGCAACGTACACAACACCAATGCTAACAACAACACCGACTAGCGGCGGTACCCCAACTACCTCGGTAGCTCAAGACGTAACACGTCGCAAGACAAAGCTGCAGCCGAACCCTACCGTTCCTCGCAACACAGGGAAAACAAAACCGAAAAAAAAGACGTAAAGTCAAATACCAGTTATGAAATAGTTCATGAAGCTGATCAAAACAGAGAAATCAAAGTCGCCCGATCCCACATTAGTAATGATACGTGAAAATGTCGGTGTTTAGTACCACATTTAAAAGACAGATTCCTGTACTTTACTGCAAACGTATACCAATGATTTTTTAGTGTCAATAGATTCATACTAGTTCACTACTGGTAACTGTAGGCAACGGGATGCAAGCATACACAATTGCCGCTATAAATATTAATAAAATTACGTCAGAATTAAAAATAGCCTCACTTAAAGTATTTTTATATGAATCAGGAACTGACATCGTGTTACTTCAAGAAGTCTGGACTACCGATCTAACAGTTCCAGGATTTGTAGAAATTTTAAACGTATGTCCTATAACGAACGTAGGAACAGCATTTTTAATACGTGAGGGAATACCAGTTAAAAACATCGAAAGACTGGAATCAGAAAGGGCAATATCTCTAGAAATTTTCGATGTCACCTTTATTAATGCCTATGCCCCGTCAGAAAACAACCACAGATCAGAGAGAGCCACGTTTTTTAAAGAAGAAATTATTTATTTGTTACGTAAGAATCCCAGCAGCCTCGTTTTTGGTGGGGATTTCAATTGTGTCTTAAACCGCCAAGACCAAACCCCTAATTTTAACTACTCAGCTGAACTACAGCATTTAATAAAGGACCTAAAACTTAAAGATACGTCGAAGCCCTACATCCTACTGCTTTAGAATTTACCTACGTAACAAGCACTTCAAAAAGTAGGATCGATCGGGTCTATGTATCCATGAATTTTGAACGCTCCATATTGAAGGTCGAAAATGTACCAGTATACTTTAGTGACCACAGTTCTGTTCTTGACTGTTTAAATCTTCCCACGCAACCAACACGTCGTTTTAAAAACCAAAGGACGTTAAACATCTCCCTGTTCAGTGAACAAGAAATGGAAGAAGAAATCCTAGCAGAATGGGAACTATGTTTACGATCGATAGAACGATATTCAACAGTGTTACATTGGTGGACTACACGAGCGAAACCCAAGATGAGGAAGGTCTGCATGCAGCTCAGTGCACGTAGACATAGGGAGTTGAAGCACACCATGGAATATTATTACACAATATTAAGAGAACTGTACGAACGGGCAAGTGAGTCATCTCCTCGCATTGAAGGTATAAGAAAAATAAAAGCAAAGTTATTATCCCTAAAAAAGAAGCAAATGGAGGGTTTAAAAATAAAATCAAAAGCTAAATCTGTCTCTGAAAATGAAAGCACATCATTGTACCACCTAACACGACACGCTCGAAACAGGAGGACAAATTTCATCGAGGAAATACAAACAGAACGGTTTAAAACTGACAACGCAACAAGAGATCACCAATTAGGTTTTCAGGAACTATGCAGATTTATATTCCGAGAACGAGATCAATAAAGAGACCCTCGATGAATTTACCAAAATTATTGGGCCACGTCTGTCAAATGAAGAAAACCACGAGCTTCTCTCACCAGTTACTAAGGACGATGTGTTTAAAATAATAAGCAACTCGCCTTTAAAAAAATCTCCTGCTCCAGATGGCCTGCCACTAGAATTTTATAAACGATATTGGAATATTATCGGCGACAAGATGACACTCATCTCTAACGAAATTCTTGACGGCAAGACTGTTCCAACTGAATTCAAGGATTGCAAAATTGTTCTAATACCAAAGAACACAGGAAAGAAAAACTTCAACAACTTCCATCCCGTTTCCTTACTAAACTCCGATTACAAAATCGTCTGTAGAATCATAAATAGCAGATTGCTTCCCGTTGCCACGAAAATCATAAGTCCACATCAGTCCTGTGTTGCAAACCGAACAATTTTTCAAAGTATTTCAGAATACAGGGACATAATAGCCTTGACGGCTGTTACAAATATTAAGTGTGGACTTCTATTTCTTGATTTTTACAAAGCCTTTGACTGCGTCAATCATGGATATCTCCTTGAAATAATGAAGAAATTGGGTTTCCTTCCCCGCTACGTAAACATGATTAAGAACATTGCAATTGGTATAAATGCAAAGATAGCAGTCAATGGACAACTCACCAAGCAACTGAACATGATGCGAGGAGTCCCTCAAGAAAGTCCGCTCTCAGTGTACCTATTTATCGTATCTCTAGGACCATTTTTACAGCATGTTCACGCCAGTCTTACAGGTATGACATTATCCGGACATAAAACGGTGATAAGAGCATATGATGACGATATGGGCAGAATAATAAGACATAAAGAAGATTTGACCAAATTGGAAAGGATTGTTAGGAATTACGGTCTGTATAAATACCAACAAAAGCAAGTTTTTAGATCTATGGGGCTTTGCTCACTCAAAGATCCAATGGGCGAAACAAGTAACAACACACAAAGCTCTAGGCACGATCTTAACAACTTGACCGATGAAAATGTGTGTAGAAAACTGGAGAGATGCTTTATTGACAATCCGAGGATCTATCATTGGAAATTCACTTCGCAGCATGAATCAAATTCAAACGACAATCTTCATAAACACCTACGTTTTCTCAAAAGCCTATTTCATACCACAGGTTTTTCCGGCTACAATAATGATAACCAGGATGATCATGTCACTTGCTACAAATTTCTTATGGAAAGGAGAAATATTCAGGGTTTACACGAAAACTGTTGTGTTACAACCTAAAAATAGAGGACTCGGTCTCGTTGACATAAGAAATAAGGCTTCAGCGTTGTTTCTAAAAAGGACTTTGGATATTATTAGAAAACAGCCGACCAGCATCACAAGTATGATATTCGAATGTGTGAAACCCCGAAGTCTGCAGCCACCTATTGACATAAAAGAAATAAATCCACGATTGCGACATATCAGAATATTCTATGTAGACGCCAGTTACCTTAGTGATGCTATTATTAGCTCACAGAATGTGACCGCAAGAGACATTAAACGTGAAAGAATGGAAAATGAGGGAACGAATAAAATAACAACGAAATATCCCAGTGTCAGATGGGAGGCTGTATGGAAAAACATCAGTCTTCAGTGTCTGTCAAGTGATGTAAAATCCGCCTGGTACAAGGTCGTGAATAACATTATCAGTACCAATGAAAGATTGTATGCCATTGGTATAAATGAAACTCACCTTTGTTCTAAATGCACCTTTGTTCAAATACGCTACAGCATAGATTTGCTTGTGGTGGCAACATCGAAAACTGGGATTGGATCAGGGGCAGGATAGCACTTCTTTCAAGATCGTCTGCTGAATATACATCTCATGACATAATTTGCAGGCCCCAAACTCTGTACTACCCAGTAACAAAAAACAATGCAATTCACTGGCTACTTGGTAAATATGTCAGCTACGTGATTAACAAGTTAGTTACCGATAACACAATAGAATTCAAGGCATACATGTCATGTGAATACAACACAATCAAAAAATATAGTGATCACAAAAACAATTCGCGAATATGTTGAAAGTTGTGTTTGACAGGACAGGTGTTGGTTAAATAACACAAAGAACAATTCCTAATTGCCTCCACTGGAAGTAAAAAACCCTGCTGAGAATCTCAACAGAGGCTGTTATTAACTCCATTAGAATTTAGAATTGACTAAGGGATGAAAATGTTATAACGCATAAAATGATGAAGATAGCATAACATGAAAGGTAATTTTAAAAACCAGAATGAAGAGACACACATTTTTTGCATTATAGTTGTGAAGCTCGCCAAAGAAGCCATTGCTGGAGAGCGCAAGTGTGGGCTAAAAGATGGGAGCCCTCCCCCCCCCAAAAAAAAAAAGAATAAAAAATAAAAAAATAAATAAAAATAAAAATAAAGAAAGAAAGAGCACAGTGGTAGAGTGCCAGATTATAAATACGAACGTAGCGGATTCTATCCCCGCCTGGTCTTAGGATTCTTATGAGTCACTTTCCACTTCTTTCACCTCTGGCAGTGTTGTTGATGTGAAAAATATCGAGTGGTTCGGAACCCCTTTAACTGTCTGGGTAAGACGAAATTCGGAGGAAGGCAACGACGTAACACCTCCAAACAGGACCATGTCTAGTAAAGCACTGTGGTGTTCAGACCAATCTTCGGATTGTTGACTGCTTTACCTTTTAGATATTTTTTTCGAATTATTCTGAATTCCATATTGAAACAAATTCTTTTATCTCTCGATTGGTTCCTGAAAACAGTTTACAGACTTTGCGCTTATTCATCAAAACAATCTGTCTTCTTTTCATGTACCCACAGGTTGAAAAACACTGATCTATAGCATACCCATTAGGGCGTTTGAACATATGGTAAGGACGTTCCCCGATAATTAGAATGTAAGTGATCCACACCGACTGTTGCTTCATGTCAAAAAATGATTTCATTTAGAGAATTTGGAACGCGAATAGTAGTGCAACAGAGTCATGTATTGTGGACTTCGATTCGTTTTCAAACTGCACGTAGTGTTCATGTCTTGCCCTATGACAACAGCTGCAGCAGACGAACTGTATCTGCCACTTCTCACCCGAAAGAAACACGACTGAACTGTCACCTTTATGAACTATACAGTTATTGTCCCCGTGAACCACAGACATTGCCGAATTTTGGTCGTTTGCGGGCCTCAAGGTTGTAGATAGCTGTGGTATTCACGGTTGGAGAAGAGTGTATACCACGACTGTCTGAAGGAGCAATGTTAATAAGAAAAATTCTTGAGAGCAAGATAATATCTGGTTACATTTGCTAATACACACCAAAGTATATGCACTCTAAAACGATAGCAATTTCACAATCTGAACTTGCATTAAATCATACATTCGGACTTACCTCACGAAATGGGTACTTTAAGAATCAAAGCACATAAATTGTGAGCTAATTTCGGGTTTTGAACGAGAAGTGCTCGCTATTAGTAACTTATTCACCGAACTGAGTCAATACTCTGCAGGTGTTGGAACATTATGGAATACGGGGAGTGGCTCACAACTGGTTCACCTCTTACTTTAATAATAGACACCATAAAGTACTTCTCCGCAGTGTAGAAAATGCCTATGACGTATAATACCAACCGGGCTCAATTAAGGGTGGGGTAACCCAGGGGTCTGTTTTGGGACCGTTGCTGTTTCTTATTTATATAAATGATATGCCTTCGAGTATAACAGGTGACTGTAAAATAATTTTGTTTGCTGATGATACCAGCTTGGTAGTGAAGGATGTTGCTCGTAATATTGACAATGTATCAAATAATGCTATTCAAGAGATAAGTACATGGCTTGTAGAAAACAAGTTGATGTTAAATCACAGTTAAACTCAGTTTTTACAATTTCTCACACGTAATTTGGCGAAAGCTGACATTTTGATAACACATAATGGGTATATGAAAAGTGAGACTGAACAGTTCAAATTTCTAGGTGTTCATGTAGAAAGTAAGCGGTCATGGAAAGCCATTGTTCAGGATCTTGTTTCAAAACTAAATTCTGCTATATTTACTATTAGAACAATATCTGAAGTAAGTGATTTTTCAACACGAAAAGTAGTCTATTACGCTCACTTTCACTCACTTATGACGTACGCCATTGTTTTTTGGGGTAACTCGCCTGATGCAAAAAAGGATATTTCTGGCTCAAAAACGGGCGGTTCGAGCAATATCTGGTGCATGTTCATGAACGTCATGTCGATCCCTTTTCAGTACTCTGGGAATTTTGACTCTGGCGTAACAATACGTTTTTCTTCAATGTCGTTTGTTGTTAATAATATCAGCTTATTCACACGAATTAGTAGCTTTCACTCGGTGAATACTAGACAGAAGTCGAATCTACATTTGCATGACACCACCTTGACACTTGTGCAGAAGGGGGTACAGTATTCTGCGGCATCCATTTTCAATAAGCTGCCACAAGGACTAAAGGATCTTAGCACTAATCCACAGGCTTTCAGTTCTAAATTGAAGAGTTACCTCATGGCTCACTCCTTTTATTCTGTCGAGGAGCTCCTAGAAAAGTTAAACAATTAAGCTAATTCATTTTTTCTTGTTTATTGATTCTTTTCACTTTGTCTTAAGACTATCGTGTGCATAGGACTACTTAAAAATTTTCTATTACCATCTTGTGTAACAATTTATGTATTGACTTGTTCCATGACCATGGAGTCTCACTCCTCAATTGTGTTCATATGGAACAGAAAAAACCAATAAATAAATAAACATGTGTCTTTATACAGAAACTGAGTGCATAAACTCATATATTTTAATAAGACTGAACAATCCGTGGCTGTGTCGGTTATTTCTAGAAGTAAATCCGCCTGTGATTATTTCACCTGAGCTTTATAAACTATGTTTGCGTGTTTTATTTCAATAACTTTGGACTTGGAAGTGAGGAGTGCACAGTTGGCGACTTGAAGCCAAATACTTGTCTAGAACGACAACTGTATCACTTTGGCCACGTTGGTGTAATGTATCCTCGAAAAACTATTTTATTCATTGCACATAGTGTCCTGGGGCCTTGAACTACAATTTACATATACATGTATAAATCGAAATTTTAGATTAAGAACATAGACTTCTTTGCAGCAGCAAAAATGAAAGATTGAGACAAGGACACCCACACGCAAATCTCTCAGTGTGACTTGTAGAAGTTATATCAACTGACTAGTTAGCAATTAAGATAATAAAAACTATACCATCACTCAAAGCGAACGAGCCACTGTAAAATTATTTACTTAAATTTCCCAGAGAGAAAGGTTGTTCTTGTGGCAGGATGAATTACAGTATATGAGTGGAATGATCTCTCCATTTGCAGAATAATTTTAAAAAGTCACGATGTACGCGTGGTATGGAATAGAATTATGTAACATAAGCAGCACTTTCTCGTAGGAATAAGTTATCTTCATGACGACTCTACCTGTAACGTATTTTGTGAATTTTTATGAAATCAGAGGATTCGGACACGAAGGGTTGACAGAAATACAACGTGCAGGATTATCATTCGTAGCGGTGAATCGTCACGGAAGCAAATCATACAGTAGTTGACTATCCTTATTTAACTACCATCTAGTATCAGTAAAACTTTCCGGAAGGTTACGTGAACAATGCAGATAACGTCTCTTCGAGGTCAAAAACATCGATGCTACCAACACGTTAAGGAATGAAAGAAAAAGAATAAATTTTTTTTCAACACTCATATTACAGAAGTATACACACATAGCCACACGCACAAACACAAACTCAAACTAGCGCTAGGCACTACACGATTGCTACTATTCTAGTTCTGTAGCTTTGATTCATCTAGAATTTTCCACCTTCTTTATCTGGTGAGTTCAAAATACTTTTCATCGACTATCTACATATTTGTGTGCCAACCAAGTTAGTATTTTAATCGGTGTGTCATACTTATCTGATCTAACGTTTTTAATGAGAGATGTGTCATTATTAATCAATGAACAATTATTTATTCATCATACGATTAATGATCAATACAAATGAGTATTTTGTCATATGAAATCAATAAGAAATTGTTAAAATACCTAAATGTTGACGTAACAAGAAATACTAGGAATTACGTATGAGAGGGTGTTGGAATATGTCCAATTTGACCTCTAAATAAATTACGGATTGGAGGTTTACCTTTACCCCAAACGAGAGTCATGAGGCTACACATGAGAAAACCTTAAGTTAGCACTGTGTAAACGAGACATATATTTAACGAAAATATTGCCAACATATTCCTATAACACCTGAATTTTCGATCATCACTTACTTCAACAGCAGGAGATTTTAATGGCTGGTAGTAAATCCAACATCACACAGATTTGAAAACATCTTCTTCCTTTTATCACTCTTAACAGTTACTTACACTTCTGTTTTGTGCGCATTTGTGGCAGAAGATGTATCGAATTATATAAATTAAATTGGCTTTCTTATATGATTATTAAATATTTTCTGTACTTCGTTTTCTAGTTAAAGTATTAATTACATAACACAGGATTTTTATGCTGTAAATAAGTCTTCTCATCACAGATTTGTGTGACGATGGTACCGCAACAGTGTGTAGCAAATTTCTTGAATAAAACAACTTTGCAAATTAATTGTTGAATTCTCAGGTCTGAAGCGTTTCGGCCAGCTTGTCGTCTAAATTGGCTAGTAGTTCGTTATTAGCTCTATTGTTTAGATAACTTAGAAAAATGAACATTTAAGTATATACGCTGCTGGAAAGTAAAGCTAGTAAACCTGGAGAGACGGTCGATTCTCTTCCCA
The DNA here is from genome assembly GCA_026315105.1 of Locusta migratoria. NCBI lineage: Eukaryota > Metazoa > Arthropoda > Insecta > Orthoptera > Acrididae > Locusta > Locusta migratoria. The sequence goes on along the minus strand of CM048750.1, from coordinate 47,562,916 downwards.
TAACGGCTTAGGCCACTTTGGGGATATTAGACATACTGTCAGTCAACGCCGTCGCCGACAGGTACCGTGGAGACATATCTGCCGAAGAAACATGTGAATTGGTCTGCATCGCATATTGCTTTAGGCATCAGAATCCAGCCTTCAGTTAATACCTATTCCTTACGATTTCATGACTATTGGATCTCATATTCTTGTTACAATTGGAACCTATCCATATTCTTGATAAGATATGACAACCATAGCCTTAATGTATAATATCAGTAATGGAATGAGATGACGTGTGAAACACTAAAATATTACCATCTAGCACTAAAAAAAAAAAAAAAAAAAAAAAAAAAAAAAAAAAAAAAAAAAAATCTTGAGCTAACGTTAAATAATAAATCAGTGCTATAGCACATACAACAATTACATACGTCTGCACTTCGTTAAAATTCATATGCAAGTAGGAATCGGACTGATTAATAAAGCAACAACGGAGTTCAAATAACACCAAAACCGTTGAGTTTCCGGTCTTGGGAAAAGGAAGTTCGAGCGAGAGTCTACAGCGATAGTTTAAGAACGGGTATCAATCACTTTTATGCTGTTTGATTAAAAAAATACGATACAGTTTCACCATACGGGAAGTAGACGTCCAACATTAACCCCCCTCCTTCCCTTTAGTTACGTCCTTAGTGTTGATGGGCGTCTGCTGTTCCTTGTATTTACAGCAAAATTAGAAGAAAATCTGACCAGTCCACTAAGGTTGTTGGCAGATGATGCACTTACGCCTCCTCTGTTGTTTGTCTCAGTTGACTACTCGATACTAATGGGTCCGCTACTGCGACCATTATCGTGTTGTTCCCCTACTGAATCTCTTCAGTAGTAGTTTAGAAGTTTGCACAAGAATCGTAAGTCAGTATGTTGTGCAAATTCGTACCTGAAGGCTGACATGAGATTATGAGGACACTTTTTACGCATAATCAACGAACGATGATCTTTATTAATTAATAAGCAAGTTGTAGATAATATTTTAATATCTGTAGTCTACCAAACATTTAAAAATAAATACCTTTATTTTCCGAAGAAAATTTATACCTGCAAACACATCAATCAATATCTAAAACGTGTCTGTATTCTTTCATATTAGTACGTTATTTTCTTCTAACTGTCATATAACATGGACAATTATGTTATTCATCTAGTAGCACAAACTTTTTCATTGCTCAAATAATTTTTATTCCAACACGTTAATGAATTTACATTTCTATTTATGTATGGCTGACGCATTCTCTCTGTATAACGATAATATTTTCCTTTGAGATATTTCGCCTCTTTTTGCAGAACATTTTTAAGAAGATGCGGAAACTGTTCTGTGGTTCGAATGAGCTCAGTCAGAATAGGTTAACTTGATAATTTCTACTTATTTTGAAAGGTGAAAATTTCTAATCTATTGTGCCAACTAAAAGATTTTTATTGAAGGTGAAAGTTTCTAATTTAAAGTGACTGATTGAAAGTAATTTAAAATGAGGTGAAAATTTCTCGTTGGGAGGTTGGTATTTAAAAGCTCTAATTAAATCTGCCTCGAAGAATCTAACTTTCTATAAAATCACCAGTCTTTCTAAATATATAAGCGCAACGTACTGAGTTAATTACGCTCTATAATACTATTTTCTACACACAAAAATGAAACAACTCTGCGTCAGTCCACCTGCAATTTTATACTTACAAAATAATCAGTACTTCTGTGAGCATTACTTTTGGAAATTACATTTCAGTGGCAAGAACTGATTACTTTATTGGCACCTGAACATTCACATTGAAAGAAAATCTCAAATTTGTCACTTACCATGCAACAGAAGTATATTCTTTCTAAAGAAACATGCCTTTGTTGTTGACTCGACAATAATGTTGATTACAATGGGTTTGTACAATATCGTTCCATACAAATGTTCTCGTCCTCTTAGTACAAATTTCTTCTTCCAATACCAAATGAAATTTCATCGCCCTCTGGAGGGATACATTCATAGCTACATAATCCAATCAATCAAACTCGGCACGGGAATCATAGCCAGCCAACCGAACCGTACAACACGGTGAATACCATACGATTGAACTCTAGCCTAGCTTCCACTCGACTCCCTAGTAGCCAACTGTTCACTGCCCGGCTCAGGCGTCAAAGATGCTGGTGTAACGCAGATGCTAGCTCGCAGTTACAAAGATTTTATGGCGTACAGTGGTTACAAACATCAACTGAGATTATCGTAGCATATGGTATATGCGTCTTACAAACCAAATAAAGCCGTAAGGCAAATACAAGTTCAGATTCACAAAAATATTACAGAAAAATCCATAAATATTGATATCCAGCCTATAGCTGCCTACTTTCAAACTTCCGATTTTAGCAGACGCCCCATTAGCCGGTTGTTTCTGCGCATGGCCAGCATGCAGTATGACTGCAAATTTACAACCCCACACTAGACACATTGTACTCACAATTTACATTGTAGACTAACTCACGATGTGTTTGGCTCGTTTAAAACAGTCTTTTTTTATCGCCAATTCGAGTGATCAGAAGATTAAAACTAACTGCAATAAGATTTAGATGATATATCTGTATTTGGAACAATGTTAATTGACCTTAAATGATGAGAAGTGTCAGTTATCGAGAAGAATCTGAAGGTCGTATAATGAAAGAAGTAATAAGGAATTGCATTTAAGACCGATGTGAATTGGAAGAACATACAGAAAATGTTTTGGTGGGGGGGGGGGGATAAAGACTCCGTTTTTTTCTGAAGAACACCTAGAAGATGCAACAAACTGCATAATTACAGAGCATTTAGAAAATGTACAAGTAAGTGCTGCTCATTTTGTACTATTGTGTTTAGTGGTACGTAATTTTATCGTCCATTCATTTACTAGTTAATCTTCGATTTACAGTCGAATTAATTTCTTAATCATATGTTTACTATGTTTGTCATAATATTAAAACATATTTAGAACAATATCTTTGTGAAATATGTCTGGTTTTATCTGTTGCGTGGTCAACATCAACTACGCAGCGGTACAACATGGAAGTTTCTCCGTCGACGACAGAGTTATGTACGTGGTCACTGCCTGATCATTGCCGAAGGCCGTCAAGGCCGAGAAGATCTTGCAGTATGCTGTTGGGCAATGAAATCGAAAAAAAATAATAATAAAATGAATAATGTTTAAAAAAGCATTCAGTCTGTCTCGATTGGAGAAGTATTACTAATTTGATGTTACTGTGAACGTTTTGATTGATTTTATGAATGAAAAGCTGAAAATATATTATTTCAACGAAAGTTTTTTTCAAGATTAATTTGAATTTATAATGTGTTATCAAGTGAATGAAATAAATTTCAATGCACTTTATTAATATCAAGAATGATAGAATTTTGTGGAAACTTTAATGAAGGAGTTGGACTGTGATTTAAGTAAATATTTTGTGCACCTGGGTTGTACATACAATATAACTTCTTAGACTTTGACAGCTTCATCACAAGAACCAAGTTCCTGGACGGTTGGCAGGAAGATAACACTGTAAATGGAAGAACGAACAAACCCTAAAAGAGGAAATGGAACCTGGAAATAACCTTCCTTGTACAGTTTGGACAACACTAAACAGGATGAGGGCTGGTGTACCCAGATGTAAAACTAATCTGCGCAGGTGGGGCATGCTGACTAACGATGACGATGCGATGTGAATGCGGACAGGTTCAGGACGAGGTACATCTGCTTACGTACCGACTACTGCCAAAGACCTGCAGTTTCAGTAACCTGCTATAATCAAATGACAAAGCCGTATCGGTGGCTAACTACTGGAAAAACAAAACGTGACCTGGACACGGAAATGAATGAATGCAGCTAACTGTCTAACTGATTCAGTAGCACTGACGGTCTACTTGCATGTGTAGCACCGTGTATTGAAGCATCTACAAATGAATTTGTGGTAAAATATTGATCAGTTTGAGAGACAAATGAAAAAATAAGGTTTGTAGCTGATCATCTACACTATGCATTAAAAAGGTTAATAATATCCCAGCAGATACATGCAGCATTATATAGTAACGTTATGTAGTAAGATCAGTTTGGGTTCAGGAGAAATGTAGCAACATCGAAGGCATTACTCACTTTACGGCTTATCCTAGAAGATAAACAAAAAAAAGGCAAACCTACATATATATATATATATATATATATATATATATATATATATATATATATATATATATATAGCTTTTGTAGATTTGGAGAAGGCTTTTGACAATGTTGATTGGAATAAACTCTTTCAAGTTCTGAAGCAAGCAGGAGTAAAATGTAGGTAGCGTAAGGTTATTTACAACTTGTACAAAAACCAGACAGAGGTTGTCAGAGTTGAAGGGCAGAAAAGGGATGCAATGATTGGGAAAGGAGTAAGAGAGTGTTGTAGCCTTGCTCCAATATTATTCAATTTGTACATTGAGCAAGCTATGAAGGAAAGCAAGGAGAAATTTTGAGAAGGAATTAAAGTTCAGGGTGAAGAATTAAAAACATTGCGTTTTGCTGACGACATAGTAATTCTGTCAGAGACAGCAAACGACGTGGAAGAGCAGTTGAACGGAATGGACAGTGTGCTAAAAAGTGCATATAAGATGAAGATTAACAAGAGCAAAATTAGGGTATGGGGTGCAGTCTAAGAAAATCAGGTGATGCTGAAGGACTTAGATTGGGTAACGAAACAATAAAGGAGGTAGATGATTTTTTTTTTTACTTGGGCAGTAAAATAACAAATGATGGTCGCAGTACGGAGGATATAAAATGCAGAATGGCAAAGGGAAAAAAGCGTTTTTGAAAAAGAGAAATTTGTTAACATCGAATATTGATGTAAGCCTAAGGAAGTCCTTTCTGAAGGCATTTGTGTGGAGTGTTGCCTTGTATGGGAGTGAAACATGGACGATAATCAGTGCAGACAGGAAGAGGATAGAGGCTTTTGAAATGTGGTGCTGCAAAAGAATGCTGAAGATTACGTGGATGGATCGCGTAACTAATGAGGAGGTACTGAACAGAATTGGAAAGAACAGGAATTTCTGGCGTTACATTCACTGAAAGAAGGGATCGATTGGTAGGACACATTCATAGAAATCAAGGAATTATGAATTTAGCATTGAAGGGAATTGTGTGGGGGTAAAAACCGCAGAGGAAGACCAAGAGATGGATACAGTAAGCAGATTCAGACAGATGTAGGTTGCCGTTGTTATGTGGAGTTGAAAAGACTTGCTCAGGATAGGGTATTGTGGAGAGCTGCATGAAACCAGTCTCCGGACTGAAGACCACAACAACACAACATACGTAGTAATTCTACATCTACATCTACAACCATACTCCACAAACCACCCGACGGTGTGTGGCGGAGGTTACTTTGAGTAATACTATTGATTTTCCCTCCTATTCCAGCTACGTATTGTTCGCGGAAAGAAGGGTTGCCGGTATGCCTCTATGTGGGCTATAATATCTCTGATTTTATCCTCACGATCTCTTCGCGAGATATACGTAGGAGGGAGCAATATACTGCTAGACTCCTCAGTAATGGTAAGTTCTCGATACTTCGACAAAAGCCCGTACCGAGCGACAGAGCGTCTCTCCTGCAGAGTCTTCCCCTGGAGTTTAGCGATCATCTCCGTAACGCTTTCACGATTACCAAATGATCCTGTAACGAAGCGCGCTCCTCTCCGTTGGATCTTCTCCACTTCCTCTATCAATCCCACCTGGTACGGATCCCGCACCGGTGAGCAGTATTCAAGCTGTGGGCGAATAAGTGTACTGTAACCTACTTCCTTTGTTTTCGGACTGCATTTCCTTAGAATTCTCCCAATGAATCTAAGTCTGGCATCTGCTTTACCGACGATTGATTTTATAAGGTCGTTCCATTTTAAATCCCTCCTAATGACTACTCCCAGATAATTTATGGAATTAACTGCTTCCAGTTGCTGACCTGCTATAGTGTAGCTAAATAATAAATGATCTTTCTGTGCATTCGCAGCACATTACACTTGTCTACATTGAGCTTTAATTGCCATTCCCTGCACCATGCGTCAATTTAATGCAGATCCCCTGCATCTCAATACAATTTTCCGTTGTTACAAACTCTCTTTATACTACCGCACCATCCGCAAAAAGCCTCAATGACCTTCCGATGTTATCCGCAAGGTCATTTATGTATATCGTGAACAGCAACGGACCTACGACACTCCCCTGTGGCACACCTGACATAACTCCTACTTCGGAAGACTTCTCTCTATTGAGAATGACCTGCTGCTTTCTGTTATCTAGGAATTCCTCAATCCAATCACACAATTGGTCTGATAGACCATATGCTCTTACTTTGTTCATTAAACGTTTATGGGGAACTGTATTAAACGCCTTGAGGAAGACCAAGAGATGGATGCAGAAAGCAGATTCAGACAGTTGTAGGTTGCAGATCTTAAGTTTAGTTGAAAAGAGTGGCCCAGGATAGGGTATTGTGGAGAGTTGCATCAAACCAGTCTCCTGACTGTGTGTGTGTGTGTGTGTGTGTGTGTGTGTGTGTTGTGTTGTGTTCGTGTGGACAGGATCAGACAGTGTTGTGCGCGTCTGGACGCCCGGAGAGCGACCGCGGGCGACAGCGGACAGGTGGCCCTCGGGGTCGCCAGGTATCGACATGGCGGCGGCCGCTGCGGCTTCACGAAACGTCCACCAGCCGGCGCCACCGGCGGTCAATAAACAACAACAAGCGCCGAACGCACTAAGATGGCGCCGCGCCGCGCCGCGCCGGGAGGGACAGCGCTGTATCGGCGGCGTCCGACGTCGATATCGGAAACGGCGCCCCAGGTAAATGGGCGGTCTGGGGGGGGGAGGAGTGGGGGGGGTGACTAGCTGCTCACCTGGGGGCGGCCAATATCAGTGACTGTCCCACGGCGCCAGCGGCGCAAGGCGCTCTGTGCCGACGTACGCGTCTGCTGTGCCTCGCGTCAACAGTGCCGTGTGGAGTCCAACTAATCTAACAACGCTAGAGAATTCTGAGGTCTCCTGGATAAGAAGAGGACAAACTCATCGAAACATATAATAAACCAAAACATATAATAAACCAAAACAAACTGCAGAACGATTTGAATAAGAAACGAGGCGCGTCCAGAAAGTAAGTTCCGTTTCGTTATATAAAACGAACGGGTACAGATACAGAAAAAATATTGATTATACAAAAATCTACAACTGTTAAACTACTTTTCTACATACCTTCCGAAATTTTGTAGGCAATTGTCATAGCATGGCACAAAGTTTTATGTGCCTTTTTCAAAATGTTTGCCGGCCGCGGTGGCCGAGGGGACTAAGGCGCTCCAGTCACGGCCTGCACGGCCACTACGGTCGGGGGTTCGAATCCCCCCTCGGGCATGGATATTTGTGCCGTCGTAGTTCGTAAGTAGTTCATAAGTAGTTTGTAAGTTTAGGGACTGATGACCCCGTAGTTAAGTCCCATAATCTCTACAAACATTTGATACATCAAAATGTTCAGCTTATGGGACTTAACTATGGGGTCACCAGTCCCTAAGCTTATAAACTACTTACGAACTAGCTAACACTAAGGACGGCACAAATATACCTGCCCGAGGGGGGATCAGAACCCCCGACTGTAGTGGCCGTGTAGACCGTGACTGACGCGCCTGTCGTCTAGGCCACAGCGGCGCCGGCTGTGTGCCTTTTTCATAGAATGTTGCCGCCTGTGTATTCAATCATGTGGTAACATGTTCTTTCATCTCGTCATCATCGTTGAAGTGTTGTCCACCAAGGACAGATTTTAGGCGTAAGAAGAGGATTACTGTCAAAACATTTTTTTTTTTTTTTTTTTTTTTCACGATAATGCCTGACCTCACACACCGAATGCGACCAAACAATTCTTACGGAAATTTCAATGGGACCTGGTTCATGATCCTCCACACAGCTCGGACCTCTGTCCTAGCGACTTTCATCTCTTCTTACACCTAAAATCTGTCCTTGGTGGTCAACACTTCAACGATGATAAAGAGCTGTTACCACATGGTTGAATACACAGGCGGCAACCTTCTGTGAAGGATGCATGCAAAAACTTGTGTCATGCTATGACAAGTGGCTACAATATTTCGGCAGTTATGTGGAAAAGTAGTTTAAGAGTTGTGGAATTTTGTGCAATAAAATTTCTTTTGTATCTGTGTACAATTTCATGTTATTACCAAACGGAACTTACTTTCTTGACGCGCCTCGTATCTGTATGGTGTAAGAATTGGCAGTTGACTATAAATAATGAAAAGTGTGAAGTCGTCCACATCAGTACAAAAAGAAGTCCGTTAAACTTTGTTTACATGATAAATCAATCAAATGTGAAGCCCGTAAACGCCACAAAAAACCTAGGAATTACAATTACTTCTGACTTAAATTGGAAACGACACGTAAATCGTGTCGTGGGAAAGCGAACCAGAGACTGCGTTTTATTGGCAGAACCCTTAAAAGATGCAACAGAACTACTAAAGAAACTGCGTACACTACGCTTGTCCGTCTTTTTATGGAATGTTGCTGCCCAGTGTGGGATCCTTAGCAGGTGGGTTTGACGGAGGATATCGAAAGAATCCAAAGAAGGGCAGCTCGTTTCGTATTGTCACGATACAGGTAAGACAGCCTTACGGAAATGATACAGGATCTGGGATGTGAATCATTATAACAACGGCGCTTGTCGGTGCGGCGTGGGCTACTTACGAAACTACAATCGCCAACATTCTCCTCCGAATGCGAAAATATATTGTTGACTCTCACCTACATAGGTAGAAATGATCATCACAATACAATACGTAAAATCAGATCTCGAACGGTGAGATTCAGGTGTACATTCTTCCCGCGCGCTATTCGAGAATGGATTGGGAGATAAAATAGTACAACGGTGGTTCAATGAACCCTCTGCCATGCACTTAAATGTGATTTGCAGAGTATCCCATGTAGATGTAGACGTTGATTCACATTTTTCAGGAGAAGAAAAAAACTGATATCTACTAAACTACTCAATAAAATTGTAAGCTGTTTTCACAGTTAGATCCGTTTTGAGGTACTGAACTAAAATATACCTTGGAAGAGATCAATTTTTTTTAACTTACGTTAGAAAATCCATTTTGATCCGACATATAGGATATTACACGTTTTGATACGTTTTTTGTAACATACCTTCATTACTTCACATTAATTTTTATGTTAGAAAATCTTATTCTGTATCAGACATTCGCATTTCACATGATTTGTATCATTTATAATAACATGAGATTAATATTTACTTCAACGAATGCTACAAAGCTGTACATTACTGTATAATAATTTCGTGTGGCTCACTGGCCTGGTGCAAGTCTTTCAATTGGACGCCACTTCGGTGACTTGCTTCTTCCTAGCCTACCCCAGTTAACCAACTGGGGAGAGGGGACCTACAGCTTAACGTGGTATCCGAACCACGTGTCGTTTCTGGCGACTCCTCACATCGTTGAGAGGTGAAGGATAGGTTAAAGTGCAGACTGAAATAATCCGAGGTCCAACCGGGTTTTGAACCCGGGACTCTTCGATTTCCAGTCGATCACTTCACCCCAAGACCACCGGGCCCGACTACATTGCTATGAAAAACTGGATCAACACAACAATCTGTTATAGGCAGAATATTATAGGGTATAATAAATTCATTTTTTTCCATTCCAGGATCTTCATGTAAAACATCACGATCAATATGTATAGAAGTGAAGCTGCAGCATTGAACTTCTGAAGCCGACACGAAATGTCTGCCAGTTTCCATTTCTCGTTTGATTTCTTGTTCATGATTTTTCTTGTCCCACGATCTATACCATCCTTATCGACAACCACATTCTTTTTCTAAATCCACTGGTAGCAATACACACAAACCACAACAATATAATGCCGCTGTGCACTGCTAACAGTAACGATATGGCTCAAGTAGTGTCAAACAACGCCAGAAGGCGACAATGCCGTATAATGCTTTGAAGTATTGTAAGCCCTGACACGTGTCAAACTCTACAGTATTGCCAAATTAGAGGAAAGGGAAGCAAAATGAAACGTAAATTGCGGAGATTATTCGATGTCATTCATTCAGTGATGTGGACAATATACGATTGGATGTAAACGAAGGCTTCCGCGGCCGAAGTCACCGTCAATAAAATTCTTCAGGATTTTTGGCTGCATTGTCATATTATAACGTCGCATTTTATAAATTGACAATGCGGCCAAAAGCTCTGAAAAATTTTATTGACAAAATACGATTGGTTTTAACCATTCATTTTCAACATACTATTTCAGTGTTACAGTATACAAATGAATTAAATCTGAATGGAGGAGCGTGTAGAGCACATAAAATCTTCGATAACCACATCAAACACAGTTTTGTCCGGAAGTGGACAATACACATTTTGATTACTTTCTCCTCTCTTAACTGCATACGTTTTGTTACCACGAAACGCCGTGGATGTTAGCAGAATCGTACATTCTAAAATACATTAATTTTTTCTATCTAGCCAATTCTCGTACTAGTTGTCAGTTATATAAAATTGTCAGAACGACATGTTTCGGGACCAACGTTAACCCTTTCTCAAGTCCTACAAGAAACAAGAAGGTAAAATACAACTTAAAAATTAAGATGTGGACACACGAAACAATTATCCTTTCTAGGATAACTTACTTAAAATTAAAGTAAATAGGCGAATAGTCATTAAGCATAGTCCACCTTAAAATATATGCAACATCGGCGCATTGTCATCAGCAACCACTGTGTACTGCCGGCTAGCTGCACTATTGTTTCGGCGTTAATCTATGAGCAGCTACAACTCAAAGATAACTTCCACGGAAAGGACCAAGTGCTTTCCAATAACATTATTTAAGAAGGCGCTACAAATGTCTGAACAAGACTACATAGCTGAAGATCTATAACTGCCATTTAAGTTTTGTTATTTCTCCAGGACGACATTATTCAAATGGGCCCGGAAATACCCAATTTTCTCCTGTGTGGTTCTAAGTTTCAATCCCTGTTCTAATTTATTGACACTTCTAAAGACTAATTTTTACATCCTCTTTGTTAAATAATCTCTTTAGTTTGTAAGAAATGGTAGCCCAAAATCGCATGTCTGTCTTTCTGTGCGGCTTTCTCTGTTTGTTTCTTTCATTGTCTTATTGTGTTGCCAGTTCTTTCCTGAGTCAGCGGAATGAACCCTCTGCAACACGCTTTTAAAGAACGCTAATTTGTGTTTCTGGTGTTGGAATGATGTTTTATTGACATCAGCACCGGTAAATGTGCGTTTCCTACATATTCCTAATTCAAGAGTATTACTTTTATTCAAGATCCTGAAATCTAAATAATTTAAAATCGCCTGTTGCTCATGCTCTATCATGAACAATATAGTCCTGTGCAATTTGTTCATAATTAATATATATATTTTTTTACTGTACAGACACCGACGTAAGTCCTCAAAAATTGTAACACGAAACATTATATGTAATTTAAACAAAGTAATAGAATTTTTAAACATATAAACATTAACCTCTTGCGTCTCTAGAACTATATTCCAACTACCATATGGCATGCATTTACCACACAGTGTTCTTTAGTTATCCTACTGTCTCTCCTAATAGACGAAATAAGTTTTCGAACATACCCACTCACGTGAGGAGAAACGGTGTTGAATGTACCCTATGCGCCCCAAGGACACAGTAACTGTGGGTCGGAATGTTAGCACAGTGTAACATACACAGTCGCTATAGTCACTGTTATGAAACTTGTTACTGACCGTTGCAACGACACTAGTGATCCTAGCGGTGGGCAAGCTACCAAAGGTGTAAGTTTTCTTCATAATTACTTTTTACGTAGTTACTATAGTTTTTTTCTTTTTTCTTTTTTTTTTTTTTTCGTTACAAGCATATCAAGACACACACAAAATCGGGAAATTACTGTAAAAACAGCCGAATTTAACTGATTCAATGGTATAAGAAAAACTTATTCATGAGGCAATATTTACGCATATGTGATTATTTGGATATTATTGCGCTCAAAGTAAGTAGAGTATAAACACTAGAGAAACAAAAATTTCTATTATGGCCTGTTCATTTTATGACAGGCAATTTCTTTTTTTTTTTTTTTTTTTTTTTTTAACGCGTGTCAGTTCGTTTTAGAGTCTAATGATTAGCACATTTTATACACTTTATTCGTCTTTGTTATACTCACATAAGCTTTTAAGTGTAACTATTTACCTTTAAATGGCAACGTTTTGAATATCCTTGCCTTTCGTAGTTCATCTGTAGAAACAATTGTGGAATTGGTTAATCTTTGTTGGGAAGCAGTTTTATTGCTTTTGCCGTTTCCTTGCCACGTTTTTCCTCCAGCTATAGCTCTGGTGGCTGATTTGGTAGGTTAAATACTACATATATTACATTCCATATACGTTTTCTACGTTCCACCCTTACCGATTTCAGTGGAACTGTAGTGAAGAAATCTTAACGTTCCTGAGTAGAAAAGTAACGCATTTCTGCCGAAGGGCATGTCTTCTGGTGTTTCCTCGCCATTTATTTATTTTTAACAGAAAACGAATTTCTTCAGTAAAAACCTGTTGGCTACAAGATAATTGTAAATAAATTGTCCTACACTGTACCGTTTCATACCTTGTCAAGGATCTTAGGAAACCTAAGACAGAAAAATGTGGAGCTATTATTAAGTTATGGCCTATTATTATGGCACTATATACGTTCCCTAATGAAATAAGAATGTTAAAATCAAATATAAACGGCAATATTCGCACTCATCCAATATCGTATTCAGAAAGGTAGCTTGTCGGCCGATTGGCGAATTGCTGTCTCAGTGTATAACAAAAATTAGTGGGCGTGTCGTGATTCTAAATTTTAGACTGTGACAGTACAGCGTTGTTGCCGAGTTCTCGTAATCACAGACATACAAAATGGGACATAAATGAAGTAAGACAGCTCTGGAGGATAGAAATATTGTAATCAATATCTACAAACAAAACAAATCTCTTACCGAAATTGCAAGGGCATCCAGCAAATCAAAACTATAGTGTTCTGCGTCATTCAGTGCTTCACAAAATAGTGTTTTAAACGGATCTAGAACTGGATCTACTTCTAAACTCAGTACACAAATAATGAAGTTGCAGAAGAATTCAAGAATTACAGCATCTGAGATTAGAGGATACCCTGAACAATACGTCTATTCTGGCACCTAAGTTCATACAACGACTGTTGAACGGTATTCAAATACTACTGGCTACAATGCACGTGTCAGGAGGAAGTGAATCAGGAGAAAGCGTGTAGAACGTTCTAATGAGTATATGATGAAAGCAAGTGAATTCTAGGATCATTTTCTCAGACGAGAGAAACATCTGCCAGTAAAAGAGAAATGGGTTTCTTCAGGTGTGGAAGCTTACAAACAGAGAATGTAATTATAAGAACATAGTAGCTACAGTAAGACATGGAACCCTTAGTGTGATACTGTGGGAATGTATCGCTTCATCTGGCGCTGGAGAACTGGTGTTTATAGATGAAATCATGGCCAAGTGTGAAAACAATCTTACGAAGAGTGCAGAAGAGCTAGAATTAGGAAATGATAATTACTTCCAGCAGGACAATAATCCAAAGCATACTTCTGTAACTGAAATGCTTTAGATCGTGTTCGACATTCCTCGCATGCTCAAGACACCATCCCAGTCACCAGATTTAAATTCCACTGAGAACATCTGGAGAGAACTTGAGGAGCGTCTGAGGAAACATCACATCCGAAGTAAGGATCATCAGAGAGAACTTTTTCAAACAGAGTGGAGAAATGTGGATTCTGCGCTCAGTTCTTGATAAATCCAAAATGGTATACGATTTCCCCATGAAAAGGAAGAAAGAATATTGAAATTTAGTTGACAGCGCCGTTATTAGGAACAGAACAACTATTGAGATTAAAGAAGGATGTGGAAGGAAATCGGCCATGTCCTTCGTGATATTTCTGGCTTGCAGTCATCATGTTAAGTTTCGTTAAGTAAGTCAGAACAGATCTGTATGCAATTAGCGGCGTGTGAGGTACCAGTAACAGGTGGTACAGTAGGTGACAAAGGCCGCCTTAAGTTTTAGTACTCTGCTGTAATGGTTAAGTGCGGATGGCGGCTGCGCATCGAAGCTAATTTATTTTCTGGTCAAAATGAGACAGAGTTTTCATTACATTTACCTGATTTTCATTCCAAGTCACCCCTCAATAGCACACTATCATTCTATTGTTTCAGATCATTTTAAAACATATAAATTATCAAACAAAAGTAAAACGAAAAGGCAGACGAAACGCTTCGGCCATGTTTTGGCCCGAGTTAGTGCGGCGACAGACCCAGGTGGATCGCACTGTCTGCTCACTCACGTTTCGGCAGCCATCACGGCCAGAACTAATGTCCGATGAGGAATTTTAATCTTGTAGAAGCACATAAAAATCGTGAGCGAGACTGTACGGAGGATGATCAGACACGTCCCAGTGAAATTCCCGTAAGAGTTTTTTTCTCACATTCGCCTTGTGAGGTCGGACGGCAACGTGAAGGGAAGAAGAAGATTCCTTTCATCTCTTCTTACACCTAAAATCTGTCCTCGGTGGTCAACAGTTCAACGATGATGAGCTGGAAGAACATGTTTGCCACATTGTTGAATACACAGGCGGCAACCTTCTATGAAGAAGGCACACAAAAACTTGTCCCACGCTATGACAAGTGCCTACAAAACTTCGGAAGTTATGTAGAAAAATAGTTGAACAGTTGCAGATTTTTGTACAATAAATATATGCAATGGAAGTTAAAAATCAGTTTGTTAATTATGCAGTTTCAGCATGAATGAACAAAATGGCATCTTTGGAATAACATGTTTTATCAGACTAGTTCCTAGTTAAGTAATCTAACGGCTTCAACATCAAGAACAAACGAGCTGCGTGACGTCTTCCGTTCTGGGGACACAACTTGTAAAGACAGCAGGTTAGTGAACATATTATTAGGAGACTGTGCATTTCACCCAAGGTGGTAAAGGTAACTGCAGCACCAGGCGAGTACAATCGAATGCAGTTACTCTAAATCCATTCCAAAATGAAGGAGGTCGTGGAAAGAAGAAAAATGTGGAAAAGACTTTCACACTCTACGCTTTCTACATAACAGATATAGCAACCACGCTGCCCTGTGACGTACGTATCAAGCGCTTAATGCAACATTCACGTTGTCAGTGGGAGTAATATATTTAGTGTGCATCAGACATTTCTGCATCTTTCATTTTCACACAGTTTGTTGGATAGGAGAGACAAACAGAATGCCGTAGCTTACTTTCATGCCTTATTCTGCAACCGTCTTAGGATTTACTTTTTTTTTTTTTAGATTCTTAATAGCATCATTCTTCTTTAAAGTTACAATATAGTTCCAGCTAAATCTTCATGGCAGGGATAATAATGACAATGTGGTATGGCAAATGGCAGACTTCAATTCATTGGAACAATCTACAACAAGTGCAGTGCATCAACACAGTGAAAGCGACGTTCTGCCTCACGGAATGGGCTTCGATCAAAGTTCAGAGAAGGAATGTTTCTCGAAGAGCCAGCCAGTAAATTGCTTCCTCCCATGTATATCTCTCTAAGAAACCAATAAGTTAAAGTTGTAGAGATTATAGTCCATTCGAAGGCTTAGCTACAATGTTTTGTTCCCGCCTTTCATCTCTGACTGGATAAAGAAAAGGAGGAAGAGACTGTGGTACAAAAATTACCCGCAAGACACGGGTTGACTTGAAAAAGACAGATATCGTGTAAATGTAGACTAGTGACATTATGTAATAAGGGAAATAATGCCGAAACCGCAGTCAAGGTCACGTTATTTGTAATTTTATTAGATCTTGTTTTTATGCGTTTTGAACTAAAATACTTGTGTTTCTAAATCTTGGCATATATATTAATGAACCTTCGTAGTGTTCTGGAGCTGTGTTGGCGCCGGCCGCGGTGGCCGAGGGGACTGAGGCGCGCCAGTCACGGACTGCACGGCCACTATGGTCGGGGGTTCGAATCCCCCCTCGGGCATGGATTTTTGTGCCGTCCTTAGTGTAAGCTAGTTCATAAGTACTTTGTAAGTTTAGGGACTGATGACCCGGTAGGTAAGTCCCATAAGCTATACAAACATTTGAAACATTTGAGCTGTGTTGGCTTAGCGTCTTGCCTGTCGATTCTAATAAGGTCTGCCTACTGAAATCTAGAAAAGTAATGAGCGTTTAAATTATCACCTGAAATTGTTTCTGACGAAGGGTTCAGGAGTGAATAGCCGCGTAGTTGGATACTGTAGTTATTCAGTTTCTCCGATATACACTGCTGTATGCATTGTTCCTGGAGCTGTCTTTATGACAGGAGTGTGGATTTCGGTTTATCTAATATCCTAAAATACGAAGCAGTCCAATTTTATTTGGAAGGAAGGAAGCTTAGGGTTTAACGTCCCATCGACAGCTGGGTCATTAGAGACGGAGCTAACGCTCGGAGTTTTGGGTAAGGATGGTGAAGGAAATCGGCCGTGCCCTTTGAAAGGAACCATCCCGGCATTTGCCTGGAGTGATTTAGGGAAATCACGGAAAACCTAAATCTGGATGGCCGGGGGTGGATTTGAACCACCGCCCTCCCGAATACGAGTCCAGTGCATTACCACTGTGCCACCTCGCTCGGTAATTTTATTTGGAGATGGAGGAACATCATACGATATTTTAAGCGTAAACTGATATTTCAACTATTTGTAAATATTTAGATATCGAAATATCATTGTAGTATAATGATGTTTTATATAACAACACGAGTCATTTACGTGTGTGTGTGTATGTGTGTGTGTGTGTGTGTTTGTAAAAAGTAACATTGCGAATTTTTATTGACAAGAACTCCAGTGATTTGTTCTGGTAGTTGATATTTTAAGGGGGACTAAACTGATGGGTCATCAGTCCCCTGTTCCTATCTAAGACATTTTAATGCCAAACAAAAGAAAATATGGCGCTCAACACCCACAAGGTGTACAGAGAAGCAATGAACATTTCACAGACAATACAAAGCAGAAGACACAAAAGGGACAGACCTAGAGTTTAACCAAATCAAAATTTTACAGCAGAATGCCGTGGCTGGCTGATAACAAGCATGATGAAGGTGAACCAGCCATGCTTCAGATACTACAAACGTCTAGTCAGTCGGAAGGAAAGACTGATAGGTACTTAAAAGTACTGGAGGTGTGTGGATCTGAGATATCAGGTTATCGCACCAATCGCTAAATGGAATGATAAAAACCAGCTACGCGATTAAAACGGAAAACAACGTTAGCCATAGAGGCATCATCAACCAGAAATAAAGAGAGCGCAACTAGTAGATTTAAAGACTGTTGCAAAGGGACTGAAATGGGACAGTCACTCAGGAGATGGACTATTCTCAACACAACACCTCAACGACACTTGATTGGAGTCTCACGGCGAAGCAGACAACAGTGGGTTAACCATGGTACGTCTAATACGGAGGTAGTACAGAACAACAAAGTCCCGAAGTGTGGACCTCGGTGACGATTTCCACACGGCCGTAATTAGTGTGATCGCGCGAAGCGTATTTGTCGTGACCATTCGTAGCTTCGAGTTTCACGGAAACGTTGCACGTGTTCAAACCTCGTCCCCACCAACCGAATCGCGGGCTTCTTTTCACTACTACTACTGCACTCCCTTTCCCTACACGATGACTCAGATCGGGTACCCAATTGAGGACCATGTTCGTTTCCTTCTTTCGTCGCTCGAATCCCATCCACTTTTCATTATTCTTTTAAAACCTCTCCTTCGTCCATTCCTAGCTTGCAGCCTTCTCTGATCTCGTGACTCGGAAGACTCAGTTTCATCATCTCCATCGACATGTATTGGCACTCATCAGTTCGTTAAGTGGCGGTTCTATGGTAAAGTGTTGTGCTGGGTACGCGTACATCCATGGTGACTACATCGAACAACGTTCTTTGCCTTCTGGGAATGGCGTTATTACTGGGGAGCTAGTCGCGGTTTCTTGAGCTCTTGAACACTTAAGAACTTCCCCAGGGAGTCATTTGACTCCTGCAGTGGGTGGCTTGCAGTGCTTGACCAGTGTTTCTCTAGACACCAATTTAGTGCGGTCTGTTCAGGATACTGTCTCCTTTCGTGGCAGATCTGGCCGTTCAGCAGTCTTTCTCTGAACCCCGGCCCAACTCGCCATACCAGGGAATGTTTTGCAGACTTTTAAACTTTGAAAGAATATTTAAGTATTTGGCAAGCATCAAACAAATAAGTAATTAATTTGAGACCATGTGTGCTCTACACTGTGGAACATTGATCAAGTTACTCCAAACGTGTCATTCAAAGGAATATGAATTTAGAGCTTTTATGCTAGACCGTTTTAGAGTCCATATAATCCTGCTTCGATGTGGCGGTCACCTTAAAATTTACTTATCCTCTTTTCGGAAGTTATAGATTGTTGAATTTTTGGCGCAGTTGTTTTTAAAATTATTATTCTGGAAAGCATCCAGCCGTTCCATCGAATGCCGTAAGGAATCTGGGTATGCACCGATCGTGGCATTTCCTGTTGGAGCTATGCATGCGATGATAGACAGGGTGCCTGTTCTGTCACAAACTCTTTAATGGTGTGTACCTTTTTTTCCCTTTCTTTTCCATACCTTGGCTGCCCTGCTTGAAGTTGTCTCCAGTGTGCAGTGAAGGGCCCAAGCATTCCGTACGCTGTCTACCGCACACCAGACACTGCGAAAGGCGACCATTGTGGTAGTAAACTTGGGCTGCATTCGTAACATAACATCGTCCCTTTAGCTTTGTCACAAGATGTACAACAGTCAGTTGAAAATCCTACGAGTCAACAAAGGTGACTGAAAACGGCAAGGGGGGCGCGGTGGAAACAAATCGTTTATCTGGATCGTCGTTGTACATGCACACGATAGGGCAGCGTTTATACAATGGCAACACCAATATATATATATAAAGTCAGTTGAAAATCCTACGAGTCAACATAGGTGACTAAAAACGTCGCGATTATAATAAGTACATGGGTGAGTATCTTATTACGATGAATTAGTTTCTTTTTTCACATAGTGTAATGTACTATCACACTACCCATCCTGCCCCCTCCTCCTCCTACCTTGTACATCAATTAATTTATGTTTTTCCGTGTATGACAAGACGTATCTATGATCTGATCAAAACTTAGATTGCTTTCAGTCATCTGCACTTTCACCCTGTACTGCTTCTCATTGTTCGAACTTCGTTACATTGTGGTTCTTCGTGATGTTTTGTTTCTAAATGTTTAAATTAACTTGGGGTTTAGGGTTTACATCTTTTCGGGACATGGAGCACTAGTAGACCTATGTGTCCTGTGACACACTGTTTTTATTTATATTTTATTTATTAATTCAATTTTTATTTCACATCTGATTCGTTACATTTCCAACTGCACAGCTTTTTACACACTTTCTTGCTACTACTACTTGTCCAATTTTCGTATACATCGTCTGATATGCATTCATTTATAGCATAACACGCAGGTTTAGATAGATGTTTGTAGGTTCAGTTCATTTTCATATGATCATTATTACACATTCTTTGTGTGAATTCTGGTTCCTATATTATAATTTGTATGACCCTTTTTCTATTTTATGGCTTTTAAAATACTTGACGCTATTCTATGATTTCATTCACTATTAGCACTCAGAACCTTACTGCATTTTGATTGACAAATGATACAATGAGGCAAAATGTTGAATCCAAATCAAGGCAAGTTTTGGTGTTGTTTTGACCCAGTATTTGTTCTGACTAATTTTTATAGTTTCATTGGTTTGATACAGTGTAAGATGAGGGCGCCATCTGAATATGCTTCTTGTTTATTTCTTCTTTAATCTATTGCGTCACATATCAACAGAACTCTGAGGAATTTGCTGCCTGGCTTTCTCATATTGCATCTTTGATGTATATGACCGACAGTAATGTGTCAGAATTCCATACAGGCCGTTCACTATAGTCGGCGTCAGCTATGAAGAAGGCGGCCCAATTTTCAGGCGTTGTGCGCAGCCCCTTGCATTACCGCAGTGACAGCCAATAATGTTAATTCTGTAGGCGCGTGACTGGCCGCAAGTTACGCAATGTTTCTCCCACAGGCGCAACTGTTGGCGCTCGGCCGTAGCTCCTCCCCTTCACACTTCCCCTGTCGCTGCGCCTCTATGAACGGAAGCGCCTTCTTATATAACGTCAGCTATAGTTGATCTGCATAAAAAAATTTATGTTCATACTATTTTTTCCGAACATTGCAAAGATAGGCCATTTTAATAATGTTGCTTTTGTAGTACTTTCAATATAAAATTCTATTATGTTATCATTTTAAGAGCACACAGTACTTTATACATTCCCTTTATTGCCATTTGTTTTTCTTAACGATCACTTACATATAGATCTTAAAAAATAAAAAATAAAAATAAAAATTGCGAAATCCCATTCTATGATATAATTGACACTAATGTATTTACTTAGTGACTTTGTAACACGTTTATTGTTGGACAATAGTTTTTTCTTGTATATGGCATATTTATTGCATGAAATTTTTATATATCGACTTTATTATGCATTTGTTGTTAATAGTATTCTGTTGTAATTGTTTTTGGTTACTGGCCTGAAGATGGCGTGATCGTAACACCAAAACCGGTTGTATAATCGAATAAATAATATTTATACAGCTGCTGGTTCTTTCTTTCATCTTAAAATTTATCAGCTGTTGGCCCAACCCGTTGATTAAGGAGTGACTCGAACTTTAGAACTGCGCCGTATTGCTGAGGTGTGCCGGCATATGTAGGCGGGCCCCCTTCTTCCTACTGGCCGATGCGTAGCAAGCAAAGAGGTACCAAGACTGCGGGCGCTCCCGGTGGCCGAAGTACTGCAGAGCGACTAATCAACTGTTTTATACTGGCATGACGAGTTGCTTTGACCACCGGCGTCGTGGCGAATAGCGACACCAGAAGTCATTCAGAAGTTGTGCACTGAGATGTGCACTATGAGCACGACAAACTTTGTCCATTAAGAAGAATCACACAAAGAAATCCTGCTCACGTGGATGCACTATACGTCAGTGGAAGTCTGCCGTCTACCGTACAGCCGTTTGATTGTCTTCTACGACCACCAGTGAAGTACAGTGAAGTACAGTGGCCCACATGATGCACTTGCTGGACGGTGTATCTTATGACGTTCAGGCTCCAAAGACCTTGAACGACGAATGGTTGACGGCAGATGCGAGTCTCATCGCTGAATAGAAGTTGACAATTTTCAGTGTTTCAAAGATCATGTTGTTGCGTTCATCAGGACCGTGCTGCATGATATCTAGGTGTCAAAGCTGGACCTCAGGATAGACGTTGGGAGGGAAGTTACATGCAATGCAGGCTATCACGTACTGTTTGATTCCGATCACGACATCGTGTGCCTGGCTTGGTGGCGTTCCTGTCTCGGTTATTCCGAGCTTAAATCGATAAATATCCGTAATCCGCTGCTGCGGTAGCCTTTGGGCGGCGAGAGCGAGGCAGGTGCTCTACAGTTCACCTATCGCTCAACCTCTTCCACGTTCGAACAACATCGCTTTGGTGCAGTCTGTTTGCAAACCCCCCTGAAACAAAGTACCAATGCAGAGACGACGAGACTTCGAAATTGGCCACCTAGGGGTGGCAGAAGTACAATCAACAAAAGCCGTGTACTTCCTTTCCCGTAGTCATAGGTCGTCTCACTCATTGCGTCGCTTTGGCCTCTCAAAGCTCATCCGTGGTTGTTACATACAAGGTATATCCACAACGTAAGTTCCGTTTGGTTACATAAAATAAACGTGTACAGATACAGAGAAAATATTTTATTGTACAAAAATATACAACTATTACACTTCTTTTCTACATAGCTTCCGAAATTTTTTAGGCATTTCTCATAGCGTATCAAAAGTTTTTGTACGCGTTCTACGTAGAATGTTGCCGCCTGTGTATTCAACCATGTGGTAACATGTTCTTTCAGCTCGTCATGATCGCCGAAGTGTTGACCACCATGGACAGGTTTTAGGTGTAAGGAGAAAGTCGCTAGGAGCGAGACTGTACGGAGGATGATCAGACACGTCCCAGTGAAATTCCCGTAAGAGTTGTTTGGTCACATTCGCCTTGTGAGGTCGGGCGGCAACGTGAAGGGAATAAGAAGACTCCTTTCATCTTTCTTACACCTAAAATCTGTCCTCGGTGGTCAACACTTCAACAATGATGAGCTGAAAGAACATGTTTGCCGCATTGTTGAATACAGAGGCGACAACCTTCTATGAAGAAGGCACACAATAACTTGTCCCACGCTATGACAAATGCCTACAAAGCTTCGGAAGTTATGTAGAAAAGTAGTTGAACAGTTGCAGATTTTTGTACAATAAATAATTTTTCTGTATCTGTCCAAGTTTGGTTTATATAACAAAACGGAACTTATTTCTGGACATACCTCGTATTTATGTGCATTGAATGTCATCTGTGGACAAATCAAACTATTGCGTTCTGCCAGTGGTCAGTACACCATAGTAGCACAGTGACGCAACATATTTTTTAATGTGTGTACGTAAATATTTATTGATACAAATGTTTGAGTGTGTTGTATATTCGTAGCACTTTTCGAGCCAGAAGTGCAAGATGAGTGGCAAAAATAGAAGCCGGGTGAATTTAGTTGGTGTTTCTGACAGTGGGTCCAGATGGGCAGCGGAGAGCAGCGCCGCCCCTGCTGGAAGAGCGGGCGGCCTGGCCAGACATATGGCGGGGGTGGGAGGCGCGAAGGGGTGGGGGGAGGGGGTTGAGCTCGCCACCTGTTTGGCTGGACGCTCTGACGCGCCCGCTGTCTGCCGGCGCAGCGCGAAACCACTGGCAGCCCAGCGAAAACCCGGCAGCTGCACGCTCTACCACAGAGCCCATTCAGAATAGAAAGCGGTCTCCCCCTGCAGAAGCCATTCAAGACCAGCCAGTGGAGTCAAGGAAAGAAAAATAGAGGAAAACATCGTAGTCAGAAATTTTTGTACTGTGCTAGAGAAGAACGTCATGAGCGACGTACTATAGATCTCGACCTGTGGGGTATGAACTCGAGCGTGGTTGGGCATTGAAAGGTACACATTTTTACTTTTTCTTAAATAACACGGAAACTATTATCTCTAGCGAACAAGTACAACAGTACAAAATTAAACTGCATAAAATTTACTACAAAAATGCTGCGAGAGTGATAGGTCGGGGTGAGTGTTTAAAGAGGGAAAGATTAATTTTTAAAACTCACAACCACCAAATTCGTAAACATGCAAAAACACTGGAACTGTTATTGCTACTGTTTGACTCGTTTTCTAGGGGATGATATCACACGTTCGCAGCTTTCCTTTCCTGCATATGATTAACAAAAAAATTCATAATAAAGTAAGTTCATGTGAGGAAAGGGTGTACTAACTACTATTTTTGAAAACACGTGAAAGTTCACTTTATGTTGTTTATTACACCATATTAAAACCCTGTGGCTGATACGTCTGCGTTGACACATTTATCAAATAACAGACAAAAAGAACATTTGTTGCAAATTGTTTTCACACCATGTGCCTGTCTCAAACACCGTTTATGTTCATGCCTATGCGACGACACGTGTTACACTAACAAAACACCTTCACTTTAATTCATCTTGTTGCACCAGCTGAATATTCACAACACACAGTAGCACTCGATTGAACTTGGTGCAGTCTACGACGAGCAACCATACGTGGCGATTGCCACACAGATCTATAACCTCCACCTGGAGATACACATGGCGACCGTGCAGAGCGACGCCACGCCCGGCCAGCGACACCACTCGCTCCCGACTCCTCCCTTCTACCTGGGCCGCACGCGCGCGGCAAAAGATCAACTGCCGGGTTTTTTCCCTACGTCATCAACTTCCCCATGTGAGCTGTTCTAACCGACTTGCCAATGTACAGCGCTCAGCCAATACATTTCTAAAACTTTACTTAAAATCAAAATAGTTACACTACACATTAAATAAATTGTCTTCTTAGGTTTATATATTGGTATATATATATCATGTACTATTTATCATAATCGTGCAATTCCTTATGTCACAGGTAAGTGATTTAACTGAATATTTCAAGATAAAATACACAAGATTAATTGAAAATAAAATGAGAAATAGTTAATACATTATTTTTATAAACAAACATTGCCATGCTAGTTGTGTAACTGTAATTTATTACTTTTCATTGTCAATTAAACATATTACGCCAGATGTGACCATATCAGCTAATGTATTGTTTATTTGTCAACAGGCTATTTTGTAATGAGGGCCTTAAAGGTTCCTAACTGTATCATATTACTTCAAATGCAAGTAGTTTTAGAATATTTTATTTCACTCTGTGCACTGCACTGTGCCTGGCACTCGCCGTTGTCCCTCTCTCCCCTCACCGGAAACGAGCCTGGAAAATCCTAAGCTGGAACAAGCCACCAACGTCGGCCTGCTCGCTGGCCTCCCGTCAGCTACAAGCACACAGCAAATCTCAACGTGGAGAATTTCTACCTATGGCCTAACTATAAATGTTGTCACCCAACTGCGTACATACATCGCTACCATAATTAATAAGATTAAAATCGTTTAACATTTGGAGCATTGGCATGGTCAATGTTTGCAGTGAACATCATACTGTTTAATTATCAAATGCTATTAATTACCAATATTTCTATTGGGCGGTAATCTGACAATGCCCCCTTCATAATTTCTCTATGAGCAATATTTTCTGACATACGAGAGAAGCAAAATTTGCAAATTCTTAAAAAAACTATATTTTTATGCTACAAGCTTAAAATGTTAGGTGAATTGAAGTATTTTGCGATCAATAAAACTCTCTATACGACATCTAAGAGCCTCAAGCAGTATTAGCGACTGGATTGGGGGCTTGTGATGTAAGGCAAGGGGAGGGGCTGGACGGCTGAGCCGAGAAGTGGCAGGTAGGCGACTGAAAGGCGGCCGAGCGCCTCTCTCTGCTGTGTGACCCACCACCTGACAAGCAGACCCGTCAGTCTGAATGTATTTCTGACTCATTTCTCTCCAGTGAATGTGCCATTATACTGTTTCTGCCTACATAATTATTTTGAGTTTATTACGGGACCACTTGTTTCCAGTTAGTGAGTGACTTTTCTTCTTTAAGGAATCTGCGAACAATTACTGAGAAGTGCTTATTGTAAGATTACCGCCCAATGGAAATACTGGTAAATTAATAGCATTTGATAATTAAACAGTATGAAGTTCACTGCAAACATTGACCATGCCAATGCACTAAATGAACTTGATTTTATTATGAATTTTTTTGTTAATCATATGCAGGGAAGGAAGGCGTCGAACGTGTGATGATATCCCCTAGAAAACGAGTCAAACAGTAGCAATCACAGTTCCAGTGTTTTTGCATGTTTAGGAATTTGGTTCGCAGTTGGTGGTTGTGAGTTTTAAAAATTAATCATTCCCAATTTTAAACTCTCAACCCGGCCTTCACGCTTGCATTATGTTGTGATGTTTGTCACATTTCTAACAATGAGAAGAAAAGTAATCAGTGGATTGATCCACGCAATTAGTTAAAGAAGAGATGGGACATTTGAAGATTCTATGATCAAGAAATATGATGTTCCTCTTAATTTTGCAGGAAAGAATACAAAAGAGCACATTCAATTAAAAAGCTTCACTGCACCATGCCATATAACAAACCAAAGAAAACTCCCATTGAGTTGCGTCGGAAAGTTTACAGTGCAGGATCCTTCATACAATAATTCAATCGCGGTCTGTGCACAGAAGAGGAAAGATGAATGGCGGGCATAAGCCATCTGCAGACGTATCCGTTGAGTGATGGATCTGAAAGCTGCAAATACTATATATCATGAGGACATATGTAATAAATAAATAAATTTAAAAAAATGATTTCTGCAGCAATGGAGGAGATATTTAATTGCATTGTAGTAAATGACGACTACCAGTTCGCCGCTGATGAGTTGTTGGAACAATTGTCAGGAAATCTTTTTCGACATGTGCTTATTTCCTATTACCTTTTATTCAGTGGTCAGTACTACGAACAAACGGATGGAGTTATAATGGAAAGCCCGTTGTCTGTAGTAATAAATTAATGAATTTTTTTAAAATAACTTGTGCGATGCTTGTGGCTGAGATATACCCTCTCTCTGCCAGAGTGTCGATAAACATATGACATTTGTCATATGCAACTTTTTTTGCAACTGCTAAAGGGAGAGAGCGGAACTGTTCGTCACTTACTGTCTTCGCCTCGATGTATTAGGACGTGTTCCAGGACTTTGCCTGATTATTGTAAGTGTGAGCTTAGTTCCTTTTTTTTTTTATTAATTTCAATAAACCCCCACAGTTAATTTGAAATATCTTACTTACAATCCCTTCTCCATTCTCACTAATTTTAAAGTTATTTATTTTCAGCAGATCCAGTACTTCATAAAGTAATGCTCGGGTATTATTGCGATTTGTTTCACGATTGTACTAGAACATTCTCTGTGGTACTTTCATTTATTTCGTGTCTATGAATGGTTTATTACATTTTAATGCCTGCAGAAAAATTTTCGCGACGTTTTTGAATTCCGATTATTTTTCAATTTTTGGCGACTATCATGATTAATTTTCAGCACGGTCATAGAACAATAGTAAACGAAATGCACAGTCCCAGCATCAATTTATCGAAGTAATATTCTGGTCATCTCAGCTAGAATCGCTACAAAATATGACCGAAATATTAGTACCAGCTCCCAATAAGGTAAAATTTAGATTCCGCTGACTTCTTCTGTAATGCTGCTTTCTGGTGGTGTATTTGCGACCGAAATCACGGCAGCTACCATTTAATGGCGGAATCCAATAATTTTGTTTAAATTGTCCGTTCCTTGTTAAAATTGCTCAGTAATTTCATTTAAAAATATTTCACTACCTGGTAACCATAACTTTAATACGCAACACCCATTTTCGTACGAAAGCAGCATTACATGTCCTATTGATTTTGAAGGATTTCAAGGAACTTGCTTTAGAGGCAGTGACCCTGAAACCTGCGTGTTTTTTTTTTTTTTTTTTTTTTTTTTTTTCAGATATGTAGACGAAACTTTTATCGTTCGGCCTCATGGAAGTGAGAATTTAAACGGTTGTTTGGAACATCTAAATTCAATCCACCTTAATATTCAGTTCACTATGGAGGTGGAAAAGAATGGCTGCCATCTCTTCCTTGACGTTTGGGTCAGAAGGAAGATTGAGACTTTATATTAAGCAAAAAATGTTCCAATGTTTGTAGAGCTTATGGGACTTAACTACGGGATCATCAGTCCATAAACCTACAAACTACTTATGAACTAGCTTATTCTAAAGACGGCACGAACATCCATGCCCGAGGGGGCATTCGAACCCCCGACCGCAGCGGCTGTGTAGACCCTGACTGGCACGCCGCTGACCGCTCGGCCACTGCGGCCGGCCATACAGGAAGCCACTCACACTGATTTGTATCTGCGAGATGAGAGTTGACACCATCCAGCTCAGCGTGAAGGCGTACTTCGTACCGTGGTTCACAGGGCCCATGTCATTTCAGCCCCTGACAGTTTGACAGCTGAGTTGTCCCATCTCGATGAACCTTTCGTCAGAATGGTTGTAGTGAGAGGCAGATAAAACGTGCATTGGGATATCACCCTACATCGCAACGGGTGATAGTAACGATAGTAAGGAAGTGGTACCTAAATCTGTGGCCTTTTTGGCTTACGCATGAAGCATTTCCAATAAGATTGGTCGAATTTTGTGGAAATTTTCTGTGAAATGTGTGTTTCGACCGCCTTCTAAGGTAAAGGCCCTGCTGGGTCCCTAAAGGATGATCTTAGTTTGTATTAGGATGGTGTCTATAATATGTCTTGCCGTTGTGACATGTCATATATTGGTCAAACTATCAGGACTGTAGAAGACCGGTGTATTGAACAGAAACATCACACACGCTTAGAACAGCCAAACAAATCCGCCATTGTCTTGGCACCGGGGACCCTATTGAATACAACAACACAGTGATTCTGACATACTATTTCACCTATTGGGATAGTGTTATTAAGGAAGCTGTTGAAATTAAACTGTCAGGTGATCTTTTAAACAGTGGTGGTGGTTTTTGTTTATATTCTGCTTGAAATCCGGCACTGTCTCTCGTCAGAAAACAGAGGGACAAAATTTATACTGTGTCACCTGTTGATTAATAGTCACTACGGGTATTCTTTTTGTTTAGTCGTCTTTGGTTGTGTTGACTCTGTAGTGACTCGTAATTTGTGTGTTGTCTTCCTTGTTTATCATTTGAAAACCGAGGTATTTAGTTAGCTTGCACATTGCTTCCTTGAGTGCAGTTGTGCCTTGAGAATGACAGGGTCTGCTCGTGTCGAAATATGGGTGGTTGTCGACGACGTCACTCGGCAGAATACCCGTAAGTCATTTGAAAATTCATTACGCCGGGAAAAGTAAAGGTTTCACAAAATAATCTTGGAATAGCTCAGTTTTGGGTTTATCACAATACCCTAGAGACATTTGCAAGATCTGACCATCAACAATTCAACAATTGAAACCTGAATAAAGTCATGAATCGAAATGACCTTTAGCGCTCCTTGTTTGAAGTTCTCTAATGTTTTTATGTTTATCGTTATTATCTCCTGCAGGGATCACGGAACTGTGTAATTCGTGATCTGAATTATAGGCTCATAGCTCGAAATCTTAAAATGTTTGCAAACCTTCTGGGCCAAACTAATGTGGTCATCAATCCCTAGACTTACTAACTAACTTACACTAAGGATAAAACACACAAATGTCCGATGGAGGACTCGAATCTCCGGTGGGAACGGCCGCCCAGTCCGTCGCGTCTTTTAGACTACGCGGCCATTCTGTGCGGCTCAACAGTTCGTATTGCGTTATGACACTAGGTTGCACAAGTACATCCACATCTACATTTACGTTTATAGAGCATTTTGTACATGGAGGACCAACCTCTATAAGGCCTGAACCCAGGAATTGTTGAATGTGGCTGCAAAGAAGGGACGAAGCCAGGTGAATATACTCGAGGCCGATGAAAGCACTTAAGGCCTACATATAAGTAAGAAGTTCACATAATTGTTAGGATAGATAGGGTCTGTTCTGAAAAGTGTATCTATTTATAATCATGAATATTTATGAGAATTAAAAGCCTTCTGATGTAAGTTACCGTATTATGATGCCGACGGGCGCCTGAATTAACACGACAGTTTTGTGTTCCATTTCATATATAAACTATGAAGTAATCAATATAAAAATGTCTTTTCACAAAAGAGGTAGTAAAAATGAAAATTTGCCAGGAGACAGATATCTGTTCTTTGCTTAATTACTGCAGTTATGAAGATATACTTACGGAAAAACATACACAAAATAGGAAAGTTGAAATTCTGAAAGCAGTTTTAGCCCATGGTGTCAATTACATCTCTAAATCATTAACAATTAACAATCATGAATCTTGCTGCAGTATCCCCTTCGCAGCACGAGCGAGTTGGTTCTGTGTAAGTGCGCATGCGCGAATTCACGGACGTTAATTACTGCTTTCTCAAATGTTCAAATGTTTGTAAAGGTTATGGGACTTAACTACGGGGTCATCAGTCCCTAAACTTACAAACTACTTACAAACTAGGATGGCACAAATATCCATGCCCGAGGGGGGATTCGAACCCCCGACCGTAGTGGTCGTGCAGACCGTGACTGGAGCGCCTCAGTCCCCTCGGCCACCGCGGCCGGCTACTGCTTTCTGTTCCGACGCGCAGATAAGAACTTGTAATAAAAACAGTTCAACCATTTCTACCGGTAATCAGCTGTCTCTCTACACATGTATCTTCAGCGCGGGTCATCCTACATAACTTCTTAAGCAGTCGTGTAGGTTCCCGTATAATTTTAACTTCAAGGTCTTTCCGCGAGATGTTCATAGGAGGAGGAGGTATATTACACGATTCTTTGAAAAGCGCACGCTATTGAAACTTTGAAATCAGCCCATAAGTTATACAAATAGCCTCTCTGGCTATGTATCGCAGTCAGTCATCAATATGTTCAAATGTTTGTAAACCTGTTGCACCAAACTGCCATGGTCATCAGTAAATAGACTTGCAAACTACTTAAACTAATGCACACTAAGGACAACACACACACACACACACACACACACACACACACACACACACACACACATACACACACACACCAAGGAGGACTCGAACATCCGGCGCTTACGGGTGCCGAGTACGTAGCATGATGCGTTAGACCACGCGACTAATGCCGCGTCGCTGACCAATCATCTACGTGACACTCTCCACTTTTTAAATAAACTGTCATGAACCGTGGTTGCTTTCTCGTTCCATTTCAAAACACTCCATGTGCAAAACTGCAGACGTTTTATGGAAGTTACGTATTCTAATGATTGTGTTTCAATTGTGTGATCATGTAGGCTCTTCGCAATGCGATAGATTTGTTTATATTGAGACAGTTCCCAGTATATACACCAAGTCCCAACACCTCGCATTTCGCTGCTATATCCCAACGAAACGCTTTCTCGGTAAAGTACATAATCATTCCTGAATAGCCGCATGCAACTTCCAATAATGTTCATTACATCATTTATATAGTAAAATGGTCATATAAAATTCCCTAGCTACACCAGAAATTACTTTTCGTCATATGAAGGAATTTACGACGCCAGTTGCCAGTGCATTAAATCGATGGGTAAAGTTGAAAACTCGTGTCAGATTCGAATCCTGGCCGCTCACAAATTTCCAACTTTCCCCCGATTCAAGCCCGTTGGCAGCTGGTGCCATATGGCGATTATCTATGAAGATTTTTTTTAAATTTAATTCAATAACTGACACCCGGCAAAACAAATTTTATTATACATACCATAGATGTAAAATTTGAAAGCTTTTCCTCTTTGCAATGTATTGGTAGTACCTTGAGAAATAAGTGTAATTGGCGTCAGCGTCGTCAGCTCGAGGAGTGGAGCGGCTAACGCAAACTTTCGCACCCGACAGTCGCCGTGAGGCTTCGAAAGAAACTTTGTCCGTCTCGTGCACTGACTTACAGACAAAGTTGTCCCCCGGTCGAGGGGCTCGACAGTCGGGGGGTGGAAGGGATTACAGTTCCTAACGGGGAAAACAAGCGCGCGTGGCCACGAAGCTCCCGCCAACAAGGACGCGAAATAAATTAAACGGGGGGCCACTTTATTAAAACTTACCGTACGGCAGGGCGCATAATAAATTGCTTTCCTCCGCTGCAGCTGCCGCGAGGAACGGCGCAGGGCGGCGAAATGCGCGTCGCGAAATAAGAAACTGTATGAAAAGGGAAACGGAATCCTGGCAGGAGGCGGCGGCGGGGAGCACAGTTAGGAGTCTGAGCAAATTGTCGAGGGCGGAGGACAGGGGGAATCCGCGGTGTCTCGGCGAATTAGTTTGCCTCCGCGAGGGCGCCGAGTTTGCGGGGGTGATTCGGCGACCCAGAGACACTTCGACTGCCGGCGAGACCGAGGGCGGCACTACACCGCGATAGCCTGCCTGTACGCCCTGGCGCAGGTCTCGTGCTGCGGCATTTCGCCACTGCACCAGAGGAAAATGCGAGGAGACACCGTGACAGAAGGGCAGACACTCTTCTAGGAGTGTCTGACTTCACCTAGCTTTTAGTTGTTGCTTTTGTCTCTCTCTCTCTCTCTCTCCCTGTTCTTGTTGCGAGTCAGACTACCTCAAATGTTTGTGAAGCTTAAGGGACTTAACTGCGAGTAGGGTTGCCAGATCTCCGGGCGCCGCCCGGAGTGCCCGGGTTTGGAATGAATTCTCCTGGTCTACAGGCCAATGACTCTCATCTCCGGGCTTGAATGTAACCTTCATCATAACTTTCTTTTCGACGCTTTTTAAGTACTATGCTCATGTAGCGACGATCTACATCGAACTTAACGTAACTTAAACAAAGGACGAACACAACGTCGATGCCCTAGGGGGGGGGGGATTCGAGCCTCTGGCGGGAGCAGCCTCGCGCACCGTGGCAAGACGCCTCAGTGCGTTGGGCCATTTCCTCTCTAGTAATTGTGAATAACTTTATATAAATGTCAATTTCTTATTGCAACAAAACGCTACTTTTCAGTTCTTCCTGTGAAAACTTTTCATTGTTGCGCCGGTAGTAATCGGCTAGCGCATTATTAAGCAAACACTGTTGCGGCAACGTGTCAACTGGCGACGTCTATTATTTGTGTTCGTTCGTTCATTGTTTATTATCAGCTTACCGGCAATTTTTTGAATACTTGGATCGTGTGAGAACAGACAAGTTTACATTAACTCAGATTAGTGAGTAATAACAGTGAAATGAAGAGACGATATCTAAGTTCGTTCCGTGAAGAATGGTTGCAGAAAGAAAATTATAAAGAGTGGCTACAAAAAGTCGATACTGATCAGTGTATATGTAAGTGCAGAATTTGCACTACCTCATTTACTTGCTGGGAGGGAGGAGATGATTAGGGTTTCTTTAGAATTCACGTGTAATCCTGGTTGGGGCGGGGGGTGAGTCGTTGGCCAGGGGGGAGGAGGGAGGGGGGCACGTCTGGTCTCCGGGCCTGCCTCGAGTTCAGTCTGGGAACCCTAACTGCGGGACCATCAGTCCCTAAACTTACAAACTACTTATGAATTACTTTATGCTAAAGACGACACACACATCCATTCCCGAAGGGGGATTCGAAGCACCGACCACAGCGGCCGTGCAGCCTGTGACTGGCGCGCCGCAGACCGCCCGGCCACTGCGGCCGGCTCAAGACTATCTCTTCTCCTTGTGAGGATACAGGGTTTTAGCGTAGTAACCTCTTTGGTACGTTTTGGTCGAACGATAGTTATCATTGGCGTGCAGCGATAGCTGTTCGGCGACAATGCTTACGTTTGAAAGTTTTTTGTTGGTTGGCCGGGGTGCGGCAGCCTCCCGCCGACCGCAGAGCGAGGCAAGTAGCATGTTGACAGTGCGTCGTCCGTAACCCGAGTTTAGCTGTGGCTAAAGTTTTGCCCATCAGTCGTCTCGCATATGAGTTCTGGTTGTAATTGCGCATTGAAATGTTTCAGTGTGGACTTGTAGACATTATCGTAGTGGCACGCGGTTATTTAATCAGTGTATTTAAAGAATGTTATTAATATTTGTCGTTCCGTAATAAAGGAAGTGAACAAAGTTTATTGTTATGGATCAACCCAGTAATTGTCCGCATTCTATACAGTCATACCATCGGAACAATTATTAAGGATTAATTAAACAGCAAATAGAATATAACGGCACCTTCGCCCATCGATGATTCTTAGGTGGACGCAGCTGTGACGTTACATCCTGTAAAGTACATGTAGTTTTTGTTGTGAGGAAGCCTGTAATGCCAACAAAAATGTCACTGATCATTCTGGGGGTGGCGATAGTAGACTGCAAAATGAAGGCCTCAGTTTTAAATTTAACATTATGCTATTACAAACTGTTATGTACACAAGGTGGACGATGGTCGGCCAGATCCAAACAAGGGCAGGATTCATGTAACAGAAATTAGTAGCACCACTCTTAACCCTTTCCCTCCCAGTGTTGCCATATGGCAACATCGTCTTTATCTGCTCCTCTAACCACAACCATTTGACCAAAGATTGTAGACAACACTGCAGGACTTCCGACAATTCATTGTGACCAGGTTGTGTACCATTACCTTGAGGAAACAGAGAGCATTAGGCTACAATGCACTGTCAAAATATGTATCGTTGCTAATGTCTAAGTTGGAGTACATGCAGCAAGACTTTCAAATAATTGTATTAAGGTAAAGAAAACGAAGTAATTTAAAAATTCCATTACTAAATAATTGTCCTATGTCTAAATGAATAGTAAACAGTTTGAAAATGTTATTACTTACGATAAAGGAAACATTTCCTGCCCAATTATGCTATATGTAGTCATGCCAGATTTCCCTCCAAAAACTACAAGTGATCAAAAATTCTGTCAAATATACATTATTCGAATCATTATTTATAAAAATATACAAAGAAATATTTTCGTTCATTATTAATAAAATTTGGGGTTGAAAGGGTTAAACACATTTATTATGTATGAACACGACAATAACAAAGATAAATACAACTTAACTTTCTTTGCTCGTAGTTTCTGAGCAAGAAATGTACAATGCCTCGAAGCAGTCTTCTGTAAATACAATACATAGTCCACAAACCTACGCCAATATATCTCTAGCTTGTCTGCAGGTTACTGTGACCTGCGTAACGATGTCCCGAATACTGTTTCTGACGGCCACGTACCGACTGCTCCATTTTTAATACTGACTGCCCCATACAGACGTGGATAACGGACACGGACTAACTATCGAGGACGTGCGTAGACTGTCTGGTTTACGGGCACGCTGAGACTCCGACTTCCGACTGTAGACTCCGCAGACTGCTGGCGTCGGATTGGCGCCCGCCTATATCGCGGGAGGCGGAGGGATCTCAAATCGATCGTTGGCTGCGCGGAATCCGATTGTCCTCGTCTTGATTGGCTGCCTCGCGCGGAAGCATAAAGTGGTGCGGCGGCAGTGGCTCCCTCCACCCTCTGCTGGTGGCCGTTGCACCCGCGTCGCTGCACTTCCCCGCGAGCGCTCTCTAGCGGGAGCACCCACTCTTCCAGGACGGACACAACACAAACCTCGTCGTGGACAATTTCGAGGATGTGGCCCTAGAAACAGCATCAGCACCATTAAAACTTAGGTCTTTCTTCCGGCACGTCGACGACACGTTCGTCATTTCGCCTCACGGAGAGAGAAGCTTGTTGAGTTCTTGGGACATCTAAACAGTATTAACAAGAACATAAAATTTACCATGTAGGTAGAGAAAGACAACGTACCGCCCTTCCTCGATGTCGTTGTCTGTCGGTAACGAAATGGATGGCTTGGTCAAAGCGTCTACAGAAATCCTACTCACAGCCTACTTGCACGCCTACAGCCATCATCACCCGACACAGAAGTGAACGTCTTTATGAACATTGGTGCATCGAGCAAGAATAATATCAGATGCCAACAATCTGCCCTACGAATTGAGTCACTTACACAAAATGTTCAGGACCAACGTCTACTGTCGCCATGAAATAAATGACGTGATTTTAGATAAAAAATCACAGTAAGACCACGGACGAGGAACAGGAAAAAGGAGATTGCTTTCTTGCCATTCCGTGGCTCTGTTTCACCGCGCATTCCGTTGTTTATTATGTCATACCTCCTGAACTATGTGTCTTACAGTCATTTAATTATGTCAGCATCCGTCGCGAAAGTTCAAGCAATATGTTGGCAAAGTTTCATTGCATCCGAATAAACAGGTCAGCTGTATTTAAAATACGAACAAACATACAAAGAAACATTGATGTTTATGTATTAGATAAATTGACGGACGTAATAAACACTAGCAATAGCATATTATAGCGACTTTCATAATAAGGTACGGTGTACTATGAAAGTAACGTATTTACGAAGGTACACAATGTTAGATTGTATAAGCTGGCCGTAGCTGCAGCCGATATTGTCTCTTTTTGCAGAGCGGCCGCGGTAGCCGAGCGGTCAGAAGGTTGAACGCCCTCTGTAATAAAACAGCTGAGCCAACCCCTTCAACGAACAACCACGAACAAACTGAACGAAATTAAAAAAAAATTAAAATAATAAAAACGGTCTCCTACACTGCAGTCACTGTACGACCGCTACGGTCGGGGGTTCGAATCCCCCCTTGTGCATGGATTTTTGTGTCGTCTTTAGGATAAGGTAGTTCATAAGTAGTTTGTAAGTTTAGGGACTGATGACCCCTCAGTTAAGTCCCTTAAGCTTAGCAAACATTGGAACAACATCTTTTTGCTGACAGTTACCAATTAATAGTAGAGGGCAGTTTTAACACTTGAAATGACATGCTTTGTTTTGCGACACATAACTTCTTACGCATTAATATGGGGAAAAAGTGTCCCTTTGTAAAACACCCAAATAAACTTTTTTATGTAAACACAGTAAAATCTCCTCTATGCCCATCAGTTTTAAGCAGTTAAATTTATAAAGTTGCCTGTATGAAAAACCTGACGTAGTGCTCCGACCACACAGGATCCGAAGCACTACTGTGTTTTTGTGTCCGGAGCGCCAATGTTTACTTCTTTCGAATACCCTATTTTAGAATACGTATAGTACAGTTACCGTGATTCGAGAATTCAAAAGTGGGTCAGTTGTCGCAGAAATGAAACTTTAACAATAAGTATATAATTGCATACCATGGTTTTAAATGGTCAGTCTTACGTCGGACAAATTGTGCTAACCACAAAACAACGCATGAAGGAACATGAGATGTGTTATCGCCTACGTTACCCAGAGAAGTCAGATTTAGACGGACGTAGTAAAGAAAAAGAGCACCGAATCAAGTTTGGTGATGCCTCTGTCGTGACTCGCACCAACGGTATCTGGGACTGTCGAATTAAGGAAGCAATAAAAATTAAAATCAGTGCCAACACTCTCAACAGAGACGGCGGCCTACAGCTCAACGCGGCGTGGAACCCGGCGATCGCGAAGTTGAAGCGGGCACACCGGCCCAAAACATTGCCATATATGGAGATGGCACGGATACCAAGTTCGTCACGGCCGGCAGCTAGCGTCTGTAAGGCCGCACCAGCAGCCACCACGTAGTCATACCACTTGACAATGGCCAAGGAGTGCTAGGTCGAAAGTACGTGGGATTCTACTTGACGCAGTCGAAAACCCGAGAACTTTTCATTGGCAGGTATCGCCGCGAGGCTATGCATTCCTACATTTAAAAAATCATTCACGCACAATCACCATTCAAACATACCTTCATTTGATGCTTGCACTAGCTCTGCAATGGAGGACATAGTAGTCTATATAGCTGGTTTAGAAATGCAGCTGAGAGAGTTGAAAATAAACAAGTCGCCAGGTCCAGATGGGTTGCCAATCCGGTTTTACAAAGAGTACTCGGCGGCGTTGACCCCTTACTTAGCTTGTATTTATCGCGAGTCTTTTATCCAGCGCAAAGTATTAAGAGACTGGAAAAAGGCACAGCTAACTCTTGTATAAAAGAAAGGCAATAGAACGGACCCCCGAAGATAAGAAACTATATCATTAACATCAGTTTGCTGTAGAATTTTCCAACATATTCTCAATTCTAATACAATAAATTTCCTTGAGACGGAAAGCTTCTGTCAATGAATCAGCACGGCTTCAGGAACCATTAATCGTCTGAAACCCAACTTGCCCTTTTCTCTCATATCTTGGGTGCTATCGGTCAAGGGCAACGGCACACTAATGTATGTATATTGGAAAAGCGTTTGACACGGTACCGCACTACAGACTGCTAACGATATATTATCTTGTGGGATAGGTACCCAAATATGTAAGTGGCTCGAAGATCAGTAATAGAACACAGTACGTTGTCCTCGGTGGCGAGTGTTCATCGGAGACTAGGGTATCGCCAGGGGTGCCCCAGTTAGGTGTCATAGGACCGCTATTATTTTCTACCTACATAAATGATCTGACGGACAGGAACAATTTTATGTTGGTGTTGTTGATGTAAAATATTTTGATAATCTACTGTTCATGGCAGCAATTGCCGAAACATGTTTAGGATTGCAAATGAAGCTATTTTACAGCTCTGGACACAAGAATCTCTTTTTTTTCCCTTCTATGTTGAGAATTTGAATCTGACGCGAGGCATGCCTGCGTAGTCCGTGCAGGTGCGGTGATCGCTGTGCGCGCAGTGGTGCAGGGCTCAGCGCAACTGCCGATCAAGCAGCAGACTCGGCTTCCAATCCCGGCTGGGTACTCATTTTCAACTTTACCCACTCACAGTTAATGTGACACGTTCAGTGAATTTGAAAAGGTAATATTGTTTCTGAGACCAGTGACCGTCCTATGAAATTACGAGAAATGCGTCTTATCTCGACGGGTTTTTACAGTCGAAAAGGACGGAAAATTTCTTACATGACCTTCATAATTGCGACTGCGGAAATGAGCCAAAGAGAAGAAAAAAATTAATGGTAACAAGATATTCGTGAAAACCTGGTTTAAATTAGAGCTGTCAACTGGTGGCACATCACGTGCCGATAGACGGAGTGGTAGGGCCGGCTTGAGCTGTGACAAGTCTCTGTTCCTTGCAAAACTAATTTAATTTCAAACAGAATCCTAAACTTGTACTTTAGCCCAAATCGTAAAAATTTTATTCAACGTAACAGTTTCCAATAGATTGATAGTTTACGTTCAGCTCAAATAACAAATCATTAAATCACGTCTGTTAATAGAGAAATACGTCTTTAAACTGTACCGTAAGCCCTTACTGCAGTACACTATAGTCATCTACATCTACATCTACATTTACATAGATACTCTGAAAATCACATTTAAGTGCCTGGCAGAGGGTTCATTAACCACTTTCATAACTTTTCATTACCGTTCCATTCTCTAATATCGCGCGGGAAGAAAGAACACCTAAATCGTTCCGTTTTCGATCTGATTTCTCTTATTTTATTGGGATGGTCATGTCTCCCTAAGTAGGTGGGTGCTAGCAAAATATTTTCACATTCAGAAGTAAAAGTCGGTGATTGAAACTTAGCAAACAGATCACGCCGCAATGAATAACGTCTTTCTTTTAATGATTTCCACCCCAATTCGTGCAACATTTTCGTGACGCTTTCACCCCCGTAACGTGATAAAACAAAACGAGCTGCCCTTCTCTGAACCTTCTCAATATCTTCCGTCGCCGACCGCGGTGGCCGAGGAGACTAAGGCGCTCCAGTCACGGTCTGCACGGCCACTACGGTCGGGGGTTCGAATCCCCCCTCGGGCATGGATATTTGTGCTGTCCTTAGTCGTAGCTAGTTTACAAGTAGTTTGTAAGCTTAGGGATTGATGACCCCGTAGTTAAGTCCCATAAGTTCTACAAACATTTGAACATTTTTGATTTTCTGCAAGATTACGAGAATGGATTTCGTTGTGGTAGCTAATATAGGCTTCTCGCATTGAAGTCCGCGCTAGGTTGCGAGTTTCAGTAAAAGATTGCCAGTCTTGTGGATTCTGTGTCTTTTTAAATTTTGCATGCGTTTTTCTTTGTTTCTGCAACAGTGATCTGCCCTGTTTTGTGTACCACGGGGTCAGCCCCCTCTTTTATTAATTTATTTGGTATAAATCTCTCGATTGCTACTGATATTATGTCTTTGAAAGTAAGCCACAACTGATCTACACTCGCGTTTTTAGTTTTGAAAGACTGGTGACTATCACTGAGGAAAGCGTGAAGCGAATTATTATCTGCTTTATTTTTGGTGCATTTGGGAATTTCGACATTTAGTCTCGCTACTACACCTCGATGTTCGCTAATCCCTGTATTTGTTTTGATGCTCTTTACTATCTCCGGATTATTTGTTGCTAGGAGATCAAGGGTATTTTCGCAACCACTTACTATTCTAGTGGGTTCATGAACTAACTGTTCGAAGTAGTTTTCAGAAAAAGCATTCAGAACTAGTTCAGACGATGTTTTATATTTGCCGCCGGTTTTGAATACGTAATTATGTCAACATATCGAAGGTAAATTAAAGTCGCCACCGATTATAACAGTATGTTCGGATACCTATTTGAAATATGATTCAAGCTTTCTTTGAACATTTCTGCAACCGCATCGTCTGAGTCATGGGGCCGATAGAAAGATCCAATTATTAATTTATTCCGGTGGTCAGGTATAACCTCTACTCAGACCAACTCACAGGAAGTATTTGCCTCAATTTAGCTGCAGTATA
Source organism: Locusta migratoria (assembly GCA_026315105.1). NCBI lineage: Eukaryota > Metazoa > Arthropoda > Insecta > Orthoptera > Acrididae > Locusta > Locusta migratoria. Next base: position 47,522,983 of record CM048750.1, on the reverse strand, counting down.
AACCGTTTGTAACAGCAATAAACATGCCACCCCCTTTTTTATTTATTCTATCCTTTCTGAAGACATTTGGCCCTTTGAAAAAATTTCGGCCGAATTTATCTCAGGCGTCAGCCAGCTTTCAGAACCTATAACGATTTGTGCTTCAGTACTTTCTATCAGCTCAGGAACTTTCCCAACACAGCTACGGCAATTTACAACTGTTATACCAATTGTTTCTAGATCTGCTTTCTTCCTGTGTCTGACCTGCCCCCTTTGAGACTGAAACCCATTTTGTGTATTCCCGAGGCCCTCTAACCTAAAAGACCGCCCAGTCCACGCCACACAGCCCCCGCTACCCGTGTAGCCGCTTCCTGAGTATAGTGGACTCCTGACCTATTTAGCGGAACCCGAAAACCCACCACCCTTTGGCGCAAGTCGAGGAATCTGCAGCCCAGACGGTCGCAGTTCTGATAGCCGCTCAAAACCAGAGAGGATCTCCTCCGATCCAAAGCGACACACATCATTGGTCCCGACATGAGCCACCACCTGCAGCTGGCTGCACCCTGTGCTCTTCATGGTATCCGGAAGAACCCGTTCCACATCTAGAATGACTCCCCCCGGTATGCACACGGAGTGCACATTGGAATTCTTCCCCTCCCTAGTAGCCATTTTCCTAAGGGGCTCCATTACCCGCCTAGCGTTAGAGCTCCCAACAAACCCACCCTCTGTGAGTGCCCGGATCTTGAAGGCAAAGGGGCGAGTACAGGACAAGCGACACCATCTGCGTCAGGAACATCCCCTGCCACAGACAATGCCTCGAATCTGTTGGCAAGACTAACCGGGGAGGCTTCCACTTCGGTCCCCCGGGAAGTCTTACGCCGCCTGACACGCGCTGAGGGGACCTCCCAATCCACCACGGATTGGGGGGCTACCTCCTCGCGGGCAGTGAGCGGGCTGGCCACAGCCGCAGGCCGCAGGCAGTTGGCTGGAACACACAACGTTTCATATGTTAACTGCAGCGTATCGCCTGCCATCTGTTGAGTGCATTTGCTACTACTTTCGTTGCAGTTTACGTACGCTATTTATACGTGGTAGTTCGCGCTTTGTACACAAAATAGGGCTTGGTATCTAGATCCCATTCTACACAAAAGTCAATGTTTTTTCTTGCCATGGTACTTAGAGCATATTTTTTTTCAATTTATATAGATACTTCTTTCATTTGTTATAACAAATGAAAATGAATGCGGCATAAACGTCAACATTCAGATTTCTTGTGTATGTAATTATATATCAGTTAAGCCGTTTTGGCAGTATCCCAGAATCTTTTTGTATATTCGGAAGTAAAAAAGATAACAATAACAAAGAAAAAAATTTCACTATATCAGGACACGAACCATTGCCCAAAATACGGATGTTTATAACATGACGCGTTAACCCTCGCGGCTAAACATGACATACCCTACAGAACACTTCTGCTGTTGTATTAGGAGCGTCTTACATCCGTTACGTATTTCTATGGATATATTTGAAATGAATAACTTGTAATAAACATTTTGAAAAGTAGCCTATGTCCTAATCCAAGACATAAGAAATCTCTATATGAAATTTCATCTAAATCAGTGCTGTAGTTTTAGCGTGATGCGGTAACAAACATACAAACTTTCGCATTTATAATATGTATAGGATTATTAATAATTTATTATCGATTTTCATGGGTCACATTGCTATATCAGCTCCGCAATTTTGTTTAGACAATTTTTAACATGAAATTCGTAATCAGCGACCTCAAAACCCCTGTGTGATAAGTTTTGTGTGAATGGAACATATTCTTGGAATTTTGGTGACTTTTTGGGGATTTCGTCCCACTGTGCGCCGCCTGCACGGACAGCAGAAACCAGAGAGTTTTCGTCGGCTGGCCGCGCCCACCGCGTAATATCCCGGCTACCCGAAACAAAATATAATTGCCAGTAATTTACATTTATCGCGCACACGCGGTGGAATAAAATATTGTTCAATACTGCTCGCGCGATAGTAAATATATTAGCAAAACATAATTTCCCCTCCCAGCCCAACTGACAACCACCCGCACTCCATGCCACCCCTTCCCCCACCCCGCAACGCCCCCCTCCCCCTGCTCGTTCGCTCCAATCCTCCTCCCCTCCTCTCTCCTCGAAACCAAAACGCCGGCAGTCATTTAGCATTCGTTTCGCCGCCAGGCCGGCAGCCTCGTGGCGAAAACACAACTCAGCCCAGCGAACGCTTGTCTGCCTTTATTCCGCCAATTTGCGCATGCAAATTTTTTTGTCTACTGAGAATGTGCTTGCGCCGCCGTATTTTATGTGTGTTTCCCCTATTATGGATTACGGCTGAAGCCGATAGTAAAACAGAACAGGGAGCAGGGGGGTGGGATGGAAGGAGAGTGGGGGAGAAGGGGAGGGGATCCGGAAAAAGTATGCAGACACGGACAGGGCTGCAACAGCGCAGAGGACAAACGAAACTTCTATGGAGTTTAAATTGAGATTGGATCCTAAATTACGAACGTGAAAAGCGGGACGTAAAAGTTGGCCAAGTCGGATTACAGGCGGAAAGAGAGGCATCGGAGCCGGCACAACCGCACCGCGCTGTTTACACTGGTTCTGTTCCCGCGGTGCCGTCGCGAATGCCCCTAAAAACGGAACACAGTCGCCGAGTTTTACGGCGCAAATCAGAGTTACGATCCGCGAGGCGGCTCGCGGCGCCTTTTATCGCCGCGTGATAAACGCCGACGACGACCCAACAGCCGCGGGGCCGTTGGCAGCTCGCGCTGCTGACGTGTTTAGTCAGGTCGCGGGCCATCAGACGACTGCACCGCCTGTCCTGGTTACGATCGCCAGGCCTGCCAACCATGCCGAGCCCAGGTGTCTACTCTCGGCACAATCGTACTGAAACAACACTCTCTCCTAATTAAATGTCCATACGTTATGAATCATAATTAACCTTTTGCCAAGATGAAATATACTTCAATTTCTATGTACCTCGATTCGTCGGAGACGTTGATGGTAACTGTATATTTGGTGATTACTACAATACTTTAGGCTCTATCTTACAATCCACGCAATATATCTGAAAGCATGGGGACGTCACATTGGAAACTGCTACGGAACTCAAAGTACAGGCACTGTACAGAAAATATTGACTGTGCTAGGCTGACCAGACGTCCTGGTTTCCACATATATGTTCCACTGTTCCGGAGAAGGTAATTTCCAAGACTGCTTACAATCGAAGTAGCTTGGCGTGGAATGATATAAACCGAACGTTTGTGAGTTCAGTCACCTGAGTGTGCTCATTGTCGACGCTAGGACCGTGTGTGCCCACCTTTTGCTACAATGCAAGCGTAGTAGATTGCAGAGATGTAGAATGCAATCTTGCGAAATGGCCTGCCCTCCAATTTCCATCTGGGGCCTCAGTTGGGCTTGTTTTCGTGCCGGTCGTATACACCGAGCCAGATGGCAGTGGCAAACATACGCAGTGAGTGACAGATCATGGGCTGTCGCTGGTCACGGTTGTTCAAGTACACCGTGAAGAGCACATTCGATAGTACGGGATACATGTCAACGTCTTGTTGGAAAGGCATATCGCCTTTTACGTCCATGAATGGTAGCAAGATGGGTTGAATGATGTTTCAGTCTACGGAGCACTATTCAACGTTCCCTAGACGATCACCAGAGGAGAACAGCCAGTGTAGGATACGGCTCCTCGCACCATGATGCCGAGAGTCGGAAACAAGTGCCTCTTTCGTATAAAGATTTTGGCGCTCCCCTGCTCGACGCCGAGGCAAAAGCGACTCTCATCACTCAAGACGACACATCGAAATTCGTCATTCCATTAGCGGTTATTGGGACACCACTGGAGGCGGGCTGAACGATATTGGGTCGTCACTGGAGAAAGCCGTAATGGAACGCATGATCGTACATTATGGTATGAAAAGCCATATCCTACGTTCGCCGGTCTCTATTGGTGATCGTCGGGAGAACATTTGAACAGTGCACAGCACATTGAAACCATCATTTAACCCGTCTTGCAACCATTCAAGCACTGACAAGGTGATATGCTTTTCAACAGGACAATGCACATTCACATGGATCTCGTACCACCCATCATGATGTTCAAGGTGTATAAATACCCGAGAATTGTCCCACATTGAGCATTTGTGGGAATGGATGAAACATAAACTAGCGAGGTCTGCATAGCCAGCACCAAATCTCGTCCAACTAACGCACCAGCTGGAATCTTCATGGCAGGTCAATCCGCAAAGGCGACATTTGGCACCACACAACGATCTTCTCCGTGGCAGAATTGCAGCTTGTATTGATGCAAATGGAGGGTGTACACGGTATTAGCGTCGACATATCTCACGCTCAGATCGTGTGTTGTATAAAAAATTTCCTCTGCGGTGTTGACGAATTCATGTTTTTTTTTTTTTTTTTTTTTTTTTTTTTTTTTTTTTTTTTTTTTTTTTGCATTTTTCCAGGAGCGTGGATTGTGAACGTAGAGACTGATAACCTCAGTAGATAAGTCCCATACATTTACAAACTATTGAGAACTTTCAAAATAGTGATAAACTACTACAAAATAACTTGTGGGAGCGACACGACAATTACGTGCTCTCCATTCTACGTGAAGGTGTCAACTACTACAATTTAGCATCTTATATTTGCTTTTCTAGAACACTAACAACTCAGCCGGCTTCGCACCGATAGTATGGAATACATGCGATGTTCCAAAGACGACTCTCGAACTTCCCTTTAATCATAACTTCTGTTCCATCAACTCAAACGCTGCCTTTTGGCATCTGAAAAACTCGGGTATTTTTTGTCAATATTGCACGATATGTCTTAACCGTTATTAAGCTCGAATGACGAAACACGCAAGTATAGTATTATTCATTTGTTTCTATTAAAATTCACAAGTTGCTAAAGTTGTGGGATATTTGTGTTATAGTCTACCTACACATGCCGTGCCAGTAACGCCTCCACAACACTACCCGTCCATTTAATATCTGAAGCAAATCTCAGCCTATCCGAAGCAGACTAATTGGTCGGACTCCAATCCTTCTATCTCCTGAGTAATGTATCAGACATAACGAAATTTTTCAGGTACACATACGTTAAAATAATGTAACTGTATGCGAAATGTAATGCGAATAGTTAAGGAAGTTAAATATTAAAATTTCTTACTTAGTCGGATGGCTTTTCAAGAACTTAAATGTTTACGATTTATATCCCTTGAGCTATGTGACACAATACAGTATTATTTAGAAGAGACTTTCTCAAACTGTGCTCCACGGAAACAGTTTCAAGTGCTCCGTGAGGAGGTAAGGATTTTTTTATGAAAATTATTATTTTTTTATTTTTAAAAAATAAATGGGACAATGATCTCAATATAGCGATTATTTTCGCCCTTGAGTGCTATGTAGAAAAGTATCGAGAAAAGTAGAGAATTATATTTAGTATCTTTCGTATGTCCACCTCGATGGATGCATTACGCCGGCCGCGGTGGCCGAGGGGACTGCGGCGCTTCAGTCACGGTCTGCACGGTCACTACGGTCGGGGGTTCGAATCCCCCCTCGGGCATGGATATTTGTGGCGTCCTTAGTTGTAGGTAGTTCATAAGTAGTTTGTAAGTTTAGGGACTGATGACCCCGTAGTTAAGTCCCATAAGCTTAACAAACATTCGAACATTCGGATGCATTACGCCAAAACATATTGCAAGAAAACAGTAAAGAAAACTTTTGGGTTTTAAGTCCACGTTATTTATCGAACAATCCAACCTCTCTTACGCCACAGCTATATAATTGCCTGCTCTATTTGACACCAAATTCTGAGTAATCGTCAGGTTTCAAAGCAAGCAACTGGCATTGGAGTTTTGGTGTAAACTAAAACATCAGATGAAGCTAAACTTATTCTTCTGCTTTTCTCGCAACTCATTCATGTAAATCAGGGTTTCTGCAAACACTCCTACTAATAGAAAATACAGGACCCATCTCAGTGCAGAGAAAGATGGGTTGCAGCTGTCCAAAATTCAACCAGGTTGAGTGTTAAAATTAAAACAGTCTTCTCCTTGTCATTTAAATCCTTGGTTGTTTTTCCCTAAACTATGGAAAAGTGTAAAAATGTCTTTAAATACCTGTTTATCCGTGCTCCCTTAATGGCTGTTAAATTCATTCTCAAATTTTTTGTATTGCTAGTCTTGTTCAAATGTTCAAATGTTTGTAAATCTATCGGACCAAACTGCGTGGTCATCACTGCGTAGCTTAGAAACTACTTAAACCTAGGTAAATTAACCTAAGGACAGCACACACACCCATGCCCCAGAGAAGACTCGAACCTCTACGGCGAGCAACCGCGTGCTGCTAGTCTTGTTATTTGTTTATGTGTAATTTGAAGTTGGTGTACATAATAAACTTTTACACTCATTATAAAAATTGATGTCTTGTGTGCTTAAATTGTAAAACTACCTAACGCTGTGAATAATATTGTCATTTTATTTCCCAAATATTGTATATACGTGCGATATAACATTTAGTGCTCCGTCTTGAATACCACTTTTTAAAGGTGCTCCTTGACTGAAAAATTTAGAGGGTGTAATCTGTGATATACGTTCATAGTATCTATAAAATTTACTGTGGGGACACGTAGGAACAATAGATTTTGACGTCATTCCGAAAGCCTTAGTCGTATTTAATTAACAGGTGGAAAGTAGTACACGAGAAACTTGATTCCTGCCATCAAAATGTTGGTGATATCAGCAACATTAAGTTACGTACAAGTTTGCACTTCTGTTAGCGGTTGTTTCAGTTAGATAACTGTTCTTATTCGCAAGTAGAGGATGAATTTCGTTTTTCACGCATGCCATAACGCGGCAGTTTATTTATTTATTTAATTTTTATTTTTATTTTACTTCATATATGTTGAGTTATAGTGCAGGAAATGAATTTGTATACCAGCAAACACAACGTCAACTTTGATTCGAAGAGTATAGTTGGCGCCTTCAGGATAGTTACTGTTCGGTAAATGGTTTCACAGCGGGCGCTGTCATGCGTCCTCTTTGTGTAGCCTTTAAAAAGACGAGCTCACAGATGTAACGCTTAGTGTGGTATCGGCGTGTGAAACAAACAGGCGCCATGCCATGCATCCTATTCCCAAATCAGTGGTTTTGAAATGCGTCATATTTTGTCCATCCCAGTTGCGGGATGGTTTCTTCAGCAATATACACGTGTCGCAGATGCTCCGCCAGTGGCGCAACGATGCTGATTTCAAAGGTGACGTGTAAACTCTCACGCCAGTAGACACGGTTCTGAAAGTAGCAGAGACGTCCGCCAAGACCGACAGATTCTAATGGCAGCAGTGGCCCATCGTACCACAGGGATTTTCCTGAATCACTCGAAGCAAATGCCGGGATGATTCCTTTCAAAGGACATGACCGATTTCCAACCAGCCGCGCGGGAATGGTCTTGCGCTCTAAGGCGCCTTGTTGTGGAGAACGCGGCTGCTGCCCATCGTAGGTTCGAGTCCTCCCACGGATATGGGTGTCGTGTGTTGTTGTCCTTAGCATGAGCTAGCTTAAGTAGTTTGTACAGGCTGTTCCATTCAAAACTCTCTGATTTCAAAGAACCAGGAAAGGATAATCGCAGTAGATAGCACAATGACATTATAGAGAGTAAAAGTCGACCACTGTACGAAACAAGAGCTTTGTTTTATCACTAAAATTAGCAAATGAACTACTGGATACTCCCGCTACAAGGACTTGTTCCCTGGCCCAGACTGAGAACTGACTCGTTTCATATTACTTCAATAACAGGAAGTTAATACTACAGTGGTCAATATAAATAGCAGATCACACGTTATTACACATAGACATTAATAAGCAAGCCACCACAATTAAAGTTATCTTAGAAACGTGGCTAAGAAAACATTTATGGCGCAACGTAAGAAAAATTGTATCTGATCTTATTTTCAGCATTTGTGAAGAACAATATTAAATAAAAGAGGGAAGGTGCTCTAAAACCACAATTTATAGGCAACTTACGGATTATGCTGAACATGGACTTGTTTATTCAGATAGAAAACAAGAAAAATGGGGAACCAATTTTGTTAATACAATAAAAATTCATCTCTTACATGGATTAATGCGGATGGTGCCCAGCCTAAATCATACATGATTTAACGCTACTGGGGGTAAGGATTCACAAACAACACTCATTCTCTCATACACACGCAATGCCACAGCGAAACTCACCAAAATCAACGTGCTGAGACGAGGCGGAAGCAGGCGCCGCTATCGTAGGCGAAATTCAGGAAGTCGGAGGTAGCACAAAACACAATATACAAACACTTTGAAGCTGGCTCTGGTCTGTCGTGCCTGTTTTGAGATGGTGCGTGTGTATAGCCAAGTTATATTACATCTGAATTGGACTGCGAGCAAACAAGCTAACGGCGACGCACGGCTACGTTACATGAACGCACGCCACTGAAGGTGAAGTGGTTGAAAATCGGGTTCATTATACAAAATCACAGTGGATCCTTATGTTGCAGTCTGTTAACAATCGATTTAGGTACTGGTTTTATATGAGAATTGGAATGAATCCAGGCGACTAGCTGCAAACCCCGGAAGTCGGAGCTCGGACCAACGTCGTTCCGAAAACCGATAATATTGGATAAATTCAGTTTCCAAGAAAATGAAGAAAATTAACTAGCAGCAGCATCAAAGCTCGTCGCGGCGGCATTGTAACGGCTCACAGTAACAGCAGCACGCGTTCTCAGGGGCGGCATCACGTTGGTGACCCACTGTCACATTCACTTGTGTTTGGAAAATCATAGTTACGTTGAGATTTACTACATGTGTACTATTCCAAATTTCCGGTACCCCCCTGTTTTTTCAAAAAGAAAGTAAATAAATAAAAAATTGAATAAAGAAATCAATTAATAAAATCTTTTAAAGGTGCTAGGAAGGGTAGCTTCAGCCCCATTAGCCCCTCTCCCCCTCCACCCACAGCTGCACCACTGTTCACAAACATGTGAACATTTGAGGTCATTAGTTTTTTTTTTTAATTTCCTTATCTTCTCAACCATCAATCCAAAGTTAGAAGAAAGCTTTCTAATCGTATCATGGATGTAAAAAAAATGATGATAAATGACTTAGGTACTGGCTGCAATGGTTTTTAATTCCATTTTAAATGGGGAAGAAAGTAAGTAAGATATGAGTGTATTAAGATAATGTGAGGCGTACATCCTCATTTGTTTAATGTTTGAAGGTGTCGAACAGCTAGTGTGAGTGTGACTGTGTGTGTGTGTGTGTGTGTGTGTGTGTGTTTGCCTGTCACACTTCTGTGAGGGCGTGTCCTACATTTTCGGCCCCATTATATGCACTGATGCGGCACACGCGAAATAAAAAGGGCAGAAAATCCCGCAGTTTGGGGTGGAAAAAAGTGGGACGTAAACAGCTGCGGCCGCTTTAACAGGGCCAGCGGTGCGCGCGTCGTGTTGGCAGCGCCGTAAATCATGGCCGATCACTGCCGCGCGGGGGAAGCCCCGCGCACAGTGTTTGGCCCGGCAGCGCCGCGGCGCGGCGCCTGCGCGAATTACATTGTCGGCGCGACAGCGACAGCCGCTGAAATATCTGCCGCCCCAGCGCCAGGACCAGCACAGCCGGGGGCCTAACGAATTGCCGGCATTAGCGCCCTGCAGGCGAGCACGGCGCGGGATTGCGTGTCAGGCCGACGCGCGCTGTCTGGCTGTGCCCTGCAGGGGGGGGGGGGGGGGGGGGCAGAGGCTGCAGCAGCCGCGTCTTCACTAGCGGGGCAGCAGCCCACGTGGTGCACGTGCGCCAAAGGGGTCTTGTTGCTCCTTACAAGTCATACGGAACGTCTTTTTTTTTCCCACACCTTTTTTCCACATCCCAATATTGTTGACATCAGTTTCCTGTAGAATTTTTGAGCATGTCCTTACTTCGAATATACGAGGCGCGTCCAGAGAGTAAGTTCCGTTTGGTAATAAAATGAAATTGTACACAGGTACAGAAAAAGTTTTTATTGCACAAAATTCTACAACTCTTAACACTCCGAGTGCCATCACGTCAATTAACGGGATACGGAAATTTCTGTAGAATGCCAATCACGATATTTGACGTGATCTTTATTTTCATGCTTTTAAAAACAGAATCAAGTTTATTGACGGGCTACATCTATTTTAAATACCTTACTTTGTATACCTAGTGTCTAAACCAGCCTATAGAACTTTTATTTAGTTTCTAAATCGTCCGACTGGTCGCATTCATTGTATGAAACGGGACAGGTAGAAAGTGGTGTCCGCTCACTCAGTAGGTAAATCAACGGACATGGCTTCGCGCAAAATATTCTCCCCGGAAGTACTGAAGGTGACACAGCAACATATCGCAGCAACATATCGTAGTGCCTTTACAGAGAGGTGGACTGATACAGACTAAGTACAGACGTTTTTACTGGAGCCCTTGGCGTCGGAGTTGTATGTGATTTAGATGCTCTGTGTTCAGTTCTGGATTTATTTCAAAGATCAGACAATTGTTTACGCCAGACTCAAGATAAAAAAACTAAGTGCAGCTGGGTTTACTCCTGCAAGCAGAATGTCTGGCACTCTAAGGGATGGAATGGTTTACATGACCGGCAGTCAAAGTGTTAAACTAGTTTCCCAAATAACTGCCGAAATTTTGCAGGCATTTGCCATAGCGTGGCACCAGGTTTTGTATACCTTCTTCACAGAAATCTGCTGCCTGTGTCTTCAACCAGTTGGAAACACTTTCAGCTCGTCGTCATTGGTGAAGTGATGACCGCCAAGGAAAGACTTTAGATGTAAGAACTGATGAAAGTCGCTAGGAGCGAGGTCAGGGCTGTGCGGAGAATGGTCAAACACGTCCCAGCCAAATCCCTATAGGAGGTTTTTCGTCACATTTGCTGTGTATGGTCGTGCGTTGTCGTGAAGCAACGAATCACTCACCGGATTTGGTCCGTAAACATCGCCAATTTGCCGACAAATTGCACTTGGTTTCACTTTCCTCGCATTCAGAAACCGAATCACCGACCTGATTTCACAGGCGGCGGGATTTTCAATCAACGCCGACATTTCAAACAAGCACAACAAAGCGTACGTAACTGACAGCGATCTCCAAATGGCGCACGTTCTTCTCCTTGATACACATCGTCTACAGCGCATGTGCGGAACTGCAATCGCAACGTTGTTGCGGAGATCAATTGAAACGGAACTTACTTTCTGGACGCGCCTCGTAGTATGCGCCGACTTTTGAAAATCTTGAGTTATGCTCAGTGGTGTTTCCAGGGTGGAAGGAGAATAAGAACTGGAATCTGTTTGCAACCATAATGTCCGATTTTAACACAGTGAAACTGTTTATCAGACTTTTGCCACAGACAGTGATGCCAAAAATCTAAGACAAGCAAAATATTGGCTGTTTACATTAAATAATAATGTTGTGAGAAAGCCTTGTCGAAGCACTGGACAACTGGTGTTTCTATAGCTGTAATGAATCTATCTATTTTTAGCTTTGTATAAAGTTACTGAATATAATTATGCACTGAAAATCATTTCCTTGCTGATGTAATATGTCAGCAAGGAAATGATTTCCATTGCACATCGTCTGCTCTTGGCGATTATACTGTTTTATAATCTCGGCCAAGAGCAGCTTAAATAATCTTTCCATCGATAATCACATTCGTAAGTTGCAAAAAGTAGAAGATTCATGTACGATTCAAACACTGAATACACGTAATTACGTTTCTTCTAAAAATAAATGATAATACTTTTCATCTTGTCACACGTAAAAACGATAAACACCGCATTAATAATAGTAATATGGTGAAATTACGTTCCCTTGACAACTACAGTAGTAATGGGAAAGCTAGAAGTCGTTTTATTGTTAAAAAACAACGCTTCGTGTCACCAGTAAACGAGAAACACTATTGCTAATAATAACAAAATGTTTGTCATGTGAGTAGGGACAATTTAATATGTTGGCTTCAAACCATAACACGGAAGAGATTGGCGCACACGCAGTATATATCATCTTATATCTCGTACTTATTATGTACGTTTTGTTTTTTTATAGGGTACTTCCATTAAACCTTTAAGTAAGTGCCGTGAAATAAACGTAATGACGCCGTTTAATAACATTTTTAATGAAATTTTGAAGATCTAATTCACAATCCCTACAGCTACGACAGGTAATCCACTATGGTGCAGTAAAAGATTGATGCCAGAATGAAAAATGCTACTATGACCGCTCAACAAAATTGAATACGTCTGGGATATAGTCAAATATGTAAAAGAGAGTTACGTGCGAGCTTCAAAGACATTTAAATGAAAACAGTCTTCACGTATTCGCACTATTACGAGTTAATCGCAATTAACCTGTAACATGAAATCTCAAAGGGAAGGAAACTATTTTCCAGAGCTCCTTCATATTCTGTCTACAATACTTTAGGAAGTATATCTCAAAGCATGGGTGACGTCACGTTAGAAACTGCTACGGAACTTAGAGTAAAAGTAGAGGCACTGTACAGAAAATATTGACTGTGCTAGGTTGACCAGACGTCCTGGTTTCCACATATATGTTCCGCTGTTCCGGAGAAGGTAATTTCCAAGAGTGATTGCAATCGAAGTAGCTCGGCCTGAAATGATATATACCGAAGTTACAAGTGTATATCGATTGAGTGTTTCTGAACTGGAGATTCGGGCGAACAACAAATACACCATTTTTGGTTGACGTATACCTTACCAAATTTCACTAAAAGAAACTGATCTGCAGCGTAGCTATAAGAAGGTTAGGTATAGGTCAAACAAGAAGTTTTTATTTTTTTTTTCTATTATTATTCTTTTAGGACGTCAGGGAGGTTAGCGCCAGAACCTCCGCTTCAATAACACCCAATCGATTTATAGTTGCACGTTCGATATATATTTCAGGCCGAGCTACTTAGATTGCAAGCATTCTTGGAAATTACCCGGAAAAATCGCGCTGGGCACACAATTATTCCGGTATTATCCGAGAAAAGGATTGCATTCAGTAAGGTTTCTTAGTTAAACGTTATGAACATGAAATTTCCTTTTAGTAGGACTGAAGAAATATATATTTCACATTATTTACCGTACTTTGTTTAACTAGTGCTAGTAATAGTATGCATTCTTTGAATCTATGGAACGACTGCCAAAATCAATTCATTTTTTCTTCTGATAAATGATACAAAGGTCATTCTCTGGCCTATAACTTCAATTTATTACCCATTATTAATATTACACTGTTTACAGTATTAACAATCAGTTCTTCGTTAGAACAGAAAGTGTCTTAACACTGCAGAATATGTATCCAGGTAATTGTAATAGAGAGAAGTGCTAGCCTTGTTTAAGTTCAACTCACAACATGAAGTTATAGCCTTGTTTGAATTTTTCTAGTTCAGATACAGCATCATGGGCCTGTTACCAACTTAAAATATCACAATATCTGAGATAGATATGAGGAAGACGTAACGGCAATAACGAAGTTAAGTATAAAGTGTAAACAAACCCGTACCGGTGTTTTCTCTTTGCATTCTCTTTATCAAGGACAACAGCAAAGATTGCTTTTACTTTTTATCTAGAGTACTGGTTTCGTCAGTTCATCTTCTATCTTGGGATCTTTCATTTTATTCCTTATATTACAATAAAAAGTTTTAAAAACATAAAAAATACACGCGTGGACCATGTTAATATCTGTGAGCGTAAGGCGCGCGATCCGTTTGAGATTTTACCGACAACAGATTGTATTGATCCAGAGACCGGGCATCAACAATACGGAAACTACACAACTCAGAAAAACATTCAAATGTTTGTATAGCTTATGGGACTTAACCAAGGGGTCATCAGTCCCTGAACTTACAAACTACTTAAGAACTAGCAAACACTAAGGAAGGCACAATATCCATGCCCGAGGGGGGATTCAGACCCCCGACCGTAGTGGCTGTGCAGACCGTGACTGACGCGCCTCAGTCCCCTCGGCCACCGTGGCCGGCCAACAGTGTTTGTATGTAGTAGTAGGTACCAGTCTCCCATTGTGCACTGTTGTGGTAGAGGGTTGGCAACGATAAGGGTGTGGAAGACATGGGAGTTGAATGTTACCAACTTATATAAAATTCCACGTGTGAGTGTCGATATAGTGGTGGGAAGTCGGCAACTTATATAAATTTCGGACTGCAGACAAGCGATGACTTTTGACACTATAATAGCAAAGAGGTTATATACAGCGAAACGTGATGCATATTCTTCAGTTGTTTTTCTGCAACAAGCCTACGAATACAGAAAAATAAATGGATATAGCAGTTTTGAAAATAAAACCACCAAGAAAGATTCCAAAGCATAAGAAAGAAATTTCGCGCTGTCGATCCAATTCAAAAAAAAAAAAAAAAAAAAAAAAAAAAAAAAAAAAAAAAAAAAAAAAAAAAAAAAAAAAAAAACTGTGTTGAAAAGTGAATCTTCAGACGATTAAAACTTGAAATTTGTTAATGTTGTTTATCTTACACTGTAGGCATCAGCGATTTTTCGATATTCCCATCCGTAAGGGGGTGAAATGGGGGTTTAAGGCAATTTTGAAGCAAGAAATACAAAACTTCATATGTAGAATCTTTATTGGAATTTTAAAAACAAGTGTTTCGATATTTTTGGAAATTCAACCATTAATAAATGGTGAAATAAGGGAAAATCTTTTAAAGGTGCTACTTACACTATTTTGATGCTAGAAATGCGAAAATTTGGATTGGGAACTATGGTTGGAATTAAAAAAAAAAATCTTTCGAGATGTTTTGAATTCTGCCATCAATGATGCAATAGGGGGTGGCAAGTTGTATCAAAATACTTGATTAGGAAAGCATTTTTAAAGGTAAATCTATGAAAATTTATATTTAGAAGTAGAAACGGCCAATGCAGACCATCCAGTCTACGCGTGCGAAGCAGCGGGAATTAAGCTAGTCTTTTATACTGTTCGTTAGTGTCGCTAAAACTCGAGAACAACTGAACCAATTTCTCTCGTTTTAATCTTGAAATATTCGTGTAAATGCAGGGAAGGTTTAAACGGAGATAAAATATAGAAGTTTTTCCCGAAAAAGAGGAAAATCGGGAAAAACTGAAACAGCTTTTTCCATTAAGGTACCAATACCGTACGTCCAACTGCGATAAAATGTTGTACATTTCATGTTGAAAGCAAGACGAAGATTCGCAGCAAATAAAAATTTGGAAAAGTCGCCAGGAAAGTGGTAAAATTTAGGAAAAACGGAAAGCGACTTTTCTCTATGAATAAAAATCAATTCCCACATGGTTGTAAGAGCACCACGTGAGTACGGCATGACAGGACATGGTTTGTATGATATAAATTTCTCGGAAAATCTACCGGAAAACTGGGAAATTTGAAAAAAATTGGACGTGCGTTTTTTATTTGATTCAGCATTACAACTGACTATTCGCACGACGGAGAGGGGTAATTCTTTTCTTTGTTTTGTTCATTATGGTCTTGGGAAAGTTTTCAGTAAAAAAAGGACACTTACAAAGAATAGTTGAAGCATTCGAACCAAGTTTCTTTTTCAATGTATTTCTAAATGTACTCCCACTATAAGTTCAGAACGGTTCATCCGCTTGCGATAAAAATTTGATTATTTGACGTTCGACGTTCAACGTTCTTATGAACTAAAAATTTGGGAAAGTTACCCGGAAAATTTGAAAATTCACGAAAAACTGAAAGAGCTTTTATTCAATGGGATATGAATATCATTCGTCTGATTGCGATAATGTTTGCATACTTGAAGTTTAAACCTAGAGTAACGTTTCTATGAAATAAAAATTTGGAAAAGTATCCCGAAATTGGAACATTCAGAAAATGTAGAAAGACATTTTTCTATAAAAGATCAGTACCATTCATGTTATTACGATAAAGTTTTTCCACATTTTATCACCGTTTAAACCTTCCCTGAACTTGCACGAATGAGACACGAACATTATCCTGGACATGTGTGCGTGATTTGCCCACTCTTTCCGCCAACTATCGAGCCGATAACCGGACTATCTGATAATGCCTTTACAAAGCTACTGGATTTAAATTAATATGGTTTACTTTAAGAGGCAATTGATACGAACTTCACCGGGTCATCTAGTTGTGAATAAAATTATCGTGGAGAGGTAATGTGTAACGCTAGCAACCGCTACGAGTTGTCTACCAGAAAAGCTACTGTTACTGCAGCTCTATAGGTGTGGAAGGTGCCTTACGCAAATTATTCAGTGAGGATGGTGTGCTCAGCCACCACTTAACGTCAATCAACACCACCTAGAAGAAAGGGCCTGACAACAGCCCGTGCCACGTCACACTTACCAGGCCGCGGCCGCCAGCTTACTGGCTGCCCGCTACGAGGCAGGGGGCGTGCCCCAGCTGACAGCCATTGAGGTGACGGCCGCGGCCTGGTCAGTGTGTGAGCGCTTGTCTTCTAGGTAGAGCACGTCAGGTGTCTTTCCCCAGCCTTAGCAAAAGTTGATCCTAGTGTGTAGTCCGTCTCTAATGACCACGCTGTCGACGGGACGGTACAGGAATACCTCCCTTTTCTTCTTTCATCGAGGTTGATGTTCTGATGTCTTGTACAGCAGTGTTCTTATATAAATGTTCAAATGTTTGTTAAGCTTATGGGACTTAACTACGGGGTCATCAGTCCCTAAACTTACAAACTACTTATGAACTACTTACGAACTAGGACGGCACAAATATCCATGCCCGAGGGGGGATTCGAACCCCCGATCGTAGTGGCCGTGCTGACCGTGACTGGAGCGCCTCAGTCACCTCGGCCACCGCGACCGGCCATAGTGTTCTTATATTCTCCCTCAACTACAGGTATGGTTGATAATAATGACAATACATATGTTGAGGATTTTTTACAAATAACATCGTCTTTCTAAAATTATAGTGTTATTCTAATTATTGATTTGAATAATAGAACCGTAGGTTGTTCGTGAATTTCTTTTGGTTTCAGTAAAAAACTGTGCCATTCTACCTGCGTGACAATTTTTACTTGTCTAACTGTATCATACTGTGATGAATTAACTTTTAAACTTTTATTTTATTTGCACAAGTGCGCCAAGGAATAAAGTAAAATAACAGTAAACGTTATGGCACAACAAAGAAAATAACCATTACAACAAGTTTCACATTTCACTTATCTTTGTTCAACTCGATAACAATGTACAGAAAACCCTCCATAGATAATAATAAATATTTCGCGAACAACGAACGTCAGTGTAGGATAAGAGGGATTCTTCAATTTCATAAGAGTTTCGTGTAAGAATTCAAGACGTTGGCGAATAAATCGAATGCTTGAAACAGGATACTATTCCTTAGATGAATTATAAGAAATTACCCAAATTCTCGTTAAATGACAAAGTTCTCTCCTCCCCGTCTCATATAGCTATCGTTCCCTATCTGAACAGGTTTTATTTATATACACCATTATCAAAAAAAAAAAAAAAAAAAAAAAAAAAAAAAAAAAAAAAAAAAAAAAAAATATCGCTATAGGTCGCTGAAAAAATTGTCGACTCCTGTAGATAAACTTATACAATATATAACACAAATTTTGTCCTTTTGGTTTGAATGTCATCGACAGCATTCGTTGTAGGAAATGCTTGACCTCTTACTGTCAGAGAATTTAAAAAAAAAAAAATTGTATTTAGGAACACAGAAAAACAAGGATAACAGTTTGATGAAAAGAAGAGATGAAGATTTATATACAAACATAGAAACCATCACAGACACGAGAAGGAAGAGGCGAATAATGTTTTTTCGGACACATCTGTAGAATGTATGACAATTGGTTGACAAACACCATTTTCAGTTTCATTTCCAAATTGAAGAACACCACAGGATGGCTGGAGAAGACAAAAAGGAATTTTAGAAAACTTAGCCTCACAGAAGACACCATAAAAGACAGGAAAAATTTGAGATTGCTGATCAGTTCTGTAAAATGTCCTATTCAACAACAAAAACCATCACCTTAGAGGGTGATGTCAAGTGAACAGAGGCAGGCCATAATCCAACGTATGAACAAGTTCTGGGACGATAAGAAGAAAAGATTGTACCATAGTATTAGGTTCTAAGCAGTCTATAACTAGCCAAATTCTGACATTTTGACATTACTATTAAAACTTTCATATCAAAAGGATCAGTATATTGTTTCACACCGACGAAATTTATGACATGTAATTCTCCTAAGATTTTTCAGGCAAGACGAGGTTTACTACCGAAACTGGTCGTAAGTAGAATAAAATTTTTGGACAGCAAATTCTCATGCATTTCCTACAACAAATATTATTACAGTTGCTTGTATTTTAAGAACGTTTCAGTAACTTTAGAAAGGGTAACGGTCGATGAAGTGTCAATATGGCTTTCATTCATTTTTCCTGCTTACAATAGAGTACATTGAAAGTCATCATACGGCCTGACAGCTTAACTTATTAGTTACGCATTAGTTATGCTATTAGCAGAGTATCTAGTATCTACATATATCACTGACTAACCTGCACAGTAATTCTCTTTACGGCAACTAGTTCAACAGGTATGACATCATATAAGTTAAGATGCGTCAAAACTACCTTTCCGTCTAAGATAGTAAATTACCCCATAATCATCTAGTGTTCGATAATGTGGGGCCTTCTGGCAAATTTTAAGGCGCTTTAAATGTTCAATAAACCTTTTCTTTGTTGATTGCTTATTTACAACAGTCACTTCTTTAAAAGGTTATAAGACGATTGATAGGAATTCAATTATTTATCTGATCTAAGGTTTTCTAATTCCCTTCTAATCAGTGAGATATGCCTTGACACTGTGTATGGTTACGATGTTAGCATACTTTTATCTATTTCAGTATTTACACCTATTTTTCGTCAGGAACTCTAGAGTTCCAAAGCAAGACTCGAAATATCACCTTCATGTAACCGGGTACTCATCAAATCGAACTGGAGAGGATACATCAAATCACATTCACGCCATTTATCTACAGTTCTATTCTCGAATGGTGCGAAAAAAATCTTTTAGGACTTAACTGCCTAAACTTATCTAGTATCTACATATATCACTGACTAACCTGCACAGTAATTCTCTTTACGGCAACTAGTTCAACAGGTATGACATCATATAAGTTAAGATGCGTCAAAACTACCTTTCCGTCTAAGATAGTAAATTACCCCATAATCATCTAGTGTTCGATAATGTGGGGCCTTCTGGCAAATTTTAAGGCGCTTTAAATGTTCAATAAACCTTTTCTTTGTTGATTGCTTATTTACAACAGTCACTTCTTTAAAAGGTTATAAGACGATTGATAGGAATTCAATTATTTATCTGATCTAAGGTTTTCTAATTCCCTTCTAATCAGTGAGATATGCCTTGACACTGTGTATGGTTACGATGTTAGCATACTTTTATCTATTTCAGTATTTACACCTATTTTTCGTCAGGAACTCTAGAGTTCCAAAGCAAGACTCGAAATATCACCTTCATGTAACCGGGTACTCATCAAATCGAACTGGAGAGGATACATCAAATCACATTCACGCCATTTATCTACAGTTCTATTCTCGAATGGTGCGAAAAAAATCTTTTAGGACTTAACTGCCTAAACTTACAAACTACTTATAAACTATCTTATACTAAATACGCCACGGACATCTTTTCCCGAGGGCCAGGGGGATTCGAACACCCGACGGGGAACGGCCTCGCGCGTCGCAGCATAGCGCCTCAATTCGCTCGGCCACTCCGCCGCGGCGAATTTTGCGTTGGAATAATGAAAATCCTAATCTCTTCGTTCAAGCTCTGATTTCTATTTTATTTTACCATATTTTATTCTTATGTTTGTGCAAGCCATTGACTTTAAACATTTATTTATTTTCAGTTATCTCTCACCTGCTCGTGTTCGACAATGCCCTGTTCCATAAACAAGGAATTTGATTGAAGGGCATTTTTGAGGTGCGGTGTAAAACGGTTTCAACAGATCAGTTATTGATAGCACACACCATTTCTGGAAAGTAAAGATTTTTTTCCTTGTGTTGAACATTCCAATCGGTTGAATAGATTATTTCCGAAGCATCGGATGAAGGCAGCAAAATTGCTCGCCGTATAGGCTAATAGGCCGTTTTCTTACATAACATAACATCCGAAACGATGATCTGCTCAAATGTTCAAATGTTTGTAAATCCATCGGACCAAACTGCGTGGTCATCAGTCCTTAGCTTACAAACTACTAAAACTAAGGTCCACTAACCTAAGGACAACAATACACACACACACACACACACACACACACACACACACACACACCCATGTCCTAGGGAGGACTCGAACCTCCGACGGCGAGCAACTGCGCGCTCCGCAGCGAGGCGCCTTACAACGCTCGGCTACTCCACCGCGGCGGATGATCTGCGACGTCCTGGAGATGTGTTCGTGGTATAGAATGCGGAGGAAAGAAGGCTGACGTAGGAAAGAGATTTTTCAGAAATTGTGTTACACGTGGATGTGAGTGTGGATAATTGAGTAGCTTGTTATCTTACATGCATACACATAAACACACATACATACACATAATTGAGTCGCTTTTAATCAAAGGAGGACATCTGTCGTTTGCAAATAACTGAGATAAACGCTATTTTTTGTAACGAAACGTGGAGTTAATACGTAGGCATGCTAGTTTGGTGATCATTTGCAACTATATGATGACCAAACTCCACTTTTCGTAATAAAAAAATGGCGTTTATCTCAGTTATTTGCATACGACAGATGTCCTCCTTTGATTAAAAGCGACTCAATTATGTGTATGTATGTGTGTTTATGTGTATGCATGTAAGAGAGAGAGAGAGAGAGAGAGAGAGGGAAAGAGGAAGAGACAGGGAAAAGGAAAGAGAGGCAAAGATACATCTCAATTTCTTGCGCAAGGTGGTGATCTGCCGAGAATTTAGGGGTATCCACCTTCCTATCGGGCGGTGCAGTAGTGGCCACACTGCTATCGACAGCCGACGGAGCAGGAGGTCGTAACGCAATTAACGGTGTTTTCCTTTCGGACGGTCGACCAGCGGCCGCATCTCGTCCCGCTAATGGCCAATCTCTGATGAAAAACACATACACACACACACACACACACACACACACACACACACACACAGACACGTATACACTCACTCTCTCTCTCTCTCACACACACACGCACACATACACCACACACACACACACACACACACACACACACACACACACACGCACATACACAGTCCGTCTCTTCTCTACGCAGAGCTCCATTAAAATAATACGCGCCCACGTTCCCACTTAAACTGATTATCAAATATTTTAATCCGCAACCGCTTGTTAATTTAGGTAGGACCTTTTTTTTTTAAGCTGCTGTTGCATTTTTTGTACAATTTAACTTTTTTTCTTTTTGTTTTCAAACTGAAACTTCAATACAGATAACTGATATTTTCACAGAATGGCATTACAAAATCATACAGCAAATGGCTAAGTCGAATATGCCTAATTACAATTTCGAGTTTTACATATTTTGTTTATTCATGCGCTTTTACACCGTCAATCCACCTGATACAACGGATGGCACTGCGTCCACCGGTGATTACTTGCTATGGAAATTACTGTTTAAGCTCTCTAATGGCATAAAAATGTGACATAACCTGCTGCATTATCAGCACGCTGAATCCGTCCACATTGTGCCATAATAGGGTCTTCTGTAGCGACGTACGTTTATAGTCGCTTAATTTGCTCATGTGCTGAATAAACGATCACCTTTTAAATTCAAATTAGTATTATGCCAAGATCGTAAAAAAAAGTTTTGACGACGGGTTTTGGCACGTTGAGCTAGCATCGTCTAGTCCTTAATGAAAGTATGTACTATCTATACAATTTTATTTTAAAGATGAAACATGTTGGCACAGTAGGACACTCTAGCGGCAATTGTAGATATGTGTGGTAACTGCAAGACTGTTAGCCAGTCTTATGAAGTCGCTCTGACAGTCAACAAGTAATGTGTAATGGTGTATTTTATTGTGTTTATAATAGTGTATATTATGTATATTATAATGGTGTATTCCAACATGTACATTTTTATTAATTTTACTAGCTTACGTTCCGCTGCTTCGCACTCATAGGCTGGATGGCCTGCAATAGTAGTTTCTACTTCTAAATATAAATTTATAAATTTTCATAGATTTAGCTTACCTAATCAATTTGATACGACTTGCCACCCCCTACTAATGTCAGTTTTTCTAAATTCTAACCACGGTTCCAAAACTTTTTTTTGCATCGAAATATTTCTAGTAGCACCCTTAAAAGATTTTCCCTTATTTCACCCGCTTAATGGTTGAATTTTCAAACATATCGAACCACGTGTTTTTTGAAATTCCAATAAAAAATCTAAATCCGAAGTTTTTTTATTTCTTGCTTCAAAACTGTCTGAATACCAACAAATTTTCGAAACACGGATCATCCCGTATTTTACCTTCTTAGGGATGGGAATATCTAAAAATCGCTGATGCCTATAGTGTAAGATAAAAAAAGTCTACAAATTTCACGTTTCTATCTGTAGATTCACTTTTCAGCACCGTATTCTGTCTTTTAGAAACGCATCGAGAACGCCAAATTTCTTTCTTACGCTTTGGCATGTTTCTTGGTAGTTTTACTTTTCAAAGTGTGATAGGCACTAATTTTTCTTTATCGTAAGCTTGTTGAAGAAAAGCAATTGAAGAATGTGCATCTCGTTTCTCTGTGTATAACCTCTGTGCTTTTATAGTGTCAAAAGTCATCGCTGGTCTTGTCCGAATTTTATATATGCTGACGACTTTCAACCACTGTATCTTCCACCCTCTTATAGCTATCGACACGGGACTGTTATGGTGTGTAACAGGAGACTTTGTATTACAACAACAGAGATATCGTTCGTCTCCATTGTGTAGGTTTTGCTGAAGAGCAATATATTGACACCCATACGTAGAATTTTATATAAGTCGGAAATTTGCAACTCCCATGTCTTAATTCCCCTCATCGTTATCAACCCTCTACCACGATAGTGCACAATGGGGGACTGATACTTACTACCACATACAAACACTATTCGTTTACGATGTGTAATTTTGACTGCAGAGTGAAAAATAGGCAGAAACATCTCAACTTTTATATATATTAAGATGTTTGACTCAGCATTTGTACTGACAACAACTAGAACTTCGACCGCTTCGGTAAAGACAAAAAAGTTTTAAGATACCATGTATGTGTTTGGTATCTGAAATGTGGTTGTCAAGGTTATATTTTAGACACGTGTAACTGACAGTACTTTCTTTCACCATAGACCAGAAGATGGTACCTCACAGTGCTTGAACCGGCCGTCAAAAGAAATAAAATGAATCTCTGTGGTCTTGGCATGATATTAATTTGAGATCATAATCATTTACAATACAGGTGATGATTGCTGAAGAAACTACAGTCGCTGCCCAGAATGTAATGTGCAACTTTTTTTTTCGATCAACAACTATTTATTGCAGAATGAGAATCACACCCACGAATAATGGGGTTCCTATTTTTCCACGTCATCTCGGTCCCATTCTATGGCCTATCTCCAGCACGAAAAGCGGTGCATTTAACCTGTAGTTACTGATACAATTTCAAAATTGTGAAACGAGGTTTATAACTTGTCTGAATCTTGGACAACAAGCACTTTACAATTATATATATATTTTTTGTCGAATTACAGCGTTCAAATGAATGAAATAAATCGCACTTTGCGATGTTATGGCATCACTGTAGTAGGTTTAGATGGAATACTAAACTGTGGCGAATTAAAATTTGTGCCCGGCCAGGATTCGAACCCGGGATCTCCTGCTTACTAGGCAGATGCGTTGACCACTCCGCCACCGAGGACACAGTGACCAGCCCCACTGCAGAGGATTCTTCCCTGCACGTCTACCGCCACACACAAATCTCCATTCGCTATTGGCTGTGGTATAGGAAAGAGACAGTATGGCGAATGGAGATTTGGGTGTGGCGGGAGACGTGCAGAGAAGAGTCCTCTGCAGTCGGACTGGTCACTGTGTCCTCGCTGGCGGAGTGGTCAACGCGTCTGCCTAGTACGCAGGAGATCCCGGGTTTGAATCCCGGCCGGGCACAAATTTTCACTCGCCACAGTTTGGTATTCCACCTAAACCTAATACAGTGATGCCATAACATCGCATATTGCGATTTTTTTCATTTAACAAGCACTTTCTCGCAGTTTCAGAACTTGCAACGAATTTCAGTTGTTTTTGCGTTGTGAGACTTGTGATGCACCGTTAAAAACCATAGGACCCACATAGTACACACTTCAGAGTATACGGAAGTGTGGATAATTGAACCCACACTTGTTTTAGCGACGGACAGTCAGCGCCAACTGTGGAGTCGTATCGCGTCTCTTCTCGCAGATGAAAACGTCAGCCCGCTGCAACATGTCACGTGTGACAGCGGTGGATGGTGTCGCAAAATCCAGGCGCTGTTGGTAACCGTCTTCTGACGACGATTCCCCTGTGGCCAGCGACTAACTGTACTGCTGGCGACAGAGGATGCTACGCAGACTTTACACAAGCATTTCTGAATATTCTTCAGAGCCTTTCTCTGCAGTGACTAATTCAATGACAGCACGTTGCTAGTAGCGACATGCCTTAGGGACGTCATTTTGAAACTGCAGCTACACCATCAGTCAGAAAAAAAGAAATATTTTGCCTCCGCTTAGGTCTCTGGAAATAATTCGTACTTCATGTTTCGGATTCGCAACATTGCTTTTAGCTGAGAAGAGAAAACTGTGGTGCACTGACTTCTCGACAATCCTCGTAATTAAACTTGACTTCTTGCTATTCAGTTGCGTGTCGTCACGTATAATAGCTTCTAATTTCTCAGATATTGTTTGCACCCATTATACTATCAAAATCAAAAGTAATAGCACGTATGGAATTGTTGGCATGTCCAGCAGAGTACTAAATGCTTGTTCCCAACAGAAAAGTAGGATTGTCAGCCACATATTATGTAATAGCTCCATGGAGCAGGATATTTTCCCATATCAACTAAATTATGCTATTGTTAAATCATCACATAAAAAACGAGATGCGTCCTATGTCAATAACTACCGCGCAATCTTCCAAAATTCTTGAGAAAGTAACGTATTCCTAAAATTGTAAAAAAAAAAAAGAACTAACAAAATGTGAGTGTGGTTTTCAGCAAGGTTATTCAACAGAAAATGCCATATATGCTTCAACTGTGCTCTGAATAACTGGACATCACATCTTGTGGTTGTTTGTGATCTCGGAAACGCTTTTGATTGTGTAAATGGTTGAATTCTTCTGTATAAGCTTAATCATTGTGGTATTAACAGGACAGTGCACAAATGGTTTACTTCATATTTAACTGAAAGAGTGAAGTTAGTGGAAGGAAGTGGTTCAGGTAAAATGCAAACATCAGGTGTTTCCTCCAACTGGAGGCTATCGAGAATAGGGTCTCACAGTGTTCATATTTGGTTCCTTTGCTGTTCTTGATATATTTTAATGATTTGGTATTCTAAAATCATATTGTCTACAGCTAGTAATTTTTTATTACGATACAAGTATAGTAATTACCCTTGACTAAGAAGAGTTAAATGCTGAAATTGTGAGTAATGTATTTCAGAAAATTAGTAAGTAGTTCTGTGCAAATTGGCTCTTTTTAAACTTCGATAAAACTCAATACATCCAATCGCATACGGTAAATGGCAAGACACCATTAATAAATATAGACTGTGAACAGGTGTAAGGTGGAATATTCGAAGTCTTTATGTGTGTCCACTGATGAGAAATTGAATTCGAAGCAACACATTGACATTCTGCTAAGACGTTTCAATTCAGCAAGTTACGTTATAAGGGTTGTTACAAATTGTAGTGACTAACATCTCAGTAAATTATCTTCCTGCGAATATTTTCATTCACTGCTTTCATATGATATCAGAGTTTGGGCTAATTCATCACTGAGCAAAAAAGTATTAATTGCACAAAAGTGTGAAAGTAGAATAACCTCTGGACCCCACCCAAAATCAACTTGCAGACATTGAAAGATCTAGGGATCTTCATAGTTGCTTCACAACACATAGACTCTATTATGCGATTTGTTTTTAATATCCCAATCCAATTGAAAAGTAGTAGCAGTGTGCATAGCTACAACACTAGATGAAAGGATGATTAGCACTATTCAAGGCTGGCACTGCAGGGGGTCAATTATGGTGCCACAAAAGTCTTTGGTCACTTGCCACATAACATGAAATGTCAGAGAGACAATCAGCATTTATAAATAAATTGAAAGAATTTCTGAATGCCAACTCCTTCTACTCAGTAGATGAATTTTAAGTAGAAATTAGTGCTTTTACCAAAGAAATTTAAAAAGAGGAAATGAAAAAACTAAATTATATGCAAAATAAAAAAGTGGTTTGTCTTGTAATATTATCTTTTACTAAACTGACATGTTCCACATAATTACGAAATCTCGTATTGATGATCTATGAAACCAGTATTAATCTAATCCAGTCCAACGTCTCAGGATCGAGTAGGAGGGCAGCTGTAGCCCGTAATATCTGTGCTGCACGCCACGACAACTTTATCAAATAGTATAATGGCCGTTACCGATAATCAGCGGGCACTACCAGCGACGAGTTTCTCTCCACCTGCATGCTAATATTGTTTCGTTGAGCGCGCGAGCGCGTGTAGGAGGGCTTTTTCATATCGAGTCATTCGAATGGTGTTATCTATGTCGAGGGCTGCTTGCGTTCGTGGAAGGACAAAATTATTAAGAGGAGAAAACAATGAATGATTCTATAAGAATTCTCTAAGAGAGGAGTTTTTGTAGCTGTTAGATTAGGTGCTCGTGTCTACAGTATGTTCGGAACTAAATATTTGTGTGAAAGTGTTTTTCTCCAAAGCTAAATTAACGAAATTAAGTAATCTTACTGACGTTCCTCTGACTGTACCAACGTGGTTGATGGCCAGTAATGTCACTCTCAACACAGATATGCTAATGAACAAACATTTAAAAAGAATTAGAGACTGATGAAAATTCGTGCTTATTTCTATTTGAGAAGTTCTAGATGAGTTCTGGTCATGACAGTTCTGAGTAATATTCTATATATGAATAGAAGTTTAATAAAATATAATATTCTTTGTTTCTTATTTTATGTCTGTCTTTGTAACCAAAAAAAGAAATCTACGCAAATGGTATTTTATTCACATACATTCATTCATATTACACCTCCTCCTCCCTGCCCCTTCTCACTAATGAACTTCAGAATTTCGGACAGAGCTACTGATAGCCAATGCACCGTACGATGGTTGGAAATTAAATATTGCCAACACTACCGTGGAGACACTATGGAATGGAATCTACTGTTGGCGCTGTTTGCATTCGTTGTTGACACACCTACCTAATCTTCGAGCAAATGGACTCGCCCGTCCCACGTCACCACCGTGCGCACAGTCATTTATGAGCCAGTGGTCTAACGTATCGGTGTCACTATGTTTTCGAAACAGAAACAACGGAGTTGGAAGAAGATTAAATGTGCCAGAGGTCGTACAGCACGACAGTTTCATCTAAAAAGGCGTGCGGAGAATCGGCATTTCCGTACAGAACAGTGACGTTGGGTAAAAGCCTTCAATGAAGGTCGGCAAACTGTGGCAGACAGGCATATGTCGTCCTAGCGCCTCTGATGAAGAGAAGCATACGGTTGCCGCGCTAGTGGACAGTGATCGACACCAAACGATTCGTGATCTCACCCATGAAACCGGATTAGCACATACGACTGTGTTTCGCATCCTGAAGGAGCGCCTGGCCATGCGAAAATTTGCATGATGATGGGTTCTTCATGAATTGAGGGATATGCAAAAATGGATGCGTTACCACACAGCTTAGACGCATTTCGAACGCTTTCAGCGCTTTGGAGAGGCATTCTTACACCGTATCGCAACACATGGGCCACATAATACGACCCAAAACTGGAACGCAAATCCAAATAATGGCGTCATTATGGGTCGCCGCGAATGTACAAAGTGCATCAGAGCCCCAATACGATGAATTTCATGGTGATTCTCGCGTACGACTGTGATGCTGTTATCGTAACCACGTTCCACCACGGCAGACCGTCAATGCACAGTATTACTGTTCGTTTTTAGAGCATCACCTGCGACCAGCATTGCGAAAGAATCGGCTACACTTTTGCGCAACCCACCCATCATTTTACACGACAATGCGCGGGCGCATACAGCGCAAGCTGTTTTGTTAGGTCCATGGGACTGGAAAGTACTGTACCACCCACTATAGTCCTCGGACTTAAGTCCTTGTGAATTTGATTTTATCCCGAAGGTGTAGGACCTCTTCGTGGCTTTCGCTTCAGATCTGTTCCAGAGATTCGACAGACAGTTGACGGCTCCATTAGCACCATCAACAGAATAGGTTGTGCTAACGATGCACTACGCTGGAAACTGGTTCTACACAACCCTGGTGAATACTTTGAACAACAGTAGGACTTGCAAACATGTAACGCTTTTGTGAATAAATAGTTGCCACTATTTAAGTTATTTTTATTGTACTCATTATGGCATCACACATTGCAAATAATTGATTTTTTTTTTCATTTGTTCCCTTGACGTTGATTTGTACCTCCATTTCATAGAACAGTTATTATCAGAAATTACTTTTACATTCTATGGCACCCTTTTTATAGCATAACATTGATCTTCACGGCTATACTTCCTCAACCACACGCAAATGTTATGATCAAATGTTTGTAAAGCTTATGGGACTTAACTGCGGGTCATCAGTCCCTAAATGTTATGTTTCAACGTAACTGAATTTCATAAGCCGCCTTTTGATGAGGCGTATACATGTTCAAGCCCGAAGCACATTTTGTAACCCAATCAACTGTTTTTGTTGCTGAATTAGTCAGTACAGTCACTATATCTTTTCATCAAACAGATAGATTCATGATTAGTCTATTTATACTTATCTTTCACTGCGGAGAAACTCACTCCGTTGATATGAGGCGAAAATTTATAATAACGTAACAAAGCGAAGCGTGTTTCAAAGAATGGTTGAGTTTTAGTCGCTACGAAAATTGATTACGGAAATATAAACAGTATCATAGAATAGGAATTCCAGAATATGTCTTCGAATGTTTACGTGAGAGATAAAAAGGGGAATTAGGAAATTATATAGGGAACAGTTTTGGGAACCCATGTAAACGAGGTTAGTGAGGCAAGTTCCACCACCAGTGCCGCTGTCTCGGCACCGCTATCTGCCTCACGTGCATGCTAGAGCTACGAAATTTTGCATCAAAAAGACAAAACTGACATACTCTTATCAGCTGAAATAAAGACAACTGAACAGTCCTCCTAGAACGGCTTGACGTTTCACCACAAGCGAATAACCCAACTTCACACTACCGACATGTCCACCTGACACATCACTATCGCAAGACTTCCGTCGACTAAGTTTGTAACAATAATAGAGAAACTAAAAAATACTGTCATTCTGTCAAATGTTCAAATAATTATAAATCTAAGGGATGTAAGTACGTTGGTCATCAATCCTTTGGCATCCATACTATATAAATACGATGTGATTAAATTAGATTGAATTAATACCTGCTCTGTAGATCATTGCGCAATGATGTGAAATGTGTCAGTGTAGTAAATAGTGTCTATACATGACACTTATTATTTTTAGGATTTTTTTATTTGTACTTTAATATATATATATATATTTTAAGTTTCATCTAAAATTCATGTGAAGTGTAGAAGGAGATGCCATTCAGAAATTCGTTTCATTTCTTCTTAAATACAATTTGGGTATCTCTCAGACTTTTGATGCTTCTTGGTAAGTGACCGAAGCTTTTGGTGGCAGCATAATTCACCTCTTACTGTGCCGAAGTTTTATTTAACCTTGAGTTGTGAATATAAACCATTCTCCTAGTGTTGTAACAATGCACACTGCTATTACGTTTGTATTAGGTCGGATTGTTAATTACAAATTTCATGAGTGAATATGTGAAGATCCCTAGATCATTAAAGGATGATCTTGGGTGAGCTCCAGCAATTATTCTGATTACACCGTCTTGTGCGATGAATGATTTTTAGCCAATGTTGAATTGCTCCACAATATGATCCCAAATGAAATCAGTGAATGAAAATAGGCATAGTAAGCTAGTTTACTGATATGTATATCAGCTAATTTTTCAATGACCGTGATAGCATAGGTAGCTGCAAAATATTTCAGCAAATCCTCAACGTTTTTCTTCCATTTCAATCCCTCGTCAATGCAAAAACCTCAAAATTGGGAGGTATTCTACCTTAGCTACAGATATCTGTTCAAAGTCTAAATCTATTAATGGTGTCTTGCCATTGACTCTATGAAACAGTTCGTACTGGGTTTTATCAAAGTTTAATTAGAGTCAATTTGTATAGAAACACTCAATAATTTTCCGAAGGACATAATTTACAATTAATTTCATCAGTTACTTCCTGTTTGTTAGCTGTGATAATTATACTTGTGAATGTATACTATACTATGTTTTCTTATTTGTTGGCTTTTTGAAGTCATTGTACCTTTTATATGTAACTAAGCCGCTCTTAATTTGTTATGCAAATCATTTGCAGCTGAAAGCATGTAATAATAATTCCAAAACGATATGCAAGTAGAAATTTAGATGAGTTAAATCTCTTTATTATTTATTTCAATGATATCATTTAAAATTCTTTTGTTACTTGACGCAATCATTTTGCGTATAAGCTAATTCTCTAAATCAAATATAAGGGTCCCCATATATAAGAAAGTAGAAAAAATATAAATTTACTATTGACTGTCCCTAAGTGAATGTAGTAGCGACAATAATGACAATGACTAGCGGAATATCTCACACTCTGAGATTGAAATTATGTCACCTGAACTACCAATCTTTAACAAGAAATTTCCCATCCAAAATAAGTGAGAGGTGGTTGCAACGAGGAAGGCACTCTTTTGATTAATCTCTATATTCACTAAATCTTGTACAACCTAATCAGTACAAGTAAAAAGTGACCATGTGCCAAATGTATAAAAAGTAACAAAATCGATTATAAAACATTTGTTTTAATAAGACAGTCAAATAGGAATATCAAAAATTGATAACTTTAGACTACATAGAAATTTGAGCTTGATACAAGAGTATTAAGCTTTCGACTGCCTGTTGTCAAAGAAGGAAATAATCAAGTTCAAGAATTATTAATAATGAAGAAAAATTTAATCACACCTCTGATTCCACTGTATATGAATCATTAATCCGTCCTCTCCAACACGCAATAAGACCCCCACCTATCGAAAACCAGTGAATTCTCCTCGTACAGCAGATGCTTTGGCGATACCTTACTGTTTTCTGTAGAACAATGGGCGAAGAACATCCGCAGCAGTGCAGTATTGACGGCCGCGATCGCGAATTAGTATAATCATAAGGATAGTAGGTGTTTTATCCAAATAGGCGAAGCAGACGTGTGATATGACAGAAATGAAGTAACACAAAAATTAGAAAAAATATGTTATTTCAAGAGACGGTAAAGTATCCTGATTACAATTGGTGTTGCTGGCAGCAAACACACACTTCAGAATATTTACTCATTTCTATTGCACCTGACTGTGCAGAGGGCACACATGAATCACTCTAACACGGCGAAACAAATCAAACAAATCAATCTTAAAAATCAAGAAAACACCGATCTGGACAGGATAGCTGCTCCAGACAGAACCTAAGTAAAAGCACAATCTAGTGAGGTGCCCGACCCAGACCAGAGTTATCAACAGTACGATATGGCCAGGCCTCTCTCCCAGGCCAGACTCCAAAATTTCCCACTAAAGTTCCTCCCATTGGTGACTTCAAGAATATCAGAAAACTAATGACCTTATTTGACTCTCTAGGCCCCCACGAAACTATCCGACACGTTCCGCATCATTACGAAATGTCTTATATATGATATGTGGAGTAAGTGTCAATCTAATGTAACATAATATAATCTACTCACTGCACGTAGGTCGACCTTTCTGAGAAAAACGCTGAATTTCGAACCTCCAGATGAAATTCATATATAACTTTTTAACCAACAAGAAGCCCACCACTCGTTGTGGGAGTGCAGCATTATCTTCTAAAGAAATTAACTACCAATGACCCACATAAACATTTGCAGATGCAGGGCGTCAGTGAACCGTAAACTCAGGCGCCAGTCTGTCTATGGCCGGGCTATTAACGCCAGCAGGTTACACGTGCAGGCCAGAGTGACGCTAACCCTTACGGTCTCACGACGTTGTATTCCAATGGAATGCCTGCCGGTCCGAGGGTCGAGGCTGGCTGCACAATATTCCTCCACTAGAGAAAACCTTCCTGGCCACAAGTCCGATACAGACGTTCCCAGACCATATATATATATATATATATATATATATATATATATATATCACTCTCGAGACAGCCGCTTTCGCCAGTGTGCTTTCTGCCCCACTGAATTGGCTCCCCCGCTCGCCGCTCGTCGCCCCTTCACTCTCCGGGGGTGGCATTGGCATTTACTTAGGATATCTTCTTCTGAGAATTCTCCACAATGTATCCCCACCCCCTAACGACGCCTCAAACTACCCGCTGGTTGAAGCCGCCACAGGCCTCCGCCTTGGAAAACAATTCTCCCAGTGGCGAGGCTTGCAGTATTTTCAAGCAAACAGTAATACAGTGAACAAAAATTATACAACCCATACCTCAATCCCATGACATTTATAAAATGAAAGAGTTCAAACAGCAACAACGTAACAACATATCCCACACGAATCAATACAACAAATAATTTCGAAAACAAATGGAGAAAATATTTTAGAAATAGCACTGCTACCTCTCAGTTGTACCGTCAGCAAATAGAACTTGCTTAGCATCTTCGTGTATACAGAATGGTAAGTCATTAATATATATTAATAACAGCAATGGACCCAAGACTGAACCTTGTGGGACACCATTTTTGATAACTGCCGAATAGTATTAATTGTTTCTTCTATATCATGTGAATTGCTTATTTCTTTTTTCTGCACTCTTCCATTTAAATATGATTTTAAACATTTTTGTGCCACTTATATCACAACATCTAATCTTATCTAAAAGAATACCACGATTTACACAAACAATAGCCTTTGAGAGATCACAAAAAATCCCACTGGGTGATGTCCGGTTAATCAAAGCATTTAATATTTTATCAGTGAAGGTATATGTAGTATTTTCAACATACAAACCCATGCCAAAGGAGGACTCTAACCCACTACAGTGAGCAGTGGCGCGCTCTGCAGCAAGGCGCCTTAGAGCGCTCAGCCACCCCACCGCGTTTATCGGTCTGTCCTTTTCCCACTAGACAAGGCGAGAAGAAAGGGAGGAAATAAGAAGTACCTTTATCCACTCTCTGTAAGGCAGCAAGCAAAGCTGCAGTCGTGTACCTCGTTCTTTGTCAGACTCTGAACAGGAGGGCGGGGCAGCGTGTATTCCGAGAAGACTTTAGCGGGAACAAGTTCTGAGACGCGTAGAAAACGAAGAAAAGGGTCAGAGAGCCGTTCAGAGAGGACATAACGAGAGAGGCGGCAGCCCTGAGCAGTGCATTGCGCCGCCGGGGCGCGGGCAGCAGAGTTGCGGAAGTCCGCGCGCAACTTCAGAACTGCCGCCAAAGAGGTTAACTAAAGGTGCGCGCGGCCGGCCCGCTGCATCTTAAGGGGAAACTTTCCTCCGCGGCGCCATTGAGCGCGCCGGCCGTCATTCAGCGCCGTAAACGAGTCCATTCGCTACTTTCTGCTGCCGCGCCAGAGATGAGACTCGCGCTCCAAAGATCTCCACCACCCGGCAGGGCTGCCAACTGATACTTCCAGCTCCTTGACGACGAAGGCGTCTGAAAAGGTTCCTGACTCTTGCTGCCGATACGATTCCCAATGAATAAAACTCCTTGCTTGTTTCTTTAATAGATGTTCGTTCAAATAAATCTATCTTTTCGTACTATAATTACCATTAGTAATCCACCTCTCAGTGCACAAAAAGGGGCGAGTATAACATATGTTGTCCATTCTGTCGCCTTTATCAAATGTTTGTCAAGCTTAAGAGACTTGACTGCGGGGTCCATCAGCCCCTTAACTTACAAACTGCTTATGAACTACATTACACCAAAGACGAAACAAACATCCGTGCTCGATGGGGATTCGA
The DNA here is from genome assembly GCA_026315105.1 of Locusta migratoria. Taxonomy (NCBI): domain Eukaryota; kingdom Metazoa; phylum Arthropoda; class Insecta; order Orthoptera; family Acrididae; genus Locusta; species Locusta migratoria. The sequence continues at coordinate 47,488,659 of CM048750.1, read as the reverse complement.
ACCCCCGACTGTAGCGGCCGTGCAGACTGTGACTGACGCACCGCAGACCGCTCGGCCACTGCGGCCGGCTCGCCTTTTTCCTCTTCAGTCCCACTGCCAAGGTTAATTTAAAATTTTGAAAATGTCAGTATAGGCATCATATTTCCCTCTCTTCAAATGTGGAAAATTTTCTTTTTTTTTTTAATGTTGTACCTCGGGTTTTTAATCATAAACATATTTCATAAATTTTCTTAAAGAAAAATACTGTATTTAAGGGTAAAATAAATTACAGTATGTTGTATATGTACAACCTACATATTTTATTTACAATAAGAAATTTTACAATACATATTGACAAGTACTTATTCCTGCCAGATGGTTTTGTATGAGTCTGCATGACAAATTTAATCCCAACATGATGCAAAATTCCTGATGCGATTGGTTTGAAAGTAAGTGATCTAGTCTGAACAGATTTGAGGTTTGTCTAATATGCCCCTCAGAATTCAAGTGAAAGATTCCAAGTGTCCTTTGGGTCCACTGGAATCTGTTTCCTCTCCAGACATGCGGCAATGTTAGGCATGCTAAAAAAGTAACGAACAAACTATTGATAGACACCAAACCTAAATATTTCTTAAAATTAGATGTAAAGATTTACACATTTTGTTACAAGTAAAGAAAGAAACAAAAATACATTTCTTCAAAGTATAGCGATACCAACCAAACAGCTCTTACGTCAAAACTCTTATGGATATTTTAAATATCACCATTCGTTACATCTTCAATGTTTTGAGACTGAATTTCGTTGGGAGCATCACGTAGGGACTCCGAATTCGTGCACTGTCGATTACAGTAAATAAGTCATCCTCGGATACAGAATTTGAATATTGTGCAACACTTCCATTTAGGATGCGTGATATCTCTGCATCACTTAGCACATGAGCCGCCAAAATATGGTACATTATGAAGTACAGAGCTACTGTAAAAATGCAGACTAAGTACCAAAGATGTGTACTATGAAAACTTCAACATTTATTGACCAGAAAAATTTAAATAATTGACATTTCACTCACTACAACAAAGATAAAGACATAAAGCTTTATGTAATATTTATTTGTTACTTGCTGTCATAACGACGCTGCCGGGCTGCCAGCTTCAGTAACATCAAACTTCTGATCGTGTAGCTGCAGAAGTACTGCTGCAAGGGCTATGCAAGTGGCGTCGTATGAAAGCACGAAGGTACACGATTGTACACTCGAGGTCTGAGCACATAAAATACGCCACAGACAGAGAAAACAGTTTACAAACCAAGGTACACATATGAGGACATACACACTGAAGAGTTAAGACATTTTGTATATACTTTGTGTGCCCTTGATAAATTGTTATATTACCGTAATATGTGGCAACGGAATCATAAATTTACTATTATTTCTATTATTATTTTGCTTTGGATATGCCAGTTGCCTTACAGTACTACACATATTCAAAGCGGGAAACTAAAGTAACATAAAAATGTAACAAAACATTATTCATTATAAATTTGGTGATACATATTACATTACTTATGAACCTATAGTGCATACATGCACAATTTGTCAAAATAACAATTAAAGAGAAACACTTCAATTACAAAGCCAAGAAATGGCAGTGTCTCTCTGTCTATGCAGATACTGTAGTGAACAATGGAGAGCCATGAATTTCACACTCAGCTATGTGCTGCATCGTCTGTATTTCGTCGCAGTCACAGTGAGGGTCGTCCACGTAGCCCCGCTTGGCCATCAGCTCGTTGCTCCGTCCAACACCGGTTCTCATTCTGTTTATTGCCATTTCGAGGGTGGTTGAAGCCAGGAACACGATCAGCTGGCTTCTTAATGAGGTGTTAACATTAGTTTGCTGCCATAGGTGTTTCCATTCTGCTACGGTGTCCCGATTGTTCCAGCAGTGGTTCCAGAAGGGATTTCTTGATTTTAATCGTGCCGGGCCATGTAGATCAGAGTGTATTGGAAGTGTGATGTCACCAGCAACTTTTTTGCATTTCTCTTTGGATTGCGTGTTGGCTGCGGAGTGACGCAGGTTCAATGTTTGCCAGCAAAAAGAGCCATGGTGCTGGGGTAGATCTAACTGTTCCAGTTGTTCACAAGGTGTGATTTAGGTGAACATCTACTTTGCTGGACGTGCGGACTGTTTGGCCATACAGGCGCACAGTATTCTGCAACACAGTAGAGTAGAGTTATGGAGGAAATGTGAAGTGTCGTAGCATTGCTTCCCCAGGGAGAACCTGAGAGATTCTGGATAATATGCCTGCGAGTTTTTGACTGACATCATGTAGGGGATCTTTGATTTTAGGCTGCGGTCCACTTTAACACCCAGTTATTTTGGTGCTCTTTCATGTCTTATATTCTGGACCGCTACATTTAAGCACAGCTCAATTTCTGCTTGTTTGTACGAAATTATAAAACGTATATACTTAAGCAAATTGTATGTTTATGTATAATAATATTACGATAACACTATAACCACGCATGACATACCAGATGATGCTGTTAATATCTTGTTAATTGGTTAATTGGTTAATTTCATTTATATCAATGTAACAGGCCCAATTGTATAATAACTATATCATCGTGCCTTCCTAAACCCGTATAGCGCCACATTTGTGGCAAATTTCATTTTTGTAGCACTACTCTTGTCTTTTAACCTGAAAAATATATTTTGTTAATCACGACAGAATATACTTTACTTTTTCACTTACTAAATTACATTGTCATTAAAATAAGTCAAGCAATATTTTTCGTTGAATTATGAAGATGCTAATGACACACACACACACACAGAGTTCAGCAATTTGAAAGCTATAATAGTGATCCAGTTTAAACTTGTTGCCTGACACAGTTAAATCAGAAAAATGTATAGAGGAAAGTACCCAAAAGTGGAACCACATTTTTTCTTTGGCTCATAAAAAATAGAAAATATATGTTACTTACGTAATAATGTTATTGACCACTTACATTTTGCTCATGGAAAATTTAAATACAAGTGTTTATTTTTTTTTTTTTTTTTAAAAAAAGCTTTTTTTAATACCTTGTATTATTTGTGTTTGGAAAGAAGTTGCCAAACGTGAGAAGTAGCTATTAAACGATTAAGAACACAGTCTGGTTTTAACATATATATATATATATATATATATGTATGTATGTATTTCAACAATTGCAGGTTTTACTGTTACAAAAAGGTGCACAAATGCATATCAAGTGTGCCGTGATGTAATTAATAAAATTTTTTGTATAAATACTATTTAAAATGGTTATAATATTTAAAACAAACAATGAAAGTGAAATGTTTATTGCAGGTAGGATCGCGAACTCTTGATTCGCATGTCAATCAGACATGCTACTGCCTAAGCTGTTTCATCATATTGCTGAGTAGGACTCATGACAATTGCATTAGACATATATAAGTTGCGTTCAAGCTTTAAACGACTTTTTCACCGAATTTTCTGTATATTAAGCTTTAAAAACAATATCAATGGATACCCTTGACGTATTAACATAGGAATTCTCATCTCAATAAATCAATGACGACGCCCAGCATTCACAGCCTTATATTTTACTCGTCTAGTGCCTCATTAGGGAAATTAGAATATATTATTTGCCGTTATTAAACCACTTCTAAAACAAAACAATAGTTTTGAGAGAAAATTATGTGAACTGAATCGGATAACTTTCCTACATTATGAGAACTTTTCAATAACATTTTTGAATTTTTGAATTCATTTAGACGACATAGAAAGGAAAAGATGTTGCTAATTACTGGGCTAAAGTAAACAAAACAGTACTTTAGTATTTTGTTTAATACCATGTTATATCCATTAATCAATCTCCTTCCTTTTAATATGATAAAGATTTATTTCAGGACCTTTAGCTAGTAATTTTCTAAAAGAATTGTACAATTCTGCTTATTTAATCTCCGATTTTCAGGAAGTGATTAAATATTGTACATATATTCGAAATTTTCAGTAATAGAAATATTTCAGAGTGTAGTTTTCTAAAAGAATTGTATGGTACTGGTTATTTCAGCTCCGATTTCTGGGAAGTGATAAAATACTGACCTTATTCTATAAAGTGAACATGCAACCCTCTCTAGCTTGAGCAGGAATATTTTGAATCCAGGAGTCGGCGGAGCCTATAATCAACAACAATCATAAGTTTTCTTCCACTAAATTAAACCGTGCATAACATTGAAACATCTTTTCATTCTGCGTTTAAGATTCATCGATGGACTAAAATGGAATGCCGTTTTTCACTTATGTGAACAGTTACGCCACGGTGGAGTAGCCGCGCGGTCTAAAGCGTCTCGCTGCGGAGCGCGCGGTTGCTCGCCGTGGAGGTTCGAGTCCTCCCTAGGGCATGGGTGTGTGTGTTGTCCTTAAGTTAGTTTATCTTAGTTTAAGTAGTTTGTAAGTTAGGAACTGATGACTACGCAGTTTGGTCCGATAGATTTACAAACATTTGAACATATTTGATTTGCACTGCGTTTACTATTTTTTTCCCATTCCATTCTGTGCGAGACATATTCACAGATAGGAGAAACTGCTGACTGTCGATGCATTCCACAAACATGGACATAGTGGCAGTGGCAGGGAGAGAATGGCCACGAGTGATAACGCTGTGATTGGTTGAGTGTCCAGGACGCCATGTTTTTACCAAACTTGGCCAGCTTTGTTTATGTGTGAATAACTAAAATGTGCGCTTCTGTGCTGTAGAGAGTCTTAAATGTTTCTGCAAGGACGTAGCCAAAGGAGGGGTCTTGGGGGTCCGAACACCCCCCCCCTCATCACCTAAACGATAAAATACTTCTGAAACTGCTAAGGATAACACACACAACGATGCCCGATGGGGGACTCGAACCTTCAAAGGGACGAAATGAAATAAGACACGACCTAGCTACCGTGTAGTTAAACTGAATGATATGTCATACGACGAAAAATGGATACGCACTATCGACAGTCAACAATGCCATCTATAGATTTTAATTATCGATAACAGCATCGGCTATTGCCCAGTCCTCCTTTAGCCATTGTTCATTGCTGGCTTTATTCCGTTATTGCTGTGTTAGGCACCACAGTTCTTACTTGCAGTAGAATGTAAGGTAACAGCTGCCGTTTATTTCTTTTGTGCTGTTAAGAGTTTCCAATTATGTATAAGTCCATAAGAAGAAAAAAGGGAAAAGCCGACTTTCACCCATAGCGATAGAGGAACCATTACCCCTTGAATTCCTAACAAGAAAGATTTCGAGCTTTAATTTGATATCGTTAAAAATAATATAATGTATTAAAAAAGAAAAGCACCTTTTAAACAGCTCAAGAAATGCCACTTAGGTAAGTCCTGAAATCCAGAACGGCATTATAAATACACGTGGCAAATTGATTCAAAACAAATTAGTAAAAGACATCAAAAGTGCTGAATGTTTTCCTGTTATTGGAGATGAAACACTTAATGTGTCCGGACAGCAGCAGTTTTCACTATGCGTAAGATATGTAAAAGAAGAATAATTCAACCTTCCTGTACTATGGGAAGATTTTGTTACCTTTTCCCCACTAAACGATCTGTGTGCGGAGAATGTTTCTGCCAAAATTATTGATTCAAGTACTGCATCGACACTTCTAACTGCTATGGAAAGATGAAACTTTACAGTGGCTTTGCTAGTTATTGAAAATGTTTTCAGGTATTCCATATACCGGCGCACTCTCAGGGAAGATTGCCCGCATTTTGAGAAAACACCAGGTTGGAACTGTTTTTTGTCCGCCGAATAAAATTCGTGCACTGGTAGGGAGCGCTAAAGATGATCTCGGTTTGAGGAAGGCGGGCGTGTACCAGATTCCGTGTCAGTGTGGAAAATCATATATTGGACAGACGATGCGTACCGTCGAGGATCGATGCGTTGAACACCAGAGGCACACACGATTGATGTATCCGAGCAAGTCGGCGGTCGCTGAACATTGTTTGTCGGAGAATCACGCCATGGAGTATGAACACACTAGGATTCTGGTACAGACGTCGAGATACTGGGACTGCGTCGTTAGAGAGGCCATTGAAATTCGCACAAGTGACGACCTCATAAACCGTGACTCTGGCTATAATCTTAGCAAAGCTTGGGAACCAGCGATTGGGTTAATTAAGAGTAAATCTAGCAAACGTAACGAAGTGACGACCACGGCGGACAGAGCCCTCACACCGACGTCTTCTCAGACGCCGGCGCAATCGGTTCCACTGCGCGGCCGCGGCGCGGGGCGCGGACCGCGGAGGGGTCGCCCCGCGGGCCGAGGGTATTTAAATGGCCCGCTACCGGGCTAGAACCCAGTTCCCTTCGAGCAGCCGTAGCGTGCGGATCTCCGTGCCGGCGCGTTTCCAGGAGCTCAGTCCGTCAGTTCACCTGATGATGGCGACATGTTTGATCGCCGAAATATTGTGCCCGTTGGACACTATAGACCGGCAGTACACCCGTGGATATTTTGATCATCAAATACGCCGGGAGAAACTGAAGAATCACAAAGAGAAGCTTGATAAACATTATGGTGACTCTGCCCCTTCGATTACAACAGTTTATTCAGAATTTCCGGAGTGGCCATATGGGCACAACTGACGCTGAACATGATGGACGCACTGTGAAGAATATGACTCCAGAAATCATTGATAAAATCCATGTTATTGTTGATGGATGACAGAAGAGGCTTGTGAAGTGATGAAACATGGATACATCAGTATAATCCTGAGTCCAAAGAACAATCAAAACAATGGCTTACCAATGGAGAATCTGCACCAAAAACGGCGAAGACCGGACCTTCAGCCGGAAAGTTTATGGCGACGGTCTTTTGGGATTCGCATAAATAAATAAATTCGCAAGAGATAATCCATATTGGGTATCTGGAACAGGGTAAAACTAATAGAGGTGAATATTATTCATCGTCATTGGACCGTATGAAAACCGAGCTGCCGGCGATTGGCCCACAAAAAAGTCCTTTTCCATCACGAAAATGCACCAGCACACACATCAGCAGTTTTGGTCACAAAATTATTGGAAATAGGATTCCACCTCATTTCATAACCCGTCTATTCTCCAGACGTGGCTCTCTCGGACTACTATTTGTTGCCCAATTTGAAGAAATAGCGGGCAGGACGAAGATTTGTTTCAAAGGAGGATGTGATTGCAGAAACTAATAGCCATTTTGCAGGCTTGGAAATTCCTATTATTCGGAAGGGATCGACAATTTAGAACAAAGGTGGACGAACAAGGAGACTATGTAGAAAAGGTTTTCCCCATACAGGTCTCTTCGGAGGTTGTACTTTTCATTATAGGAATTTGTTATAAGATCGACAGGAACAAAGGTAAATTTATTTATATGGGGGCGGAAGGGGATAAGAGTTTTTACTAACTTCAGCGATGAATGTTCGCCAAAAATGTGAAATATCATAATTTGCTTTGAGATTCATCGCTTATTCTTATTCGTTCAAATGTTTGTAAATCTATCGGACCAAACCGCGTGGTCATCAGTCCGTAGCTTACAAACTACTTAAACCTAGGTAAACTAACCTACGGACAAACACATACACCCATGCCCCAGGGAGGACTCGAACCTCCATGGCTAGCAACCGCGCGCTCCGCAGCGAGGTGCTTTAGACCGCTCACCTACTCCACCGCGGCATTCTTATTCGTCAACTGCTAATTGCCGATGTTTCTAGAACATTCTGAAATATTATCAAATGGAACAACTTCCTGATGTTCTGCAAAACTTTTTTATTGGTCACAAACCGGCTTTCGGCTTCTTAGGCCATCATCAGGTGACAACTGAATATACTACACATGTTTTCAAAGATGTTAAGATTTACAAAGATGTTATCACAGACAATCGATACTTCACAGGAAAGTACATCGCAAAAGCTTATTTATGAGACTTATTAACATTTATATAAAAATATAATAAATATGTGTAAAGAATCAAAACTAATAGGATTATTTTTGTTGAAATGGAAGGTTGAAAATAAAACTTATTTCAGTAGAGGTGTAGAGGGGAACTGGATCTGATCGTTTAATACTAAACTAGCATCCTGAGCCAAATGTTTATTGATTTCCAATACTTCCAGTAGTGTCATCTTTCTGCTTTTCTTCAGGGGATGTAGAATCTCACAGTTTACATCATAATCATGGCCTTCTCTGAGCAGATGTTCAGCAAAGGTTGAATCTGTCTTTTTTAACCTCCAGCTTCTCTCATGTTCTGATAATCTAATAGACTAAAGCAGAAAGATGACACTACTGGAAATATTGGAAATCAATAAACATTTGGCTCAGGATGCTAGTTTAGTATTAAACGATCAGATCCAGTTCCCCTCTACACCTCTACTGAAATAAGTTTTATTTTCAACCTTCCATTTCAACAAAAATAATCCTATTAGTTTTGATTCTTTACACATATTTATTATATTTTTATATAAATGTTAATAAGTCTCATAAATAAGCTTTTGCGATGAACTTTCCTGTGAAGTATCGATTGTCTGTGATAACATCTTTGTAAATCTTAACATCTTTGAAAACATGTGTAGTATATTCAGTTGTCACCTGATGATGGCCTAAGAAGCCGAAAGCCGGTTTGTGACCAATAAAAAAGTTTTGCAGAACATCAGGAAGTTGTTCCTTTTTGATATTATTATCATGTTCTGTCAAGTACCGACGGAAAAATCAATTAATTCTGAAATATGGCTATTAACATTCAGCAGTCTTAGGCAGTGCTTCACGAGCCTTTCATTTGCTATCAAATTTATTAGGCCTATATAAACATACATGAATTGCATTAATTTCAGCATTTCCAGTCGTGACATGAAGTCGTGAATGAGGTATGCACCCATATCAGTATTAATTGATAACCATTGCTATGAGGACGCTGTGTAAAATTATAGAGCCACAGTTAGTGATGTGGTCATGCATTTATTGACGCGTTTCGATAAAAATCATCTTCAGAATCATGGAAGGGGGTTTACATAATAAAATTGTACGGCGTCAAGGCCCTGCTGAACATTACTCAGGGCCTCGACGCCATACATTTTTATTATGTAAACCCCATTCCGTGATTCTGAAGGTAATTTTTATCGAAACGCGTCAATAAATGCATGACCACATCACTATCTGTGGCTCTATAATTTTACACAGCGTCCTAATAGCACTGGTTATCAATTAATAGTTTTCAGCATGTAGCGAGTATTAAACTAGAAGATCTGTTCGTCGCCATGCGTCAACCTTATCCATTGTTTTAATCGTCAAGTGACTATATTTCTGCTTGGCTCGCTATCGAAATACAAGTACCACGCGTGTCTCATGCATGTCCCCCTGGTAAAAACATGGCGAACACCGTAGGAGTTGCCTCTCTCTCCCTACATAGGCTCTCGCTTTTGTGCATCGACCACGGCCTCGTTGTCCGGCAGAATCGACCGACGTAAACACCGACCGTCAGAGCGGCCGCTCCGCTGGTGTTCGCCGTCGTTTCCTGCTGATTAGCTGGACACGGCGGACGGGGGCGCAACTGGCGAGACGGGCGGCGCCGCTTCAACGGCGAGAGCAGGCGTGAAATTGAATATGGAACGCGTGCGGCGGGATTAGGCGCGCGAGCGTGCGCGTGCACACGCGTGCGCCTGCAGCGCCGCGGCAGCGCAGCGGCAGGGCAGCACAGGCGCCGCGGGCGCCGCCATCCATCACTCGCGCCCGCTGAGCTGCTAAGCCGCGGCGGCCGCGCGCCGCGCCACCGTCGGCGACGCCAGCGCCGCCACTGTCCGCCGCGGCCGTGATGGATGATTAGCGCCACAATGGCGGCCGCTCTTAGCTGACCGGCGCGGGATTACGCCGCCCGTCTGCACAATGGCCGCCATTGTGCGCCGCGTGTTTATCTTTCGGGATTACCAGAATTTTCCGCGCCGCACTCGACACCCGTGCTTAGCGGCCGGACCCCAATATCTTTTTGTTTACAAATTGTTTACGCGTATATTGAGCAACACTGTAACGTGAAATTAAATGTGCGACGTTTCCCACCGCTCCCAATATACATTTGTCTTTCACTGCGCTACGTGTATATAAGTGGAAAGGTGGTCCTTTGTAAGGCTGATAACCTTGGCAGGGCCTGCCATGACGCAATAATTCCACCTGGCTTGCAAGATATATGGGACACACAAAATTCCCATAGACATCAAGAAGAATATAATAGCAACAACTTAAAAAAAGAACAGGTGTCACCATTACAGAATTATCAGTTTAATCCCGTGTAAAATATAAAACTTACAAAAATGAAACTCTCACGACGAAGTCTCTTGACTTGAAAAAGTTATCAGATCTCATGGAATACTAAGTCGGTTATATTAGTTAATGTTCAAGGGACCTTGTGCAAACCTTGTCGTAATATGTTATCGAATTAGTCATCATCTACCAACATTAATAACAACTATATCAATATTATACATAACATATAGAAAAATTGAAGTGTTTGTGCCGATATTAAACTTTGCAAGCCCAAACTACACATCGAAAGCGAATAGTGTTTGTATATGGTAGTATATATCAGTCTCCCATTGTGCATTATGGTGATAACGATAAGGGGATGGATGATATCGTAGTTGAAAGTTACCGACTTATATAAAATTCTACGTCTGAGAATCAATATTTTGGTCTTCAGCAAAAACTACACAATGGGGACTAACGATCTCTCTGTCCTGCTGTATACAAAGTTTCCTGTTGTACACCATAGTAGTTCCGTGGCAACAGCTACATGAGGGTGGAAGATATAGTGGTTGAAAGTCGTCTGCTTACATAAAATTCTGACTTTGGACACTATGATACCAAAAACGTTATATGCAGCGAAATCTGATGCACATTCTTCAGTTGTTTTTCTGCAACAAGTTACGGATCGAAAAAAATAAGTGCATATTGCAGTTTCAAAAATAAAACTAGCAAGATAGATGCCAAAGCGTAAGAAAGAAATTTCGCGTTTTCGATCAGTTCCTAAAAGACAGAAAACGGCACCCAAGAGTGAATCTAAAGACGATAGAAACTTGGAATTTGTAGACGTTGTTTATCTTACTGTGTAGATTTCAGCGATTTTTCGTTATTCCAATCTCTAAGAGGGTAAAATAGGGGTTAACGGGTTTTTAAAAATATATTGTTGTAAGGTAATTTTGATTGGAATTTTAAAAACACGTGATTAGATATTATTGGAAATTCAACCATTAAGCGGATGAAATAAGGGAAAATCTTTTAAGGCTGCTACTATTTTGATACTGGAAATACGAATATTTGGCTTTGGAACCATGATAATTCTGCTGTCAGTGGTGCAATTGGGGGTGGCAAGCGGTTTCAAAATACTCAATTAGGAAAGCGTTTTTAAAGGTAAATAAACGAAAAATTATATTTAGAAGTAGGAACAACCAATGCAGGCCAACCAGTTTACAGGTGCGAAGTTAGTTTAAATCTATAATAAATATGATTTGCCAATTACACCATAATAATATGACATCAGAATGAATATAATGATATGGTACTTGTAAATCGACGTAATGACATAAGTTATTTTTATTCCATTATATGACCAAACATAATCATATAAAGATGAAGTAAACTTACATTATGCATAAACTGTGAAACGTGTCCATAAAAATTATTTTCTAAGAAAATGTCCAATATTGTGCCTCCTGTTTTGTATCGAGTAACTTGCTTGCAAGAAAATGTATAATATCGCTTCTACTGTATGTATCGATATGTGTCCTTTATGAAGTTTCATCTTTGGCAAAGATCATGTATTGCATAGCATTGTACCTCGCACTGAGAGAGTGTGCTACTAGTGGTTCAGCTCGCTTAGAGAGCGGTTGGGTTGTGTGTATGGCTCCGATGTAGAGCAGAGACTGCTTTGCCAGCAAGTCAGAAGTTGTATTATGTAGGTAATGTAATGCTGATTATTAATAATAAGTAGCTTAAACTTTCTTTCATGTTTCATTTACGTAGTTAGAAAACTAACCTACTTCCTTCATTTGATAATTAATTATTAGTGGATTTAAAGTGCAGTATTGATGTGAATAATATTGTTGAACGGATTTCATTACTGGTGCTATAGTAAATGATAGTTAATTGACTATGATACTAAATTGATACTAAATTTCAATAATTGGAAACTGATCTGCATAAAATTCTCACAGTCAAGCATTAAGAAAGTGATTTGTGTTTTTTTTTTAATATCTTTCTCGCAGTCAAAATTTTTGAGTATAGTCAGTGTGTTTCAAAAGGCTACATGTCACAGTTGTTTTGTTAAAAACGTCCGTTGCGCACATAATCAGTTTCATGCACTGTTTCTCACTTAATAGCATATACATCAGTATCAGGGCCATAATTAAACCAAATTGCTGTGTCAAGGAACAATTTGTTGTCTGATCTAACGATAGGTTCAACATCCACACAACACACGTACAGCTTTTATCTGGCGACCCTGCCAGGATAGTTCACAAACAGGATCGTGACGTAGTTAGATACGTAGCCTTATTTAAGCTAGTTTGTCTTTTCCACTAACCAACTTATCTTTTGGCTCTTAATTTAATTTTTGTAGCACCATCCTTTGTTATAGCAACAGTAGCATAGTAATTGTTTCTGTAGTTTGTTACTTACCATTCTTGATAGTGTGTAGCATTGTTTATAGTAGATTAATTGAATATACAAATAATTGCATTACTACTGAACAAGTCTCTCTTTTATATTGTCTGATGTTTGTTGTGATGAAAGTTCTAGTATCGCGGAACTCGTGTGATAATTAACGGTTCGCGTAATCTCGATTGTGATTGTATGTTGCGCTAGCCCGATTCAGCCTATTGTTCTCTCATAATTACTGTGTGTGATTTTCAAAAAATATGCAGTAGGTGAAAATAAATATTATTAGTCACTTTACTGCAAAATTCTGTTAACAATGTCGAAGAATAGGAGAGTCCGCGCTGATGCTAAATCTGCTTCCGAAAATGAGACCTCGAATGATGCAAGGAGAGAAGCTGAATTTTTACAAGAGTCTTCTCACTGCACTGATACAAATACGACAGTAAATACCGTGTCCGAAAATGCGGAACAGATTAGTTCAGGAATAGACAATATGGATAATGATACAGTACAGGATTCGACAATACAGAATTCCAATTCTTGTAACGTGGTTGCGGAAAATAATGCATCGGTTCCGCCTAGCTCTGCTACAAAAAATACTTGTGCGACGGCTATGGAAAACGTATTACCAAATGATTTCATGCAAATTTTATTGTCACAGCTCTCTAAATTAAATGAGAATAGTCAATTACAATCTCAGGAATCTCAGAAATTAGGTGAAAAACTTGAGGAACAATCTCAGAAATTAAATGAAAAACTTGAGAAACAAGGTAAAAAACTTGAGAAAATAGAACAGACGTGCGATTCGAGGTTTGTGAGTATTCAAAGTAGTTTTAATAAAATAAATGAGGACAACAATCGGTTCAGGGAACAACTGATCAATACTTTCAAACGTGAATCTCAGCAAATAAGACAAGATATTCGCGACGAGATTAACCCGGTAGTGGAAAGTCTTGCGTCACGAGTGGAAAATATGGAAAGCTTTGCGTCACGAGTGGAAAATATGGAAAGCTTTGCGTCACGAGTCGAAAATATGGAAACTACTGAACTCACTCAATTGAAGCAACAGAGTAATCTATTTGATGAAAAGTTGCAGAACTTCCAGTCACTTACGACGGAACAGATCAATAAAATTAATAAACAGTTTGAGGATATTACTGTTAAAATTACCCAAATCAGTGATAACAGTGACAAAAGTTCTGATGTAACGATTCCTACCCCGTTTAATGAAACTAATGAATATCTCGCCCTTGACCGTTTCAAACAAGGTCAAATGACCATTAATCAGCAATACAAGGCTGAGGTCAGAAAATTAGATGATCGCGTGGCGCGAATAGAGAGGAAATTTGACCACACTTATGGAAATGCATACGAAGACGTAGAAGAAAATTTGAACGAAAATGACAATGATGATTCGACTCAAGTAGGTCGCTTGGTACGTGAACGAAGTGTACCTCATAGCAACAACAATGAAGACGCGGTGCGTAGTTTACGCTCACTTACACCGCACAGGCGAAGTGAAGCGTTTGACTACAAGCATTTCTCTTTACTTGAAGTGTTTGCTCAATCCGGGATTACTGTCAACTTAGAGAAGTCACAGTTTGGTCGTTCTCAGATTAAATTTTTAGGGCACATTATTTCTAAAGATGGGATCCAGCCCGACCCCGAAAAGTTAGAGGCGATAATGAAAATGCCTGTTCCCACCACTAAACGCCAATTAAGAGCTTTCTTGGGTTTAATTAATTTCTATCGGCGTTTTATAAATTTGAAAGACCTAACTACTCCCAGATTATATGAATTAACTGGAAAGAATACTGTTTGGTTCTGGGATGAAGCTGCCCAAAGAGAATTTCTTTGCTTAAAAGATGCGCTCCTTCACGCACCTATTCTGCACCACCCAGATTTATCTAAGAACTTTTGCATTTCTACCGATAGTTCAAAATTCGGACTTGGCGTTCACGTGTTTCAAGAGGATGAAGAAAATGGCATTGCCACACAGAGAACCATTGCATTTGCTAGTCGCATATTATCCAAGTCAGAGCGGAACTATTCCGTCACTGAGCTTGAAGCTTTGGCAGTAGTTTGGGCATTCGAAAAATTCCGTTATTTCTTGTTTGGCAGACACACTAAAGTTTACACGGATCACCGTGCACTTCAATTCCTCATGTCGGCAAAACTTAACCATGATAGACTTAGACGATGGGCTTTGTTCCTTCAAGAATTCGATTTCTCTGTAATTTACATTCCTGGTGAACAAAACGTCGTTGCAGACTCGCTATCTCGTTCGCCTGTTGGGCTCATCAAGGCGACGGAAGAGGCATACTTAGAAAATAACTTTACTATCCTCTATATGCAGCAAGTTGCTTTCGAAAATTACATATCTGCCACATTTTCTGACATTGCTAAAGAACAAGATAAAGATCCAATCTGGCGAGATATTAAAATAAAATGGCACGATAAATATAATGTTTCCATCAGACAATTTTACATTATCCATAATAACATTCTCTTCAAACGTAAAGCCCCTGACAGTCAATTTTGGTTAGTGTGTGTTCCGGAGGAATCCGTGAACAAATTGATTTGGTATATTCATCTCAGTTACGGACACTATGGTGCCAAGAAGTGCTTCGCGAAATTACGCGACTCTTGTTACTTCATTAACATGGAGAAACGTATACGCAATGTGTTATCTCGATGCAAATTGTGTCAGAAAGCAAAGCCGCCGACCATATCGCATTCTGCTCCACTTTTTCCGATTATACCTTCAAAATTAAAGCAGTTAGCAGCCGTTGACCTGTAGTTCCGAGAACTAACAATGGTTTCTCTTTTGTTTTCGTTGCTATTGAGCTCACATCAAAATTTGTATCTTTTACTCCGCTCCGCCGTGCCACGGCGAAGACAGTAACTAACGCCTTTGTCAAAAACTTCCTGAAAGATGTTGGCCATATAGATAAAGTCATCTCCGATAACGGACCTCAATTCCGTTCTCATGATTGGGCACGGATGTTGCGGCGCAGAAACATCAAACCTGTGTTCATATCACTTTATCATGCTGCCTATAACCCTTGTGAACGAGTGATGAAAGAGCTTGGAAAACTTTGTAGGCTGTATTGCTACCGACGACATAACACGTGGGATAGATATCTTCTGTCATTTCAAAATATTATAAATGAACTTCCTAATGATTCTACAGGTCTTTCACCAATTCTGGTTCTGAAAAACAAGCAACCTCCCGACCGTATCAAGGAATTGATACCTTTTCCTAAACACAGAAGACTACGTCATCATGAGATCATTGAATTGGCGCTTAAAAACATTAAGAAAGCAGCTGAAAAAAGGAAACGCTCTCAACGTAATTGTTATGCTAAGCAACTCTATGTAGAACAAAAGGTATTAATTAGATCCCACCACTTATCCCACAAGGGAAGATCTATGATTCACAAATTCTTCTTACTGTACAATGGTCCGTATCGAATCAAACGTATCATCCACGACAACGTCGTTGAGGTAGAAACTTTAAAGACGCACAAGTCGAAAGGCATACACCACATGTCCAATATTAAAATTTTCAAGGCATAAAATGTGGTAGAGAGTCCATTAATCTGTTTTGGACACACCAAGTGGCGATTGGTGCCCCGTTCTCGAGCTGAGTGTCACTATTCTTCCGCTTTTCCTTAGTGCGCTCTATCTACATCTTTTTCTCACTGTTACTTTTCTCTAACTCTGAATACTTATGCTCTGTGCTACGCTGGGATATTGTTCTACAAAACTATGACTATCTTGCAATTTACATATAACGAGCTCTGTGGCTGTGCAAGACAAATAAAATTAATGGAAATTTTTGATTGAGTAACCTAATTAAGTTATAATGTTTCAGAAAATATCAGATTTCTCTTCTGTATTACTAATTGCATAACTTACGAACTTCGGAGCGAGTGAAGAAGATTTTGACTTGACATAAGCATTTCGTAAGCCAATTATGAGTAAGGCAATACACAATATGTCATGGTGGTCTTTAAAATGCACTATTGTTTATGGATAAATGATGGTAAGGAAGGTATTGGTAACAGTCAAAGATGTTTGATAAATGTAATTATGTGGACGAGAGTATACAATGATTATGAAGCAATTATGAGGAGAATCGCTCTGTTGCTAATGATGCTATGCTCTGTTCTTTTCTTATGTGCCTACTCGCACTGCGCTTTTGTGTTTTCTCTTTGTGCTTATGTGCACCATTTTGTATGTTGATGCATTGTGCCTTCAATGGCATGTGTGATTGGTGAGAATCATATCCTTCTGATGCTCAGTAATTATTTGTAATTATGTGTAATGAATATCTCTAATTATGCTTGCAGCTATGCTTATTGCTCTTGTAATCAAAGCTTACCGCTATGCTCACTAATTATATACCTAAGCCCTACCACTATACTAATTAATTTTATAATGAAGCTCATGAAAATGTATGGTTATGCTTATACGTTGCACACAGCCATCTCTCTTGCGAACTTGCAGTTTTGCCATAAACTACGCCTAGTTAAGTCTAGTTAATGCACAGAGATACTTTGCTTTTGCTTATTGCTATCTTCAAAATTTTATTGATGAACTTGTTGATGAAAATCTGCAGCTATGCCTAACAAATAGTTACGTCTGTGTTTATGTTATCGGATGATTTACTGTGATGTACATCTATTACTGTGCCAAAATTTGCCTTAATTGTTTTGTCTGACCCTACTGCTGACTCAGACAGACACAGACATGACCTGATGACTTGAACCTCTTTTGATATTCTCACGAAACTACCCTGATGTGTTATACCTCAAGGCAATGAAATATGTAACTCAGTTCAGACAAAAGCCTGGCCATGGCAACATATGTAATTTAATTGTTATAATTTGGTGGTAATGCAATCCCCACCATAGTGATGTATGTCAATTTAATTGACTAGTGGTAATTGGAATGTCAAGTTATTTGAAGTGGCTTCACGTTATTTGCTCTAATTATGACAACAAATTTACTTTACATGACCTAATGCCAAATTGATGACAAGCACCCTGAATGTATTTCATACGATTATGTGTTTGTAAAGTAATATGTACATAGTATGTAAAGCCTTATGCCTATATGAAATGACACTAATTTTGTAGATACTCTAGTATAAGAATTAAATTACTCATTACTATTCAAATGTATCCGTCTTCAAGACACTACTTGTAATGTAAAAATATGGTTTAATAATCAACGACTTTTCTTTCAGTGTAAACTGAAATATCATGACTATGTTACTAATTTGTGTGTAAAATGCTTTATTTCATGTACTTTGGACACGCATGGGAACTGGCGATTTCGCACACGAGATTCCATAATGCACACAGAACAATGGACGTGTTATTATACACCACTGATTTTGGGCCTTTTAATGAAGATGTTTTTTGGATGATGTTTGGCCACATAGTACTGTCCATTGCAGCCTTGGCCAACCACCATAATTTTGCTCTAATTTTGGCTATGCTGATGCAGTCTGCTAGTAGCCCCGTTGGTTGTCGAATTGCATGGAGGAATACATCAGAACCTTTTCCCCATGACTTCAACTTCAATGCAACCAGCCAGCTCGCCTACAGTGTGGTGTAATCTTACAGTGTTTTGTGTTCGTGTGCAGACCTAAGATGAATGTTAGGGGATAATTGGCTAATCGTGTGCAGACCTAAAATGAATGTTAGGGAATAATTGGCTATTCGTGTGAAGACCTAAAATGAATGTTAGGAGCTAATGTGCTATTCGTGTGCTTATACTATTCAGTGCCTCCCATTACAAACATTGTCCACAGGTTCATTACAAGTGTTTAGGTATATTTCATGGTTCTTTTACATTGAGTGACCAAAATAAAATTGTGCTATTGATAGATAAATATGCTTTCAGAACTATAATGAGTCAATACACTTTAGTCAGAACTGTCATTGTAACTATTCGATTGACAAACGTAATATTGAAATCCTATTGTGCCGAAGCAGTGACATTATTTTGTACATGATCAGAAACCTATGTAGTTAAAAATTTTACATGTATGTTCTAGCATCCATGAAAGTATGGCATCTTAAATGCATCACAGAATACAAAATTGACACTTTATCTTATACTAAGTGCACTAAAAAATTTACATAGACTACATTGTGCACAAGATACGAATGTTCATTTTATGTTCCCAAAAATACTGATCTCTTGTACAAAATTTAGACGCATGGAACTTACACTACTGTGTGTATTACTTGTAATTACCTCATTTTCTTTAAAGAATGATGACATTAGTTAAACTACCTTTTGTAAAACTTTGTATATGTTCATGTTTATTATTGTATTTTTTTTCACTTGTCTATTACTTCTAGCTATCTCATTTTCTCCACTATATCATTTGTCAAACTATGTTCTCTGAAATTCTATATATACTTATGTTTATCATTATGTATATTTGTCATGTATTCCATTTATTGCTGATGTGCTGTACATTTTGACATTTGCTTATGCCTGTAACATCGTGTACCACTCCATGCATGACTTTTGATGGTACTGTCGTGTAAAATTGCATGTATTTATGACTGTCACATTTTTTTAAATTTTCTATGAACTTCATCTGTTGTTTTGATCTTGAATATCTTGTATAAAAATGTTTATCAGGTTTTAATATTTTTCATGTTATATTTTGGATGTCATTAATGGATTTTTGGACTTGAAATACAGTAATTTTGCTGGCTAGGCAATGCCATTGGCATCACCCACCCTACAAAATTTTAATAAGAAGGAGGGGGGTGATGAAACGTGTCCATAAAAAATTATTTTGTAAGAAAATGTCCAATATTGTGCCTCCTGTTTTGTATCGAGTAACTTGCTTGCAAGAAAATGTATAATATCGCTTCTACTGTATGTATCGATATGTGTCCTTTATGAAGTTTCATCTTTGGCAAAGATCATGTATTGCATAGCATTGTACCTCGCACTGAGAGAGTGTGCTACTAGTGGTTCAGCTCGCTTAGAGTGCGGTTGGGTTGTGTGTATGGCTCCGATGTAGAGCAGAGGCTGCTTTGCCAGCAAGTCAGAAGTTGTATTATGTAGGTAATGTAATGCTGATTATTAATAATAAGTAGCTTAAACTTTCTTTCATGTTTCATTTACGTAGTTAGAAAACTAACTTACTTCCTTCATTTGATAATTAATTATTAGTGGATTTAAAGTGCAGTATTGATGTGAATAATATTGTTGAACGGATTTCATTACTGGTGCTATAGTAAATGATGGTTAATTGACTATGATACTAAATTGATACTAAATTTCAATAATTAGAAACTGATCTGCATAAAATTCTCACAGTCAAGCATTAAGAAAGTGATTTGTGGTTTTTTTAATATCTTTCTCGCAGTCAAAATTTTTGAGTATAGTCAGTGTCTGTTTCAAAAGGCTACATGTCACAGTTGTTTTGTTAAAAACATCCGTTGCGCACATAATCAGTTTCATGCACTGTTTCTCACTTAATAGCATATACATCAGTATCAGGGCCATAATTAAACCAAATTGCTGTGTCAAGGAACAATTTGTTGTCTGATCTAACGATAGGTTCAACATCCACACAACACACGTACAGCTTTTAACTGCCATCCAGTCTGAAGTCAATATCTTTACTATATGTAGAAATAAAGACTGTAATATTGACATTGTTGCTATTAATGTTGGTAGATTACATATTAGGAAACAAATTATGATAAGGAGTTGAATACATGGTCCAACTTGGTTTACCATGAGATCTCAGAAGTTTATACTGTGGAAGGAATTCGTCACTAGGCTTGCTTTTTTGTGCATTTTATGTTTTCGATTAAATTTCATTCCATTTTGTAAGTAGTCCTCTTTCTCAGCTTGTGTAATATTTTTTGTGTACCAGCCTCAGATTGTCTTAAAACCTATTACCTGTATTTTGTATATCTAACAGGTTTTGATGCAACAATATTTGGGAAGTCTCGATTGTATGGTCTTTCCATTATCTTCATGTACAGTAATCTTTGGTGGATCATTATAAAAAGATCAACAAGTCTCTTTTATTTTGCATCAGTTTGTGAACTTCAGAAAATTCGGAAGTGTCAGGCAACATATAATTTCCTGTACAAATGAAAGTAAAAATTGCTATTTTGCATGGTGTTTATTGAATTTTAATTTTATTTGATAAAACAATCATTCAAATTTAAAATAAAAGAATGAAAATGGTTACATGTAATTGTACAAATCTTGCTTGTAGAATCCAATTACAGCTTAAGAGAATTACAGGGAAAAAATTATGTCTTCTTTCAGAAAAAAAAAATTAAGTCTCTGAGCGTTAATAATACTTATTTTGTGAGTGCTATTTTGTGAACTTGCATTGGTTCCAAACATCGGTACCCTCATTTTTATAAGCAGCAAATCAATATCTCCTATTTCTGGAAGGTCTATAGGCCTAATATTGCATCTTAGCCTCAGTATCACATTCGCAATTATTTTTATGCACTGCATAGAATTTTGGGACCATTTCGCTTGAGTTCATTACAGAATTTTATGGAAAACATTCTGGTCCGAGCTAGGTCACTTTTCTGCAAATGATGCTATATGGTGAGCAAATCCTATTTCTTTTGTTCCTGAACCTGATACATCTTCCATTCTTTCTGATTTCCATAAAGCTATTCACACCATCTGCCGCTGCACGATCCAGGTGTAGCATCATTCCAGCATCTACGGTCTTATTTGATTTTCCAACAAATTTTCTTTACATCTACATTTTTTTTTTTAAAAAAAAGATCATGTAGTGATACAGAGTTTGGCTAAAATACATAATTCTAAGTGTATACAGTGCAATAAATTACAAGTAAAATATAGGTACAGGATCACATGGACCAAATATTTTACTAAATTATGTATACATAACACAAGTTCTTAGATTTTTAAGTTCAGTCTGTTGATAGTTGAACCCTATAGGTATGATGGATGCCATTTATTGGTCACCGAAGGAGGAGAAAAATGTATGGCGGGGACAGAAAGGAAAGAACGTGAACAGCGATCGTGACACCCCCCAGAACCGCAGCTGCGGGAGCTGGGTTACCGTATTTGGTAAGAGAAGATGTTAACTTGGATGACTGGACGAGCTAAGAATGTTTGCGGCATAGCTCTGAAGTAGTTGTCCGCATCGATTCATAACGGACGGATCAGAGCATCCACAAGCAGTAGATAATCAGAAAGTTCCCGTCACAAGTCGAAGCTTGCAGTGGTGAATTGAGTGCAGGATACTCGAGGCAAAGGGTAGTGCTGAACTATATTACAAACTCCCATAGTCAGCACAGTATCAGTGGATTACAGAGCCGCGGTAGGGTTGAGCGAACCACAACCCAGCTGGTGTTACTCAGGCAGCGAAGAAAATTTAGATGATGCCAAAGCTGCCAAAGAGTAGGAAGACAAGACAACTGGGCGTCGAAAACGAGCCATAAAACCGGCAAGCCAAAATTAAATTGGTCAGTTCGTCATGAATGTTGAGTTCTGGATAGGCATGAACAGTACGACGACGACAACGGTGCATGGCGTGTCTTGGCGGCTGAAAACCGGAAGCCGTGGGTCAGTGCCCGTTAATGCGCCTTTTGTATAATTCTCGCAGTCAGTTCAGCAACACCAATACTAGATCAGCAAAATTAAGCCTGCTGCCCCCTTCCAATACGCTGATGACACCACTTTCCTGGCCTTAGCTCCCACCCTCACCTGTTCCAAACGCCTTCTCCGATAACACCTTGAGCTTTGCACCACTTGGTGCAACCAGTGGCTCCTGTCTATAAATCCTACCAAAATCCAGGCGACCATTGTAGGTCGCAACCCCCCTTCTTTCCTCCCCTCTCCCTGAGATTTGTACCCTACCTTCCATAACTGTCCCATCCACCTCACTCTCACCCTCAAATACCTGGGTCTGATCATAGATCGCACCCTCACCTGGACCTCGACTTACGCACCATCCAAGAAAAAGCCCACCTCCGCCTCCTCAAAGTCCTTGTTGCCCGAATCTCCGCTTGAACCCCTTCCACCATCCTCTATACGTACAAACAATTTTATTATTATCTCGTTTTCCTGGAAAAACTGAATCGCTGTCCCTCCATCCTTCTACAAGTCCCTAGAGATCCTGGAATGCCACGCCTCTGCCTCTCGTATCCCTTCCTACCCACCATCCCCCCTGCGGCTCCTTTATACCTCATCCCCTTCCCCCACCTTGTCCGCTTCGTTAATCACCTTCATCTCTGTTTCCTCTAACCCCCCCCCCACCCTATTGTCCATCCTCTCCTCGCTAATCCCGGCCCGTTGCCGCGCCATTACCATTGTATCCCTCCTGCTCTCCACTTGTCCAACCTCCTTTACCCTTTCCCATGTCAATTTCCGCACCATCCCTGACGATGCCCTCCGCCCAGATATCTATACTTCGTACCAGCTCTGATCCTCCCCTTCACCTTCTCACCATTTGGTCATTGATCGCACCAAGGGGGCCCCATTCCCCTTCTGGCCCCCTCCACCTCCCGCTCCTTATGGCGTCTGTGGACAGTCACCCGCTCCCTTTCCCCTGGCCCTATGGCCCCTCCTAGCCCCTCATCTGCTGCCCTCCCTCCTCTCACTTTTTCCCTTCCAATCTACACCCTTTACTTTTATAATCATTTGTGTGTGCATCACCTGTGTCTCCATCAGAGTTCAGTCATCAGTGTTTTGTGTTCCTTTGTAACAAAACTGCGAATGGCCATCCCGCAGCTGATGCCTGTGTATTTTTCATTGTAGAGTTTCTCCGATTTCGACGCCGTGCGACGTGTGGTCCCCAGAGTTACAGTTCGACCATTAATTGCCGCTGTAATCAGAGGGACACTCAATAAAGAGAGGTGCAGAACAGAACCCCATTCTGTTGAATATGGGATGGAGGGATTCGGGATGATCCATTTTCTAAAGAACGGGGTGTCAGAATGTTCCGAATGACAATTAGGACTATAGGGAGGATGTTATAAATAAAAACAGACGGTATCAAGTGATGACGATGGAAAATGCTGCACGGTTGGAAGACTTCAAGTAGGCCAGATTATCGGTGTTAGGGCGACCTTGATGGATACCATCCTAGGACGGAGCCATCACAATCGCGACACACCATGCGCACCATGTGGCAACTATCCATCTCCATTGTGCTCTCACCAGGTTTTATTGCTGGTATTGCGACGTTTTTCCGCTATTGCGACAGGAGGCCTCAATCTCTGCACAACGCTACGTAACAAAAATAGTTTGCTTGTGTTATGACTACTCTTGGCACGCAGCGCACATGCCTTGTACGTAAGTGGCGTTGCAGGAACTCGCACTCTCTCCAGATGCAGTTAAAGATGCCAAGCAGGTGTGCCGCGAATCCACTACGAGGTTTTCAAGTAAGTGGAAGCGTGTGCGGCCAAGCCTTGAAGCTTTGTAATATTCTAGTTATTATTTTGTATTTTTTAATATCATTTTACTTTTTTTTATTTTCTATATACATTTACTATCAGGGCAATGGGAAATGGAAAGATATCCTACTCGCTGTGGTCGTTTTGCAGTTTCAGGTGTTATGTGAGAAACGATAACCAAATTCATTGCTCCCGTTCTTTTAAGGTGCAAATGGCAGGCTGGTACTTCAAAGACCTTGAACTGAACATAGTACTCAGCAAAGTTTTCAGGAATTGCGTATGTGGCTATAGAAACTACTACATTCTTCGAAATCTCACGCACATACAAAGGGGTCTGGTATTTGTAAGGAGTCCCCTCTAAACCACAAAACAACAACAAATTGTAAGGATATCTGATCTTTGTTCACAGCTTGAATGGAGAGGTACGAAGTCCAATGCTAATCACGTACTATTCCCAGCACTCCTGCTTCCGTCTTTTGATGAAGTGGCGAATTTCGGCACTTAGCCATTTGTAGGCTATGAGTTGCTCCGTATAGTCTCTGTTACAATGTAAATATCTACTTCTTGTTTCATTAGTTGTCTTAATTTTATAATTTTCTAGTTTTACTGGAAAATTTCAGCAGGCAATACTGACTATCTGCTAAGCCAATTGTATACTTAGCTTTTACGTGTTACTTGTGATAGTTTGGAATAGTATTTCTTGTTATTAACAAAGAGAATCTAACTGGAATTTTCATTTTGTGGGACTATCCCTTCTTTCATAAACTGGGTTTTCTCTTCGTATTGAAACATCCATTTTTCACTCATTTTAACGTATTCACGTGGCTCTTAACATCTAATTTAAGCAACTATATATGGTTTCGTCAAATAAAACGTACCAAATAAAAGGTTAATAATGCTATTCAAATATTCCACTAAAATTCAAAATGTTTCCGCCTCGTATGTATATTGGAAGGTATTGATACATTATAAGCAGGAAGGTATTGTGACGAACATGCCCAAACATCGCGATGGAAACCATTCAATTTACTCACCAGGTACAACGAAGGGGTCAGAAACTTTCCTGGAGCGGATACATGCGAAAATTTAGGGATGGCTATGAAGCGAGCATAGAATCAAGTGACAGTAAAACACTATTATTTTTCTTCCTCTTTCGTTGATGCTCTCGTAAACTTTCCGATGACTGGGTTACTCATTGCAATCGTACACTTTCATATCCCATTTTCCATTACTTGTTCTTATAAGCACTAGTAAGCTTTAGCTTGTTATTATAGTAGATTGAATATCCGCCTGGTTTTTGTGACAACTGAAAGATGGCCTTTTAGCGCACAAATTTCACGGAATGTACGCTCACCGAGTGTAGGCCCATCAATTTTCTCCGAATGTCACAAGATGAATCATTAATGCGGCAACGCGCAGACATTAACGAATTATGTCCATTTGCTCTGTATATTTGATGCGCTAAAAGGTTCGGTAAACGCCTTTTTCTTTGTGGAAGTTCGATCGTTATGGCCACGAGTGGAGGGAAAATAGAGAATGGCAGATGCAGTAGAGATACGAACGTATAAACGTCGTTTAGCTTCTGTGTTTCGATGGCACTGTTAATAATTCCAAAACGTTCTTTACAGGGAATTGATCTCAAGTACTTTAAAATACCTGGCGAAAAGAGGTCGACCAATATGGCACAAGGTAACTCATTTCGCGAATACATGGCGAAAACGGTACTCTTGACAACAGACTGTATCATGACTTGGTATAAATCTGAGAATATGAGGGAAATACGCAGATATAATTCAACCTTAATAAAAGGAAAACTAGTAACGGATTATAGCAAAAACACTCATAATCCACTGAAGATATGTCAGGAAGACATTTATGGCAAACGTGACGACAACTGAACGTAGATACTGACAAACTTCATCTGATAACTATTATATTTACGATCAGTTCTCGACATGTTACCCAAAAAATAACCTGCGTATGCGTTACATGTTAGACTCCAGGAAAATCTGTATGCAGTATCAATGAAGAAAGCTGCGGGGAAGTGGCCGCGCGGTGCTAGGCGTCACGTCTGGAACCGAACGGTCACTGTCGCCGGAGCTTCGAGCGTTACATTGTACTGAACGAGACTTGACATTACCATATATGTGCGAATAATTAGCAAAAAACGCGACATGGCTCAGGAGGAGAAATGCAATAAGGAACAGATTTTTTTATTAGTTCCGAGCGGTGGATTTTTCTTGTGTGGAGAGAGAATCATTTATTTTTGAATCCCATGGTCATTCTGCACCAGAAAAGCAACTTCAGCAAGCTAAAAAGAAAAGAAAAAAGTGAATGACTTCATCTTCAGGCATTTAAAGGTAAAAAAAGTAAGAATGATCCTAAAACTTGATGGGTGAAAGCAATTATTCCGTGAGACACTGGCAAAGATAATATGAACTTCTATAACGGTTTTTTTCTCGGACACCCCTGGGAAACGAAGACCAAATAAAATTATCGGTGGCTCCTTGAGTACCATGTGAGTAATAAATATGTTAAAAGGACAAAAAAAAAGGAACCTATCATAAGTCGTCTCACATATTTGGAAAATATAAAACAAGTTATTCTTCTTAAGGAATGTAAAAAGAAATTTCCCTTTACCAGTGATTCGTCGCCATTTACTGCTTGAACAGTTTGGTAATAAAACACTAAAACTGCAACTTGACACTGGCAAAATTAAAAGAACATTCATTCTAAAATCTGTTATCCACTTGTCAATATGTATGTTTAAACCAAACGCTACATAGAAGTTACAGTCAGAAATTGCGAATGAAATATTCAAATGTTTGTAGAGCTTAAGGGACCTAACTGCGGGGTCATCAGTCCCTAAACTTATAAGCTACTTATGAACTACAATGAAACATTTCACTCTGCAACGGAGTGTGCACTGATATGAAACTTCCTGATAGATTAAAATTGTGTGCCGGAACCGGGACCCGAACCTGGGAACTTTGCCTTACTTACTTATGAACTACCTTATACTAAAGACGGCACAAGGGGGGATTAGAGCCCCCAACGGGAAACGACCTCGCTCGCAGTAGCATAGCGCCTAAATGCAATCGGCCGCACCGCCGCGGCAAATTATGAACACAAACGATAAATACAATAAACAAAAATAAATGCAAAGATTCTGCATGTGAAAAATGAGTGGGACTCTGAATATGTACACAAATACTCATTTTACTTGCACATTTTCGTATATGCCCCAGGGAGGACGACTCGAACCTCCGACAGCGAGCAACTACGCACTCCGCAGTGAGGCGCCTTAGACCTACTTTTTTTTTT
This sequence comes from Locusta migratoria, assembly GCA_026315105.1. Classification (NCBI taxonomy): domain Eukaryota; kingdom Metazoa; phylum Arthropoda; class Insecta; order Orthoptera; family Acrididae; genus Locusta; species Locusta migratoria. Next base: position 47,461,243 of record CM048750.1, on the reverse strand, counting down.
TTTTTTTTTTTTTTTTTTTTTTGGGCCTCCTTCCTCCCCTACAGCCCTTCCTTTCGCTCACCATATAGATGTCTTCTCGGCCTGGCTTCATTGCCTTTACTCCTGTTCTCGTGCTACTGTCACTGTATACAAAACTCAAAATTGTATCTTCTGGTTGGCGTCACAGCCAATCTTCAAGGGTGAAAAAAAAAGCATCTTCTGCTGCCTATTGAAGTGACTCGAACACTGGAGCTTCAAGTAAGTTGTAGCTCCGTCTGTCAACCAATTCTTGTATAAAAGGTAATGATATAAATGAACAAAACGTTTCTTCTCAAAATAAAATGTATATGGGGCAAGAATAAAGAATTCAAATTGATGAGCGCATCTTTAAGAGTGTGCGAAGGTAATGAAGTGGTAATGTTGTAGATAAAGGACTAATCTTTTTCTTTTCTCTTCCTATGTGCAGAATTTCTAATCTTTCAGTGAGTCCTTTTTGAGTTGTTTAAAGTAATATCGTCTTATCTAAGAAATTTGCGAAGTATTCTTTATACTTCTTGTTACGTCGGAGCTCGTGTAGCTGTTCTGTCAAATATACTAAAAAGTCTTGTTTGCATTTATCAGGTGACGTTAAAAGGTAGTACGTCGTTTGTCCTTTCAACCAGTTCGTCGCGCTCCGTTTGGTTGCAGGATATGGTTTGTCATCCGGAGTCAGTACGTTTGCGGGTGTGATATACTGGGGAGCAGTTCGATTAATAATCGCCACTTTCTGTGCCATGAAGTCCCATATCTCCTTGCCATTTACACATACGGACCGATGTTCATCGCTATCGACTAAGCCGCAAGCGGTGCACGTGGGATGCGCTGCCAGGTGAAGTGCATGAAGTTTATAGTTGGTCGGAAATTTTCAGTTCACCGCGAAGTACCACTGAGCATTCACATGTGATGGTAGATGTGGGCTCTGTACATTTTCCCATATGACTGACCACTTTTTGTTTTTATATTTTTGTTCTATCACATTTCTTGCTTTGACTTCCATTAGGTTCTTATAGATGGCTTTGAGCTGCATGATGTGGCTGTCAGGTATTCGCATACGGATATAGCTGTATTCCAAAAGGAAGGATTTCAAGTGATAGAGACCATTGGGGATATGGCCGACATTGATCGCTGCTACGATATTACTCGGAGCAATCTCATTTAGAAGGTGAAAAATGAGACTGTCTGGAGCTTTTCGCCACTGCTTGAACGTGCAGCAAACGTAGAGAGCTTTGGCCTTGCTGAGCACATCTGTTAAATTCACACCACCAGATCGAGTAGGTAGTGTGAGTGTATCATATTTGACCTTAAGAATCCGTCCACGGCTTACGAAGTGTCCAATAGCTGCTAGTGTACACTTTGCGATGATTGCAGGCATCGGTAAAATTTGTGCCGCGTAGTTAACCTTTGACAAAATGTATGTATTGGCCAGCTGAACTTTTTGCAGTTCATCTAAGTGTCTTGTGTTGTAGGATTGTATGCAGGCTCGTACCAGTGTGAGAATATGTTTATAATTCGCAGCAATGGTGTGCTGAATTGTCTTTTTGAAATCAATGCCCAGACATTTCATACTTTCGACCTCCTTCAGTTGATCGTGGTGTTGCCAGTCTATACCAAGTCCGATATTCATGAGGCCGGGTTTATTCCAGTTTAATTTGGCACCTGGCGCCGCTTCATACTCCTTAATGGTCCGCAACGCCGTCTCGACTTCAACTGTGTTGTTTGCGACGAACCCTACGTCATCGGCGTATGCGTGGCATATGATATGCTGACCGTGTATTTGTAGACCTCGCAGCCGGCGTGTCAGCGTTGCGAGTAGTGGCTCCACTGCGATGGCGAATAAGGTCATCGACATTGGGCATCCCTGTTTGACCGAACAGCTGATTTGGATCACGTTGCCCAGCTGGCCGTTAATCGAAATTCTTGAAGTGCTACCCTGTAGCAAGTTCTTTATTATGTCGGTAAACCGGCTTGGAAAGCCCATTTCTTTCATTGTATGAAACAGGAACTGATGGTTGACTCTGACGAAAGCCTTGTCGAGATCAATTGTTGCTATCGCACATCGTAGTTTGCAGACATCAGCTATCGCCAATATGTCTCTGTATGCTGCTAAAGTCTGAAGGATGGTTCTATCTTTGCCAACACTAGTTTGATGAGGCCCCGTAACAAGATGCATCACACGTTTCATCCTTTGTGTTGGAATACGAGCTGCGATTTTATAATCGCTGTTAAGCAATGTAATGGGGCGCAGCTTTTCAATAGAATTACTTCTCGGACTTTTTGGAATGAAGACAACTATTCCTTCTTTGAATTCTTGGGGAATAGAAACATTGGGATCCAGTAATTCATTGTAAAGGGATAGAAGTTTATCCTTCATCATACGCCAGAAAGTTTAATAGACTTCTATAGGAATGCCGTCTTGTCCGGGAGATTTGTTTTTTGGGCTTTGAAAAATTACGGCTTTCAAGTCATCTTCATCAATTTCTTCCATTAGAGGCCTGCCCTGGTCGGGGGTGAGTGTTCGTGGCAGATTCGATGTCAATTCATACATCAGATTTACATCTATTGGTTGGTTGGCCAGCAGATTGGCATAATAATTTTGAATCGTATTTCTGATGTCTTTCTGATTTATTAGTGTTCTTACATCCTGCAACTTTAATTCCGACAGTATCTTCGTAGCGCCTCTTTTCCTTTCACGTATGAGGTGGAATATAGACGTTGCTTCACTGGGTGCTGTGTTCGTGGCTCTTGATCTGATTTTAACGCCTTCCAGCTGTTTCGATCTAAGCAGACGAATTTTGGCTTGTATTTTCTTAATTTTGGTGTAATTATCGATGACGGTCGTATCAAGTTTATATAACTCCCTTAGACACTGGAAGTAGTATTCTATTGTCTGTTTTTGCCACCAGTATTTCTCACGCGAATAGTTCATGAAGCATTTGCGAATTTTTGGTTTGGCGCAATTGAGCCACCAAGTTAAAACAGAGGAGTAGCCGTTGCATTTACACACGCATTCCTCCCAGGTCTTACGGAACGCTTCTCGACATTCTGGATCGTCTAAATGTGAAACGTTAAATTTCCATTGACCTCTGCCTCTATAGGTTTCCTGTCTCTTCATATTGAGGGTATAAATGTAAGCCGCGTGATCGGAGAAGCTCGTCGGCCATATTTCGCTCTGTAGAATGTGCCTCTGGAGGTTGTTCGACACATAAATCCTGTCAATCCTGCTTGCTGAATGGTTTCTGACATATGTAAAACCAGGCAGGAGGCCATGAATATGCTCCCAAGTATCGACTAAAAGTAATTCCTTGATCAGCTGCTCTAATTCCACCGACTTATTGCAATTAGGAGTTTGGTCTTTGGGGTGGATAGCGCAATTAAAATCTCCTGCCAGTATAATGTCGTCAAACATGCATTAAAAAGAGGAACAATTTCAGTTTAAAAAAATTCAGCTCTCCGGCGCCTGTTACTTGTGCCAGACGGTGCATATACGTTTATCAGCCGCGTGCCGTTAACAGTGGCTGCGAGACCTCTACTATCGGGGAGTCTGACCACATCTTGAAGGATGACGCCTTCCTTAGCTAGGATAGCAGTTCCCAATTCCGGGCCATTTCCTGGATTATTTGTAGCATTATAGCCTGGTATTCCCTCCAAATTAATGTCATTCACCTCTTGTAGCATCGCGATATCTATGTCTGCGGCGTATAAGAAATCTTGCACGAATTTCAATTTCATAGCACTGCGTATCTTATTCATGTTTACTGTGGCGATTCTATATGATTGTAAGTCGGTCATCTTTAATAGAAGTCATTAGAAGGAAAACATTCCGTCACTTCGTTCTTCTTCGTATTCCGGTTAGTCTTGGTCGTATTTACAGCCGCAACCCGAATGTTCTGTGAATTTTGTGCCGTGGTCCTGTTGTCCGTTGAGATATCCGTCATGTGTGTGTCCATGTCTTCTTGCGATTCTACTGTCCAGTCCGTTGCTAATGGAATCACGTTTGATACGTGACTATCGGTAGCCCTTTCCTGAGGTCCTCTCTTTGCATCAATTACAACTGTCTCCGATGCCTTACTGGGCGCTTCTTTGTCGCCAATCTTTGTGGAAGATGTCCTGTTTTGACTCAGTGGCTGACCCGACAGATTGGTGCCTAAAGTTTCATCAATGTGCTTGGATTCCTCAGGTGGTGGCAGCGTTGCTTCCGCTGTTTTGATGTACAATCCTCCGCTTCTTGTTCTTCCTCTTTGGTGATGAGGGTTGTTAACCGCATTCACTTTCGTCACTGACATGTTGTATTTCAGGATGATGTACCTAGTCAACAGATCTCTGGGTGTCAATTACCTCCGCCGGAGTGGCGAGAGGAAGATTGCGTTTTTCTGTTTCGTGACTAGCACCAAGTGGTGGGATTGTCTCTTCATTTATTTCCATTGGAGAATCTTCAGCTACCGGATGGTCATCTTGCACTTCAGTCACTTGTGGCAGCAAATTGTCGCTACCACGTTCACGGGTTACTGCGGCATACGATAGAGGCAGGATTGTCACCGCAGATGTCTTTTCAGGTTCGCTTCGTGGTATCTGTGCCACACGTCTCTGAATGCACTGGGCACGGACGTGACCTGTAGAGTTACAGTTAGCGCACGTCTTAGGTTGATCACTGTAAATCACTATAGCTCTGTGTCCACATACAGTAATGTAGGACGGTATGTGCCTGTGCAGATCACTTTTGACTTGCCTAATACCGTTTAGTACAGGATACTTCCGGGCACTGGACCATTTCTCCGCGAAGTTGCTTAAGACTTTCCCATATGGGGCCAAGTCTGCGTCTATTCGGTCTGCTGGAACTTCGAATGGCAGTTCGAAAATTCGAATAGTGCGAATCCCGAAACCAGCGTGAGTTATGGAACATCACCTACGTTGCCATCATTGTGGTTGAACTTGAGTGACCCTCCAGTAGATGCAATGGTTTTTTCCACAAAGATCGGGTGATTTTAATTTCAGAAACACGACCGCGCTGACAATCGAAAAAGAAATTCCTATAACATGATCCATTGGTATCTTCACCACGGTTTCCAACGAGTCTTCAAATTCATACGATTTCGGTTTCGCAAAAGATCGTTCAAAGGTAAACTTCAAGGTGTCTTGTCGGTTAACTTCAGCCATTACTTCATGTTCACGTCTACAGTAGAGTGACGAACACCGCCGAGTGACGCTGTAAGCTCGCGACTTACCGCACCGATGTAAACAAAGCCGGCCGCAGCGCGCTGCACACACGAGGTCTGAACGCTGTCGCTGCCGCTGGCAGACTGACCGTTCGGCTACTCCACCCAACACCACCTAGAGACAAGGCCCTACAACAGGCCGTGCCTACGTCACACTTAGAGGCCCCGGCCGCGATCTGACTGGCCGACCGCTGCGCGGCGGTAGGCGTGCCCCAGCGGACAGCCAGTGATGTGGCGGCCGGGGCCTCTAAGTGTGACGTAGGCACGGCCTGTTGTAAGGCCTTGTCTCTAGGTGGTGTTGCTCCACCGCGGCAAGTGTATAAGTTTAGGGACTGAAGGCGCCATAGTTAAGTCCCATAAGGTATACACACATTTGAACATTTTGATTTGAACGTCACAACAAACATCCAATTTGTTTAATTGGTCACCATGAAAGTCTGCCCGTGAATGTATGTTTTTATTGAGGAGATTCTTATAATCTGCAAGCCAGTGAATTTATCATGGCGCAGGGTTCCTCGTGACTTTAACCAATCACAATGTATGTATGTTTTCATATGTAGGAGGGAGCGGAGTAGATGGAGGAGGAGCAGGATAGAAAGGGGAGGGAGGAGAAAGAGGGGAGAGGTGAATGGAGAGAGGGAGGTGGAGGAGGAAATAGACAGAGAAAAGAAGGAGACGGCGGGGAACAGCAGGTGAACATAGAGAAGGGAAAGGAGGAGATGGACTAATCGAAAACTGGAAACATATATATTTGTTCGTTTGTTCGTATTTTATTCTCTTCCATAATGTTCTTCTAATTGCGACAAAACTTCCTCGACATTTTCCTGCTCTTACTTGAAGGTTATGGACATAATACAGTTAAAGTAGGTAGCGCGAGTGTCTTATCGGCAAATGTATTTGAACGGCTATTGAAATAGTCAGATGTTTGAATGTAACGCAAACAAACAGATCAGCGTGTTATTGTGTCCTACTCATTTCTATGAGGGCTTTTTAACTTCAACATACTGTAGTTTCCAGTGTGACATGCACTTTCTATTACGATTAATAAACCACAGGACATTCTATTAAATACTGCGGAGTAGATTTTATATGTCAGTGTTTCACTCACGGCCAACCTTGTCGCTTCGTCTTGGCTGGACTCACCAAAGAATTTATTCATATTAGATCCTGGACAATTAATAAGATTTTTTATAGGCAAGTTTGGAATTAAATGAATCTGTTAATTTTTATTTTAATAACTACCTTTCTTTGATTGGATAATGAACTAATAATATCGTACATCTTCAAAGACAGCTTTATTTCTCATATATTATCCCATAAAATGTTTTTAGGAAAAAGCAGATGGCAAGGATTGAATAAATAAATATCCGGGAAACCATGGTTTTCAGCTACTTATATGGTCTTATATAGAAGGCATGTTTTTAGAAAAGAAAAGAGAAAGAAGGGATTAGAGACTTACTAACTGAAGGCATGAATATAGGCGGCAAATGTTCCGACAGCACACGTGGAGGAGTGGTTATCATCGCAGATCGCTATGCTTACGGTCCCCAGTTCAAATACCTCCACAGGCAGAATAACTTTTTTCTCTCTATTTACTATTACCAGTCTGTTCCACATGTTTCTGATGTTTGATGTACTTGTAAGTTCCAGAAAATTATTTCTATGTATAAATAGTGACGCGCTCCAAAGCAGGAGTCAGTCTGTACTGAGTGTATGCTTGTGTTATCAATTAACTTGTTCTAAGTGTAAAGTGTTGTGATCTGTTACCGACGAGCCTTCGAATACCGGGCAACCTGCAGTTTTCAACGTGACACTTTCTGGTGGAGGCGCCGGGTAACCTGAAATACATCTGCATCATCGTGGCTCCGATTAGGCAGTGCAAGAGCCCTCACCTACAGGGACAGGAACCGGAATATAAAGGGTGAACTGACTACCTCCGTCCGTAGGCCCATGTCATCAAAATAACCATGGATGCCGAAACAGCGGTAAGCCTGCTTCACATCAGACACAGATCGGTGTCTTCGGGAGACCCTGGACAGGACCCAAATAAATGGCTGAAAGGATTTGACCGAATCGCCAAGTATAACAGGTAGGATCACATTATGTGCTTGGCAAACGTATATTTGTACCTGGACGGATATGACTGAGGCCGATAAATTCCACACCTGATGAAGCATTGCAGAAATTATATATCTGCCGGCCGCGATGGCCGCGGGGCTGAGGCGCTCCAGTCACGGTCTGCACGGCCGTTACGGTCGGGGGTTCGAATCTCCCCTCGGGCATGGATATTTGTGCCGTCCTTAGTATAAGGTAGTTGATAAGTAGTTTGTAAGTTTAGGGACTGATGACCCCGTAGTTAAGTCCCATAAGCTTTACAAACATTTGAACATTTTTTTTTATGTTATAGGTGGTGATCATATCTTTGGAGCATTGCAAAGATAGAATTGATGTTATTTCCTGGTATTTTTGAGTGTTACAAACAAATTAAGTACAGATCGTGGTTTACTTTTTAAAACAATGCCTGCATTGCTTCGGCGTAATATCGGTCGGCGACGTGCAACGCAATCTTACTAGGTTCAAAAATGTTTGTTAAGCTTAAGGGACTTAACTACGGGGTCATCAGTCCCTATACTTACAAACTACTTATGAACTACCTACAACTAAGGACGACACAAATATCCATGCCCGAGGGGGGATTCGAACCCCCGACCGTAGTGGCCGTGCAGACCGTGACTGAAGCGCCTCAGTCCCCTCGGCCACCGCGGCCGGCTCTTACTAGGTGATCGTAGTCAATGGGACCGACGAAGATTGTACAAGCGCTTGGAGGTAAATCGAAAAAAAAAAAAAAAAAAAAAAAAATTCTCAAGCGCGATCCGTTATGACTCGAAACAAAGGGTACAGTCGAGTTCGACTCCCTCAGTTGCAGTTTACGCAGGAAATAATTTTGGTCGTCGACCAAACAGACGGCCACGCGTGGCAATTAAAATTGAACGTTTGGCGTGACTTCGACGGGCTAATTGCAACCGTCTGGTCGTGACTACTCTGATGGATACACGTGGTCTGTTGCAGCACGAAGCTCTTGGTGGGCTACTTTCGGTTTAGTTATCTTCAGAGTTGTTTCTAGGACTAGTCAGTACTGGAGTTGGACTTTAACAATGGTGTGGGCTCCATGTCGAAAAATACTCGATTTGGTGTCAGATGATGGTACTGATGATACCAGCTTGGTAGTGAAGGATGTTGCTCGTAATATTGACACAGTATCAAATAATGCAGTTCAAGAGATAAGTTCATGGCTAATAGAAAACAAGTTGATGTTAAATCACAGTAAAACTTAGTTTTTACAATTTCTAACACATAATTTGACTAAATCTGACATTATGATTACACATAATGGGCATGTGATAAGTGAGACTGAACAGTTCAAATTTCTAGGTGTTCATATAGACAGTAAGCTGTCATGGAAAGCCCATGTTCAGGATCTTGTTCCAAAACTAAATTCTGCTATATTTACCATTAGAACAATATCTGAGATAAGTGATTTTTCAACACGAAAAGTAGTCTATTTCGCTCATTTTCACTCACTTATGACGTACGGCATTGTTTTTTGGGGTAACTCGCCTGATGCAAAAAGGATATTTCTGGCTCAAATCGGGCGGTTCGAGCAATATCTGGTGTAAGTTCGCGAACGTCATGTCGACCCCTTTTCAGTAGTCTGGGAATTTTGACTCTGGCGTCACAATACGTTTTTTTCTTTAATGTCGTTTGTTGTTAATAATATCAGCTTATTCACACGAGTTAGTAGCTTTTATTCGGTGAATACTAGACAGAAGTCTAATCTACATTTGCATCACACCACCTTGACACTTGTGCGGCATCCATTTTCAATAAGCTGCCTTAAGGACTAAAGGATCTTAGCACTAATACACAGGCTTTCAATTATAAATTTTACCTCATGGCTCACTCCTTTTATTCTGTCGAGGAGCTCCTAGAAAAGTTAAACAATTAAGCTAATTAATTTTTTCTTCTTTATTGATTCTTTTCACTTTGTCTTAAGACTCTAGTGTGCATAAGACTACTTAAAAATTTTCTATTACCATTCTTGTGTAACAATGTATTGACTTGTTCCATGACCATGGAGTCTTACTCCTCAAGTGGGTCCTATGGAACAGAAAAAACAAACAAATAAATAAAAAAAGGGGGTGCGTCCGTGTGATGAACTGCATGCTTAGACGCGCCTTTAGTCTGTTGCAGCACGAGGCTGTTGGGTGTTGGCGCACACGTGCATGCTGTCAACTGTGAGGGCGCAGAAACAACGCATACGTGCCGTGCACACAGGCACGAGGAGCAGAGGCCAAGCAGTCCTGGGATTTTCGGCAGATCCTCGAGTACACCAGAAGAACACGTTAAGTTACATAAACTTCTCCTGTAATTATTTGAAAATATGTGTTTTTAAAACGTTGAAAGACTCGGATGGACAGTGTTTATAATTTAACTTTCCGGCTATCATTTGCAAAGTGTTCCTTTTAATTTTGCATGAAACTGTTGAAGTTTTAGTAGAGCAGAATATGTTTGGCACCCCTTTAGGGTGGCGTAAGTGAGTTGTTCATTCAGGTTTAATGTTGAAATTTAGAAGGTCTAACTAGTTTGACTCTGTTGGTGCAACTCAAATTTTTCCTGAGCCAGCAATTCCGATTATCACTGTGACTTGATTTGATTCTGAGCGAGGTTCTATTCATGGAGTTGTTTTCTAATTGCTATAATATTTGAAGTGTAAATTCCTGCTTTCTAACTTGAGCTTAACTCAGTTATTGTCTTTGCAACAATTTCTTTGATGTTGTGTAATAATAATAAAGACTGTACAAATGCTGAATTACATTTGGTGTACTCCCGGGCCAGTACTCCCACGCTTCCCCGCCAGCGGAGCTACTGCTTCGACCCAATTGTGTTACAAGAAACATTTCCACACTGTTCACTGCGAGAAAAATATGCTAAGCTGTGCTGTAAACATGTGCGGTTTTGTTTCTTTTTCTTCCCAGTAATTTTTAACATAAAACAGGAAAGTTGTTTTTCTGCCTACTCTTACAATCATACCTGTTCCTACAATGCAACCATTAAACGTACGGCCATCGAAGCTACTAACCTCACAGATAGAGCAGCTCGAAACGTCTCTCTAATAATCCGTTTCCATTTGATTTACCTGTCCATTTTGACTTCTATCCCCAATCAAGTTCCCGATTGCAACAACAATGAAGAAGATCAGAGAGCTGGGAAGGAGGAGGAATGAAATGGGGCAATGGAATGAATTTAAAAAGGGGAGATGGTATAGATGATCGATTAATGATGAAAATTCTCCTCAGAGATGATAAATATTTTCAAAAGAGATAGATTGGCAGCCAGTACTTACCTTTGTGTCATACCGCTGATAGTTACACAAATGAAGAATCAGAAAAAGGGGACGAAAAAGGACAAGCTTTCGGAACATAGTTCCGAAGAAGGGAGAGAAGGGAGAAAAAAGAATGGGAACGGAAGGGAAAGGTAATTCACGACCTACGTCATGACGGTGGTGTTTCAGGAGTGTGGACGTCAGAGATACTGCATGTTCGTACTGAGTCAAACCAGATATATATATATATATATATATATATATATATATATATATATATATATATATATATATATAACTAAAGAGGAAAGATCAAGTAGTCTAGATAAGAGGAGTGAACAGAATAATGCTGAAGGGTGTAAGAGGGGCGGGGGGGTTGTCTAAAACGTTTTTCATTAACAGGGAAAGACGGAAACACACGAACACACACACACACACACACACACACACACCCACACACACACACACAGGGAAAGAGAAAAAGAGAGAGAGAGAGAGAGAGAGAGAGAGAGAGAGAGAGAGAGAGAGAGAGAGAGAGAGAGAGAGAGAGAGAGAGAGAGTGAGGTAAGGAAGGGATAATGAATAAGTGAGTTGAGGATAGAGGAAGGGGTTAGCGTAGATTTAGGCCAGAGGGATGGCGTGAGGAGAGGATATGTTGGAGGGCAAGTTCCCACCCCCGTAGCTCTGAGGGACTGGTTATTGTTGATAGTATCCGAATGGCACGTGTGATGTAACACATGCCCAGGTCCCTGGAGTTATGCTGGAGGGGATGTTCTGCCACAGGATATTGGGTGTCCCCCAGGCGAACAGTCCGTTTGTGACCATTCATCCGTTCAGCCCATTTGTGAACAGTGCACACATGTCAGTTGATGTATGACGTGTGTTGTTTCGCATGTGGCCCTGCCTTGAATCTGGTAGGTTTTTCCTGTGGTTGGGCTGGAATATGTGGTAGTGGGAGGATGCATTGGACAGGTTTTCGCAGCGGTAACGGTTGCATGGATAGGAACCATTAGGTAGAGAGGGTGGTTTTGGGATATTGTAAGGTTGGACGAGGATGTTGTGGAGTTTGGGAGGACGGCGGAAGGCTTCTCTGGGTGGTGTGGGAAGAACAGTTTGGAGTGATGATCTCATCTCAGGGCATGACTTGAGAAAGGCATAGCCCTGTTTGAGGAATTTGTTGAGGCATTCCAGGCCATGATGGTACTGGGTGACTAAGGGGTTGCTTCTGGGTGGTCTGGGGTTAGGAACATTGTTGTTGGAAGGAGAGGAATGGACAGCTCGAGAGATCTGTTTGTCGACGAGATGAATAGACGCAGGGAGGAATGGTAAGAGATGGATATGGTGTGGGGTAAGAGGGAGTGGTGTGAAGGTAGGGGGAGGACATAGAAGCTATTGCGAATCGTTGTCGGGTGTGCTAGTTTCTTATATATTCTCAAGTAAGTAAAACATGTTTTCGAAAAAGAAAAGAGAGATGGTATAAGAGGAGCTGGGAAGGAGGAAACAGGGTCTGGGGGAATGAAATGGAATTAAAAAGGGGAGATGATATAAACGCAGAGAGGAAGGGGAAGAGATGGATATGATGTGGGGTAAGAGGGAGTGGTGTGAAGGTAGGGCCGGAGGCGGTGGCCGAGGGTACTGAGGCTCTCCAGTCACGGTCTGCACGGCCACTACGGTCGGGGGTTAGAATCCCCCCTCGGGCATGGATATTTGTGCCGTCCTTAGTCTTAGCTAGTTCATAAGTAGTTTGTAAGTTTAGGGACTGATGACCCCGAAGTTAAGTCCCATAAGCTATACAAACATTTGATTTGATTTTTTTTTGTGAAGGTAGGGGGAGGCGGAGATGGACAAAGCAAGGGGAAGGAAGGGATAGACATAGGGAGAAGTTGCCGCGTTTGCTAGTTTCTTATACAGGGTGTTAGAAAAGGTAAGGCCAAAATTTCAGAAAACATTCCCCACACACAAAGAAAGAAAATATGTTATGTGGACATGTGTCCGGAAACTCTGAATTTCCATGTTAGAGCTCATTTTATTACTTTTCTTCAAATCACATTAATCGTGGAATGGAAACACAGCAACAGAAAGTAGCAGCATGACTTCAAAAACTTTGTTACACGAAATGTTCAAAATGTCCTCCGTTAGCGAGGATACATGCATCCACCCTCCGTCGTATCCAGTTAACGTAGGTGGAAGAACATGAGGCCCATACATCACCGACAATTCCTGCTCAAACGTTCACAGAAAATTTGTGTTGATGACGTGGTTGCACAATTGCGTGCGAATTCTCGTCAGCCCACACATTTTGACTGTGAAAATTTACAATTTGATCACGTTGGAATGAAGCCTCATCCGTAAATAGAATATCTGCACTGAAATGAGGAGTGACACATTGTTGGACGAACCATTCGTAGAAGTGTACCCGTAGAGGCCAATCAGCTGCTGATAGTGCCTGCACACGCTGTACATGGTACGGAAACAACCGGTTCTCCCGTAGCATTTTTCATACATTGACGTGGTCAACGTTACCTTGTACAGCAGCAACTTCTCTGACGCTGACATTAGGGTTATCGTCAACTGCACGAAGAATTGGCTCGTCCATTGCAGGTGTCCTCGTCGTTCTAGGTCTTCCCCAGTCGCGAGTTATAGGCTGGAATGTTCCGTGCTTCCTAAAACGCCGATCAATTGCTTCGAAGGTCTTCCTGTAGGGACACCTTCGTTCTGGAAATCTGTCTCGATACAAACGTACCGCGCCACGGCTATTGCCCCTTGCAAATCAATACATCAAATGGGAATCTGCCAACTCAAATAAAAAAAAAATAATAATAATAATAATAATAATAATAAAAAAAATTCAAATGTTTGTTAAGCTTAAGGGATTTAACTACGGGGTCATCAGGGTCATTAGTTCCTAAACTTACAAACTACTTATGAACTACCTACAACTAAGGACGACACAAATATCCATGCCCGAGGGGGGATTCGAATCCCCGACCGTAGTGGTCGTGCAGACCGTGACTGAAGCGCCTCAGTCTCCTCGGCCACCGCGGCCGGCCATCTGCCAACTCCGCATTTGTTAACATTGCACTGACTGCAAAACCACGTTCGTGATGAACACTAACCAGTTGATGCTACGTACTGATGTGCTTGACGCTAGTACTGTAGAGCAATGAGTCGCATGTCAACACAAGCACTGAAATCAACACTTCCTTCCTTCAATTGGGGCAATTAGCGGTGAATCGAGGAAGTACAGTAAATACTAACGAAACTATTGGGTATTTTGACAATTGTCTGCACGAATTATTTCAATTTACATTTAAAGAGAAATACTAAAATGAGCTCTAACATGGAAATTAAGCGTTTCCGGACCCATGTCGGCCGGCCGCGGTGGCGGAGGGGACTGAGCCGCTCCAGTCACGGTCTGCACGGCCACTACGGTCGGGGGTTCGAATCCCCCCTCGGGCATGGATATTTGTGCCATCCAATTTCGTAAGTAGTTCATAAGTAGTTTGTAAGTTTAGGGACTGATGACCCCGTAGTTAAGTCCCATAGGCTATACAAATATTTGAACATTTGACACATGTCCACATAACATACTTTCTTTGTGTGTGAGGAATGTTTCCTGAAAGTTTGGCCGCACCTTTTTGTAACACCATGTATATTCTCCAGTAAATAAAACATGTTTTTGAAAAAGAAAAGAGAGGTGGGATAAGAGGAGTAATATATCAAATCTTTAATCAATAAATACCCGGACAATGGCGGATTTGCAACTAGTAAATGCATAATTGTGAACTAGAACAAGGAAACAGAGACTCGAGCGCGTACTGTGGACGCGACTGTGTCGGTATACACAGAAGCGCGGGTCGCGACTGGCGTCTGGGAAACCCGCAGAGACGTCGCGGTGGCACGCAACAGCTCCCCAGCGACCGCGGCAGCAATCGCGCAGATGTGCGTCCTCAGACGCGAGCTAAGGAGGCTCGCCGGCAGGAATTTATGTGCCACGCGGCGCGTCGGGCCGAGAGTGCGTGTAATCCACTCCGCTCCCCCCCCCCCCCCACCGGGCCCCGGGCTAAGACTGCGGTGGGCCGACTCGCGGATTAATACCGCCGCAAAGTGATTGCTCCGCCCTCTCTCTGTCTCTCTCTCTGCGGGAACAAGCCAAATCAATTTCGCGCGCAGACGGAACGACAACTTTTAATTTGTCTTTTATTTCCTCCTCGAGCCGACGGCGGTGTCGTTCCGTCTTCCTTTCTTTTATATCGAGCCGACGCGAGGGGCGCGGTCGAGGCTGGGGTTAAGGACTGGGACGCGGCGTCTGTGCCGCACCCCCCCATCCCCTCCCTCCCCCAGTAATGGGGTTAACCTGCCGGTGGGGCCGCGCCGTCGCGAGACAAAAGACTCGCGACCGAGATCAAAGAGATATTACCGCCCCCGCCGCTATCCCCGCCCCCTGCCCGTCGCCCGCCTACCAACTGTAAGAATGCCACGTCCCCGGCTCACCCCGCCTTTTGTTCCGGAAAAGTCAAGAGAGAGTAGAAGAAAGAGGGCGCGCGTGAAATTCTTTATTAAAATTGAACTCTCGTCCGTTCCTTTTTTTTTTTTTTTTTTTTTTTTTTTTTTGGCTGGAATCGGTTATTTTCTGATGTTAATGGCCGACGACTTGCAAAGCACTGTCTGCAGCAAAAGTCGGGAACTTCCTCCAATTTTATCTCTCGTTCTCTCCGATATCGAAACTTTCATTTACGTACCGCACTTCTTGCGAAACGACCGCAAGGATAAAATTGGTGAGTTTAGAAGTGACACGGAGGCATACCAGCAATCGTATTTTCTTTTGTATATATTTGATATTATTCAAAGCAAGATGCTGATCGTAATGTTATTTGTTGAGAAATATACAAGTCAACATCGTTAGATCGCTATTCAATATTTTATTTATTATCTGATTCGATAAAGTTAATTGTCATCTTCAGATGTGCAACTCTACATTTCAAAAATATGCACCTCTCTATACATCATTTTACAACTGCATATTTCAATGTTTTTATTTACTACAATCTACATCTCCTCGTCATTTACGACACGTTATTTAGATCTCTAATAACTTAAAATGTCACCGGTCGACACTTAATTAAACAATTGGAGACATGCTTTTACATATCATAGTCGTTATTTTACTTTTATCTATTGTCATTAATTATATACAACTAGTTACAGAGAAACTATGACATTACTTTTTCAAGTATTTATGTATGAACTAAAAATTTTATCCTCTACAAGACAATAAATTTCTACACCTTCACAAAAATAGACTGACATACTATGTGCTGCCTAAATAAGCCGCGGCGGAATGGCCGAGCGCATTGAGGCGCTATGCTCCGATGTGCGAGGCCGTTCTCCGTCGGGGGTTCGAATACCTCCTCAGGTATGGATGTTTGTGCCGTCTTTAGTATAAGGCAGTTCGTAAGTAGTTTGTAAGTTTAGGGACTGATGACCCTACAGTTATGTTCTCGACCTTAACAAACATTTGAACAGTTTTTGCCAAAATAACTATTGAAAGTACATATTGATGTTTTAAGATTGTTACATCATTCCTAAAGAAACAAGTCTGGGCAGCATTTTTCAGTGGTTAGTGATTACACCTGATTCTTTAGTAATAATGCAACAACCTCAACACATAAATATGGAATTTTATACTTATTTTGGCAGTACAGAGTAATTAAGTCTGTTTTTGTGAAGATGTAGAAATTCATTGTTTTGTAGAGGAAAAAATTTTCAGTTGGTACATATGTACTTGAAAATTCTGACATAGTTTCAACGAAACTAGCTGTAAGTCATTTAAATCGAAAGGTGAAAGTAAAATAGCAACTGTGGCATGTAAGTGCATCGTTTAAATTTCGCCATTAACACACACAAAATCTAGCAGTTGCTCTCATTATAGACAATAGGTCTGATTTTCCACTTTTCCAATTGTTCATAGTCGTATGAAGAGACTATTTTCATTGCAGAGTACTCGACTGGAACAGGAAGAACAAGTGACAATGCCACACTCCAGGTGGCGGCTTGCGGAGTGTGGATATACCACACAGACAACGCTACTCTATGCCAGTGGGAAACATAAAAGCCGCGGTGGAGTAGCCGAGCGGTCTAAAGCGTTACTTTGCGGAGCGCCCGGTTGCTCGCCGTGGAGGTTCGAGTCCTCCCTGGAGCATGGGTGTGCGAGTTTGTCCTTAGGTTAATTTACATAGGTTTAAGTAGTTTGTAAGCTACGAACTGATGACCACGCAGTTTGGTCCGATAGATTTACAAACATTTGAATTTGAAACATAAAAACACCAAAGTACCAGAGCTAAAAGCAGCTAAGTGTCTGAACAATATACGTAACATAAATGGAGGAGTATATTGGTATGAACTGCTATTGACGACGATGGTATTGGAGGGAGAACTCGAGGTTGTGGAATATAAGGAAAGCATGTGATCTCAAGCAATAAACAAATCGAGGGAGTCATTGAGGTTCAACTATTCAAATGATTTTAATCCTACGGGACGAAAACAAAACTAATGTGGTCATTATCCCCTTGACTCACAAATTATTGAAACTAACTTGTGCCATGTTTAAATGTTTGTAAACCATTTCGACTAAACTGCTATGAAGTCCCTAGACTTATAAATTATTTAGGCTAACTAACCTAAGTACAAAACATACAAACACACATATACACAAACGCGCACGCACGCACGCGCGCGTGCGCGCAACCACGCCCGAAGGAGGACTCGAACCCTCGTCGGCAGTGGTTGCCCCGTTCCTGAATCGGTGTCTAGTGCCGCACCAGTGAGGATCCGCCTTAGAACACATTTTCATCAGTGTGAAACCAGTGATTTATGATCACTTGTTCTACCACATTATCTGAAATAGAAAGTACCGACCGAATATTCGGTCGCAGTTTCCGTTTCGACCAAACAACAGCCAAATCTTCAGCATTTCCGAAACTAGATTTTTTTTTTTTTTTTTTTTTTTTTTTTTTTTTTTTAATTTACTGATTTAGTCGGGTCGGGTTCGGGATGTTTTCTATCACAATAACGCCTTTACTCAGTTGGCTGCTCGCAGTTTATCTGCTAGGAGTGTTTTGGGTATTTTATTGTTAAGCATAATATAAAGGAATCATATTTTATTGTGATATTCGTAGACTAAGTTATGTACAGTTTAACTCATTCTACATCGTACGTAATGGAACAGGTTATCATATTGTTATGGTGAAAAGTTTTATTAATGTGTTTCCTTCAATGCGAAGAGTATTTTAATAACTAATATTGGTTTAGGAAACATTGGTCATGTTATACACAGCTTTCCTGTTCAGTATGCGTAAATTTATAGTGAGTACAGTCATACTGTTAATCCTAACTGTGACTTTATTTCTCGCAGTACTGCCTACAGTACTGTACAGTACTGCCCACTGATAGGAGCTGATTTACTGACTGTAACTTACATGCATTATGATTTAGGAATGTCAGGAAGGAGATATATAAAGTTGTTTGTCGATTGCAAAAACGGAAGTGAAGTTTCAATAGAAAGCTAGCGCTCCTGAGATTTATTTTATTTTGTTTTATTTTTTTAATTTTCTTTAAAGACGTGGTGAGCGATGCGCCAGTCACGGTCTGCATGGCCACTATGGTCGGGGGTTCGAATCCGCCCCCCCCTCGGGCATGGATATTTGTGCCGTCCTTAGTATTAGCTAGTTCATAAGTAGTTAATAAGCTTAGGGACTGATGACCCCGTAGTTAAGTCCCATAAGTTCTACAAACATTTGAACTTATTTCTTTACACGCTGCTTATGCAAGCAAACAAGTTACTGCTTTCTGCAAATGCTGTATTGTCGTATTCATGTCCAGGCTCTAGCATTTCGTAGTATTCACCTGGCATCTCTGTTGTGTACCTAAAGAGTATCTTCCTACAAGAAGAAAAACAGAACAGTGATTTGTTTTTTTGTTTTGTTTTGTGGTGGCTACACAGTTAATTCCAAGTGAACGGGACCGGTAACACCTCGAACTATAGAAATTTATGTGCGGGAAAGAGGTAAATCCGCCTTGAAGTGAACGCATATGTCAAAAATATGAACTTAAAAACAGTATTTACATTGACAGCTGAAAGGTTTTAAAGTATTTTAACTATTTACTTCACGAAAAATGGTGGACTGTCTTTCTCGGTGAAGACAGGATCTATATGTTTTGTTTTATAACGTTCAGATTTATGAAAAGGTCGTAATTCCGAGCTTCGAAATATCTAGACTCGACTGTACCGAAATCAGTACAGTGCTTAACTTACTTTAATATTTTTAGATAGAAAATGTCACAACGAGGAGAATATAATCCCATTAGGGAGTACTTTAATAAAAGTACCGTCGATTTGTCTTAACCTGCTTATGTCATCTTCTACGGACTCCTCCTCACTCAAGTTGGCTTAATACTGGGAGGGGATCTTGCGAAATAGCCGGCCGCAGTGGCCGAGCGCTCTGCAGCGCGCCACTCACGGTCTGCACGGCCGCTACGGTCGGGGTTTCCAATGCTCCCTCAGGCATGGATATTTGTTCCGTCCTTAGTGTTAGCTAGTTCATAAGTAGTTTTTAAGTTTAGGGACTGATGAACCCACAGTTAAGACCCTTAAGCTTAAGAAACATTTGAACATCTTGCAAAATGTGTAAAAGTAATGACTTGAAGTGTAACGTAAATTCACCTGAAATTTTAAGTTACAGAATCTTTGGTACGGTTTAGGGTTCGACCGCAAATCATATTTCGGTCGTCCTCCATTTAGTAGTAATAATTTTACGCAGATAATAATTTTAAACTGTTGATTTGCGCACCGAACAAAGTTTTACCTAAAATGTACAAAACGGAAAATGAGTCCAAGTGTCCTACGCTTCGGTGTGGTGAGGCACAGCTGAGTGTAGAAAGAGCACAAACAGCAGTTCGGCTACGGCCAGATCTGTAGGCATTACAACACAGCGACACTCGTTCCGCCAAGCAAAGTACGATACGTGATAAACAAATGAGGGGCTGAAGCGTATACAGGGTGTTTCAAAAAGGTACGGCCAAATTTCAGGAAGCAATCCTCACACACAAAGAAAGAAAATATGTTATGTGGACATGTGTCCGGAAACGCTTAATTTCCATGTTGATGTTAGAGCTCATTTTAGTACGGATGAGGCTTCATCACGTGATCGAATTGTAAATTTTCACAATCAGCATGTGTGGGCTGACGAGAATCCGCACACAATTGTGCAATCACGTCTTCAACACAGATTTTCTGTGAACGTTTGGGCAGGAATTGTTGGTGATGTCTTGATTGGGCCTCATGTTATTCCAACTACGCTCACTGGACCACATTATCATGATTTCATACGTGATACCCTACCTGTGCTGCTAGAACATGTGTCTTTACAAGTACGACACAACATGTGGTTCATGCACAATGGAGCTCGTGCACATTTCAGTCGACGTGTTCGTACGGTTCTCAACAACAGATTCGGTGACCGATGGATTGGTAGAGGCGGAGCAATACCATGGCCTCTACGCTCTCCTCATCTCATCCCTCTTTTTCATTTATGGGGCCATTTGAAAGCTCTTGTCTACGCACCCCCGGTATCAAATGTAGAGACTCTTCGTGCTCGTATTGTGGACGGCTGTGATACAATCCGCCATTCTCCAGGGCTGCATCAGCGCATCAGGGATTCCATGCGACGGAGGGTGGATGCATGTATCCTCGCTAACGGAGGACATTTTGAAGATTTCCTGTAACAAAGTGTTTGAAGTCACGCTGGTACGTTCTGTTACTGTGTGTTTCCATTCCATGATTAATGTGATTTGAAGAAAAGTAATAAAATGAGAACATGGAAATTGTTTCCGGGCACATGTCCACATATTTTCTGTCTTTGTGTGTGAGGAATGTTTCCTGAAAGTTTGGGCTTACCTTTTTGTTACACCCTGTATATACTGTGTCGTTACGGCTAATGTATGTCTTGCTAGCACCACAGCTCCACCGAGGCTGCGGGACTGTATCATCGGTCTACTGTGACGGGCACCATCGTAGTCCGCCGTTCCATGACGCATCAGGGCCGCTGGCTCTGAAGACTATGGAGGGCGCGGTCACCACAGGCCAACGGACATTGAAAGACAGCCGCCGTGCTCAGCCTCCTGCAGGGCCAGAGGAGCCGCCGCAGAGGCCGCTGACCGAAGCAGATGGATGCCTTCAGCCGATGGAGGGCATATTCTGAAGATTTGCTCAATGTAGGTGAAACATTCAATGATGTGTCAGATTTTCAGGTAGAATGGGATAGGAACGACGATGGAGACAGGATCTCATTTGAAGAAGTGGAGAAAATGGTCAGTAGACTGCAGTGCAACAAAGCGGCTGGGGTTTACGAAAATAAGCCGGAGCTCGTCAAATAGAGTGGAATGTTTCAAATGGTTACACAGGATAACTGAGAAGGTGTGGGAATCGGGACAGGTTTCGTCTGACTGGACGAAAGCGGTAATCACGCCAATTTTCAAACGTGGAAACAGAAAAGATTGTAACAACTATGGAAATATCTCTTTAATTAGCGTTGTAAGCAAAATATTATCAGGTATTGTGGAAAGGAGAGTGCGACTATTAATTGAGGACGTTAGATGAAAATCAGTGTGGGTTTAGGCCTCTTAGAGGCTGTCAGGACCAGATCTTTAGCTTACGGCAGGTAATGGAAAAGTGCTATGAGTGGAACAGGAAATTGTATCTATGTTTCATAGATCTAGAAAAGGGTTATGATCGTGTCCCTAGGAAGAAGCTACTGTCAGTTCTACAAGATTATGGTATAGGAGGCAAACTTCTGCAGGCAATTAAAGGACTTTATGTAGACTGTCAGGCACCAGTAAGAGTAGATGGCAAATTCATGGATCATATGCTGAAAACAGTAGACTGGCAGGGCGGGATTAAAATAGGTGAAAACAAAATAAGCAGTCTCGCATATGCGGATGACTTAGTTGTAATGGTCGATTCAATTGAAACGTTGTAAACTAATATTTCTGAGCTCAATCAGAGGTGCAAGGATTATGATATGAAGATCAGCATCTCCAAAACGAAAGTAATGTCTCTGGGAAAGAAATTTAAACAGATTAAGTGCCTAATAGGAGGAACAAAGTTAGAACAGGTAGACTGTTTCAAGTACCTGGGATGTATTTTCTCACAGGATGGCAACATAGTGAAGGAACTGGAATCAAGGTGCAGCAAAGCTAATGCAGTGAGTGCTCAGCTCAGATCTACTCTCTTCTGCAAGAAGGAAGTAAGTACCAAGACTAAGCAGTGCGCCGCTCTATCTTTCGACCAGCTTTTTTGTATGGGATTGAAAGTTGGGTGGATGCAGGTTACCTTATTCACAAGGTAGAGGTTACAGATATGAAAGTAGCAAGAATGATTGCAGGTACTAATAGATGGGAGCAATGGCAGGAGGGTGTCCATAATCAGGAAATCAAAGAAAAACTGTGAATGAACACCATAGATGAAGCAGTTAGAACGAACAGACTGAGATGGTGGGGTCATGTTACACGCATGGGAGAAGCTAGGTTACCTAAGAGACTCATGAGCTGGGCAGCGGAGGGTAAGAGGAGTCGAGGTAGTCCAAGAAGAAAGAGATTCGGTGCGGAATGATTTTGAAATAAAAGGCATAACATCAGACGAGGCATCAATGTTAGCATTGAATACGGGATCATGGAGAAATTTTATTAGAGGTACTATGCTCCAGACTGAACGCTGAAAGGCATAAACAGTCTCTAATGATGATGAAGATGATGATGAATCTTTTGGCACCAGCGACCATAACCTCCCTTTCAAAGATTTCGGATAAAGGTTAGTAACTCTGAAAAAAGACAGTATGTGATGTCCTTTTGACATTTGGAATTCAATTGCAAATAAACCGTTCGCCTGACAGGCTTTGCGGTCGTTTGTTCATGTTCGTTGAGAAATTTACTCAGTCTTTTTCTCTCTTTTCATTGGTTCTTCGGTTTGATCAGTCCTTTGTCCACTTTGTTTCGTTATGTATTATTTCGATCGTTTCGTCGTTCACTCAGTTATTTCGTTACAGAGGGCGTCCAGCTCTCAGACTGAGCGCGCTGAGCCACCGCGCCCAGCAAGTTACGAACCACCATCTAACATAATGAAACTTTCACTCTGCAGCGGAGTGTGCGCTGATATGAAACTTCCTGGCAGATTAAAATTGTGTGCCGGAACCGGGACTCGAACCTAGGACCTTTGCCTTTCGCGGGCAAGCGCTCTACCACTGAGCTACCCCGACAGGACTCACGATGCCGCCTCACAACTTTACTTCCGCCAGTACCTCGCCTCCTACTTTCCTAGGTTCGAGTCCCGGTTCCGGCACACAATTTTAATCTGCCAGGAAGTTTCATATCAGCGCACACTCCGCTGCAGAGTGAAAGTTTCATTCTGGAAACATTCCCTAGGCTGTGGCTAAGCCATGTCTCCACCATATCCTATCTTCCAGAAGTGCTAGTCTTGCAAGTTTCGCAGGAGAACTTCTGTGAAGTTTGGAAAGTAGGAGGCGAGGTACTGGCGGAAGTAAAGTGAGTCGTGTCGGGGTAGCTCAGTGGTAGAGCGCTTGCCCGCGAAAGGCAGTTGGTCCTAGGTTCGAGTCCCGGTTCAGGCACATAATTTTAATCTGCCAGGAAGTTTCACCATCTAACATATTCGTGCATCACAAACTAATTCGCCGCTCAATATGCGACGCCGACCAGCTGCGAGAGTAATCCGTAAATATCGTACTAGCGATGACAGGCGTTAACAGCTAATATGGCATTTTTAGACAACAGATTATAATTCAGGTCCTAAGAACGACGTGTTTTTTTGTAATTTTCTTCAGTGCGCCATTGCTTTGAAATGGCAACGCTTGATTTATAATATGACAATCATCAAATACAGAAAGAAGAAGGCGAATATAAAAAGAGAGTTTCGGGCAAGGTACCGGGCTAGGAATGTCTGACTGATTTCTAATCGTCAAATGTACGCTAAATTTCTTCCAGGCTGTAGTCATTGGTAACAAGTACAGGAAAAGAAAATAAATTTAGAACAAACTGCTAACGCAAGAGAGGTGACACTATTTTAACGGAAGACGATAATGCAAATATGGGAGAGGTAATTAAATAATAGTGCAAAAAGATAAAAGTTCCAAAAAAAAGAGAGTATGTTTGTCTAAGCTGAACTCAAACATCAAATAATTTTGGCTGTTAAAAACGGTCTGTAAGAATATGATGCGTTGTGTGCACAGATATTATCACAATAGTAGAGTCTTAATCGTACCGCACATTATTTCGTACTTATTATTTATATTTTTGGCTGAAATGTTGCAAAAAATCATAAAACTGCAGGAAAATCTGAAGTAGGCCGTACAACACACCAGTGCGATTTTTTCCTTTCACGCAATGCGGAGGTCAATAATGAAAAGTCATATCTCAAAAGTATACATATATAATTCCTTTGCCGGCCGCGGTGGCCGAGGGGACTGAGGCGCTTCAGTCTCGGTCTGCACGACCACTATGGTCGGGGGTTCGAATCCCCCCTGGGGCATGGATATTTGTGCCGTCCTAGTTAGTAAGTAGTTCATAAGTAGTTTGTAAGTTTAGGGACTGATGACCCCGTAGTTAAGTCCCATAAGCTTTACAAACATTTGAACATATAATTCCTTTGATTACATTTAAAATATCTGTGCAAATTTAAACGAAAAAAAATCTGTCGAAAGTGTGTCAACTCTCGCGATGATAACAGCACAATGTGCCACGATAGAAACTGGTAATATCTCATTCTGATAAGTCGTAGTTCTTTTTGCCGTAGAATAGGAGTCTTCATTAAAAGAGGGGTGCGGGTGTTTCCCCTAGAAATTAATGAATTGAAATCCTCCAAGGCAGATTGGTGGCGAAGGAAACGAAAATGTTATTATCATCATCTTTTTCTTCTTCCTTTCAAGGATTAGGCTGTTGCCTTTTCCGAACTCATATTTCGTTCATTGGAGATCATCTTCATTATTTTGAATAACAACGATGTCATTTGGAAACAGAAGCACATTCAGGTATTCCTGATTGGAATGTTATTACAATAGAATTTTAATAATGGGCCAATTTAAGTACAGGAAGGATAAATGAAGCTTACGCTTTTACATCCCGGCGACAGCATGGTCATTGGAAATAGAGCTCAGGCTTGGATTTTGGGTAAGGATACGGAAGGAAATTGGCCATGAGCTATCAAAGGAACGACGCCGACATTTCTCTGGTCCTAGAGATGTAAAATAACTGTAAACCTGACTCTCGGTGGGCGAAGGTGGCTTTGATCCGCCGTCCTCCCGAATGCGAGTCCATTGTGTTACAACTGTGCCACCTAGATCGTTCCAGTTACAGCACAGACAGATATTCCCTGTGAAAATGCTCTCGTCAAAACAGGGGAGCACTTGAAATATCCAGGCTGTGAAGTATTGACATTGGAACAATGAATTAAAATGGTTCTACGCCTTTCTGTCGATTCTAAGAAGTGGGACAACAATATTACAGCAAACGAGATAGTGGTAATAACAGGAAGTTGCTGGAGAGAGGGTGGAGTTGACTTGGTTTTACTTTACGAAACGATTTACACAAGTAGTTCGGTTCAGAGAGGGTAGTGATCAAGTAGTGCAATGCAACAATAACGTGACTTACCTGAAACTGTGGCATGGAGGGAAATAGGACAGCTGGAAGCCGAGAGACACGGAGGGAGGTGGCTGCAGCTGTTGGAGTGTCCCAAAGTGTAATTTCCAGGACCTGGACGCGATTTCAGTTTTTGATTTTTTTAAGTCAATAATTTCGAAAGCAAAGCCAAGTTTGAATATTAATTGAACTTACTACGCAAAGAAAATATATCATCACTGTGGTCGTAAATTTGGCGTTGGTTCACTCAATAGAATTACGTTATCCGACGAGCGTCAGATTAGCTAAAGAAAGAACCCACATTTGTGATTCGTAATATTGTAATAACAAATACTTTTAAACAGAATAAACGCCATTTTTTCGTTTTTCGAGATTTAATTTTAAACAAAAACTTGAAACAACCAGTTTGAGGACGTTACATGCGAATATGATGCAATTAGCGACTATAAATACAGACACAGCTATAGCAGCTGTCAGTGGTTTGGTCGGAGTGTCATGGCGGCCATGGCTTCGAAGTGTAGTACGGCTGGGATACGTAGCGCCATCTCCAATCTTACCTTCATGGCAGCACGTGAAAAGTAGTGGCGCCCTCTATGTGCTCTATATAAGCACGACCTCCAGCGGCTAGAAACCAGTCGTCGACTCACCTCTGAAGATGTTGCCCGCAGTAGGCGACGAAACGTGGGGAGAAGTAAGTTTTACAGATGGACAACGGTATCTTAGCCCGGAAGTTTTAATTAATGAAGACGCAGGCCGTGACAGCCTACAAGTTACGATATTCAATAGTCAAGTAATAAAAATTTCATGCGACCAAACCCATTTTCTACATTATTAAAATAGGTCACAGTAATTACAGGGTGTCCAGAGAAGGACTCCCTGATTTCAAGATTAAATATCTCGAAAACGAAGATTGATAGAGGAATGCAGTAAACGGTATGTTTATTGTGAAAGCTGTAAGAAGTTTATACAGCAGTTTCAAAAATGTTCAAATGTTTGTAGAGTCTATGGGACTTAACTACGGGGTCATCAGTCCCTAAACTTACAAACTACTTATGAACTACTTACAACTAAGGACGGCACAAATATTCATGCCCGAGGGGGGATTCGAACCTTCGACCGTAGTGGCCGTGCGGATCGTGACTGGAGCGCCTCAATCCCCTCGGCCACCGCGGCCGGCTACAGCAGTTTGGAATAATAGTTACAAAAGCTGCTAACAGATGGCGCTGTAATCGCTATACGTAATGCCTAGTATAAATAGTGATGGGACGTTAAACCGTAAGATTCCTTCCTCCATAAATAGTGATCCGAAGCCCAGAACGATAAGTTCCACTATTGAAACGTGAAAGGAGGTTAGCGTACCGAAGGAAGAGATTAAAACCATGTACTCCATTGAACAACGCGTGTTTCTGGTGCTAGAGTACCACAGTTTAGAAGAGAGTCCCACGGCAATAAGGGGAAGTTTTCAAGCACGATTTAATGTCCCAAAAGGATCCGTTGCGAAAACCATTCGTACGCTCTTCGCAAAATGTCTACGAACAGTCAGGGTAACTGATGATCTAGTGGGGTATGTTGGCCTCAAGCAAACCTCAGTTACGCCTGAAAATATCGCCACAGTTTCTGGAATTATTCGGCGAAATCCAATGTTATCCGTCCCTAGAATAGCACCTGAGACTGGTTTGAAGCGTTTCAGCACGCAGAAAATACTGAGAGAGCCTACACATGTTTCCATTCAAAGTTCAAACGCACCAGGCCATACCCGTACGAGTTGGTTGCCTTTGCTAATCAGATGCTCATAATGATTGATAGTGAAGGATTTGATGTTGGCTACGTCTGGTTTGCAGATGAAACACAGTTCCACCTGATTGGATACGTGAATAAGAAGAACTCGCGATTTTGGGGTTCCGAAAAGCCATATTGGTGTGAAGCGAAACCCCTGTAATCTCCTAAAGTTACTGTGTGGGATGCAGTATGCTGCAGAGGCATTATTGGCCCTTTTTTTTAAAAAAAATGTTCAAATGTTTGTTAAGCTTAAGGGGGTTAACTACGGGGTCATCAGTCCCTAAACTTACAAACTACTTATGAACTACCTACAACTAAGGACGGCACAAATAGAACCCCCGACCGTAGTGGCCGTGCAGACCGTGACTGAAGCGCCTCAGTCCCCCCCCCCCCTTTTTTTCATTCCAGAAACGATCATTGGTCACGTTACGTTGCAATTTTGGAACAATTTGTCGCCACACAGCAAGCGTTAGAGGATCGACCAGGTACTGAATGGTTTATGCAAGATGGAGCCCGGAGGAATACTTCCAGAATCGAGTCATTGCTTTGGAATATCCCAAATTTACTGGTGCAGGCATGGATTGGCCTCCATATTCGTCGGATTTGACTCCCTGTGACTTTCTTTTGTGGGGCACAGTGAAAGACATGGTCTACCCAAAGCATCCCGCCACGCTGGATGAGCTTGAATCGGCGATCTCTGTGGCATGTGAATCCATTTCGTTGAGACTCTACGAAATGTGATGGCGAAGTTCGTTCTTTGTTTGCGCCACCTCTGTAGTGCCAGTGGTGAACGTTTTGAAAACATTGTGATGTTATTGTTTGCAAAGAATGTTTTCATACGATTATTTCACTTATGTATGCTGATTTGAGCTGTACAGCGTATAACGCCACCTGTTAGCAGCTTTTGTAACTATTATTTCAAAATGCTGTATAAACTTCTTGCAGCTTTCACAGTAAACATACCGTTTACTGCATTCCTCAATCGATCTTTGTTATCGAGATAGTTAATTTTGAAATCAGGGAGCCCTTTTCTGGACACCCCGTACTACTTTATTAAAATGGGTACAGTAATTACATTGCGTACGATATCTCACTTGATCAACTTATTGCTTTCAGCAGTGTATATCTCGTGGTAATTTCTGTCTGAGTATGCGTATATTTTGGGATATTTAGTTGGTCCGAGTTGGACACTGTGTATTTTTGTTGCTTAACTATTGGGACGAGAAAATCAGCGTATACGAAGGTATGCCATCAGCCTTCCACATGGTTTTCGCGAATGCTACGAGAAGTATGCAGACGTGCGAGGGCGCGCGCGCACACACACACATACGCTGCCTTGTTCCCCGCTCCCTCGCAGCAGCTACAACACGCGTGGCGACACGGCGCGACACGGCCGTGTGACAAAGCCGGCCGCGGCTGGGCACAGCACTTCCAGCAGCACGGCAGGCCGCGCCCGTATCGTGTAGCGCGGTTATCTATTATTCATCTGGCGGAGCCGTTTACGCTATTCGGGACGGTTCGCGCGTTGCCCGTGCCGAGAATAATAATTATTAACTCCCGCAAAAGCCCTCTTTTGTGGCGATCCTGCACAAAATGCATATTCGCCGACCTGCTGTAATATCGCTTGAACGTGTTAGCTGCGAAGTCGGTAGGTACCGGTATAGAACGCTGCGGGTATGGAGAAACGATACGATCTTCAATGATGTCCCGGTAGCACAAAAGTTAAAGTTGAAAGGAGTATGCAAAATAATTTTCACTTAATTTTTGCCTGTCATATAGCCTTGGGCATGATTTGTTACAAAAACCTAAGCTATATTTCTGTAGAAAACAAATGTATGTAATATTTTGTACCATTTCACTAATCGATATAACATACTGTACTTATTTTATATCTTTGATGTAAACCGAAGACTTTGTTCTATCTTTGAAGTATGTCTTGCAGTCGCAGTTGTTGCGTTTAAGGAGTCGAGGTGAGACTGTCTTGGAGAGCAGTCGTGTGATTATGGTAGAGTTGAGTCGAGGAGTAGCGGTCGTGGAACTGTCGGGTTAGTCTGTCTGTGTGTTAGACTCGAAGAGTAATAAAAAAAAATTCAGACAGTTTTGAAGAGTCACAGCCAAGTCTGCAGATTGTAATTTTTGTATGGAAATTAGTCTGTCTCAAATAAGTTAATGTGTGCTTTTCTATTGTTATGTCTGCTAGCCTGTATTTGAACTATTGTAATTGGTGTTTGTCTTTTTGCTAATAAATATTGTTTAGTGCAGCTTTTATTTATCATTTAACCTGACTCATTTTCCAGCTCCTCGTTACTTTCACCAATTTCAATTGCTACATGTTCTGATCAGTGTTTCTTATGATAGTGTTGCATAATTATTGTCCTTGTAAATTTATGTGCTAATTAGAACAGTTCAGTGTAGGCATTATGTCATAATCAATCGGTCTATTAATGAGAGCAGGAAGTAGTTTGTTCATAATACCAATAAAGCTCATAGTTAGAGATTTTCTAAGTCTTAATGAAAGTTCAAATTATGAAGTCGGTTAATGTTAGTAACAGTTAATGTACTTTGTCTGATCAGAAGAGAAGTAGATCACGTCAAGAGATATGAAATACTTGCAGTGAGTGATACTTCAAACCATTACCAGATTTGTAAGAATTTTTTTTATTGCGTTGAACTGTATGATAATTGTTGTTCAGGTAGGCACATTCTCAAGTGCAGTGATTTTGGTTACCAATTAATATAAAATATATTTCACATCGGTTTATTCAAATGATAAAATTATCATACTAGTAGCACGCTCTTTTGTTGGCTCTCGCAGTCAAATTGTATAGTCTGGCTACTGGTATATGGTGCACGCTAACAAATCTGAACTTTTCGTTTGCTCACATTGTTTCTCACACACGAGATTAATGTGTACACCAATTAAGAGTATTAATTACTGTTAACGTAGTAACTACTGTACTATTTAAGGTGTTATCCGTTGCGCATCAAACAAAAACATATTTACGTAAAATCATTGCATCCCATGTGGCATGCAATTTATTCTAACAGGGCAAAGGAAGGTACTAAGTCTCATTGCTTATTCAAATTATTTTGTAACCAAAATCACAACAGAACAATTAGTTGTGAATTTTAGCGGGGACGGTTTCTTAACAGAAACAGTGACACGCTCGCCCCACATATACTACCTTTAGCATCCTTTCAAACACACACACACACACACACACACACACACACACACGCTACTTTTAAAGTATTAGTTCCTGCAACTGTTATACTTTACC
The DNA here is from genome assembly GCA_026315105.1 of Locusta migratoria. Taxonomy (NCBI): domain Eukaryota; kingdom Metazoa; phylum Arthropoda; class Insecta; order Orthoptera; family Acrididae; genus Locusta; species Locusta migratoria. Next base: position 47,430,866 of record CM048750.1, on the reverse strand, counting down.
TCTACCAATAATAATGCTCCTATAAGAATTGTTTCACAATTTTGTTTCCTTTATATAAAGGTGATTTTTGTAAATAGATTTTGGTTATCATATCACTCAAACAAGAAGTCATCACTGCTGTGAAAGCCAATACTCTCTTCTCAGAAATTTACAAAAAATGGAGAATTTTTCAATTAAGGAGTTTGTAGGGAAAAAATTGTTATAAAATCGATAGACCTACCTTAATTTACATCTGTGTCACATCATAGCTCCTGGATAATGTGTCCTAAAGTTATTTTTCAGGTACTTAGTATGAAATATTATTAAACTTTCCGTGAAATGAATTGTAAATGAAGTAATTAGCAATAACGTATAAAAACACAACTTAATACCTGATGGGGTGGTCTTTCATAATGTAATATTTATATGACGTCATATCTTCTGAATTACGTGCAGTAATTTGAATGGTATAGGAACTTTCAGTCTTAAATATATGTCGTGAGTACAATTAAGAAAAAGCACATAATAAATCACAACCTAGTACGTGAAGAGGTGATTTTTCATTTACCTGATTATTTGTAACGTCATATCCTATCACTTGCGTGTCGTACTGTGGTACAAATTTCGATGTGAATTCAGTAGTATATACGGATGCTAACAGTTAAAAAATTTCGCAATTAAATTAACAGAAGTGACAAATTGTTATCTCATGCCAAATGTCGAAAGCGATAAAGTTCTTTCGTTTCATCTTTTTGTTCGGGTCGCCGACCTTTTTCTCAGATGAAGAGGCTTGCACAGGACAGGGTAGCGTGGAGAGCTGCATCAAACCAGTCTGCGGACTGAAGACCACAACAACAACGTCACAAAGAAAATGTTTCACAGTCACTAAGTACTTCCTCAGATAGTGGATGAATAAACTGCCATTAGTCACAAGTCGGATGATGCGGCTTGCTTTGTGCATATCATAGTTCATTACGTCATACCAACTAAACTATGAGTGGTTAGTACATCCGTAAATCGATTACTGCACATAGTAAGAACTAAGCGTAATTAGTTTTGTTAAAACCAGTGCTGTAGTTTATATATCGAACACAGCCACACCCACACATACATAATTTTTGGCAATACATATAGTTGAGTCTCAACACCTGGCGTTGCCTGGGTGTGCACTCATCTTCACCATAGATATCAGCAGGCTGGGCTGCAGGCAATTGTCATGGCACCAACATCTCTACAGCGGTACCACGTGTCTGTTGGCAAAAGAATGGTTGCGTACGGCTGTGAATACATTAATAGAGAACATTTTGGAAAGGGCTGTAACATTAAATTTCATACTATTAATGATTTAAAATACTGTCATTTCTTGAAAACTATCCTCTTATTTTCAGCCTTCTGTACAATCCGAAATTACCATTTAACCTGTCTAGTTTAATTGTAACCAATCAGCCAGAGAAATAGACACACTGATTTGTGGAAAGTGACCACTGCTCAAGAATAATTTATGTATACGTAAGAACTAGTTATAATCCGAACTGTAACTACACAGTGACGCACTTAGCACGTAATTTTAGTGGTTACTAATAACACTGTTAATTTGAAAGTGAAATATATATTTACTAGAAAAACTGTAACTGAATCTAAGCTACAGTGATTATTTACACACGGTTATGGTGTACAATAGATTATATCACTAGAGGTAGTCGACGAGTCAATAGCCGTGCGCACTATGGCTTGCTGCAGTGCGCGCGGTCGTTCGCCATTGGAGGTTCAAGTCAGGACTGATAATCAGAGTAGTGAAGTCTAATAGATTTACAAACATTTGAACATTTTATAATAACCATCAACAGTTCGGTGTTAAATGTTTGTATATATTACTAAATTCTCAGTTTTCAGCTCTATTTCCGGTACTTGGTCTAGAAGCTAAAATGCCACAAGGGCATCAAATTTTGGAAAGTTTCACTTTCAGACTTCACAATATTCTTTTCCATCTTAACATGAAAGATTTAAATGCGATTTTCGTTCAAATCTTTGTAAAGCTTATGGGACTTAACTACGGGGTCATTAGTCCCTAAACTTACAAGCTACTTATCAACTATCTTATACTAAGGACGGCACAAATGTCCATGCCCGAGGGGTGATTCGAACCCCCGACCGTAGTGGACATGCAGACCGTGACTGGAGTGCGATTTTCGTCACTAAAACACAATTGTACTCTGAAAAGGTAAGAATATTCTACTAACTTTTGCTAATACTGCCACATGTAGCTTTGCCTTCTTTGTGTCAGGTAACGTCACTAGAGATTCATCCAATCACACAGTAATTTCGATAACGTGAGCTAATCTTGAAATTTAATGATTTTTTTTAACTTTAAATTCATAATAATATCCATTCAAACAACAATGACAGGAAACGCTATCTGAACTTTTTAATCATTCAGAATGACAATAATTCGAACCAAGTACTCAACGCAAAAAAAAAAAAATAGCTCATTGGTTAACACGCCGCTGGCCCGGAGCGGGATATCCAGGTTAGAATCCCAGTCAAGCACAAATTTTCAGCTTTGCCACTGAATTTATTTCAATTTCCTGAAACGATGTAGATGTCTAATAATTCCGAATTCGTAGTACTTAAATTGTCACGCCTGACGGACGGTAATTCAATTATCTTATTATGATATCACCTAATTATGTACCTTACTACGATATAATTTCGAAGGTAGGACAAGTGCTGCATTTGGATATTGTTGGTGTTGTCTTTACTCCGAAAAGCGGTTTGATTCATCTCCCCAAGATGATCCATTCTGTGCAGGCATCTTAATATCCCTTTTAAACAGCTTGATTTATTCGACTCCTGATCTTCCTCTGCGATTTTCATCCTTCACACTTCCCTCGAGTACTGAATTGACGATTCCGTGATGTTTTTGGAATGTTTTCTACCAATAGAACCCTTCTTTGGCCAAGATACGCCGGAAAAGTTTTCTTCCTGATTCTGTCCAGCGTATCATTAGTTACGCAACCAATGCATCTCACTTTCAGCATTCTTCTGTAGCAGTATTGCTATGCTCACATATATGCCTCGTTTGGCAATGGACAATTTGAGTGCTGCCGCACAAGGTTTGTCCCGCTCCTTGCGGGAATAGAGGTGATGGCTCAGTGCAAGAAGGGAAAATGGAAGAAGGAGATATGAGAATTCTATGGATATTAAACTACAGTCAGTAGCAAATATTTATTTACTGCTGCAAATCTAGATTTTATTCTCTTTAAATGTAGTTTAAAGGTACTTTTTCAATTCTCATGTAGAAGATTAGTTTCACAAGACGAAAAAAAAAAAATTGTGGATGATTATACTATGTTTTACTGCACTGACAATGGTCATACAGTGACCTAAATCCAGATTTAGGCAGTAAGTAAATATTTTCGATTCCTTGCTGTTCATCATCCATATAAGAATGTCTGAGCACGTGCATTTAAGATGGAATCAAACTTGAGAGGAGGATTTATATTGGGCAAGAAACGTGCATAGGAGGCCGAAGTCCAGATTTGAGTTCGTGTCCGGTACAAATTTTCACGATTAAAGTATTTTGATGCTTTAGATCAGCTAATGTCAGGAATTCATTTTTCATTAACTTTTACCAACTTTGTGGAAACCGTTTTTTGATATCATTTCTCTTTAAATTTATGTAACCGTCTAGTGTTACTGTAGATTATTACAGTTATTTACAGTCTTGCACACTATCGTCAATTCATTACCCAAAGGCGAAAAAATGAATATGTAGAAAATAAATCCCTACTCTGCATGAAAATAGCAATGAGACCTGGTATATTAGTATGCCTACTCTGTCCTCGTGAAAATATGGAGGAAATGAACCAAAACGATTACTACAGTATGTCATCAACCAATAAGTAATAAGAAAAGTCGCAGTAGTTCAGATTCGGAATGGATCAGCAAGAAAATAGGTCGTTAGATCTTCAGAAGAATACTAGAGGACCCGTAGTGGAATGACAAAAAAGGTGGGGAAAAATAGAAGTAAAGTTAAATGTTCAGGCATAGCTTTCATCGGAATCTTCAGTGCAAGTGTTTAAAAGCGCAAATAGAAAGAGCTTGATCCGGTGAGTGCTTTTAGGTCAAATAGAACTGCGGATTTCAATTAGAACGGAAGATATAGTAAAACAAACGGATTAAAATATTCAGTGCAAGGACAGAAGGATACCGCGTTTGAAGAGAAATAATGGATGAGAGATTTAAGTTAATTCTGATACTTGATGACAAACTGCGAATGAATGCCTTTCTTTTAAAGCAAAAATGAAGGAAGTCGGTCGGATAGAACGGCCTGTCCGACTGACTTTCCAGCAAGGACATTCCCATAAGAAATATACTGCACGAAATCGCATTTGGGTACAGAAATAGGGAGGCTAGAGTTATGTAAATTCTGGTACTTTATGACAAATCTGTGGATGAAGACCTTTAGTTTAAAACAAAACTGAAGTAAATCGGCCATTTAATTTGGTCTGGCCGACTGACTTTAGTTTTCGTAGATTCTTTTAATATACAAGTTTCCTACATTAACACATATAGCCTCAGGAAAACTGTGGAGAATAGTATTTCTAGTATCCTAACAAAATTTAGATTCTGGTCTTTCCTGAAGACACCCGAAATATGAATATCTGAACATGATACGAGGCGCGTACAGAAAGTAAGTTCCGTTTGGTAATAAAATGAAGTTTTACACATATACAGAAGAAATTTTTATTGTAAAAAATTCTACAACTCTTAAACTACTTTTCTACGTAACTGCCGAAATTTTGCAGGCATTTGTCATAGCGTGGCACCAGGTTTTGTATACCTTCTTCATAGAAATCTGCCGCCTGTGTCTTCAACCAGTTGGAAACAGTTTCTTTCAGCTCGTCGTTGGGGACAGTCCATAGCGAGAGCACTAATTGTAAACCTACAGTTTTCCTGGATCTTGTCATCAATCGCGTGAACCAGTTCTTCTGTAACCAAAGGTGGACGCCCACGTCGTTCTTCATCGCGCACATCACTATGCCCGCCATTGAACTGTCGGACCCATCTTGTTACCATCGAATCACTCATCGTATTTGGTCCGTAAACATCCCAAATTTCATTTCGTTTCACTTTCCTCGCATTCAGAAACCGAATCACCGACCTGATTTCAAAGGCGGCGGGATTTTCAATCAACGCCGACATTTCAAACAAGCACAACAAAGCGTACGTAACTGACAGCGATCTCCAAATGTCGCTCGTTCTTCTCCTTGATACACATCGTCTACAGCGCATGTGCGGCACTGTAATCGCAGCGCTGCAACGGAGATACATTGATTTGATTTCATTTTTCCAGGGAAGCCAAAACAGTCTTGGTCCAGCCCGCCACTGCCCGCACCGAAACTAAGTTTATTGTGCGGTATCGCTCCCTGTATATCTAGTAAAGCCAACCAATGCCCTTGAACAGTGCAAGGAGTCCCTATACCAGTTCTTTATTAGACACAATTTCTTCGGGTATGGTTGTCCCAAATGTTCTGTGCCTTTTACTCTCCAATGCAATGCATTCGAAGATTAGGTGTGATGCAGTTGCATCATCGTCATCACAGATCCAACATTTAGGGTCCTCTTCTGTTATTCCCATTGTATGTAGGTGTTTTTTGAAATTCCCATAGCCTGTCAGAAATCCAACCATGAGTCTAATCTCTCTCCTGTTCAGGCCCAGGATTGCAGAGCTTCGTTTAAAACATGGCTTTGGCATCATTGCCTTGCCATGTTTTTGTTGATGGACTTTGGTCCAATATTCTATGTGCTGTCTTCTGAGACAGTTACGTAGCTCCAATTTGATCATTGCCTTCGTGATTGTCAGGACAGGTTCCTGTCCAATAAATGGAGACTCTGCCCCCATCCTGGCTAATCTGTCGGCATGTTCGTTACCACTGATCTATTGCTTTCCCCTAGCTCCACCAGAACCCTGTGAGATGCTGCAACAATTTTAGACCTTGTTGCAGGAGCTGCCAGTGATCTCAGGGCTGCCTGGCTGTCTGAATAGATATAGATGCTACGATCTTTGTAGCACCTACCCAAATTCTCCTCCACACATGCCCTGATGGCAGTGATTTCGGCCTGGAATACTGAGGCCAGTTTCCCTAGAGAGATGACGCCCTCCAGTCTTGGCTGCACCCCGTATATCCCGGACCCAACGCCTTGGTCTGATTTCAACCCGTCAGTGAAACAGACAATATCCCCCGTACGGTGTTGAACTATTTTCTCCCACTGCTCCCTACTTCCAATCGTTATACTGAAAGGCTTGTTGAAGCAGTATGGCGATATAATATAGTCGGCTGGCATTTCCCCAACCTTTCCTACATTTACCTCACTCGCTATTTTAGTGTGTGATTCTGGATATCCCAAAGAGTTCCAGTTGTTGACAGATTTGAGTCTGTAGGCACCAGCTGCTGCCTCCATCTTGACCCAAAGGTGTAATGGGGGCATATCCAGTTTGGTTTCCATCCCAGCAGTTGGTGTGTTGCTAATTCCGCCTGTTATGGCTAAGCAGGCTAGTCTCTGCATCTTACCAAGCTCCTTAGCAGAAACCTGCTATTCTACCTTCTTCCACCACACGACCGCCCCATAGGTGATCCTGGGTCTCATCACCGTGGTGTATATCCAGTGCATACCCTTGGGGCTCAGGCCCCAATTTTTGCCACACGCTCTCCTGGTACTTACTAAAGTACCTTTTGCCTTGGAGCAAATATTCCTAATGTGATGGGTCCATGTCAGTTTCTCATCTAGGGTACCCCTAGATATTTCACTGTCCCTTTCACAGGTAGCGCTTCATTGAAAAGCTTTAGATTCCAACTTGAATGTTGTATATGCTTCTTTGTGAATGGTACAACCACAGTCGTCTTGGAACTAACCCCCAGATCCTGTTTTCTGCACCAGTCTTGCACAGTGTGCAAAGCACCTTGTGCCATATTCTTCACTGTGTCAGCAAATTTGCCAAGTATTACTATGACAAGATCATCTGCGTAGCCTTGGCAAAAGTACTGCCTAGAGTTTAATTCTCCAATGAGATCATTCACCACTAGATTCCACAATAAAGGGGAAAGAACTCCTCCTTGCGGGCAACCCCTAGTGGTGTTGAGATACATTGAAACGGAACTTACTTTCTACACGCGCCTCGTATATGAATACACATGTGTTTGCAATCAAAACGGTTCTTCGTGTTTCCCCACAGAAGCGCAAATAATTCCATCGGAGTTCAGGCGAATCCCTTCTCATTCCAGCAAGCGGAAGCGAAAGGTGAGAAATGGTATTGCCAATAAATAAGTCCGCCGAAACGCGGTGCGCTACTTTCGCATTAAATTGTTCGAGTGGGTTAACGCGGAAATCCGTGGCTGACTAAATAAATGAGCGATAATTGCCTGTTAAGATCCACCCTCCATTATCCCAGAGCAAAGAGCACCGGCGCCATCCGAATAATTAAATTCGAATCCATTGTTCGCGGAAAGGCCTTTATCGGAATATCGTCCGCGTCCGCCAGCCGCGGCACCCTCCCGGATGCGAAATTGGGAGCAAGATATCGGATAAAAAGAAAATGACGTACACAAAAAAAAATTAAAAGGGATATAAAATGAAGGAAGGCCAACTAGAAATATTCCAACTTCGCAACAGAATTTCGGACAATAATAACGCACAGTCCAAGCGGCATTAATTAAAACACAAATTAGCTGTAATTAGAACGCAATTAGATTACCACATAAAGGCGCCGACGGCGAAGGGTCACGGATGATTAATTCGGACCGGCAGGATGTATTTTGTTTTGTTTCAGGAACTCCTTTCGAAATGCATTTCGCCCGGTCTGGCACCGAGGAATTAATTTCATCTGCCCGCGACTCGAAGTTAATTCGTGTGGAAACTTGCGCGACTCTTGTCTGGCGGGTCTGCGAGGGCCGCGTCCACCGACAGCACGTCTCCAAAAGTCGGAAAATTCAGACACAAATTACGAACGAAACCAGTGCGGGGAGCTTAACACGACAAAGCTGAATAACCCGGAAACACCGCATTCTACGGAAATACGAGAAATTAATAGGCGACAAGAGTGCCCCCCAGTGGACACCTCCTGCTTGTTCTGGGACAACTTTGTATTCTCAGATGGTAGTGTTAGGAAATGAATCATATTGATTTGCACCCACGGTACAGTTGTGTGCATGTTAAACTCACATACCTACCAAACATCTTGTGCCAGGTGTAATGCTGCTTTCGTATGTAAATGGTATTGCGTATTAAAGTTGAGGTTGGGGGACCGCAGATGAAATTTTACCAGGTAGTGAAATAATTTTTAAATGAAAATATTGAGCAATTTTGACAATTTAAACAAAACTATTGGGTTCCACCATTAAATGGTAGCGGTCGTAATTTCGGTAGCAAATACAACACCAGAAAGCAACATATCAGAAGAAGTCGGCGGAATCTAAATTTTACCTTATTGAGAGCTGGTACTAATATTTCGGTCATATTCTGTAGTGATTGTAGCTGAGATGACTGGAAACATTACTTGGATAAATTGATGCTTGGATTATGCGTTTCGTTTACTATTGTTCTATGACAGTGTCGAAAATTAATCATGATAGTTGCCAAAAATTGCAAAATTATCGGACTTCATAAACATCGCGAAGATTTTTCTGCAGGCATTAGAATGTAATAAACCATTCATAGATACGAAATAAATAAAAGTTGCACAGAGAATGTTCTAGTACAATGACTAAACAAATCGGAACAATAACCGAGCATCACTTAATGAATTACTGGATCCGCTGAAAATAAATAACTTTAAAATTAGTGAGAATGGAGAAGGGATTGTAAGTAAGTAAGATATTTCAAATTAACAGTGAGGGTTTATTGAAATTAATAAAAAAAGGAAACTCACACTTACAATAATTAGGCAAACTCCTGGAACACGTCCTAACACTTCAAGGAAAAGAAAGTAAGTGACGAACAGTTCCGCACTCTCCCTTTAGCTTGTTGCAAAAAAAGTTGAAAGTGACAAATGTCATACGTGTATCCATACGCTGGCAGAAAGAGGGCAGAAGTCAACGACAAGCATCGCACAAGTTATTAAAAAAATCTTTAATGTATTTCTACACAGGTATGCAGCTGTCTTTCCGCTGATTTGTACCGCACATGTGCTGTATGCGGTGGAGGAGCTACAAAAATTGAGGTGTGCGTGTGGTTTATTTTTTGATTCATTATCGAGCTGTGATAGTTTTATTGTAATAGCTACTAGAGAATGCCGGCCGATTGCATGCACACTCATTTCATTATAAACTGGTCAAAAACCATTTGGGATCAGTTGAGATATCTAGAACAAAATTAACTCAACTTCAGTCACAGTTTATTTTTGCAAGCGAGTTCGTTTTATTTTACAGAACACTCTCGGAAGGATCACTGACAACAATGTACAAAATTAAATGAGAGATATTATAATCAATGAAATATGATTTTTACCAGAAAAATTTGAAAGAAGTGGAAAGTAACAGATAAAAGTCGTAAGACGTGGCCGGAATCGAACTCGTGACCTTTGGATTTGTGGCCTGGCACTCTAGCACTGTGCAGCCGAGGCGTACTGGTAATTACAGAATTTGTTATAAAACACAGTTTGTCATCACATGAGTACACTAGTGATGAATTATCACAGTTCCACAGTCCTACTACAGTGCATAGTTTATCACTTTTCACCTGAGACTAAGTTCTGCAGTAACAGTCCTGTAAATTTTCTAAGTCCACACATGCCTATCTCTTCAAATCACAAGTTCGTAACGCGGCTTCAGACCGCCCAGCGTCACAACCTTTCACCACCGCGTCCAAGTTACGAGTCCCTTCCCAAGAGTTCGAAAGCATGCTCTCCCTGCTCCCAAAATTGTATCCTTCCGCGCATCCAAACACCTCATCTTTAAAATACAATTTGCCTTCCAGAATATTATATATCTGATTATCACAGAATTAAATAGTTCACCTTCCTACAAATGTTATTTACATTCAACAAACAAATATACATTTAACAATACTAAAAACGGTTGAGACTGAAGCTCTTTGCTATTAAGCGTGGCGTCTCACTGTTCAAATATACTGCAGCCGTCGAAATATAGTTACACAATTAATATTTGTCATGGCTTTTTAAGCAAATATATATTCAGATTTTGTCCACAAATACATAAAATTATTTATATATAATTTATGTGCTGCATATCTACTATTTTAAGTCGGCCATGAAATATGTAAGCGGCAGTCGACAACATGAAAATTGAACGTTACTAAGAATAATATTAAATATAATAAAATACATGTATAAATGTAATGCGGTTTGCTGGGTTCATGTTTAGTGTTTCTGAGGTGGAATCTATGTTCTGACACAAAAAATATTATTACCTCAACGAAAAGTAGAACAAGAGTAAAATAAAGTTTATTGAAAGAATATGGAAATAACGTGGTACGTGTTTTCAGATAGGTAGCGTGGTGCAGTGCTACCCATTTGCTTCTCAAACTGTTACTGATAAACACTCGGTATCAATAATTGTAAATATAAATCCTATGATAATATTATTATAGTACTGAAATTTCTCGGCGTTTTATATTTAAGGGTTTGAAATTTTAATTACGGCGTTTGATTGGCCCAAGTCTCCTGAATACATGCATATAATTATATTTGCCGTATGATCATTCCCTGATTTTATATGGATTTTTTGAATAATGTGTGTGTCTATATTGTATTTCAGTTGCAATATGGGTTAGCCGCTCTCGCTTATCCAAGTCACTTCTTGTTTCTGAGCACAGTAGGAAAACCCTTACTACCTGTATCCCAATTACTAGGCCCAAACTGTTAGCCGGTCAGCTGAGGAACTCAACAGCCTGGCAAAACCTGCCTTTCACGTGGAAACAATCAGCTTCCCCCTGTATCTGTAATGTCAAAAAGTTCTGAGAGGCAAGTTGTACAGTGATTACCAATCTGGTTGCACTTGACCACAGAGCTTAATTTGCAAACTATATGCGGCGTGTATTTAGTGTTTGATTCAGAATGTGTATTGTGTGTGAAATCAGAGCACAGGCCAAATTGGTTACTAGTGCTTCTACCACCGACCTCTGAGTTCGGTCCCGACGTTGTTTTGGTGAAATTTGCTGGCGTGTTGCGAAATTATTTTCATTGCAGTTTTGTAAATGTAATTAGGGTATTGTCTTGTACCTTTGGTGATGTTATACTGTCTGACATCCTTCTGGTTCCGTTTTGACGTTGTTTGTTTCTCGTATAATTTGCAAGCATATTGTTGTTTTCACTGCAATTTCTTAAGTGTAACCAGGGTATTTTTGTTCTTATGTAGACGTTTTGTTTGATGCCTTCCACCGTGCTCCAACCAAACTACAAAACAATTCCCAGCCCAAAGTAATGTGAGATGTAACTTGCTACTAATACTTTCCGCCTGGTGCTCATTTCCTGGCATCACCTCCATTCTATTATTTTGATCCCGAGCGCAACAAATCCTGGTTTAATGTCATCAGCCCCGTAAGCGAACACAGTTTGGCGTGACGCAGACTGGATGCAACGAAGTCCCACTGACGAAGAATAATCTACACTTCAAAAATATTTAAGCGTTTGTAAAACTATGGAACGTTTGTAAACCAAAGAGACCTTTCTGTTCAAAATGTTCAAATGTTTGTGAAGCTTATGGGACTTAACTGCGTAGTCATCAGTCCCTAAACTTACAAACTACTTATGAACTACCTTGTACTAAAAGCAGCACAAACATCCATGCCCGAGGGGGGATTCGAACGCCCGACTTGGAACGGCCTCGCGCATCGGAGCATAGCGCCTCAATGCGCTCGGCCGCTCTGCCGCGGCAGAGCATTCTGCCGAGGCAGCTAGTCGCTAATCTTACAAACTACTTAAACTTATTCTAGGAGTAACACATCTCGAGGGACGACTCCTACCTCCGATGGGTAGCGTCCGCGTAATTTACAGCAAAGCGCCTTAGATTACTCAGTCATGCACGCGCGACAATTATACAGTTAATACAATCAAAACTACTCCCCCGACCTAAATCAGGATACTGTCAATTCATAACCGTTATCTGTATCATTCTAATAAACACTATGATTGTGTTAATTTGATTATTAATAAAAATTAAACTAACTGCTAGTTTCTCTTCTTTATTAGCACAACTCTTCGTCATTGCATTTCTTTGAGAAATGTTACTTTCCAACTTAGATAACAGGTTTTAGAATGAATTAACTGATATTCGACACTAAAAATAATTATCTGGATATTCCTTTAGTTCCTTACGTAGAAGAACGAACTTAAATTTTATTGACATATCAGTTGGTATAGGGAGAAGCGCCATTTCGTCTGATGTCCTTCACGTCAACGACGAAGATCAACGAAGCAAGTATTCAGAATCTGTCTTAAGTGATCTGTGAGTGCCGTCGGGTGATGTGACGATTCCAGATTGATCTCTCAAATTTATGTGTAAGTGTGTAGTGTTAGTAATAACAAATATTGTTTGTCATTCAATCATCCTCCCTATTTGGCTCTTCCGTAATTTCATATTCAAGTCTCGTACGTTTATTCAGCACGCTAGTTAATTTAGTTCCATTTGTTGCTGTTACGTTGTTTAGCTGCCGTTGTTAAGCAGAGCTATCTTTTTGGCGAGAAGATTCGAAAATCAAACTACTATTATTACATGCAACTCATTCACTATTTACTTTACAAAAATCAGTTTTTTTTTTTTTTTTTTTTTTTTTTTTTACGTTGCTCGGAGATCGACTCTGTCATTTTAACTTGAATATTGTCGTAGTGCGATTGAGTTCAATGCATTCTCTGCAACTCCGAAGAAGAGTTGTGACATCTACCTTTCTATATCGGTGAGAGTTTTCATTTTGCGCAAAGCAAAAGTCTTAATGATGACAATAAATCTACGTCATTTGAATCTGCAGTAAACATAATTTAATCCTTTATCTTTCATAACTACCGTATAATACCACATGATTCTTTATTGAAAGACATTTTGCATACACAATTTCAATACTTCAATAAGCAAAATTTGTTACATCTTAATCAGAACTATTAATTTCTGCTACTTCCAAAAATTCCATTGCTTTTGCTAGTACGATCACAATCGACAGTGACGAAATATTGATGTAGCGGCAAAGTGGCAGCAATTCGCATTATCCTTTTTGGCATTCGGCGGTGTAATAGAAGAAAAACGCTTCCATTGCTACTAGTACCGAAGTGGAGAGGACACGATCATCCTTTGAACACTCGCCGAATCAACACCTGACAACCAGCGCAAAGCAAGCAAGCAACTACGAATACGAAACGTGAATGACCGAGTAACATTTACGCACGCGCGTACAGCGTCAACGTGAGAGAAGATTCATCTATTCTGCTGCACGTTCGCTTGTGTTACCTTCATAGTAAATGTGGGTTTACAGTTGCTGACTTAAGCTCAGTCCTTTGTCCATGTGATGTACTCACTAATTATTCTTTTTGAGCAGACGAATGCGTTAGTCGCAAAAGGAAAAATAAATACATGGCAAATTCGCTTTGTTATGGAGTTGGATTGTACGAAATACTTCGCGAAGCGTTTGTTGACATTTTTATGTCGAAACATTCCAGTACTGTAGGCAACAAATATATTCATATAAAAATGGACAAATTTGACGATTTCGGGATGGTTTTAAACATTTATTTATTGAGCTTCAAAGTGACTGTAAAAAGACCTCTCCACAAGTTCTGGAGATTTTATTTTCCCAATGATGTCATTTACTGAAGAAAATATCCTTCAAATCAGACCATTTTTCAGGCTATATCGGTTCATTCCGTGCGTTATATGAGAGTAACATCGTCTTCCTGTACTTACTAGGAAACTGTTTCATTACCTACTTTTACAAACAGTAACATACTTTTCCAGATAAATGTATTTTACAGACTCCTTGAGCCGTCATTGATTAAAAAAAAATGTTCAAATGTTTGTTAAGCTTATGGGACTTAACTAAGGGGTTATCAGTCCCTAAACTTACAAACTACTTATCAACTACCTTATACTAAGGACGTCACAAATATCCATGCCCGAGGGGGGATTCGAACCCCCGACCGTAGTGGCCGTGCAGACCGTGACTGGAGCGCCTCAGTCCCCTCGGCCACCGCGGCCAGTCATTGATTTCACATCTTGAGTTTAGGAATGAGCTCATATCACTAGAGGAAAACAATGGGCCCAAGTTACTACTTTTTTCATATTACCGTTGACGAATTTGTAATTTTCCTGTTTATTATGTTTAGTTTATTAAAACAATTTGTAACCTTTGACGATGTGTGTATAGAAGAAACTCTGAGTAATAAACGAAATACTATTTTTTCACTGTAACTAAAGAGACAGATCAGAGCCTATCGTGGCCAGCAAAAAGTTTACGGACACTCCCCAAAATACGTTTTCCATAAAAGGTGCGTTGTGCTGCCACCTACTACCAAGTACTCCATATCAGTAGTCATTAAACTACCATGTGTGGCACTCCGCAGAACTCACCAGCTACGAACCTGGTCAGGGGAGTGCGTATCATTTGCGTCCGAAGTCTGTAAGCGAGATTTCCACACTCTCAAACATCCATAGATCCACTATTTCTGATGCGATAATGAAACGTGAATGGACACGTTCAGGACGAAAGCGTACAGGCAGACCTCGTCTCTTGACTGACAGATGTTACCGACAGTTGAAGAGGGTCTTACATTCCAATAGGCAGGCATCTATCTAGACCGTTATACAGGACTTCCAAATTGATTTCATATTCGAGCGGCTAGCCATATGCTCACATTATGCAGGCCAATGCCAAACGACACCTCGCCTGGTGTAAGGAGCCTAAACTCTAGCAAAATCCGATGGCAATACGATGGCAGGGTGTGGGTATGGCTAAGTACCGGTGAACGTCATCTGCTAGCATTGTGTAGTGCCATCAGTAAAATTCAGAGGTGGTGGTGCCAAGGTGTGATTGTTTTACGTGGCATTATCAGAGCACAGGCCTACATTTATAAGCCCCTTCTTGCATCCCACTGTTGAAGAACAATTCAGGGATGGTGATAGCATCTTTCAACATGAACTAGCACCTGTTCATAATGCACGGCCTATGGATGAGTGGTTAGATGCAATAACATCCATGTAATGGAGTGACCTAAACAGGCCCTGCTGTGAATTCTATAGCCTTTTCAAGCCCTGCAAGCACTATTGTGCCATTCTGGTTTTGCTCGCTTAATGCTTCTTGATTTCTTTGTGATTCACTCTAGGACGTTCGGGCATGCATCATACAATCGTGGATGGTCTGTGGTAACGTCCGCAACGTGTTTCAGTTCCATGTTTCTACAATGGGTGACACCAGCAGTCGGTAAAGTAGGCAAATTTCCAATACACTTACTTTCTTGACAAGGTGTTGATATCCTTGTTCGACATGTGAAATTACATATCAGACAGGCAGTTGATTTTATATGATCCTGGGAATGTATTACATTCTTGGCCATGAAAATTGCTACACCATGCTACAGACGCGAAATTTAACCGACACGAAGAATATGCTATGATATACAAATGATTAGCTTTTCAAAGCATTCACACAGTTTGGCGCCAGTGGCGACACCTACAACGTGCTGACATGAGGAAATTTTCCAACCTATTTCTCATACACAAACAGCAATTTACCGGCGTTGCCTGATGAAACATAGTTATGATGCCTCGTACAAGGTGGTGAAATGCGTACCATCACGTTTCCGACTTTGATAAAGATCAGATTGTAGCCTATCGCGATTGTGGTTTATCGTATCGCGACATTGGTTCTCGCGTTGGTCACGATACAGTGACTGTTAGCAGAATATGGAATCGGTAGGTTCAGGAGGGCAATACGGAACGCAGTGCTGGATCCCAACGACCTCGTATCACTAGCAGTCGAGATGATAGGCATCTTATCCGCATGCCTGTAACGGATCGTGCAGCCACGTCTCGGTCCCTGAGTCAACAGATGGAGACGTTTGCAAGACAACAACCATCTGCACGAACAGTTCGACGACGTTTGCAGCAGCATGTACCATCAGCTCGGAGATCATGGCTGCGGTTATCCCTGGCGCTGCATCACAGACAGGAGCGACTGCGATGGCTTACGGAACGACGGATTCTGGATGCACGAATGGCAAAACGTCAATTTTTCGGATGAATCTAGGTTCCGTTCACGGCATCATGATGGTTGCATCCGTATTTGGCGACATCGCGGTGAAAGCATAATGGAAGCGTGTATACGTCATCGCCATACTGGTGTATCACCCGGCGTGATGGTATGGGGTGCCATTAGTTACACGGCTCGGTTACCTCTCGTTCGCATCAGATGTGTTACGACCAGTGGCTCTACCCTTCATTCGATCCCTGCTAAACCCTACATTACAGCAGGATAATGCACGACCGCATGTTGCAGGTCCTGTAGGGCTTTTCTGGATACGGAGAATGTTCGACTGCTGCCCTGGCCAGCACATTCTCCAGATCTACCAATTGAACACGTCTGGTCAATGGTGGCCGAGCAACTGTCTCGTCACAATACGCTAGTCACTATTCTTGATGAAATGTGGTATCGTGTTGAAGCTGCAAGGACATCTGTACCTGTACACGCCATCCAAGCTCTGTCTGACTCAATGCCCAGGCGTATCATGGCCGTTATTATGGCCAGAGGTGATTGTTCTGGGTACTGATTTCTCAGGATATATGCACCCAAATTGCGTGAAAATGTAACCACATATCAGTTGTAGTATATTTGTCCAAATAATACCCGTTTATCATCTGCATTTATTCTTGGTGGAGCAATTTTAATTGCCAGTAGTATATATCATTTCTTTCAAAGGCTTGTTACTGTAAGATGGTGCATATCATAAAAAATTGTAGTGAAGGCCTAAAACAAGAAAATCGTGTCGGTGCAAAATTTTGAAAATAAATTGATTTTTTTAATATATTACTGTATGTACTTTGTACCTTAAAAGTCCCTCTCTTCGTTAATGTCACATCACCTACAACCTTGGGTCTGAAAGGTATAAAACACTTTTCGGATGTTTTGGATCGCCGACTTCGTGCCAGGCCTTACCGACCTACTTCGATACCTCTTCTCAGTGCAACATTTCGTGAAGAATGTGCTGCCATTTCCCAACAAATCTTCCAACACCTAAATGAAGTTTGCGAGAGTGGGTGAACACCGTATTTAATTCCATCATTACCGATGGAGGGCGCCACGACTTGTAAGTCATTTTCAACCAGGTTTCCAGATACTTTTGATCACATACTGTATGAATTTATAAATGTTTCTCCTATCTAAGGAAAAACCACAGTAATAAATGAAGGTCTCGTTTCTTCTTTGCGTTTCACTACACTCCCAAACTATTTCGTCGTTTTGGGCTCGGGATAACACACAGATCTTAAGCAACCATCCTTTTCGGTAAATTTGTTTAAATCAAATGTTATATTTGGAGCCAATTAACCCCCTTGAAATTTCGTATAAACACCTTTGTAGGATTATCGATCTGACCACGGTCTCACCCTGCAGACAGAACGCCGCCCGGTGGGGCGCACCCTGTGACCTCTAGCCGCTATTGCGCCGTGGTGGTCAGGTTTAACTTTTACCCATACCAACTACAGGAATTATGTACAGTTCAATTACAGGATGGAGTACTCGTGACAGAAATAAATGTGCCACCACCTATTTTATTCCAAGTACCCTTTCTGAACACCACTTGCCTTTCTGTAAAAAAAAATCTGCCGAACATATATCTCTGGCTGTAGCCAGCTTTCGCTTACTATAACGCTTTGAGCTGTGTATTGTTGCTTCAAGCTCTGGTACTTTACTCACACACCTACGCAAATTTTCATTTGATAGACCAATGGTTTTTATGTCTATGTTGGTTGTACCTGTTGAGACTGAAACCCATGTATTATGTTCCAAGTACGTCTAAGATAAAACTGCCCAGTCCATACCACAAAGCCTCCGCTACTCGTATACCCACTTACTGCGTGCAGAGGACGACTGACCTATTCAGCGGAACCAGGATCCCCACCACTCGATAGGAAGTCGAAGAATCTGCGGGCTACACGGTCGCAGAACCATTCGGCTCTGTACACAAAGATCCAGTCAGTGCTGTCAACTATGTTGCAGATGGTGAGCTCTGCCTTATGGCAGTCTTTATCATTTCAAATAGCCGCTCAAAACCGTAGTGAATCTGTACTGATACAAAGAGACACACGTCGTTGGAACCGACGTGATGCATCACCTGCAGATGGCTGCACTCCGTACTCTTTATGGAATCCGGAAGGACCCTTCCCGTTCCACATCTGGAATGACTCCACCTTAGCAGCCATATCCCTAAGGGTCTCCTTTAGCTGCGAATCGTTGGAGCTCCCAAAAATATCAAACCTACCCTTTGTGACAGCCCATTTCTTGTAGGCTGGGAGGCGACCTCAGGATTAGCTATGCCATCCGGCTCAGGAACATGGTCCTGCACAGATAGAGCCTCAAACCTGTTGGTAAGACGAACCAGGGAGTCCACACGATCGGTCCCTGGGAAGTCTTTAAGGAACATTTTTGTTATTTATTTGATTCTTCCTGATCGTCTGCCTGTTTATATACCTACAATAGGGCAACAACTACACGGTGTTTTCCATAAAATAACCGTTTCCTCAAAATTTCTTCCACAGCTTACAATATTGCTTAATTTTGTAACGCTTTAATCTATCTACAGTAAGTGTAAAATACTTTACGAATTATTCGACTTTTTAAAGTGGAAATATTCTAATGGAATTTATTTAGCTGCAACCGTTATTTCATAAATAAAATAAAGTGTGTGCTAATGTAATTAATAAGATTTTATATTATCAATTCTACTTAAATTGTTACAATATTTAAAACAAAATGAAAGTAAAATGTTTATTGCAGGTAGGATCGAACCCTCTTGATTCGCAAGTCAATCAGGCATGCTACTTCCTACAGTGTTTCATCATATTTCTGAATAGGAGTCATGACAGGTATATAAGACATATATGCTTATTTTCTCTGACTATCCCAGACATCGCGCTTTAAAACTGGTGTCAAAGCATACGCTTGACGTATAGTACTAACATACAAATTCTCGTTCCAAACTGAATTTCCGAGACTGGACGGTTTCCTTGTAGGAAGTGAACCAAATGTGAGATTCTTCCCTTATTCATAAATATTCCAACTTTTGCACTATATTTTGTAATGAACACATTCAGATACCTTTGTGAATCAGTGACGACGCCTAGCGTTCACAGCCTCTTATTCTACTCGTCTAGTGCCATATTGAGAAACGAAAATATATTATTTGGCATTATTAAACCACTTCTGGAAAAACAACAGTACATTTGAGAGCAAATTATGTGAACTGAATCGCATAATTATCCTACAGTATACGGATGTTTCAATACTATTGGTGACAACCTATGGAATTCATAGAGATCAGGAAACGGACCACTCATAAAGGAAAACTTGATGCTGTTTTTTGGGCTGACGTAAAAAAAATCGTACTTTCGTATTCTGTATAATACCATGTCATTTCCATGAATAAATCTCCTCCCTTTCAATATCATAAAGAAGTATTTCAGGTGTTTCAGTTAGTAATTTTCTAAAAGAATCATATGAATCTGCTTATTTCATCTCCGATTTTCAGGAAGTGATTAAATACTGTACATGCATCCGAATTTTTCAGTAACAGATATATTTCTACTACGCATTGTTTTTATATCAACCATTCAATAAAGTGAACCTACAACCCTCTCTACCACGAGTAGAAATATTTAGAATCCATGAGTCGTCGGAGCCTATAAATAACAACAATTATCAGTTTTCTTCCACTAAATTAAACCATAAACCACATTCAAACATCTTTTCATTCAGCGTTTTAAAAACTTCGATGGACTGAAATAGAATGCCGTTTTTGACGTCTGACGACAGTTGTCTGTTGACGTCCTAGAAGAACAGGTGTTAACCCTTCTGCTTGTAAGTGAACCCACTGAATTGTGAAATGATTCAAAACGTACTCTGAGATATCAATAACATGAGTCAACATTTATAACAAGTACACTAAACAAGTGGTATACTTTGAAGAAATATGACAATTTCATCATTATTTTGATACCTCACATATGTTGAAACTGTATCCCCTATTGTTGTAGTCTACTTCATTACCTCATAGTGTGGACCTGTCACAGCACCAAATTTTACAGACGTAATTGTAGGTTGCCAGAGACCAGAACCTGCTTTTTCAAAGTTTTCGGACAAAAAATACGGTAGTAATAAGAAGAAAAGCCGTTTGTAATATAATTGAAATTGCAAACGGACCATTCATCTGACACGAAAATTGAGTAACCTAATTGGTAGAGGGGAAAATTCTCTACAACTGCCCATATATATATATATATATATATATATATATATATATATATATATATATATATATATCGTTTGAGAGATATTTGCAAAACTAACGGAGTTTTGACACCCAGCATTGAATTAATGTACTGCAGCCTTTCGCAGATGTCACGTGACATTCCTAGCCCAGAACTCTCTCTGGCATACGCCATTTTGCGTTGCGTAGTTGATGATTTCTTTTCAAAGTAATGGTGCAATGAAGAATTAAAAATGCCACGTCCTTCTTCGTACGATAAATGATAAATAAGTCTCTACAAAAGCCATATTAGCATCAGTTAATAACGACCATCAATAGCATGAGATTAAGGAACGCAACTTCTAATTGTTAGCCATAGCAGGTCAGTGGTTAGGTACCCGCCACTACCTAAAAATTTTCTTTCCTAAAAGGGTTTCAGACGCTCTTATTAATTACCTTTTTATAATTTAGATTACTATTTTGGTCCAAAATGTTTGCAAAACCTTATGAAACTACAAATCTAAAGTCATTGCAATTTTTTTCCGCAGACTATAACAGATTAAATATGTAAAGGAGGAAAAAATAGAAGTACTAAATGGATCCATGTCTACAATCTGTGCTGTGGTTCATGGAATATGCATGTAGATTATTGATGAACGGCAGGAGAGTGTTTGACGCTTTTGGCGCTGTGTGTACTTTTCCTCCCTGGTTATTCAGGCACCCTCTCCACCAGTAATCAGAGACGGGGAGCCGCCCTGACGATTCCCACATCAGCTTCTGTACCTAGGCTCCTCCAAGAGCACAAAGAGACGGCTGCGGGGACCATTCAAGGCAGTCGACGGTGGGTTGCGATGTGCGGCCGCCTGAATCCCCGCAACCCGCAGCGCGCGGCCCGCCGCCTGGGACGGCACTGTGCAGCGGTCGTAATAAAGAGCTCCGGCTGGGGGCCCACGTGGCTGTCGCCCCCCGCGTCGGCGACATCAAAGAGCGCCGCCGCCCCCGCGGCCGTCGGCCGGCCTCATTACACCCGCCATTAGCGGCTAATTAACGGCGCCAGCGCCCGCCTCCCAGACGGCGCCAGCGTCAACATTGTCTTCGGCTGGGGTCCGTCTCACTGTCGCTACAGCCGGGTTTCATTTCCTGACCGCGCAGAGCGAGTCGCTGGTGACAGTTGAGCCGTCGGCACACGGAGCCTGTATCCGTACGAGTGTGGGCAATGTGGTTTCTGACGTCACAACGTGTGAAGCGCACGTTGGCGTGTCTTTCTCAACGTGTCCGTCAATATCAAGCATGTCAGATATTTTGAATGTGAGTCTGAACGATCACCAATACGGTGGGATGACGCCACCGCTGTCACACCACTTGGCAGTCCTTGGAGGGAGAGGGGGGGCGCAGCTCTTTTCGGTAGGAAGATGTAGACGCCATATTTACCGTCAATAGACTCCTATTTGATGGCTTTTATGTATATAACAAAGGTCTTAAAGAATATGTCACTTCAAAGAAAAAAATAACAGAAAATTAGGAATCTCTGAAAACCGGTTATTAGAGATACTATTTGCTGGAATAAATGACTGGAAACGTCTTATATGTGGAACTTCCTGGCAGATTAAAATTGTGTGCCGGAAACGGGACTCGAACCTGGGACCGATTGAGCTATCGCCACGCGACTCACGATGCCGCCCCACAACTTCATTTCCGCCAGTAACTCGCCTCCTACTTTCCAAATTTCTCACAAGCTCTCCTGTGAACCTTGCAAGACTAGCACTCCTGGAAGAAAGGATATGGTGGAGACATGGCTTAGCCACAGCCTAAGGAATGTTTCCAGATTGAAACTTTCACTCCGCTGCAGAGATAAAATTTCATTTTGCCTTATATTTGGTTAAGAATTTCCTTATTACAGAAATTTCAAGGCAACGTTGCACTGAAGATTCGTCAAAACGAATTCTTGTTTGTATGATTTGTTGTAATTACGTGTCAGCACCTGACATATCAACCACAAGTGTATATAACAAGTCAAATTTCTATGTGGCCGATAGCCGGCGGCGGTGGCCAAGCGGTCTGCACGCCCCCTCGGGCATGGATATTTTTGCTGCCCTTAGTATTAGCTAGTTAATAAGTAGTTTGTAAATTTAGGGACTGATGAATCCGTAGTTAAGTCCCATAAGCTCTACAAACATTTGAACATTTGATTTATGTGGAAGATAATCAGAAAAATTAGCTGGCGTACAGCAGTCAGTGACGTTGTGGACTGCAGAAGAGAAGATCTATTGCGACGCTGGTTCAAGGATCATCATAGGTAAATAATATAATTTTATATAATATGAATAGGCTGCTCCTTACAAATTAGTTTAATAGTATCACTAAATTACTCATTGTAATTTCATAGAAGTATACTGTTTAATAAACGATGTGCGATTCCTCGAGGAGTGAGGTTGTTGGATTAGTTCTTACTTAGAGTAAAATACACACTTTATTGTTTCACGTCTTGCATTTTACATATTCTGAAGATTCTACTACTAAATAGTGATATTGATCGAAGAAGAATGACCTTTAAGTTTTAATAAAAAGCGACGCTGTTGCAATAATGTTCGTCTCATTTGAAGACTTATTTTGATTTTACATTGCACAGTTTGTCATGAAACTCTTGTAATTCACTACACTTACTGACATAACATACAAATTTTATACGTTGTTACTTACGTAGGCCTATATCACAGAACATGACGAACATATGCAAAAGCGCGGAAATAAGCGTTTTACTAGAGGTAAAGCAGGAATTCCACTCCTTTCATTCCGTAAAGTCTGATTTCAGGACTAGCTGCCACCGACAACTGTCGTTGGAGCGCGTTGCGATAGCGTGTAGATCGCTGAGGCGCACGTCTCGTATGCACAAGTCGCACCGACTCCGAACGTTGAGCCTCGCGTTGGACACACCTTCAGACACACGCTCCATGTGCCGACGTCTTTACTCTGCACTGCGCCTTTTCCAACGCGCTTGCCAATGTCCAACATTTCACCTAGAAAGCTATTCACATATTCACATGCCTGCTTCTACTCTGGCATCGTTGCTCATCTACAGCTACATAAATACAGTGCAAGCCACATTTAAGTGTATGGCAGAAGGTTCATCGAACCGCTTTTGTGACATTTCTCTACAGTTCCATTCTCTAATAGTTCGCGGTGAAAAAGAAACATCTAAATCGTTCTGTTCTCAATTTTATTTCTCTTATTTTATTGAAAACATCATGTCTCCCTATCTAAATAGGTACTAAGAAATTATATAAGGTTTCGGAAGAGCCGGTGAAGGAAATTTCGCAAATCTCCCCGCCACCAATAAATCCTTTCTTTTAATGATTTTCAGCCCAACTCGTGCATGATTTCCGTGACACTCTCTCCTGTATAACGCGATTATACAACACGAGCTGCCCTTCTCTGGACATTCTCTAAATCGTTCGTCAGTCAGCAGATCAAGGCGGCAGCCCCTTAGCGACTTGCCACTGTGTTAAACATTTTTATTTGTTTGGTCTGCTAGCCAGTAAACATCTTATTGATTTTAATCTTTTATACTCGTATTCATATTCATATGTTTGTAAAGCTTATGGGACTTAATTGCGAGGTCATCAGTCCGTAAACTTACAAAATAATTATGAACTAGCTTATACTAAGTACGGCACAAACATCCATTCCCGAGGGGGGATTCGAAACCCCGACGGGGATTATAGTCGTACAACATGAGCATTTCGTACTTATATAAAAGTCTGATGGTGTAATTTTACACTGTGATAAGGACTTCCATAGTGTTAATGTAATTTAGATAAATATTTGTAATTATTTTAAAGCAACTTGTGGAGCTGCAATTGTCAACATTATTTTACATCCAGCTGCTGCATATAAGGTCATGTTTAAAATTGTATTGTGATAATGAAACGTAGCCTTTTGTCCCGCTTCGCTGTAATATTGTCTGTGTTTTCTTTCCCACTGAAGTTGTTCCTGATTGTAATAGCTAGTTATTTAATGTAACTGAGGTCCTGTTAATTTTACTGATTTATCGTGTAGATTAACTTTGATTTCTTTTAGTGGAGATATAGATGACTTCACACTGTCATTATTAAGGGTCAATTGACAATTTTTGCAACACGCAGATATATGATATAAATCGTTTTGCAGTTGCTAGCCGGCCGCGGTGGCCGAGCGGATTGCGGCATGTCAGTCATGTCCCGCACGGCCACTATGGTCGGGGTTTCGAATGCCCCCTCGGGTATGGATATTTGTGCCGTCATTAGTCTTACCTAGTTCGTAAGTAGTTTGTAAGTTTACGGACTGATGACCCCGTAGTTAAATCCCATAAGCTCTACAAACATTTGAACTTTTCTTTTCAGTTACTTTTCATATTATCGTTACTTTACTAACCGATAAATGACAGCATCATCCGCGGTCATAGCGTCTCCTAAATCGTTTATAAAAATAAAGAGCAGTAGTGACCCTATAACACTTCCCTCGGGCATGCTATACATCACTTCTGTTTTAGGCTGACTTTCCGTCAGTTGAAGCGTATGTGTCGTTTTAGATACAACTGTAGTGATATTCGATAAGCACATATTTTGATTAGAAGACGCTTGTGAAGTACAGTATCCCGGATACCTCGTTATACACAATCCATTTTACATGTTTTGTCGATAGCACTCATCACTTCATGTGAGTAAAGAGCTAGCTGTGTTTCACAAGAACGATATTTTCTGAATTCGTGTTGACCATGACTTTACTTTTCCCGCTTTTTGTTTATTGTCCTCTGTCTCAACGCCATTCACGTCAGAATGTCCGGGTAAATGGTTTTTGGGACCGATGAAACACCAAAAAAGTAAATCAATCAACAGTTGTTGTCGATACGCTTACTAATTTAACATACGACCAAAATTCTTAGGAATTTTTGCCAAGTTGGTACACACAACTTTCTTTCTAGGTGGTTGAACGCATCTCACGCGACCACCTTAGGCTTATTTTGGAATGGTATAATTTTTTTTGTCTGTTATTTTTTGGGTCTTTTAAATTTTTCATCGAAGTTCTGTCTGATGCAGTAGCAGTTTATTTACTGGCAGTTTGAACCTCGGTGGAGTTCGACAGGGGCGGGTCCAGGACGGCCTGCTGGAACGGGGGGGGGGGGGGGGGGGAGGGGGGGGTGGCGGTGAAAGAATTCTGATCGTCAGCAGAACTCTGGCACAGTAAAAAGAGTAGTACCGGCCGTCCCCTTTTACCTCACGTCCAATCAAGCAAAAGTCTCACAGGTTTGAAGACTCAGTGTAGTGATAGCACGCTAGCTAAGCATTTAAAAAAAAAAGGGGGTAGCTGTTATGTGATCTAAGTATGTGTATGTACACCTGGTACAAACACAATACGATCACTTGTTCAGTTACATAAGTCAACTCGTGAAGAATAGAGGGCGTAACTGTTTAGAGCTGTTGAGAACAGCGTAAATAATAGTGATATATAATTTGACAGGCTAAGAGGTATCATCGTAAGCTATTGTCGCAGTAAACAAAATAATGTATTGTGCTATTACGAAGAGTGCGAAAGCATCTCAGTGTACCGAGAGACATCTCGTAATAAAGTGTCTGATATTCCGTGTCGGGCTGCTTTGTCTTTGAATCGCAGGAAGGATGAAACGAGGTATTATGCTGGAAGCGGGGTCTCATAAACAGCAGTGAAAGAGGCCAGGAAAGCGTCGCTTAAAATTTACGACACAATTACGATTGCTGTTCAGTGGAGTGTGAACGTGCTTCACAATCGAGCTGCAGGCCGTGGGACATACAGCGAGCCATTGATTCCCGTTAGGCGATGTGCGGACCATTGCTGCGAATGGCGCTTCGCAGCGGCGATTCGGTGAGGGGCTGCAGCGCACAGTGGCGCTGTGGTGACGTCACGGGCCGCTTCTGCCCAGTAACGCCCACGGGCTCACGGTTCGCTGCCAATGTCACATCCACAACGTGCAGACCGTAAACGGCGAACCAGTGCTAGACGGCACGTGACCGAGGGTCGCTTATTGTTCGTGGATCACGATAGTAGAAAGCTTGTTGGAGTGCTTCTACGGGAATACAGGTTTAATTATGTGCAGAGGATTAAAGAAGCAAAACCACAACTTCGAAAAAAAATCTTTGTGTACCGGTTGATGAAACAGCAGTATAATTTTGAAAACGTGATAAATCACGGAATAATGTAGATAGGGAGGTAAAAATTGACATACATGCGTGGACTGACATGGGGTTTATTAGAAAAAAAGTGCATATTCGGAGTTATGGTGAGGCATTGTCGTCGGATGTTGTCTTTCAGCATCTCTAGAGATGTCGGTCGATCACGATGCACATGCGTTTTCAGGTATCCCCAAAGCCAATAATCGCACGGACTGAGGTCTGGGGACCTGGGAGGCCAAGCATGACGAAAGTGGCGGCTGACCACACGATCATCACCAAACGACGCGCGCAAGAGATATTTCACGTGTCTTGCAATATTGGGTGGAGCGCCATCCAGCATAAAAGTCGTACGTTCCAGTAGGTTCAAAATGTTCAAATGTTTGTAGAGCTTATGGGACTTAACTACGGGGTCATCAGTTCCTAAACTTACCAACTACTTATGAAATAGCTAATATCTATGACAGAGGGGGGATTCGAACCTCCGACCGCATTGGCCGTGCAGAACGTGACTGGTGCGCCGCAGACCGCTGGGATGATGCGGCTGGCTTCCAGCTGGTGTTTATCAGCCAGGCTGCGGATGATGCGATTCTGTAATTTTGTGTCCCTACTTCGTCGCCGCTTTTGTGTCCCAGCCTCGTCGTAGGTGTCGGTGGCCGAGTGGAACGAGACCGACACAGTAACAAAGACAGCACGCCGGTGCAGGTACGGAGGGGAGCAGCCAGAAACTACAAACACTAGAGTAAATTAGAAAGAGATATATATTGCACAGAATGTAACAATACTTAACTTTTACATAGTACTGCAGAATGTTGATACATAGTTGTTAGAGGCCTGCCTAGTGCCTGTACAATAGCAAAGTCTTCACTGGTGCCTATCTGATTACGAAGGTCCTAACTGGTTGCTATCTCAGTCCCAAGTGACCGGTATCTTTCCGTGGTGGCCACGAGCGGGGTTGCAGCAGAGGGCGCTCGTGGCTGTCGTCGTGAGAACGCCGCGCCGTGCGTGCATGGCGGCGCGCGGCGAAAGTAGGTGGCGCGCACTTTAGACTTGTGCGACACCACATGTAACATATCGGATTACCTATCACCCGTCACGGAAGCAGTTACAAAACCAAAATCACGCAGTTCCTCGAAGAAAAAAAGTGCGATAACCGTAGATGTGGTAAATCCAACCCATAACGCGACTTTGTCGTTGTGCAGTGGAGTTTCCACGACAGTTCTAGGATTTTCGCTAGCCCAAACTCCTCAGTTGTGGGTGTTGACAGACCCTCGGAGCGTGAAATGATCTTCGTCGATCCACAACACGTTAATCAATCTTTTGAATCGCCCACACCTCAAATGCCCTCCGCTTTACTAAATCGCCAGGTAACAGTTCATGATGAAGATGGATTTTGTAAGGATAGCATCGGAGGGTACGCCTAAGTGACAACCAAACAGTAGTGTATAGAATGCCGGTGCGACGTTCGACTGCACGAGCGCTGACTTCCACGTGCATAGACGAACCCGCTACAGTCTCCATTTCTTCCAGAACTCTCTCAGGAGCATTACGCCTTATGCTCGGTCGAACAGTATGGGGGTCTATCGTCTAAACAACCCGTGGTTATGAACTTCGAAATCATTTGTCAACGGACCTTTACCCTTCCGAATCCCCTTCCTTTGGCGATAGGATCATAACGCTGAACTAGCACATTTCCCATTATGATAATACAGCTTACTAAAAGCGCATTTTCAGGTAACGTCAACATACTGCGACTGCTGGTGCATATGATTCTCTCTCTCTCTCTCTCTCTCTCTCTCTCTCTCTCTCTCTCTCTCTCTCATTACAGCTCCTTTTATAAACGAGTCTCATGCGTTGTCACTGACGTTTTGCTGTCCAGAGCCATCTATCGGACATTTTTTGAACTTTCTCTTTTTTGAGGGGGAGGGGGGTGTAATAAAACCCCATGTCATCCGAAGCATGTGTGTCAATTTTTACCTCTCTATCATCATTATTTCGTGATTTATTAAGTTTTTAAATGTATAGTGACTTTTTAATCACCTGTTATATAAAACTTAAATGTTTTTTATCCCGCCAAAGGTAATTATGACAACAACCGCCTACGACATTACTCGTCAGACATGGGATCAATCGGCCAGTTCCGTGCTTGTGTAGTAGGAAAGGTGCTGGGACCAAACATACTACATTTATAATAAACTTATTTATTACCTTAAACCATAAGAGACAATTTAACTCTGACAAATCATTAATATTCCTTAAAGCATTTATAATTTTTCTTCGAGATGAAATTTAACTCTGACAAATAATTAATCATGAATTAATACTTATCAAACCTTTTGACTTTCACTTAAATACGAAAATTTTTTACATATAATCAGAAACATTACGCAAAGTATTTATTCAACATCAGATGCAATCTGTTAGTTAACTTAACGGTTCTAACAGAACTCTTTACAGAAATATCTGTAATCCTTACTTCTGGTCCAAATTACTATGTTCTTTACGATGAAACTTCAAAACACAAAATTTACCAAGAACATACAGCACACCAATACAATTTAAATCAAATCAAGCATTAATAGAGCCTCAAACATTAATTCAAACATATCCTTACACTGATAACAGGTCCCACTTTAGCTCCTAAGCAATTTTTCCTTTGAACTTAAGAATACAGGCTCCATGACAAGTGACAATATGGGGCTAATTGGAATTAGAGGAAAACATCCATCATTATATGCCACTACTGGTGCTGCGCACTAAATTTCATCGCAATGTAACAGCACTGCTGCACAACATTTTCATTACACATACCCTGCCGGCCGCGATGGCCGAGGGGACTGAGGCGCTCCAGTCACTGTCTGCACGGCCACTACGGTCGGAGGTTCGAATCTCCCCTTAGTCTTAGCTAGTTCATAAGTAGTTTGTAAGCTTAGAGACTGATGACCCCGTAGTTGAGTCCCATAAGTTCTACAAACATCTGAACATTTTTTGAACACATACCCTGCAACATCGAACTGTCAGGAACCAATCATGATACACAATTCATGTATATGTCTTATTGACTTCTGTCTGAACATCACTGATCAAGTTAATGTCTAGTTATGTTAGGTTCGCTTAACTGCCCCACACCAGTGAAATCATGTTCCACAAAGTCAACATTAAAAGTGGGCCACTTTTCGAATAATAAAATCTTAATTCTGGTACACAAATAAGTTTACTGTTATAAAGAAGCTAATTTTAGCAGTAACAATAGAAAAAGGTCCGTGTAAAATACCGGCTACTCCCTGCTGCAATATCCTTGTTCCCTGGACCAAATTGAGAAGTGACTTGGTTCAAATTACTCTAATAACAGGAAGTTAACGATACAGTGGCCAATATACGTAGCAGCTCACACGAAATTACACACATGCATTAATAAACAAGCCACCACAATTAAAGTTATTTCATGAAGGTAGCTAAAGGAAAACATTTATGGCGCAACGAAACTTAAATATAAAAAATTGCATCTGAGCTTGTTCTCAGAACTGGTTAAGAATAATATTAAATAAGAGGGGGAGGCTGCTCGAAAACTACAATTTTTAGGCATATCAAAATTATACTGAACTTAACTTGTTTATTCAGGTCGAACGCAAGCATAATGGGAAACCAATATTGTTAATACAATAAAAAAGCATCCCATTTACACTATCTAATACTGACGATGCCCTACATTGACTTTAACATAAATTACACAGAACTTAACGCTGCTGGGGGGATGATTTACAAACAACACTCACGCAATGCAACTGCGAAATCGCCATAACCAGGATGCAGAAGCGAGGCAAAAGCATGCGTCGCTATCGTAAGCAAAATTCAGCAAACCCGGACGTGCCACACCACACAATATACAATAAATCTGCGAAGATGGTTGTGGTCTGTCGTGCATGATTTGAGATGGTGCGTGAGTATAGCAAAGTTATAGGCGACTCACGGATACGTTACATGATCGCACTCCACTGAAGGTGAAGTGGTTAAAAATCGGATTCATTACACAAAATCACAGCGGACTCTTAAATTGCAATCTTAGAGTAAACTATCTAGACACTGGTTCTACGAGAAAAGGCGTAAATTCGGGTCACTAGCTGCAAACCCTTGAAACCAGAGTTCGGACCCACGTAGTTTCGAAAACCGATAAAAACGTATAAATTCAATTTCCGAAAAATAAAATAAATTAACTGCGGTATGTAACCCCTACAACTGCGTAGAATTTCATAAGGAAGCTACTGAAATACAGCAATATACGAATGGGTGCGTTCACAGAGACGGAAGAAGTCCAGTCTCGAAACCCGTAAAAGTAAAATAATAATTAGAAAATCGTAAAATAAAATAAAAAAATACGGCATTCAACCCATAGAAATGTTTAGGAAGCGAGTGAAATGCAGCTACAAGTGAAATAATTACAAAGACGGAAAAGTGAGAATAATAAATACGGCACTCAACCATTGGAAATACATGGAATTTTATAAGCAAGCTATTGTACAAGGCTCGGAGAGAATTACTGACAAAGACGAAGTGCATACTACAAGTTCGGAGAAGAAACAGCAAACTTAAAATAGGCCGGGAGAGAAGATCGCGAAATGTTAGTGGAAATCAGAAGGATACTTGCATAGTTACTTGCCTGGTGGGCATGGAACAAACAATAGTGGAACCTGAAGGCTTTCTTCTAAGAACCAACTACTTGGAACACATATCACTCATGGATGGAAACGATAAGAAAGATGTTACATGTTACATACACATATCGTCTGTTAGAAATCAACCCTTACAAAGCTAGAAGGAATTTACACAGAGTTCGTACACCGCCACATAATCACGAAAGGTTTCAATATACCATGCCGTCTAAGTTAAACATGCTAGACAGTGAATCACTACCATCTCCGCAAACACAAGAGCAGAACCAACCTTACCTCACCACGATCCGAGCACTAAGTGAAGAGCGAGCGGCCAGGAGGCGCAAAGCTACCAGAAAACTCGAAAAAATAGTGGTGGTGGGGACGCGAGCCTCGCACTGGAGAGGGTTCGTCGACTGGCTTAAGCTAAAGGGTTTAGAAAACTCTTTGGTTGCATGAGCAGCAGAGGTTGGTAACGACTAACTATCGACTCTGAGCCAGAGAGAACCATGCAAAGCGAGCTATTACTATCCACATTCAGACCATTAGATAGCTAATAATCGTTCTGCATATTGAAAACTTAATGTGATTGAAGATTTTGTTCTGATCCATACGAAATGTCGGCCGCACGGGCAGTTGTAAATATTCGTTATACAAGAGAAATGGCAAATTTTGGCAGCTGATACTTGTCAATTTCACCAGATAATTAATCAATCTACAGTCTGGGAGTTGAACTTCGCGCGGTATATTGCGTTGTATGCTACTTTTTCTTTAGTTAAAAATGCAAGATCGGCAAAGCATGATCGTTTTACATGGGCATTGATAAAAAATAATGTAAATAGGATAACCACGAAATTTTTTACCGATTTAGTATACGAATATTTTGTACCTACCTCTAGCAACCGATTCCATCTTGTAGAACTGAAATTCTTCAATTCACTACCTAAGTATTCACTCACCAAACGAGAGTAAATATGCCTTGATTTCACAGCGCCGCGTGTGCTCTGGACGAAGGTCACTTTTGAACTGACATAACTATACAGGAATTGAAGGTGGCGACCTCTCCTTCTGGAATGAGTTGCGCCATTCCTTCCCCTACCCAACCCATCCATCAAAATTCCGAGAATCGAAAATACATTTTCGGGTTTTGGGCCACGTTTTGGGGATTCCGCCCAACTGTGCAGCGTGGGCGACAGCTACCTGCACGTCTTCTCGCTTCTCCAGTGACGGACCAAATCACCTTAGGCGGATTTTCACCAATTCCCCCACCAGCTACAGCTGCCCCTAAAATTTTGCGTTCCTCTTGCTGTGTGACTGGCGGGTTCGTTTTACATTGTCAACCAATAGCTCTCAGTCCCTGGCGGGAATTTTCTGTGGGCTGAGATTTTCGAACTGGCGTTTCTTCCACGTTTCAAGCGTGTGGTTTTTATCTTCTGCCTTCCTTCTTCGTTCGATAAAATACTTCTTTCTGACCGTAGGGGGTTCGAATCCCTCCTCGGACATGGTTGTTTGTGTCAACTTTAGTATAAGGTAGTTCATAAGTAGTTTGTAAGTTTAGGGACAGATGACCCCGCAGTTAAGTCCCTTAAGCTCTACAAACATTTGAATTTGAACTTCTTTCTGTCAGCTGTCTGTGTTAGAGCATGTGTGGTATGGCAAGAAACATTGTTTCGGTGGAACCACTATCTATGCTGCAAGTCAGTCTCTCTCCCCCACTCACGCACGTGTACAGTGCAAAGATTTCGTTATCTTCTTCCTGTATGCAGGGGTCCACCGTTCATCTGTGATTCCATCGCTTTATGGAAATGACTACTCTCGTATGAAACTACCTGGCAGATTAAAATTATATGTCGGAACCGGGACTCGAACCAGGGACCTTTGCCTTTTGCGGTAAAGCGCTCTACCGACTGAACTATCCCGACACGACTCACAATGCCGCCTCACAATTTTAATTACGCCAGTACCTCGCCTCCTAATTCCCAAACTCCACAGAAACTCTCCTGCGAAACATGTAAGACTAGCACTCCTGGAAGAAAGGGATGTTTTCAGAATGAAAATTCCACTCTGCAGCGGAGTGTGTGCTCATACGAAACTTCCTGGCGGAAGTAAAGTTGTGAGGCGGCATCGTGCGTCGTGTCGGGATAGCTCAGTCGTTAGAGCGCATTCCCGCGAAAGGCAAAGGTCCCAGGTTCGAGTCCCGGTTCCTGGACACTATTTTAATCTGCCAGGAAGTTTCATATCAGCGCACACTCCGCTGCAGAGTGAAAATTTCATTCTGGACTCCTCTCGTATCTGCGGACAAGGGCTTTCTCTGCACACATGCTGTTGTGTCCATTTCGCTGTAAGCGCTTCTCTCTCCTGCGTCCGCTGTCGCGATTTATCTGCACGGTCCTCAATAGAGGTCTGCAAATGCCGGTTTCGCTCGCTCGTACTCGGTCGAGTGCGCAACGCTCGGCGGTGGCGCGGCGAGTGTGTACGCTCGCAGCGAGCGTGTTGACACTCGAACGAGTCTGCGTGGGGCGGGGCGGGCATAGGCCACACAGCGTAGTGCTGCCGCTGTACTCACAAGGAAACCTACCCAAGTCACTCTCCGATTTTTATGAAATTTGCATATGTTATAATACATGAAAAACTATGGGACACGTATTATTTTTTAGCGGTGGAGAAGCATATTTAAGGGGTGAAACGGTCCCTCCAAAATTGTCGCTAAAATAGAAACATGGCGAAAACTTAGAGACTAGAGAAGCGATTTTATTGATGCTTGGTATGAAAGTATCTTTTGATAAAAGACAAACGATAAAATCAAAATAATTTTTTGAGCTGTCCCCCTAATTCTCACTCCCCCTGCATTGTACCTAGGCCGATCTCTTATCAAGAGCGGAAGAAAGCGAGGATCCTATACATTGCACAAAAGCATGCATACGTTCTTTGTTATGTAGATAAGAAAGTCGACAGTGGCAGTGGGAGATATATGAATGTTGCAACTGGAAAAATTCCCGTTAAGGACTCACTCGGAAAAGGTAGAGGCGCAGCAACCACGCACAGTGCCAAAATGCTACGGAAATATATATTAACGAGGCGGCAAGTAACACCTACCACTAAACAGGCACTAACAGTCCGCAAAATGGGAACAAGAAAGAAAGAAAGATCCTGGAAAACTCATTTAGTAAATGATCTTAGCACAGAAACTTTATGTTAATCACGCATAATAACATGTATGGTAAAGTATAAAATGCGAAACTGAATGGATAGTTCAACTGGATCGAGAGAACAGCTTTCGAAGCACCCGGAAAGGAAAAAATTCCAAATTTCTCAGTCAGGATGTATTCTCAAGCATCTAGTTTGCTTCCGACACTCGCCTTGCATTCGAGTGGCGCTGCGGTGGGCGACCGAGTGGCGAGCGGGCAATGTGGACGGTCGGGCCAGTCGAGCGTGCGCCGCTCGAACGAGCGAGGAAAAACTCGAGGGCAGCCACACGCCTTGCCGCAAGCTGCAGTACCGACACCTGTCGGACTGTCATAGAACGACGTGTATCACGCGATTCGAGCGAGCAACCGAGCGAGGTGCAGACCTCTACTCCTCAAAGTCAGGCTGGTTTCACCACCTACATACGAGGAAGCCACGGCAATTCGCCGGGCTGCCCGCGCAGGTGGAAGTTGGGTGCTCCCTGATGGCTACCTAACCCCACCCCCTCTCCCTGCCACGCGATCCGGTGCACGCGAATGCTTACTTACATTGGCAAAGTCACTGAACAAAAGCGTCGCTCGACGAAATATTACAGTACATAAAACAGAGTTACTTTGTTCCTCTCTGTTACAATGCAACGTTTTGAATGGAAATGATGCACACCACTGTTTTATTTATGACTAGCTCAAACCTGCGGCTCTGCTCACTTGTTGGTTGATTATGATAGATAAGCTATCTTTCAGTAGTGTGCTATGAGACTGTTTTTGAAGGATAAAATGAAATACAATACCTTTTTTTAAGTGATGTATTAAATAAAATTTCTTTTTTACTGCTTTATTTATTTATTCTTATATTTCCTTATTCTTATGCTTATACTTACGGAGAAAGAGCTGAAGACATTGTCGCACGCATAGACCACAGATATGGCGTGTGGCGTGACGTTTCGCTGTATGTAACCTCCTTGCTATAGAGTCGCTAAGCCGCGGTGGAGTAGCCGAGCAGTCTATAGCGTCTCGCTGCGGAGCGCGCGGTTGCTCGCCGTGGAGGTTCGAGTCCTCCCTGGGGCATGGGTGTGTGTGTGTTGTCCTTAGGTTAGTTTACATAGGTTTAAGTAGTTTGTAAGCTACGGACTAATGACCACGCAGTTTGGTCCGATAGATTTACAAACATTTGAACATTTGAACATAGAGTCGCTAACGTCATCGCTGGCCTTCAGTCTGATTTTTTTATAATTTGACGACTTTCAACCACCACATCTTTCACCCTCATATACCATAGCATGGAGCTGCTATGGTGTACAATGGGAGACTTCAGACAACAATTACACACAGACCATTCGTTTTCGTTCTGTAGTTTTCGGTGCACACACACACACACACACACACACACACAAACACACACACACACACACACACACGTAGAGTTTTATATACACCGATAACTTTCCATCCCTCCACCCTTTTATCATTATGAACACTCGAGCAACAATGGAAACAATAAAACCATTTTCAAAGAGTAAATATAATTTTCAAAGAGTAATTATTGTTGCGCATTTCGCGTTATATTCTTGAAATTACTAAATATCTATCTGATTGCTATAAAACCGTGCCTAAAACCCTCCTCGGGTATCAATTAGTAACTGTACAAATATTTAAATCTCTGCGTCTTGTCGTTCGGACGTGATAAGCGTACACCGAACAGACATTCACATTATATATATATATATATATATATATATATATATATATATATATATATATATATATATATATATATATTAGAGAGAGAGAGATAAATAGCAATGCGATCGCCATAAAACATTGCCTAAAGCCTTCTTCGTGTAGACATTAGTAACTGAACAAGTGATTCAGACGTGATAAACGTACTCCGAACAGACATTGACTTTTATAGATATTTATATTAATGTGAATGTCTGTTCGGTGTACGCTTATCACGTCCGAACGACAAGACGCAGAGACTTAAATATTTGTACAGTTCCTAATTTATATCCGAGGAAAGTTTTATAGCGATGTGATAGATATTTAGTAATTTGAAGAATATAACACGAAATGCGGAACAGTAGTTACTCTTTGAAAATTATATTCACTCCATTGCAGAGTGAAAGTTTCATTCTGGATTATATTTACTCTTTGAAAATGGTTTTATTCGTTGTATTGTTGCTTGAGGGTTGATAATGATAAATGAGTGGAGTATATTGGGATGGAAAGTTATCGGTGTAGATAAAATTCTACGTGTGTGTGTGTGCGTGTGTGTGTGTGTGTGTGTGTGTGTGTGTGTGTGTGTGTGTGTGTGTGTTAATATTTGGCTCTGCAGCGAAAACTACAGAACGGAAACAAATGGTCTGTGTGTAATTGTCCGAAGTCTCCCGTTGTACACCATAGCATCCCGATAGCGATAAGGGGGTGGAAGATGTGGTGGTTGAAAGTTCTCAAATTATTAAAAAAATCGGACTGAAGGCCAGGGATGACGTTTGCGACTCTATAGTGAGGAGGTTACTTACAGCGAAACGTGATGCCACAGGCCATATCTTTGGTCTATGCGTGCTACAATGTCTTCAGCTCTTTTTGTGTAAGGGTAAGCGTATGAATAAGGAAATACAAGAATAAATAAACAGAGCAGTAAAAAAGTAATTTATTTTAATACATCTCTTTAAAAAATTCTATTTGACGTTTCACGCATTACATCAAGTGTTGGGTCTGTGACATTATTGCAATCATTGTTGTTGAATTTCGTGATTGCATTCTTCGAAATGAGTACATTTTTACGTGTGATTTGATCTCATAACATGTGATACTCCTGGCCTGTGGCCACTTCATATTTCTGGCCGCTGGCCGTTTCTTTGCTAACATCGTACTTGTCTTAAACGCGGAAGAGAGACAGAAGTGCAGCATATGTTGAAATGTGGGGTGGGGAGCAGTAGCATATGGCACAGTAGGTGATGGTTCCCGTGGAGAAGCCCGCCTATGTTGCTGGTGCTCTCCTCGCACTGGCTGCTGCATTTCACGTCACGTGATTTCTTTTGAAATTAGTTTTGTTTATTAAATACTAAATATTAATTATTCAGAGCTGAGAATTTATGATAAATATCTCTCAAGGACAGGCTAGATATTGACAGTTTAGAAAGTTTAAGGGGCCTTCTCTTATTGTAACAAGAAAAGAGCGGTTTTGCAGAAGGCGCGCGACGGCCCTGTTTTGGCGCGAAATAGAGCGTCAGGTGCCCTCTCGCAACGCGCCGCAGTTTCAGTCTCGAGCTGACCACTATACGCGCCGGACCGCGCCGGTCATGAGTAAAGATTTTTGTAATAGTGATAGCAGTCGAGGTCTCAACATGAACTATGGACAGCATAGGCCGTATCATATTAACAATTGTTGCTCATATTTTATTATTTATTTAATAAATGGCATCCCTGACAATTAGGAATCTCGCGAATCTCTTCTTATGCTTCCATCATACAGAACATATTTTAGCCTCACTTGTATGCTGTAGAAGAACCAAAGACCTGTGTGCTAACTTCTGCGGTGGGGAGACAACTATAGAAGACAACAGGTTAGTCAGAACTCTATGCTTTCCATAAAGACTTGGAAAGCACCTACGGCACCTCGTGCGTACTGTAGGGCGGTACAAACTCACACTGCTACGCAACAGCATCCGAAAAGATGTGGAGGTTGAAGGGGACTTGTGGGAGGAAGCAGTACTAACTTCTCCGTCCGCAAATAAAACCCTAGGTAGCTTGTAAACACACTACTGAAAGATAGCTTATGTATGATAAACAACCAACACACGAGCGGAGTCGCGGGTTTAAGATGGTTTATAGATATAGATTGCTTGTTATTGTAAGCATGGTTTCGGCGGTTCTGAGATTTCGAGGTTTATGTGCTGGCAGGTAACAGGTCAGCAGTTCCGGATTATGCAGCCCATTCTGCCGCAGGCCTTCCTGCCTGACGCTGTGGACATGCGCCTCCCCGGTACACGGCCGCTACGCATTGTCACTCCGCTGAGCGGCGAGATTGCCTCCCACGCCGCCGGCAGTGAAAGCGGGCAGCCACAGCCGCAGCGGCATTAGCGACGCCCACGTCGACCACGCGCGCTGCGGCGGCCGACGCTTCCGGCGTGGGATTGGCGCGCAACCGCACCGCGCCCTGCCTACCTGCGGGCAGGCAGGCCTCCTGAGAGAACGACCAACCACAGGCCTGATACTGCACGAGTGCTGTGCCCCACCCAACAGGCGAAGACCTGGAGGCGCATATTGTGCTCCATCCAGGGCGCCTGTAACCAACATGCCACTCGTCGCCTCACTCTCCAGCAGAAGGTCGGCATTATCAACGAGTCCATTCTGTCTAAAGCCTGGTATGCGGCTCAACTTCTCCCAGTCCCGAAACTGATCGGCGGGTCGATTTCCAAAGCGGTTTACTTGCTCCTCTGGCGCCATGAACTGTTCAAAGTTAAAGGAACAATTTGCGTCTTGCCGCAACAAGATGGTGGACTGGGTTTGGTGGATTTTCCACATAAATGTTCGGCATTGCTGTTACACCGTGCTGCCACCCTACAACGTGATAACCCTACTGGACCGACGGCGGCATTGCTTACCCAATACTGCCCTTGGCTCGAACGTGCCCCCATAGATAGTCGGGAAATCCCATACAAGCTGCCTTTTGTGAGGGAATACTATTTCACCAGGATTTACGTGCTGGAAGTGGCGTGCGACAGGAACAGGACGGTGCGTCGATTATACGACGCACTGGTCGGACGCCCACCCATCCACACAGTGGTCGAACGACAGCACTTAGTTAACTGGCGCCAGGTATGGAACAACATTAACCATCCGGCTCTGCCGTCGTACGTCTCGGCACCTGGTACATCCTGGTGAGCGACAAGCTGGCCACAAACGA
Organism: Locusta migratoria; assembly: GCA_026315105.1. Classification (NCBI taxonomy): domain Eukaryota; kingdom Metazoa; phylum Arthropoda; class Insecta; order Orthoptera; family Acrididae; genus Locusta; species Locusta migratoria. Next base: position 47,391,498 of record CM048750.1, on the reverse strand, counting down.
GCGTCAGGCAGCCATCCGCCTCCGTGCGTCCGCAGCATGTGAGGACTGTGACGCCCCTGACACGCGGGAACATCGCTTCCTGTGCAGGCACGTCTCACAGGTGTGGGACATCTGCCGCAGCACGGTCGCGGTGCTCAACGGGGCGACCCCTACTTCCATCCCGGTTGGATGGGCCCTGGCCCCGGACTTCAGGCACACACCACGGACTGCACACGATGCAACCGTGTGGCTTATGGGGCACACTGTGTACGCTGTCATCCAGCGGAAGCTTCGAGACCCTGTCTCATATCTCACATATCTTTGGGAAGAACACCGTCAAGTGCGGAGACACCAAAACTATCGAACTATCTTCACGACATGCCTTTCTGCCACATTGATTCATGCGCACCAGACGGTGCTCGGCCTTTTACGCATTGACGTTACTCCGCCGACACCCCTAGTTTGACATTCATTGTCGTACCATGTATATTTCCTTTTGTTTCGTTTTTTACCAAGGATGTCTTTCGTTTTCTCACTGCTACCTCTTCGGCGAGATACCCTTTCCGTTTTTTAAATTCTGGTGGTTTTCAATTTAACACATTTTTCTTCACACGCGAGTTGTGATTGGTGGCTGGGGGGGCTTACCCCACTTATTCCTTTTACGCTTCATTTTATTTTTTTCTTTGTGATATTATAATATGTGCCCTTCACCTTTGTTTCACATAAATTTTCCGTTCCCAATCCTCATTTCCTTGGGCACGACGGGAGCGTAAGTCGTCAGTCAGAAATCGGAAAGCTTCTTTCCATTTTCTACATTTCCCTTGGAGGATGCTTTCCTTTACATTCCACCTTGAATGGGATTATGTATTGAGTTTTTTATCAGGAATGTTCAGTTTATTTACTGTATTGGTGAGTGACAGGTGGGTTGTAGGGGAGGACAGGAGACCCCCCCCCAAAAAAAACCCTCTTAGTTAGTCTCATATGTATCTCTGAGATACGTCCCAATTGATCTCTAATGTTTCAGCATTGTTGTTGTTGTTGTTGTTGGATTTTTGAAGGGACTAAACAGCGACGGTCCCTTGTTCCGGTTTGAGAGATAAAACGTTGTGCTAAAAGTTCCTAAGGAAATGCGTTAACAAGTCAAAGAATGAAAATCACTAGTAAATATGAGAAAAGGATACAAAGACTATTCAGCGGCATTGGGCCCCTACTTAGCTTGCATTTATCGCGAACCTTTCATTCAGCGCAAAGTTCCTAGTGATTAGGAAAAAAGCGCAGGTGACTTCCGTTTATAAGAAAGGAAAGACAACTGACCCACACAATTACAGGCCAAAATCGTTGACGTCAGTTTCATGTAGAATTTTAGAGCATATTCTCAGTTCGAATATAGTAAATTTCCTTGAAACAGAAAAGCTTATTTCCATGAATCAGCACGGGTTTAGGAAACATCGTTCATGTGAAACTCAGCTTGCCCTTTTCTCACATGACATCTTGCGAGCCATGGATGAAGGCCAAGAGGCGGATTGTGTTTTCCTCGACTTCAAAAAGGCGTTCGGCGCGGTGCCACACTGCAGACTGCTAACGAAGAAATGAGCTTATGGAATAGGTTCACAGATTTGTGACTGGCTGGAAGACTTCCTAAGTAATAGAACGCAGTACGTTGTTCTCGACGGCGAGTGTTTATCGGGGACGAGTGTATCGTCAGGCGTGCCCCAGGGGAGTGTGATAGGACCGCTATTATTTTCTAGTTATATAAATGATCTGATGGACAGAGTAAGTTGTAATTTGCGGCTGTTTGCTGCTGATGCTGAGGTGTATGGGAGGGTGTCGTCTGTAACTGACTGTAATAGCATACAGGATGACTTAGACAAAATTTCTAGTTGGTGCGAAGAATGGCAGCTGGCTTTCAATGTAGAAAAATGTAAGGTGATGCGCATGAGTAGAAAAAACAATCCCATAATATTCGAATACAGCATTAGTAGTGAGCTTCTTGATGCTGTCGCGTCGTTCAAATATCTAGGCGTAACATTGCAGAGCGATATGAAATGGAACGAGCATGTAAGGACAGTTGTCAGTAAGGCGGACAGCCGACTTCGGTTTATTTGGAGAATTTTGGGAAGATGTGCTTCACATGTAAAGGAGGCCGCGTATAAAACGCTTGTACGACCACGTCTTGACTATTGCTCAAGTGTTTGGGACCCGCAGCAGATCAGTTTAAAGGAAGACATAGAGGCAGTTCAGAGACGAGCAGCTAGATTTGTAACCGGTAGGTTCGACCAATGCGCGAGTGTCAAGGAAATGCTCCGGCAACTCAATTGGGGATCGCTGGAGGAAAGACGACGTTCTTTTCGTGAATTTCTGTTAAGTAAATTTAGAGGGCCGGAATTTGAAGCTGAGTGTAGTACGATCTTGGTGCCGCCTACTTACATTTCGCGTAAAGATCACAAAGATAAGAGAAATTAGGGCTTGTACGGAGGCATATGGGAATTCTTTTTTTTCGTCGTTCAATTTGGGAGTGAAATAGGAAAGTAATGGTACAGTGGTACAGTGCACCCTGCGCCACGCACCTTACGGTGAATTGTGGAGTATGTATGTAGATGTCGTGCAACGCCCCACCCAACCCTTCGTTAGTCTCGTATGTATCTCTGAGATACGTCCCAATTGCTCTCTAATTTTTCCGCAGTTGTTGTTGGATTTTTGAAGGGACTAAACTGCAACGGTTATCAGTCCCTTGTTCCGCTTTGAGAGATAAAACGTTGTTTTAGGAGTTCCTAAGGAAATGCGTTAACAAGTCAGATTAAAAATCACTGGTAAATATGAGAAAAGGATACAAGTAAAAATGAAGAAGAAAACACACCACCATTAAATCACATGATAAAAACCAGCTGCGCGAATAAAATCTGAAACACGTTCAAGCATAGCAGCATTGTCTCCTAGCATAAAAAGAAAGCGCATATGGCGGAATAAAATATTGTCGTAAGGCAACTAAAAGTGGACAGTCCACCAGAATGTGGACCACTGTCAAGGGGACGCCACAGTCACACTGTGGTGCGTCCTCCAGCCGAAGAAGGTGCCCATGCGTCAGCCATGTGTGGCCGATTCGCAGGCGGCAGAGAACAACCGATTCTCTACGAGACGACTGCGGTGAGAACTTCCATGCGACCGTAGAGAGCTTCACTGCACGAAGCTTGTTGGGTTGAGCAGAGTTGGCCCACTCGGAATCCCACAGGCCCAGGATCTTCCGATGGAACTCCAGTCGGAGATCGCTCTCCGGAAGACGAATAGCCAATGGACTGGAGGAAGTAGCCTGCTTATCCAGCAGATCCACACGTTCGTTTCCAGGAATGCCGATGTGGCCCGGGATCCAAACAAAGACCACAGAGCGACCAGACCGAACAAGACTGGAAACAGACTCCTGAATGGATGGCACCAAAGGGTGTTTTGGGAAACACTTGGCGAGAGCTTGCTAGCCACTCAGGGAGTCAGAACATATGACCAGAGACTCCCCAGGACACGCATTAAATACAAAAAAATGTTCAAATGTTCCTAGAGGTTATGCGACTTAACTACGGGGTCATTGTCCCTAAACTTACAAACAACTTATGAACTACCTAATACTAAGAACGGCACAAATATCCATGCCCGAGGGGGGATTCGAACCCCCGACCATAGGGGCCGTGTAAACTGTGACTGACGCGCCACAGAACACTCGGCCACCGCGGCCGGCCATTAAATACAGGCAAATGCTTGCCAGCGATGGACATCTCGCATCTCACCCTCCTTATCATTGCAGAATGACATTGACCATAGGATTTTTTTTTTCATGTTACCGGTTTTGGTCAAGCGTTAGCTTGAAGTAGATGAAAGTTATCAAAGCATTAGTAAACCATATAAAACATTAACAAAAAATATAGTAAGTTGCATTTGAAATACTTACAGAGATTAGCTAATAGCTTAACATGACGTAACACAAGAATTAAAAATTGTAACATAAGTATTTATTGTCATTGTTCTAGTCATTGATATTACCACAGTGGCTGACTGCTACAGACTGAAGCATACATTAATAAATGTGGAATAAAAGTATTTTAAAAACCAAAGCTAACGAACATGCTTACGTTAAATGTCATTGCACAAAGATTATATGGCATACTGTTATGCTATGTCACAAAGATGGTCATAGACATACCGCTACTATGTCAGAGACAACAACATTACAGCAACTTAGATAGCGGTTACAACACAAAATTGCAAAGGGGGCATACGAATTACACTAGCAGTTTGGTTCAGACAGTGTAGTGAGCAGGTAGTGCTAGTGCAAAAACAACGTAACTTACACAAAGCTATAGCATGGAGAGACACAGGTAGCTTTGAAGAGGGACAGTCACAGACGGAGATGACTGCCGATGTTTAAGTGTCCCAATGTGTAATGTGCAGGATGTGGACGGGATTTCAGACAACAGCAACCGTTATAGGAAAGCATGGCCGAGGTCATCCATGAGTAACATCTGCACGAGGTGGCCGTAGTCCCTGTTTAACAATCCGTCGAGACAGGTGCAGTCTGCAACACGACGTGCAATATCAACACAAACAATCCTAAATTGCCTTCCGGAATGTGCCCTCTACGCACGAAAGCATATAAAGTGTGTCCTATAAAACCCACGCCATGGTTTAGCCCGGAGAAACTGGTCGGCATTACGACAGCGTTGCAGTCATAACGAATGACGCCTGGTCTTGTTCACAGATGAGTCAAGTATTTTTATTCAGCCGGACATATGCATACGCCCAGGAAACATCATATCATTTTGAGGAACGTATGGTGTGAGCAAAGCTCCCTGGAACATAGAGATTCCCTGGAGCCTGTTTATGTGCTGTTTATAAAACAGATGCCTAGTACGCTACCACTATCTCTTCAGGCGGGTTTTAATTGCTATAAAACCAAGGATTTCCTGCGGCAGGGGCACTGAGTGGTGTTGCGTTGTGAGCACTGTAATAGCGTCGAATATTTAGTCTTTACTGGTGGCTATGAGGATTTAAACATCTACAGGACAATAAAAAGGTCATTTGGGAAGTTTTTTGTATATCAAGAGAAATGTTCAAATGTTTGTAGAGCTTATGGGACTTAACTATGGGGTCATCAGTCCCTAAACTTAAAAACTACTTACGAACTAGCTAATACTAAGGACGGCACAAATATCCATGCCCGAGGGGGGATTCGAAAATAAAAATGTTTGTAATTCTATCGGACTAAACTGCGTGGTCATCAGTCCGTAGCTTACAAACTACATAAACCTAGGTAAACTAACCTACGAACAAACACACACACACACACCCATGTCCCAGGGAGGACTCGAACCTCCACGGCAAGCAACCGCGCGCTCCGCAGCGAGACGCTTTAGACCGCTCGGCTACTCCACCGCGGGGGGTGGGGGGGGCAGGGGATTCGAACCCCCGACCTTAGTGGCCGAGCAGACCGTGACTGCAGCGCCGCAGTCCCCTCTGCCACCGCGGCCGGCTACATCAAGAGTTCAGATAGAAAAGCGGTAATAAACAACGTTTGGAAAAGAATCATAAGGGATGTATAGAGGGCTTAGACAGGGAAAATGAACATCAAAAAAGTTTTTGTAGAAAGGGAACAAGAAGAATACTGCGAGAAGAATTTTTCGAAGCAGTGAAAGATTTATGTCAAAAGAAGGCCCCCTGGATTAGATGCTATTACCTCTGATATCCTTTGGAGAGACAGCCATGACGAAGAAATTTCACCAGACTGAGATACGTGAGACGAAGTTCAAGAATTGTGTAATAATTTCAGGTAGAAAGAAATCAAGTGCAAATATGTTTTAAAAACTACAAGTTGCCTACTCTGAGAGACTGCAGTGGTACTCTCTGACGTGTTAGATTCTTTGTATGTACTATGCGGTATTTTTACGCGTTCTAGCTTAGAAGAAAATATGATTTAGTAGCGGTTGTGTTTGTCGTCAATACATGCTCCCAGGGATGATAGTACTCCCTTCTGTTACAGTAACCGGAGGCCTTCTGTGCCTATGGCCTTAGGGCTCTCGTCCTCTTTATGACCGTTAAAACAACAGTGGCAATACGCTGCAGGAGATAATGTTCTGTATTAAGGTCCAGGTTTCTGTCAAAGCACACCGTTTACAATAGTCAAACAATGTATTGCTTCCAACTATGTATTAGTATCTAAAAGAACACGGGGATAACGTTAGAGAGGTTTGAGCACACACTGAGACACACACCAGCAATAGCTTTATTTATTTATTTGAAACGCTACTGGAATAAAAAAGGAGGAGTGTCCGTGCTACACACGGAGTACCCTCCGACAGGCATCGTGAGGAGGCACGTGCGATAAATCTCTATCTATATAAAAGTGAAAGGACACTCCGTCATACACTCACTCACTCACTGCCTAAACAGGAAATCTCGAAAACTACTACACCTATGAAGCTGAAATTTGTGAGGCTTGTAGTTTGTGGGTAGAAGACGTCAGCTAAGAAAGGATTTGGCGATAGGGCCTATAGTTCAGGAGATGAGACGTCATAAACAATGAAAAAACTACCCCGTCTGGCGGTACGTGGTAGTGTGACTTTATCAGTCCACTTTTTGAGAAGGATAGCACTTAGCGACTTGCATCAAACTTCAAACGTAATTCCAAATCTTCAGGAAACTTTTTCTTGCTGAGAACCACAGTAAAATGATGAAAGGGAAACCGTTTCTCACTTACTACTTTTCCGCTGTTCACGGAGCAAGACTACGGCATTCGGAAGAACGTTACAATTTAAAAATTGTACACTACATATTGTACCCAAACGAAATTTTATGTACAGTATACACACATACAGCTGAATCTACCTTCGAAATTGTATCACAGTACACCATGAGATATGAGCACATAAACAGTAAGGTTCATGGCAAATCGCCCTAACAAGCACAAAGTTTTAATCTACTACATCTTTAGTACAAATTGCATTCGCAACAGAATTTACAGACATACAGGACGTATACAAAAGAATACGTTCCGAAAAAAATTATACAATTGTACATCATATAACAATAAATATGAGATAATAATGGCTGAGATGGGTAAACACTTTTCACATCAGGCACCACGTTTTATTACATTTCTTATTTATTGTTAAGACACTCCTGTATTCCACTGAGCTGAAGGAAATTCCTGAAAGATGACAGTGCTGTTGAGAACATTGAAGCAACTTTGAACTGTGAAGAGCATACCGTTGTAGGAAGAATCAATACACTTCTAAAGAACTACAAGAAAGGAAGGGAATGAAGCAGTGTACATCTGACGAATACCAACTATTTCTCACAGATCTTGCTTTTAACTTTAAGGGCTGCACTTTGCACTGAGACTTGCATTTTCTACTATGATTAATAAATCAGACGGCAAGCTACTCAGTACTGTGGAGTGTATGTAAAATCTCCATGTTTCCAACACGGGGAGCTTTACGTCGCTTGCTCAGGAATGGGGTCACCACAGAAAATATTCAAATTAGATCCCGGACAAGTCACAAGAAATATTGTTTATAGTCATGCAGGAAGGAAGGAAGATTACTGTTTAACGCCCCGTCGACAGCGTGATCATTAGAGGCGGAGCTCACAGTCGGATTGTTTGGATAAGGATGGGGAAGGAAATCGGCCGTGGCCTTTGAAAGGAATCACCCACGTATTTGCATGGAGAGACTTAGCGAAAACACGGAAAACATAAATCTGGATGTCTGGAGTTTGGTCTGAACCGCCGTCCTCCCTAATACGAGTCCAGTGTGTTACCACTGCGTCACTTCGATCGGTGTCGTTTATAGTCAAGTTGTGAATTAAATGCACGTATGAATGTTACATATCATTTGTATTTTGATTTCTGTCTTTGTTTGGATACTGTACCTGAAATTTTGTACACTATGCAAGACAGACGTATTTCTTAAATATTCTCTGATAAATATAACACAGTTATAGAAAAAAGGAGATGAACAGATAGATAAGGGATAGGAGAAGTACTAACTCAAGGCTGGAAAAAATAAATTAATACCCGTGCAACGCCGAGTTTTCAGCTAGTATGGAAGTATTTATGTTGACACTTGATTGGTTTCAGGAGAAAATAGGCATCGTAAACATTACGTTTAACATTAGTGATAAATTAAGATAAAAGAGAAACAACGATGCCATTCACGGGTGTACCTACGTAGCGATCAAATCTCTAGCCATTTGTTTGATATTTATTAATTAGATTAGAGCCCACATTTTTATCGTAAGTCCACAGACTGACGTTTCATTAATATGCACACAGTTGGTTGACCTAATGAAACGAAATTATTTGAGTTTCATATTACCGCGAATAAATCTCATATAGTGGTGTTTAATTATACGAGCACACAGGGAGCGTGAAGCTGTGATTTATCACGTAATTCGCTTCCACTTAAACGCATAGCAATCTGTAGAGAATTTGTGGCATTGCGTAAGAGAGAGCGTACAAAGTGATTACATAGTTCAACTCATTACAGAGCGAACTGTGCACTTTGTTGCCACAGCCAAATGCGAAGCGCGTTTGAAAATACAAGAGCGCAAAAGAGATGCATACAAACGTGGAATCCAGTACAATGATGAGCCAGCCGATAGGAATGTCACTTGAAGAGGAATGCCGTCTCATAGGCGATGGTCATAGGCACCATTAAATGACTGTATGACAAATAGTTCAGATAAATTGACGTAATAAACAATGAAATGCACGGAAAAGTGCTGCATCAAGAGACGTCTGCTTCTAAATCACTGTACCGATTTCAACCAAATTTGGTACACACATTCCTTCCATGACGTAACAATTTACGTAGGGGAAAGAAATGCTTACGAAATAGAGTTCATGAGATATGACGTTATAAATAATTATATATTTGAAAATATGTAGCATCATGTGACATGCGAATAAGGACACTTTATTCATCCTAAAATCTTCATGACATTTCAGACAGTTGACCTTAAAAACAAGAGGAAGGTCACTATCCATGAAATTCTAGATGGTGCATGACGGAGGATACTTTACATGTGGACTTCCTCACATTCTACATTTGTACACCGATCCTGATGAAATTTTTAAATATGATTGAACAATTCGGTTTTCAGTGCAGTATTGATATAGTGATATTACCTACAATCATTTCAATTAATTAACGTGACTAAAATGCTTCATTGGAAAACATAATTCATTCAGATTTTTAAATGACGGTTTTTTGGCTGTTAGCTCTGATGCATACCAAACGTACAGAATCATTTGGGTGAACACCAGCAGAAGGAGTTTGTTGTTACCAACATACGGTTTTAATACGAATTCGAAAATAAATCTTAGAAAAATTAATGTTTGTTTGTTTGTCTTTTTTGTTCGTATTTTATTCACGGCCATATCTTACATCCGATTGCTATAAAACTTTGTCGACTCATTGCTTGCACTCGGGCGTAGGCTATATGGTATTCTAAAATTAACTTCGTACGTTGTATGGCAGAGGGTGCTTTACAATTAGTTAATCCATTTCATACGCAAATGTGCTGAAATGGCCGGACGGATATGAAAGAAATTTGGAACAAAGGTAGCTTATACCCTGCATTAATACATAAGCTACCTTTCGTAAGCCACCGTACGGTGCGCGGCGGAAGGAACCTAACAATGGATTAATACGTTTGTTACTCTTCACGCTGAAACAGCTGCACATTTGAATGACATTTCGAATGCAGATGGCTTACACACTGAATTAATGAATGAGTTGCCTTTAGGAAGCCACCGTATGGTGCGTGATGGAGGATATCTTACAGTGGGTTATTAACACGTTTGTTACTCCTCACGCTGACAGCTGGACAAGACTGAATGAAATTTGGACTGAAGATATCTTATACCGCGAATTAATACATGGTCTAACTTTCATAAGCGTACGTAGGTGCATGGCGGAGGGTACGTAACAACAAACATTCAAATTCCAGAATGAAACTTTCACTCTGCAGCGGAGTGTGCGCTGATATGAAACTTCCTGGCAGATTAAAAACGTGTGCCAGAACCGGAACTCGATCCTGGGACCTTTGCCTTTCGCGGGCAAGCGCTCTACCGACTGAGCTATCCCAACATGTCTCACGATGCCGCCTCACAACATTACTTCCGCCAGTATCTCGCTTCCTACTTTCCAAAGTTCACAGAAGCCCTCCTAAGAACCTTGCAAGACTAGCATTCAGGAAACATCCCTTAGGCTGTGGCTAAGCCATGTCTCCACCATATTCTTTCTTCCAGGAGTGCTAGTCTTGAATGGTTCGCAGGAGAGCTTCTGTGAAGTTTGGAAAGTAGGAGGCGAGGTACTGGTGGAAGTAAAGTTGTGAGGCGGCATCGTGAGTCGTGTCGGGATAGCTCAGTCGGTAGAGCGCTTCTCCGTCAAAGGCAAAGGTCCCGGGTTCTTCCGGCACACAATTTTAATCTGCCAGGAAGTTTCATATCAGCGCACACTCCGCTGCAGAGTGAAAATTTCATTCTGGGTACAATGCCATAGTTACTAGGTCGATCATCTACTCAGCAGTGGAAATAAAACATGGTATTAATAAAGTCTGTAAATAACCGTACTTCGTGGATGCGTCATTTGCGTTACTTTCCTGTAGGATTAGCTCTCTTGTCGCTTTCATATCACAAAACAAGCTTTAATTTCTGAATTATCAGATATTTTCTATTGGATTTAACTCACCTCGACGCATGTGGAATTTATGTATAAACATACCGAACCCTTTCGCTGTATGTGTATAATGAAATGGTCTGGTGCCGACAAATTTGCTAGAAACTCACCGCAGCGAGCGTTGAAGTTTATGTCAGAGGTGTAAATAAATAGAAGGGCTGGATAAAAAGTAATATGAACCATTGTTTTCCTCTGAAATTACTTTATTGGTAAACGTACTGGTCTTCTCGCATTGGTTCTTTCACTTTCGCAAATATGTGTAATCGCAGTGACCCATGTCGGGTGAGTGCAGTGGATATTCCGGAATTGCGACATCCATATTCATAAGTCAGAACGAATGATCAACTTAACAGGACGAGGCACTTTAACTTCTTCCTTTTCGTGGACCTGGCTGCTCTTGCAATGATTTAATGCAGTAGGAAATGCATTGCAAGCAGCGACGGTGCAGAGTGCTATTAATATTAATAGGGAAAAAAGCAATAGACTACCAAGGCTCCTAGGAACGTTCTCTTAAAACTTATTATTCCGTAGAATAACATGAATATCATTGCCTGGCACTTCTCTAGTACTTTAAGTATATGGAGCAATCATGAAACGTTTTATCTGCTATAGCTACCTGCAGACGCTCTTAAAAAATTAAACGAATACTATCAGTAATCCAAAGTTACCTGTTTATTTAGTCTGGTGACCGATTTAAAATTTGATGTGACAGTTATTTTGGATGTAGCATGCATCAGTAGAGCACTAGAGAGTACTCGGTCACCAAGTGTTGTTGTACTGTCGTAACTGAAATAAGGTGTGCACGTTACTGAAATGATTACGTCACTCCCATCTACAAAAATATGCTATTGATCTCAACAAAAATATGACATTCGATATCTTAATGCTTCAAAGATACGACTTATTCAGTATCGTAATGTAATTATCAAAAGTGCTGATTAGTCTACAAATTTATGAATGGAAAACGTATTCCTTACTTTTACCACAAAAAGGGATGCTATTAGTATGAAGACGACGTCTTAAATATCCTGTCAAATCGAAATAAATATTAATGACTGATCTTTATAACTGCCACCTATTTACTATGGTGGCACTTACAGGCGGTGCTGCCAGCTTAAAATGTGCGCAACAGTATTTAGGAAACAACATACCTTAAATGATGAAGGCCCATAAAGAGCCACCACCATCTCAGTTACCACAAAACTGCCCAAGAAAAGAAACAACAAAATTCCTTTACTGGCATCATTTCAGTTTAGTTCAGGCCTTCCCTTATCCCGAGACAAAGTGAAAATAGCAATTCCAAATACTTCAACCTTTAAAGTCTGTTAGTGTCCTTCTGGTAAACCCACAACCAGGAATCAAGCTACAAATCTAGTGATCTTTTGTTACCCGTCCGTTTAGATCACTCGTCCACTTTTCCACAGATGTGCCATTGAACGACCTCACAAACATTGCCAGCTGAGACTCCAACGTGCATCTAAACTGACGAGTGAGGAACAATTGTCCAGTAAAGCAGAGATCAAAATGTTTGTTAAGCTTATGGGACTTAACTACGGGGTCATCAGTCCCTAAACTTACAAACTACTTATGAACTAGGGCGGCACAAATATCCATGCCCGAGGGCGTATTCGAACCCCCGACCGAAGTGGCCGTGCAGACCGTGACTGGAGCGCCTCAGTCCCCTCGGCCACCGCGGCCGGCAAGCAGAGATCATATTTTGGCGAAACCACTAATAGTGATCTGTACCGTTCCCATTACTCAATGTTCAGCAGGGCATTGACGCCATATAATTTTATAATGAAAACCCCCTTCCACGATTCGGAAGATGATTTTTATCGAAACGCGTCAATAAACACATGACCACATCACTATCTGTGGCTCTATAATTTTACACAGCGTCCTAATAGCATTGTTTATCAATTATTTCTTCTCATTGGTCATTAATCGGTTAACTGTGGCGAAGATTAGGAACACTTGAATGGTTGGTATTGCTGACAATTTCAAACGTTTCCAACAATCACATCTATTTTGCTCAAACTGACTATCTTCAAAATGAATCTAAAATTGATATATCAATAAATTAATAACAAAGACCGTAGACTTGAAAAAGATTTTCATGTACAGTTTTAACACATAGATTATGGCTTATGACAAAACGCACTTAAGTATTTAAAACCGATTCCCTTCAGTAGGTGTAAAAAATTAAATAAAAATAAATAAATAAAATAAAAACCTGTAGTTGAAAAATAAGATACTTTGCGAGTAATGTACGAGAATGCTACGTTGTAGTCTCACAAAGGTTCGTGAGTTTTAACATACTCGAAGCATTAAACATCGTTTACAAATACGAGCCGTATCTCAGTAAAATTAGGAAAAAAGCAATATGCGTTACTTAAATGTAAGCCGTATTGTTATTGCATATATGTAGATATTGTTTGTTGTCGCCAATATAAAAAAAGGTAAAGCAGTCCACAATCCGAAGATTGGCTTGAACACCACAGTGCTTTACTAAGCATGGCCCTGTATGCCGTTGCCTTCCTCCGACCTTCGAACTGACTTACCCAGCCAGTTATAGGGGGACCTACTATTTAACATGGGTTCCGAACCACGGTGCTACTCGGTATTTTTCACATGAGCAATACTGCCAGAGGTGAAAGAAGTGGAAAGTGACAGATAAAAATCCTAGGACCTGGCGGGGATCGAACCCGCGACCTTTGGATAAAATGGTATTTTTCACATGAGGAATACTGCCAGAGGTGAAAGAAGTGGAAAGTGACATAAAAATCCTAGGACCTGGCGGGGATCGAACCCGCGACCTTTGGATTAGTAGTCTGGCACTCTACCACTGTGCAACCGAGGAGCGTCGCCAATATATGTATAAATAAAAGTCTGTAACAAAAGGTCATAGCTTCGAATTATTGCATTTGTAGCGAATCTTTAATTCAGCGCAAAGTTCCTAGTGATTGGAAAAAAGCGCAGGTGACTCCCGTGTATAAGAAAGGAAAGTGAACTGACCCATACAATTACAGGCCAATATCGTTGACATCAGTTTCATGTAGAATTTTGGAGCATATTCTCAGTTCGAATATAGTAAATTTCCTTGAAACGGAAAAGCTTCTTTCCATGAATCAGCACGGGTTTAGGAAACATCGTTCATGTGAAACTCAGCTTGCCCTTTTCTCACATGACACCTTGCGAGCCATGGACGAAGGGCAACAAGCGGATTGTGTTTTTCTCGACTTCAAAAAGGCGTTCGACGCGGTGCCACACTGCAGACTGCTAACGAAGATACGAGCTTATGGAATAGGTTCATAGATTTGTGACTGGCTGGAAGACTTCCTAAGTAATAGAACGCAGTACGTTGTTCTCGACGGCGAGTGTTCATCAGAGACGAGTGTATCGTCAGGCGTGCCCCAGGGGAGTGTGATAGGACCGCTATTATTTTCTATCTATATAAATGATCTGATGGACGGAGTAAGTTGTAATTTGCGGCTGTTTGCTGATGATGCTGTGGTGTATGGGAGGGTGTCGTCTGTAACTGACTGTAATAGTATACAGGTTGACTTAGACAAAATTTCTAGTTGGTGTGAAAAATGGCAGCTAGCTCTCAATGTAGAAAGATGTAAGGTGATGCGCATTAGTAGAAAGATCAATCCTATAATGTTCGAATACAGCATTAGTAGTGAGCTTCTTGATGCTGTCGCGTCGTTCAAATATCTAGGCATAACATTGCAGAGCGATAGGAAATGGAACGAGCATGTAAGGACAGTTGTGAGTAAGGCAGACATCCGACTTCGGTTTATTGGGAGAATTTTGGGAAGATGTACTTCACCTGTAAAGGAGACCGCGTATAAAACGCTTGTACGATCACGTTTTGAGTATTGCTCAAGTATTTGGGATCCGCAGCAGATCGGTTTGAAGGAAGACATAGAGGCGGTTCAGGGACGAGCAGCTAGATTTGTTACCGGTAGGTTCGACCAATGCGCGAGTGTCACGGAAATGCTCCGGCAACTCAATTGGGGATTGCTGGATGAAAGACGACGTTCTTTTCGTGAATTTTTGTTAATTAAATTTAGAGGGCCGGAATTTGAATCTGAGTGTAGTACGATCTTGCTGCCACCTACTTACATTTGGCGTAAAGATCACAAAGACAAGATAAGAGAAATTAGGGCTCGTACGGAGGCATATAGGCATTCTTTTTTTCCTCGTTCAATTTGGGAGTGGAATAGGAAAGGAAATGCCTAGTAGTGGTACGGTGTACCCTCCGCCACGCACCTTACGGTGAATTGCGGAGTATGTATGTAGATGTATTCACAAAAAAACACGTGATGAAAGCTGCCATTTACAAGATGATGACATAATTAAAAATGATTTAACTCTCTGTATATAGTTTTGAAGAGCTTGTCGGTGTCCAGTTTTTCACGACGATAGTTTATTACGCTTGTTTCACGCCTTTCAGGCTCCACTGTAGACGGAAAACCACGGAAATCGTTCTTTGAACGATTAGAACTATTCGAAACTGCACAACCAACCACCATGAATATGTACTGACTGCACTACACTGCTGTGTCCCGTCGGCGCGAAGGAACAAAAATGGTGGTTGCGCACGCCATTTTATATCGAGGAGCCCTAATAGAGACGAAACCGATCATCCTAAGAAGAAAAACGCGATCTTGGGTGGAAACCTGTACAAATGAATAAAATGTTATGAAACTTCCTAGCAGATTAAAATTGTGTGCCGGAACCGGGACTCGAACCTGGACCGTTTGCCTTTCGCGAGCAAGCGCACTAGCGACTGTGCTATCCCGACACGAGTCACGATGCCGCCTCACAACTTTACTTCCGCCAGTACCTCGCCTCCTACTTTCCAAACTTCACAGAAGCTCTCCTGCGAAACATGCAAGACTAGCACTACTGGAAGAAAGGATATGGTGGAGACATGGCTTAGTAACAGCCTAAGGGATGTTTCCAAAATGAAACTTCCACTCTGGAGCGGAGTGTGAGCTGATATGAAACTTCCTGACAGATTAAAATTGTTTGCCGGAACCGGGACTCGAACCTGGGACCTTTGCCTTTCGCTGGCAAGCGCACTAGCGACTGTGCTATCCCGACACGACTCACGATACCGCCTCACAACTTTACTTCCGCCAGTACCTCTCCTCCAACCTTCAAAATTTCACAGAAGCTCTCCTGCGAACGATGCAAGACTAGCACTCCTGGAAGAAAGGTTAAGGTGGAGAGATGGCCTAGTCACAGCCTAAGGGATTTTTCCAGAATGAAACTTCTCCACTCTGCAGCGGAGTGTGCTCTGATATGAAACTTCCTGACAGATTAGAATTGTTTGCCGGAACCGGGACTCGAACCTGGGACCTTTGCCTTTCGCGGGCAAGCGCACTAGCGACTGTGCTATCCCGACACGACTCACGATGCCGCCCCACAACTTTACTTCCGCCAGTACTTCGCCTCCCACCTTCCAAATTTGACAGAAGCTCTCCTGCGAACCATGCAAGACTAGCACTCCTGGAAGAAAGGATATGGTGGAGACATGGCTTAGCCACAGCCTAAGGGATGTTTCCAGAATGAAACTTTCACTCTGCAGCGGAGTGTGCGCTGATATGAAACTTCCTGACAGATTCGAGTTCCGGTTCCGGCACACAATTTTAATCTGCCAGGAAGTTTCATATCAGCGCACACTCCGCTGCAGAGTGAAAGTTTCATTCTGAAAACTATAGGTTGATTACGGAGTCCAACGTCATACTCGACGGTAGAAGAGTCTAGCTGCGACCCGTCACCTACAACGGATAGACGCTTTGCGGTGCGGTCGTTTGCGGCCCTTACATCAGAGCAGAGCTGCCGAGACGGGCTCTGCGGTGACCGCGTCCGGACACGCGCCTTAATAATGCAAACTGCCGGGCCGGCGGACGCGGCGTGGCTTACGAGTTTGCGTAAGCGTGCGTGGGGCGGCGTGCGTCGTGCGTGGCGCGTGCGCCTCCAGATTACGCGGCGAGCGCGCTAATGCCGCGCTAAGCAACTTATGCAAATGGCCGGCGCCCGCCATTATAACTTGGCCAGCGGCCGGGCCGGGCAGCGCCGCGTCCGGTCAGCAGATTATCTGCCGGGGTGTTGGGGAAGGGGCGTCTGCCGACTACTTGCGGCGAGGAGCGGCCGAGGTCGCGTCGCAGCAGGCGTCAGGCGAACAGGTCGCACACCCCAGGTCACTCCACAACTCTGCACTACTGATTCGGAACATTCGATGACACTGACAAGGGAAGGCCGCCAATTGTCAAATTCAGTTTTGATTCATACTGCGCATAAGGCCGGGTCCACACATTGGAACCAATGTTGACGCCAACAGTGTTCGAGCAATGTATGGATTGGTTAAGTAACATTGGAACCAACGGTGGCGCCAATGTTGGTACGGCTCCGTTGCTTGTCGGTATTTTGACCAAACATCAAAGGACGTTGGGCCAACATTGGTGCGTCCTCCACACATTGGCGCCAACGTTTCATTCAATATTTGTCCTTTGCTCGTCTGGAAACTCCTTTTTTTCGTCGCCGTTTCTTTTAAAGTTTCAAAATCTCTTTGTAGGTGTAAGAACTGTGTCAGAAAATGATTCATTTGTGAAAGCAACCAAAGAAAAAAAAAATGATATGCCATGGTGCCATGGCAAAACCTACACGCGATCAGTGAAATAAAAAACTATTTAGATTTTTGACACACCCAATAACTGAATGCAGTTTTTAAAATTAACATTACGTAACATTACTTGTCAAGTTTGACATATTACTTCGAAAACTTCAAGTACCACCAGTGATAAAAATTAAATGGTTATTTTAAAAAGGTTGTGTAGGCTTCTAAAACTGTGTCTTTTAGCAAGAAATTGAAACGCTAATGCCAAAAGAACTGAAGCACACAAATCATCCCTCCCAAATGTAGCTTTTTATTTTATTTTTATTTTTAATTTTTTTTTTTAATTTTGGGTTCAATTAAGTTTAAAGATGCAGGTCTAACTTTTAATAATGTATATAAATTTCTTGTAACATACTTTAAAACTTACTGATTTCGCAATTAATTTTCGCTAGGAAGTGATACAACACATCTCACGATCTTTTGCATATGTTTCCTTTTTTGGTTTACAATGACAAAAAGTAATTATTACACTCAAAACCGTTAATGCATCGGCCGCGATTTGTGCGCGTGATATGTTTACGTTGGCTCTCGACGAATTCTACTGAATGTTGACTCCAATGTGTGGACGCTGTCGCAAAATATTGACCAATGTTGGCGCAAGCATTGGTACCAATGTGTGGACGCGGAGTAATAAGCTCATGGCCAGAGGTGTAATTTGGCAAAGCACCAAGATGCACTTCTCAGCCATTGTCGAGAAAATTGACAGGTAAAAAAAGCCGTTGCGGTGAAATACTCTCTACGATCTTTTCTACGATGGGTAATATTGTACAGAGGCGTGACGTAGCGGTAAGTGCTCGGGTTCGTAATCCGAAGGTCGTCGGATCGAATCTCGCGGCATGCAACTATTTTTTTATTATTTGTTTCTTGTAATTCAAATGTACACACACACACACACACACACACACACACACACACACAAAGACAATTAATAACATTTGATCAATAACATTTGATGTTCGAAGTCGCCAGTTTTTCCACGACCAACGACTTTCAAAAAACTTATTACTCGTATATGCACTGGCGACTTCGAACAGCATTATGTTCTCCGCAAACAAAGTTGTATTTCACAAATGTTATTAATTGTCTTTATAATGCTTACCACGTATAGTTAACGGAAGAAGTATAAACGACATTCAGAAACGAATACGTATAGTGTAAGTCAAACCTGACGAAAGATAGAACAATTTTTAAGAATGTCAGTCAGGTGTGTTTCCCAACAGATAACAACAGATAAATTAAAAAACAATTGTTCCTTTAAAAACGCATCGCTTATCAGATGTGCTCGATGTCGTTCTGTTTTCTGCTTTCCATATTTCTATGGTAACTATCACTCTGGTTCGAATTAAAGAAATAATAATAATAAATTTGTATGCCGCGAGATTTGATCCGGCGACCCTCAAATTACCAACCCAAGCGCTTACCGCTGCGCCACGCCGTTGAAGACAATTATTAATCATAGAGAGCATTTCCCCGCAATGGTTTTTTTAATTTATTTTCTCGACAACGGCCGAGAACTGCATCTTGGTGCTTTGCCAAATTACATCTCTGGCCATGAGCTTTTATTATGCTTTTATTATGCGCAGTATGAATCGAATCCGAATTTTCACAATTGGCGGCCTCCCCTTGTGAGATGGCGAGATGGCGATTTCTCATCCATATAAATGCCACTGATATTTGGGAACACGAAGTCCGTGAACAGCTGAAAACGGACTTCACGTAGCTGAAGACAGTTCATGGTAATTTACGGTAAGTCATTGAGTAAAACAGAAGTGATATCTGGCGTTCCCCAGGGAAACGTTATAGGTCCCCTACTCTTCCTTGTGTATATAAACGATTTAGGAGACAATATGAATAGCTCTCTTAGACTGTTCGCGGATGATGCTCGATGCTGTCGTTCATCGGTTAGTGAAGTCAACAGAGGATCAAAAGCAACTGCAAAGAGATAATTGGCCATTGACACTAAAGAAAGAAAAGTGTGAAGTAATACACATGACCACTAAAAGAAATCCGCTGAACTTCGATTACGCGATAAATCAGTCAAACCTTAAGGTCGCAAATTCAACCAAATACCTATAAGTTCAATTACGAACAACTTAAGACTGGAGAGAACGCATAGAAAATATTGTGGGGAAGGCGAACCAAAGGTTACGTTTAATTGGCAGAACGCTTCCAAGATGCAACAACTCCACCAAGAGACTGCCTACATCACACTTGTGCGCCCTCTCCTGGAGTACTGTTGCCCAGTGTGGAACTCTCACCAGGTGGGACTGACGGAAGATATTGAGAAGGTTCAGAGAAGGGCAGCTCGTTTTGTTGTATCACGTTACAGGAAAGGAGGGGGGAGCGTCACGGAAATGTTGCACGATTGGAGGTGGAAATCATTAAAAGAACGGCGTTATTCGTTGCGTCAAGACCTATTTGAGAGATTTAAATCAACGACTTTTACTTCTGAATGTGAAACTATTTTTCCAGCACCCACCTACATAGGGAGACATGATAATCCCAATAAAATAAGAGAAATCAGATCGAAAACGGAACCATTTAGCTGTTCTTTCTTCCCACGCACTATTAGAGAATGGAATGGTAGAGAAAGATTATGAAAGTGGTTAAACCCTCTGCCAGGCACTTAAATGTGATTTGTAGAGTATCTTTGTAGATGTAGACTGATAACATGTTACTCAGATAAAGTAGGAAAAAACTCGAAAAAAAATTGTATCCTTTTGGTTGTTAATTGGCTTTTCGTCATATGGTATTATCAAAACAAGAACAATACTTCTACGAGACTAAATTTCATCTATATACACGGCAAAAAAATGTGAGTTCAGCTGGAATGTCATAAAAATATACGTATGGTAACGTAATTTATGCAGATCTTGGTTACAGTTGCAATCTGAGTGTGATACAGTAAGCTATTTAGCTGTCTCAACTCTCTAATTGAGGTTCACAAGGCGTCTACTTTGAGCGAGTCCTTCTCGTTGCCCCCTAATATGGTGTGTGATCACCTCGGACGGCCAGTACAGTAGCACACCTGTGAGGAAGGACATTATCAGGTTATCACTCAGCTCTTGAAGCTCTTGAGGAATATTTGCCTATTCTTACATGAGTGCAATATTCAGCGCTGAAAGAGATGTTAGAGGTGCTGGTGTGGCTGCAACAATTCTGCCAACCCATACATGATCAAGTCCGGTGAAGAAGCTGGTCATTTCATTCGTTCATTTCCCCCAGGTTCAAGCAGGTTGTCCAACAGAGCAGCCCTGTGAGGACGACCCTTATCGTCCACGGTAACGAACCCATCTTGTATGGCACCAGTGTACGGTACAACAAAAGATCGAAGGATCTCATCTCAGTACTTCTGAGCAGTCAAAGCACAATTATAAACGACATAGACGTCCTTACGCCCACCAATACTGAATAATGTCCTAACCATTCGTCCACCATCATGATATGGTGATGTTTCCTGCACATAAGCAGGATTGTTCCGACTTTCATGTTCTGACCAAATTTCATTACAGAAGGCATCGCTTCGCCGCTATGCCCTGAAATTGATACACTGATCCGTAATGCAACTGTCAAGGGAAGTTTGAAGCATTCACTCAGATGTCTGGATCTTTACTTCATCAGTCAGAAATGATTTTATTTTTCCAATGCCCAATGATACGGATTCACTTGTCCGTGTTTAGTGTCATGTGTTACTGTACGTTGTGGTATTTTTCTGGATTTGGTTCTAAAGTGTAGCACTGTGTGTATATATCACACAGGCGTTTTTGCTACCCTAGCGTACCGCCTGTTCACTGCCTTCTAAGCACAAAGCTATATCATTTCGAAATGTTCAAATATTTGTAATTCTATTGAACCAAACTACGTTGTTCATCAGCCCCTAGTCTTACTTACTACTTAAACTATGTTAAACTAACCTAAGGACAACACACACAACCATGGCCGAGGGAGGATTAGAACGTCCGTTGCGGAAGGCCGCGCGATCCGTAACGTGGCGCTCCAGACCGCTCGGCTTCTCCCGCTTGCCTATATCATTTCGACATCTGATGGCGTGCTCAGAAACTAAGTTATAGTTTCGGTGTTCACAAATATCTTTGATCGGTAAACATGCGTACTAGTGACCTATAACCGGGTTAGGTGTATCTGCGTGGCCTTACCAAATTTCCATCAGAATTCGCGGTCTATATGGATAGTAATCGTGGATACGTAGCACGCCGATTGTGGGAAAGTTACAATAGAACGTGCAACACCTGCTAGTTGTAGGGCAGATACAGTACTAGTGCCAACATATGGGCAGCCGAGTAGCCACTAGCACGTGCTATTTTGAAACGTGAATTCATAGGATCACAATTGAATATGTTGAATCCGGCCAATATGGTAACATTGACTGTTATCTTACGCAAATACATATTGTCAGAGATCGCTGTTCCTCAAGCTGACTTTGTAGTCCAAATGCATAATCATATTCCCCGTTCTATCTGTATCTGAGAAACAAGCTGCTCAGAAAACCATGAGAGTAGAATTATTTGCGCGCCATTATTGACGCTATACCGTTTCGTTTGTATATATTGTGTATGTGCTTTCTGGCATGTCCTACACAACAGACGCTATCGCTGAAGATTAACAAGCATATATTACTGAGTTAAAAATATTGAAACATCTCAGCTGTTTCAGGGCATTGAACAGCTCTCTTAGGTTGTTTGCAGATGACGCCGTTATTTTTCGTCTAGTAAAGTCATCTGAAGATCAAAACCAACTGCAGAAATAAGATATCAGTATGGTGTAAAAATTGGCAATTGACTCTAAATGATGAGAAGTCTGAAGTTGTTCACAAGAGTACGAAAAGAAATCCGTTTAACTTTGTTTACAAGATAAATCAATGGAATGTGAAGGCCGTAAACTCGACTAAATACCTAGGAATTACCATTACTTCAGACTTAAACTGCAAAGAATACGTAGATAATGTCGCAGGAAGAACGCTTAAAAGATGCAACAGAACTACTAAAGAAACTGCATGCACTACGCTTGTCCGTCCTCTTTTGGAGTATTGCTGCACAGTGTGGGATCCATATCAGGTGGGTTTGACGGAGGACATCGAAAGAGTCCAAAGGAGGGCAGCTCGTTTTGAATTTTCACGATACAGAGGAGACAGCGTCACTGAAATGATACAGGACATGGGATGGGAATCATTACAACAACGGCGGTTATCGCTGCGGCGTGGTCTTCTTATAGAACTTCAATCACCAACTTTCTCTTACGAATGCAAAAATATATTGCTGATTGTCATCTACATAGGTAGAAATGATCATCAGGATAAAATACGAGAAAACAGAGCTCGGACGGAGAGAGTCTCTATTCGAGAATGGAATAGGGAGATGAATGGTATAAAGGTAGTTCGATGAACCTTTTTCCAGGCACTTAAATGTGATTTGCAGAGTATCCCATGTTGATGTAGATTGAATGAAATTCAAACGTGAAGTTGAATCAGGACTCGAACTTTGGTTTTCCCGTGAGCCAGCGGTCGCCTTAACCCTTTTGGTGCTCGGACACTCTTCTCTTCCTGCCCAAATTCTAATACCACACTACAATTGTAGCGTCTCTATCAGTTATTTCCACCTGCTCGTAGCTTTATTCCAGCGAGCGTTTACAATTACTAGGAAATCCGCACGTAAGTTGTCATTTGTCTGTTGCAGGCATACATACATGTAACTTATAGATAATAATGTTTGTAGAATTCCTTTTTTCCACACATTTGCAGCTGTCTGTATTAACTAATGGTGTCACTTCGCCGCGGCAGGATAGCCGTGCACTCTAAGGCGCCCAGATGCGGTGTGCGCGGCCGTTCGCCGTCGGGGCTTCGAGTCCACCTTTGGGCATGGGTTATTGTGTTGTCCTTAGCATAAGTTACTTCATGTTAGTGTACTTAGTTTGTAAGCTTAGGGACTGATGACCTCGTAGTAAAGCCGTTTGAGCATTATTTTTTTCTTGTGTGAGTTTCTTCGGAGATTACTAAGATGACGCCAATAGGTAAATAAGAAATTTTTCATTACAGTTCCACAAATAATCCACATCACTTGTGGCAATACATTAAAAGCTGCGATAACATGGAAATAGTGGGAGGGGGCGCTATAATCCTACAGAAATTGGACAGAACGAGAAGCAAGTTCTGACAGGGTAATGGTAGCCCTAGCGGTAGCTCAACGCGTTTGCTGCCCGCCCAACAATAAATAAAAGATCGACCAGGATAGTACAAACAGGAACCAACACGGGTTAATACCTAAATTCCATGAGAAAAAAAAAGAATAAAACATTAAGTCAACCTTTGGTCCAAGGCAGAACATCCGGGCTCCAGTGCCATCTCGGCACAAATTTTCAATTGCGCTATTGAATTGAATTCAGTGACCTCAAAAAACCAAGAAGTTGAGCTATATTTAAATCATATACCACTTCTATTCCACAATGTCACAGGTGACGATACGCAGTGACACCATTTTGACAGGACAACGCTTTAAACACTTTGTTGGCTTTTGTAGTGTGAAGCGCGTTGCTTTGAAGGCTTCCTACCAGGTTCCCTTAGTGATATACTACAAATATTTTCAGAACTTGCCACAGAAAATCAATTATCTCCAAAAATTATGGTGTTATTTTCCGGTTACGAAACATTCCGCATATCAGCTTTGAGTATTACAGCCTGCATTATTTTACATCTACATTAATTTTATTCAGTACTGGTATATACCAATAATTTCAGCTACGGAATAAACTGATAAGAACTTATTCAAAAGATGGAACTAACTCAGTCACGGATACCAAACTTCTTCTGCTATAATAATAAAAAATTAAATGTTAGTTTATGTAAAACGATCAATCTTTGAAAGTTCTTAACTTATTGCTTCAAAATAATGAAAATACGTCCCCTTTTTAATACAAGGAGGTTTTGAATACCCATTTCTTTGACATATGATACATCACCTACATTTATGTAACTTTTTGCGAAGCCTTGTAACCACGTTCCCCAAATATAAAATGTATACAAAATCATATCTGACAAATGTTAAATAACACGCATGTTTAACAATCATACCTTGTGTGAAAATTTGACATCACTTAGTTAAGAATTGTGGTAGGTATGAGATTTTGAATATTACTCTAAACAAGGCTCTACATCTTATATCTTAAAAGAATCTTCGCAGGTTTGTTATCAAGTATTAGAATTAACTTTGTCCATGCTTTATTTTTATTCAAATGCACTATTCTTCTATCTTTGCATTGAATATTTTAATCGGTTTCTTTTACCATATTCTTTTTGATCTAACAGCACTCCGCGAATCACGCTCTTTCATTTGCGCTTTTAAACACTTGCATTGATTGATTCTGAAGAAAGCTAGGAGTGAACATTCATCTTTACTTCCATTTTTCCAACTTTTTTGTCTTTCCACTAACGGTGCGAAGTATTCGCAGGGGTCCTCTAGATAGATTTTAAAAAGAAGAGGAATTAGTCAAGAGTGAGGGAAGAAGGATGGAGTTTAAAATGAAGTGATAGACAGGGAGAGTTGAGATGGATAGGGAGAGATAGGGGTGAAGGTTCACAGAAAGAGGAGAAGGAGGAGGATCCGATAAAGGGAAAGACACATATAGAGGATGCAGGAGGAAGTGGACAAACCGAGGGGAATGAGGAGATTGAGGCCGGCCGCGGTGGCCGAGGTGACTGAGGCGCTCCAGTCACGGTCAGCACGGTCAGTGCGGTCGGGGGTTCGAATCCCCCCTCGGGCATGGATATTTGTGCCGTCCTAGTTCGTAAGTAGTTCATAAGTAGTTTGTAAGTTTAGGGACTGATGACCCCGTAGTTAAGTCCCATAAGCTTAACAAACATTTGATTTTTTTTTTTTTTTTTTTGAGGAGATTGAGAAGAGGGCCAGAAAGAGGGGAACTGGGACAAGGAAAGCACGGAAGTGAAACTTTAAAGTATTAAATTGCCAAGATCGCAAATATTGATTTACCTTTCCTGAAGACCGGTTTCAATATACGTAGGGTATTATCATGTGGTCAAATTTCAGTGAACTCTTGATCCAAATTCTTGCGTACTTAGGTGTAAATTGATGTTGAAGACACTCTTTGTTGAAAATGTGAAGCCGGAAAGTTGTTAGCCTCTTTTTGAGTGACGTCAGCATATGGGCGTCCGTTAGTGCCTGGTGTGGCACGATTTCATTAAATTTTTCCTTGGTACGCAATAATTTGGACCAAGAGTTCCGCTGAAATTTGACCAGATGATCATACCGTAAGCATATCGAAACCGGTCGTCAGGGAAAATAAATCAATATTCACGATCTTGGCATTTTAATACTTCAAACGAAAGAGATCGTCCTCCTACCATGTAAAAATTAAGTGAAACTTTAATCACTACAAAAGAATACCACTGATCAGAATTACCAGAATTGCAACTGAATATCATCGGAGAAGTGGGGAAATGTATGGCAGGAAAACTATAAATAATGTGATAATTGATCAATGGATGGCACTGTATGTGTCAGAATATGTAAATCAGAACACTTGTCATGCGCACGACCCATTGAATTTGGTAGAAACACGCCTGGTATACAGCATTTCGTTATTTCGCCATTAGTGTCTCAATTTAGGATCGCGCTCTGCTTGTCAATCTGTTTTACCAGAATGATGTCTGTGTACAAGTAGCTCTGCGAATGTTCCGGATATTGAAGTGTTTGAAAAATGCGTTGGTCCAATGACTGCCGTGGGTCTGGAGAAAATTATTCGGATCCTTTGGAGTGCTACCTGTTAGAGGGAGGAAACGAACTGATTGGACGTCAGTGAAAGAAGTGGCCACAGCAATGCAGGAAGAGTCGGGTGGTGGTGCGCAAACGTGTATTGCTCGGAAAATTGCCCGAAAACTGAACAAACGTCTGAACATGGTGCGTAAAATCCTACGAAACATTCTTCCTTGTTATTCATTCACAATTACCCATCTGAACGAGTTCCTTCCAGTTGACGTGCCAGCAGGAGAGACTTTTCCTCTCGCATGGAAGTGGACAATGAATTGCAGTGAAAGATTTTGTGAACAGACAAAACCCACTTCCAAATGTTCAAATGTTTGTAGAACTTATGGGACTTAACTACGGGGTCATCAGTCCCTAAGCTTGCAAACTACTTTGAACTAGCTACGACTAAGGACGTCACAAATGTCCATGCCCGAGAGGGGGGATTCGAACCCCCGTCCGAAGTGACCGGCAAACCGTGACTGGAGCGCCTCCGTCCCCTCGGCCACCGCGGCCGGCAAACCCACTTCCATCTGATATGATATGTCAATATACATAATTGTCGATTATGGTCAACAGAAAATCTACACTCAAGTGAACCAGTATCGCTTTATCCTGAAAAGGTGACCGTATGGTGCGGCATGACAGCACTTATGACAAGGCCATATTTTTTCGAAGAGACAGGTGTTGCCGGTCCCGGTAAGCACTATGAGAGTTACTCCAACATCGTGGATCTGTGGATGGGATCATTTTTAAGGAAGATTGCGCACCTCCACATCCAGTTTAGCAGCCGCTGAAGCGCCATTTAGGAAATGCTAGGATTATCAGCTGTCATTTCCCTACAGCCTGGTCGTTCCGATCACTTCACTTTGTAATCTGTGTAGCTTCTGACTGTGGAGCTGTCTGGAAGACGTTGGGTTCAGAGTTCCGATTGCGAACTTAGCTGCACTGAACGCACACATTATACAACACAATAGGAAAATGTCCCTGGAAACACTTCGATCAGTCCTGCAACAAACCGTTCGCTTATTTCAATTTTGTTGCAGAAAATGGTAGAGAGAATATTGTACGTGTTTTGCGCCAGTCACACGGGAATTAAAAATCCGATTTGATTTTGATTAATACATTTTATGCCGTTTATGGCCTCAGGACATATTAAACTTTTTTCCTTTCCGACATATTACATTGCCGTGGTGGATGGGCTTACGTAACGAAGAGTGTGCCGGTCGCGGTAGCCGAGGGGACTGAGGCGCTCCAGTCACGGTCTGCACGGCCACCACGGTCGGGGGTTAGAATACCCCCTCGGGCATGGATATTTGTGCCGTCCTAGTTCGTAAGTAGTTCATAAGTAGTTTGTAAGTTTAGGGACTGATGACCTCATAGTTAATCCCATAAGCTGTACAAACATTTGAACATTGAACTAAGAGTGTCACACTTGTACATCCATGGACAATGAGTGATACAGTTTGTTTAACGTCTAACTTATATCTCAGACAGCGTTGTACGATACATTAGTCTTTTGTAGTCGAGCACTATTAAATTTTTATGCTTACAGCGCCATATATTGATCAACTTTCATTCTTGTTCTTCTGTCATACGTTTTCCCCCTTATCCCATTATATTTCGTAGCAGTTTGGTGTTATTTTGACCAGTGGTGTTATTTTTACTGTATTCTGAAAGTTTTACTTTAATTGCAATCCCCCATATATGTTTTTCCAGTGTCCACTTGTCATCGTCTTGATTCCATCGGTGCGTGGGTAGTTTCTGTAATATGGGCACAGTCGATTTCATCACTCATCTATGGAGAGAGCACTCATTTCTAATGACTTGTATGAATTCTTCTAGCTAAAATGAAATACACGGTCAAAATTGTCGTATATTTTGAGTTTACACAATACTGCCAAATATTGACTGACAGGAGAAGGCTAAAAACCTAATAAAATATTTAAATTCTTAAAAATGCCTGTTTTCTAATTTCGAATAAGTAAATTTAGTTTGACAGTTGTTTTGCTTTCGCGGGTGACTTTTTCCATAGTTCATTCAATGAGAATCCATATTTTGTTCTATTTCTGTTCACGAAATTATTAAAATTCCAGTCGTGAGCCGCCATCAGCAGTATCTGACGCGAGAATCCGGACATAGTTCGATTTAATAAATTAGAGCGAGTGGGAGGGAAACCATAACGTTATTTGTGTGCATGCCTCTGACAGTAATTTCGCTTGTACAATTAAGCGAGAAATAAAAAAACGAATACACTCGTTCCACTAATTCGCCACGGTTACCACAATTTGCAGATGATTTATTAACATTTAGTAGAGACGCGTAATTTCGCGCCGCTCGTCAAGGCCCATAATAATCGAAGCACATTCGGAACAGCGGCTGCAGCGGAAGCCACACACAGACGGAATGGGGTCGCAATGCGAGCGGAATACTATGAAAAGCCTCAGTTTGTCCAAATAGGCAATTGATCTGTCATAACAATACTCTCAGCTGTAAATTGGTATTTTTACTGAAAGCCGATCCTGTATTATATTGCTGACATAAGTTCTCAATGTTGGAACAGCCCACAGTAAAAACCATATATATACTGTTTGTGGCGAAAACGGTATAAAATCTGCGAATAGATTGTCCTAAATCCTACTGTGTAAGCAGAAATGGTAAAAACGTTACAGAGTTACGTGCAAAAATTTCTTCTATTATTTTCTCTTGTAAAGGGGTTTGTTAGTCTGATAGTAAAAAAAAAAGATACATTAATTTCGTCTTTGTACAAGGTAAACCTTTCTTTTTTTATATACATCTACCGCGTTGCATGGTCCCGGAGCATGTTTTGAAATACTGAAACGATGTAATATAATAAATAAATATTTAAAATATTTAAGTATGTGTGTTATATTGAATATGTTCATGTACTTGCGTGACAGGCAATTGTTTTATATTGCGAAACACCGTGAGACGAAATTCAAATTGTTCTTACAAACAAGCTATTACGATTTAATCATGCGACATAATTAATTGACATGTGGAGGAAGTGTTTAGCAACTATGAAGAACACTTTGTAGTTATCGAGAAAAGTTGATAGTTAAGTTTTCGTCGCGAAGATTAGATGAAAATTAAATAATAAAGCCATATATGTGTAACTGATGAAATGGACACGAGAACAACCTCTCTTCGTAGTCAAAATGTGAAACTTAAATAAAATGACGTTCACTAATCTTTGTTGACAGGGGAAGGACAGCTTCAGATCCAAATTCAGTAAGACGTATTTACAGTTATGCATGTATTACGAAACGTGTAGTCGATGAAACATATATAGTTGGTTGTGTGTCAGTAAAATGAGATGGCCCTTCTAGCGTAAATAACATAGTTTATAGTTTTCCACGTACGTAAAATAAATAAAAGTTGTTACGTATTTCATAAGGAAAGATAAGTGAAAAAACATTTAACTATATAAATATCGTCTGAAAATAAATTGAGGTCTTGATTATACACATAAGCACACATAATTATTCTGTATCACATAAGCAAAGGAAAATCAGCAAAATATTGAAGAAAATGTACGGTTGTGACTTCAGAACAAAATGTGGTTGTAGCATATATTTAGAATTTCTCAGGTTTTCGTCTGTTTTGAAATTTTTTTCAGAGTTTAGGCACTCAGCACTCAGAAAAGAGACCAAAGCGACTCAACATAGTGGAAAAATTTACGATGGAAACGTAACAGAGATATTAACAGAAGATATTGTAATAATTAAACAATACATTCTTAGACCAAAACATCTTTTCAACAAAGGAGACAGGTTTGTATCTGCTCGTTGGATCACGCATTCGTCCTCTCTCTGTCTCCCTGTTGTTTGAGCGCAAAATAGTAACAAACAAACTTCAAAATCTTAGATTGCGCAATCAATCGCCCCCAAGCTGGGCGAAAGTGGGTCATCATTTGTGTCTTAAATGCAGAGCCAGTCTCCCGTGACGACAGCATTCGCTGCGTAGGCGAGTTGAAGGTCTACAGTCAGCAGTCTGTTCACTACGACAGAAGACATGAGAAGCAAGAGCATTTATTTGTCAGCTTACAACTACACCTAACACTCACAAAAATAAATAGCCAGGTGATAAGTAAGCGGTTAAAAAGCTTGTTGAGTGAACGCTTCACTCACAAGTGGCAGTCATTAGCTACTTACGAATCGACCAACAAGTCATAGCTTCAGCCGATTTCTGTGTATTTACTCCCGGTTTTGAAAGTTGTGGTCACTTGGCCTTTGTGATCGATGATGCTAAGGAGATCTAATCACTGTATTCAGGGAAGATGGTGAAGCGATGTACTGTCGTCTTTACAACGCGGAGTATGGTTGCTGCCTCAAGCCAACTCGGATTTCATTGGTTGGTTTCCTAAAGGGAAAAGATCGTGACGAATTGCTGATCATATCGACCAGTTGAGGTAAATGCACTCATTCCGCAGACCGCCGAGTGCAAGTGAAAAGCATAGCCACCGTGGCGGGCCATCATCATGAAAGAACGACAGCACTTGCGAAAAGTTTGTGCTCAATGGGTACCCCACCATACCAGTAAGCATGCTAAATGTTCTACCGTCTTGCTCATCCAGCGTAGGGAAGGCGTTCCTTGAGATACGTCCTGGTGTTATCATTTCGAAGCAAAATCAAAAGGACAGCGTCTCCATTCGAAGCGTCTAGGATCACCACCACCAAAACAGCAGACATCCACAAGAGTGCGAGAAACGTTATGCTGACGTTCTTTTTGACCAAGATGGTCTTTTTCTGATTTACTTCTTGCAGTATCGACACATTGAAAGCTAAGCGTTTCTCGCAAACCTTGACCACCCATCGCCAAACGATCAGATCAAAACGATCAGGCAATGTCACCAATGGGGGCATTTTTTGTCCACGACATTGCAAAGCCTCATACGGCCAATACAGTCGCGGCACTACTGCAGATATTCAAATAGGAGGTTCTGAGCCACTCTTCCTACGGTCCAGACCTCTCTTACTGTGATCAGCCATTTCTGGTCCCCTTAAAACGTATCTGAGGGGCAAAAATCGCACCTCGGACGACGACGTCCAGTTGTACGTGTGGAAGTTGTTCACATTGCAGCCCCGGAAATTTTATGAGTGAGTCATTCTTCGCTTGTGTCACATAAATATCAAGTACACATAGTCCAGAGACATATTTTGTACCGATATCTACTAAAGATACTAAAATGAATGAGAGGCATTGAATTAAAATTCATGCCGCGGCCGGTTTTCGAACCCGAATGCAGTCAGTGTACGGATCAAGCCTCGGTGGCCGTGTGGTTACGCCGGGCCCCGTGGCTCATCGCGCCCGGTCAGGGGGCTCAATGGTAAAAGGTATAGCAGTCATCAATCCAATGATTAGTTTGAACACCACAGTGCTTTGCTAGGCATGGTCCTGTTTGCAGGTGGTATGCCGTTGCCTTCCTCCGACCTACGAACTGACTTACTCAGCCAGTTATAGGGGGACCTACAGTTTAACGTGGATTCCGAACCACGGTGCTGCTCGGTATTTTTCACATGAGTAATACTGCCAGAGGTGAAAGAAGTGGAAAGTGACAGATAAAAATCCTAGAACCTGGCGGGGATCGAACCCGGGACCTTCGAATTTGTAGTCTGGCACTACCACTGCGCAACCGAGGCGCTCCGTAGACCTAACAAATGAAAAAATAAATAAATAAGACCTACCAGATGAAAAAAAAAAGTTATGGTCTCTGCCTACTAAGCAGTAGGTCCCGGGTTCGAATCCCAGCCACAGAATAAATTATAATTCAATGATTCTAATTCGGTTTAATAGCCTTGTGTCACAGTAAGACAAGTGTCTCAACATCTAGGGTCAATACTTCTAACATACAAGTAATGATTATTTTGCTACATTAATGAGCAACAGTCAAGCAATATTTATTAACCGCCATTAACCCAGGTTCGGCTATACATCCACCTATCAACTGACATAATTGTACACTTGAAAACTGCTAAACTTCCGAAATCGGGATTGTGACAAAAAAAAAAAAAAAAAAAAAAAAAAAAAAAAAAAAAAAAAAAAAAAAAAAAAAAAAAAAGAATCTAGTTAAATGGCGGTTAAATCATTTAACAAATACAAGTGCTGGTTTCTGTAATTAGCCTCTGGCTCCTTTTCCAATGCCACGTGTACCGTAAAACGTGGTGAACAGCAAGAAGCCGCCCAAACTAGAGGAAATACGTCGCGAATTGAAGCGGCTAGTCACGCAATTCCTGAAGTTATTCCGAGAGATATTTCCGCGAGAGACTACGAACAGCAACTGCCGGCGTGGCGCAGGGGATAGCGTCGCGGACTGCGGAGCAGAAGGTCGTCGGTTCAATCCCGCCCACCGGCAAAAATTTATTTCTTCGTAATTGACAATTCCAGAAGGTTCTACATCTTTCTTATGTTCACTTGTAAATTCTACTTGTTTCTTATGTTGACTGTTCTTCTAATTTCTGGTAAATTCTGTCTGTGTATAAATAGCAGAGCACTCTGCCCGAGAGGCGGTCAGTGCTGCGTGTATGTTGAGTTCGTAATAAACGTGCTTTCCAGTATAAGTGCTGTGTTTAGTTGCCTTCGAAGTCAAGCCTGCTTCCATTGCAACGCGACATTGTTTGGTGGAGGCGCCGGGTACACTGTGCAACAGCTGCATCACCGTGCCTCCGATTAGGCAACGTAAAAGCCGTCGCTTACACGGACCGGAACCGGAATACAAGGGATACACCGAGTACATCCTTCCTAAAGTCCGTATTATCAGAAGAACGATGGAGACGAAACCAGCAACAAGCCAGCTGCACACCAGGCACCCGTCGGTGTTCTCTGGAGATGCTGGACAGGACCCCAACAAATGGCTAAATGGGTTCGACGGAGTCGCCAAGTACAACAGGTGGGATCATACGATGTGCTTGGCCAACGTATACTTCTATCTGGATGGAACAGCCCAGCAATGGTTCGAAAACAACGAAGACAAGTTGAATGACTGGGAGACGATCCAGGAGGAACTTAAGAAGACGTTTGGAGACCGCCAGCGACAAATCCGGTCGGCGGAAGAACAACTGAAGAACCGGGCCCAACGACATGGTGAGCCGACACAATCGTACATACAGATGTTTTGGCCCTGTGTAACGTAGTCAATCCGAGCATGACTGAAGCGGACAAAATCACGCACCTGATGACGGGAACTTTTGATAAAAGACGTCGCTACGACAGAAGAGTTCATCAAGTGGTGCCAACGTATTGAAGAGATGCAACAAAGGAGGGTTGGACGCAAGAAGTATGACAGAATCCCAAATGTAGTCTCTATGGCCGTTGTGGAAGACCAGCAGGACTTGGCGTCTCTCATACGACAAATCGTGAGAGAAGAATTACAACAGTGCATGGCAGCCGGGACTATTAGACCGAGCGAGCATCAGATTATGACCATGGATGTGAGCCCTGTAAGTCACGAGGTAGCCGACGCCGCTGAGAACGAGGTACTTCAAACATTAGCTCCTGTCTGCCCCGTCAATCGCACCCGACGTGAAGAATGGCGTCGCCCTGCTATGACTTACGCTGCAGCCGCCAAACGGCAGCCCATGAACCGACCGACGCGACCACAGCCAACTACCCCGGTAACTATGACGCCCCGCAGAAGAACAGACGTCTGGAGGACAGAAGACAACACACCACTGTGTTTCCACTGTGGACGCCCTGAACATGTCGTACGCTACTGCAGCGAGAGGAGGCGAGTATTCGATGATTATTTTGCCGCAAGACGTCAGCCGTCGGAGCAGTTCTATCCAAGGCAGTCACCTGCTGATGAGTTCAGTCGACCTATGGGAAGAAGCCCATCGCCGTACCCTAGACGAGGTCGCTCCCCGACGCGCCACAGCCGTTCACCGTCGCCGTACAGAGGTACCAGCCGCTCCCCTAGCCACCGCGCCCAGGAAAACTAAGCGAGGCGACCATCCACGGAGGTGAGGCCGCCGCAGATGAAAATCCTCCATGGACGACAGTCGCCAAGATGTCGGGAAATCTCATCGACGGCCAACCTGTCCGGGCACTTGTTGATTCAGGAGCCTCTTTTTCTGTATTATCGGATAATTACCGCCGCACAGTAAAGAAGACAATGTTCTGTGATACGGGAGCAACTGTGCTGAAGCTGAAGCTGAAGCGAATGGAAAGTACGTCCATCCAGCAGGAACTTGTGTCGCAAGAATAACCATCAACAACAGGACGCAGCCGTTTGAATTTGTCGTGTTAACAGAATGTAGTCACAATGTCATCCACGGATGGGACTTCCTTCAGGCATCCCAAGCTATCAACTTATAAACGGAACACTGCAAGAGCAACTACGATCCACTGGGCCCCAAATGTTCCAGCTCATCTCCAGCCAGCTATTCTCAAATATTTCCATGATGCTCCAATATCCGGTCATCTGGGATTCGTGAAGACCCTAGACAGAATCAGACGCAGGTATTACTGGAAAGGTCTATACCGATCTGTGAAGCACTATGTGAGTCACTGTAAAGAGTGCCAGCGACGGAAGCATGTGCCGCAATTACCTCCAGGATATCTCGTACCGATTCCGCCGGCAGCAGCTCCATACCCCCGAGTTGGGATCGATCTTTTAGGGAGGATCCCGAAGTCGACAACCGGTAACCGTTGGATAATAGTCTGCACTGACGCTACGCTGTCACCAAACCTGTGACGACTGCAGAAGCTCCAGAGATCGCAAAATTCCTTGTAGAAGACATTATTTTGAAGCATGGAGCACCACGTGTCATGATATCTGATCGTGGAAAAGTATTCCAGTCAAAATTAGTATCAGAGGTAATGTCAGGGTGCGACATTGTCCACAGAATGACAACTGCATACCATCCTCAGACAAATGGTCTTACGGAACGTTTTAACAAAACGTTAGCCGACATGCTGTCGATGTACATCGATGTTGAGCAGAAGGATTGGGATACAGTTCTGCCAGTCGTGACATTTGCTTACAATACCGCAAGACAAGACATCACAGGCTTCACTCCGTTTTTCCTGCTCCATGGCCGTGAAGCTGAGACGACAATGGATACACTGTTCCCGTTCCAACCGGACGACACTCAGGATATGTTAAACAGCTCATCACCAGGGTCGAAGAAGCAAGACAGCTGGCTCGCATACGGACACTGGACGCCCAGGAGAAGGACAGTCAGCGGTATAACGACAAGCACCGACCTGTTGTGTACAGCCCAAGAGATCTGGTATGGATTTTTACCCCTGTACGGAAGGTTGGACTGTCAGAAATGTTATTGAAGCGATACTTTGGTCCGTATCGTGTCATACGCCGCCTGTCAGACGTCACATACGAAGTTGAGGATTATGAGCCGTCGTCGAAACGTCAAAAACGAAGAGACATTGTTCACGTCCTACGCATGAAGCCTTACTACGATCCTGAAGAGCAGGTAGACGACAATGGCTTCTTGTTCAAGGACTTTAAGGACGGTAATGTTCTTGATGAAGCCACTACAGGAACGTCTGTCGTCGATAATCGCGGAGAAGGGAAGGATTCTCTTAAACTGTCATACAGAGGACCCATGACACGGTCAAGATCCAAGACATTGCAGCTGGCTCCACAGGGATCATAACAGCGGGTCGCTGTTTCTCCAGGAGAGGGAGCGAGAGACCACCTACACCAACTGCCGGCGTGGCGCAGGGGATAGCGTCACGGACTGCGGAGCAGAAGGTCATCGGTTCAATCCCGCCCACCTGCAAAAATTCATTTCTTTGTAATTTACAATTCCAGAAGGTTCTACATCTTTCTTATGTTCACTTGTAAATTCTACTTGTTTCTTATGTTAACTGTTCTTCTAATTTCTGGTAAATTCTATCTGTGTATAAATAGCAGAGCACTCTACCTGAGAGGCAGTGAGTGCTGCGTGTATGTTGAGTTCGTAATAAACGTGCTTTCAGTATAAGTGCTGTGTTTAGTTGCCTTCGAAGTCAAGCCTACTTCCATTGCAACGTGACAATATCACTAACCACAACCTCCAAAATGTCTGTAAGAGTTAATTATATCCATTCTAATACATAACAGCTCTTGTCACCCAAATGGCTGAAAACTTTCTACCCTACGCTGTTTAGTCGACAGAGCCTTCAAAGTGCCAATGAACGAAAAAGACAGAACCACTGAATTTAAAATTATAAGACATCTTGCTAAGGCGAATGGTTACCAAGAAAACGTAGTGAATAAATACGAAAAAAAAAAACCCACCGTGTGAAACCAAATATAAATGGCACGGATAATATAAAGAGGGTAATGGTTCCGTATTTTGGTGATCTATCTCAGAAAGTGGCCAACATACTGAAACCTGAAGCTGCTTTTAAAACTAATAAATTACGGAATAACTTAAACCAAGAGACTGATAAATATGACAAAGCAGGGGTTTATAAGATACAGTGTAGTAGTTGCAATGCCAACTACATTGGTCAGACCGGTAGATCGTTTAAAGTTAGGTACAAGGAACATATGGACGCCTTCCGACTTAATAATTTTGACAAGTCCGCTGTAGCTACGCATATCCGCGAAACTGGCCACCCATTGAACCGGATTGAAGATTACCTTAAGATTTTGCATAAACAGGATAAGGGAAGAAAGTTAGATCTGCTAGAACAGCTGTATATTACAATACATAACGCTAAAAGCGACGTTTCATTAAATGAACATGTTCAAGGTAATGCATACAGCTTTTTTCAAAAACTTTCTGGACCTATTATAACAAGTCGTTTATTTTAAATTCCAACCTCTGTCTTACTGTGCAAACGATTTCGTGACACCTGAATGTACCCACTACCTTGTGTATGATCTTTGGTATTTAGAGGTCTTTGTTTTCATTTTCATACATACGCCCCACTCGTGTTGTTGACTCCGTGCATTTCAATAGTGTTATACGTCACCAGTGCTGGGGTCTGTTTTGAATCTTGTCGAAGCACAATATACTGAGGACATTTCTGCTTAGACACGGTTACAAGGGAAGTAACCACGTTTCCTTTTATTCCGTCTTAGATTTTTATTGTCTCAGGATTTGAGATTCTTGTATAGTTTATCTGATGATGAGGGCTTGACCATTGAAACGCGTCATACTTTAGTGTTTTTACACGATTTCTGTGGTTGAGCATACTTGACAAAATAATGTCGCTGGCCGCGGTGGCCGAGGGGACTGAGGCGCTCCAGTCAGGGTAAAAAAAAAAAAAAAAAAAAAAAAAAAAAAAAAAAAAAAAAAAAAAAAAAAAAAAAAAGCCTGTAAGAGGGTCGATTACGGTTTGAACACTTATTGCATCTGTCATTTTTATTCAATGTATTACGTATGATAATATATACGTTTTATTCATCAAAGCCGTTTACTTTTTGTTGATCACGACTGTACATGGAGACAGTAGAGAGAAAAGACGTAAAAACACATTTCTGGTTCATTTGAATTAATAACGACGGCGGCCGTCCCCCGTGTAGACTGCGGTGTGGGCTGTGCAGAGCCCCCCTGCGGCCGCGGCGTTGTCAGGGAGCGCTGTTGTTGTCCGCAACAACAACAACAACAGCGGCAGCGGCGGCGCGCGGCCGCAGCGGCCAGCCGGCGATCGAGCTGACCGCAGAGGGCGGCTCTTCCGGCCGCCGCAGCGCCATCGCTGTCCGCAGGAATTATTTTCCACCGCGCTTTGTTTTGCCTGCCGCCATGGCTCTGAATCCCGAAACCCAGATCCGCGCAGTGTCGTCGCCGGTAATCCCGCCAGCTTTCAACTTTAATGCTTCATACAGGGTGTCCAGAAAAGGGCTCCCTGATTTCAAAATTAAATATCTCGAAAACAAAGATCGATAGAGGAATGCAGTAAACGGTATGTTTATTGTGAAAGCTGTAAGACGTTCATACAGCAGTTTGCAATAATAGTTACAAAAGCTGCTAACAGATGGCGTTGTACGCTGAACAGCTCATATCAGCATACATAAGTGAAATAATCGTATGAAAACACTCTTTGCAAACAATCACATCAAAATGTTTTCAAAATGTTCACAATTGGCACTGCAGCGGTGGCGTAAACCAATCACATTTCATAGTGTCTCAACTGAAATGGATTCACATGCCACCCGCCCCCCCCCCCCAAAAAAAAAAAAAAAAAAAAAAAAAAAAAAAAAAAAAAAAAATTCACAGTGAGTAAAATCCGGCGAATATGGAGGCCAATCCATGCCTGCACCAGTAAATTTTGGATATTCCGAAGCAATGACGCGATTCCCGAAGTATTCCTCAAGAAAGCGAAACACTTGTTCGGTCAGATGTGGTCGGGCTCCATCATGCATAAAACATTCAGTACCTGGTCGATCTTCTAACGCTTGCTGTGTGGCGACAAATTGTTCCAAAATTGCAACGTAACGTGTACCAGTGACCGTTTCTCGAATGAAAAAAGGCCAATAATGCCTCTGCAGCATACTACAGCCCACACAGTAACTTTAGGAGAATACAGGGTTTTCGATTCATACCAATATGGTTTTTCGGAATCCCAAAATCGCGAGTTCTGCTTATTCACTTATCCATTCAGGTTGAAGTGTGCTTCATCTGTAAACCAGATGCAGCCAACATCAAATCCTTCACTATCAATTATTGTGAGCATCTGATTAGCAGAGGCAACCCTTTGTTGCACAGCTCGTACGGGTATGGCCTAGTGGGCATGAATTATGAATGGAAACATGTGTAGGCTCTTTCTCAGTATTTTCTGCGTGCTGGAACGCAGTCTCAGATGCAATTCTACTGACGGATGACATTGGATTTCGCTGAATAATTCCAGAAAATGTGGCGATATTTTCAGGCGTAACTGCGGTTTGCTTGCGGCCAACATGCCCCACTAGATCATGAGTTACGCTGGCTGTCCGTTGAAATTTTGCGAAGAGCGTACGAATGGTTTTCGCATCGGGTCCTTTTTGAACATTAAATCGTGATTGAAAACTTCGCCTTGTTGCCGTAGGACTCTCTTCTTACCTGTGGTACTCTAGCACCAGAAAAACGCTGTACATGGTTTTAATTTCTTCCTTCGGTCCGGTAACCTCCTTTTACGTTTCAATAGTGGAACTGATCGCTCTGGGTTTCGGATCACTATTTATACTAGGTCTTACGTATGGCGATTACAGCGCCATCTGTTAGCAGCTTTTATAACTATTATTTCAAACTGCTGTATAAACTTCTTACAGCATTCACAATAAACATACCGTTTACTGCATTCCTCTATCGATCTCTGTTTTCGAGATATTTAATTTTGAATTTTGGGAGTCCTTTTCTGGACACCTTGTAGAGTCTCGTATCGCGGCGTTTGCAACTCTACGTACCAC
This sequence comes from Locusta migratoria, assembly GCA_026315105.1. Lineage (NCBI taxonomy): Eukaryota > Metazoa > Arthropoda > Insecta > Orthoptera > Acrididae > Locusta > Locusta migratoria. The sequence continues at coordinate 47,351,976 of CM048750.1, read as the reverse complement.
CGGGGCATTTCACTTCAAGGATTCTGGAAGTAGTAACGTGATTATTGTGAAAACTGGCGCTCTGGAACGATTTTGAGGAAACAGGACAAACAGGAATTTGACTATGCATGAAGCAACGCAGTTGAGATTGTCTATCACTGACTATAGAAAGAAACGTAAATCTATTGTCGATAAACATACGTTTCAGATGTGTAGCATTCTCCTGCTGTTGTTGTTGTGGTCTTCTGTCAGGAGACTGGTTTGATGCGGCACTCATCCTGTCCCATCTTGAGAAATCCTCTTCGTCTCCTCATAAGAACGGCAACCCTCAATTGAATCTGCTTACTGTATTCATCTCTTGGTTTCCCTCTGCGACTTTTACCCACACACTTCCCTCCAACGATAAATTCATGATACCTTGATGTCTATGAATGTATCATACTAATCGATCCCTTATTTTAGTCAAGGTATGACAAAAATTTCTTTTCTCCAAATTTCTGTTCAGTAATCACTCATTAGTTACGCGATCCACCCACCTAATGTAAAACAGTCTTCTGTAACACGACATTTCAAAACCTCTATCATTTTCCTGTATGCACTGTTTATGGTCCGTGTTTCAGTTCTATACTAGACAAACAAAATTCTCCCAATTAACCAAAGTCAGCTGTCCGCCTTTCTCACAACTGTCCTTACATGTTCGTTCCATTTCATACAGCTCTGAAATGTTACGCCTTGATATTTGAACGACGTGACTGCATGAAGAAGCTCACTACTAATGCTGTACTCTAACATTATGGGATTGTTTTTCCTACTCATGCGCATCACCTTACATTTTTCTACATTTAGTGCTAGCTGACATTCTTCAAACCAACCAGAAATTTTGTTTAAGTAATCCTGTATGCTGCTACAATCAATTACAGACGACACCCTCCGATACACCACAGCATCATCATCAAACAGCCGCAAAATCAATTTACTCTGTCCCATCAGATCATTTATATAGAAAGAAAATAATAGCGGTCCATAGATCTTTACACTCTATGTTCGGATCGATAGATGACAACTGTCAAGTCTTACAACGAAAATGCGAAGACTTATTTTTAGTGAAATTGCTTTGTAAAGTTATTGAACTTGGATAATATAATGTCACATTCAGTATGGACTATATAATTGTTCTAAGATGAAAAATACACTGAACCATAAACTACAGTGACTTGTTGCATGTGTACTGACTCAACAAAATGATTTACCATTAGAAATGTTATATATTAGAAGCAAGTCATAAAAATTAAACTGAGCTGAATAGAAAGAATAATCATAAGAAAACAGCTAACATTACTTGGTTGAAAAATGCTTACTTCTATGTTTATGTTTAAGATATTCAAAAACGTTCAAACGTTTGTAGAGCTTAAGGGACTTAACTATGGGGTCATCAGTCCCTAAACTTACAAACTACTCATAAACTAGCTTACACTAAACGGCACAAACATCCATGCCCGAGGGGGATTCGAACCCCCAACGGGGAATGGCCTAGCGCATTGTAGCATAGCGCCTCAATGCGTTCGGCCACTCCACCGCGGCTTAAAATATTCGACTTCCTAATAATAAATTCCTATTGTTCAGCAACTAGCCAAGGAATATTCCACTAAAGATCATTGTTAAATTCATTTTTCTTCTTGATATAATAACAGATTTTTTAAAGGGACTTAACTGAGAACTTAATAGATTTGCTATTTCCTGTCGAAAACCCCATGGATAGGCCTATTAATAATTTTAAAGACAATTTCTAATGCTTTATATTGACCAAGAGAGACAGGGAAAAGATGGAAGATGCCTTCAAATGGGCGTATGGTTATAACTTACACTTCTCTTAAAAATAAAATAAAATAAAAATAAAATAAGTATTTCAGTACGTCTGTGAACAGTGCTTTTACCCTCTCACTTATTGTATATAAAAATTCTTTAACATCAAACGATAAAGTGAGGGATTAAACACATAAATGAAGGTATTTTCTTTGTGATCAATCTCTAGCGTATCGTTTATTCCCTTGCATGAAATGGCTACATTTAGGGATATTTGAAATAAGTGGTATTGTCTGCTAAATGTCTCAGGTAAAACTCATCTACGCCATCGTTTCTAAAACCATATTCTTCTGCAGAAGTTCTAATTAAAAGATATGAAATGAAAAACTGAACAAAATCGGAACATACATTCCCCAAGACCACAATAATCCTTAGACAGAAGCATATTATTGTAGAAATGTACGTGAAAATAATATGGAAAACGAAGATCGCAAATACGTGAACTAGGCGATGACATTAATTGTGTCATATTATTCATTATGTGCTGTAAACTGTAACGTAAGTTATATCTCTTAACACAAAATATTAATATCTTCGATGAATAGTGCAATGAAATAAAAACGAACGTAATTCGATTGATTAACACTTTGTTTAATTTATGATACGTCAATGCAGTTGAAAGCTACGTTAAATATGAGATAGTTACTTATGATTGGATATTAGTTTCATCAAGTCTCGGATATTAATGTACCGGTCACTGAAAACCACACACATGCATTTATGTTTTATATCTGTGTTGTATGAATGTGCCCTGAAATATTTAATCAGCATGATGTATGCCCATTTACAGAAACTCTATTTTAGTGCTGTGATTTGGTATATTGTTCATATTTTATGTGTCACATATTTTACCAGATTTCATTAATTTTGCAGGATAATTTCACTTCTAAACTTATAGAGTTTTCATCTTCGGAAACGAAGTAAGTGTCTCTGTAATAAAAAGTATTCACTCACAAATTTGTACAATGTGTATATCTTCTTCCCTATTGATAGTGTAGTATTCGGAAACTAGTTCATTAAATAATAAAGACAGCAGAACATTTCAAAATTTTCAATCCTATTTCTGTCGTATCCAATATTCCTTCAAGAACCGACGGTATACTTCAGGTTTTCATGTTTTCTGTATCTCTGAACTACGTTCCGCCATTCTACACAGTTGTCCCAAATGTGTCTGAAACAAAGGAGAGTCTGATAGTACTGAATATAAGTTCGTGACTATCGCGTACATAATGTTGGTTTGTTTCGGTCGCGAATGTAGCGTAGGTGTCAAGAGGCACCATAGATCACCACTACCGATAGCGTCGAAGCCACGACTGCGGCGACGGCGGCAGTTGGCAGAAACATACAGTTCGCGAATTCCCGTCAGTGACCGTGCAAACTACGCGGAATATCACGAGTGTCTACTCTGACGGAACTGTAGTTCAACAGTCGGCACTTACGGCCTGTCATACGGTCCGCCTCTAGCGGCGTACTACGATTCAGCAGATAGGTTCCGCGTCGCCAAACTCCTCAGCGGCCATCGTGCTCCACTTTGTGCCTGTAGTAAAGGCCGTATAACAGCTTCATTATTGTTACTGAGATGAAAGAAACCAATATGAAAGGGTGCACAATACCGCAATACTCCCTGGGTCTAATTGCGTCCTATCCTGAGGTTCCACAGCAATTGTCGGACTATTGTCGCTCCCAAATGTTCTTCAAATCTGGATACTTTTGTAAATTGTTTCTCAAAAATCTTAAATTGAGATTTATTCGGAAAAGCGAGTTCCTCCATCTCGACTACATTTAGTAAATATGTACTTCAGTATTTGGGAGTGGAATAGAAAAGGAAATGCCTAGTAGTGGTACAGTGTACCCTCCGCCACGCACCTTACGGTGGATTGCGGAGTAATATGTAGATGTATGGTGACATACAAAAATTCGTGCCTTTCGAGAGGGATCTCTTGTCTCCAGAAGCGAAGCGTACTGTAACGATACATAATTGAATTAATATTGTTTATCGATCAGCGACGCTTGTCGCCTTGTTTCCCACCTTCTCGAAATATTTTATCTGTGAAACGGTTTGTTTCGCTCGTCTTTCGTTTCTACCGGCGAGTCGAGAGGACGGAACCGCGATCACGCACTCTTGTTTCAGGCCGTTAAGTGTGCATGTGTCGGCAGACTGCCACGTGATGTAAGTGTAAGCGCGGTTACATTTAATTTTAAAATATGCCCTCTGTTGTTAACTGCAATGTCTCCACCCTGTTTTCATTTAATATTGGCCCCTCCTTTCTTAATTATTCGTTCTCTTTGAAGTTTTCAGCTGATCGATATTCCGCCGTAACAAGATTTTCAGACGCCATCGCATTCACTTCGCGTACTTTCTTGATTAAATCCCGATCAGTTATTTTATATCATTACCTTTTTTCATTTAGAAGCTGTATTCGTATTAACAACTTCGCGAAGTCCTCAAGATTTTTTTTTTTTTTTTTTTTTTGTGTTAGCTATTTTCTTTATCAAACCTTAGCGCACGGTCCTGCAACAATGACTTGCGAGGTGAACAGTTTGAATATTAATTTATTGCGGAAAGTATCATACAATTTATGTGAACCATTCAACTGCTAAAAATTTTCAGCTTCTGTGATCAAGATCTACAGAAAGAAGTGCAAAGGGTACTTTCCGTAATTTTGTAATGTTATTTTTGTGTGTTTTCTGAACCCTAATCTGTATTCCGCCTTTAGTTCTATCCATTTCGTGTATTAATTTCATCCTCTCTTGTCTAAATTATTTGCTCAGATTTTTATCCGACATTTCTATGAACGACATTTCAACAGAAATCCTATAATCGCGGAGTTTAATATTAATTCTTTCAGGCAACATCACAAAAGCAACGTTACGGTACGGTCGTAGGCCACACTGCGTCAACTGATACCTTGCTGCTCGCACCTTGTACTGTACTTCCATATCGGGTAAATATGAGATACAGTGACGAGAAGAAGGGAGAATACTCTCGATGGTGATAGAGGCTCTGTAGGAAGTAAAGCGCTGTAGGAGAGGGGAAGGATTGGGAAACGTCAAGAAAATAATTGAAGACGTAGGGTGCAAATAATACTCTGAAATGAAAACGCTGTCGCAGCAGAAGAAAACGTGACAGGCAGCGACGACTTCAGAGAGAAAACATAAAAATAACGAGGTTCCTAAAATACCTTTCCCCTATACATACCAGCAGGGTAGGCGACTTCAGAGGGCGCCGGTTTAGGACCGAAAGCGCTAGCATGAAAGTAACATGACAGGGTACTGACCAGTTTTACAGCGCTGCGTTTGTGAAGATTGCTTTGGACGGTGCCGTGTGTTACATGTCGCTAAAATGGCAAGTGTTCCTTTTAGACGTTGGCTGTGAGGCATAGCCACATTTCAAGTCGTCAGTTCATCAATGGCATTTACGAATATAGTTTTGGAATGTTTCCATATGGAGCTAACTTTATCACTTTGTTGAAGTCTACTTGTCGCGGGATCGTTGTGCGCGCATTGAAATCAGGACTGCTGGATTATATACTGAAGACTGACAGAAACAGGCACACCTGCCAACAGAGCAACACGACGTAGCATGGCATGCACCCCGCACGGCTGTCCAGAAATATCAAAGAGCACGAGGAGGTGGAGCATGCTGGAAGCATTCCAGATGTAAATATCAATTTAATTATAAATTAAGATACCCTGAGACGGTTTTTCGTCTCGAATACATATTCAAGACTTTGAATATGAAGGTGAAGCAATGAATTAAAATTTTTGTATATCACCATACATCTACATACGTACTCCCCAATCCACCGTAAGGTGCCTGGCGGAGGGTACACAGTACCACTACTATGCATTTCCTTTCCTATTCCACTCCAAAACACTGAAGTACATATTTACTAAATGTAGTCGAGATGGAGGAACTCGCTTTTCCGAATAAATTTCAATAAAAATTATCGTTGGAACACAGAAGGTGAATTAAAATTTGTAACGTGGAGGGAAGTCGTGCTTAGATTATTCCGAGGTGCCTTAACCGTTAATGGTGCGGTGGTTTAACGGTAAAACGTCTGCCTCTTAATAATGGAGGTCCGGGTTCGATTCCCGGCCGCATTACAATATTTTAATTCTTCGCTTCACCTTCATATTCATTTCGGATGTATTCAATAATCATAACGGGGGGGGGGGGGGGGTTGGTGGACAACGGAGGTGTTTAAACTCAACCGAGGGCTCCTGGAGCTGTAGAAATTCTAGACATGTGGTGTGTTGCATTGTCTTGCTGGAATTCCCGAAGTTAATCAGAATAATCACAAACATTCAGTTCTACGATGACATTTGTATTGTGTCAAACACATCAAAGGACCTACAACAGCAAATGAACAACATGGATAGTGTTGAGAAAGGAGGGTGTAAGAGAACATTAACACGATGAGAACACCACAATAAGAGAAATTAAATGTGGTCTTAGAAAATAAGATTAAGACAAAAGGCAAAAAAGAAATATTTCAATTTTGCAATCTGGACAGGAACTTTTATTAGGTAGAATTAGAGAAATTTAAAATCACACTGGTGTAGAGAAGAAAGTATTTGCTGAAGGAGAGAAAATTTTAACATGAACTATTCTTATGGGGGTTACTAAGTCTTTTATGAAGGCATTTGTCTTGAGTGTATTCTTGTAGGTGAGTGAAACGCGGAAGATAAACAGTTGAGACAAAAAGAGATCAGAATCTTTTAAAATTAGGTATTACAGAAGAATGCTGAAGATTAGGTTGATAAGTTCCGTTACCAATGAAAAAGTAGTGAATGGATTTGAGGCGTAGTTAAATATCTTGCAGCTGCAAATGGCTTTTAAGCATTAAGTATTATTCAGGGATGACGATGACTGCATAGGTTAGATGAATGTGGACAACAACAGGTTCAATAATAATTAAGAAATTTCTCAGCTGCTGTTTATCCTAATGAATGCGAATCCCAATTTCAAATGTTTAGAGGTTTGTGTACTATTGGACTCTTCTTCAGAGTTTAACCCTGAGGCTAGTTTGCAGCAGAGTGCCATTCCTGTCTTCTGTCTTTCTTTCTCTTCATTTCCACATACGTATTACATCCAGCATCATTCATGATCTGTTGCGTGTATGATATTCTTGAATGGCCCCGTCTGTTTCTTCCTTCAATAGCTCCTTCTGCTATTGTTCCAATGATGTTATTGTGTCTTAGGATGTGCCCTATAAGTTTGCCTCGTCTTGTTTGGATGTGCCTCCACAGAAATCTTTTTTCCTGCACTCTTCTAAGCACTTCTGCATTTGTCACTCTCTCTTTGCAGCTGATCTTTATCATCTATAATAGCACATCTCCACGGCATCTAGCCGTCTTCTATCCTCACTTCCCATTGTACCTTTTCGCAACCTTATAGAGCCACACTCCAAACTTTCATTTACGTTTTCTTATCTCCATACCGATGTTCTCGCTGGTAAATTCTCCTCAGATTGAATTCAGATTAGGCCTGCTGTATTCTGCTGACAATTTCTTTCCGGCTTCTACCACCCCTTGTGATCTTGCTTCGCAAGTAAGTAAATTCCTGTATCACTTCCGGCTCCTCTCAATTCTTATTCTTGGAGGTTCATATTCTGCTTCTGTACTGCATACCATCACTTTAATCTTTTTCTTCTTTATTCTCATACCATACTGGTTGTAGAGAATTCTTTCCAGTGTACCGAGGACTTCTTCTATGTCTTCTTTTGTCCCCGTGACTATGGCAATATCGTCTGCAAAGCGTAGCATATCTGTCCTCTGCCCATCAATCTTGATTCCCACCTCTGTAGTTTCACGAACTTTGTCTGTAGCTTGCTGGATGTATGCGTTAAATGTCAGAGGAGAGAGAGAATATATCCTTGTCTTACCACTTTTATGATATTTGCTTCTTGGTCCTGGTGACAGTTACTAATCACTGCTACCTCATCCTTATAGAAACTGAGTATCACACGGATGTCTTTGTATTTCATTCCACTTTTCCGCGGCACTCTGAACATCTCCTGCCAGATAATATTATCAAATGCATTTTACAGGCTATATAAGTTGGATTATTTTTCTGTCTTTGCTTTTCGATAAGGAGTCTCAGCGCCAGAATCGCTTCTCTTGTTCCCAATCCCCTTCTGAATCCAAACTGTTCATCACTTAGCATATCCTCCACCTTGACTTACAGACTACATAAACTAACTTACACTATGGGTAACACACGCAGTCATATCTGAAGGACTCGAATCTCAGGCGGGAGCGGCTTCCCAGTAGACGTGTTAGACCAAGCGGCACGCGTATCCCTACAGAACTACTTGCGCCGTCTACAATAGGAAAAATAATATCTACAGGGGATGTGTTAACCGGTCCTATATCATTTCCTTTCCGCCTCCATGTTCCCACGGATGACGCACAAGAGTTTGCGTTTGTATTGCAATGACAGTGTACGCGAGGGTTGTAGTAACTCCCCACTGCACTGTGTGAAGAATAGAAACTCTAAAAGTTCACCAACCTGACGTCTTCTATAGATGTCCGCACGCAGATGATAGCACGCAGGTCGGAGTTCTTGAATAAGGCTGAAATTGCTAAACTGTTGATAAGAACTGATCTAATTATTAAATAATACTTTCTTGTGGGATGCCATCTAGTTTATTTAAAGTCAGCAGAAAACCAGTAAAGCGCATAATTTTTTTAAATGCAATTAAATATAAAGTCATTTCCCTTGGTCTAAGATGTTTAAACAATGTTTTATGACCGCCTACGTATGCATGTTACTCGACTGAGTGCGCGTACTGAAGTCCCATGTTACTCTACCGCGCGTCTGTTCTGAAATGAAGAGTGACGGCTCGATGCAAGACTGCCTTGAAACTTCCTGGCAGATTAAAATTGTGTGCCGGAACCGGGACTCGAACCTTGGACCTTTGCCTTTCGCGGGAAAGCGCTCTGCCGACTGAGCTATCCCGCCACAGCTCAAGATGCCGCCTCACAACTTTACTTCCGCCAGTAACTCGCCTCCTACTTTCCAAACTTCACAGAAGCTCTCCTGTGAAACATGCAGGACTAGCACTTCCTTCATGCAAGACCGCCTTCGTTCCGCAATTTTGCGCGTAAACATGGCTGCCGTGCATATTCCGTCATAAAATTAATTGTTTTGTTTATAGAATTAGCAATTATTAATATGTTTTACCTACGCAGGGCATAGCTTAGCTTTGAGGGGTTTTTCTGAACTGAGTTTGAAATTGAATATATTATTAGTTTAATAAATATTAACAAAAATATGCATGCGTTTTGGCGCGTGACTGCCAGTGCTACAGCCAATCGGCGTCCAGTGCCTGCCGCTCGGGGACTTCCCTAGAATTCGAGGAAATTTGGCAGTGCTCTTTCCCATGAGGACTCGACCTATTGTACCACCTGTCGTGGTTCTTACCACTTTTTACCATATGTCGCCTACTGGTCCTAACCTGCTGCACTGAAGAAGTGGCGGCGCTAGGCGTCGGCGGCGTCGGCCACCGCCGACGGCCTCGCGCCTGTGGGGGTCTCGAAAAACACTGTCAAAATTTTAGTTTTTTTATTTCTGTTTTTTATACTTGATTTTTAACGGCACTTTCCAACTGCTAGGTTATGTAGCGACGACCTACATCTAATGAATACTAGGTTAACCAATGGACGAACACAACATCCGTGCCCAAGGGTGGAGTTCGACCCCCGTCGAGAGCGACCTCGCTCACCGGGGTATGACGCCTTAGTACGCACGGCCATTCCCGGCTGGCAGCAAATTAGTTGTCTGTATTTATTTCTGTATGAGTGCAGCAGTGATGCAAGTTTTAGTTAAACTTCTTCAGTAAGTACATTTTAGAAAACGATTTGGAAGAACTATATCCAAATGTTTATATAACAATCAGAATCAAGCACAGTTCCAGTCAGTACAGCTTCGGCCGAGAGAAGCTTCACAAAGTAAAAATTGATTAAGACTAACTTGAAAAGCACAATGAGCCAGGAAAGACTATCTGCGTTGTCAGTACTGTCAACTGAAGCTGAAATAGCGGCTAGTATTAAGATGTGATCTTAAAAAAATTCTGTGACACGAAAAGCCTAAAAGTTTTTCTAATTTGTGTTTGTTTATTTTTGTTATCGCTATAATACTCGTATATTATACTAATAGAATTTTAGTACAATGGTTATTGATCTATAATTCAGCTCATTTAACATTTTCTTCTTAATGAAAAATGAAAGGGGCCTCGCAAAGACACGTTCACCGACGCCCAGTTTTCGTCTAGCGCCGCCACTGCACTGAAGCCATACGTTGATCTTAATATGATGGCTTTAAGCCAGAAATATTACGTCTCGTGCTTGCTCCTCGTCAGTGAAATTCATCTGCCTCGTGCTGTCTTAAATTCCTTTAATCGTTATCGGAAGAAGTTTCAGCAGCAAACAGAGAAACAGAATGAGTAAGTGAGAGGGAGATTGGGGTTTGGGGAAGGGATTGTAGTGGGGGAGGGGAGTTGGGGGGGAGGGGGAACACGCAGACAGTCACGTGGGTGGCAGCGCAGCCGGCACGAGACACCGTTCCCCAATTACGTGTTTGCTTGCGGGCCAGCCGCGCAAACAGAGCAGCGCCGCATTGCCTCTCCGCTCCCCAGCAGACACTCGATAGCATAATCGATACTCGGCCTGTCGACGGAGCACGCCGCTGCCGTGCCATTTCGGGCACAGGTTCACAGATTTGTGACTGGCTGGAAGACTTCCTAAGTAATAGAACGGAGTAAGTTGTTATCGACAGCGAGCGTATCGTCAGGAGTGCCTCAGGGGAGTGTGCTAGGACCGCTATTATTTTCTATCCATATAAATGATCTGATGGACAGAGTAAGTTGTAATTTGGGCCTGTTTTCTCATGATGCTGTCGTGTATGGGAAGGTGTCGTCTTTAACTGACTGTAATAGCATACAGGATGACTTAGACAAAATTTCTAGTTGGTGCGAAGAATGGCAGCTAGCTCTCAATGTAGTAAAATGTAAGGTGATGCGCACCAGTAAGAAAACAGTCCCATAATGTTCGAATACAGCATTAGTAGTGAGCTTTTTGATGCTGTCGCGCCGTTCCAATATCTAGGTGTAACACTGCAGAGCGATATGAAATGGAACGAAGATATAAGGACAGTTATGAGTAAGGCGGACAGCCGACTTTGGTTTATTGGAAGAATTTTGGGAAGATGTACTTCACCTGTAAAGGAGACCGCGTATAAAACGCGTGTACGACCATATCTTGAATATTGCTCAAGTATTTGGGACCCACAGCAGATCAGTTTAGGAAGACAGAGAAAGTTCAGAGACGAGCAGCTAGATTTGCTACTCGTAGGTTCGACCAATGCGAGAGTGTCACGGAAATGCTCCGGCTACTCAATTGGGGATCGCTGGAGGACAGACGATGTTCTTTTGGTGAATTTTTGCTGAGGAAATTTATAGGGCCGCAATTTGAAGGTGAGTGAAGTAAGATCTTGCTGCCGCCTACTACTTTCGCGCAGTGATCACAACGACAAGATAAGGGAAATTAGGCCTCGTACGGAGGTATATAAGCATTCTTCTTTTCCTCGTTCTATTTGGGAATGGAATAGGAAAGGAAATGCCTAGTAGTGGCATTGCGGAGTATGTATGTAGATGTAGATGTAGAGACCCCCAGGTCCCGATACCGACAGGAGTTACCAGTCTCCTCTCCCTACCAACAGTGTATTTCGTCTCATGAATTGTTTATTTATAATTTTAAACTGTCCTAAAATTTTATTGAATTATATTTCCGGCTTAAATTATCACTCCTGCTTGTTGCAGTAGGCCACAAATTTGTCTCATGCCCCATCGACTTCCACTCAGAGAACCACTTACACCATACTTTTCTCATTTGTTTGCTGGATCTATTTCATCCTCTGTCATCCCCACTACACTTTTTAAGTAGATTCCTCTAACGCAGAGTTATTCATGACGTATTAGTCACCACCTGTTATCCTAAAACTTCTGTGATTTAGATTTCTTCTTGTGGAAACTTACTCATTTGTCATTAAAATTCTGGTATTCGCTCCCAAATTTTCGACACGATCTTCTCCGTCACTGTTAACTTCAGTCATTATACAGCCGAACCGCTAATCCGTGGTGCTCAGTAATATTTCGGCAGCAAATACCACCACATCCCAATTAAGAAATTCTAATTGACAGTCAACGATGGTCATCCGAGTTAATAAATCAGTGAAGAATGCTAGGATAGTATTTGTTCTAGAAGCAATAGATGAGCAATTTTTGGCGTTCTACTTAAAGAATGAATGGAAATTATTTCCGTAATGGTGGACTTAAATAAATTGTCAGAAAAAATTTAAGTGCATTATACACAAAGCGCTGGAGAATTATGAGCCAACCAAGTGAATTAAAGATGGGAAGTAGTTTGTAAGTATCGCGACTGATGACCCCGCAGATAAGGCCCATAAGCTCAACAAACATTTGAACCGACGTACCTTGTCGTATTGCAATGCAATTAACGCCATTGTATATTCATTTGTCATGCTATAGGATGCTAATGAAATAATATAAGGTGTCATTAAACTTCACAGAAGCTCTCCTGCGAAACGTGCAAGACTAGCTCTCCTGAAAGAAAGGATATGGTGGAGACATGGTTTAGCCACAACCTAAGGGATATTTCCAGAGTGAAACTTACATTCTGTAGCGGAGTGTGCGCTGATATGATACTTCCTGGCGGACTAGGCTGTGGCTAAGCCATGTCTCCACCATAACCTCTCTTCCAGGAGTGTTAGTCTTTCAAGTTTCGCAGGAGAAATTCTGTGAAGTTTAGAAAGTAGGAGGCGAGGTACTGGCGGAAGTAAAGATGCGAGGCGGCATCGTGAGTCGTGTCGGGATAGCTCAGTTAGTAGAGCGCTTGCCCGCGAAAGTCTAAAGTCCCAGGGTCGAGACCCGGTTCCGGATCATAATTTTAATCTGCCAGGAAGTTTCAGAAAAAAGTGTTTAAAACACATATACCTTCCTTTTAGTATGTTTCAAAATTTTGACTTTCTTAGAGTCATGTAACAATAACCGCTGTTGTTCCACAAATATTTTAGGTGGTCAAGATAAATAGGGCACCCTCTGTATTCGTGTTACAATAGCTGTTGTTGTTCCAGAGACAAATGGGTGGTCAAGATAAATGTGTGTGTGTGTGTGGGGGGGGGGGGGGGGAGAGCTGAATCTAGCACATTTAGAGTCTGAGCCGCGGTGTAGTAGCGGAGCGGTCTAAAGCGTCTCGCTGCGGAGCGCGCGGTTGCTCTCCGTGGAGGTTCGAGTCCTCCCTGGGGCATGGGTGTGTTGTGTTTGTCCTCAGGTTAGTTTACCTAAGTTTAAGAAGTTTGTAAGCTACGGACTGATGACCACGCAGTTTGATCCGATAGATATACAAACAATTTTTAGAGTCTGAAACCATGTAGAGTAGGAAATGGTGCTGTCTTAGTCCAATCTCGCTGCAAATAACACAAAAATGGCTTGTGTTCCAATATTTGATACGCCGGTTTACTGAACATTCCCTCCGTGACCACGACTGTAAACCTTGCACGTGCCACACCCACTAGCACACCACGTCGTGAGGTGCCTGACCCCCTGGCCAGTTCCCGCCTACCACCCCCTGAACGTTCCACCTCCGCTGCCCCGCTCCCCAGGCGGTGCTCGCCGCTGTCCCTCTGCTGCGCCGGCGTATCCTGCTAGCCTGCTGCTCTCCTTTCCATTTACCGCTGCTCCGCATCACCCTAGCGACGCCCTTGACTCCCCTTTTCCGCGAAATTGGATCCACCTGTACATTTTTTCCTCCTCGTTTGAAGTCAATACCGGCGAGTTTTCCCGGCACACGCCCCGGCCCCCATTAAAATGTAAATAGGAGAGCCACGCCGCACCACGGCAGCCACGCGCCTCGCCGCGCCGCGCTGCAAAGTGGTTCCGCCTGGGCCTGAGGTCGCGGCCGAAGCCCTCACCTCTCAAGAACCTACACACAGTAGTCCTGCAGACTCTTTCGCCTCTCATACCAGACACCGGAAGGTACTCATTAAACACCTCCCCTTTATAGACCAAGCGAGGTACCGCAGTGGTAACAAACTGGACTCGCACTCGTGAGGACGGTGGTTCAAGTCCACAACCGGCCACCCAGATTTAGGTTTTCCGTGATTTCCCTAAATCACTCCAGTCAAATACCGGGATGGTTCCTTTCAAAGAGAACGGCCGTTTTCCTTTCCCCATCCTTACCCAAACAATCCCAACATAAGCTCCGCATTGTGGTGTTTTTTTATGCACAACACAACACTGAAGCCACATTTTTAATACATCACTTTTTTTTTTTTTTTTTTAGATGTTCAGTGGTCTCGTAGATCTCGTAGCTCGCCTGCCATTAACACGTCACAAAATTATATTAGGACGTCGGATTCTTAAGGCGTCTTATGGAAACCATAAATGTGACACGTATTATTTTAAATAAAATTATTTTTCATTCTTGAAGCAAACAAAATCATACAAAAGTAATACATTCAAAACTGATCCAAGACTGACTTCCATACTGACTGACAACTAACTCACAACTGAACTACTAACTTGCAACGACTTAATACTAACTGCGTTCGCGGCAATTCGCGCTTATTAAAACATAACATAGTTTTTCTAGAACATTCTAGAACACAGAAGTTACAATATTTAATATAAACCAATTTGTTCCTGAAACATAAATAAATCGTTCATCAAGAAAAGATAAGAAAAATTATGACATATGTAATAAAAGAGTTTTTGTATCAAAACAAATAATACAAAAGATCGTAAGTAAATAACAATTAGAGTAGTCTTAATATATGTTTACATTATTTAAAATGGTTAAATCAAAGCAACTAATCAATTCTACAGACAGCTAACGTTTCTATTACGGTCAGCCGCGGTGGAGTAGCCGAGCGGTCTAAAGCGTCTCGCTGCGGAGCGCGCGGTTGCTCGCCGTGGAGGTTCGAGTCCTCCCTGGGGCATGGGTGTGTGTGTTTGTCCTTAGGTTAGTTTAACTAGGTTTAAGTAGTTTGTAAGCTACGGACTGATGACCACGCAGTTTGGTCCGATAGATTTACAAACATTTGAACATTTATTACGGTCAATACATTATAGAAGATCTCTAATATTATTTGTAAACAATTTCATTATCAAACATATTATTATCCAACATTAAGCTTACGACTTTAAATAATTATTTAATTTATTTAAATCATTAAAATATCCAACTAATGAAAGTTATGTGACCAACCCGAAGTGACTTAAAATGCGTATTTAATACAAACACGGAATATTAGGGCACAATACTACGATGAAATGTAGTATCGGATACTTTATTTGTTCAAACAAACGAGACTTTCCGGGCCATATGCATTACATCATCTAATGACCATGCTGTCGACGGGGCGTTAAACACCATTCTTCATTCCTCCTCCTCCAAAAACAGATAAACTGTCAAACTAATAAGCCCTTTTAAATGGCCAATACCTGAAAGAGAAACAAGCTTACCAAAAGAGGTAAATTTTAAGAAATGGCTCCCACTGGCCTGAAGGGCACGAAATAAAATATACAGTCCAAATTAAAGCAGGGAAGAAGCAACATCAATGGTAAGGACTAATAAATTCCCATTGCAGCAAACTCGAAGCAGAACTGTCTCTGGGACTGATAACCATAGCCGTTTAGTCCCTTTAAAAATCAAACCAACCAACCAACTGTCTCTCCCGGCAAGAGAACGGCGAGTGGCCCCAGAGAAAAAGAAAAGGGAGTGTACGAACGAATTAAGGAAGTACAGCCATAATCCGAAGGAAGCTCTAAAGTCCGACAACACTTCCCAAAATACGGATTGGCATAATTTGCCCGCAGAAGGACCTATGATTACGGCTGTCCCCCGGACGGGGCACGAAGTAACAATCTCAATCTGGTAAATTTTATTCCAATATTCCAATCAACAAATGCTATCTAAGAAACCAAGGAAGATCAAATTTCATGCACAACCATAATCGGACATCAAAGTACATGTATTCACAACGACATAGGTGTGGAGAACCACTGGGGTTTCAGCTAACCATCCTAAACTAAGAAGTGGACACAAAGACTGGCATGTACATGGAGAGCCAGAAGCGAAAGACGTCAACTGTAATGTTCAAATGTTTGTAATCCTATGGGACCAAACTACGTTGGTCATATCCCTAGTCTTACAAACTACTTAAACTTCGTGAAACGAACCTAAGGACAACCTCGATTCGAACCTACGACGCGGTAGGCCGCGAGATCCGTAGTGTGGCGCTCCAGACCGCTCTGCTACTCCCGCGCTACCAAAGACGTCAACTATCGCGAATAATTAGACACGGGCAAGCGAAGCAACTAGTAAACTCCAAAATACACTACGACGTGCCAGGACGCCTGAGTATTCCACTCGGAGATAACAGTGTTTTAATACAATCTGAAGAAAGATTAAGAAACAGTAGATCCTGCGAGGCTCAAGTATCCATCAGACCGCCGTCGTCACACGGAACACACGCGGTCACGCCGATCGCCCGGCAAGTCGCACGTCACTCGGTAAACACTCAGCACGCACGGCGCACGCCCGTGAGAGACCCGCCTCTGAATATAACACACATTCCGGCTGCCGACCCACTGACTCTTTCTCGCACTTCCTCGCTCATAAGGCCCTATCGCCGACAGCGAAGATAGCCGTCAGTAGATAAGCGTGTTGCGCAATCGGGCGCGCCACCGACGGGAATAATCGAAAATAAGATCGATAGAATTGCCGCCGGCACGGCTCAGGTTAACCTTCATTACAGTAGCATATTTGCACAAAATACTGTTCAAGTAGGTACATATAGTCGATCGATCAGTGCACTTCGTAGGGGAAGTGGAACTTGCTGTATGAACCTTTCAAAGGACCTACAGAGGCACAAGGAATCAGTTAACAAAAAATGTTCAAATGTTGGTAGAGCTTATGGGAATTAACTAGGGGTCATCAGTCCCTAAACTTACAAACTACTTATGACCTAGCTAATACTAGTGACGGCACAAATATCCATGACCGATGGGGGATTCGAATCCCCGAGCGTAGTGGCCGTGCAGACCGTAACTGGCGCGCCGCAGTCCCCTCCACCCATTTTTTTAGTAGGAAGGAGCTTAAAAAAAGAATTACATGCCACCGCCATAAAAAATAAAATAAAATAAATGACAAATTACACCACTGCAGGCATTGGCCCTATCTTATCCTAGGCCCAGTGCAACTAACCTATTTCTAATAGTGCGAACAATAAAAAAGGGTAAAAAATGGAAGGACATTCAGTGTAGCTACAAAAAATGAAGTGTATTAATTCATTTCAAGTTCATTTTATTCAATTTATTTATATTTTTTCTTTATTTTACCCGCAAAAGAAAATATAAGGATCAACTACTTCATGGCAGGAACACCCCAACTTCTGGGTGGATTACGAAAAACACTATAAACAAAATTTGAGAAATATTGCCCTTATTTTGGATTGCGGACAACTGTGCAATGTCATTCGTTCAGAAAGTTCCAAAAATCAAATCGGCCACCGCGACCGTCAATCAGTTAACCGTTAACGGCCTAGCTGTGCAGCGAAGGGTCCGGTATTTACGCCTATTTCATTCGTGTTTTATCAGTATTGGACATCAGTTTCTATATGGAAGGAAGTTTTGGAAAATTAAAATTCTATAGTATGGAACAATGGGATCGTTGGGGGCGATCTGTAATATGTTTACAATGTTTTTCAGCAAAGTTCTCTATTTATTTACGTAGACAATCGGTTTCAATGCATCTGGGCATAATCTTCTGATCATTATCTTAAAAGAAATTGCTTATAGTATCTCTCTCTCTCAGTTTGCGTTCATAATGAGAGATACTGTTAACATTGCCCTTTAAGATAATGGCTAGAAACCATTGTAAAACCACTTAGGCTTAGTCCTAGCGATATTATGAACGGTTTTGACGTTGTACCACTGGTTACTGTAGTATCTCTCAATGAGATGATGTCTCACATGAACATAGTTTCATTGGGGCAGCTAAATCCAGGAGGATTACTGCAGTAATGTGTGTAAAAATTTGTCCCTGATTGTGCTGGTAAACGATACTGTATGGCTACAGCGATTCGTTTTGAAGGTATATCGTTAGTGTAATCTGTATTATAATTGCCGAGGAGACTGAGGCGCTCGAGTCACGGTCTGCACGGCCACTACGGTCGGGGGTTCGAATCCCCCCTCGGGCATGGATATTTGTGCCGTCCTTAGTCTTAGTTAGTTCATAAGTAGTTTGTAAGTTTAAGGTTGTTTAATAAATAAAAACAAATAGATAAACAACCGTAAGAAGCGAAATGTGAAACAAAATACATCTTGTTCTGATTAAATAATGACGTATACTGATACTAGCTTTGTAGGAAATGAATAAGCCGCATCAGTCTGAAAAAAATCTTCAACATGAAGATTCAAACATTTTTGTATGTTTAATCTACATTTGAAGATGTGTTTATTACTATTTTGTTAATGACTGACATATAAATTATGTATAATTATTGCATAATGCGGCATGTATGATCCTTGACATTAACTCGTTCCATGCTTCTTAGCACTGATAGCCGCGGTGGAGTAGCCGAGCGGTCTAAGGTGCCTGGCTGCGGAGCGAGCGGTTGCTCGCTGTCGGAGGTTCGAGTCCTACCTGGGGCATGGGTGTGTGTGTGAATGTGTGTGTGTGTGTGTGTGTTGTACTTAGCTTAGTTTACCTTAGTTCAGTATTTTGTAAGCTACGGACTGATGGTCACGCAGTTTGTTTGGATTTGGCACTGACAACAATCACATAGAGACCAAAACCTAGATCTGCCAAAATAAAGGAATATTTGTTTGCGACTGCTGATCATCATCTACGAAGAAGAATGTAAGTGGGCACTACAGTAACAGGTGAGAGAGAGGCATTCTGGCAGGACCTCGGGTTTGTCCCCTGTCCCTCTTTTCTCTCCATTCGCCACGTGCTGAATATCGAAATGACACCAGGGCAAAAATATAATGTCGACGATACAGAAATACACTCCGTTACGATGGATAGATATGCAGAATTTGAAAGACAGGTGCAACTTGAGCCTGAAGGTGTCCCTTCAAGCAGCATTTGACATTCATCTCCAGAGCAATAGGAACAGTCAAGTCACAGTGAGTACGAACCCTCGCCACCCAAAACGATGATGTCTACTGTATTAAAAAATACTGATGACAGCGTACTACATAAGATTTTATGCTTACTATTACAATCATGACTACAATTCCTATGGAAAACTAAGTTGATCTAAAGGTAATCACATTGCACATACATTGTAAATTATGTATTGAGGAAACGGTGAGCAGGTGGATTGCAAAGGCCGGCCGCGGTGGCCGAGGGGACTGAGGCGCTCCAGTCACGGTCAGCACGGCCACAACGGTCGGGGGTTCAAATCCCCCCTCGGGCTTGGTATTTGTGCCGTCCTTAGTCTTAGATAGTTCGTAAGTAGTTTGTAAGCTTAGGGACTGATGACCCCGTAGTTAAGTCCCAAAAGTTCTACAAACATTTGAACATTTTTTGGATTGCAAGGAAACCACTCCGAAACACCTAGTTAATTCGGCCTTAAAAAATCGCACTGACGTGTTTTACGGCCCACTTTAGATTTGAAGTTTTGTTTTTGCATACACTTTGGACCAAAATAATAATATAAATAATAAAAAAATAATTATAAGAGTGTTTGAAACCCTTTTAGGAAAAAAATTTAGGTAGTGGCGGGTTCCAAACCACGACCTTTAGCGTTAAAGTCCAACGCCTTGCCCACTACGCTACCGCTATCATTCGAAAGATGAGCCCCTTAATCTCATACTATTGATGGTCGTTGTTAACTGATGCTAATATGGCATTTGTAGACACTAGATTATCATTTATCGTACGAAGAACGATGTGGTTTTGTTAATTCTTCAGTGCGCCATTGCTTTGAAATGACAACGTGTAAGTCACAATAAGAAAATTATTAAATAAGCAACGCAAGATGGCGTATACTAGAGACGGTTTTGGGCGAGGAATGTCATGTGACATCTCTGAACGGCTGGTTTTCGTTAATTCAATGGAGGGTGTCAAATCTCAAAAAAATCTCAAAAAAAAAAAAAAAAAAAAAACATTTAAGTTTTATTATATTTATTTATTATTATTATTTTTTGTATTACTACCGTATTTTATGTCCGAAAAATGAAAAATTGGAAAAAGGGAGGTTGTGGTCTCTGGCGGCCTACAACCATGTCTGTAAAATTCTGTAAAATTTGGTGCTGATCGGTTGAGCGGTTCATCTTAAAAACAGGGAACACGTTACGGATAGACGGAAAGAGAGACAGACAGACGTACATCCCAAAATCGCCGTTATTTTTGCAAATATCTTTGAAACGCAACGACATATGACAAAAAACATAACAACAAAGTTGTAGAGAATTTTGTCCTCTACAAATTCGATTATTCAATTTTCGCGTCAGATGAGTAGTTAAGCCGTTATTTTCATTTATATTTCGAGCTGTCAAAAGACACTTTTAGTGTCACTACAGTAACCTAAAGTGGGCCTAAAGGGATGGTTATAAATGCAGAGGGCAAAAATTTGTGAAATTTAATCGTAAATTAAGAGTAAAATCTGTCGTTTCGTTACCATAGATCTTATTTCGTTCTATCACAATAATTTTATTCTGACAGAAGAAAGTAATTCGAAGCATGTACGGGCTAAGAACCAACGCTCCTTTTAAAGCTGATTTTATTCACAACAGTGACTGTCCCCAGCCTTTATATATTTCAGGTTCTTATGCAAACCAATCTCAGTTTGGATAAGTTCGATACCAGATCTTGATATTCATACTCACGAAACCAGGAATGGAAACACTTTGGACAATACCAAAACTAGAGTAACAAAAATACAGAAACCTTAATTTAAGCAGGAAAATCTTTCTTTAACAAATGATGCAGTGAGATAAGACAGAGAAAAACTGAAAACAAAAGGTATGAAGCGAAAAGCAGGTACTGAAAAGCCATCGGCAGTGGAAGAGGAAACGTCTGGCAGGGGGATTATGTCCTGTATCGCAGCCACATTCCAGGAAATAATTTCGGCAATAACCTAAAACTTTAGCGAACTTTGGGAGTGATACCATCTCGAACGTGCGGTACACACAAACAGAACGCTACAGTTCAATAATCGGAATGAAAGGGCGGCGTATGGAGTGCGCCGCAGTGGATGAGCGGACAGCCTGTGGAGAGGCCCCCTGGAATGCCGGCGACCGCCCTCCAGCCTCCAGCTCCAGGCTCCAGTGGGGCTCCCCGGCCCTCCAGCGGGCGGCCGCCACCTCTTGACCTCTCGGGAGCGATCCGCCGGCGCGGCGCGGCCCTCGGCGCGTGATTAAATTCTCGTCTCTGGGCAAACCGCGCCAATGTGTAATACGGCGCTGCCCGCCTAATGGAATAGTTGGGCCCGTGGCCGTGGCCGGCGGACTTGTTTGGCGGCGCCATCAAAGCCGCCCCCGCGGACGTCGGCGCCCCTCCCCTCCCCCTCCCACCACCCCTCCACCCGCCAGGACTCTCAGCCACCCCCTCCACCCCTCGCCCTCGCCCCCGCACGTCAGAGCCCGGTGCAATCTCGCCAGCAGCGCTGCGGCCCATCAAGAGCTCGGAATGCGACGCTCGCTACCGACGGCGCTGCCCGGGGACCTCTGGCCGCCGCCGCTGCCGCTGCCGAATAAAGCGCGCAGGTCGAGGGCCGCTGGGCCGCCGGACCTCTGGAGGGCCCCCATAAGTGGCCACATAGCGATCATTCGTAGTTGATGGCCCGTAAAAGTTTCACTATGCGAGCTACCTAGAAGAATGAGTTTCTTTTTTTAATTCATTATTATTATTATTATTATTATTATTATTATTATTACTATTATTTGTCGTAAGGCTCCCATGTGGAAGACGCTAAGTAAAGCTGGTTCATTTTTCGTTCTTCTTGGTCTTCTGGTTCTTTTTATTTGCCCACCAGTTTTTCATTGTTTGAGAAAATTTAGTTCTTCTTTCTTCACTCCATTTTGTTCCAGTTCTCGGTGCTTTTGTCTCTGGTTTAACCTCCCACTTTTCAACTTTTATTCTAAAATTGTTCCTTGCAGCTATTTCGTATTTGGTAATTTTGGCTAATTCCAAATCTTTTTTTAACTTTTAGGATCAATTCTCCTCCATTAACAAGAGAATCTACGTATTTTACAATTCTTTTTGTTAATCTGTGTTCAGGGAGTCTCATTATGTGGCCATAGAATTTGTCTTTTCCTCATGTCTATCTCTATGTTAGAATATTCTTCAATTTTTGATGTATTCTGTAATCTATATCCATTCTCGGTCCATCTTGGTCCCAAAATTTTTCTAATTATTTTTCTTTCTTCTTTCTTTAGATTTTCTAGATCAGTTTTCCTGTTTAGTGCCAAGGTTTCGCTGGCATATAACATTGATGGTTTAATGACTGTATTGTAATGCCTAATTTTGGCATTTAAAGATAAGCATCTTTTATTATAGAGGTATTATTATTATTATTACACTAACAAACCAGGCAACGTTTACCAGTAGCTAATGTGTATGGGATATACAGGGTGAGTTACCTAACATTACCGCTGGATATATTTCGTAAACCACATCAAATACTAACTAACCGATTCCACAGACCGAACGTGAGGAGAGGGGCTAGTGTAAATGGTTAATACAAACCAAGAAAAAATGCACGGAAGTATGTTTTGTAACAGAAACCAACGTTTTTTTTAAACGGAATACCGTTAGTTTTGTTAGCACATTTGAACATATAAACAAATATGTAATCAGTGCCGTTTGTTGCATTGTAAAATGTTAATTACATCCGGAGATATTGTAACCTAAAGTTGACGCTTGAAACCTCCGAAATTCAGTTGCGTGTTGTAACAAATACGGGCCACGGTCGGCGAGCAGCATCTGCAGGGACATGTTTACGATGACGACCGTGTTTACGAGTGTGGCTGTAGTGCACTGTTGTGGTTTGGTCCAGCTGTCGCAGTGACCGCATGTAGTGCTTGCTGCTATTGTGATTCTGCATTCGTCTTTGCACTGCATTTCACTGTGTTACCAGACGTCTGAGATAGTGTAGTGTTGTAGGAACTGTGACCATGGTGTAATCGGACTCTGTTACTGTTCTACGGCGAGTGTCGACAAAATGCAGCTGAAGACTGCAGGGTGTATGCAGAACGGTACCCGGACAGAGAGCATCCAACGTGGCGCACATTTCAAAACATCTGCCGCCAACTATATGCAACGGGTATGATCGTAGCACGCAAACGGGTCCGTAACATACCCGTCACAGGAGAAGCGGGTGCAGTTGGTGTGATAGCTGCTGTTGCCGTGAACCCACACTGGAATACACGGGACATTGCGAGAGCCGGTGGACTGAGTCAAAGTAGTATCATGCGCATACTGCATCGTCACAGCTTTCACCCGTTGCATGTGTCGCTACATCAGCAATTACATGGTGATGACTTTAATCCTCGATTGTAATTCTGTCAATGGGCATCAACGGAGAATGCGTTGCAGTTCTACCTGACCGATGAAGCGGGTTTCACAAACCACGGGGCAGTGAATTTACGGAACATGCATTACTGGTCCGTGGACAATCCTCGCTGGCACCGACAGGTAGAGCGACAGCGACCGTGGACTGTAAATGTATGGTGCGGAATCATTGGCGACCACCTCATTGGTCCTCGCTTCAGTGCAGGGGCCCAAACAGCTGCAACATACATCGCTTTTCTACAGAATGATCTGCCAACGTTGCTCGAAAATTTCCCACTGGAAACGCGTCGACGTATTGGTATCAGCATGATGGTGCACCTGTACATTCCGCAATTAACACTAGGCTGACCCTTGACAGGATGTTCGACGGGCGTTTCATAGGACGTGGAGGAAGCATAAATTGGCCAGCCCGTTCTCCTGATCTTCCACCTCTGGACTTCTTTCTGTGAGGTACGTTAAAGGAGAATGTGTACCGTGTTGTGCCTACAACCCCAGAGGATATGAAACAACGTATTGTGGCAGCCTGCGGCGACATTACACCAGATGTACTGCGGCGTATTCGACATTCATTACGCCATAGACTGCAATTGTGTGCAGCAAATGATGGCCACCACTTTGAACATCTGTTGGCCTGACATGTCGGGACACACTCTATTCCACTCCGTAACTGCAAACGGAAACCACGTGTGTACGTGTACCTCACTCCTCATGGTAATGTACATGTGCGTCAGTGAAAAGTTAGCATGTGGACGTAATGTGCTGTTCTAGTCTCTTTTATACCTAAGGTACATCACCGTTCCCTTTGGATCTCTATTAATTCGGTGCTCTCCGAAACACACGATGGAACAGCGGAAGAGTGTTACTCAAGCGTCAACTTTAGGTTACAATATCTCCGGATGTAATTAACATATTACAATGCAACAAACGACACTGATTACGTATTTGTTTATATGTTCAGATGTGCTAACAAAACTAACGGGGTTACTTTTTAAAAAACGTAGGTTTGTGTTAAAAACATTCTTCCGTGCAGTTGTTATGGTTTGTATTAACCAATTACACTAGCCCCTCTCTTCACGTTCGGTCTGTGGAATCGGGTCGTCAGTATTTGATGTGGTTTACGAAATACACTCAGCGGTAATGTTAGGTGACTTCCCCTGTATACCCTAATCTCTTAGTCTCCTCATTCCTCAATTTCCCTATCGTCTTTTCCGATCTTCCTTGTTCATCTACTCTCCCCCTATCTTTTTCGATCAGCTTCTTATTTTGCACATTGTACGTGTTCCTATAAGTAGGAAAAGTTTTATTTTACTTTCGGACGCATAGACTGATTGGTCTTCATTGGTGGTTTCTACTTCTAAATATAAAATTTCATAGATTTAGCTTTAAAAATGCTTTCCCATTCAAGTATTTTGATACAACTTGCCACCCCGTATTGCACAATTCATGGTACAATTCGAAACATCTCAAAACGCATTTTTTTAAATTCTAACCAAGGTTCGAAATCCTAATTTTCGCATTTCTGACATCAAAATAGTCTTTGTAGCATCCTTAGGAGGTTTTACCTTATCTCAACAGCTCAGTGGTTCAATATCCAAAACTATTGAAACTATTGAGTTTCCCAAAATATCGAAAAGTTGTTTTTTAAAATTCCAATCTTAAATTTAAGTCCGAAGTTTTGTATTTCTTACTTCAAAATTGCTTTAATAGCAACGTATTTTCAAAAAACTGTTCCTCCCCTATTTCACCCACATAGGAATGGGAATATCGAAAAATTGTTTACAAATTTCAAGTTTCTGTTGTCTGTAGATTCACTTTTCAGCGCCGTTTCATGTCTTTTAGAAACGGATCGAGAACGCGAAATTTCTTTCTTACGTTTTGGCATCGTTCTTGCCACTAATTGTTCTTTAGTCGTACGCTTGTTGCATAAAAACAACTGAAGAGTGTGCATCTAGTTTCGCTGTATATACCTCTTTGCTATTATAGTGTCAAAAGTCATCGCTGGTTTTCAGCCCGAATTTTCTATAAGCTGACTACTATAATCCACTTATATCTTCCATCCTCTTATAGCTATCGACAGGAAACTGCTATGGTGTAAAAAGGGAAACTTTGTAAACACACAGAAAGATCGTCTACGTTGTGTAGTTTTTGATGAGGAGCAAAATATTGACACCCACACGTAAAACTTTAAAGGGTGTCCAGAAAAGGACTCCCTGATTTCAAAATTAAATACCTCGAAACGAAAGATCGATAAAGGAATGCAGTAAACGGTATGTTTATTGTGAAACCTGTAAGAAGTTTATACAGCAGTTTGAAATAATTGTTACAGAAGCTGCGAACAGATGACGCTGTAATCGCCATACGTAATGCCTAGTATAGTCATCCGAAGCCCAGAGCGATCAGTTCCACTATTGAAACGTGAAAGGAGGTTAGCGTACCGAAGGAAGAGATTAAAACCATGTACTCCATTGAATAACGCGTTTTTCCGGTGCTAGAGTACCACAGGTCAGAAGAGAGTCCTACGGCAACAAAGCGAAGTTTTCAAGCACCATTTAATGTACCAAAAGGACCGATGCGGAAACCATTCGTACGCTCTTCGAAAAATTTCAACGAACAGGCAACGTAACTGATGATTTAGTGGGGCCTGTTGGCCGCAAGAAAAACGTAGTTACGCCTGAAAATATCGCTACAGTTTCTGGAATTATTCAGCGAAATCCAATGTCATCCGTCCGTAGAATTGCATCTGAGACGGGTTTGAAGCGTTCCAGCACGCAGAAAATACTGAGAAAGAGCCTACATATGCTTCCATTCAAAATTCAAACGCACCAGGCCATACCCGGAAAAGCCTTTGCTAATCAGATGCTCACAATGATAGTGAAGAATTTGATGTTGGCTGCATCTGGTTTACAGATGAAGCACACTTCCACCTGAATGGGTACATGAATAAGCAGTACTGGCGATTTTCGGGTTCTGAAGAGAAATATTGGTGTGAAGTGAAACCCCTGTATTCTCCTAAATTTACTGTGTGGGCTGCAGTATGCAACACAGGCAGTATTGGCCCTTTTTTCATTCGAGAAACGATCACTGGTGGACGTTACGTTGCAATTTTGGAACAATTTCCGCCAAACAGCATGAAGGTACTGAATGGTTTATGCAAGATGGAGCCCGACCACATCGGACAGAACAAGTATTTCGTTTTCTTGAGGAATACTTCGGGAATCGAGTCATCGCTTTGGAATATCCCAAATTTACTGGTGAAGGCATGGATTGGCCTCCATATTCGCCGGTTTTTTCTTTACAGCGCCATCTGTTAGTAGCTTTTGAAACTATTATTTAAAACTACTGTATAAACGTCTTGTAGCTTTCACAGTAAACATAGTCCAGAATGAAACTTTCACTCAGCAGCGGAGTGTGCGCTGATATGAAACTTCCTGGCAGATTAAAATTGTGTGCTGGAACCGGGACTCGAAGCTGGGACCTGTGCCTTTAGCGGGCAAGCGCACTACCGACTGTGCTATACCGACACGACACACGATGCCGCCTCACAACTTTACTTCCGCCAGTACTTCGCCTCCTACTTTCCAAACTTCACAGAAGCTCTCCTGCGAACCATGCAAGACTACCACTCCTGGAAGAAAGGATATGGTGGAGATATGGCTTAGCCACAGCCTAAGGGATGTTTCCAGAATGAAACATACACTCTGCAGCAGAGTGTGCGCTGATATGAAATTTCCTGGCAGATTAAAATTGTGTGCCGGAACCGGGAGTCGAACCTGGGACCTTTGGCTTTCGCGGGCAAGCGCTCTACCGACTGTGCTATCCCGACACGTCTCACGATGCCACCTCACAACTTTACTTCCGCCAGTACTTCGCCTCCTACTTTCCAAACTTCACAGAAGCTCTCCTACGAACCATGCAAGACTAGCACTCCTGGAAGAAAGGATATGGTGGAGACATGGCTTAGCCACAGCCTAAAGGATGTTTCCAGAATGAAACTTTCACTCTGCAGCGGAATGTGCGCTGATATGTAACTTCCTGGCAGATTAAAATTGTGTGCCGGAACCGGGACTCGAAACTTGGACCTTTGCCTTTCGCGGGCAAGCGCACTACCGACTGTGCTATCCCGACACGACTCACGATGCCGCCTCACAACTTTACTTCCACCAGTACCTCGCATCCTACTTTCCAAACTTCACAGAAGCTCTCCTGCGAACCATGCAAGACTACCACTCCTGGAAGAAAGGGTATGTTGGAGACATGGCTTAGCCACAGCCTAAGGGATGTTTCCAGAATGAAACTTTCACTCCGCAGCGGAGTGTGCGTTGATATGAAACTTCCTGGCAGATTAAAATTGTGTGCTGGAACTTCCACATTATCACCAGAAGCAGGACTGAAGCTTGGCCACAAGAAAAACAACCTTTAATGTACCTTGTGTAGCCTTTGCTGATATTCTCACCGTATTGGCCAACAGAATGGAGGAGGCTACTCATCAACTTAAGTGTGTCAACAGTGTTGCGGTAAAAAAACGGTGAAAGCTCAAACATGCTTCTTCTACAGTTCCACTAGGAAAAAATATCTGTATAGTTCCTGCACCCAAGTACTTGGGAGCGATACCTCGGCCATAGACGCAAGGTGCAACAAGTTAGAGAGGGACTATCTTTACTGTAAGAACATCTATAACTGCAAGTACCTATCGAAGAACATACAGGGCGCGGTGGAGTAGCCGAACGGTCTAAGGCGCCTCGCTCCAGAGCGCGCAGTTGTTCGCCAGACGATGGAAATTATGTGTAATTTAGCTGCTGGTAGATCTACCGGGTTATAAGGCCGTGGTCCATAAAGCTTTGCAGTTCTCCACAGTGGCGCATTATTATCCACGGCAATACATAGAACCCATTGACATCTGCAGGGTTTTACAAAAAGGTAAAAAGGACCAAACTTTCCGGAAACATTCCTCACACACAAAGAAAGAAAATATGAATGTGTGGACATGTGTCCGGAAACGCTTACTTTCCATGTTAGAGCTCATTTTATTACTTCTCTTCAAATCACATTAATCACGGAATGGAAAGACACAGCAACAGAATGTAACAGCGTGACTTCAAATACTTTGTTACAGGAAATGTTTAAATGTCCGTCGCATGGAATCCCTGATGCGCTGATGCAGCCCTGGAGAATGGCGTATTGTATCACAGCCGTCCACAATAGTAGCACGAAGAGTCTCTACATTAGGTTCCGGGGTTGCGTAGACAAGAGATTTCAAATGCCCCCATAAATGAAAGTCAAGAGGGTTGAGGTCAGGAGAGCGTGGAATCCATAGAATTGGTCCGCCTCTACCAATCCATCGGTCACCGAATCTGTTGTTGAGAAGTGTACGAACACGACGACTGAAATGTGCAGGAGCTCCATCGTGCATGAATCACATGTTGTGTCGTACTTGTAAAGGCACATGTTCTAGCAGCACAGGTAGAGTATCCCGAATGAAATCATGATAACGTGCTCCAGTGAAAGTAAGGTGGAAGAATATGAGGCCCAATCAAGACATCACCTACAATTCCTTCTCAAACGTTTACAGAAAATTTGTGTTAATGACGTGATTGCACAATTGCGTGCGGATTTCCGTAAGCCCACACGTGTTAGTTGTGATAATTTACAATTTGATTACGTTAGAATGAAATTTACATTTAAAGAGAAATACTAAAATGAGCTCTAACATAGAAATTAAGCGTTTCCGGACACATGTCCACATAACATATTTTCTTTCTTTGTGTTTTAGGAATGTTTCCTGAAACTTTTTCCTTAGCTTTTTCTAACACCCTGTATAGAGAATAATTTTAATAGGAAACACGAACTTATGAACAGCGAGAAGATGGAAAGGTTTCATCTCTGCCAGATTGCAATCGATAATTTCTGACAAGAGCTGCTTATGCTAATAACGTGACTGCATTGCACAGTATGTATGTCGCTCTGAAACGCCCAACTCGTCAGTCGGCAAGACGGAATACCTCCGCGGATGTTCAGCGCACATCTGGACAAAACGTCAGGGAAAATTGCAAAGTTATGTGGGCAATGACCCTATAACCCGGATGATCTACCAGCAGCTATGGCATCCGGTCGTGAAAGCCTTCATGTGTAATATGTAATTTAATGCCGTCAGTGAGTCATTACATGTTCAACCAGCAGAGACAAAAGCTCTGAGCTTAAAGTACTTATATCAGCGTAAAGCATACGTATAAAGCAATAAAGTGCTTTTATTAGTCCTCAAAGTCCAGATTCTGGATTTTAAAGAAGTGACGAGAGAACAATATGCACACTAAAGCCACGTTATTGCACTTTCGCATTGACGCAGTCCAGGATAAAAAAAAACACTAACTATATTTTCAAATGATGTTGGTACGTCAGTATCTTACATGTCTTTTAAATTCCGTACATCTATCCAACGTACAGTCTTGTATTTCTGTATAGTCGCGATTACTTTTATGAATTATTATAAACATGGTCACTTCATGGACAAAGTTTTCTGCTATATGAAGTATAATGTTATCGTCTTAGAGGCCTCACACATGTTAAAAATGTAGTAATATGCCTGGATTATATGCCATATTCAGCCTTGACATTGGCGATGAAGGAAATGGTCGCTTTGAAATTGACCACGGCAAGTTTGTAATTGCGACAGTGCGTTTCCTTGGAATCGAGCAACTGCTCACCGGTTCCTCAAAAAATGTTTGTATAGTCTATGGGACTTAACTACGGGGTCATCAGTCCCTAAACTTACAAACTACTTATGAACTAAGTAAGACTAAGGACGGCACAAATATCCATGCCCGAGTGGGGATTCGAAGCTCCCATCCCTCACCGGTTCCTCGATACATAATTAATTAATGCGGAATTTGATTGTCTGTTAATGCTTCAATAGTTTGGTATACGAATCGAAGCTATGATTTTCTTAGTCCTCATAACATATAGTACGCTGTCATCAATATCCTTTAATACAGTAGACGTCATCGTTGGGTGGCGAAGGTTCGTACTCATTGTCACTTGACTGTTCCTGTTGGTCTGGAGATGCATGTCGTGCATTGTTTGAAGGGCCACCTTCACGTTAAGGTTCCACCTGTCCAAATTATGTAATCTATCCAGCATAACTGCATCTTTTTCCGTATCGTCGCCATTTATGAGTTATTATGTTATACCTCCACGAACTTCTTATCCTCGGTCCAGATGTCATTTCGATATTCAGCACGTCGAAATTGGCTCCCTAGTCTTTGGACCACATGCGTGTGATTAATTCTCTTAATAATATCACTGCACTGTACACAGGTTACACAGTAGTTCGCTTGCGAACTGGATGGTATTGATGGTCTTTTAAAATATTGAAATTAATTTGCTTATTAATAAACGCTCAGAAATGATAAACTAAGAGGACATGGAAGGGCTGGGTAGGTACATCAATGACAGTGCGTGTTTATGGTTACTCTTTAATTTGAGGCAGATGTCCCTAGAATTATATAAAACTCTGACATGAACAATGAAGAAACTTAAGAGAAGGCTTGTTTCCAAACAGAGTTTGAAAGATTCTTTCGTAAATATTTTCAAAATTCTAACACGAATAACCGGAAAAAAACTCAGAGATTATTACACAATATAAATCTAAATAAAAATGCCGCATAAGTGGAGACGTAAACTCGGAATGCAACGTGGGGCAAGAAAGTGAAAATTACAACGACATGTTCAAATCGCCCATCATGTACGAATACCATTTCAAAAGGGTGTCTTGTAATACGAAACCTTGACCTAAGGC
The DNA here is from genome assembly GCA_026315105.1 of Locusta migratoria. Taxonomy (NCBI): domain Eukaryota; kingdom Metazoa; phylum Arthropoda; class Insecta; order Orthoptera; family Acrididae; genus Locusta; species Locusta migratoria. Next base: position 47,320,733 of record CM048750.1, on the reverse strand, counting down.
ACACTTTAATTTTCAAAAATGACTTCAAATTAAGCAGATAATTTATATTGTTCAAGTCATAGGTATCTAACCGTACAAGCACAGCCCCTTGAAAGTGACAATTGAAATCTTAAACAAATAAATGGGTTTTAAAACACACAATCTAAATTCAAGCACAAATGCACTTAAATGGAGACTTAAATTCAAAATCTAACCAGGGGCAAGAAACCTAAAAGTACAAGTAAATGTTAAAATACAAGTGCGACTCAAGTACAGATACCACTTCAAAAGCGTGCCTTCCAACACGAAACCAAGGCACAATTTAGGTGACTTAAGTGTCCTACAGTCGGACTGGTATCACCTACAGAACCCTTTGTTCTCTAAACGAAGCAGCAGTGGCTCATTCTGGCGATAACACACGCTAGGTCACCACGACCAAACGGGATGCAAGTCATAGCCTTGCATTTCTAGCGCATAGCTGCTATCTCTCGTCTGATTTCAGGGGGTTCTATGCCAGCGAGGTGGTGGAGTTTATCTATGGGTGCAGGTCTTAACCAGTCCGTGATGATGCGACGTCTCATTAACCGCCACATCTATGTTTTGAGGATGGAAAGGATGAAGGATAGACAGAAAAGACAAATACGGGGACTGTCCCACAAAACCCTAATCAATCACAAACACAAGACGAAAATTACGGAACCATGCAGGGAAGAATTGAAGACGCGACAAACACAAGTGGAATGGACAACAAGCAGTGTGGAAGGAACTTATCTCAAATGTATCGCTGGGGCTGGTCACGGCGACCTCCCCCAAAGACTAGCGAGTAAGGTGAACAACTGCGATATCATGCGTTCAGGGTCCCTTGCTGTTCTTAATATATATTAATGACTTGCCATTCTACATTCAAGAACGTGCTAAGCTAGTACTTTTTCCTGATGATACAACTATAGCTATCACTTCTGACAAACAGAAATTAACTGATGAAAATGTAAATGATATCTTTCAGAAAGTTATTAGGTGGTTCACTACAAATGGACTGTCATTAAACTTTGATAGAACCCAGTATATACAGTTTCATAGAGTAAATGGCAGGACACCATTAATAAATTTAGACTTTGAACATAAATCTGTAGCTAAGGTAGAATATTCAAAATATTTTTGTGTTTGCATTGACGAGGGACTGAATTGGAAGAAACATATTGAAGATCTCCTGAAAAGTTTGAGTTCAGCTACTTATGCTGTCAGAGTCATTGCAAAATTTGGTGATATACATCTCAGTAAAATAGCTTACTAAGCCTATTTTCATTCATTGCTTTCATATGGGATCATATTCTGGGGCAATTCAACATTGACTAAAAAAGTATTCATTGCACAAAAGCGTGTAATCAGAATAATTGCTGGGGCCTACCCAAGAGCATCCTGCAGACATTTATTTAGGGATCTAGGAATCTTCACTGTAACTTCACAATACATATATTCACTCATGAAATTTGTTATTAACAATCCGAGCCAATTCAAAAGTAAAAGCAGCGTGCATAGCTACAACACTAGGAGAAAAGATGATATTCACTATTCAAGGTTAAATCTAACTTTGGCTCAGAAAGGGGTGAATTATGCTGCCACAAAAGTTTGACAGGTAGCCAACTAGTATTTAAAATGAAATTAAAGGAATTTCTGAATGGTAACTCCTTCTACAATGTAGATGAATTTTTAGATAAAATAAAAAAAAATAAAAAAACAACAAAAAATGTAATAAAAAATCCTTAAAATATTGAGTGTCAAGTGTACACAACATTTACTAGACTGACACGTTCCACATCATTACGAAATGTCGTATATATGATCTATGGGACAAGTATTAATCTAATCTAATGTAATCCATCTGTCTTTGCAGTCCTCCCTAGGTAGACGTAACAAAAGGATCTTCAACTCTAGTACTGAATCTCAAAGCCGATGGTTGACACCAAAGTCGCGGGTGAACACACGCGAGAGACGCCACCACATAGGCCAGACGTGTCCCGGCCCTACGTGTGCCCGGCTGAGTGCCACTAACCACACGGCGCGGGCTCCCTCGTACTGCTTCCTTCCACTGCTTTATTAAGCACCGCCAAAACCACACTGCGTCAGCGAGACCGCCGCTCGACAGACGCTATGCCGGCACACGCAAAACTGCAGTCTCTTCACTCGGGCCTCACTCATTTGCATTGCGCACGCGCCACCAGATATACCCGCCGATCGCATCAACTAGCACCGGCCAGTAGACAAAAGAGAAACGATAACTAGCCACGTCAACAGCGGGGAAGTAATGAAGAGATATCGATACGCGAGTTGGAGCGAAGCAACTGGCGCCAGTACCAGTAAATCGAGCCAGCACGGCTCACGAAAACTCCGAGAGAAAATGCCGGACACACCACTGTTCCGTTTATGAATGCTTCTTACTGTAAGCATGGTTTCGTGCGCTTCCGAGCGTTCGAGGTCAAAGGTGTCGTTTCTAAGTAAAACATTAAACTTTTTCCGCAAATACAATGCTAACCTCACAGAAAAAAAAAAAAATGAAAAAGAGTCACAAACTACTACACTCTAAGAGCGGTTGAAACAGTAGTGGGTGCGGTTGTGACACGTTAAAATGGACCAAAATGATCTGTAATCAATTTTAGTGGAAGAATATGTGACATAACAGCATCACACTCTTCTCCTGCAAACAATTTGACTATTATGTAACAAAAGAAATATAATTGATAAACAGTGATAATTGATAGACAGTGCTATTAGGACGCTGTGTAGAATTATAGGGCCACAGATAGTGATATGGTCGTGCGTTTATTGACGCGTTTCGATTAAATCATCTTCAGAATTTGTAAAGTTACAAACATCAGAAAGCCTGGTGTCACAAAAAGATAGAGAAGTGTGTGGAGAAAAGAGATACTAAAGTATATTACATACACAGATATCTCAAGTACATACCGTGGAGGCCGGTAACCTAATAAAATTGTATGGCGTCAAGGCCCTGCTGAACATTACTAAAGCCAAATCACCCAGCATCGTCAAAGTAAACGGTAGACGCCACCAGGTGGCTCTAGTGTAAATGACAAAGAAAATGAAAAATAGAAACTATATAAAACCAAATAGAAAGAATAAAAACCTAGCAATCGTACAAATATTTAAGTTTAAAATGGAGAGGACGAGACTATATAACTGTATGCAGCTCTTACTGTTAAACTCACACACCTATGGTGGTGCCCCATGGCATGGCGAGGACAGGAAGGCGGGAGACCAGGACGTATTCAAATGGGAGTAAAATTGACGGATACTGTCAGCTATTCCCAAATATCACTATTTAACGGTTGACATGATAAAATCCCTATGTCGCATTAGTAAGGTTACACATGTCTGTCATAAAACAAGCGGAAATTAAAAGTAATAGAATATGTACAATTGTCATGAAGTTATTTTTTTTACACAAGTCATAAAACACCCGGGAGTGAAAATGAAAAAAATGACAGATGAAGTTATAAACAATTATCATGAAATGGAGTAAGGAAATATGACAGATGAAATGTAAACAATTGTCATAAACTAGCGTAAGAGCGATTAAAATGCCTAAGTTCGATTAGTAGGCTACAAAGAAAGAAGGACTGAAAGGCTATGACAAATGAACTAATAAAAACTTGTCACAAAATGGAGTAAAATGTAACTAATTGCCTACATTACTCTGGTAGGCTTATAAAGAAACGCATTTTAAAACTTATTTAAAATGTTAGAAATAAAATAGCATCCTCTGCCATAAAGTGAGATACATAAGTTAAGTATATTTTACAACTGCTATTTATATCTGCCGCATCTATCGAGCTTAATATGTGATAAAACCGTTATAAATGTTAAAATACCACTGGCGTGCTGTCCCCGTTTGTTTATTAAGTACTTTATGTCACGTCTGGAAAATAAATATAATATTGGAATAGTTTGTTCAATTATAATATGGAACTGATGGATATGTAGCTTTATTATAACAGTCATCATACTACAACCAGTACAAGAAGTAAACTAAATCTTTCGAATTTTACAATAAAGTAACTGTGTCGAACATATAAATAGCCATTTTAAAAGTCAGTGAAGGAAAACACTGAAAAAGTCGTATACCAGGAAAAAAATAAGCACTAGTGTAAGCATGATCAAACAAAATCGAAGAAAACAGTTGATATAATATGTTTAATCTCATGTATACAAGTGCAGAAGTTACATACATAAATCTATTCCGACTTATCACAAGTACGAAAAATATAATACCGACGGCCAAACCTGTCTCTAAGTGGGACCAGAGCTCACATTGTCCATGACATTTATCCCATTCTTCGCAAGACCTTCTTTCAGAATATATGCCTACGCAAACCAGACAAAAATAATCCTCTTCACCCAATTACGAACGTAACAACATTCATTTTTTATTTTTTTTATTTGATTCAGTAAGATGTTTATTTACTTCCTGAAATTTCAATTGTTTTCATTTTCGTCGTATTGTTGCTGCAGTGCCGCTTTTCTGGCGCATTTATGCAAATATTTGACGTCTTTGTTCTGGATCCTCTTTTGTTTTCGGAGGCTTCGGAAAAGGACCAACAGTTTCAGTCGTGGCTGAGGATGACACAGTCATCTCAATAGTGAATAGTGAATAGTGAAAGAAGCTGGAAGTGACTCTAATTTCGCCCAGAAAACCTGTCAAACCGCATCCAAATTATTCCCCCGCACAAATATAAATAAATAAAATAAAAATAAATAAATATATAAACCAGGCAGTCCACAATTGCATTATGTTTGACCTTGTTCCCTATTTGTACACCTTTCATCTTCATATTACTATTTAGTTGTCTCCGTTGTCTCACTACCTCATCCAAGACCAGGTTAAATAAAATTGGTGACAGTGCGTCCCCTTGTCGGACTCCAGTTTTTATTTCGAAACTGTCTAACAGTGTTCTGCGATGTTGACCCTGGCAGTAGTGTCGCTCAACGTTTCCTTTATTATTGCATGTGTTGTAGCATCCAGTCCTCTGTCTTCCAACACATCAAGCAGGGTACTCCTGATGTGTTGGAAGACAGAGGACTGGATGCTACAACACATGCCATAATAAAGGAAACGTTGAGCGACACTACTGCCAGGGTCAGACAGTTTCGAAATAAAAACTGGAGTCCGACAAGGGGACGCGCTGTCACCAATTTTATTTAACCTGGTCTTGGATGAGGTAGTGAGACAATGGAGACAACTAAATAGTAATATGAAGATGAAAGGTGTACAAATAGGGTGACATGGCACTTTTAAATGTAACAGAAGAAGAGGCAAGGACAGTACCAAAAAATCTAGCTGAAGTAGCAGAAAAGGTTGGACTAAAGATTGCATATAATAAGACCAAGACATTAAACACTGTGTCTGACTGGTAGATGGACAAGTGGTTGGGAAATTCCAGAGTTTTCGGTATTTGGGAGAGAAGATAACTGGTGGAATACAGAGCAGCAGTAGCGCAGTAGACAGGGCAAAGCTCTTGCAGAAACTTCGGTACGCAGTGAAAACAACATATGGCAAGAAACATCTGTCACTGAATGCCAAATTGCGGCACTACACAGCAACTGCAGGAAATGTTGCACTGTATGCATCAGAAACGATCACACTCGGTAAGACCGCTTGTATACAGTTGGAGAAGGAGGAGCGGAAACTTTTAAGAGACATATAGGGCACTAAAAATGGAGATATCTGGATACACAGAACACGAGAGGAACTGTACGAAAATTTTGAACCTATATTGAGCGAGATACGGAAAAGAACGTTAAGATTTGTTGGGCACATCATGAGGATTGATGATGAGAGGTTGACTAAGAAGATATGGAATGCAACATGTCATACGGCGAACAACTGGGTGAAGGAAGTCAGAGATGACTGGAAGACTGTAGGAATAAAAGAAAGGAATCGGCAGGCACTGATGCAGGAAGTATAAAAGGTTGGTACCCCAAATTCAATGTCATCATAACAGAAGAAGAAAGAAACAGAAGAAGCGAGAGAATGAAGAGGTATTGGAAAGAAAGAGTACGTGCTAAACACGCCACACGTGATGCTGAAGGGTCCTAACGAAGCAGAAGAAGAAGAAATATATAAACCATCGTAATAAAAAAAAATATACTACATACAAAGCACTCACTGCTAATGAACTACATATTTTTAACTTACAACTCGAAGAAACACTCATTACTTTATCTACAGACGTATAACAACAACAATTAACCGACATAAATATACTTTTTGATAGTCAAAAAGTAATGTAGACCTCTGCGTGAGTAACTGTGGTGCGATGACTGACTCAATACCGTGATACAAGTTCAGAGAGCCTCGCCGCTTCTGTTTCCCTTCCACACTCCGCACTGCTCTTCATTCTTTCGCTAATATGGCGACTGCTAAAACATTACCCTGGCACAGACGTGCTCAGTCTACCCTGCTGCTTGCAAGAACCGAACTTCATAGTTTCGCTACTCTCTGTTGTTAAGCAGGTATTACATCCACACTTATCGTACAGAAGTATGGGCTCCCCATTAGATATTTTTCCTCTTTGAATCGTTGAAAAGGGAAGTCTACAAAGATAAAGTGAACACAAGAACCGATTTGATTGCTCCGATTATGATTACCGCAGACCTCATAAAAAAACGCAAAGTCGGAATAGCTACACGCGACAGTATCATGAAACGTCGTAAGTGCATTGACGCTGGTAGTGGAATTTTTGAAAATTACTTTTTAAGATCCGCATTAGTCTTCGATTTACGATGTTTGGGTTACATACTATCAACTGCATCTATATACGCAATAAAAAGTTGGGCACACTTTATATGGCATTTTTGTTGCAGTTCGTCCATACTACCACATTCTAATATATATTCCCCATGTAAGACCCTGTAAGAAGGTTATTCCTAATTTTTCATTCAATAAATTGTACGTTGAATAAAGGTTTGCATCAGTTTAACGTCATGACGCTTAACACTTGTCACCTCGATAAGTATGAAGTTCTACTACCATGTAACACGTGGATTTGCAAATGAGGTCAAGTACTTTAACAGTGTAACGATAGTTCAACATTAATGTAAACTGCTAATGAGTGTCTTTTAAAAAAATCACAAATTGGATCTGTTTTTTGAAAATGTTTCTTTACAGTTTTATTTCACTTTGTGAATGCTGGTAAGTAGTGGAGTAATAATGTAACACATAGACCATAACGTCTATTATTGGTAAGATTTTATAGAAAGCGACACTTTTCAACTTTAACATTTTTTCTCAGTAACATGTCCATGACGTATCGGACAGGGTTTCACATAATCAAAAACTCACTTTTATAGATTTTTCAGGTTTCGAAGAAGACTGCGGTAAGCATAAAATGGACGTTGTCCTTAAAAAATGTAGTGTTAAAAGTGTTCCAACTCACAAAATAATCCTCCACATAAGGGGGACGCATCTAACTGCAAGGCTCACGTGGCGACCATACACGACCACAGCGCCACGTGTTATATCCACAAATAACAACGTAATAAATCACATCGATGTATACAAATGGCGCTGCCTGTGACTGCATCTAAATTTACACATGTTGGTGGCATTCACAAAAGCGTCGCTGATAAATTGTGGATAGGCATTAATTCATTGCAAGCAATATATCATTCAAGCTCGAGAGAAACGAAACGAGTCACACGTAGTCAATTTTCTATCACTTTATTACTCTTATCACGTAGGGCAATGCATATGTCTGCGGTTACCGAATATTTCGAATGTGGTAAAAATGCATTTTTGTCAATATGAGTTACATCACTATCAAAGGTAGTGTTAATATATACCCTGTTTCACTTGTTCATTTTTGACTTAAACTGAAAAGAAGAGACGCGATTCTAAATAAATTATTTTCGCAGTTTCAGGTATATACTAAGACTTCTAGAAGGGTGGAAGGAAGCTTAGGGTTTAACGTCCCGTCGACAGCGTGGTTATTAGAGACGGAGCCAACGCTCGAACTGTGGGTAAGGATGGGGAAGGAAATCGGCCGTGCCCTTTCAAAGGAACCATGCCAGCATTTGGCTGGAGTGATCTAGGGAAATAACGGAAAACCTAAATCTGGATGACCGGAGGTTTCTCTGAACCATCTTCCTCCAGAATTCAAGTCGAGTGTGGTAGCACTTCTCCACCTCGCCCGGTTTAAGACTTACAGGTTCAACAAAATCTTTATGCAGTCTAGTATTCCCACATTGATTATGAAAATTATATGTTTAAAGGAAAAAAATTGACAGTGTATTCTGAATATTCGAAAGCAAATTCGAATGAAATATTGTAGCTAAGGAAGAGTCGAAGGTATAAATTCAGTTTGTCCATATCACCTACACACCATTCTAGTCACATAGAAGCACTTAGAATGGTCCTGTGTCACTGTTGTGAGGAACGACAGGGGATCAAATGTGGAGTACTTTGCGAAAAAAAAAAATCGAAAGAAATCTTGATTCTTTGAGCGGTAAACCTTTTTAGATTGCGTTTAATGAGATCGCATACTCGTCGTATAATCATGACGGAAAGTACGAGCATGGAGCACAAATTATAATAGATTCAGGAGTCTAATAATCCGTAAATCATTTGAGACAAAGCGGTCGTGAATGTAATCGTTCCGAAGCGTAGGAAGAAAAGAATAATGCAACAGTGCTATTCCAAGTGGACAGCCTAACCCCGGGGGGATGGGGAGGGGGTTCTGGGATGGCGAAATGGGGTTGGCAGGAGTACTGTAAATCGTAATAATAGTGGGAACGTGAAAAATAAATTCAGTAAGTAGGCTGTTTAACGGTTCGTTAACCGAAAGAAGAATAGTTCTAGTGAAAGAAGAAGGTTGCACTGGGCTAGGAAGGGGTACATGGTGCGTGGTGAAGCTAGAAAATTCGATTAAGTTATAAATAACGAATTTACTGGAAAATTAAACATGAGGTAGTTCATGAAGGGCCTTTTTCGACTCCAAGAAGAAGAGAGCTACTTGGTTTCAGCAAGCTATGGCCCAGTACAGGTTGTAGTAGCACAACTTCTGATGAACAATCAAATTACAGGTAAATTACACACGTGAATAGCTCATGCAACGGTTCGTTTAAAGCAGCAGGGATAGATCTAGTAAATGGAAAGGGTTTCAGATAAGTACAACTTAGTACAGGGTGGAGTTGCGAAAGTTCTTAACCCTTTAATGCATTGTGTAGCTGATCAGCTACATAGCTTATTTTTCGATCATCTCTCAAATTGCTCACATTTCAGCAGAAATTCATTTTTAGCTAATTCTATAGATAGTGTTGCACATGCAAGTAGCTCGTCCTAGAAATTATGAATTGCAGAGTGCTACTGAATCAGTCATTTAGCTGAATTGAGTTACTTATAACACGCGCGTCTGTTTACTGCAACATTCATCCTTTTCCATGTAGAAATATTCAATCATATACTACTGTTGTATTATGAGTTACTTCCTGGAAAGATGAGAGGCACAATAATGACATTTACTGCAGCGGGTACATCATAGACTCACTATATATCTGACCAGCATTGAACCTTTTATTGAAAGTATTGCATAATAATTTTATGGATTGTTTTCCAGTATTTTCTCAGTATATACGCACTATACATTAATCGTGGTAGTTTTTATAGCTTTAAATAAAAAGTCATGAATTATCGGGTAGAGTATCAAATTACGGGAAAAAACAAATGCGTGATTGCTCATGCAATGTTTTCTTACGTGCAGAAGGAAAGGATATAGTTAATGGGAATGGTTTCGGAATGTTATTCGGTATTTAGTGGACACGCGGAACATGAACTATAAACACAAGGAATTTACATGTTACGAAAATCATCGGAAGAAATGACTTTACACATTGTCGAAATCACTGAGAATAGAATAGCACTACAATTTATAATATGAAGGGCATAGATGGTGTGAACTAACTAAAGGCTTCCTTTCCAATCTTCATAACAAGTTCTTGAACACACAAACAGAGCACAAATCGGAAGTTCAAGGAAATCGCGAAATACCTAACATTCAGAAAGAAATGATGTTACTGCAGGTTCAAGAATGAGTGATTCTATAGGTTCTAACAACGCGGTAAGTCAGCCGAAACGAACGCCGTCAAATCGTGAAGATACACCATTGCAGAAAAATATTAATCCCTTGCGCATAGCATTGAAATAAAACTGCCACGAACTGTAGTAATGATGGTAGCAAAACTAGAGATGTGAATGAACATTATTAACGGACAAAGCTAACTCAGACAAAGGCGTAGCCACACGATTAATGAAGAGCTTAAAGCAAGAATGTACATTAACCTCCAACATCGACGCAAGAATACAGCTCCACTCGCTCTCCCCAACTTACCAGCCTCTCACCAGAGAGGAGGGGGTATACCAGCGAGCCTAGCTAGAGTGTAACTTTACACCGCTTTTATTACCCGGATAGAGAGAGAGAGAGGTCGGAACCTGTCTGGTAATCCGAACTACTATTCGGCTGCCAGTCTTAATGCTGATAGTCCTACTCTCTGCAGGAAACACTACCTTCACTGTATTAGCAGGACAGGCCTCTAAGAGCAGACGACGCCAGCTGAAGCTACTATCACAAGGCAGTTGTTTACCAAATCAGTCATACTGCGCCAGCTGGGGATGGCAGTAACACATTGGGACACACTGTTAAATATAAGGGACCCTCACGCATGAAATAAACTTGACCATACTGTATAAAGACATAAAAGAAAAAAAACGAAAACAGTTCAACAGTAGAGAAATGGATCATAGTGGCATCACATATTATGAGAGATATCATCCATTACTGTCAGTGTTTATCCGACGTGCCTCAGTGATGAACAGACAAAAAGCGTTAAGTTTCATAAAAAATTAAACACTTGGAGTTAATGAAACACCCGACATGTATCCTCAGTCTTTGCTCTCTAACACATAACTGTTCGGTTCAGACATCGCGATTTTCATGTCCAGGGGAAATGTTCGATTATCTCGTGGTACTGGAGCGTAGTCTGTCGAGAGCCTTCCATTCTGTCTAATGAGTGTCCATGGGGAAGCTCTTCCTTCGGCATCATCCACTCCTTTAAATACTGACAATATTCCCGCCACTTTGATATCCTGGCTTGCTGTGGTGTCTCTAAAGTGCGTCTGTAGTAGCCAGAAAGCTATTTCTTGATTTCGACCGAGGTTGTGTTGGCTGGCAGCTGTGTAGGGGGTGGGCTTCAGCAGTCATAGTAATCATTGCATTTCTAGCGCATAGCTACCATCTCTCGTCTGATTTCAGGGGGTTCTATGCCAGCGAGGTAGTGTTTATCTATGGGTACAGGTCTTAAGCAGTCTGTTATGATGCGATGTCTCATTAAGCACCACATCTATGTTTCTGGCATGGCTACACTTGTACCATACCGGACATGAATATTCAGAACTGGAATAACACAATGCTAAAGCGCTGGTTCTCACAGTGCATGTGTATTCTCCCCATGTGGTACCCGTCAGCTTCCTCACTAAGTTATTTCGGAGAGATACTTTCTATTTCGTGTTTAGGCAGTGTTTCTTATAGGAAAGTGTGCGGTCTAGAGTCACTCCTAAGTGCCTCAGAACACAGGTCATATTAGTAATAGTAAGCAGTTTCTTGAAGAGGGCGGTGAATTATTCATTCACAGTTATCCTGCCAGTGAGAATAATGAAGAAAGTGTGGAATATCACATCACACATGCCCAAATCATGCCAGAAACTTCCCTATGAAGGCATGCCTTACCATAATCTTCTTTTGGGATTTGCAATACATAAACCGGATTCTTTGTAGGAAGTAATGCAAACAATGCTTCATCGAACTGTACCACGTATTACCAGTCATCAGTTGCCAAAATTCTATGATAGTGACACCACTCCCTTTGTGCGGGATTCCGTTACAATGGGTTTAGCAACTTCAGCCCTTTCCATTAATATTAAGAGTCAGCCGTACCGTCTTTCTAGGAACTACATTATTCAAGTGAGTGTTGAGTCAAGCAGTCACTTTCGTTGTGGTAGTTTTATATTGTCTGTTCACAATCTTTCTTAATGGTAGCCAATTGTTTTCAGTTAACTTGGTGTGTCACCCACTATTTCTCTTTGTCAGTGAGATTTTACCACATTTTAACCACTGTGTTACTTTCAAGGATACGATCGTCAATAAAACTTTACATGGAGCAGCAGGTTTCGTAAGAGATGCTCCCAGTAACTGCGAACTTTCATAGTGATGACCATCGCCGAATAAATTTTATTACTGCAAGGTAGCTTCTTAGACTTTGTACACCAATAATTTTGCGCACTGCAGTCGATGCAGAGTGTTAAGACGTGCGCAGCAACAAAATGTAGGATACTGCAGGGTGTTCATATAACTGCTGTGGATAGGCCGAATTCTGAATGAGACAAAACAGCCAATAATTTTTAATTTCCTATTACAGTTCCAATAAAAGCAATATTTTCCGTCCTAAATAGTACATCATCCCGATGTCATTGTATAGATTTATGTTGGCCATTTCTGAACAGGTGAGTGGGTACTTTGTGGACAGATACAATTATGTGCATAATATAACGTCGTACTCATAAAAAGCAGGTTTCTAATGTGCTCTACTGCCTAATTTGAGTGTATGGACCCAATACCGTAATTTGAAATTGTTATTCGTGCAACATGAAAATGGATCCTGTTCAGATATGTATTATCGTCTGAACTTTCATTGAACAATTTCCTATTTGGTTATAGATACGCAAAATAACTATTGAACAGTGTTCATCAAGTTACTTATATTATGCCATTGTAACAATGGAAAACACACACACACACACACACACACACACACACACAAACGCGAACACCACGCACATGTAATTACACCTCACACAGTTAAGTGGCGTAATCAAATGTATTGTGAAGGGAAATATGTTGACGTAATCGACTATATATTCAGCCAGCACAGGTGGTTGCATTTTTCTCTCGCGCCCCCTTATTGATTGCACAAACGGGAGGGCTGATGGACTTCTCTTGTCCCGAGCTCTCTGCGCACGTGCTACATGAATGATCCAACTCATCAGCCGCATCCACCCAGGACGTGGATCAGACAGCTATAGAATAGTCCAGACGTGGGACAGTCCACACCAACGGCAGGTATATTACACCTTAACGTAGTGAGTAGAGAAAGGAATTTACGAAAATTCTTAACTTCTTTATCAATCTGACGTCCGTACATCAATCTATAATCTTCTCCATTCGTTAGTTTATTTAATACTGATAATAGCCTATAATTACTAGCGCCCTCAATTATTCCTTCACATATTTGTTAACATTACCTTGTGTTTATATATATATATATATGTCTTAATTTATGAACTTACATCAGCACTGTAATGCACTGAGAAATCAAATTGGCATGCGCATTCAAACAAAGATTTGTTAACACACACAGGAATGAGCTGCGTTCGTCAACGCCTGTGTAACACCACAGGTCTACAGCTTGAGCGTTAGATCGGTCACTGCTACAATGGCAGGCTATGATGATTGAAGTAAGTTTGAACATGTTACAGACATCGCACTATAGATGTCACTTTTGCATTTCACATACTCAACCGACAGAATATACAAGTGTGTACTTTTCACAACTTTATTTACGTTAGTCAAAGATATACACATAAACATACAGAGACGGAAAACAAAGACTTTGTTATAGAATGTAGGCTTTCACGGCCGGCGACTTCATTAATTAAAACTTCCGGGCTAAGTTGCCGTGGTCCATCAATAAAACTTCTTACTCCCGACGTTTCGTTGCTACAGCGGGCAACATCTTCAAGGGTGAATCGACGACTGCCTACTTGGCGCTGGAGGTCCTGCTTATATAGAGGGCATAGATGGCGCCACCACTTGTCACGTGCTGCCAACTATGAAGCTATCTTTGACCAAAAGAGGAACCAGAAAAGAAGCAATATTTGCTATAAAACGAGTAGTAGAGAAGCGACTAAATAAGAACCTCACAACATACAGAGCTTTCGTAGATATAAATGAAGGCTTTGATAATGTTACATGGGATAAAAAAGTAGGAATGGACTTTAAAGATAGAAAAACGAGACAGAGGTTATTCGTGGACGAACAAACCAAAAAGAGATGCAGATACAGAAAGGCACTAATTCATAGTCAACGAATTAATATGGTAAGATATGCCAATGATATAGCTGTCCTATCTGAAAGTGAAGAAGATCTTGTAGCCCTACTGAATAAAATGCATAAAGATACGAGGAAAGAATATGAGAATTAAGAAATCAAAAACAAAAGAAATGACATGTAGTCAAATAGATCAAGCGAAAGTCCAAGTTCGTGTAGGCAATGGACTGCTTGGACAAATTGATAAATATACTAATCTGTGCAGTAAAATTACCAGGGAGGGAAGGAGCAAGGCAGAAGTGAGAGGTACAATTGCTCAAGTAAAGGCTGCTTTTAGCAAGAAGAAAAATATTTTAACATCTAATAGCATCAGCCTTGAAATCAGGAAAATATTTTTGAAATCATATGTTTCGAGTGTGGCATCCTGTGGATGTGAAACATGGACTCTAGGGACAGAGGAAGAGCAGAAGCTAAATTCTTTTGAAACGTGTTGCTACAGACGCATGCTCAAAATAAACTGGATCGACAAGGTCACAAAAGAAGTGGTTCTGGAAAGAGCAGGTGAGAAGTTCTTGAGTGAAATTTACAGGCTATATGTCAACACATGAAGGACTCCTGGACACAATCATAGAGGGATATATAGAGGGAAAAAAAAACAACAAGAGGAAGACCACGCCTGAGGTTCATAAATTAAATCGTGAAACATATGGGATGTAAGACCTATAAAGAAATGATGAGATAAGCAGAAAGCTGCCATTGTAGCTGCTGCTAACCAATCCTTGGATTGACCGCCACGGAAGATGAAAGGATTATGCTCACCCACACAATGCGCGTGAAATTCTGTGTGCTCTGCGAGAGTTGCTATAACTTTCCTGGCCAGCATGATCTACGAAGGTGCCTCCAATGGAACATATATGAAGCATGCTAGGAAGACAACTGACAAGTGCGACTTGACAACTATATGAACAGGTCGAGGAGGCGCGAAATAATGTATTACAAGAAGTTATTTGTCACCTGTATCTTCGGATAGATGCCACTGACGGTTCGGATCCCCAACATATCGGTTTCATTGAGGACGTAGGGGCAGTTCAAAGGCGGGTGGCTTGGTTGGTAACTGGTAGATTCGATGAACGCGCGAATGTTACAGAAATGCTTCGGGAACTCAAATGGTAATCGCTGGAGGGATGGCGGCGTTCTTTTCGAGAAACACTGTTGAAGAAATTTTGAGGGACGGAATTTGAGGGGGGACTGCAGACCGATTGTACTGCCGCCAACCTCCATTTCGGCTAAAGGCCATAAGAATAAGATCAGAGAGAGTAGGATTCGTGCGGATGCATGCAAGCATTCTGTTTTCCCTCGTTCAATATGGGAGAGCAGACAAATGTGAAAATTACAGAACTATCAGTCTAATAAGTTATGGTTACAAAATACTAACATTATTTATTAAGAGACGAATGGAGAAACTGGTGGAATACGACTTAGGGGAAGACCAATTAGGATTTAGTAGAAATGTAGGAACACTCGAGGCCATGCTCCCATAAAGATATGCCTTAGAAGATAGATTAAGGAAAGGAAAACGTACGTATTTAGCATTTGTGGATCTGGAAAAATCTTTTGACAATGTTGACTGGATTAAACTTTTTATCCTGATGGTAGCAGGGGTTAAACATACAGAGCGAAGAGCAATACTCAACTTGTACAAAACCCACACAGCTATTATTAGAGTAAAAAGGCATGAAAGAGTTGCAGTGGTTGGGAAGGGAGTATGACAAGGGTCTAGTCTTTCCCCAGTGTTGTTTAGTCTGTACATTGAGCAAGATTTGGAGGAATATAAGGAGAAATTTAGAGAGGGAATTAAAGTCCAGGCAGAGTAAATAAAAATCTTGCAGTTTGCTGACGACATAGTAATTCTGACGGAGATAGCAGAGGACTTGGAATAGCAATTAAACGGAGTGCACAGTGTCTTGAAAAGGAGGTATAAGATGAATATTAACAAGGGTAAAACGAAGGTAATGGTATGTAGTATCAGAACATTAGGCGATGCTGAAGGAATTAGGTAATGAGACAAAAAAATTAGTAGACAGGTTTAGTTATTTGGATAGAAAGATAAATTCTGATGGCTGAAGTAATGTGGTACTGAGTACCCTCCACCACGCACCTTTGTGTGTAGTGCGGAGTATGTATGTAAATGTAGATGAAGAATCAAAGACTGAAATGCAACCCGTGGAGACTACACCACCTTCTAATACAGGTAGATCGGAACGCATCGTGACCTGTTACGTCAGTACAGCTGTATATGTAATCATTTTATGTTCTCCATGCTTCAAAAATAAGTCTTGACTGGATTGAAAATCTCTAACAAGGTGTACCAAATTTATTTCCGGCAGTATTTGACCACAGCGTATTTTTCAGGGCGGCCTGACTGCTTATTTCTAAGGATTTTATTAACATGCCGTGAGATGAGATTTTTGAGATCAACCTTTACAATATTTCATACAGTTGCTAAATAAGACAAACTGGTCGGATGTGATTAACATCAGCAGATTGTTCATCGTCTTCGAGAACAATGAATTTCATTAGCTATTAAGACGCTGTAATATTGAAATACGTTATTTTAAATCATTGATTTGTTACTGGCATAAACCTTCAATTTTCTATGGTCTTATATTATCTACGCCTAAGCCCTATTATTTTTTGTAGATTGAAAGGTGACTTCAGATTCCCACATGGTAAAATAAGTAACAAGGTACTCTTTCTCATAGTAAATCTTTCTAACTTCCTCTTGTTTTACTTTTCACATTGAGCAGTACCATAGTAGATGTGCAGTTTCACCAAGAGTTACATCAAACAGGCTTGGAGGAGCACTGCAGCATTTTTCTCTCGTGGTTATTGATGTAGATTTGCGTTGTCAGAGATATCTCTTCAGGAAATGGGTCAGCTTAAAAAAGGTGATCGTATTTCTGAATGAAGGATCCGGAGACCAGGGATGTTTGATAGTATTCAAGCATCTGACCAATTTCATAACCTTAGCACGCATCTATGGGTCCGGGTCAATTTTATGACCTAATTATCGAGTTCTGGTCAAACATTTACCGCTGAGCTCGTTTAAGAGTAAATCGTTTTCAAGCGCGACGGCTTGTGCCTTCAGCACTGCTGTCACTGGGCTCTGCTGAGTGCGTGGGAATGCTCATAAACTACCTTCGTTACCTGCTCGACAACTTGGGGACTAAGAAAGAAGATTTCTGGATTATCCTGTCTGCGTCTCCTAGTGTTGAAGTGGGGTGGCAGCTTTGGGTCATGCATTAATATCAGCCCCAACTGTGCAATCCATTCTTAGGGAACTTGTCCGTTCTATTTCTCAGCTGCTATCCCCAAGACGTACTACGGCAAATGAAGTCACTTGCAACCTGCTTTTGTAAATGGGTACGAAAATAAAGGCATTCCGTGTACCTGAAATTATCATTTAGTGATTCGTACGCTGTCACTGTGCGTTACTGGCTCTCGACAGTCCGGAACGCTACATCGTTGTAAGGTTAAACTTGTTTGGATGCTTCACCTAAATTTGAGATCTACAGTGCTACCATTTATAGCGTGTGTTCTGCCAATCATAAGATCTGCTCCACTTAATCAATGTTCAATTGTTTGTAGAGCTTATAGGACTTGACTACGGGGCCATCAGTCCCTAAACTTACAAACTACTTATGAACTCGCTAAGACTACAGACAGCACAAATATCCATGCCCGAGGGGGGATTCGAACCCACGACCGTAGTGGCCGTGCAGACCGTGACTGAAGCGCCTCAGTCCTCTCGGCCACCGCGGCCGGCTGCTTCACTTATTCTTTTACCTTTGCTATTGTGGTCCTCAGTGGGTCTCCTATATTAATAAAATGTCAGAAAGTGTGTTACTGCAGATGTCGGAGGACAGAATTTCTTTATTAGGAGATATGTTCTCAGTAGTACGCTAATTGTGCGAAATGGCTTTGAGAAAAGTCGTTGTGGCAGAGATTTAACTTGATCTTACACTCTGTGGTGTAACTGGCTGCCGTTGGGATTCTTTCTATTGATGGCGAAGGTATAGCCTACTGTTTGAGGTTCCACACGTCAAGCACGAACTTATGGGAGGCTCTTTCCTTGTATCCTACATGAAAATAGTTAGAGTGTATAATGAAGTAACAAACTACTGACGTTACACGAAAATTTTCGTATCGCAAGAACCTGGTAATGGACAAGAAAGAGATCAATTAGCAATATAAACTGTAACTCACTAACAAAGGTGGCCACCCAAACAGTAAAAAAACAGAGAAGCATAGTATAATGGTCTGACATTTTCTATTCTCGATCCCTCCCTCTCTCACTCAACCTCAGAAGAAATATACCAAGTAACGATAATTGGGCACAAATAACAAATGCCTAACTAAACACACACACACACACACACACATACATACATACATACATACATACATACATACACACACGAACACACACAGAGCACAACAAAAACAACAGTCAGTTGATACATTTACAGCAACAATTAGCATGGTCCAATATGATAATCATACCGCATATCTATGGGTGCGGGACAACCTTTATGACCCAATTACGAGTTTTGGCACAACATTTACCACTGAGCTAGCTTAAAATCGTATCTTTTCTACTCGCGACGGTTTCTAGCTTCAATACTACTGTCACTGAGGGCTGTTGAGAGTGCGGGAGTTGCTTCTAAACTTCACTATTTACCTGCTGGACAAGTGCAAGTGAGCTGTTATAATAAAGGCGGAGCTTAAGCAACATCGAAAATTGTTCTTGCTGAATATGTACACATAATTTCAGAATGACATCTATATTACGAAATGGAAAATTTTAGTCGTCATAAGGTTTTTGACATATTAGCAGGTCCTTTGAACCTCCATTTTCTACGATCCATGGCTTCCCTCTAAGGTTAGCTGTAGGTACTGCCATCTATCGAATCATTCAGGATATTAAATTTCTTCCTCTTTTGTCACCTCCTCCTTTCCACATAGGCCTCTAGCACTGTTTTCACAATCCTATCCTTATTTCTTAATATCTGCCCAAACCGGTTTTGTTTCCTGTATTAACTGCTTGTGTTCTCCTACTCCTCATGGGAGTGGGAACACGAAATCATAAAGGTTTGATACTTTAAAATCATAAACTATTCAGTAAAATAACAAGCAAATAAATGTGGGGAGGCCAAATTAAGCACACACCTTGTACAAAAGTGAATTAAAACATGTAATTACTGCCCATATTAAATTTGTTTCTGTCCTTTATGACTATGGAGGTAACGTGGGTAGCTGAAAGCACATTCAATCATTCACAGACACGTGCATAAAGCTATGCGGTTCATTACAAGCTGCAACCCATGAAAGCAGCGGAGAAACGAAGCATTGGCAGTGTCTTGTCGGTATAGTGGGTGTCTTGAGCACATATTTTAAATTATACTGTGCACTAAACTAACGCATGTGTGGGAAGGCAGCAGCATACTATTCTTAAGTACCACATGGTGTGCGAATATGGTGAATTACATAGAATTTACAAAGGAAATTAATTCAGAATAACCGAATGAGCACAAGCGAGAATTCGTATAGAAGAAAGTTAGTATGAATAAAACCATGGCTGAAGTAACGACCGTTATGACAGCACATGGTGCAATGAGTCATACAAGACGGGAAAGACCGAATCAAATCAGAAAATCTGAGAAATATTTAGGACACTCGCACATACAGAAACGATGCGAAAACGTTAGTTAAAAATACGAAGGAAATTCAAATATACCAGGTTTACACAAAGGCTGAAGACCACACACATGTATACTAACTTGAGCAAAACCGGACACACAATCATCACTGAAATGAAAATGAAAACAATAAAACTACACTGTATGTACTCGAGTTCTGTAAATTAAGATACACTTCACCTCTCATAGCGAAAGAATTACTCAAAAGAACCTTCACTGAAAAACCAAGACTGCCTGATCACAAATAAATCTATGTCGTAACAACATGCCTTCCCCTCAGCATGATCCGGCGGAGTACTTACTTCCTTAGTCTTCGGAACCAGAATGAAGAGTGAGGACTGAAGCTCTAAGGTCTCGGAAAAACCAACCCCCGCCATACACCGGTTGTAGAGCGCGCTAAAAGCGTCACAGAGTGGGCTCAGAGACTAGTATTTACCAACCCTTGCTACCTGGCCAAGACAATTAGACAATTCCCTCTTCAACCGCTTTCGTCCAAGATTAGATTGGTACGACATTAAGAACACGGCCCCCTCGCCATCTTCCCAAGTAAGCTTGTCTCTGGCCACCCAGCAGAAACTAGCGCAGACGACAAACGAAACCGCTACAGCAAAACGAAGCCGAAAGCGGGATGCGGTGACTGTAAGCCATTGCGCGTCAGTCAGTCAATATTAAGAGCACACACTCACGTGAACACACAAGTTCAATCACACGGGTGGAAGCATTTATAAATATGGGCAAACATATATAAACATGTGGCATTTATCATTGATAAAATAATAAAATAATTAACACACAGATAGATAACATTAATGGTGCAGAAACACTTTAGGTTAAAGAATAACTCAAAATGTAACACGACCACACAATCAGTGGACGTGTTTCTCGCTCTTATTGATAATCATTAGTTTCATTGCAACTGTTCCTTTATAATATTTAATTTCCTTTATTTTCGAAGTAAAATACAGCGGATATTGAGTGGAGTTTGGTATATACGTCAGATTATTAGGTTTCCTGACTCATTAGCTATGTTTAATTTACTGGAATGCGACGGAGCCTAGAGAAGCAACATGACCAGATAGCAACTATTCTGTTTCTGTGTACCGTAGAATTGACTTCAAAGGCAAACTTTGTATCCTAAGCTATCAAAGGACGCTGCCCGCAGAAATGGGGCCGCTGATTCATTCAGATCTGTCGCCCCCCCTTGCTTAAGTCTGGAAACACAGCCGCAGGCTTACCCCCTTAAATCCTGCGGCCACCCTTCCTCAGTCTACACGCCGTCCCTTCCTCATCCCTGTAACCTGTTAACCCCACCATTTCGCTGCATTGGAGTTCAGTTATTTGCTCCGCCAATTTAAGTGGCAAGGGAATCGAAGTTTCGTGGAGAGCGTGGCCCAGGCTACCTTCTGACCACATTATCTTGGTATGAAAGGTAATCAAAAGTGTTAGGCGAATGACCTCTGCCCGATTATAATTGTTTATGAACAGTTAACTACCGTAATGAAGTGCACTACTATCAGCTTGCCTAGAAATAACAGTGTCGACGGTACATAAAACACTAAGCTTCCTTTCATCCTTTAAAATAACAAAAATATGATGGCACACTGTGTATTATGTTTCAAAGCAAATAAAAAAATTGGCAAATGGCGTTTTAACCATAGTAATTTATATACCTCTTTGCGAGTACTATGATTCACCATAGATGACTTATTGATAGTGAAATACTAATGTAATTTTCACGGGAATTGGGGTTACAGAACTGCTTGGTACCGGTAATAATAAATAATGCAGGTTCAAATTATGAGAGAGAAATAATGGAAACAGTACAATGCTGTGAGCCATAAGTCGTTCATCCTTCAAATAATATACAGAAATGTTAAACGAAAACACAAAATAATCATTACACTCACTGTATGGATTTCAAAAAGTTTCTTTCAATAATAGGCACACACTCTGTCCTGCAATAAGAATTTCATTTGTTTATGTTCAGATAAGTAGAAAGTAACATATATTGGTTTGTAAATCGGACAGAAAAACTGAAGTGAAACAGTGGTCAAAACATAGTGATACTATTTAGCAGTCTGTTAACAGGGAAAATTATTTGAGGGTATTGGATATTAAGCGTTAGTTTTTAATTCACTTTTAGAGATCGGAAGTATGTGTGCAAAGTTGGAACCAGGCTGTTTCTGAACTTCAGTAGATTTTCAGCGCTGCCATCTTCGGAATTGGAAATTTCGATTTTTATTCTAGCTACGGCAACTTATGTTCACTAATTGTTGTATTGGCTTTGATGCTCGTTATTAGTTCAGGATTATTTGTTGTTAGGAGTTTAAGTTTGCTTCCACAACGTGAAAACAAGGTCTCGAAATGATTTTCGGGGAATGCGTTCAGTACATTTTCGTACGTTAATTTATTCATACCTACTGATTTGAATGTGTATTTTTGCCAAAATATAGAGGTTAAATTAAGGTATGCGTTTTAAGTTTCATTTTTTTTTTCAATATTTCAATAATGGACGTATGAGTCAAAAGGTCTACTAAAAGGAAGCAGTTATTTATTTATTGCAGTGGTCAGCTATGATTTCTACCCATTCCATTTAACAGGAACCACCTACTCCAATGTGACTACAGAATAAACTGCTTGTAATGTCAATAAAATATCACTACGACTTTAGTTCATCTACTGTTTTTGAGTACCAAATGGTACTTCGATTTTAGCCGGATTTCACTACCTTTTCCTTCGACATTTTCTATTGTGCATTTAGAGCTTCGACATGTTCCGTATATAAGTACGCAAATTTACAACTGCTATACCAATAGTCCACCCCTATGAAGTACATAAACACATTCTAGGGGAGTTTTTGCTTTCGTGCCTCACCGATACAGATAGTAGTTCCGAACTGCAACCACAGTGGAGGGGTGTCTGTGGTGATGCCAGACAAACGTGTGGTTTCTGAACAACGGCAGCAGCTTTCCCAGTAGTTGAAAAAGACTGGAAGATTGAATGAGCTGGCCTTGTAACATCAAGAAACATGCCTTTGCCATGCAGATTCTTCAAACACTGAAAGCAAACGGAAGCTACAAATAGTTCCTACTGTAGGAATAAATTATGATAACATCGTTTTGGTGAAAACACTCAGGAGGTAAAATAGACTTCCACATTTATTTTCGTTTGAGGCTTAATAAGGAGGTTATTGTTATTAGGGAGAACACCACTGGCGTTATACGGATCGGTGCGCGGAATGTTGTATCCATTAATTTGGTAACGAGAAAAGCAAATTTAAAAAGTGAAATGCATATATTGGAGTTAGATGGAGTCATGGAGAAGAATGAAAGGGTTTCTGGTCAGGCGAGTACAGAGTTACAAATACAAGAAACCTCACTTCACAAGTAAGGCAGGAGTACGTATAATAATGAATAAGAAAATAGGAATATCAGAGTAACTGCATCATAGTAGCCAAGATAGATACGAAGCCAACAAACATCACAGTAGTACAAGGTATATGCCAACTAGCTCTGCCGATGATAAGGAAGAAATGTATTACGATGTAAAGGAAATTATTCAGACAGTTAAGGAAGAGGAAAATTTGATTGTGAGCGGGACTGGAATTCGGTGGTAGAAAAAGAAAGGGAATGAAGAATAGTACGTGAATATGTACTCGGGAAAAGGAGTGAAAGAGATCGCCGCCTGGTAGAATTTCGCACAAAATATAATTTAATCATTAGAAACTCTAGGTTTTAAGAATTATGAAATGATGTTGTATACGTAAAAGATGCCAGGAGATACCGAGGTACCACACATATTTTATAATCGTAAGACATAGATTCTGTACAAGTAGACTAAAACTGAAGAAACTGCAGAAAGGTTCGGAAATAAAGACGGGAATGGATACATTTAAGGATCTCAGGTTTCTTTAGAGTTTCAAAGGATTGAAACGTTTAGTAGTCGTAGTACAGATGGTACAAAATGCACACTGCCAATGGACAGTGAAGAATTTCTCAAAAGGAGGTACTTGTTAACATGGAATATTAATTTAAGTGTTAAGAAGTCTTTTCTGAATCGATTTGTGTGTAATGTTACCTTGTACATGTGTGAAACATGAGCGATTAATATGCCAGGAAAATAGAAGGTTTCTAAACCTGGTGTTGAAAATGAATATTGGTTATTAGGTGGATGGATTACGAAACCCCCGTCGGAGGTTCGAGTCCTGCCTGGGGCATGTGTGTGTGTGTGTGTGTGTGTGTGTGTGTGTGTGTGTGATGTCCTTAGGTTAGCTTACCTTAGTTTAAGTAGTCTGTAAGCTATGGACTGATGACCACGCAGTTTGGTCCCATAGATTTACAAACACTTGAACATTTTGATCACGAAACGAATGAGAACGTCCAGAACAGAATTAGAGAGAAAAGGACTTTCTGGCTTAACTTGGCTAAAGAAGGGATTGATTTGTAGGACACAGATATAAAGTAATCGTCAAAATAAGCGGTGGAGGGATGGTATGAAGTGTAAATCACCGAAGGGGACCAAGAGACGAATACCGTAAGCAGGTTCAAATACATGTGTGTTGCTGTCCGTGTGAGGAGATGAGCTACATCAAACCAATCTCCGGACTCTATGCCACAAAAACATTGTCAATAATTCCTAGATGTGCGTTGGTTCTGACTGTGACCTGCATCCTTTGGGACTGAATCCTTTCCGTGGGTTCCGGAGGCCCTCTTAACTGAAAACAACAACTTGACCAGGACACACGGAATACCTACTAGCATCCTCATACCTGTTATGGACGCGTGACCTATTTTACGGAGACAACATCCTACTGAGCAAATCTGTCGCAGAACCATCAGAACCTCTGAATCAGACCATCCACTCGACTCTGTACACGATTTCGGAAGTCCATTCATCTATGCTTTAGGTGGTGAGGTCTGCCTACACCCTGCAAACAAACAGCTTTAGAGAGACTTAAACAGCTTTGATGAGGAGCATCGGTCAAGTATTCTCAGGTGATAATGCCTCTGCAGATCAATATTACGTCATGTGCATTCAGGAAGAGCCTTCAAAAATTATGATTTGACGTTTCGGAACGTCGATATCTGCATCGATGATTCGCTTATCTTCGGTCCCTTGAAACTGTGTCACTTGTGGATATGTAGGAATCAGTGGAGAATTGGGCATATCTAAAATCTTCACTAATGTTGAAATATATAGATTACGAATTACCATGGGTTTCTCATAAAAAGAAATGTTGGGAATTTAGGATACATGAAAAAAAGCTGTACGGCTATTTCCTCCGTAATCTATCAACAAATGAAAATGTTGCCAAACAACAATGGTATCGGATGGATGACTATGTAACGTGCCACCAGACGATAATTCTTTGCGACTAGTTTGAAATATCCTGAAAAATTCCACTGAATCATTTGGCCACCCGCATAACCCAGCATGAATGGACATACAGTAGTTATGGGACTACATCGTGAGTTTGCACTCAATATCCTGCAGAGACGAAGCTTTGAAAATCGTCGACGGTTGTGGAGGCATCATTCCTCAATATTATGTAAATCTAAGGGACTTAAATACGTTTGTTATTAGTTCCTACGCTTACAAACTAATTAAGATAACTTATGCTAAGGACAACACGGACACCTATGCCTGAGGGAGGAGTCGAACCTCCGACGGCGAACTCACCAAGATATCTAATTACCATCGTTCAGTTCTCTGTTCGACTTCTGTTTCAATATTCTCCTGAACATTGACCCAATCTCTTCTGGACATGCAAAACGGATTCTGGTTAAAAATTGGAACATTAGAATTACAGGCTACAAGGAAGAAATTAAGTTGAAGGTTTCGAGTCCCATTGACAACAATGAGAACAATCTGGAATCGATTTTTGCTAAGACACAGAAGGTAACCAACCCAACTCTTTGAAGGAACCATCCCATTATTTTCCTGGAGTGATTTGATTTGCTGCTAATGATCTCCAGTCAAATTGATGTAACAACAATACCTGTTATATGCATACCGCCATTAGCTTGGGCTGTGCTCTGTTGATATCTTGGCTTCGTGAGGTCTGTAAATACCTCATATCGTGCCATCAATTAACAGAATTGGGGTTTCATTTGATCAAGACGCATTTTTGTTCCAGTTGTCTGGCGTTAAGTCACCATGGTCATAAGTGGAGAGGAACTAGTGCATTCGACGTCCCACTGTTAGGAAAGGTACCTTGTTACAGACCATTAACGCCAAAGTGCGCTGCACTGACCAAACGCAAATATTTGTCGTTCGTCGATAGTTGATTTATGCAGGTGTTTGACGCAGCGTTATGTGCTTGTTAGCACTGACAAATCTGCGTATACGATGCCCGGTTTGTGACTTGTCTTTGGTGAGAGGTAATAATTTCAATTTAGTAATCTCGGTATACTTTTGATAATGTGGATCTCGGAACGTCCCAGCATGTCCAACTTCACCTACGACTCGGCGTTCAAGGTTAGTAGATTCCTCTCGTGAGAAAGTTTTTCGCACGAGAGACGGCAGAACGAATTACTGCTTCGTCAGCTCACATCTTTTTAAACCTTATGTGTATCTCGGCGTTCCGCAGAGTCGTTACTTATTTCCTGTCATTCTTAAGTGAAGTCCCATTTTTATTTGGACAGACACTGTACATTTATTCTTCCCGCCATCCCATTAAGTCTATAATGTGACCACAGGATCAGCTTGTAAATCAAGATATTGCTTAACTAGCTGCACAAAGAGGGTTTCTTACTCACTGCTCGGACGTATCACTGTACGACCTACGCGAACAAAAGAATATAACTACGCTCTTATAATACGAGTTTCGTGTAAATGAACACTGCTCGTCCTGTGTTAGCGGCTATCTAGTAGCTCCTAAAGAGGCCCTTTATTTTTTACCACGGCGGGGGGAAAAATGGGGCACCTCTGACGCGAAAACCCGTGTTAAAAAGAGCAGCCGGTGCTCAACAAGAGATCAGTGTGCGGCGTGGGCGGCAGGTAGCGGCGGCGGTGCCCGCGCGGACGCGCTAAATCTACCGCGCGCGCGTAATCGCATTTCTAATAGCGTATTATTTTAATGTCAGAATATTAGCGCGGGGTCGGCGAGCGTAAACGAACGCGGGGCGTGGCGCGCGCGGCCCTTTGTGGCCGCATAATGAAGAGCGGCCATTGTGGCCGCCGCTTTGTCCCGGGATTTGGCGCGGCGCGGCGCTCTTTTGTTGGCCGGCTTACATTTAATTGACAGCCCAGACGAGGCCGCCGCACCTGCTGTTGGGAGCAGGCCGTACGAGCCAGCCGACCTGTAGCGCGGGGCGGCCGCTGTGCCAGGCGCGCGGCTGCAAGAACACGCTACCAGCAACTTTATTACTAGGCGCGTCCAGAAAGTAAGTTCCGTTTGGTTATATAAAACGAACGGGTACAGATACAGAAAAAAATATTTATTGAAGTAGGTTTCAGAAATTACTGCAACCAGTCGCCTTTTGTTTCTTCTTAATGAAGATTTATTTAAACCATTACCGGTTTCAAGCTGCCTAGCAGCTCATCGTCAGATGGTATACATTTATTGCAAATTACATTTGTATAGTTATGCGCTTCACATTTAATTTGTCCATATTTGGTCCGCTTATGGATAGGATTTCACTACACTTCCTTTCCATCAACACACCACAGCAACTCCCACGACTTTTAAGTGGCAAAATTAACAAACACTTCACACACATTACGACTTTACAGCCACTACCACAACTTTCAGCTTCTAAACCAACATTGTTAAAATTTTAGTTTTTTTGTTTCTTTTTTTTATATTTGATGTTTAACGTGGCTTTCCAACTGCTAGGTTATGTAACGACGACCTACATCTAATTTACACTAGCTTAACTCTTTTAGTCACACATTTACAGTAGGAACATAATTACCAATGTCTGTTCACACTTGTACAATAGGAACATAATTATCAATGTCTGTTCATTGAAGCAACTGTTTCAACTGAAATATCACAAACAATAGAGGAAACATAATATAAGGTATTCAGTGATTGTGAACGTTATTTATTAGACAAATCATCATTAAAAACGTACAAAACTAACAAAAACAAATTATTTTTTATGAAAATCTGCAAAATATGTTTTACCTTTGCGTAAGCAAAGCGGCACTTTACATGTACTACACTGCCATACAGTACGTACGGGAGATATTTTAGTGCTACAATTGTAGCATCTTATTGATGTGCTTCTTTCAGGTTGATGGTGACTGGATTCTAGACGAATTTCCT
Source organism: Locusta migratoria (assembly GCA_026315105.1). Taxonomy (NCBI): domain Eukaryota; kingdom Metazoa; phylum Arthropoda; class Insecta; order Orthoptera; family Acrididae; genus Locusta; species Locusta migratoria. The sequence goes on along the minus strand of CM048750.1, from coordinate 47,292,552 downwards.
GCGGAACTGTAGGTATGTGGCGTTTTATAAATGCGGGTCCTGGAGATGAGGCCGTGGAATTACGGCTGCTGTTCACTGAATTCGGCCTGTGTTTGTCTCTGACATATGCTGGTGCCAGTAGTCCCCGATATACTTTTCTCCGGAAGTCTTTCAGAATCAGCTTGTCGAGGTCTGGGCGTGAAGAGGACTGCAGTTCTTTATAATTAAAAAAAGCATTGACAACGCAACAATCGAGATAGTGAAAGAAAATCCTATGCCACCACTTATGGGATTTTCTGTCAATAGCATAGCTTCCTTTGAGCTGATTAAATTTGTCGACAAAGTTCATGTTTGCATAGTAGGCAATGACGGCCTGAGGACAAGACACTTCAGTACTACTGCCATCACGATATCTGCGTTTTACGTTTCCCACATTCGTCGGATCATGGTAGTTTCACAGAATCAATACTGATCTCTTGTCTTTCTATTTCAGTAAACTTACGTTTGTGTCATAAACCCGGTAATCATACTGACCTCTTTGTAAATGCTTGTCATCTTTTAGCGTTTGCAAGAACTTTATATTTGCGTTCAGGGTTCCACAATCGAAAATCTGGCACTCAAGTAATTTCACCTGCAAAGGGTAACTATTTAAATAATTGTCAAAATAAACCTTGTGACTTTTATTTTTCAAGAATTCGCAAAACGTCCTGACAAAGTTTCCACCTAAGTCACCAAATTCAAGGCAATAAAAACATCAAGCTCTTCTGTTGTGATAGGTGTATATGGCTTTCCGGTTTGAGTAGCGTAAAGGTTAGTTTGGAAACATAAAATGCCTTGTAAATGCTCAGTCCAAATAAGGCGAAATAGTAAATGGGGGGTCACATTCTCCATGATTAGAATTTGATCTGACACACCCACTCTTTCAGAAAACGCACCAGGCACATCCATTCTATAATCTTTCGTCCATTTTGGAGCAATCATAACCGGCATGTTTGCACGTACATTATTAGACTCTGTAGAATCAGGCGTCCGTTGTAACCGGCTAGACAAAGGGAGGTCATCATCAGAATCATAACTGTAGTCAGGACCACACTGAACTCCACTCAAATAACCTAGCACCATCGGATTTGGCTGATTTGGTGCCTCTTCTTCGTCATCGTCAGAGCTACAAATGCTCTCATTACCTGAAGGGATGTCTTCAAACAAGTATTGTCCAATGTCGTTCTCTCCTAAGCGGAGCGTGCGGCGCGACGTACTGTAAGGAATGTGGGGAAAAAAAAAACCTATTGACGTTACATGCATAAGCTAATCCGCCACCGTCAAGGTGGTTTGTAAGCAAACCACCACATTCCATTTCTAACTACTCAGTGAAAACACAAAAGTAAAAAGTAACAACAGTACCTGCGTGCCAACACAAATAAAATAGGTCTATGAGAATATGTTCAATAAAATACATTACAGGAAACATGTTACGTATCCATTCTATTGACGTTTTTTCATAAACTCGAAACAAGGTACGTTAGCGCTATATTCAGTGCAACTGGTATGCTCTGACATTCATGGAATGTACACGGAATCTGTCATTTGTTTTGAAGCGCAGTGCAAATGGACATACTAATTCAACCGTTTATCCCTAGATGCCGTGGGATAGAAGTACCATCGAAAAGAGGCGGTTAGTAACACTAACCACCAAGACTGAAAGAGTTAAACTACTTTTTTACACTGCTTCCGACAGTGGCGGCGCTAGGCGTCGGCGATGTCGGCCACCGCCGACGGCCTCGCGCCTGTGGGGGCCATGCAAAACATTGTGTAAATTTTAGTTTATATATATATACATATATATATATATATATATATATATATATATATATATATATATATATATATATTTGATGTTTAACGGCGCTTTCCAACTGCTAGGTTATGTAACGACGACCTACATCTAATTTACACTAGCTTAACCGAAGGACGAACACAACATCCGTACCCAAGGGTGGGGTTCGACCCCCGACGAGAGCGATTTCGCTCACCGTGGTATGACGCCTTACAGCGCTCAGCCATTCCCGGCCGGCAGCTATTTAGTTGTCCGTATTAATTTCCGTATGAGTGCGGCAGTGATGCAATTTTTAGTTACATACTTTCAAAACAATTTCTTCAGTACAGTTTCAAGAACGATTTAGAACAAGTATATCCAAATATTTATAAAACAATCAGAATCATGCTCAGTTCCAGTCAGGACAGGTTCGGCCGAGAGAAGCTTCACAATGTTAAAATTGATTAAGACTAACTTGAAAAGCACAGTGAGCGAAGAAAGACTATCTGCGTTGTCAGTACTATCAACTGAATCCGAAATTGCGGCAAGTATTACAATGTGATCTTAAAAAAATTCAGTGAGATGAAAAGTTGAAAAGTATCTCTAATTTGTGTTTGTTTATTGTAATTTTTGCCGTTGCAATAATACTCGTATACTATACTAACAGAATTTTAGTATGACGATTATTGACGTATAATTGTTCATTTATCATTTTCTTCATTAATGAAAAAATGAAAGTGGCCTCGCAAAGACGAGTTCGCCGACGCCCAGTTTTAGTCTAGCGCCGCCACTGGCTTCCGAAATTTTGTAGGCAATTGTCATAGCGTGGCACAAGGTTTTGTGTGCGTTTTTCATAGAATGTTGCCGCCTGTGTATTCAACCATGTGGTAACATGTTCTTTCAGCTCGTCATCATCGTTGAAGTGTTGTCCACCAAGGACAGATTTTAGGTGTAAGAAGAGGACTACCGTCATAAGATTTTTTTCACGATAATGCCTGACCTCACACACCGAATGTGACCAAACAATTCTTACGGAAATTTCAATGGGACCAGTTTGATCATCCTCCATACAGCTCGGACCTCTCTCCTAGCGACTTTCATCTCTTCTTACACCTAAAATCTGTCCTTGGTGGGCAATACTTCGACGATGATAAAGAGCTGTTACAACATGTTTGAATACACAGGCGGCAGCCTTCTGTGAAGGATGCATGCAAAAACTTGTGGCACGCTATGAAAAGTGTCTACAAAATTTGGATAATTATGTGGAAAAGTAGTTTAAGAGTTGTAGTATATTGTGCAATAAAAATTTATCCTGCATCTGTGTACAATTTCATTTTATTACCAAACGGAACTTACTTTCTGGACGCGCCACGTATTTTGTCAAGTAGGCTCAACCACAGAGATGGTGTAAAAAACACTAAAGTATGACGCGTTTCAAGGGTCAAGCCCTCATCACCAGATAAACCATACAAGAATCATAAAACCACAGAAAATAAAAATCTAAAATTTAATAAAAGAAAACGTAGTTACTTCCCTTGTAACCAGAAAGCTCCTCAGAATACTTTGCTTCGTCAAGATTCAAAACAAACCCCAGAACTGGCGGCGCATAACACTAGTGAAATGCACGGAGTCAACAACACGAGTGGGGCGCACGTATGCACATGAAAACAAAGACCTCTAAATACCAAAGATCATCCACAAGCTAGTGGGTACATTCAGGTGTCGGGAATTCGTTTGCACAGTAAGACAGATGTTGAAATTTAAAATAAACGACTTGTTATAATAGGTTCACAAAGTTTTAAAAAACGCTGTATGTATTGCCTTGAACTTGTTCATTGAATGAAACGTCGCTTTTAGCGTTATGTATTGTAATCTCCAGCTGTTGTAGCAGATCTAACTTTCTTCCCTTATCCTGTTTATGCAAAATCTTAAGGTCATCTTCAATCCGCTGTAATAGGTGGCCATTTTCGCGGATATGCGTAGGTACAGCGGACGTGTGAAAATTATTAAGTCGTAAGTCGTCCATATGTCCCTTGTACCTATCTTTAAACGAGCTACCGGTCAGACCAATGTAGTTGGCATTGCAACTACTACACTGTATCTTATAAACCCTGCTTTGTCATATCTATCAGTCTCTTGGTTTGAGGTATTTCGTAATTTATGATGTAACGTATTATTAGTTTTAAAAGCAGCTTCTACTTTAAAAGGTTTCAGTATGTTTGCCACTTTCTGAGATAGATTACCAAAATACGGAACCATTACCCTCTTGATATTATCCGTGCAATTTGTATTTGATTTCGCACTTTGTTTCTTTCGTATTAAGTTATTCTCTACGTTTTCTTGGTAACCATTCGCCTTAGCAAGCTGTCTTATAATGTTAAATTCAGTGGTGCTGTCTTTTTCGTTCATTGGCACTTTGAAGGCTTTTTTCGACTAAACAGCGTAGGGCAGAAAGTTTTTGGCCATTAGGGTGACAAGAGCTGTCATGTATTAGAGTGTTGGTTGTTGTAGGTTTCCTATATACTATAAATAAGTGTCTGCCATCCTGCTTCGTAATGTTAAGGTCAAGGAACTGAAGTGTGTCATCCTTCTCTTGGTCAACGGTAAATTTCGAACAACTTTGCTTGCCGCTTTCGCTTGACTTACAGCACGCAGCGACTACTAACGGAACGAAAAATTGCGCTACTGCTGTAAAGTTATTGTCTTTTCTGTTCCTTTGACTAGGGATAATGAAATCAGATAGTATCTGTAATGTTGGTAAAGGAGTGCCCTTTAATATAAACATCGATTTGATAAAGCCTTTAAAGCTGTTCTATCCTATAAAAAGTCTTCATTTACTGTAGCAACTTACGTGCCTTACAATGTCTCCGACAGCAATATTAGTCCTTACAGTTAACTATAATATTACTCTTACTAATCCTTGGTCATTCCACATGCTCCTGTTGTTGGGTACCTTCTGTTACTTACGTTATGCCACAAATTCCTTTATCTCCAATACAGAACCTCCTCTGTTTCTGATCTGCCGATCGAAACTTCGTAACTGTTCTGTAGCATTACATTACAAAATCTATCATCTTCTTGTTAGAACTGTTTGTCTTCTTTTCAATGTTGTACAACGCTGAACCCCAAATAAACGTCTTTAGTAGGAAAAATGTAACTTTTAAATAAATCTAAAATGTGGAAATTTTTCTCGTCTTCAGAAATTCTGTTATTCCTTCAGCCAATTTAGATTTTACTTACCGTCTCCTTTGGGCATCGTAAGCATTTCTCCCCAGCATAAAAACTCATTCATGTCTTTTATTGTGTCGTTTCCAAATCTGAATCACTCAGATTGTGTTTCTTCTCCACGCGGTTCTTAATTCTACCGCCCACGTCCTAAAATATTAAGCTAAAATAAGTATCATTATCATCTTTTGGTCCTTCACTTTACTATCCGTTACTACTAAGCAGAGCAGAACTCCAAAATTTTAAATTACGTTAACGTCTTCTTTCAATGATCTTATTGAAATGATATTCAGACATTGTATTTGTTTCTAGATACACTCAAATCATGGCGTGTTAGTATTGAGATAAATCACGCACCAGTTGTCTCTAACATAAATTGTTATTTTTCGTGACGACATTATCCCACTTCTCAAAACAAGAAAACAAAGTAGAGCGCAGTAGGCGGGGAGTCATGTACCAAATACTGAAATCACAAAACTGTAACACTAACATACCTAAAATTTATTTGCCGCTATGAACCGTCATTTATAAAATACGTGCAACACATATGCATTGTTAAAGTAAAGTAATTGATCGGAAGAACATACTGCTGTGATGACTCACTGTTGTGAACCAACGGACAACAGCGCTGACATATCATAGATTCTCTATAAGCATCGAAACTGTCTACGTTAATCCAAGATAATATTTTCCTGGCATCTGAAAATTTATTCATCTAGTCATGCAATAAATTTAAAGCTACTATAAAAGCAATAAATCCAATAGTTAATCAACGATACGTAATAAAATCTGACATCATTTAAAACTACAGAAAATGTCATTGCTTCTGAAGGAGGAGACTGTTGCGTGCAGTAATGGCCTTCTACAGTTCTGCCGTCTCACTGAGCACGTTGTTGGAATCCTCCCTTAAAGCAGAACAGATGTCCGTTTTTGCCAGATTGGATAACAACCATCCTTCGTCATCAAAGTGAATATCCTCCATGCTATCACAGATGTTACCTAACCAGTGGTTCATTATCCAGGTCTAGTTACTGCTGGTAAGCGTCAAAACAGACCAGACACGATTGATTTAGAAGAAATTATAAATCAGAGTCTACAAGGTTTGCAATGAAGAACCCATGTAGTTAATGTCTAGTACTATTAGTGATTGTCGTCGTCAAACAGACAGACATGGAGTTAAACGACAAAATTTCAGATTTCAAAACCTTTTGATTACATGATCCGGTAGTGAAGAAATAAAGCCACAATGTCATTACAAGATTCGCTCCATGTACCTGTGAAGAATCCACTCATTTCATGGTTTTTCAGATTGTATTGTACAAACCTACTCAATGATTATAGATTTAAAATACTTAATTTACGAAATATTTTTATATGACGTCTGATGAAATAATTTTTTTATGACCACATCGTTTCATTTATCAGTGAGAAAGAAATTGGCATTCATTGAATGGCATTTGATAGGGACCCTTCCCGACACAAATTTTCCACTTGCGCCATTATCTCCACTTATTGCCGTATGACAGTGTCGTAAATCACATTCTCATTGTTGCCTACGGAGAAGTGTACGTGGCACCGAGGACGACAAGCTTTTGCATCTTTACAGAGGTACGTTCCACGGAATAACATTTTCAACTACTGCGTCGCAGTGACAGACAGTGACGTAGTTTCAGACAAGTGAATCCATAATTTCATTGTGTAGTTAGATCCTGAGATTGCCTGGCAATGCTTGACGTCGTGTGTGTGTGTGAACGCGTGAGTGGGTGTCATCTCCAGCTACCTGCTGAACGCCGCCCCCTCTTACTCCCTCAGCCACCCTGCCTGTCGCACCCGCCCACGCACGGAAGTCGTCTGCTCGTCGCTGCGGGCCACACGCACGGCTTAACTGGCGCTCCCGATGGTCGACTCCAATTGGTCGACGAGATCTGATGATGGGGCGCTCCATCAAAATAAAACAGCAGGCCCGTAATCCGATTATCAGTGGTACGGCCATTATCACGGAATTACGCCCAGCATTACAAAAATTGCGATGGCCGGTAACAGCGGGAAACGAGAAATAAAAGGATAGTAGTGACTGGGCTACACAGCCCCAAAATTGAGAGATTATGAAAGTGCAAATGAAAGGGAAAAACGACGCTTGCGAAGTTTATAAGCGAAGTACTCCAATACGTTCCTCGGGTGATAATTCCTGTATAACACAACAGTATAACGCTTAATTGGAAGACTGATACATCCCAAAACAAATTTTATGTACGTATTTGATTAAGGTCTATCGCTGGCATATAAGTTCGGTTCAGAAAAGTGCAGGTCAAATTGTATCAGGGAAATCTCTTAAGAAATAGCTAATTCCTCAAACTGGCGATCTATCGAGAATGGGGTTCCACAGGGTTCAGTCTTGGGTCCTTTCCTGTTCTTTATGTATATTAATGATTTGCCACTTGACATTCACGATGAAGCAAAGATAGTTTTTTTCTGCAGATGATGCAAGTACAGTAAACATAGACAACAGACAAGAATTAACTGACGAAATTGTAAATAACTTATTTCAGTAAACTGGTTACTGGTTCATCGCAAATCGACTCTTACTAAAATTTTATAAAACAGTTTCTTACAGTAGTTGTCATGACACCATTAATAAATATAGTCTGTTAGCTGAAGTCTTTAGGTAAGGTGGAATACTGAACTGGAAGTAACTCATTAACGATCCACAGTAAAGTTTTGTTCAGCAAATTACGCTATTGATCTTATTGGAAATTATTGTGACATCTTATTAAAATAGCTTAATATGCCTCTTTTCATTCGCTGCTTTCATATGGCCTCATAGTATTGTGTAGTTCATCATTGAGTAACAAAGTATGCGTTAAAAGAAAGGCGTGTTATTAGAATAATTTCTGAAGCCCACCAAAGATTTTCTTGCAGATATTTCTTACGGATTATGCTGAACTTAGACTTGTTTATTCAGATAGAAAACGAGCAAAATGGGGAATCAATTTCGTTAATACAATAAAAATGCATCTCTTGCATGGATTAATGCGGACGGTTCCCAGCCTAAAGTATACATGATTTAACGCTACTGGGGCGGAAGGATTCATAAACAGCACTCATTCTCTCTCACACACACGCAATGCCACAGCGAAACTCATCAAAATCAATTTGCTGAGACGAGGCGGAAGCAGGCGCAGCTATTCAAAAAATGTTCAAATGTTTGTATAGTCTATGGGACTTAACTACGGGGTCATCAGTCCCTATACTTACAAACTACTTATCAACTAAGACTAAGGACGGCACAAATATCAATGCCTGAGGGGGATTCGAACCTCCGACCGTAGTGGCCGTGCAGACCGTGACTGCAGCGCCTCAGTCTCCTCGGCCACCGCGGCCGGCTGCGCAGCTATCGTAGACGAAATTCAACAAGTCGGAGATAGCACAAAACACAATATACAACAACACTTTGAAGCTGGCTCTGTCCTTTCGTCCCTGTTTTGAGATGGAGCGTGTGTACAGCCAGGTTAATTACATCTGAATTCGACCGCGAGCAAACTCGCTAACAGCCACACACGGCTAAGATGAACGCACTCCATTGAAGGTGAAGTGTTCGAAAACCGGATTCATTATAGAAAATCACGGTGGAATCGTAAGTTGCAATCTGTTAGAAATAGATCTAGGTACTGGTTATATGAGAAGTGCCGTGAATTCAGGCGACTAGCTCCAAACCCCGGAAGTCGGAACTCGGATCCACGTGGTTCCGAAAACCGATAAAACTGAATAAATTCAGTTTACGAAAAATAAAGAAAATTAACTACAACATGCGACCCATAGATATGCTTAGAATTATATAAGGAAGCCAATGAAACACAGTTACACACGATAGGGGGCGATTACAGAGACGGATGAAGTCCACTCTCAAAAAAGGGGTAAAAGTGAAATAAGTACAAAGTCTGGAAAATAAAATAAGAATTACGGCAAGCAACGCATAGAAATGTTTAGAACTGCATAAGAAAGTTATTGAAGGAAGTTGTACAAGGCTCAGAGAGAATTACTGACAAAGACAGAGTTCGTACTACCAGTCAGAGAAGAAACAGCTAACTTAAAATAGGCGGGGAGAGAAGATCGCGAAATATTAGTGGAAATCAGAAGGATATCCGTATAGTTACTTGCCTGATGGGCATGGAACAAACAAGATCGGAAGCTGAAGGCTTTTTTCTATGAACCAAGCACGAGGAACACAAAATGCAAGAAACAGCGTTGGTGGGGACGAGAGCGAGTACACTCGCACTGGAGAAGGCTCGCCAACCACACTGTAACCAGAGGGTGTAGAAACCTCTTTGGTAACCTCAGCAGCTATCGATTCTGAACCAGAAAGAACGATGTAAAGCGAGCTAACAGTCCCCACATTCAAACAGCCATAGATTCTCGCACATCCACAAGTAAACCAACTGCACATGCTCATAGGGACAGGGGCGTAGTGGAGAAGCGGTACTTATGCAACATTAATTAATATAGTAATAAATTATTAACATAACAAAATAAGAAAAACCTAGCAATGTTAAATAATACTTTAACACACGAAATAAAAATGCTATTCCTCTAGTCTTGAAAAGAGTGGCGTTCAAGTTTTAACAAAATAATAATCTAGCGACATTAAATAAATTATAACTTTACAGAAATATACAAAAAATATATGGAAGACGACAGACGGTCGTCTTTCAACGTGTCCTTCAATATGAACTTTCTATGTTTAGCTTTTCAAGGTGCGATTTTTTCTTAATAGGAGTATAGCATAGTCCGGTGGATCTTAAGTGTCAATATTTAAGACTAGTACATCTTCGTTACGGTGAACAGCGTGCCAACAGAAATAACTAAACGTCGACAGCAGCGATCTGAAAGTAACGTACATGTCTTGTCCTTCAGACGGAGTAACTGCCACCGCACATGCTCGGAAGTGCGATCGTAGCACTGCCGCGAATAAAAACAGAATCGGAACATACTTTGTGGACGACCCTAGTATAACGAATGTCATCAGATTGTAGCCTGAAATATCCTTTACACCACGAAACAAATCATCCAAATCGTCACTCATGTTCACACATTTGCGGCGCTGTCGAATCTACAAATGGAGAACAGTTTACAAGCTTCCTGGGGTATTATTTGCGGACGGAGAAGTTAATACTGCTTCCTCCCACAAGTCCCAAGAAACCTCCAAATCCTTGCGGATGCTGTTGCGTAGCAGTGTGCGTTTGTACCGCCCTACAGTACGCACGAGGTGCTGTAGTTGCTGTCCAAGACTTTATGCACAGCATACAGTTCTGACTAACGTGTTGTCTTCTATAGTTGTGTCCCCAGCGCAGAAGACATCACACAGGTCGTTGGTTCTTCTACAGCATACAAGTGAGGCTAAAGTTCTTTATGATGGAAGCATAATAAACCACTCGCGAGATTTATAATTGTCAGGGATGCCATTTATTAAATAAATAATAAAAATAATGAGCAACTATTGTTCATATGATACGGCCTATGCTGCCCATAGCTCATGTTGAGACCTCGACTGCTATCACTATTACAGAAATCTTAACTCATGACCGGCGCGGTCCGGCGCCTATAGTGGTCAGCTCGAGACTGAAACTGCTGCGCGTTGCGAGAGGGCACCTGACGCTCTATTTCCCGCCAAAACAGGGCCGTCGCGCGCCTTCTGCAAAATCGCTCTTCTCTTGTTACAATAAGAGAAAGCACATTAAACTTTTAAAACTGTCAAAATCTAGGCTGTCCTTGAGAGATATTTATTATAAATTCTCAGCTCTGAATAATTAATATTTAGTTTATAATAAACAAAAGTAATTTCAAAAGAAATCGCGTGACGTGAAATGCAGCAGCCAATGCGAGGAGAGCACCAGTAACATAGGCTGGCTTTCCCACGGGAACCAGCACCTACTGTGCCATATGCTACTGTTCCCCACCCCACATTTCAACATATGCTGCACTGCTGTCGTTCTTCCGCGTTTAAGACACGTACAATGTTTGCAAAGAAACGGCCAGCGGCCAGAAATATGAAGCGGCCACAGGCCAGGAATATCACACATCCCCTTCCTTCGGAGATTTCCAAACTTGGAATGTTCTCAAAGACAACAGACAAGTTGGAAATAAGAACCCTCTAAATTTTGAAAAATAGTAACCATTATCTCTCAAGAACTTACATAAATCTTGAAACCATTACTTTTGAATCTCCCCATCTAAATAAAAAATGATTACACAAAAAGATATAGAAATATCAACCTTTATAACCCTGCCTAAATTGAACTTGGGCAGCTATGAATTAACTAACTTTACAAAATATATGAAACTACATATAAATGCTGATGTACACTCTAAATATCCTTCTGTAAAAACACACACAAAATCTCAAAGTTACAAGTTACTTAACACATTCTATGAAAATGTACAGAAAACAGACGATTAAACAATAGATAAGTAACACTGTTACTTTGAAAAATACCAGGAAATACAGCAGGCATAAAGCCTCTTAATAGTTGTGATTAAAAATCGGCGCATTGCCCTCCATGATTACAAAATTTATTGGCACCTTGCCATTTGAATATGACATTTAGACTTTCGGCTCATGGCCGCTTATAACACCAACTAAATTCTCGGCGCATTGCCGTCCATCAATTCCACCACAACACATATTACACTGCCTTACATAAAATTACTAACTTTCGGCGCATTGCCGTCCATCAAAACCACCACAACTCCGATTGTTGACATAACGAACAAATGAAGCTATTTTTTGGCACGAGGCCATTTATCACTTATATTGGCACAATGCCGTACACCAAGCCTCTCAACACCTTCTCTTTTTATTAATTGAATTGCCTACTCACTTTCGGCTTTGCAGTTCTGACACACTCATTGAGTGCAAATTCAACACTAGGCACTCATGATTTTATACTTTTAATAACATGCTTCCTACTTTGCACTGCTGGTTTCACACGCTTGTACATACAAAGGATATACATAAAGTGATACATAAAATTTATGGATAAAATACGTGTATAAAATCAAATCAATGCAGACATTTTGCATATTGAATTAAGAATATTACCCATATCGTTCAGTGTTTGGTAATTACCGATCAATTTGAAGTTTCTTTCTCAAGTCATTGACTTTTCCCATATATCTTCAGTTACCTATTCTGTCATACCATTTTCTTGACACACTTTAAGATACATTAAGTCATGTATGTTTGTTTCCTAATTGGGTCACTGACCCTTCATTCATTGACAATCCTCTATGTTGTCATCAGATGTTACCTCTATTCCCAGATTACAATTGGCAACACATGCCATGTGTAATATTTAATACCGTACCGTTGGCGAATAGATGCCACCATTAAATTCACTGTAATAGGCTACCTATAGCTTGTGATAAGGCTTAATATTTAATGCAAAATGCAGATCACAGAAATCAACAGAAACCATTTACTGCATAAAGGCAAAATATAATTCCGACTGACGGATGGTTGCTTTTAGTGACAGCTGACCGTGAAATTCCATTATATATATATATATATATATATATATATATATATATATATATATATATATATATATATATATATATATATATATATATATATTCCATAGTACATGTTGTTTATCGCTCTTATGTGATATGATTTCCTGAGGTTTATGTAGAGGCGAAACAGGTCAAAATATCATATAATTATTCATATACATATTCATAGATGTGTATGTGTAAGAGCATAGGACAAATGTATTAAAAATGGTGCCATTTCTGCTACTGTCTATTCCTAACTTAAAAAATGTAGAGTGCGGTACGCACTGCGTCCCCTACCTATTTTTAATATTCCACAAATGACGACTTCACTGCCGCCTTAAACACCATATATATACTTATAATGAGTCGATTTCCAGGCCGGATCCACCAGTCACCTGTACTTGACCCTTTCTTACCACTTCACTACATCCTCAATAATGAGCCTATTTCCAGGCCGAATTTATCAGTCACCTGTACTTGACCCTACTTACCACCTTACTACCTTTTTAATTATGAGCCTATTTCCGGGCCGAATTTATCAGTCACCTGTACTTGACCCTTCTTACTACCTTTTCAACACTTGCTTAAAAATAACACATAGCAGACCATACACCTTGTTTCTCATAAAATTCATAATAAAACCATGTTTTACATTGCCTACGTCCAACAGCCATTTTCACTAAGTTCACTCACCTGTTGTTGCGCCGTCCTCTTCTCAGCGTCACATATTACATTATAATCATCAGCTTAAACAATCTTTGAATAAATTAAATAAAAATCCTCCAATAATGCAGTCAGCTATTTTCAATGTTATGTTTCGTTCTGAGAATATCTGTGTCTGCCACCTAACTTTGCAAAGGTAACTCGTGCTATGCAGATGATTACTGCTGAGTTACAATATTTACCGTGCTCCATATTTGTTACATACTCAGATTAAGCCAAATTCAGTACGTAATAAATCTGTAAATCTCTTATTTCTGCTAACTCATGTCAAATCCTGTTTTATTTACTCGTCTAAATTAGTGTTTTCGTGCTATCTGGTATTTTGATAGTGAAGAAAGTAAAGACGATAGGAAAGAGTTCAGACTGAATAGTAAGAGGAAGAACTAACAGCGTGAAAGGAAAGGAAATAAGCTGCTAGTTAACTAGGATACCTGGTAGGCGTCGGTTACCTGGCAAAGTAAAGAGCGCTATTGCCCCCTGAGGTACATGTACCAATTTGTGTATGAAGGCAGATATTGATATTTTCAGACCAAAAGGCAACACTCTGAACTGACAACACCTTATTCCATATGTAAAAGCAGTGTATTTGCAACAATTTTCTTTTAGCTGTATTTGCCAGAAGCTAGCAGTCTAGTCCATGCTTGTTAATATCTTGACTCCATGAAACTTCTGAACAAGTTCCTCTATTATTTTAGGCCTGACTTTAAATTTATACTTGTAGTCTTTCAAGCGGCCTTCAGTGTGTATATTATTTTGTGCGCTTTCAGACCAATACTGATTGAGAAATGCAGTGACAAACTCCTCATATGTTTTACAAATGTTTATAGCTGCTGTTCCCCACGAAATTCCATCACCTACAAATCTACACACAACGATTTTCATCTTTTGTTGTTTTGTCATGTTATTAGGAATAACACCATCGAACTGCCTGATGAAAGCAACATGATGTACACTACCTGTCTTTGAAAAATTGTGAAATTTGTATGAATAAGGATTATTTGCAACATCAACGGTGTTACTTATACCTTTCTTACGTTCTTGTTCCACCCACGCTTCAAGTTTTCTCCTAAGTTCATTTTCAATGGTGCTAATATTTTCTACTAAATCACCTGAATCGGGCAGCTCATTCAGTTTCTGCTCGATCTCTGTTAATTTACTGTGAGATGCATTTGCATTACTTGTACATGATGTGCCTACCTGTGACACTTTACTGTCAATTAATGCTACATTTCTGTTCATTTTTTCGATGTCTGATTGGTGTGACAGATATTCATCTTTACATGTTTTATTAACGTTAGCCTGTTCCTTTCTCAGACACTACCTTATTTGTAACAGTATACAGTGTGTCACTATTAACCTGTAATCTTTCGTTAATTTTGCTTACTTCAGAGTCCACCCTGTGCACAACGTCATTTTTACAATTTTTCAAATCTAATTGTTTAAAACACTTGTCTGTTTTTTCTTCATTAACAATTACCCTGTTTTCTAAGCCCTGGAATTTATTATTTACACTAGCCATTGGTGTACGTATTTCCTCTATCGCACGGTCTAATCTTTCATTGTTTTGGTCAAGTTTTGCTACTAATTTATTTATGATTTGCTTTTGTTCTTCATTGTTTTGATCAAACTTTGCATTAATTTCGTTTGTCAACTTATTTATGCTTTGCTTTTGTTCTTCATTGTTTTGATCAAACTTTGCATTAATTTCGTATGTCAACTTATTTATGCTTTGCTTTAGTTCTGTTTTTATTTCATTCGCCCACTTCTTCATGTTCTGATTTTGTTCTTCTATGCGTTGATCAAACTTAGCAAGTATATTTTGATTTAATTTAGCTATCATGACGCTAAGCATTGAAATACTATCATTGTCAATACCAGCTTCCTTCTCCCCACTACTTTCTACTGGAAACATACCAGCTGAAGCTGTGCTATGGCTTCTGTCATTTGATACCTCCATCTGCTCCTCTGTTATGCAGGCGCCAGACACATTTTCTCTGACAGCTGCATCCAGATTTACCACGTCAGTATGCTTAGGAACGGCAGATTGACAAACTTGTGTATCTCTCTACGCGTCACGTACAACATTTCCAACAGCACTTTGTTCTACATTATGTGTGCTATTGATATGATTAACATCCATATCCTGGACAATATTAAATTGCAATTCACACATATTCGTTACAAAATATGGACTGATATTGTCACCCTGCATCTGGGATTGTTGACCTGAATGATCATTGCCTCTATTTTGAACACATTCTCTGTCCCTACTTCTGAGATAATACCTAGTCTCTCCCTTTTTCCATCTCTAATTTACTTTTTACGCTAGACTTTTAGTAGCAATTTTTAACAGATATATACAATTAATTATAATTTACAGGAGTTGGCACTTACTCCCGTTTTTCCTCGCGTCGCGATGTGCAGTTGTTGCGACGTGAAGACTGTTGGTTGTAGCTCCGCTAATAGATGGAGTCGTCGTCTGCCGCTGATGGTGATGGTTACGGGTGTTCCTATCAGGCGCCGCACCCCTCTTCTGTCTGCTATGGCGCTGAGCGTGGCTGTTCCGTCGACGTGCCCGGTGAAGTGTTGCGACGCCGCCGTTCTGTAGCTCGTCGATTCTTGAAGTTACGTAATCCAATGGACCGCGAACTCAACACTTTCACTTGCTTTAATATATTCATGGAATCACTTTTTCACTCGCGTACTTCAAATGGCTAACGGTCACTTTAATTGTAAAATTCTTGATGTTTCACAGTTCGCGAATCACTTCCACTGTTTATCGCCTCACTGTATCTGTCTATTTCGTTCCGAAATGTTTATCCCCACCAGGGATGCCATGAACAAGCTTCCTGGGGTTTTATTTGCGGACGGAGAAGTTAATACTGCTTCCTCCCACAAGTCCCAAGAAACCTCCAAATCCTTGCGGATGCTGCTGCGTAGCAGTGTGCGTTTGTACCGCCCTACAGTACGCACGAGGTGCTGTAGTTGCTGTCCAAGACTTTATGCACAGCATACAGTTCTGACTAACGTGTTGTCTTCTATAGTTGTGTCCCCAGCGCAGAAGACATCACACAGGTCGTTGGTTCTTCTACAGCATACAAGTGAGGCTAAAGTTCTTTATGATGGAAGCATAATAAACCACTCGCGAGATTTATAATTGTCAGGGATGCCATTTATTAAATAAATAATAAAAATAATGAGCAACTATTGTTCATATGATACGGCCTATGCTGCCCATAGCTCATGTTGAGACCTCGACTGCTATCACTATTACAGAAATCTTAACTCATGACCGGCGCGGTCCGGCGCCTATAGTGGTCAGCTCGAGACTGAAACTGCTGCGCGTTGCGAGAGGGCACCTGACGCTCTATTTCCCGCCAAAACAGGGCCGTCGCGCGCCTTCTGCAAAATCGCTCTTCTCTTGTTACAATAAGAGAAAGCACATTAAACTTTTAAAACTGTCAAAATCTAGGCTGTCCTTGAGAGATATTTATTATAAATTCTCAGCTCTGAATAATTAATATTTAGTTTATAATAAACAAAAGTAATTTCAAAAGAAATCGCGTGACGTGAAATGCAGCAGCCAATGCGAGGAGAGCACCAGTAACATAGGCTGGCTTTCCCACGGGAACCAGCACCTACTGTGCCATATGCTACTGTTCCCCACCCCACATTTCAACATATGCTGCACTGCTGTCGTTCTTCCGCGTTTAAGACACGTACGATGTTAGGGAAGAAACGGCCAGCGGCCAGAAATATGAAGCGGCCACAGGCCAGGAATATCACAAGTTTTAAGTAATTATTCAGCTTGTCGCTTGTTGGCACATGATTTAAAACCTGTGTTAACCTCATTCTATAGGCTGTATATAGTGACACAGTGATGAACCTCTGCACAGTGAGTCGTTTCGGATGAGACGCCCTTCCTCAGGAGACGCACTCATCTGGAGCGCGGCACGTGCCGGCGGTTTCGCCGGGAAATGGCGCGCCGTGTCTCTCGGAGAAGACTCGACGGCGTCTCCAGTTTCGGACGCAAATTGCTGCCGCAATGAAGCCACGAATTCAGGCCCCGCAAATACGCAGGTTCAACATCAAAGCTAACTACCTCCGCGGCGCAAATTGATACCCCAGTTTCTGTCCTAACTCAGCGCAGGTTCCGCTTCAATTGGATTCTCAGTCGCAACTCGACGTAAACTTCACCGCCAAATTAGAAACTCAGTACTGCAGCGACAGCAGCGTCAGACCTAAACTCGTGCGTTGTGATGTTCTATATTTAATACGTAAAAATTTTGTGCAATTTAAATGGGAACGAGTTGCTAAACAACAGAACTTCCAGTAATAAGGTATTACTATTATGACAATAACAAAGAAATTATCATTAGTACGTGGAACTACACAACTCAAAATCAGAAGCTCAATGGCGTAGCGAAAAATCTTAGGTACATTAAATCTAATATATAAAGCAGAGTGTCCGTATGTTTCTACGTGTTGTATACAAATCTACAGTTTTGTTCCAATCTTTATGAAATTTTGTACTCATAAGCTTCAATTCATGAGGACGAAGTGTAAGAATTACATACGATATATAGTTCACGAGATATGACGTCATAAACAATGAGATGCGAGAAAAACTGCTGCATTTTGCGAAAATGCTGCTCATTTTCTCCTCATCCATTGGACCGATTTCAACCAAATTCGGTACACACATTCATTGCCGTGAGGTAACAATTGCTGCTTGGCTAAGAATCACATACGGCACAGGGTTCAAAATATATTAGGTCATAACCAATAGAAATCGCAAAAAATGTCATATAATGCGGCAAGAATTCATAAATACGCTATATGAGAATTAGAGTACTTAGCGACTTACAACAAACTTTAAACATAATTTCAAACCTTTATTAAACTCTTGCTCTCTGACAACCATAGCAAAATGATGAAAGAAAAAAAAGTTTCTCGCTTACTACTTTTCCACTTTTTATGGAGTAAACTGCGGCATTCGCTATGACGTTACAATTTATAATTTGTACACTACAAATTGAAGCCGCAGCAAATTTTACAGATAATATACACACATGTAGTTGAATTTACCTTCTAAATTGTATCCCAGTACGATACGTAGTTCATGAGATATGAGCACATAAACAGTAACGTTCCACTGTTCATGGACTAAAACTACGGCTTTCGGTATGACGTTACAATTTATTATTTGTACTCTACAAATTGTTGCCGGAGAAAATTTTACAAACAGTATACAGATATGTAGCCGAATGTACCTTCGAAATTGAATCACAGTACGACACGTGGTTCATGACATATGAGAACATAAACAGTAACGTTCATGGAAAACCGCCCCATGACGCACCAAGTTTTAATCTATTACTTCTTTACTACTAATTGTATTCCCAAGAGATTTTACAGACATACAGCCCTTATACAAATGAATATATACTCGAAAAATGGCAGGAATAAATAAATACCCGGGCAACGCCGGATTTTCAGCTAGTCTCTATACACCAAAATCTCTTGTCACAGTGTTCGCGTTTTCACTCCTTCAAAACGGCTCCACCGATTAATATAAATTTTTTTATGAAAATAGGCCGTAAATTATATTTCATACCACTAGATATTATGGTGTCTTTTCCAGAATTTGTTTTAGTATTTTTCAACTTGACGCTCTTGGGAACCCGAGAGCATTTTGTGGTGTCGCACAAGTACAAAGTGCGCGCCACCTACTTTCGCCGCGCGCCGCCATGCATGCACGGCGCGGCGTTCTTCCGACGACAGCCACGAGCGCCCTCTGCTGGAACCCCGCTCGTGGCCACCACGGAAAGATATAGCACTTTGGACTGAGAGAGGAACCAGTCGTCACTTCGGACGGAGATAGCAACGAGTTAGGACCTTCGTAATCAGATAGGCACCAGTGAAGACTTTGCTATCGTACAGGCACTAGGCAGGCCTCTAACAACTATGTATCAACTTTCTGCAGTACTATGTAAAAGTTAAGTATTGTTACATTCTGTGCAATATATATCTCTTTCTAATTTATTCTAGTGTTTATAGTTTCTGGCTGCTCCCCTCCGTACCTGCACCAGCGTGCTATTTTTGTTCCTGTGTCGGGCTCATTCCACTCGGCCACCGACACCTACGACGAGGCTGGGACACAAAAGCGACGAAGTTGGGACACAAAAGTGGCGACGAGGATGGGATACAAAAGTGGCGACGAGGAGTGATAGAACCGAGAACCAACCCACTTTCAGCAGCCAGACAGCAGCAGTCGGAGCACGCATAAATTGCTCCCGCCCACCCACCCTTATTATAAGATTTTTGGGGGAACATTTTCAGTTACGTGTTTGTGGACTTTTTTGTTGCAGAGCGTCCTCTTTCATATTGCATTTGTGTTTTGTTATAATTTACTTGTATGCGCGGCGCCTAATCGGTCAGCATGGCCACTACCCCGAACCCAAACTTAATGGAAATTATTCAGTTACAGACGGCGCAAATAACGCAACTCCTCCAGGCGGTGTCCCAGCTCACAGCGCAGGCAGCTAACCAACAACAACAGCCGCCGCTTCAGCAGCCCACACCTGCCGCCGCAACACTTCCTACGTTTCGCCAATACAACGAACGTGAGGAAGAATGGAACGACTATTTCGCACAGTTTCAAGAACTCGTCGCGGCTCATCAACTTACAGGTCAGACTGTTAAGCATCTTTTATTGTCTGTGGTGGGCCCCAAAACTTTCGTGTTACTGCAAAAACTATTCCCGCACGCATCTCCTCGTGATGTAGACTTTGAACAAATTGTAGATGCACTGAATGCTCATTATGAGAGAAAAGTTCTTGTAGCCGCTGCACGATACCGATTTTTCAGACTTAAAAAATTACCGCAGCAGTCACACCAAGAATGGATCACGGAATTGAAGGGCTTAACCCGCCAATGTAAATTTACTTGCTCCTGTGGACTTTCGTATAGTGACATGATGTTGAGGGATGCGATTACGCAGAATATTCAGGACCCCAGAATTAGAGCAGCAATTCTGAAACAGTCTGACCCCTCATTAGACAGTGTACTGCAGCTTATTGAAGCGCATGATACTTTTGACATAGCAGATGTAGAAATGCAAAGCCACAGTGTTAATTCAGTGCGCCGCAACGGACGCTTTCCTAGCCGTAGTTCTCAGTATAGCACTAGTGATTCTTATTTTTCTACCGGCCGTGCTGAACAGACAGTGAACAGTAGCCAGTGTAAAAGTGCGACACAAAGGTCGCCCCGTCGTGTTAGAAACAGTGATTTGAATAACGGGCGCCAACGCTCATTTCAGAAAAATGTACGTAAATCTTGCCCCCAGTGTGTGTCTCGCCACAAGCGTGCTCACTGCCCTAGTCGCAACGCAACTTGTTATCAATGTGGCAAAACAGGACATGTACAGACAGTGTGTATGCGGAATGTAAACTCAGGGAACGGTGCCGTTAGAAACAGTGCTTTGCCACGGGCAAGAACAGTTCATGCAGTAAATGTTATAGACGCTGTGGAATTGAGCAGTGCTTTAGTTGATTCTCAATTGCAAGAAAGTAGTTCTGCGCCTATGGCAAAACTATATAGTGCACCACGTAGCAAGCGCCGACGAGCGCGTAAAACAGTGCAACGGAAAACGGTTCGGGACAAGCAAAATGACTATGAACAGTGCATTCCTGTAGTGAAAATAGTGCCTTCTGCAACTGCTCCTTGTAATAGTGCCCAGTACTGTGTAGCTAGTGACAGTAGACATCAAGTAGCTGCTCAAGAGTGTAGTGCGGTAGTTAGTGCATCTGTAGTAGCCTCGCATTGCGCGGACGCCGATCTGGTGGTAGTGCCATCTAGTGACAGTGTTGTTAATCCGCCGCGTGCCGAGTCTGCGCCGCTTCCTTCACTACGCGGCCCGCGCAAGTGCAGCAAACAAACCGTAGCAGACGTTGCCCACATTCGCGCACCTGTCGTGCGCCAGAAGCACAAACTTTTTGTAAATCTCTCCATAGAAAATAAGACTGTGCAATTTCAGCTTGATACTGGTTCCGCTGTTACCTTAATTAATAAAGATACTTATGAACTTCTGGGTTCTCCAAAATTATCGCTGTGTCAACAAGTGCTAACAGCTTATACCGGTCAAAATATTCCCGTGCTAGGAACGTGTAGCCTGCCCGCCTCTTTTCAAGGTGTAACAAAAACAGTTGCTTTTGTAGTTCTTCAGGCCAAATCGACACAGAACATTTTTGGACTAGATGCTTTTGACTTGTTTGGTTTATCAATTCAACGAGATGTGCTTCAAATTTCGTCAATAGTGCCTCAGGATAAAATCAATGCATTGTGTGACAAATATAGTGACTTGTTTTCGCCGGAACTAGGTTGTGCAAAAGACTTCGTGGCACATGTAACTTTAAAAGAATCTGCAGTTCCAAAATTTCGTAAAGCTCGACCAGTGCCTATCGCCTTGCGTGATACAGTTGCCGAAGAACTTAAACGTTGGCAAGATAGTGGGGTGATTTCTCCTGTTTCTGCGAGTCAGTGGGCCTCGCCTATAGTAATTATACCCAAGCCGTCAGGAAAACTTCGTCTCTGTGCGGACTTCAAATCAACAGTGAACAGTCAAACAATTGTAGACACTTATCCCCTGCCCAGACCTGACGAACTAATGGACAAATTAGGACAGTCTCGCTTCTTTTCTAAGATTGATTTAGCAGAGGCATACTTACAGATTCCACTTGATGACGAGTCAAAAAAGTTTTTCGTCATTAATACTCACATGGGCCTTTTTCAATTTCAACGCCTACCCTTTGGCAGTTCTTCCGCTCCCGCTATTTTTCAGCGTTTTTTGGAACAGCTGACAGTTTCTGTACCGTGTTGTTCGAACTATTTAGATGATATTGTGGTATCCGGACGTACAGTTGAAGAACATTTAGCAAACCTGGAGTGCCTTTTCAAAGTGTTGACTGCAGCTGGTCTACGTTGTAATAAAGCAAAGTGTTCGTTTTTTCAAACTGAAATAGAGTACCTAGGCCATGTGATTAATGCCCAAGGAATACATCCCTTACAGTCACATCTTCGAGCAATCAAAGACTTGCCTCCTCCTAAGAATGTGCACGAATTGCAAGCAGTAATGGGAAAACTTAACTATTATTTCAGCTTTATTCCCAATGCCTCTCAGATTGCAGCTCCACTGCATCACTTACGTAGGAAGAATGTTCCTTTTGTATGGTCTAAAGATTGTCAGGTTGCCTTTGACAAACTAAAGTCTGCACTACTCAGTGATGCATGTTTGATTCCCTTTGACCCACAGAAGCCTGTAGTGTTAGCAGTTGACGCCTCGTCGTACGGTCTGGGTGGCGTTCTGTCGCATCGTATTGGATGTCACGATCGTCCTATTGCCTTTGCATCCAAGCTACTGACGCCAACGCAACAGAATTACAGTCAGATAGAAAAGGAGGCCTTAGCAATCATTTACGGCGTCACAAAGTTTCATCATTATCTCTATGGCAGAAAATTCTATTTGTTGACTGACCACAAGCCTCTCACGTCGTTGTTCTCACCCACAAAGCCGATTCCGCCACGTACGGCACAAAAGCTTCAGAGATGGTCCTTGATATTGTCTAATTATCAGTATGAGATTTTGTACCGACCTACCACTAAACACGCCAACGCGGACACACTTTCCCGACTTCCGGTTGGCCAGGATGTTTCGTTTGATTCTTCAGAAATGGCATGTTGTCAGATAGACTCCAGAGATGCTTCCGCTGTCGCAGACTTTCCTTGGAACTCTCGTCGGGTGGCACAGGAAACAGCTGCGGATGCAGACCTAAGTGTGGTAGCACGTTTTGTTCGCTCAGGGTGGCCTGCCAGCGCCAAAGACATTGATCGGCCTCTGGTTCGACGTTATTTTGCACAACGTCATGCATTATCTTTAAGTCAGGGTGTACTGTTGTTGCATACCGACAACGACCAAGCAAGAGTGATTGTTCCTCGTTCCCTGCAACGAGAAGTGTTACGCCTCCTGCATCAAGGACATTGGGGCATTGTTAGGACAAAGCAACTGGCCAGACGTCATTGTACCTGGGTTGGTATGGACGCTCAGATAGAGAACATGACGTCACAGTGTACTGTTTGTGCGGAGCATCAGGCGGCTCCTCCGCAACGTTTCTCAGACTGGCCACGCCCCAAGGGACCATGGCAACGTTTACATATTGACTTTGCCGGACCTTTCTGGAACACGCGCTGGTTAATTGTTGTAGACGCTTTCAGCAAGTTTCCTTTTGTGATTGCCATGAACTCAACGACAGCGTCTAGTACGATCAGTGCCTTAACATCAGTGTTTTGCATCGAAGGCTTGCCTGAAACTATCGTCAGTGACAATGGACCTCAGTTTGTTAGTGCGGAATTTCAACAGTTTTGTCGTGTGAATGGTATTCAGCATATTACCACTGCACCTTTTCACCCTCAGTCCAATAGTGAAGCAGAACGTTTCGTTCGAACATTCAAGTCTCACATGGAGAAGATGAAAGGTCAGCACTCCAGGCAGCAAGCACTTCAAATTTTCCTGTCTACGTACCGGTGCATGCCACGTGACGGCCCGTCTCCTGCCGAGCTGCTACACGGCCGCCGTCACCGCAATCTCCTTCACCTGCTGCAGCCTCCCACGCACCGAGTCGGTTCGTATGGCGCTACGCGTTTTCAGGTTTCTACGCCGGTGCTGTACAAGGTGTTTGCTGGCAACAAGACAAGATGGACGCCGGGCACCATTCAGCGCGTGCTCGGGCGCAATATGTTTGTTGTACGTTCTTCCACAGGGTCGGAGCTGCGGCGCCACGCAAACCAATTGCGCCTGCACAGGCCGCGCGATCCTGTCTCGGGGTTCTTGATTCCAGACCCAGTTCACCGCCAGGGAGCACAGCCACATCGTTCGTCCCCGGACTACGAGATCGTCCCGATGGAGATCGACGCGACGCCGCCGCTGTCGCCGCCGCAGATGACAGCGTCACCGAGAGGGACTCCGGGACCGTGCGTGCCGCCGCCGCCTGGGCCACGCACCTCAGAAGAAGATGACCTGCTCCCTCTGGGCGGGGGGGTGCGCCCTTCCCCAGGTTTCGGCGGGTTCCCTGGAGGATCTCAAGGCGGATGCCGGGGCGCGGACGGCGTCTCGATCCCGGCCTCAGCTACGACGCCCGTCCCACCAGTAACGCCCCCGCCCAGGCCCTCCTCCCAGTGCCGTCGCCGTGGCCCTCAGCCCTACGCCACGACGGCGCGGCGGTTTGGGGGGGGGGGGAGGGGTGTGGTGTCGCACAAGTACAAAGTGCGCGCCACCTACTTTCGCCGCGCGCCGCCATGCATGCACGGCGCGGCGTTCTTCCGACGACAGCCACGAGCGCCCTCTGCTGGAACCCCGCTCGTGGCCACCACGGAAAGATATAGCACTTCGGACTGAGAGAGGAACCAGTCGTCACTTCGGACGGAGATAGCAACGAGTTAGGACCTTCGTAATCAGATAGGCACCAGTGAAGACTTTGCTATCGTACAGGCACTAGGCAGGCCTCTAACAACTATGTATCAACATTCTGCAGTACTATGTAAAAGTTAAGTATTGTTACATTCTGTGCAATATATATCTCTTTCTAATTTACTCTAGTGTTTATAGTTTCTGGCTGCTCCCCTCCGTACCTGCACCAGCGTGCTATTTTTGTTCCTGTGTCGGGCTCATTCCACTCGGCCACCGACACCTACGACGAGGCTGGGACACAAAAGCGACGAAGTTGGGACACAAAACATTTTACTGAATGTTATCGCCGCTAGACTCTGCATTCTTCTAAAATAAAAGTTACTCTCTTAAATTTCTGGAATGCAATCTCATAAAATTAACCTCTTCTAATAATCCTGTTGTATAACGTTGAGCGTACGTCCCATCTATTTAAGGTCGAGCTCCGCGCCTCTACGCATGCAGACACAGATAATACTCGCCACGGAGATTGGGTGACATTTAAAACTGTTTGGTTTGTATGACAACGCACTGAATTTGTAAGAAATATCTGCGTTTTATGATTGTAAAAAATACAATACCAGTGTATCATTTTTCATTAAAACTACACAATTTTTGTCTCTTTTTGTCTGTGTATTAAGGTGAATACTGCCAGCAAGACGTAAGGGGCCCATTTGGGTCGTCGTACGAATAATGCAAGAAACAAGAGAAATATGAGAGGAGACGAAGATATCCAACAAGATAACGATAATGTGGGAGTGCGCATGTGCCAGTTGCGTGCAGTCACAAGAGACACGAGCTGAATGAAATGAAGAACGACTAGCGGATCGGCGAGGAGGTCGCCGGTTGGTAGTAAAAACATGCAGATCAAATCACCGACGCCACCAAGTACATCAAACATTTACTCTGGTTTCGTTCCTTCGTCTCGCAATCGACTAAGAACGAGATATTGAATATTTCGATCTTCCGAAAGCGCTGATTGGTGCAATGGACAAAGAATACTCTCAAATTGAAACATGTGTTAACTGGTATGTGGTGCGCATAAGAAAAAGTGCAACTACCAAAAACTGGGACACCACCAAAACCATTGAACGCAATGCTCATCAGTGCCGATCCAGAATTAAACCTGTCCCTACACTCCTTTCTCACACAGTGTTCTTCCAAATGACTTCGTTTAAAGAAATAAGAATTGTTCACAATACTGAGGCAAATGGTTAACAATGCACACATAAAAATCGAAGTCTAATTGCACCACAAAGAAGGAGCGCTGCTGCCAATGCCAAACGAATAATATTTTTTTACAAATGTACTTGATGGTCTGTGAGGACATGAGTCGTCGGGATGCACATTGCAACTACATAACCTAAATTCGCCTAATGACAGGCGCATCGTTGGCGAAATGGACGCCCTGTTGAATTATCACAATGAGTTATTAAAATTCTGAAATCACACATGCACGGATTGCAAAGTGACACTCAGGCTATAGTTATCAATCCTCTAAAATCACCAGCTGGAGAGCATGTGTGCAGATTCAATGCACTTTTTGTTGATGACATTGCTTGAGTCATGCTTTGTTACCGCACATCGACGCGAAAAATCGTGATTTGAAGAAAAAACACTAATCTGCAGTTCATCGCCGACACACACTGCTCATACGACGCTCTACAATATACTCTAATTTTCTGGTAGGTACAAGGCGGATATTGCATAAACATTAAACAACGAGATCCTGTCACAGGTAATTCAAATATTATGAACATCTTTCCACAATTTATAGAAATATTTGCATTATTATATGTGTATTGTTATTGTATTAATGTTGTTGCAGAACCCGAGTCAAGTACAAAGCAATCGTTATTTCTTAATTATTAACTAAAATATTCACTAGAAATAATATATATGGCAGAAGAACTTTTCTGGGTAAGCTAGTATAGACCTTCAGAGAGTTGTCGAGAAGCTTATTAAAAATTGTAAATATAATATATGATTAATGACTTAGATTTGTGTTTAAATATGCCTAATACAAGACACCGTGTCTTGTTTTAACACCCAAAAATATTTCGGCTCTTACTGTGCCAACGTCCGTGGGTTTTTTGCTTTTAATTTTCTGAAATAAAATGTTACAGATTTTGGTTATACTGTTATTTCGACGAGTTGTTTGATTAGACAATTATGTTAATTATATTAGGCCTAAATTACTTACGAAATTTACATTATGCCATTCGCAGAATTTTCATCTGCTTTAATTGAGGAATGACAAGTTTACACAGCTGCATAATTTTAGTGGACTTTTTATTGTAAACTGGCACAGTTTATGTCGCCGTTAGTCTTATTGTTAAGGCTGTGTCGTGTTGATTTGTTTATGTGGCGTGTCTGTGATGTGGCGAACAATTTTGTTGTTGTTGTTGTTGGTCTTTTGATACTGGCGTTGTTTCGTTTGTGTGTGTGTTTATTTTGTGAATGTGGAACGATATCTATTTCTTGTAAGTGTGAGAATGTGCCTGTGTGTGTGTGTGTGTGTGTGTGTGTGTGTGTGTGTGTAAAACCCAGAGAGACAGAGAGAACGAGGGAGAGAGAAGGAAGGAAGCTTGGAGTTTAACGTCCCGTTGACAGCGTGGTCATTAGGAACGGAGCTTACGCTCGGAGTGTTTGGGTAAATGTGGAAGGAAATCGACTGTGCCATTTCAAAGGAACCATTCCGGCATTTGCCTGGAGTGATTTAGGGAAATCACGGAAAACCTAAATCTGGATGGCCGGAGGTGGATTTGAACCACCATCCTTCCGAATACGATTCCAGTCCCTTACCACTGCGCCACCTCGCACCGTAGAGAGAGAGGGGGGGGGGGGGGAGGGGAGGGATAGATACCGAAAGGAATTTTGTGTGTGTGGGGGGGGGACTGTCAGATGTAATTTGGAGGTGCGATTTATTTGTATACTGCTTTTATGGTTTCGAAGAGGGTTTTGTTGCATAGTGACGTATATTCGTTAAATACTTTCTAACCTTGGGCTATTGCTTTCTGGATAGATTTCCTCTATTTCTAGTTTTTGGAATAAGCTGCTGGTGGTTTTGAGAATTTCTAGGTCAGTTTTTAAGTTTGTTGGGGTGAGATTATGTTTTATCAGATGTCAGCAAATGTTGTGTGACAGCTGCTACTTTTTAATGCTCTAAGGTGTTCAGTGTATCTTGTTTAGAAAGTTTTGCATGTCTGACCCACACACAGTAATTGGCAAATATTGCAAGTATGCTGATGTATTCCTGATACGCTGTACTTGTCAGTGTTGGTGAAACGTTTCCTAGTCTGTTCTATATTGTGTTGTTGGTTCTGTATCCTATGGTGAGCCGTTGTTTCTTAAGTGTGTGTGATTTTGTTGCTGTAAGTAATTATGTGCCATTTGTTGCTTATTTTGTGTTGGTGTGTTGTGTGCAGTGTTTCATCTCTTTAGTGTGAAATATCTATGACTGAGTGTTACCTGTTTTTGTAATTTTCTGTATTTCTTGTCATACCCACACACCTGATAGCCCCCCTCGCCCCAAACACAAAACATATCTTACTCTCCATCCCCACCCCTCTCACTCTCCCTCTGGGTTTCACACACTTACAAGAAATATATATGTTTCCACACATACTAAACAGAAACACACACAAATACATACAAATAAAACATCGACAGTATGAAAACCATAAAAAAATCGCACGCCACTTCACAGGTACGCCACACAAACAAATGGACACGATTCAGCCTTCATAATAAGACAAATGGTGACATAAACAATGCCAGTTCACAATAAAAAGCGCACCAAACAATATAAACATAAGAACACACCACAAAAAAGCAAGCAGAACACTTCTGCTCGAATGTAAGTAAGCCGCTAAACAGCAACAAAGAAAAATTTTTCAACATAACTTCTAGGCGAATGTACAATATATCAATTTCGTAAATGGAAACGTTGTTTGCAGATGACAAACTGTTAAAACTTGTCATTGCTCAATAGAAGCAGATGAAAATTCTGCGAATGGCATAATGTAAGTGTCGTAAATAAATTAGGCATAATATAATTAATAAAAAACTGTTCAATCAAACAACTCGTCCAAATAACGGTATAACCAAAATCTGTAACACGTTATTCCAGAATATTAAAGGCAAATACCCACGGAATGTGGTACTTTAAGTACCGAAACGTGTTTGGTTGTTAAAACAAAAGCAGGTGTCTTGCATAACGCGGATTTACCCACTACTCTAATGCAGCAAACACGATAGACACAAGATCTGCACTATCACAAGATGATCTTATTGATGACTTGTTCATATAACTTTTCTTATTTTTAGTACGGTACTTTTGAAATTTATCCTATCCGACTACTTTCGAATCTTACCAACGGTATATCAATAAATGAAGAATGCACTAGCTCTATTCAAGTGCCTTTAAAAAGGTTTCCCAACAATTTAATTGCCCATGGTAACAAACATGCTTTCGTCAGATAGGCTTCTCTTCCCGCTGTCACATTTTACAGCTACACAACCCAGCTCATCATGAGTTATTTTACTGGGAAAATAACAGAAAACATGTACTATTCTTATGGTTCTCGTCTCCTAATCAAATTCTCTCTACATCCCCTAATGCTAATCCGAGAACAGATTTTATACTATATTTTGTTCTTGTTAACTGCAATCTGATCATCTCCATTCATTTTAGCTGCTCTTACATGTTCCTTTCATTTTGTAACACAAATATAATGTAGTCGTCAAACTGCATTGTTTTCATTTCTTCTCCTTGTACCATTATTCCTTCTCCTAGTTCCTCATTTCTTTTCCGCACAACTTATATCAATTTATCAGTTCGAATAAAATTGGGCAAATGCAAAAAACTCTGTTTTTCTTCCATCCCAACTACTACTTCCCTTCATGCGCTTCGTCTCTAGTGACTAGAGTCTGGTTCCCATGTATGTTGTGAATAACCTTCTGGTTTCCATATTTACTCCTTCTACTTACGAAATAGAGTATTTCTATCATTACAGTCGGAAGCTCTATCCAAATGATTAACAATCAAGCTGATTGTTCTGTAATATTCATACTCATCTGCTTCTGATAGTTCTGTAATATTCATACCCATCTACATCAGCTTAATTGGAACTATTCCATTATTCCCGAAGTCTGAGGTATTTCACCCTATCATACAACATGCCTAGCAGGTGGAATAGTGCTGTCATGTGTAGGTCACCCAAGGATTTCAGTAATTTTAAGAGAATTTCTTCCACTTCATGCGCCATTTTACAGATTATATATTTAAGTTGCCCTACTTTCTCCTACTTCCCTTTCCAGAAAACTGTCTTCATTACTTTTTACCTTGTACCTCTCCTCTGTATGTCGTTCCCATTGTTTACTTTATTCTAGCTATTCTACTGACAGCTTGATTTCCATGCTACTTCTGTCTTTTATCCAAACACCTCCTTAATTTCCCTGTAAACAGTCTCTACCTTGAAAATAGTTATATGTTTTTTCTACGAACATGTATTTGTCCTCTAGCCTTCGTTACCGTATCCACTACTATTTCACACTAGTCTCATCTTTAGTCATCTGTATTCCAATTTCAGTTGTTCATTTGTTGTAATTTTATGGTTTCACCTTTCATCAAAGGAATTCATATCTCCTCTTCGTTGAAGACTTATAAAAGGTGATTCATACGTGGAAGAGACCGGTTGCTGATGACTAAATAATGACGAGTAAAAAATTGTTCTAATCGAATAACTATGATTCCTTCTCTTCCTTTCCTACTCCTGAATTCCACAACCACATCATAGGCAGTGTTCTTATATTATATATTTTAGTTTATATAACGATAAATTATCTGAATCTCATCATCTTCAGAGCTACTTGGCTTATAAATTACTGTGGTGCGTGATGGTTTTGTATCTATCTTGATTACCTTCTTACGTTCACAATACTAACCATAGTGCCGTGACGGAGTGGCCGAGCGCAATTAGGCAATATGCTACGATACGCGACGCATCGGGGGTTAGAATCCCCCTCGGACATGGATGTTTTGTTGTATTAGTTGCAAGGTAATTTATAAGTCCAATACGCTTAACAAGCAACTAACCATAGTAGCTTACCTGGAACCATATCTTGATTATTATATGTACTCTTCTGTTATTTTCTACTGATTACTGTACTCACCTGACCATAATCCTGTTCATCCTGCTACAGAAGTTCACTAATCGCCACCATATCTAAATTAAACCTATCCATTTCACGTTTCACATTTTCTAATTCAGAGTGTTACCTTTTTCCTAGTCAACCCCCCAAGATCCGAATGATGTACTGTTTTACCAGCGCTGGTTACACACATGTTCAAAAACAAAGCAAAAAATCATTAAGCCGTAATTTCAAAAACCAGTTTATTTGTTGTTGCAGCACGGAAAGATTGAATATATTCGAAATGTACCAAAACTAGTAATAAACAAATTCAAATAAATGTTCAACCGCGAAGGCGAAAAATATAAAATACTTTAACAGTTGCTGAGCCTATTTCATCTTACAATGAATTTTCACTAATGTATATACGTTTGGACTTTCGCTAACCTAATTTGATAAATGACTAAATGTAAAATTATTGAACACCATCTGTAACGTGAGAAGAAAGTGAAAACTTCTCAAATCATGTCCAAACCTAAGACCTTGTGTTTATGTACATCCTTAAGGAAAATGTTTGAAATTCAAGAAACTACAGTTATTTGTGGACGCTAGTCAATTGATTCCTGATGAGGGCCTAATAAGCCGAAAATTAAATTGAAGTGAATATAAAAATTAGTAGGACAAAAACAGTTAATTAGTTTTCAGCAGAAATATGGAATTGGTCTACAAGATGTGACGGCAGACTCCACACAAAAGATTATCGATGTGGTTCATGCACGACGGTACACCAGCTCACTTTCGTCGCAATGTGCGGGAACACTTGACGCAGACGTTTCAGGGCCGCTGGTTTGCTCTGAGCGGCCTCACAACTTGGCCAGCTCTTTCTCCAGAAGTCAGTCTCCTTGATCACTGGTTGTCGGCACACTTTAAGGACGTGGTGCATACAATTCCAGTCAGCGATGTGAGGAAACCATTATGTCTCGTTTTCAGTTATTGCTTCCTAGCACTACGGCAACAAATCGGTATACTTCAAAGCGTGATTCATTCCTTACGAAGTAAGTCAGAGGGATCAATTGGCATGAATGGACGCAACGCTGAACAGCTCCATAAACACGTGTTTACCTCGGAAGTATGTATTTGCTGACATATTTAGTGTATTTTCTTTCCTTGTTTCCATTTGTACCACCGGCACTGAACGTATTCCACCCTTTTACCTTAGAATACTGGTCGCATTTAACAGGTTATTTGCGAATGCATTTCCAAAGGCCGGAGACGAAACGTTAGTTAAACGTTTTGTTTATCGACCACGACCAGTCAGCCCAGTAATTTTACTTTTTTATGTGAGTGCTTTTGTGTCCATCTTCTAGATAGTGACGTATCGCTGCCCCTTGCTGCCACCGTCGGTTCAATTGCTGTTACATCAAGGCCAACAAAGGAGATAATGGGGTCTTTGTGCATAATTACGCTGATTGCCCCATTAGAAGACGACACACGACGCGATGCAGTCATTAGTGTGTTTGAGTCAACAGCTACAGATAGAATTTGTACCGCCCAGCTCTTGAGTGCTCAGGGAAATTAGAGACCGAACCAGTTATTGACTTTATACTCTCCTAACGGTAACGAAATTTTGAATGTGAGAATGAAGGTATATTCAGACTGCGTGAATACCGTTAGAAACTTTCCGCAGCATATCCCGTGTCCAGCGTTCGTACAACTGTACTTTTGAAAAGACATCCATAACACTATGCATTTCAAAAGCCAGGTTTCTACATCTACATCTACATACATACTCCGCAATGCACCGTAAGGTGCGTGGCGGTTAGGTTTCAACCTAATCCAGCTTGCATAAATATTTGCCAAACCAGGTTATTGGAAATGTGGCAGTACTCTCGCGTCCAACATTCTGTCGTCATTATTTGCTTGAAGTCTTCTTCCTTCATCTGTTTTGTATGCCCTTTGATGCTGATATACATATCATTTCGTCTTCTGCATGTTAGAATATAGCGCAAAAAACCACAGCTTTAACTCGTTGATCCAAGGCCAATTCACACTACACCTAAAACACATCTCACTCAACGCTACATTTCCCGTTTGCGCTTGCATTTGTAAACAAGTAAATGTAACTGGAGGCATGCGGTGCCGGCATGTATTCTGCTTGCGTCATCCATTATCACCTCGACACTCGTAAACATATCGTGTCAAAACGAAGTATTCAAATGACACATTTCTCACGTTCCATCTTCTTATTTTAGTGGCAGCATGTGCTGTATTCTCGCAGGGAGTGGAACGTCGAATTGTTGCTCTCCCTTCGAAATTATTGTTCTATTGATATGTCTTAACGAACACGTTATATAAGTGCAATTGTAGATACAACAGAAATGTTAAGGAACATTTAAATAAACTGAAAAATACTGGCTCGAGCCCCGGTACCTCCATATTGTTTGTAGCGCTCCAAACCACATAGTACACTAATTATACATGCCCATTCATAACGCAAGACGAATAGCAGCAGCCTAAAATCCTTGCACGAGCAAAAATCCCAATACGCACTTTACAACTGCAATGATCTGCGATTGTTTTGGTCATTGCCATCAGCCAACAGCCAACCAATTAACTTTGACTTCAGAAGGACTCCATGTCAATTGCTATTTTCATATATCATAGGAAAAGATGTCAGGATTATCCACTCTAGGATTGTCTTCAGTTCCCAGGCTGGTTTTATGCAGCTCTCTACGCTACCCTGTCCTGCCCAAGCCATCTCTGAATACGAACGGGAAACTACATCCAATTGAAGTTACTTAATGTATTCATTTTCCTGAATCCCTCTACGATTTTAATGGTCACACTTCCCTCTATTGCCAAACTGAAAATTTCTTGATGTCTCAGAATTTGTCCTACAAATTTATTCCTTCTCTTAGACATGCAACAAATTTCCTTTCTCCTTCGTTCTTTTCAGTACCTTTTTATTAGTTAAGTGATCAACTAATCTTGTGGCCGTAGTGGAATGGCCGAGTGAATAAGGCACCTTGTTGCAGAGAGCGCGGTTTCTCGCCGTCGGAGGTTCGAGTCCCCCACCTCGGGCATGGCTGTATATGTTTATCCATAGGTTCCTTTAAGTTACTTTAAGTAGTTTGTAAGCTTAGGGCTAGATAAGCCCCATAGATTTACAAACATTTGAACATTTTTGGTCTGAGCATTCGTCTGTAGCACCTCGTTTCAGAAGCCTCTATCATCTTCGTCTCTTATCACTTTACCGTCTGTCCATGTTTCACTCTCATACAATGGTACACAACAGAAATATGCTTTTGGAAAAGATTTCCGAAACATTTAATTTAATATTGGATGTCAACAAATTTCGCGTCTACAGAAATGCGTTGTTTCCTAGATTTTATATCTTATTTACTTCGGCCACCAGAAGCTGTTTTGTTACACAAATATCAAAACATATCTGCTAGTTTTATTGTGTAACTATATGATCTAATTCCATCAGCATCGTCTGATTTTCTAACACTGTATTCCATTACTTCGTTTTGGCTGTTGTTAATATTCATGTTATAGCCTCTGTTCAAGATATTGTCCATTCAATTTACCCTCCAGGTCCTCTGCAGTCAATGTCATCGTCAAATTGCATAGTTTTTATTTCTTCACCCTGAAATTTATTTCCTTCTCCAAATGTCTCCTTACTTTTCTTCTACATCGTCGGATTTTCTGGCTCTACATTCCATTACCCTTTTTTTCCTTTTGTAAATCTTCATCTTATTCGCTCCTTTCAAGAGACTGTCTATTTCGTTCAACTGCTATTCAACGCCTTCTGCTGTCTCTGACAGAATTACTGTTTCACCGGGAAACCACAAAGCTTCTATTTCTTCCTCCAGAACTATAACTCCCTCTCCAAATTTCTCCTTGCATTTCTCGACAGCTTGCTCCATATACAGATTGAACAACATTGGGGGAAAGACTACAACCCTCTGTGTACCTTTCATGACATTCTAAGTGAGTCGACTATCGATTCTTACTCTCTCGAGTGAGCTGTTGTTGGATACATTCAGTCACGATTCGCTGTCGTGCTAAAAAAGACACAAATGGATTAGCATCAAGGGAGTAGCGCCGCAGCATCGTCAGCGTTACGATGACTCTTCATGGAATCTTGTAGTGTCGAGAGAGGAATCAGTATTATTATACCCGTTAACACGTGTCGTACCGAGTTCGTTGTTCAATCGCGCCACAACGGTTTCGGTTTGATTATTGAATCTGATGATGACTGAATTGTGCAACTAATCTGGACAGCTGATATCTCCATTCGTGACTTTCATCGTTATACGTACAGAGTTAATCGGGCAAGCACGTTGCGAACGAACTGTGGAAAACTATTTTGGACAGTGTCTTCATTGTTGGATTGGAACCTTGTGACCCATAGCTGCATCTATTGGCAAAACACATCAGTTGTGGAGTGATTATGTTATTTAGTGGATCCTATGACATTATAGAAGTGGAGCAATAATTTTGCAACACTAGTTTAGACATATTTGGATGGGCTTGTCATCATAATATTTAATAGAATTGTTAGAAAAGTGCAACCACGCACTTGTGTTATGGAATGGACATGCTCTTACTAAACTGCGTTTCAAGAATGTTAGACCATCATTTAACAATATACTGGACAGTTTTTAAGTGTATTTAGTACAGAGTGGAAAGAATAACGGCTCCGGGTAATATTTAGCGGCACACGGTCATCACTATCAGCTTACCTCCCATGAAATTATATTTTCAATTGCAAAAAAGGAAGTGGTAATTAATTACTCCCCGTGCGCATTACAACTTCCTCTTCCATTTCTACAGTACTAGCTTCATTTCCCTTCCACGTTTCAGCTTTTCCTTCTTTGTTTAGTACTGATTTCCCATCAGAGAAAGGTGCCACTTTCCTTGTCTGTAAGCTTTTAATTTTCTCAGGAAAAGTAACGATTGCAGTTTGCCCTTGTTTTCAGCCTTTCGCAGTGACTTCATGGCAAAGCCACGATATCTAATATTACTAGGCCATCTCAGTCAATCATCCTGACTGTTACCACTGTCATTATACTTTTGCAAAATTCACCACAAAGACGCTCAATGAGCCGCAGAGAGGCACAATGCTTCTTGCCACAGTGTGACTATGGCAAGTTGTCAGCTGGGCCATCCTGTTGCAGAGCATGCAGTACTGCATGATGTGGCTCAATGTAATGACTGCTACACAGCCTGTGCCATGTGGATCCTCCCCGCAATCGCCAATCAGTCTGAATTGCGCAGATGGGAACTTTCCCTGCAATATATCCTACGCTCTCGCAATCCCGCAGGCCCAAACGTTTGCTTGTTCCCGCCCCGCCACTCTCCTCCCCCTTCCTTTCACTACCGACGTCTCCCTTTCCGCCATATACTCCAGTCCCTTCCTATCTGTGAGACTAACATATTGCTCCATCCCCATCGGCAACTCTTCCCTTCCTGCTTCCCTCTTCATGCCGCTTCCTCGCCCCATGTAAGGTCCTACCTGAACTGCAAATATAATATCTGTTATTGCCGCCACTTTAGTTGTGTGTAAGCGGAGGTTTACATGTTGCCGCTAAGTTCCATCACGGAATGTGTAGTTGCATAATTATTCTTTTACCATAGAGGTTATTAAAATATGGATGATAAATATAGAGTAACAGACATGTATGATAATATATATTGAAGAGTATTCTTCTTGATTTGCTCTCTGTAAGAAATGGTTGCTCGATATGTACGTAATGATAAAACAAAAAGATTATTATTCTGCAGCCAATTAATCAAGGTCTGTAATGAAAACTGATTCTATTATTATTTGAAAATACAGTCATATTTAAAACATTATGTGTTTATTTAAGTACTTAGAAGTTAATCACAGATTTTGAGTATTTTCAGTATATTTGGTGCCGGTGTTAAAAATCCATTGTTGGCTACCATTAATTTCCTTCGAGCCAGCGGCGGACAAAAATAAAGTAGAACTCATTAAATTGCATGAAATACGAGAATGAAACTAAAAACTGGTAGGAAATTTATTTTCTATAGCAATTTTAGATTATTACAGCAATGGTCAGTTGCGTAAGTATCGGTGTGTAGACGAAATCTTCAGCGTGGGTAGTGAAATTGCCTACATGAAAGACAGTGCAGAATTTTAAAAGAAAAAGCTATTCACAATTTTTGGCAGATCTATACATGAAATTATATGTGGTGTTTAAATTAGTTGTGTGGAGGTTAAAGACTGTACCATTACTAAAGAGTCTCAGAGCCCGATTTTCATATTTCAACGCTAGCCATTGAAAAGAAACAATTCAGATATTTATTATGCGAACCTAATCTCTATGTTCCATGAACAGTGTAAAAATCAAGTTTAGATGGGCAATCTTCAATTACATGCCACAGTCAATTATTGGAGAATATTTAATGAACTAATTGCTGCTGAATCTTCCGGGTTATGTGGTCGTGGTCGAAGAAACGTATATGCTCCTCACGTTTCGTCCAGAGCTGCGCTGGACATCCTCAGAGGTGCTACTGGCAGCGGTGAGTCTTGCCGACTGACGAGTCGGGCGTCGGAGAGCGGTATAAATACTGTACAAAAGGGGGCGTGGTCAAGTGTTCACGTGCGCAGCAGAGATAAGCCTTGTCAAAGATAAAACATAACTTTCGATAGTCGATGGTGAAAGATAAAAGCGTAATACCTACTCTGAAGAGCCACAGTCCATATGTCATTAAGTTTCATTGCTTCTTCCTTTCTATCATGGGTATAATTTTAATATAAAGTAAAATAGTTTTATTAATTACTGAAAACTTTTATGAAGTTATGACTGGTTTGGTACATGTCAATAAATACTATAGGACACCACACCCACCACTGGTTGCTCTCGCCTCGGCCATGCTATGAGTTGCAGTCTGGCTACAACAGCCGGAGATAGCGGTTGCGTTTGTGTGACTGTATGTGTGTGTGTGTGTGTGTGTGTGTGTGTGTGTGTGTGTGTGTATGTGTGTGTTCTCTATGGCAGACGAAGGCTTAACAGCCGAAGGCTTTATTTTTTGTTTTTGTGTTATGTATGACTCTCTGTGGCTTATTGGGCGTCTGTGTGGTGAGTACCAGTCAATCGTTTCCAACAATATACTGTTGATCCTTTCAAGGTATTTCCATTGTTTCATTTTCGTCGTACTTGTACTGACTGTCGTTGCGATTAATGCACTATGAAACAGCTATTCAAAATCTTAAGCATGGCGACAATACAGCAAAGGTGGAACACGATCAAAAAGTGAACAAAACAACAACCAACCAGTTGCATTTAAATGAAATGAAATGAGCGTATGGCTTTCTTGGCCGGAAGAAACCTTGCGGGTTTGTTCGGCTGCCTTAGTGTCTTTTTATTTGACGCCGCGCGGGCGACTTACGTGCCAATGATGATGAGATAATGATGATTAGTACAACACACAACACCCAGTCCCCTGCCGGGAATCGAAACCGGGCCCCCTGCGTGGTAGTCAGCGACGCTACCGCTGATCTCATAACGGGCAATGGCATTTGAAAGCTCTTGTCTACGCAACCCCGGTACCAAATGTAGAGACTCTTTGTGCTCGTATTGTCGCATCAGGGACAGTTGCATTTAAATGGTTTATATACATAAACCTTGACCCGGATTTCGGCAAAAGTAATATTCTGCAATCGAAAAATTCCTAGCTTCCGGACCATCATTTGGTAGCACCATCATTTGGTAGCACTATAGTGGGATACACGCAGAGATTCAGCTTCATACGCGTAAGATTGGGGTGGCCTTGCTCTCGCCAGTGGCCCCTGCGACGCCGGCAGCCCGCGCTGCTCAGTATTCCGTTGGGCGGCGGCCGCTGGCGGCGGTGGCCGGTGAATAACAAGTGGTGGGCGCGCCACCTCTCCGCCTAATTATTGTCGCCAACTGGCCGCCGCCGCTGGCGCCGGCGAGCCTCGCTTACGGCCGCTGCATTCGCGATGGCGCCTCCTAGGCCTGCGGCGTCCGGCCCCGCCGGGATCTCCTGGCGCCAGCTAATGGAATCTATTGTTCCGGCTTCTTTCTCTCCAGCAGGAGAGTGGGTAACCGTACCCTTTTGTTGGCCGTAAGGCTCGAGGGTGCGAACAACAACGGCCGAGGGGCGAGCGAATAAAGTTTCGTTACTACCCTGCATCCCTCTCCGGCGCGTTCGGGCTACCTAAATAGCAGCACGTGCCTTCTTTGTAGTGAAAGATCAACTTCAGTTAAGTTTGGACGAACAAAATTTTGGAAACACTGTGAGAAATGCCTGCTTGTTTTAAATGCAAATGGTAGCCTTGCCTATAGTTTACGCTGTTGGACTTCACCACAAACTGTAACCTATTACGCTCGTTACTAATTTTAGGAATTCTGTTTATGGGATGTTTTACGGGAATGGTAAGATATTTATCACAGTTGCTGGTAGAAATTCCGTGTTATAAGGCCGTGGTCCATATAACTTTTCAGTTTCACCTAAGGTTTCGTCCAGAACTGCGCCGGACATCCCCAGAGGTCTACTTACTTGCGTTGAGTCGGCAAGTAAGTCAACGCAAGTAAGTAGACCTCTGAGGATGTCCGGCGCAGCTCTGGACGAAACGTTAACTGAAACTGAAAAGTTTTATGGACCACGGCCTTATAACCCAGAAGTTCTACCAGCAACTATGACATCCGGTCGTGAAAGCCTTCATTTCTTGATCAGATATTTATCAGTTCTTATATTTATATCTGGAAAATTAGCAGCGTATATACGGTTTATTATAGTAGGGAATAAGTTTTATGGTCATAAAGAAACTTTAAATTCAGAGTAATACAAAGTAACAAAGCGAGTACCAGCATGGAGAATGCAATAGTTTCTAATATATTCTCCGTGTTCGGGTATATTAGATAAATTCCTGATTGTTACAAAAATCTACTATTATTTCCAGTTTAGTGCGGACGTGCGTATCTGTATAGGCTAAATGAAAGTTTTATTCAAAGTACTTTGCGGTTCATGATTGAGGGAAATAACTGAAATCCGATCGCGTCTAAGATCGATTTGGAATATTGTGATCGATATATGGAAGATTATTAAATGCACGGACAGATATAAATCAAATAATTCACGATATTGTGTGATTCTCATAGTGACGGGTACTTGAGGTTAGGACATCAAAGACGATTAGGAATTATTTCATAATCAGTCATGTCATCTGAAGAAGCATCAGTTAAGATTGTGCGAACAAAATTTTGGAAACACTGTGAGAAATGCCTGCTTGTTTTAAATGCAAATGGTAGCCTTGCCTATAGTTTACGCTGTTGGATTTCACCACAAACTGTAACTTAGTACGCTCCTTACTAATTTTAGGAATTTTGTATATGGGATGTTTTACGGGAATGGAAAGATATTTATCAGTTTGTATATTTATATGTAGAAAATTAGCAGTGTATATACGGTTCAAAGAAGTTTCGGGCGTGCAGCCGCATAAAGTTGGCTTCTTCTAATATTTCGGCTGAGAAACGTTCAGCCATCTTCAGAGAGAGTCGAAGACTGACGCTCCAGCACGCGCTTCGCGCTTATAAACGCGCGAGCCGCGCTACTGCGCATGCGGCCACAGATACAACAAGGCGCCAAAGACGTTAGTCGGCGGCAAGGAAGTACACGTATGTGTAAATTATGTCTGTGGCTGCATGGTCGATTACTGCGGAGAAATCAATGTTTTATGATCTGTGCTGTGGCGGCGTCTTTGTAAATTTATTAAATAAAGTGCCGGATTCCATGATTTATCTAAACTGAAGCCACTGTCTCTGTTAATTAAATTCGTCCCCAAGCGAATTTCTATTGCTTCTTTCACTACTGAGTCCCAGAAAGACGAAGTGGAAGCTAAAATTTTGACGTTTTCGTACGTCATGGAGTGTACAGTTTCAATACAGTGTTCTGCCACTGCCGATTTATTTGTTTGTAAAAGACGGGTACATCTCTGGTGTTCCGTGCATCTTTCCTGGACTGTACGTGTCGTCTGTCCTATGTACGAAAGGCCACCTTCACATGGGATCTTGTAAACCCCGGCCTTCCGGAGCTCCAAATCATCCTTGATAGAACCCAAAAGTGCTGCTGTCTTTGGTGGGGGTCGAAAAATTACTTTAACATCGTGTTTGTTCATAATCCGTCCGATTTTCGACGACAGGCTCCCAACATACGTAAGAAAAGCCATAGATTTAAAACTTTTTGCATCATCTTCTGTATTCCTTGCACGTACCGTTGGCTTCGTACGTAGTGCCTTATGTATCTGTTGTGGAGAGTACCCGTTTGCTTCAAAGACTCTCTTCATGTGTAGAAGATCGTCCTGCAGACTGCTCTCATCAGCAATTTTTTTTCCTAGTTTCAGCCTACAATTCCCAATAAGATATGGTCAGAGCCTATATCGGCCCATGGGTATGTCTTACTGTTTAAAACCTAGTACCGAAATCCATGTCTTACCATTATAAAATCTTTCATATACCTTCCGTTGTCTCCTGGTCTCTTCCAAGTATACAACCTTCTTTCGTTATTCTTTCACCAGGTGTTTGTTATAACTGAACTATGTTCCTTGAAAAATTCTACCAGGTGGCTTCCTCTGTCATATCTTTTGGGCAGTCGATATTCACCTACTGTCTTCCCTTCCCTTCCTTTTCCTACTACCGAATTCGAATGGCCATATCAGCTAAGTTTTCCTCTCCCTTAATTGTCTGAATAATGTCCTTTACCTCCTCATACATTTCTTCAATCTCCTCATCATCTGCAGACTAGTTGGCATATAAACCTGTACTACTGTGGTCGGTGTTGGCTTCGTGTCTATCTTGACTACGATAATGCGATCAGTGCACTGCTCATAGTAGTTCACTTGCATTCCTATTTTCTTATTCATTATTAGCCCTACTCCTGTAATCCCCCAACTGATTTTGTATTTATAATCCTGTATTCAACTGACCAGAAAGCCTGTTTCTCCTTCCACCAAACTTCACTAAACTCCGCTATGTCTAACTTCAACCTATGCATTTCACTTCTTAACCCATCGACAGTCACGTATGTATCTGTGAGATACATGACCTACTTTTTCTCTAATATTACCACAATGAACAGTGATAACGAAACTTCCTGGCAGATTAAAATTGTGTGCCGGAACCGGGACTCGAACCAGGGACCTTTGCCTTTCGCGGGCAAGCGCACTACCGACTGTGCTATCCCGACACGACTCACGATGCCGCCTCACAACTTTACTTCCGCCAGTACCTCGCCTCCTACTTTCCAAACTTCACAGAAGCCCGCGAAAGGCAAAGGTCCCTGGTTCGAGTCCC
Organism: Locusta migratoria; assembly: GCA_026315105.1. NCBI lineage: Eukaryota > Metazoa > Arthropoda > Insecta > Orthoptera > Acrididae > Locusta > Locusta migratoria. The sequence continues at coordinate 47,250,281 of CM048750.1, read as the reverse complement.
GGTTCCGGCACACAATTTTAATCTGTCAGGAAGTTTCATATCAGCGCACACTCCGCTGCAGAGTGAAAGTTTCATTCTGGAAACAGTGATAACGGATTGCTAGCCAACGACATCTTGTGTCATACTTTTCCTATTGCTTCACAGGAGTTTCAGTCTTATCCCGGTACAAGTGCTCAGACGCGAGCACTTGTATTTTTTGTATCTGTCAGATACAACGCGCCTACTCGCGTAACGCTTTGTCGCCGCTAATGACAGCAGCGGCAGTATTATTTGGAGCGTACTCAAGTTGGCAGTCGCGTTATTGGCATCTAGGTGAATCAACGTTTCGTTATAGCTACATGTACTCTGCTTCAAAATGAGTAAACGATATGATTTAGAAAATCCTAAGGATTTGGGAGAAGTACACCGCCTTCTTTTCGACAGTGAGGTATCAATTGAAGATGATCAAGTAGAAACTTGTTCGGAATCCGAATATATACTCGAAACGACCTCTGTTGATTCAGACACAGATCATAAATTTAATGAAGAGGAAGATAATGAAGTGCAAGAAACTTATGAACATTACTATTTTTGTGAGTAAACAAGACAACTAAAAATGCTTTCAGTTGTAATAATAATAAGCATTGTAGGCATCCACTCAAATAGGCGCGAGTACCTCAAAACTTTGGCTTTGACTCTACTGCAGGATGATCTCAAAAGAAGAGCTCTTATTATGACACTGCGGTGGGGGGTTCTAATCCCCCCTCGGGCGTGGATATTTGTGCCGTCCTTAGTTGTAGGTAGTTCATAAGTAGTAAGTTTAGGGACTGATGACCCCATAGTTAAGTCCCTTAAGCTTAACAAACATTTGCACATTTTTCTTATTATTACTCTACCAGATGATACAAAGTCGAGGCTGGTAAAATACAAACCTCAAGGAAAAGAGCAAGAAACGCAGAACTATCTCTGCACTCAGGAAATAAGAAAAGAAAAAGATGCCAGTCATGTTACAGGGACAGAAAAAAGACTTGCCTCAGCAAGTACGCATGTGAAAAATGCGGAACACATCTGTTTGCAAAAGCACAAAAAGTAATTTGTGAACAATGTGTTTCTGTAGAGAGCAATCCATTCACAGAGAGATGCTCTGATTAGTTCAATAATTTATTTGTATCTATAATGAAGTCACTTTGTAAAATAATTTCTTGTACTTCTCCATTACAATATGTTAAATATGCCTATTAATTTGAAAGTGCAATGAGTCTAATGTTCACTTATGTATTTGCCAAATCTGTAACAATAAAGGTAACTGCAATTTAAAACAAAAACAAAAGAAAAATATCTGTAAACAAAGGCACAACCACAAAAATCATCGCACGTATCCAGGAGATATATCGCGACTAGTGGCGTCATGGAAGTTGACACGCCTGCTGGAGGGTTACATTTTCTAACCTCCCTACCCGATTAACAGACATAAAATTGTATGCTCCGATCTGCAGAATGCCAATGTTGTCTTTCCTGATGACGTCACCCTCCTGAGCAGTCCGCGCCCTGAGATCCGAATGGGGGACTAGTTTACCTCCGGAATATTTTACCCGAGAGGATGCCATCATATGTTCATACAGTAGAGCCGCATGTCCTCTGGAAAAGTAACGGCTGTAGTTTCCCCTTGCTTTCAGCCTCTCGCAGCAGCTGTGTGGCAAAGCCACATTTAGCTGATGTTACAAGGCCAGCTCAGTCAATCATTTAAACTGTTGCCCCTGCAACTATTGAAAAGGCTGCTGCCCCTCTTCTGGAACCACAAGTTGGTCTGGCTTCTCCACAGATACTTCTCTGCTATAGTTACACCTACGGTACAGCTATTTGTACCCCACATCGTCAAAGTCTGTGGTTCATGGGGGTGGCAACCTTATCTATGTCAATACAATATTCGTAAAATATTAGTTGACATTAGGTTTCGATGATCAGCCATAGCCTTAAGGTAGTCCTTAACCCACCTCTCCGGCGTCTTATAAAGCTTGCACTTTATTCACATGAAGTTTTAAGTGCCATCGACAAGGGATCTCAAATCGATTCCATATTTCTGGATTTCCGGAAGGCTTTTGACACTGTACCCCACAAACGGCTTCTTATGAAATTGCGTGCTTATGGAATATCTCCCCAATTGTGCGATTGGATTCACGATTTCCTATCAGAAAGGACACAGTTCGTTGTAATTGACGGTAAGTCATCGAGTAAAACAGAAGTGATATCTGGCGTTCCACAAGGAAGCGTTATAGGTCCCCTAGTCTTCCTCGTGTCTATAAACGATTCAGGATTCAGACTGTTCGCGGATGACGCTGTCGTTTATCGGTTAGTGAAGTCAATAGAGGATCAAAAGCAACTGCAAAGCGATTTAGACAAAATTTCTGCATGGTGCGAGAATTGGCAATTGACATTAAATAAAGAAAAGTGTGAAGTAATACACATGACCACTACAAGAAACCGCTGAACTTTAATTACACGATAAATCAGTCAAACCTTAAGGTCGTAGATTCTACCAAATACAATTACAATTACAATACAATTACAATTACAAATACAATTACAATTACGAACAACTTTGACTGGAGAGAACACATAGAAAATATTGTGGGGAAGGCAAACCAAAGGTTACGTTTCATCGGCAGAACGCTTCGAAGATGCACCAGCTCCACCAAAGATACTGGCTACATCACACTTGTGCGTCCTCTCCTGGAGTACTGTTGCCCCTTGTGAGACCCTCACCAGGTGGGACTGACGGAAGACATTCAGAAGGTTCAGAGAAGGGCAGCTCGTTTTGCTTTATCACGTTAGGGGGGGAGCGTCACAGTAATGTTGCACGAATTGGGGTGGAAATCATTAAAAGAAAGTCGTTATTCATTGCGGCGTGATCTGTTTGCGAAGTTTCAATCACCGACTTTTACTTCTGAATGTGAAAATATTTTTCTAGCACACACCTAGTTAGGGAGACATGATTATACCAATAAAATAAGAGAAATCAGATCGAAAACGGAACGATTTAGGTGTTCTTTCTTCCCGCAGAGAATGTAACGGTAGAGAAAAGTTATGAAAGTGGTTAATGAACCCTCTGCCAGGCACTTAAATGTTATTTGCAGAGTATCTATGTAGATAGTTTCCAAATGATAAGCCAAGATCGCAAACTACCAATTTATTAAGCGACGACCGGTTTCGGTATACTGTGTCACCATCATCTGGTCATATATATATGACCAGATGATGGTGACACAGTGCACCGAAACCAGTCGTCACTTGATAAATTGTTAGTTTGCGATCTTGGCTTATCATTTGGAAAGTATGAAACGAATTGATCGCCTCCAGACCAGACGATGTCAGGAAATCTTATCTATGTAGATGTAGATGTAGAGATAGAGGCGGCCGCCCGCATGAAGCCGTCAGCCGCGCCGCCGCCTGACATTTCTTGGCCCTGCACCCCCGGCGGCTGGCGCCAGACTCGGCCAGGCTTTTTGCCTGCGCCCTCGGCAGTCGGGCGGCAGCAACAGAAATCTGTCAGCGCGGCCAACTTTCATCAGCGCGGCGGCGGCGGCGGCGGCGGCACGCGGCTGGAATATCGAGCGCCCGCCGCCCCCGGCTGTCCCGCGTCGTCAGCACCGCTGTCTCCGCCGCTGTCTCCGCCGCTGTCGGCCTCGCCGGCTGCTATTAAGCACCTCCAGAGGCCGGTGCTGCGTCTTGCTGGGGGCGGCGTAGCTGCAAGAGGCGCAATCTAGAGCCGCGATGAGGCGCGTAATTGTCTGCATCGCGCAGCATACTGATGGTTCTGTGTCGACTCCATAATGCATAATGTGCCACACCACCACAATATTGTAATAAATTTTCCAGTTACGTGGTGTATAACGCAACTTTATTATTATTTTTTTTTTTAAGTCACATATTGATTTCGGTCACATGATTGAACATTACCAGTGCAGACTGCGAGTCATGAAATTTTACAGTCACATATACATGGTGTTTCACTAAGTGTGGTTGCCTCTGTAACTTACAAAATAATAGGTGACGGGAGATTTTAAAGCGGTAGCTCAACACAAGAAATGTTACACTTTCTGCGAAGCTATGAACATAGTTTGTTGTATCATTTTCCAAAGAGTTACACCACAGAGATATAATTTTTTAAATGGAACAATAGTTTTTTCTATCGTGTATTGGATTCGTTGAAACCAGCTGCGTCCAAATCAATTTAAACAACATTCCTATCACTGTTAGTTTGCGAGCTACAACCCTTCAAAGTTCCGGGGGCGGAGGCTGCGATAGCGTAGTTGACTGGCCGAGTGGCTATCCCCTGGGTCACGGCCCACCGTCTCATGACCACCAGCTAGTCAGATACGCTGTCGTAGCCTCCGCCCCATAAACTTTGAAGGGTTGTAGCTCCCAAACTAACAGTGATAGCAAAGTAGTTTAAATTGATTTGGACGCAGCTGGTTTCAACGAATCCAATGCACGATAAAAGAAACTATTGTTCCATTTAAAAATTATATCTTTGTGCTGTTACTCTTTGGAAAATGATACAATAAACTATGTTCATATATCCGCAGAAAGTGTAACATTTCTTGTGTTGACCGTCACCTATTATTTTATAAGTTACAGAGGCAAACACACTTAGTGAAACACCCTGTATTTATGGGTTCTTACAAAAAGGTACGGCCAAACTTTCAGAAAACATTCCTCACACAAAGAATGAAAATATGTTGTGTGTCTGGAAACGCTTAATTTCCATGTTAGAGCCCATTTTAGTATGTCTTGATTGGGCCTCATGTTCTTCCACCTACGCTCACTGGAGCACGTTATCATGATTTCATACGGGATACTCTACCTGTGCTGCTGGAACATGTGCTTTTACAAGTTCAAATGTTCAAATGTTTGTTAAGCTTAAGGGACTTAAATACGGGGTCATCAGTCCCTAAACCTACAAACTACTTATGAACTACCTACAACTAAGGACGACACAAATATCCATGCCCGAGGGGGGACTCGAACCCCCGACCGTAGTGGCCGTGCAGACCGTGACTGAAGCGCCTCAGTCCACTCGGCCACCGCGGCTGGCCTTTACAAGTACGACACAACATGTGGTTCATGCACAATAGAGCTCCTGCACATTTCGAACGGCGTGTTCGTACGCGTCTCAACAACAGATTCGGTGACCAATGGATGAGTAGAGGCGGACCAATTCCATGGCCTCTACGCTCTCCTGAACTAAACCCTCTCGACTTTCTCGACCAAATGCAGAGACTCTTCGTGCTCGTATTGTGGACGGCTGTAATACAATAAGCCATTGCCAGGGCTGCATCAGCGCATAAGGGATTCCATGCGACGGAGGGTGGATGCATATATCCTCGCTAACGGAGGAATTTTGAACATATCCTGTACAAATGTTCAAATGTTTGTAAATCTATCGGACAAAACTGCGTGGTCATCAATCCGTAGCTTACAAACTACTTAAACCTAGGTAAACTAACCTAAGGACAAACACCCACACCCATGCCCCAGGGACGACTCGAACCTCCACGTCGAGCAACCGCGCGCTCCGCAGCGAGACGCTTTAGACCGCTCGGCTACTCCACCGCGGCCATTTCCTGTAATAAAGTGTTTGAAGTCACGCTGGTACGTTCTGTTGCTGTGTGTTTCCATTCCATGATTAATGTGATTTGAAGAGAAGTAATAAAATGCGCTCTAACATGGAAACTAAGCGTTTCCGGACATCTCCACATAACATATTTTCTTTCTATGTGTGCGAGGAATGTTTCCTGAAAGTTTGGCCGTACTTTTTGTAACACACTTATGTATATATAGCAGGGTGTCCGTATGTTTTTGTGTACGTGTTGCATGCAAATCTGCAGTTTTGTTCCAATCTTTATGAAATTTTGTACACGTAAGCTTCAATCCATGAGGACGGTCGCCGTAAGTGGAAGAATCAAGTACGATACATAGTTCACGAGATATGACTAAATAATGAGATGCGCGAAAACTGCTGCATTTAGTGACAATGCTGTTTATTTTCTCCTAAACCGGTGGACCGCTTTCAACCAAATTTGGTACACACATTCCTTACCGTCAAGTAACGGTTGCTGCAGAATTAATAATCACATACGACACAGTGTTCAGATGATATGACGTCTTAAGCAATTGGAATCGCACATAAATGTTACATAATGCGGTGAGATTTTGTAAAATAGTCTGTATGAGAATGAGAGTACTTAGCTACTTGCAACGAACTTTAAACGTAATTTCAAACCTTTATTAAACATTTTCTCGCTGACTCCCAGCGCAAAATAAATAAAGAAAAAAAGTTTCACGCTTACTACTTTTCCGCTGTTTATGGATTAAAAATGCGGCATTCGATATGAAGCTGCAATTTGTAATTTATACAGTACAAATTGTAGCCGCAGGAAATTTTACAGTCAGTATACATGCATATCGTTGAGTGTACCTTCTAAATTCTATCACAATAGGACACGTAGTTCATGAGATATGGGCACATAAACAGTAACGTTTTTTGAAAATCATCCCATCACGCACCAAGTTTTAATCTATTACTTATTTACTAGTACTTGTATTCGCAACAGAATTTACAGACATACAGCATTTACACAAATGAATACATACCTGAAAAATTATACGACTGTACAACATATAACTCAATAAATATCAGGTCGTACACATTTTATATGTCATCTGTAGTTGGTTACTATATCTCTTTGTTTGGATACTGCACTTATAATTTTGTACATTATGCGATACAGCCTTTATTCTCCGATAAATATAGGATTATTTTATTAAAAAAAAGGACATAGATAGAGATAGGATAGGAGCAGTACCAATTCAATTCAGTGTTAAATAAATAAATACCTGGACAAAGCCGGGTTTTCAACTAGTATATATCTGTTTCTAAAAGACGGAAAACGGCGCTGAAAAGTGAATCTACAGACGATAGTACCTTTAAGTTTGTAGACGTTCTTTATCTTACACTGCAAGTGCAAGATTAAGCGATTATTCGATATTTCCATCCCTAAGGGGGTGAAATATGTGATGAACGGTTATTTGAAAATATGTTGCTATTCAGGCGACTTTGAAGCAATAAATATGAAATTTCGGATTTATATTTTTGATTGGAATTTAAAATCACTTGTTTCGTTATTTTTGGAAATTCAATCAATAAGCCAATGAAATGAGGGAAAATATTTTAAGGATGCTACTAAGACTATTTTCATGCTATTAATGCGAAAATTTGGCTTTTGAAATATGGTTAGATTTTTCTGAGAAAAAGTGTGTTTATGGATGTTTTGAGTTATTCCATCAATGGTGCAAAAGGGGGTGGCAAGATAGATCTATCAAAATACTTGATCAGGAAAGCATATTTAAAGCTAAAGCCATGAAAATTTATATTTAGAAGTAGAAACAACTAATGCAGACCAACCAGTCTACGCGTGCGATGCAGAGGGAAATAACCTATTATTATAACAAAAATTATTATTTTGAAACTTCATGGTGTGTTACGATATATATAAATACATTAAAATGTCCCATATCGATTTCCTTCACATGACTGAACACCATCAGTGGAGATTTCGAGTCATAAGGACTCGTATACTCTGCATAAAACTTAACAATCATATCCAGGGTGAATCACCTAACAAAACAGAAAGTGCGATTGATGTACGGTTTTCACAGAATGGAGTGGTAGTCAAGGACTTGTAGTGTTAGCCAATAAACATATTGTAATATTTTTAGAAAGTGTATTTTCTATGCAAACATATTGTTGTTGTTGTTTTTTTAATGGAACAATGGTTTTTTCGACCATTCATTGGAATTTTTGACACCAGCTGTGTACAAAGAATTTTGAATGACATTTTTATGACGTTTAGTTTGGCAGCTACAACTGTTCAAAGATCCGGGGGCGGAGACTGCGATAGCGTAGCTCACCACCCGAGTGGAATGGCCCACTGTCTCATGACCACCAGCCAGTTAGCGCTGTACAAGAGGAAATCAAATGCAGAGTAGCAAAGGGAAGAAACACAGTTTTGAAAAACAAGAATTTGTTAAATTGGAACATTAATTTTAACATAAAGAGGTCTTTTCCGTAGGCATTTGTCTGCAGTTTTGCCTTGTACGGGAGTGAAACATGAAGGACAAATAGTTCAGAAAGGAAGAGAAGTTTTTGAAATGTGGTGCTACAGAAGAACAGTGAAGATTATGTGGGCCGATGGGTTAACTAATGAGGAGGTACTGATTAGAATTTCGGAGAAAAGGATTTTCTACCATACCTTAACTAAAAGGAGGGCTCTGTTTGTAGGACACATTCCTAGACATTAAGGAATCGTGAATTCAGCAGTGGAGGGGAGTGTGTGGTCTAAAAGTCGCTGAGGAAGACCAAGAGAAGAATACAGCACGCAGATTCAAATGGACGTGATTTGCCGTTCTTATAAGGACACGAATAGGCTTCATAAGAAAATAATAGAATAGAGAACTGCATTACAGCAATCTCCGGATAGAAGACCAGAATGACAATATGAAACTGAAGTGGTTATATGTGCTAATATTTTACTGAGTAAGAGTTGTGAAAATGGTGAACGGAACATTATCACAGAAGTTTGTTTCGACGTAGAACATTCGAAAATACAAATATCCATATTTGAAAACGATGATTTCCCTTTGTTATTGAGGATAATCGAATAAGGCTTCAGTCTTCAAAGAAAATTTTCGACATAGCAACTCGTGACCAAAATGAATTGAGTCTATAGCGTGGCCATTAGACACGGAGTTCACGCTAGTATATTTGGGTAAGAATGTAGAACGGAATCGGCGGTGCCCTTTTAAAGAAACCAACTTTGTTTCTTGGAGTGAAACACCTGATAGTTCTGTCTGGAAGTGTCCCTCATGGTGAGAATTATCCTATTTAAAGTTCTCCTCACGAAATGGATCTCTTATTAATATTGTACCATCATCATCATCATCATTATTAGAGACTGATTATGCCTTTCAGCGTTCAGTCCAGAACATAGTACCTCTAATAAAATTCCTCCATGATCCCCTATTCAATGCTAACATTGATGCCTCGTCTGATGTTATGATTTTCACTTCAAAATCATTCAGCACCGAATCTAAGTACTATCTTCTTGGTCTACCTCGACTCCTCTTACCCTCCGCTGACGAGCTCATGAGTCTCTTAGGTAACCTTGCTTCTCTCATGCGTGTAACATGACCCCACTATCTACGTCTGTTCCCTCTAACTGCTTCATCTATGGTGTCCATTCCAAGTTTTTCTTTGATTGCCTCATTATAGACACCCTTCTGTCATTGTTCCCATCTATTACTCCCTGCAATCATTCTTGCTTCTTTCATATCTGTAACCTCTATCTTATGAAACCTGTAACCTGTATCCACCCAACTTTCACTCCCATGCAACAAAGTTGGTCGAAAGATTGTTGCGGGTTAACTTTTGATATATTTGTAAATCTTTTTATATATATTGATGTTCCATGATTTATGTTATGTATTCTGTGATGTATTATTATTCTCTGAAATAAACAGTTGTTGTTAAGTATTGGAATCACGGTGTTGTGTGTTCGTCATATTTGGTGCCGAAACTTGTGAAAAAATTACGATTTTTACGTAATTTTGACGATAAAAAGCTTACTTCACGCTGCTGGAAGCGGGATACGACGTCGGACCACATCACAAGATAAGTCTATTCCAATATAATACGATTTTATGAACTCCTTGCCTCAAAAGAATGTTAGCAGTAACGGCATAATTCACGAACTTTGCTAATATCAAAAGTGTGAAATCTTTCGGTTTGAATAACTAATTGATAGGAAAAGATTCAATTACGCTTACGCCAACACAAAAGCAGTTCCTTAATAATGCCAGACGAGATAGATACCGGGAAACAGCTAACAAACTTCAAAAGAAAAAGAACTAGGGAGAGGACGAATGCTACGCGGTTTTGTACGGCTGTCGATGAATTTACGACAGAAAGTCCAATGGACGATTTTGAACACTTCATAGAACGTCTTCAAGATACTTCAGAGAAGCTCACTTCCTTAGATGACATTATTCACGACCTCTTAAGTGATGATGAATATGACGCAGACGTATCTATCTGTGAGGAATATATAGACAAAATTAAACACGCAATACATAAGGCTACAAAAGCAATCAATTGCAAGCTTTCAGCCGTAACATCGCAAATGAATATCACGTCACCTAAAGTTCCCATACACTCCACTGCAGGCTTGCATTCAGTCAAGCTACCTGCCATTAAGCTTGAACCATTTTGTGGAGATATTGAAATGTGGTCCCGCTTCTGGGAGCAATTTGAATCAACTATTGATAAAGACCCATCGCTTTCCACAGTTAATAAACATGTTTTCCTTCGAGGGTATCTGTCAGGAGAACCGAAGTTGTTAGTAGATGGAATACCTGTTACAGCTAACACATATGAAGAGACAAAGAAAATTTTACTGCATCGGTACGGAGATAACACCTGAAACGCTGAACTGTACATTCCTAGAGTGTAACTGCCGTATTCAAGCGCTGCGTGCCCTGGGGAAGATGTTGTAGCTTACGGCAAATTTCTCACACCGAAAATTTTACGAGCATTTCCTGCCGAAAAATGGGTTATTCATGCTAGAAGAACCGAAATATCGGAAGGAGATGTACTGAAATTACTTAGGTTTTTGGAGGAAGAAGTTCAGGGTGCTCTTACTGCACAAAAAATTCGTGGAGAACAGCAAGTAACTTCCAACTACACGCCCACTGCTGCGACATTTCACATAAATTCAAAAAAGGCTAAAACCTCTCGGAAAATTAAACAAGATGTACAACCATATTGTATATTTTGTGACGCTCGCACTCATTGGGCTCAAGACTGCAATATAGTAACAGACATCCAACAACGTATTGACAAATTAAAGCAAGATAATCGTTGTTTTATATGCCTAAAACGAGGTCATAATGCTAAAATCTGCAGTAAGAGGGGGAAGGTTTCGTGTTCTAAGTGCAAGAAACGTCACCATAAAGCGATTTGTACTGACACTACTACTTCTAATTCACCTTCTCAGCAAGTTACCACTACTTCTGTAGGGAAAATCGATGTAAATTCAGCAGATTTTACATATCTTCAGACAGCTCGAGTTTGGGTCAGTGGACCAACAGGATTAAGCAGACTCACTCGCTGTGTTCTAGATAGTGGCAGTCAGTCGAGTTTCATTTCAAAGTTTCTCATTGATGTACTAGATTTAAAAACTTTAGAACATCGTGACATATCTGTCAATGCCTTTGAAATACCATGTGTAACTTCAGTGTGTCGTAGAGTTGTAGAATTCACTCTGAAAGGGATATTTAAAAATTCCACAATATCTCTGACTGCATTTGAAAGCACATACTCATTTGCTGCTCACCCAACTGTCCCACCTGAAATAACAAAACAAGTGTATGATCGAAAACTTCAGTTACCAGTCCCAAAAGACGATACAGAAGATGTTCCTATTGAGATCCTTATTGGAGCAGATCACTATTGGAAAATCATTAAAGATTCCCCTCCTATTCGCTTAACACCATCCATTGTACTGATACCTTCAACTATGGGTTGGATTCTTAGTGGGTGTAAGTCAAACACCATGGCAAACCCTGTGATAACAAACTATGTTAGTTTGGATTCAATGACATAAACAGACAATATTTCAAGACGTTTCTGGGATTTAGAAACAATGGGAATCACAGAGGACCAGAGGACCAAACAAAGACTCCAAATCCAAAAGAACTAGCTTTATTGACAATTTCTCAAAATATTACTGCATTGAAAACAATAGGAGAGTGGTTTCTTTACGTAGAAAACCCAACATTATTGTGCCTAATAATCTCTCACTAGCAGAGAATAGATTTATTTCACTGGAGAAAAAGATTACAAAGGACACTTTTTAACTTAAAACACATTTATGAAATGCAAATGATAGACCACATAAGAAAGGGACATGTAGAGGTTGCCCCTCCTGAACAAACATCAAATGACATATTTTATTTGCCACATCATGCAGTAAAGAAAGAAAGGTTAGGTGTTATCAAATGGAGGATTGTAGTTGATGGTTCTTCCCACGAAAATGCTGTACATTCACTGAATGACTCTTTGGAAATTGGCCCTAATTTACTTCCAGATATTCTTTAAATATTATTAAGATTCCGCTTATATCCAATTGCTTTAATTGCTGATATTAAACAAGCTTTTCTACAGTTAGTTCTACATAGAAAAGACCGAGACTTAACAAGGTTTTTTTGGTATAAAGTAATCATGGATCAACAAGGAAACTACATTACAACGAATGAAAATATTACATACCGCTTCACCCGACTACCTTTTGGACTAACTTGTAGCCCCTTTCTACTTGCAGCCACACTAAAAGAACTTGCTACAATGCACAAAAGGAATTTTCCTCAAGCTGCTTTTCTTGTTGAAAATAACATGTATATGGATGACTTTATAGCAGGTGCTGAAGATGACAATGCTGTGACTTCCTTATATTATGAACTTACCTCACTTATGGGTATCATTAGCCTACCAATGGCAAAATGGGCCACAAACTCAAAACAACTTACTGAAAGTTGGCAATCAGAAGGTATCATAAACGTTACAGATACAGAGGTTCTAGGAATTCACTGGGATACATCGACTGATATGTTCAGTATTATTCACATTAATGTCATAAACTATATTAGAGATCGTCCTGCCACTAAGCGAGAAGTTCTTAGAAGCACTGCAAGATTCTATGACCCACTGGGTCTGTTGTCACCTGTCTCTCTCACTGCAAAAATAATTTTCCAGGGAATTTGGTCAAGAGGGATTGAATGGGATGAGCTCTTACCTCCCGATCTTGGTAAACGTTGGCAAATATGGGTATCAACCTTACCATCATGTTTGGACATGAAAGTCCCTCGATGGGTTGGTGTTTCTGAAGAGACAAAAACAGAAATACATGCCTTTTCAGATGCATCAGAAAAGGCCTATGGAGCAGTGCTTTATCTACGATGCAGCACTTCAAATATGACATCAGTCAATTTAGTTTGCAGTAAAAACAGATTAGCCCCAATCAAGAAAATAACTCTTCCGCGACTGGAACTTCTGGCAACACTTCTTGGGTCGAGGTTACTTCACTATTTCTGCAAGGCCACACACTATGACGCAAATAACGCAACACTGTGGACTGACTCAACTGTAGCCTTAGGATGGATACAAAATGACCCTAATCGATGGAAGACATTTGTTTCAAACCGTGTTACAGAAATACAAAAATTAACAAATCCATCACAGTGGAGACATTGCCCCGGTGATCAAAACCCAGCTGACCTACTCTCCAGAGGTACCACAGCAGACAAACTTCAAAATTCCATTACATGGTTCCACGGGCCTGCTTGGTTAACAAAGAACAGAATGCATTGGCCAAGACTTAGGCAGATTATTCCTTGCCAGAGAGAAAGAAACAAACAAACCAAGTCTTCATGGTAAAAACAAGACCCCCGATTTTAACAGCTACACGGTATAGTAACTATTACAAACTGTTACGAGTTACAGGATGGATTCTTCGTTTTAAACGACAGTTAATGAAACAAAATAAGACATTAGGAGAATTAACAGCAACAGAATTGCAAGAAGCACGTACTTATTGGATTCGTATTGTCCAACAACAACATTTTGCAGTTGAACTGCATGCTCTGCATAACAACTTGCCTCTGCCACAAAATTCTAAAATAGCTCGTTTTAATCCATTTCTGGATGATGGCCTTATTCGTATTGGTGGACGTCTACAGTTTGCAAAATTAACAAGAGAACAAATTCACCCAAAACTTCTTGATGGACAGCATCATTTCACTCATTTACTAATCCGGCAGACTCACATTCGTCTGCGCCACCTTGGGGTAAACATAGTGTTATCTGAGCTGAGGACTGAATTCTGGATTCTTAGAGCTCGTCAGACAATAAAACGTGTTCTACACTGTTGCCTACCTTGCAAGATGGTGAAAGCTCGTTCTGTTCAAGAAATAGAGGCTCCATTACCCGCTGAACGGGTCTCAGTATTGAAACCATTTGAAGTCACAGGCATCGATTTTGCTGGTCCATTATACGTCAAACAAGGACATATAACAAAGAAAGCATATATTGCTCTATTCACTTGTGCAACAACACGTGCCTTACATTTGGAATTATGCTCAGATATGTCAACTGATAAATTTCTTCAAGCTCTACAAAGATTTGTGGGAAGAAGAGGCGTGCCTAGTACAATTTACACTGATAATGCTACTACCTTCCATTCCACCCACACAGAACTAAAGGAGCTCTGGCAGGCTCTCATGGCCAGCAAAACATACAAGTACCTTGCTCAGCAATCTATAACATGGAGATTCATTACCCCACACGCGCCCTGGTGGGGAGGATTTTGGGAACGAATGGTGGGTTCAGTCAAACGTTGCCTGAGAAAGGTTTTAGGACAGTCACAGATAGATGAAGAAGGTCTCAGCACAATCCTGGTCAGCATAGAAGCAGCACTAAATTCAAGACCAATTACACAAGGAGGAGAAGAAACTGAGCCACTGACACCTGCACATTTTCTTGTAGGTGAGCGACTGACAACGTTACCCACGGGTCCAGAACCGACAGTCAGGAAGGATTTGTCCAAGGAGTTCCAACGGCAGCAACACATGGTAGAGCATTTCTGGAACAGGTGGAAGAAAGAATACCTGATCCTGCTCAAAAACTTCCATGAAACTCATCAACCTAGGACAGGTTCTGGGAGACAACATTTGGGTGATGTTGTACTTCTAAAGGAAGATGTTCGTCCACGTCACACGTGGAAGAAGGCGCGGATAGAAGATCTTCATGAGGGAAGAGATGGGAAGATACGAACTGTCACGTTACGAACTTCAGATTGAACCATAATCTCACGGCCCATTCAGCTGGTCATTCCTCTTGAAATTGACCAGGGTGGGGAGGATGTTGCGGGTTAACTTTTGATATATTTGTAAATCTTTTTATATATATTGATGTTCCATGATTTATGTTATGTATTCTGTGATGTATTATTATTCTCTGAAATAAACAGTTGTTGTTAAGTATTGGAATCACGGTGTTGTGTGTTCGTCATAAAGATAGAGCGGTGCACTGCTAACTTAGTCGTGGTACTTACTTCCTTCTTGCAGAAGAGAGTAGATCTTAGCTGAGCACTCACTGCATTAGTTTTGCTGCACCTTGATTCCAGTTCTTTCGCTATGTTGTCGTCCTGTGAGAAAATACATCCCAGGTACTTGAAACTGTCTACCTGTTCTAACTTTGTTCCTCCTATTTGGCACTCAATCTGTTTGAAAACAAACTGTCACCATTAACAGTGTTGCACACACTCAACAGCAAGCAAATAACTCATGATCTCAAATTCATAGATTCTACATCACATCGAGATTACTCACATAATGCGGGTGTCTAATGAAACGGGACATGGTTTTCCGTTGGCATATCGCCACTGCGGATTTATCATATCGCCCTGAGACAGGTTGGTTATATTTTTCTACTTGCTAATCAAATAACAAAACTTTCCCTTGGAATACACTCTCATATTTCTTGTCGTCTGTAAGAAACTTGATTTTTTAATTATATGCTACCTCCTTTCAAGAGAGCGATAGGAGTAGCCATGATTTTTCTTCTTTCGTTGCAAATTATCTTCATACGCTCGCCGTGTACTTTCTTGCGCTCTTCTGACGATTTATTTCCACTTACGTTCTCGGTGTTTTTCCTGTCTAAATATATATTTATGATGTTTCTGAACTGCTTTCTTTTTTGTATGTTGTTCTGCCCCCGCTTTTCAAACATCAGTACAGTAACAAAAATATGACTTTGTAATGAATGAACAAGAATTTAAAATTTGTCGTTGAATAATTTATTTAAGGTGCTATGAAATAATCCTCCCTTTGGTAACACCCATTACGAAACTTACCTTCGTATTGCATACGTTACGGTCCACGTACATGTTCTTGCTAACGTTCTTTTCATAAAGAGACCTAACGTCATATAGACACTAAATACAAAACCATAATTATACGATCATGCAGTTAGTTCTTCTTAGTATAATGGCCTCAAAAGACTCTTCAAAATTCATACATAATACCATCTATGAAATTATTACAATGTTTAAATTTCGTACATCTAGCCACAGAGATATTTCCATACATTATTGCCTCTAAATGAGACTCGACCACTCAATTAAAGCGCAATTATAACTTTTTCGAAATATCAATCTTCATTTGTTGAAAACGGTTAGTAATTAAATATTTTGCACCGCATGATCTGAAAGTGCTGTTGTAACAATCAATTTTAAATTTTAGAAATATGTTAACATGTTTTTATAGCCTATTTTTACCCAAAACAGTGACATATTGAGCGGTAAATTTCCATAATAAAAACATGTGAAATTTCCCAAAAACTAAATGTTAGTGTTCAAGGGTAATCTATGGTCATAATATCAAATTTAACACTGCATAAGCATACTTTTCCTTGATTTAGACTGCATACAGCTCAGCATAGCTTTAGTTACCGCAATGCCATTCTGGTTTAGCCTACTTTCAGACGTAGTCAATCTTTTCTCATTTTCACTAGTTCCCAGATAATGTTTCATTTACTGCTTTATTATGGTTAGCCTCAGGACATGTTTATATTGCGTTCTGACTTAATTTAGATAAAGGACTTACTGTTGTAAAGCTACAGGAAGAGTTTATGCCTTCCGCACCATATCCTCTAATCGAGATCTAGCCATAAAGATATGACATGACATAGTTTGCAGTTTACGTACATATTTTCATTGATATCCAGTAGTAACGTCTAGAACTAAGCGAGAATAAGAAAGAAAACAACATCCACGAAGGAAACATAGGACGATCGTAGCTGTATCCACTTAAGAGGATTGGAGGCGGGGTATTGAAAAACAAAGTGAAGAAAAAAGAGCAACTTCGTAAAGGTTGTAATCCAGTAGTGGTTGACAACGGCCTCAACAGAACTATTGCTATCCGTGGTAGTGGAGGAGAGATACGAGGAAATCTCCAGACTAAAAGTCACCAAACAGCTTAAAATGACACTCAGTGACACCCTGAGAATACAAATGAAAGAGGATACTAATAAGGTTGTTTTCAAGTGGCCATCCACAGCCGTAATGAACGTTGGTCAAAACAATTATCGGATCAAGTGAGATATCTAGGTTCTAAAGAATTGTCATTGGCAGAATGAACTAAATTAGTTCCATGTCTTTCTCTCAGGTCTACGGAGAGAAGACAACATTAAGGAAACTTAGATAGTGTTAATAATAGAACCGAGCTGTAGAGGGGGTTGGCGTTGACCGGTTTATAAAACGAGTTACACAAGGAGTTGGGTTCAGACAGTTTAGTGAGCAGATTGTGTGCAACAACAACCTTTTTTACCCTTCCATGGTTGGAAGCGGTACAGACCAAGAGGGAAGTAGCTGCAGCTATTGGAGTGTCCCAAAGGGCTTTTTCTAGGCGTAGGACATGATTTCAGGCGACAGGAACCGTTAAGAAGAGAAAAGTCTAATGTCGTCTTTTGATACCACCCACAAAAGATAACCATTAGCCCGTCGAGACAGGAGACTGAATGCAACTTAGCTGCAGCTTACCCACCTGGCAGCAACAGGACGCGCAATATCAACACATCAGATCGAAATCGCCTCCGGGAATGTGGCCTCCAAGCAGGTCTATCGTGTGCGTCCCATTGCAGACACGACACCGTTTAAGTCCCAGAAACCGGGTGAAGGAACATCAGGATTGGGGTAATAACTAATGGCGCCGGGTTCCGTTGAAAGATAAAATTTTCTGTTGAGCCGGAAAGTCACCACTCCCTCATCGGCAGAAAACGTGAAAGTCGGAAGAATCCTGCTCATTTTCAGGAAACATTACCATAAGATGGAGGTGGACGAATGGCGTGGGTAGGAGTCAGTATTACTGTAGTATGGGTCTCTATCTCAGAATGGTTCTTTGACTGCTCAGAGGTACAGACACCCATCGAACTTTTGTTGTGAACTACGCTGGTGCCGTAGGTAATGGGTTGCTTGTGGTGGACAAAATGCATGAAGCTAGTTATTTCAGATATCTCACGTGATCCCTGAATTGTTTTGCGTAGTGAATTTAGTACATACAATGTTCAAATATTCGTGTACCTATCGGACCAAACTTAACTTACAAACTTGTTACACTAACTTAAGGACAGCGGACACTCCCATGCCCCAAGTACGACTCGAGCCTCCGATGACGAGCAAAAGTGCCCTCCGCAGCAAGGCGCCTTAGAACGCTCGGCCACTCCACCAGGGCCTATTTAGTAAACATCGTATTGATGGCAGACGGGTCCGAAATCGGTGGAGTCTAGTAAATGAAAATACCCCATCGACTGGGGTGCTTTCGGCCACACGTGTATTTTCGATATCTGTCCGATGAACATATTGTGCTCTGCAGGTGTAAAATAAAAGTGTCGTTAGCTTATTTGATGGCTGGCCATCATCACAATCCTCATTATTATCATAATTATTAATGACTGATTATGCCATTCGACGTTCAGTCTGGAGCATAGTCCCCCTAATCAAATTCGCCCTTGATCTTCTATTCAATGCTAATATTGACGCATATCTTCAAAAATTGTTGACTGAATCCAAACAATTTCTCCTTGGTCTGTATCGACTCCTCTTACCCTCTACTACGGAACCCATGACCCACATAGGTAATCTTGCTAATCCCAGGCGTGTAAAATGACTCAGCCAGTTCGTATTGGGATGGAAGCTGTA
The DNA here is from genome assembly GCA_026315105.1 of Locusta migratoria. NCBI lineage: Eukaryota > Metazoa > Arthropoda > Insecta > Orthoptera > Acrididae > Locusta > Locusta migratoria. The sequence continues at coordinate 47,231,433 of CM048750.1, read as the reverse complement.
GGGCGTATGATGGAGCGATAGATGTAGAGGGTTGTCGTAGGATGAAGGCCCCATGTCCGGTCGGAGAGGAGCTCATGAGGTTCAGGCCATGAAGAGCTTTCTGGCAGACTGTTTGAAGGTGAGGATTACGGGAAGGGATTTACCAAGTCTGAGGGGAAGTTAATTGAGGGTGAAGGTGAAACAGATGGGTCGATCATGAAGAGTAAGGTAGATCGTGGAGGCACAAGAGGGGGCGGTACTACCTATGATTATTGCCTGGCACTTAATGGAATTGAAGGTGAGGGCCATTGGTTGCACCAGGTGGAGATATAGGAAAGGTGAGACTGGAGAAGATTCTGCGATCGGGCGAGGGAGGGGGCGAGAGCAAGGAGGGCGGTGTCCTCAGCATAAAGCAGTAAATGGCTGGATCGGAGGCTGGGGAGGAGACTGAGGTTTGAGTATATCTGCGGGGTAGAGGAAGTAAAGCAGAGGCGAGAGGACGTAGCCCTGAGGCACCCCGGTGGAGGGGTGAAACCAATGGGAGGTGGAATTATAGATGGTGACACTACCATAGGGGCACAAGGGGCACAGGCCCAGGGCCCCCAGACTGATTAGGGCCCCGAGTAACTCCTTCCTTTCTCATAGGCAATAACTTTTTTTAAGTGAAATTTGTCGCACTTATGATGAAGGCCGAGAATTGTCTCGAAACGTGTCATATATGGTGTGGCAAGTGACTTAGTTTTCACATGCACAGTACTCATTTTTGTTCCTTTGAACACATCTGGCAAATAAGTGAATTGTTATACGAAACTTTCAACGTGTATAGAAAAAATTAACTGACATACCTGAAATCTAACTAGTGGAGAAGGTACTTAAAGGACGTATTTTCTCTTATACCGAAAGAAGTGACTTCATTGTGGGACGCTGCTTTTCATGTGGAAGTCCACACAAAAGAAATAACTCTTCTTTTTATTCCTACTTTACCTCCCACTTTCTTTACTCTTCTTATAGTCCCAAGTGAAACGCCAGTAGCAGCTTGAACTTTATCAAGGGAACTATTTTATGCGATTTTATGCTGTATTTTACGTCTTCCGACAAACTTAATTGCGTTATATACAATACATCGTCTCTGATTATGCAGAATCCTTCCTGCACCAACTGGTGGAGAAAGCAATGACGCGCTATGCATGACAGTTTATTTTTATTTTTAATTGGCTTCAGGCAGAGCCCATTTAATCAGATGGAAATCTTTAATATAAGGAAGCGGGAATACATGAACTTCGACAACCAGAAGGGTCTGGAGCAGACTGATGCGGCCTCCCCTTAGAATAAATTAATGGATACGTCCGGCGCTTAGGACGACAGTTGGCAACGGCCTCCATACGAAGAAACCAATGGACTCGCACGGTGCTTAGGACGGCACTGCGCATAGGCCAATGCATCCAGTCCCGGTAAATTCGGCATTGGAGTTTCTATCTTACGAAGCGATAGTTCGCTATCGGGGTGCTTCGAAGCGCCATTTGATTGCATGCGATTTACGCGACTCACTCATTTTACCTGGTAGTGACTACTTGATATTTTTGTAGTGTATTTCAACAATGTCGAAAAGAATATAGTTAAGTGGTTCAGAAAAGAGAAAAAAACTTGCAATTCAAAAAGAAAACGTCAACAAACTACCTAGACTTACTTCATTTTTCACTGTTGAAGAAACTGACAGGCAGAGTGGTTCATCTACCTCATTATCTCAAGATGTCTCAAAATCTCAAAGCTTAGAAACGGTGCCCATGTTTATCATAGAGGATAACATTTGTGTTTCGAGTTCATCATTTCCAGTTATGAAGACAGCTGCACACACATCACAACATGCTTCTTCCATCTCAAGCCACTTGGATTCACCGGACAGAAGTATGTTAGAAAACATATCTCACGACCCTAGTAAGTACTGTGATGAATTTTTAACGGAAGAAGTCTGTGATATTTGGATTCACAAGGGCACAGAGTTTTCCCAAAACAAAAATAGCGACTCCTCAGAAACCACTGTACATTTTGCTGATGTATGTGGTAAAACAAGAACCGGAAAATTAACTAGGACTGTTTGTCCCTCGCAAACTGACGAATGGTGTATAGAAAGAAAGTGGCTTCTGTATTCACCATCCATGAAATCTGTGTACTGTTATTTTTGGCGTCTGTTCAGTAACACTGTCGTCAATAATTTGAGCTCTTCCAGGGGATACAAAGATTGGAAGCATATAAACAACTTAATAAAGGAGCATGAGAACAGGTTACGCCACAGGGAATCAATGATGAATTATGTTGCAAGAAGCAAAATTGTTGGACGAGTTGATACTGGATTGCTTTCCCAGTTTAATGTTAAGGTCAACTATAGGAGGAGCATATTGAAAAGAATTGTTGCAGTTGTGAAATTTTTGGCGTGAAGGGGACTAGGGTTTCGTGGACACAATGATATTTTGGGGTCTGAAAGCTATGGAAATTATTTGGGATGCTTAGAATTTCCTTTTCTTGCTGATCATATACGAAAGTATGGCAATCGTGGCAAAGGAAATACATCATATTTGTCTGCAAATATTTGCAATGAATTTATTAATTTAATGAGACAGAAAGAGTTAACGACGATTGTCAACGAATTAAAAGCAGTCAGATACTATTCAATAAGCGTGTATTCCTCGCCAGATCTCTCTCCTCTCTTGCCTATGGAAGGGCAAAGGGCTCAAAGTATAGAAGATACTGTTATGAAGTTTTAGGATAACTTTAACATTTCTGCCACACAATATTATTATTAATAAAAGATTGCCGCAGACAGACCTATGATAATGCAGCAAATATGTCTGGAAAATATTCCGGTCTTCAGGCAAGAATAAAAGAAAAATGTGAATTATTATTTTTGTACAACGTGCCACATATTCACTACATTTAATAGGTGTTCAGGCGGCTGCAAGGTGTTCCTGAATCAGTAGCATACTTCCAGTTTGTCCAAAAATTGTCCACCTTTCCTTCTGCTTCGAACAATCACTGAAAATTTTGCAAGAATGTTTAGGTGCAAATAAAGTTCTGAAATTCCTCTCTCAAACCAGACGCTCTTAACGCTTTGAATAATAGCTACAATAATATTTTTGAAGCTTTAAGGTAAATTAGTAGCAACACTGATCAGCCATTGAAAACAAGAAATGAAGCTCAAAGCCTTTGCAAGAAAATGAAAAAAAAAAAAACTTTTTGTATATATTTCCGATTTCATCAGTTCTGCAGACAGTAGATTCGATCAGTATGAATCTTCAGCCAAAGAGAAAAATCTAAGTGCTGACTATAAGGGTAATGCCCAAAGTACGAGAATTTGCAGTAAGCATTTCACTTTTTCCGAAGATTCGTCAGAGAGTGTCCAGCTGAGCACCAAAGAAGCATTTCGTGTAGAAGGTTTTCTAGGCTGTAATCTACACATTGGATTCTTGTTGGAGCGACGTTCAGAAGCATACGAGGCAGTTAGCAAACATTTTAGTTTCCTTTCTCGGTTAAAGCAAATCGATTCTGAACAGTTGAGAGACAGGTGCAAAAAATTTGCAGAATTTCATTATGCAGACGTTAATGCTGATGAACTCATATCAGAATGTTTTCATTTAAAACAATATTTGAAAAAATTTCCAAATCAATCATCCTTAAATTCTTTAATGAAAGCAGATAAAATAGAAGAAACTTTTCCGAATGTAAAAGTTGCTACCCGGATATTTCTTTGTCTAATGGTAACCAATTGCAGTGGAGAGCGTTCATTTTCGCAGTTAAAGAGAATCAAAAATGAATTATGAACGACTATGCTACAGGAACGACTTGCATAGAAAGTGACACCCTTCAACAGTTGGACTTCTAAGACGTAAAAGAAGATTTTGCATTTCAGAAATCCCGTAAAAAACTTTAACAGCAACGTAGGTCCAATTTGCAAAACAGTAATCACTAGTCTTTTATTTTTGTATTTCTAACCATAATAACCAATAAATTCACTAAACAAATGTACATCATTCTGATAAATTCATTCAAAGGAAAATTCTGTTTTGTTTTGGGGTCCCCTAATCGGTGTGCCAGATTGGAAAGAGACATATTCAAAAAATGTATATTTTGTATTCTAGAAATGTTTAAAGAAATAATTAATTTGAATGAAAGACTAATTTGAGGAACTAATCATTAGTATTTGGTTCGTAATATAACTAATTGAGTTACTAAATAAATGTACACCATTCTGATGCATTCATTTAGTTTTTTAAGGGCCCCAAAATACTGAGTGCCCAGGGGCCCCTGCATGGCTTAAGACGGCCCTGGATGGTGATATAGGATAGGCGATGTGAGAGAAAAGGAAGCATGGTTGGGACACCGAGATACCATACACAGTCAAAGGCCTTTTCGATATAAACAAATATTCAAGAGCGTCGGGAGTTTGACGGAGAGTCGGTGGGTGAGGAGAAGTATCTGTTCATCAGCAGAGGATGTCGGAAGCATTGGGAGAAAGGAAGGAGTTGGTGTTGAGGTGAAGCGGAAGGACAGGATGCTTTCCAGGTCCTTGCTGAATACCGAGCTGAGTCTGATTGGATTGTAGGGCGAAGTTTCAGGAACATCAGGATGCCGGAGATTTTCCTCAGGCATGATTAAATTACACAGGAATATGTGGGAGTTATAGAAGGAGGGTGGCACACGCAGAGATGGCGGTAGATTAGGTATTCGTGGCCGGGACCAGTGTTGCATTTGGTGCAGAGTGTTAATTGGATGTCAAGGTCAAAGTATTGGAAACTCAAGGCGAGGAGGGTTGAGGTGACAGTGCGGTCAAGGAATGTAGAAATGAGTGAGCAGTCAAAGTGAGGATTTCGGAGATGGATAGGATGTGAGTGAGGTAGGTGTTCTGCCTTGGTGGCATTGAGCGAGAAAAGAACGGCCATTGCGAAGGGGCGTGTAGTTGTGGGCGGGGTGACTTCCAGTGGGGCGGGGTAAGGCCTGCCAGTACGTGGAGGGATTAATGGGCCGTGCGACACTTGGAATTGAGCATATATGACGCCAGGCCGGAAGAGGTTTCTGGTGTGGCTTTGGATATGCTGGTGTAGTAGGAGGTCTCTCTTTACGAGTGCGCAGCAAGGAACTGTACAGGCGACGGGATTCACGAAGGAGAATCATTAAAAGTCAATACCAGAGAAACGACACTGTCTTCATAATAATTTCTACGCTGCGCTTGGAGGGTGCCTTACTCCTAACGTTGACACCATTCGACAATCCCCACGAAATTTGGTAGATTTATGTTTTTATCCATATACAGGACACGAACGGAAAAGAGGGCAGAAGAAGATGACTGAGGCAGGGAGGCGGATTCGTGGTTAGGGGTTCGGAAACAGAAATAGGTTAAGAGAAAGAGAGCAATGGTGAGTTAATGGACAGAGCATAAATAGGCGTACATGTACAAACTGAATATAGGAGCAGGAACGCGCAGTTAGCAGCTGGGTAATATGGTGAGTAATCCTTGAGGATGGTAAGTAATAGGCAGAAATATGGGGGAACTGACGGGGAGACAGATTAAAGCAAAGACTGTAGGAAGTGTTTCAAATTTCCTTGCATAATTAACTGTTGTTCAAATGTTTAAATATTTGTAAATTACTTAGGTCATTAGTCCCTAGGCTTACTAACAACTTAAACGTACCCACGCTGACTACAATAAACACACCCATGACCGAAGGAGGACTTGAACCTCCGACTGCAAGCAGTGGCGCGCTCCTCAGCGGGGTGCCTTGGAACGCTCGGCCACTCCATCACGGCTTACAATTGTGAAACGTCGTCAAGTTCGCTACACCCACGGATACTAGAATAGACCGTAGAAATCAACCGCCGGAAGCGCAGCCGTATGCCGCGCCACTGACGTCACCAGGAGACCAGCACAGTGTTCCCGCGCGACCATAGCGTTGCTATTATCAGTGTATCTCCAGGCAAATGGTTTCCCACTGGCCCTTTACAGTTTGTGTACGTATTAAGTAGTTTTAAGTGATAAGTGATGGCTTATTAGTGACGATGGTGTGTTGTGCTGTTGCGTGCTGTACGAACCATGGCAGGCAGAAGAATGCAACATTTCACGGATTTCCGAGAAATAAAGAGGTAAGGTTAAAGTGGATAAAAGCGTGTAAGCGATTAGATCCTCTTAACCCTGATACTGGTGGTATATGTTCAGAACATTATAAAGAGACTTGAAAAAGGAACTTTTGACCCTTCCATTGAAATGTATATTAAATGCAGATGCGGTCCCTACTTAGTAGCTGCCTAAGTGCATCGATATAGTCAAGGCAGGTTCTTCTGAATGCGGTGAAGTCAGAGTAGAAAGACGGAACAATCGCAAAGAAGTACAAAAGTTACAAATGACAAGGATGACAGCGTAAATTGTATAAAAAATTCCGTTGAGGAAACCAGTAGGTATACCAATTCCGAAACCCCCTCAACGAGCACTGCCGTTGACAATGATGGAATAATTGTAGCTAAAGAAGTTGTCATTTAAGAATGAAAACAATAAACCAATACATGAAATAATTATTTAATTCGAAATGTTCAAATGTTTGTAAATCTATCGGAGCAAACTGCGTGGCCATCAGTCCGTAGCTTACAAACTACTTAAACCTAGGTAAACTAACCTAAGGACAAGCACCCACACCCATGCCCCAGGGAGGTCTCGAACCTCCACGGCGAGCAACCGCGCGCTCCGCAGCGAGGCGCTTTAGACCGCTCGGCTACTCCACCGCGGCTTCGATATGTTCACAACATTCATACGCAGCAATATATGATCTAAAATGAATAATATGCGAAGGCTACGCAATGCATTTTTACCTCAACAAAATCATAAAATTTATTGCAACCATTTACTTCATTTGATGCAGCACAAAATATATACAGATTAATAAAAAGAAATTCAGTCCTTCATCGAGCGGAGATGTCAAGCTGTAAGATGTAAAAATATCAAATTTGTTCACGAAATAGTTTCCTGTAATCGTTTGATAAGCTTTTCGTGGCGGCCGTTCGTGTCGGCTGTGGCCACCGGGTGACGTCACAGCGCACAGCCTGTCCCCCTCCACCTGCGCGTGAGCCCTACCGTCTATTCTAGTATCCGTGGCTACACCACTCTTGGGTGTATTGGGGAGTAAGTATGTAGTAGTAGAAGCTTTACTTCTTGCTGTAATTATTCTTCACCTCGCGGATAGGAATGACATCAGTGCCTCTCGTTATTCACTGACCCAGAAATCCTAGCAATCTCAATATAAATGTATCAGCGCACACTCCGCTGCAGAGTGAAAGTTTCATTCTGGAAACATCCCTTAGGCTGTAGCTAAGCCGTGTCTCCACCTTATCCTTTCTTTCTGGAGTGCTAGTCTTGCATGGTTTGCAGGAGAGCTTCTGTGAAGTTTGGAAAGTAGGAGGCGAGGTACTCGCGGAAGTAAAGTTGTGAGGCGGCATCGTGAGACGTGTCGGGATAGCACAGTCTGTAGTTCGCTAGCCCGCGAAAGGCAAAGGTCCCAGATTCGAGTCCCGGTTCCGGCACACAATTTTAATCTGCCAGGAAGTTTCATATCAGCGCACACTCCGCTGCAGAGTGAAAGTTTCATTCTGGAATCTCAATATAGTTTCAAATTTTCTGACACAGTAACCTCTCGAGACAGTGGCGCTTCGAAACAGCGGGTCCATCGGCACAAATATCAACCGTTACAAAGACGAAACCCGATCGTACGGTCAGCGGCTCACGTGTCAGTTGTTTGCTTTAATTACTGCGTGCTGACCCGGAAGACCGGATCTGTGGGGCGTCCGGTTAGCCGGGGCGGACCTCGGGATCGCCAGATTAGACTCGCCAGGAAAACAAGCCTTCCGGAATGAGGCGGCTATCGGCCGAGCCGCCCCGAATAAGATGCTATCTGGGCGCGGCGCACAGTAACATGTTAATTTATCGCCAGCGCCGGCAGAGCGCGGGTGGGCGGGGTTATTCTATTATAAGGCACTTCATTCACCTGCGCTATCTCATTTACATATCACAATCTATTAGCCGCGCGCCGGCCGCCAGAGCCACCTGTTGAGGCTTTGTGGGGGCGTTATCGGCGCCGCCACACGCCGCCCCCTCCCTCTTTTCCCCTCCCCCTAACCCTTACACCCTGGTCGGGCTCACCTGCTAAAATCATCTAATTAATTTACTGTGTGACTGCCCGGTGGGCCGCGGGGCTTTCGCTCACACTGAAGCCCGCTCTATATCCTGCCTGGCGCGCCACTCGCCGACTGCGCAATACGGACTCCATTGTTTGCCGATGCACTGCCACGACTACCGCCATCCGCAGTCCGATTCCATCCGTTAGCCATACTGATTACTGTAAAATATCTGGTTGTTTGTCTGACCGTGCTATCCTCCAACACTACTGAACGAATTCTCGTGTGGCTTTCACATGTAGGGTAAGGTGGTACAATTTCGATCATTTCGGACAAATGTTATTATAACTGGAAATAGATCGAGAAAAGGAATAATTTTAACTATGGCACTTGTTCTTGGATGTTTAATGAATATGTAACACAAATATTACACAGTTACAAGTGTTGGTATAAACACAAAAAAGTTTACGGAATTGAGAAAAATCGATCGAAAATGTACCACATTATGTACAATTGTGATCACTTCCTCGTACAATTTTCGATTATGTGCATCTGCCACATAAAAAGCACTTTTACTGTCACGCACCACTGCATACTTCGTGGTACCAAACATTGCAGTTTTGGCAGCGAATGCAGTCATCCTTAACTAGATAATTTACAAGAGCGCGTTAGACTAAGTAGCTTCACTTACCTCTTAAAGGAAAAAAAAAATTATCTCTCCTTACCGAAAAGCAGTGTGTTCTTGGAAAAGACAGGAGGAGCTGTGGAAAAATGCTACTCTACAACGCGACACAACGAGACACTACGAGACAGACAAATGTCGCGAAAACTTATGTTGATCGGAATTGTACCTATATCGAATTTATATACCCCCATGAACCACAGACATTGCCGAGGTGGGGTGGCTTGCGTGCCTCAACGATGCAGATAGCCGTACCGTAGGTGCAACCACAGCGGAGGGGTATCTGTGGAGAGGTCAGACAAACGTGTGTTTCCTGAAGAGGGGCAGCAGCTTTTTCAGTAGTTACAGGGGCAACAGTCTGGATGATTGACTGAGCTGGCCTAGTAACATCAGCTAATGTGGCTTTGCCACACAGCTACTGCGAACGGTTGAAAGCAAGGGGAAACTAAACCCGTTAATTTTCCCGAGGACATGCAGCTCTACTGTATGAACATATGATGATGGCATCCTCTCGAGTAAAATATTCCGGAGGTAAAATAGTCCCCCATTCGGATCTCCGGGCGGGGACTACTCAGGAGGATGTTGTCATCAGGAAAGACAATACTGGCATTCTACGGATCGGAGCGTCGAATGTTAGATCCCTTAATCGGGTAGGAAAATTAGAAAATTTAAAAAAGGAAATGGATAGGTTGAAGTTAGATATAGTGGGGATTAGTGAAGTTCGGTGGCAGGATGAACAGGATTTCTGGTCAGGTGAGTACAGGATTATAAATACAAAATCAGTTGGGGGTATCACAGGAGTAGGACTGATAATGAATAAGAAAATAGGAATGCGGGTAAACTACTATGAGCAGCACAGTGATCGCATTATCATTGTCAATATAGATACGAAGCCAACACCGACAACAGTAGTACAGGTTTATATGCCAACTAGCTCTGCCGATGATGAGGAGATCGAAGAAATATATGAGGAGCTAAAGGAAATTATTCAGACAGCTAAGGGAGAGGAAAACTTAATTGTGATGGGAGACTGGAATTCGGTAGTAGGAAAAGGAAGGGAAGAAAAATAGTAGGTGAATATGGACTGGGCAGGAGGAATGAAAGAGGAAGTCGCCTGGTAGAATTTTGCAGGGAACATGATGTAATCGTAACAAACACCTGGTTTAAGAATCACAAAAGAAACACCGGAAGGTATCAGATAGAGTTTATAATGGTAAGACATAGATTCCGGAACCAGGTTATAAACTGCAAGACGTACCCAGGGGCAGATATAGACTTTGACCATAACTTGTTAGACATGAACTGTAGGCTGAAACTGAAAAAACTGCAGAAAGGTAGGAAAACAAGGAGATGGGACTTAGACAAATTGAAGGAATGTGAAGTTCTGGAGAATTTCAGAGGGAGATTTAGGCAACAATTGAGAGAAACGGAGGGAAATAAAGCAGTAGAAGAGGAATGGGTAGCATTGAGAGATGAAATAGTGAAGGCAGCAGAGGACAAAATAGGTAGAAAGGCAAGACCTACAAAAAATCCTTGGATATCACAAGAAATACTAGATTTAATTGATGAAAGGAGAAAATATAAAAATGCAGTAAATGAAACAGGCAAAATGGAGTACAGACGACTAAAAAATGACATTGACAGGAAGTGCAAAATGGCTAAGCAGGAGTGGCTAGAAGCCAAATGCAAATCTGCAGAAGAAAGTATAAGAAGGGGAAAAGTAGATACCGCCTACAGGAAAATAAAAGAGACATTTGGGGACAAGAAAAGCAACTCCATGAATATCAAGAATTCAGATGGGAAACCAGTTCTCAGTAAAGAAGGGAAAGCTGAAAGGTGGAAAGAGTACATAGAACAGCTCTACAAAGGAAATGAACTTAGAGACAATGTTGTAGCAACGGAAGAGGAAGTAGATCAAGATGATATAGGAGATGCTATACTGAGAGGTGAATTTGACAGAGCCTTGAAAGACCTAGGTCGGAACAAGGCCCCAGGAGTAGATGACATACTACTAAAGTCTCTGGGAGAGCCAGCCATGACAAGACTATTTGAACTGGTGTGTAGGATTTATGAGACAGGCGAAATACCCCCAGACTTTAAGAAAAATGTAATAATCCCCATTCCGAAGAAATCAGGCGCAGGCAGATGTGAAAATTACAGAACCATCAGTTTGATAAGTCATGGTTGCAAAATTTTAATACGAATTATCTACAGGAGAATGGAAAAGCTGGTAAAAGCTGACCTCGGGGAAGATCAGTTTGGATTCAGGAGGAACATAGGAACCCGGGAGGCAATACTCACTTTACGTCTTATCTTAGAAGATAGATTAAGGAAAGGCAAACATACATTTTTAGCTTTTGTAGATTTGGAGAAAGCATTTGACAATGTTGACTGGAACACACGCTTTCAAATTCTGAAGTCAGCAGGGGTAAAATACAGGGAAAGGAAAGTTATGTATAACTTGTACAAAAGCCAGACCGCAGTTATTAGACTCGAAGGGGAAGGGAGTAAGACAGGGTTGTAGCCTTTATCCGATGTTATTCAATTTGCAGGCGGTGAAGGAAAGCAAGGAAAAATTTGGAATAGGGATTAAAGTACAGGGGGAAGAAATAAAAACATTGCGTTTTGCTGATGACATTGTAATTCTGTCAGAGACAGCAAAGGACGTGGAAGAGCAGTTGAATGGAATGGATAGTGTGTTGAAGAGAGCGTATAAAATGAACATTAACAAGAGCAAAACAAAAGTAATGGAATGCGGTCTTAGAAAATCAGGCGATGCTGAAGGAATTAGATTAGGTAACGAAACAATGAAGGTGGTAGATGAGTTTTGTTACTTGGGTAGTAAAATAACATGTGATGGTCGCAGTACAGAGGATATAAAATGAAGAATGGCAGTGGGAAGAAAAGCATTTTTGAAAAAGAGAAATTTGCTAACATCGAATATTAATTTAAGTGTAAGGAAGTCTTTTCTGAAGGCATTTGTGTGGAGTGTTGCCTTGTACGGGAGTGAAACATGGACGATAAGCAGTGCGGACAGGAAGAGAATAGAGGCTTTTGAAATGTGGTGTTACAGAAGAATGCTGAAGATCATATGGGTAGATCGCATAACCAATGAAGAAGTACTGAACAGAATTGGCGAGAAAAGGAATTTTTGGCATACCCTGGCTAAAAGAAGGGATCGCTTGGTAGGACACATTCTTAGACGTCGGGGAATCGTAAATTTAGCATTGGAGGGAAGTGTGTGGGGTAAAAATCGCAGAGGGAGACCAAGAGACGCGTATAGTAAGCAGATTCAAGTGGATGTGGGTTGCCGTTCTTATGAGGAGATGAAAAGGCTTGCTCAGGATAGAGTAGGGTGGAGCGCTGCATCAAACCAGTTTCCGGACTGAAGACCATAACAACAACAATCGAATTTCTATCACCTTACCCTAACACCTATCAAAATTGGATTCCTAATAAAAAGTATTGCAAAATAAAAATAATACTTTTATTCACGAGGTGACATGATACACCTTTATAATTTTTAAAAGCAAAATAACATTAGTTTCTTAACTTAACGGTACGATTTTATCATTTGTGTTGCCAGCACTGAATATCACTGTTTGTCTTTAAACTAGTGTTGCACGTACAAATGAATCAATTTCCACGAAGTTTATAAGGAACTTTGAGTAGTGCGTTTGACGTCCATAAATGGCCTAAGCTACTTTCTGGTTACTAGCATGGATATAGGATGTGCAACCAAGTTTGTAGATCACGTTGCTACGTGTCTGAATAGCAGACAAGGCAGAACAGTTCCTAAATTGAGTGCCTGAGACAAAAATTTAATTTTGTGAAAAATGAAGAACAATTTTATGAAAGTCCTGTTTTGTATTCCAATATTCAAAACATCATTCCCTAGCATTTTGTAATGTATTTTTTTATTTAATGGACAGTAAAAGCCTATAGACAAGATTATTTTACCCATGTTCAACCTCATTACGATACCTAGAATGTCACCGTTTTCCCCCCTCAATAAAATTAACTATTAATATATTTCTGATTAATGCTTCATTCGTTCTTTTCTTTAACGTTAGGAACTTGAACAAATCATGTACACACTCGCACATATCGAAATTATAGTGAAAATGGGTTAATTGTACCCATATTACCAGCTTGGCAATTAGTTCTGAGTACGGGAGTCACGTTAAAATTTTGGATTTGCCCCCGTTCACTAAACCATTTCTATAGACAGACAAGGCAGAACAGTTCCTAAACTTAGTGCCTAAGACAAAAAACATATTTCGTGAAAAATGAAGAACAATTTTATGAAAAACTATTTTTTTTAATAAATTAGCTCTTTATGTAATGTTAAATTTATTGGAAATAGTTGGAAAGTTGGTTGAAGGCAAAATTTTACAAGAATATTTTATAAAGGCAGCTTCCGTATAATTTTCTATGGGTAAATAGCACAAAAGCTAGTAACAAGCTTACAATGTCTGATTATCGGTTTCACAAAAGTCTTCCTTCTCGTATGCATTTGATGACAATAAGTTTCTACATAGATTATAGTGTACAGGTAATATGAAAGAAAAAAAGGAACAGTAATTCACTGTGCCCAAGACGTTGATTCCTCATTCAGTAGGATGTATTAATGGCACAATGGTTTCAACCTGTTCTAACACTCAGAATTTCTTTCCCCCTGTTTGTAAGTGTATTATACGTGTTTAACAATTGTCATTTTTCATAACGCAGTCAACCCATCCAACAAAATTTTTCTGTCACATGTATCTTGGATTTTTCAATTACATTAAATAATTAGCCATTTAGCAACATTTAGCAACTACTCTCTTTCCCATAATCTTTAACAGACAATGTGACTACATACACGTACAAATGCTTTGGAAAATACTGGAGAGGCAGTACTACAAAGATTAATCTTCAAAGGAATGAGTTTCCAATCATATCTGTCTCAATATCGTCTCTGAATGAGGCACTCAATTAAAAAACAAACTTCTACGTTACTGGATATACACACTAATGAAGAATGACAAAAACTATTAAATTCAACGATTTTGTGCTAACATCAGACGACTTTGAGCGGTAGTACGCAATTCCAGTATGGAGGAATATTTCGTTCAAAATCGAAGGTTCAAATGTTTGTAGAGCTTATAGGACGTAACTACGGGGTCTCTAAACTAACAAACTACTTACGAACTGGCTAATAGTAAGGACGGCACAAATATCCATGTCCGAGGGAGGATTCGAACCCCCGACCGTAGTGGCCATGCAGAACGCGACTGGCGCGCCGTAGACCGCTTGTCCGTAGACCGCTGTTCCTTAAAAAAGAGTGACGCTTCAAGAGGCTACTTAATTTACCGCATAAATGTATGGAGTTACAAAAGTAATCTCAATAACTTTCTGGAATTGATAATTTATATTTATATTTTTCGTCGACCTATTATTCATTTTAAAAGCTTTTCAATCGATTGTAAAGTCCTAATAACTTCTGAACGACAATGTGGACAAATTCTTCTGTTAATCATTCTCTTTCAAGTGCAGTTACAATACTTTTATCATCAGAAAAAAACACTAGCTTTGTATGTCTATGAAAATACAATGGTGTCAAATTCTATATTAAGAAGAGAATCAGGTGGGGCTGCATTTCAATAGCTCTCCATTTTGAGGAATCGTCTGATTTTTATGCATTATATGAACCACTTTCTACACTCTTTCACTTGAATAAGAACTAATCGACTAGTGCCTGGTACCACCCATACCACAATACTTAAAATTATCTAAAGGTACTCCACGATTTACACAATGAAAAACATTTTAGAGATCACAAAAAATTCCCACAGATGATGTCTGTTTGTATAAGGCAGGTAATATTTCATCAGTAAAACTAATATTGCGTTTTCTGTCGAAAAGAATTTCTGAAATCCAAACTGACATTTTGTTAGTGCATTATTTATAGAAATGTGGAACGCTTATCTTGAATACATTCCCTTTCTCATTAAGTTTTGATGGAGCAGTGAGAAGTGCGTTGGAGCGATAGTTGTTGGCATCAGACCTATCCCATTTTCATGTAATGGGTTTACAATAGCATATCTTAGTCGATCAGGTGTGATATTACAAATACAGGGGGAAGCTGATAGTTTCTATGTGAAAGGCGGATTTTGCAAGGCTGTTGGGTTCCACAGCTGACCGGCTAACAGTTTAGACCTAGCGAATGGGATACAGGTAGTCAGGCTTTTCCTAATGCGCTCGAAAACCGGAACCGCTCTTCGCTGAGCGAGGGCGTCTATTCCAGATTTCAATTGAAATAGAATATAGCAACAAACATTATTCTAGAAATCCATATAAAATCAGGAAATGAACACACGGCAAATATAATCACATGAATGCATTCAGGAGACTTGGGAAAATCAAACGCCCTAATTATAATTTAAATATCTCTTACAGATGAAAAGGAGATAAATTTCAGTACAATAATAATAATATTATAAAACTTATATTTACAATTATTGATACGTAGTGTTTATCAGTAACAGATTAAGAAGCAAATGGACAGTATTGTACCACGCTACCTATCTTAAAAGACCTTTTCAATTTACATTATTTTACACTCTTGTTCTGCTTTTCGTTGAGGTAATAATATTCTTGTGTCAGAAGATAGATTCCACCACAGAAACACAAAACATGAACCCAGCAAAGCGCATTATATTTGTATATGTATTTTATTATATTTAATATTATTCTCAGTAACATTCATTTTTTATGTTGTAGACTGCCACTTAAATATTTCATGGCCCACTAAAAATAGTCGATAGGCAACAGATAATTTATATATGAAAAAGATAAGTATTTGTGGACAAGAACTAAATATGTTTGTATAAAAAGCCATGATAAACTAAATATTAATTGTGTAACTATATTTGTATGGCGACAGTATATTTGAACATTGAGACGCCACACTAAATGGATATCTGAGCAAAGAGCTTCAGTCTCCCCCGTTTTTTAGTATTGTTAAATATATATGTGTTTCTTAGATGTAAACAACATTTATAGGGAGGTTGTCAAATCATTTCATTCTGTGATATTCAAATGTATAAAATTTTGGAAGGGAAATTGTGTTTTAAAGATGAGGCGTTAGGCTGCGCGGACGGACACAATTTTGGGAGCAGGGAGAGCACGCTTTTCGAACGCTTGGGAGGGGACGCGTAACTTGGACGCGGTGGTGAAAGGTTGTGACGCTGGGCGGTCTGAAGCCACGTTATGAATTTGTGATTTGAAGAGATAGGCATGTTTGGACTTAGAAAATTTACGGCGCTGTGAACGCAGAACTTAGTCTCAGCTTGAAAAGTGATAAACTATGAACAGAAGTAGGGCTATGGATCTGTGATAATTCAGTAATCGTGTACTCGTGTGATGAAAAACAGTGTTTTATAACAATAGTACTACTAATACTAGTAATAAATTACCATTAAATTTAGTAATAATTACTGTCCACAGACTATACAGTCAAACTGACGTTTCAAAAGACTTAATAAGCAGTAGCATCAACAATGTAAGTAATTTTTGTAACTTTGGAATACGCATATAAATGAGCAAAGACTTTGAGTACCCGAGGAAGCACACAATTATGAGAGTAGTTTTGAAAATAACTTATTTATATTGCAAATTTTGTAATCAGAAAATGAGAAATTGATCTGAAAGTAATATACACTGCTCCTAAGACATTGTACCTAGAATTTGACTGCAATTCTAATCAGTTTGTTTAAAATATTAAAAATTGTACATTCTAGGCATAAATCAGCTCTTTGTGTAGAAACTAGCAAACCTTTTGTTATTAACAGTATGGCACCTGTATATTTTGATATAGGTTGTGTACTTTAGCAGCAAAACACTTTCCCTACATTAAAAAGGTACTTACATGGAGAGAACCTATTCATTTCATACAAATAAATTGTTTTCTGAGAGAAATTGTTGTTTGCTGTATAAGACAGTAGTTTAACTATTCTTACTATTACCCTGTAAACTCAATTTACTGCAGAATAATTAAATTCAAAATCAGAAAAGTTTAAGCTGATGTACAAAATCTGAACAGAACATAAGGTAAAAAAATATTTTGTTGTTCCCTTTCTGTTTAAATAGTCTTAACTGTTAAACCTTCCGAATCAGTAAACAGTAAAAATTACACTGTACAAAATAACTAAGTCGCTGAGTGGGCACAAATCTAATACTGTCTTTGAATACTTTATATTATTATGAAAAAGTTACCAATTCTAGCTATCGTCTGGTTTTGTAATGTGAATGAAAATCTGTTAATGTAAACTTCTATCTAGACTAAGAAACTTAACACGTATTTTGTTTAGAACGGAATTATGAAGAATAAACATGAGTTTCGTGAAAATCCACTGAAATACCAAACGTTTATGACACTCGGGTAGTCTTTTGCACTCATAAGATTGGAACCCTACATAGAATAGTGACTTAGGAAAATGATGGGTGGAACAGAGGTTAAAATGAAGTTTGGTTATTATTCGTAACACACACAAATATCTCCGGCTGTAATTATAAAAAGTAATAAAATTTTCATTACGTTTGTTCGCAGAGAAGAGCGGGTTCGTAGTTCTCCATTGTGCAATTCTAAAAGTGCGGCTTCATAGAGGGCTGTGAGTCTTGCAATCCTCTTGATGTTAGAAATTTAAAGCAATTAAGCCACCCAATATTTGTGCCATTGCCCACAATCTGCAGCGTTCGTCATCCGAGGCCATTTTCATAAAATCCTGCAATATTGACCTTGATACAACACTGCCTCCATTGCATCCTGCTAACCGGTCAAAGGCTTAAACACTACGTCGTTCATTACAACCTTCGTGGCATGAAACTACGCTGCTTTTGGCGCGCTTTCCCAACTTTTCCATTCATGCTTGCTCTTTCCGTTTCTCAGTTCTATCCACAGGGTTTTACATTAAACTAAAAAAATCTCTAAGCCAGATCCTCTATAAAGCTAAGCAATCACAAGTTATATTACAATCCACATAAGATTAAAATAATCTTTTTGTAACACGCCAACATCAATTTCACAGCTATTACATTGTACTAGAAGAGTTTGTGTGTACAAAGACATTTCTGTATACATTCATGCATATAAAATTAGTTCACATACGTTAATATAATTATAGACAGAAATCTATATGTATTAAATTTATAAATTTTGATAAAAATTGAAATATTGAAACATTATCGTCGTTTGCGGTGTCACAAACACACATACTGGTAAACCTGTCTTCAAACAAATGCGACATCTTCCTCTTGAATGAAATTCAACATACTGAACAGTTGCAGTAATGCTGAGCAGCGTTATTCCATTGCAGACATGACACACTTTTGTAAACCAATGATTTCTTTCTGTTCCCTAACTGGCTTAACGAGCTGTTGACCTTTTTGTAGCAGTTAAGCTTTTTACATTATGCTTCCTCTTATTTCATTTTTGGTTATTTGTCATGAAAATTGTTCCGGTATTCAGACTGCTGTTCACCACTCCGTAAACTGACCTATTTTCAGTTGCTGTGTCATCATCGTGTGTCATAAATGCATAATCTTCTGGATCACTTTCATCAGCTTCACTTCCCTCATTGATTATAGCTGATACCTCTTCATTATACGGAGACCTCCGATACGAGAAATTTCATTAGGACTGCCGGTAACGTACAACTGCAGGCCGGCCGCGGTGGCCGAGGTGACTGAGGCGCTCCAGTCACGGTCAGCACGGCCGCTACGGTCGGGGGTTCGAATCCCCCCTCGGGCATGGATATTTGTGCCGTCCTAGTTCGTAAGTAGTTCATAAGTAGTTTGTAAGTTTAGGGACTGATGACCCCGTAGTTAAGTCCCATAAGCTTAACAAACATTTGAACATTTACAACTGCAGGAACAACGAAGGAGATTTATTTGCAACCAACAATGCCAGTATAATGCAATGTTATCAATAGTCAGACACTTTATGCCTGACGGGACGTTAGGGTCCCTCTGATGTATCATATGAAACTATTGCTGTAGTTGCTTTTTTGATAGGTGTCAGTAATAAATAGTTGTGGTTTTGTTTTGTTTTCTTTCGTTTACGAATTACGAAATATGAATAACATTCAGGAATAACTTCCGTTTGCTTCCCCCCCCCCCCCCTTCAAATCAATATCTAAAGTGGCATTTCGATGTAACAATCTGTTTGTTGCTGGTAATTCCTTATGTCAACAGAGATAATGATCTCATAATGTTTCACAAAAGTCTCTTGAACTTTGAAGTCGCAGTTTTTAATTTTTTATTTGATATTTTTTGCATTAACTAAGGAGAACAAAAGTGCGTTAATGCACTGATCTGCTTCTGTTCACTTTGGTAATAAAATAACCATACATGAAGTTATGTGCTCGAATATTTGATAGTTTGGTCAGAAATGCGTTAAATTAAAAATAATAGGCAGATTTAAATAACACACACACACACAAAATATTGACAGCAAACAGCAAATGCTCTAGATATTTTCCTACAATTACCTAAACTCCTTTCAGTCCAACAAATACACTCCTGTTCATTAAAATTGCTACACCACGAAGACGACGTGCTACAGACGCGAAATATAACCGACAGGAAGAAGATGCTTTGATATGCAAATGATTAGCTTTTCAGATCATCCACACAAGGTTGGCGCCGGTGGCGCTGATATGAGGAAAGTTTCCCACCGATTTCTCATACACAAACAGCAGTTGACCGGCGTTGCCTGGTGAAACGTTGTTGCGATGCCTCGTGTAAGGAGGAGAAATGCGTACCATCATGTTTCCGACTTTGATAAATGTCGGATTGTAGCCTGTCGCGACTGCGGTTTATCTTATCGCGACACTGCTACTAGCTTTGGTCGCGATCCAATTAATGTTAGCAGAATATGAAATCGGTGGGTTCAGGAGGGCGATACGGAACGCCTTGCTGGATCCCAACGGCCTCGTATCCCTATCAGCAGAGAAGACAGACATCCGCATGGCTGTAACGGATCGTGCAGCCACGTCTCGATCCCTGAGTCAACAAATGGGGACGTTTACAAGACAACAACCATCTGCAGATCGACGACGTTTGCAGCAGCATGGACTCTCAGCTCGGAGACCGTGGTTGCTGTTACCCTTGACGCTGCATCACAGACAGGAGCGCCTGCGATGGTGTAGGTACGCAACGGCGAACCTTGGTGCACGAATGGTACAACATCATTTTTTCGGATGAATCCAGGTTATGTTTACAGCATCATGATGGTCGCAGCAGCGTTTGGCGACATCGCGCTGAACGCACATTGGAAGCGTGTATTCGTCATCGCCATACTGGCGTATCAACCGACATGATTGTATGGGGTGCCATTGGTTACACGTCTCGGTTAACTCTTGTACGCATCGAAGACACTTTGAACACTAGCCGTTACATTTCAGATTATAGAGAATCCTGATTAGATCCATGGAAACCCTACATTTCAGCAGGATAATGCACGATTGCATGTTGTAGCTCCTGTACGGGCCTTTCTGAATGCAATTACTGTCCTGGCCTGCTGGCCTGCTGTCCTGGCACCACATTCTCCAGATCTCTCCTCAATTGAAAACGTCTGGTCAATGGTGGCCGAACTAGTGGCTGGTAACAATACGCCAGTCACTACTCTTGATAAACTGTGGTATCGTGTTGAAGCTGCATGGGCATCTGTACCTGTACACGCCATCCAGGCTCTGTTAGACTAAACGCCTAGGCGTATCAAGGTCGTTATTACGGTCAGATGTGGTTATTCTGGGTACTGATTTCTCACGATCTGTTGTTCTTGTGGTCTTCAGTCCGGAGACTGGTTTTCTGCAGCTCTCTACAATACCCTATCCTGAGCAAACCTCTTCATCTCCACATAAGAACGGCAACCTATATCTGTCTCAATCTGCTTAATGTATCCATCTCTTGGTCTTCCTCTGCAGTTTTTACCCCACACACTTCCCTCCATCGCTAAATTCATAATTCCTTGATGTCTAAGAATGTGCCCTACCAATCTATCATTAGTTACACGATCCACCTACCTAATCTTCAGCATTCTTCTGTAGCACCACATTTCAAAAGCCTCAATCCTCTTCCTGTCCACACTGTTTATCGTCCATGTTTCACTCCCATACAAGGCAACACTCCATACAAATGCCTTCAGAAACGACTTCCTTAGACTTAAATCAATATTCGATGTTAACAAATTTCTCTTTTTCTTTTCTACCTATTGACATTCTGCATTTTATATCCATGGTACAGCGACCATGATTTGTTATTTTACTGCCCAAGTAACAAAACTCATCTACCTCCTTTATTGCTTCGTTACCTAATCTGATTTCTTCAGCATCACCTGATTTTCTTAGACTGCACTCCATTACCCTAGTTTTGCTCTTGTTAATCTTCATCTTATATCCACCTTTCAGCACACTGTCCAAATCGTTCAACTGCTTTTGCAGGTCCTTTGCTGTCTCTGATAGAATTACTATGTCTCACGATCTATGCACCTAAATTGGGTGAAAATGTTTTTACATGTCAGTTTGCCTGTCCAATGAATACCCGTTTATAAACTGTATTTCCCCTTGGTGTAGCAATTTTACCGGCCAGTAGTGTACATGTATTACACAAATAAAGTATATATTGCGGGCAGTTCTGACCCCCTCCCCTTAGTGGTGCTAGGATCATAACATTCTTGGGCGCGGCGGCGTGTTCTAGGAAGTGGTGTCAGAAAGCCGTTGTAACGCAGTGTTGTGCTTCAGCAGCGCCGGCTGCGGCAGCCCCTCGTCTCCTGTAGACGTCGCGAGGCGCTGTGGCGGCGTCGGCGTCGGTGGAGATCCCGGCAGCCGCGGCCGCCACCGCCGTCTCAGCCGCAGCGACGAGACGTCTGCAGTTGCGCTGCTAATCGAGTTTAGCGAGACAATCGAATCAGCGTCGAGCCGGGCGGCCCGGTCGGCCTCACAGATGACTTCTATCTACTTGTTGCGCGGCTCGCCTGCCAGCCGGGGTTCCCCGCCCCTCTGAATTATCGCTGCTCGAGGGGAGCGACCGCAGGTCGATAGCACGGTTATCACGAGAATGCGCGCCGGGCCTCCGCCCGCGCACCTAGCCTGGCTCTCTCCCCTTGCCCAGGGCACTGCCGTCGGAGTCGCAGACAACCGTAGACAGATACAAGGCTCAGGAAACATGCACACTGCCGAAATGATACTAGTTCAGTTCAGTAACTGAGGAGCAGTTACTGCATCGTATATCATGATCTGCAATCAACATCAAAGAGAAACTTCCTGTCAGATTAAAATTGTGTGCTGGAACCGGGACTCCAACCTGGGTACTTTGGGCAGTTGTTGTGGCGTGGCACAGGGTTTTGTGTGCCTTTTTCATATTATGTTGCCGCCTGTGTGTTCAGCCATGTGGTGATATATTCTTTCAGCTCGTCGTCGTCGTTGGGATGTTGTCCGCCGGGGGCGGATTTTGGGTCTAGGAACAGGATTACTGACAAAAAAAATTTTTTTCACGACAATTCCTGACCTCATACACCGAATGTGACCAAACAATTCGTACGGAAATTCCAATGGGACCTGTATGACCATCCTCCATACAGCTCGGACCTCTCTCCCAGCGACTTTCATCTCTTCTCTTACACCCAAAATCCGTCCCCGGGGGCCAACACCCCAACGAGCCACCACATGGCTGAACACACAGGCGGCAACCTTCAGAGAAGGACGCACGCAAAAACACGTGGCACGCCATGACAAGTGCCCACAAAACTTTCTGGCAGATTAAAATTGTGTGCCGGAACCGGGGCTCCAACCTGGGACCTTTGCCTTTCGCGGGCAAGTGTTCTACCACTGAGCTACCCCGACACGACTCACGATGCAGCCTCACAACTTTACTTCCGGCAGTACCTCGCCTCCTACTTTCCAAAATTCACAGAAGCTCTCCTGCGAACCTTGCAAAACTAGCACTCCTGGAAGAAAGGATATGGTGGAAACATGGCTTAGCCACAGCCTAAGGGATGTTTCCAGAATGAAACTTTCACTCTGCAGCGAAGTTTCAAATCAGCGCACAATGCGCTGCAGAGTGCAAGTTTCATTCTGGAATATCAAAGAGTTTCTATTATTACCTTTACAACTTTCATCACGTATACTACGTCCGGGAGAGTTGCTGCATGCGGTAGTAAAGACTGCGCACGTCCACCCCCCCCCTCTAGATTTGGTAAAAGGCGCCAAAATGCCTGTGCGCAGTAGACGTTGGGTGGCGAGGCAACCGCTTTTGTTTCAATAGTGGTATTTTTAACTGATTTAGTGTTAAGAAACAAGGTAAGTCTCTATATCTTACATGGAAATCTTTTTAGTTATTAGATGATGCTATATGGTGACATATTTTTAAATATCTTAGTATCTGCACGAACAGTAACTGCCGTTGGGTGTCATTTGATTCTAGTCCGACCATCTTGGTAAGTCTCTATATCTTACATGGAAATCTATTTAGTTATTAGATGGTGCTACACAGTGACATATTTTTAAATATCTTAGTAGCTGCACGAACAGTAACTTCTGTTGAGTGCCTTTTGATTCTAGTCCGGCCATCTTGGTTGCTACGGTCACAAAGTCGTAGTGTGCGGCGTCTATCCCTGATAGATCGGGATACACGCCGCAGTGGAATCCGGTGTGTATGCCGCACATTTTTTTTTTTTTAATAGGGATAGTTGCCGCACAAGTCAAATAAAAGTTGTGATTAGGATTACAACAAACATACACCTAGGACTACATCAAAACAAGCATCTCTTGATGAGATACAATGTAAGAAGTGCAAAGAATTGTATTGTGAAACCACTAAAAATGTGACAGGTTATGCTGCTTGGTATATAAGCTTTGGGTACACGAAAATAGTACAATCTTTGATACTTATTGTTTTGACTGTGGTAGGGAAAATAGGAATGATGGAGAGGATTTCTTTTGAAATTCTCTGATATGCCAATCATTAAAAATAATTATTTAATTTAAAATTTAATTCTGTGGTTTTACAATCTTTGATACTAATGGTTTCACTGTGGAAGGGAAATTAGCAATTAAAGCTAATGATGAAGAGGATTTGTTTTGAAAAACTCTTATAGGCCTAAGTTTAATCTTTAAAAATATTAAAAAAATTAATTAACTGTTTTTATATAAAGAAATAAAGGAATTGTTTTCCAATTCTTCAGTGTTTATTTTTATTCCCCAATTGTTACATTCATAAACTAAAACATTAACATTTTTATTATAAATTTCAACAAATATCGTCATGCGGCACGTCTCCCATCAGGGCGTGGCAAGTGAACCTTAGCCTAAGGCATTGATGCCCCACTGTAGGGGTTTCTGAAAGGTCCAATGTCATGAATGAGTGCAAGTAAAATTCTTAAAAAAATATATTTTAAGGAAAACTGGCTTGATAACTTGTAAAATAAATTAATTTGACTTGTGTTCGTTATGGGATTTTTTTCAGAATAATTTTGAAAATGTGCATCATCTCTCCCGGATTTACCCTATATTTCATACAGCTGCATGGTGTTCTTTGTCAAAATGTTAAAATATGTCGAATATTTCAGTAGTCGTCAATGGACTTCACTTCCTGAGTATTCTTACACAGTGTGGCATATAACTTAGTCATACTCAACTTTGTGTGGCCGTCCCATTTATCACTCCATACAAAAGTACATGGTTCCAGTGACCTGCAACTTCATGTTGTAGTAAGTGCCCTGTCTTTCCATTTAATCGTATTATGCAACACTTCTTTATAACGAGCGTCAAATGAAACCTCCTGAGTCTAACGTTCATATTCTGCAGTTCGATACCATTTTCCAGCGTTACGACCTCAACGTCCACAAAAAGCTTATTTACATTAAATTGTCATTAACAAAAAAAAAAAAAAAAAAAAAAAAAAAATCACCGAATATTCAAAAGTAATGGTTTTATAATACTTTGTATGGATACACCAGAAAGTATTCCCACATAAGAATATTTCACTCCGAAGACAATGTCTTCTTTTGTTTTCTTTACAACAATTTTTTCAGTCCAGTCACATAGCTGGTTGGAACTTCCTACCCTCGTATCATGATTATTGTTTCATCTACGGAACCGTATCAGATGCCTTCAGATGGGCGCATACCATTTCCTACAACTTTTCAAACACACTATTTTTGTCTTTCGGATGATATTTAACGTAACATGAGCAAAATAGAAAACTAGATTGAAAAATTATTCACATGTTTAACGATAAAATTTCACATCGATAAGTATTGATTTTATTATGAATTTATGGTGTGTTACAAAGGGAAGGGTATACGCATGATATTATCATGAAAAATAAATGTTTGCAAGTTTTAAAATGCGTATTGGTTCTAAATAGTAATTTAATGTATAACTAATTGTTAGTATCACTGATCAGCATGAAAGGGAAATTTAATTAAATATGACAAATGGCGACATGTAGCAACTGTAGATACAGAATCTTCGTGAAAGAAGTAAAAGTGTCAAATATTTGCGAATAACTAAATGTTTATTAAATATCATAGACCCAAGTCTCGATGCTTGTAAAAGAATTTCTTCATATGTCTTTTCTGTGTATTTACTTTCCCACATTAATTTGCACATAATGCAAAACTCTTACGTGCCCCATCCTTCTGACGAAGATTTGTCTCTAAGAAATATAACCAAGATCAAGGACTTTTTAATTGACCTATTACTACTCTCACGGAATCTACGTTCTTCAGGAAAAAGTTTATCATATTAACATGTGCAAAATATCCTGAAAGTACGGTCGATTTTTCTTTGTTGAGTCATATTGTAGTGTAAAACTGGAAACAGGTTAGGTAGCATATTGTAAAGTCGTGCAGTCGTTGCATTTAAACGCATAACGAAAATAATCAGCTGAGTGCACTGTAACGTCTACTAAAATGTGAAGGAGTGGTCTTACGATAGTCTCCGTAATTGTAAACCGTCATTAAAAAGCATTTTCGGATATGCAAGTACTATCTAATAATAACAACGAAATAACTGTGGCACAACCATATCTAAATAAGTTTCTCTCGGGGCATCACCCAGAACTGTCTAAATTATTAGAGAAGAGAGAAAACCTAAAATACATTTTACTGGTACACCTGTGGAAGGCTTTTAGAATTTACCCTGCATGATTAAGTAACATTAAAATAAAGTTTTGCAAAGTTAATCAAAGTAGAAATAATCATCATTCGGTACTGTCCACACCCTGATTGAATTAAATATTTCAATGCCAATCCTTACATCGTTTTTATCGTGTACATGGCAGGTTTCAGATCGGCCACCAATCTTCAGATCAATTTTACAGCGAAAGGCAAAGGTCCCAGGTTCGAGTTCCGGTACCGGCACACAATTTTAACCTGCCAGGAAGTTTCATATCAGCGCACATTACGCTGCAGAGTGAATGTTTCATTCTGGAAACATCCCTTAGGCTGTGGCTAAGCCATATCTCTACTATATCCTTTCTTCCAGGGGTGCTAGTGTTGCAAGTTACGCAGGAGAACTTCTGTGAAGTTTGGAAGGTAGGAGGCGAGGTACTGTAGAATTGTTGGAGCGGGATTGTGAGTCGTGTCGGGGTAGCACAGTGGTATAGCGCTTGCCTTCGAAAGGCAAAGGTCCCATGCTCGAGTCCCGGTTCCAGCACACAATTTTAACCTGCCAGGAAGTTTCGTTTTTAGTATTGTTAAATATGTATCTGTTTGTAAATATAAACAACATTTGTAGGGAGGTGGTCAAATCATTTAATCCTTTGATATTCAAATGTATAATAATTTGGAAGGAAAATTGTATGTTAAGGATGAGGCGTTAGGATGCGCGGAAGGATACAATTCTGGGAGCAGCGAGAGCATGCTATCGAACGCTTGAGAGGGCACTCGTAACTTGGACGTGGTGGTGAAAGGTTGTGGCGCTGGGCGGTCTGAAGCCGCGTTACGAACTTGTGATTTGAAGAGATAGGCATGTGTGGACTGTGACTGAAGAATTTAGCCTCTGGTGAAAAGTGCTAAACTATGGACAATAGTAAGGCTGTGGAAATGTGATAATTCACCAATCGTGTACTCGTGTGATGATACACTGTGTTTTATAACAAATACTGTAATTAATTTGCAACTGCAATGTTCGATAGACTTCACTAATGTACGAGTGATAATTTGGAACTTTTACTCTCGAGTGCCTGTGATACTTATTGTGCCTCTTATGAACAATAGTTGGGAAATATTCAGTTATTTACCGATGTATAAAGTAGGACCACTTCCGCATGTCCAAACAGAGTTATGAACTCTATTTATAAAGAATTACTTCGTGAGTGAATCACTTCTTTATCTTAGAATCCATTTTGTTGTTTATTCAGAGGTTTCATTTATGTTTGTTAAAATATATTTTCACGTCATCATATGTAGATTGATAGACTGGCTAAACAACAGAATAATTATTGATCTTGTTTAAACACATTGGGTAGTTGTTTAGGGCATAGAAGCTGACATACATAACTCACGCCTATGAACAGAGACAAGGAGCCATAAACCTTTTACTACCCTGAGTTATGTATTGCCCAATTCTTACTGATGAGTACCGATAGGGAGGTCGCAAGGCTACAGATAAGACGAAGGATGGCCAGTACAAAGTGTTCTCATAATAAAAAACTTTATACGAAACAGACGTTACAATGTATTATGGCAAAGCTCTATACATGTGTAAACCCATAGTTAACGCTTAGTGTGGTATTAGTAAGGACCATTTGGGTCTACACTTTTTCCACTTTGCCTTTTTGTCTTGAGCTCTTGATGCAACTTTCAACGCCACCTTGTCCTCTGCAACCTCTTCATCCCTGCATACGACCGGCGACCAACATTATTTTCACCTTCTCGTTGCATTCGTCTCTCGGTCACCAATAGCTAAATCACCAATAGCTTAATCGAAGATTACGTTGCAATGTATGAGGCGACATCAACCGTACCGAAAGTCTATGCAATGTGTTCATAACTCTACAAGCTCTGTAAAATTTGTTGTAATGTTTTACTTAATTTGACGCGTAATGAACAACATACAGAAAAGTAGTACTTCATCGATCAAAAATATGTAAGATGCACCAGATTAAAATGTTTCCGCTGAGAAGTTTTCGTAAGAGGAGTAGGTGTCCACAGTGAGCGGAACGTAGCACGTTTGGCCCCAACAACATGGGTTTTCGGATGTATCTTCATTACGGTTAAGGATGAAATCTTGCTTTTTGTAATTGTGGGCATAGTTACGATAAATTTGAGCCTCCGGTTCTCAGTGACGGAAAGTTTAATTATCTATTTGAGAATATAATCTCACGAACATGTTCAAATGTTCCAATGTTTGTAAATCTATCGGACCAAACTGCGTGATCATCAGTCCGTAGCTTACAAACTACTTAACTTAAGGTAAACTAACCTAAGGACAACACATACACCCATGCCCCAGGGAGTACTCGATCCTCCGACGGCGAGCAACCGCGCGCTCCTCAGCGAGGCGCCTTAGACCGCTCGGCTACTCCACCGCGACTACGAACATTTGGTAAAACTTCCGATTACATACAATGAAGAAAAGTTATAGAAAAAGTGGCCATTTCTAACATTCTGAATTTCCTCAAAAACCGACAATTAACAAATGGTACTTTTGTAAGCCATATGCAGCGGTGAAAAACATATAATTTATGAAACATAACCGATATTTCAGTTTGGCTGGGCCATAGAAAATGTATAATATATAAGTTTGCTCCTTTATTATATGAAAGGTACCCATTTTCCTGATGGGTATAAAATCCTTCTTTCCACGGAAAATATGGAATAGCCGTGTTTATTGTCGATTCATCCATCCACTTAGGTGGGCGAAGATACTGCATAATAAATTTATGTGTGAAGTGGGCAAACATTGTGGTAAGGAAGTGCATCGCTAGGAGAAACCGGGCTCGTAAATTTAACGGGAAATGTTCAAATCTTTGATGGGTCATCTACTTTAAATAATTTTTTTCGAAATGATTAATAAAGATGTTTTACAAATCTCCTCATTAAAAACGAAGGCAAATGGTTTCTTAAATATTTACACAACCTGAAATTATGATTTGTTATTTATTGATACCATAATATTAGCATATTTATCCTTAGAAAAATAAGTATTGAGAAGTAGTTCTAATGAAATTTAACGCAAAAGAAAGTCAGGCAAGTGTTCTTTTAAAATAACACCAGGTTATACTATTCGAATTTTAATTCACTGCCGAGCATGCAACTTTCGATTTTGTCGTTTTGTAGTCGCTAAAAAGAGAAAGCATTGGCATCTTCTTTTATACTCAGTTATTACGAGGAACACTAAATACTGAAAATAGCGCATCAAATTCAACCAAGCCTCTTCTGTGTCATGAAGTATCCCACAACTGTTTCATGTGCTTTTGAAAGTCGTTAAACGAAGCGGGTACGTGATGCGCGGATATCGTTTCATCCACTGTATCTCGTAAAACATTTAGCCACTAATTAGAAGCAGAGTGGTAATGAAAAGCTGTAACCGTAGTGATGCACTAATGATAATGCATAAAAAGAGAGTGGAATAATTTCGGGCGGGGGTGGGGAGGGCAGAGTCCAGAAACTGAGAAGTTTGACCTTTGAAATTTACCCTGAAGCCGCTGTGAATGGGAGAATTAATTAACTGATATTCATCTTTGTTAATTAGAGCTGGAGACACGATTGATGTCGCTTTATCGAGATCTGTAAAAGTAATAATTTTTCTGCCATTTAGATGAATCGTTTATTTAAAGTGCTATCTGAAAATGTAACAGCCGCTTTGTGGTGATGGTGCTTCCTAATCGAAAAGATTCTACACGTTCAGATTCCGTGCTCAAATAGAGGCCAGAAATATTCAACATTATGTACAAGGGATATGAAACTGCACAATAAACGTCTTTACTGAGTATAAAAGAATGCGTATCATACAGTGGGACACGCATTGCTGATGATACAGTACTTTTGTAGGATGTATATATAAATTACATGGACAACTTCGGTGTCATGACCTAAGGTTTTAGGATTGCACGCATCCGCTGATAACAACAGAAACGCTATGGGGTACATACTAGCATCTTCAGTTCCTTGGCGGTGTGAAAGTCTGTATCGTTCAAGGTAGTTCAATAAAAATTAGCATTTAAGAGAATTGTTCTGTAACTACTGTTGTTCTACTGCTATGAAATTTTGCAAGACTTATGTTACACAAGTAAATGTAAAGTCTGAGGGGTGTTCGTTAGTAATTATATTACAGGATTAAACATACATTTCTTTTTGTGTGCGCGTGTGTGTGTGTTAGCCGGCCGTGGTGGCAAAGGGGACTGAGGCGCTCCAGTCACGGTCTGCACGGCCACTACGGTCGGGGGTTCGAATCCTCCCTCGGGCATGGATATTTGTGCCGTCCTAGTTCGTAAGTAGTTGATAAGTAGTTTGTAAGTTAAGGGACTGATGGCCCCATACTTAAGTCCCACAAGCTATACAAACATTATTCATTATTCTTCATGTGTCACTGTTGCACACAACACACACACACACACACACACAGACACACACACACACACACACACACACACACATGTACAGACACACGTGCGCGCCCACACACGCATACATGTACCACGCAACCTACACGAAAATCAATGAATATTTAATATGATTTAAGAAAAATGCACCAGTCACTTTTTCTTGAAATGATGTTTATTCCATGAACCGGTTTTCGAGCCTTTTCAGGTTCATCTTCAGATGGATCATATTACAAGATCATTTTAAGCGTCATGTTGGATGCTGCCCGGACTTACAGTCGTAAGCCACATCCAACATGATATAACATATCTTCTGTTTTACTGACAACACAAGTTCTTTGACTGAACTTAAGTAAATGTCTGATGATCGCCTAATGAGCCAAAAATCGATTCACAAAATAAACAAAACACGATACCACAGTTCATAAAGTGTAGAAGAAACACAAAATCGTGTATTTTAATCTTCATAATCAAGTTTATTTATAGTGCACACAAGCCTTACATTTTAGAGTGTTAAATGCCCGACAATTTATATAGGTAGGACGCTTGGAGTTATCGTCCCGTCGACAGCGTGGTCATTAGAGACGGAGCTTACGCTCGGATTTTTGGGAAAGGATTGGAGGAGGAAATCGGCCGTGTCCTTTGAAAGGAACCACACCGGCATTTGCCTGGAGTGATTTAGGGAAATCACGGAAAACCTAAATCTGGATGCCCGGAGGTGGATTTGAACCACCATCCTTCAGAATTCGAGTCCAATGTGTTGCCACTGCGCCACCTCGCTCGGTCAACTTATATATATCCCACATTTGTGTGATTGTAGGGTGATAACATGAGTTACTACTGTGTAGTCCGCAGGTAGCCTAAACATAACAATCGCTCGTGGAAGTAAAATTTCCGGGTGTTCAATTGTGGGTGTGAGGTAAATATTCAAAACTACCATAATAAATACTCTAAAATTGCTTTGGATGTCTTGAGATTTATAGTACAGCAATTTGTACACGTTTTTGTTGTTAGAGTACATTTGTAATCTGTGCATCATGATTCTTACAGGGCGGGGTATTCATCTAATACCCATTGACAAATTCAGATATTGCTCCTGAAGGATGACTAAGATGGCGAGATTTTAAGCGAAAGTGAATATGAAGTAGAATTGTCAGAGCAAAATGTCCCACATGTATCTCCTCACGGGGCTGATACGGAACAGGAAGGCAGAGAAGACGACGATAATGAAGACAAGCCTCTATCAGCTAAAACAGAACATTCACACAAGGTTGGCGCCGGTGGTGACAACTACAACGTGCTGACATGAGGAAAGTTTCCAACCGATTTCTCGTACACAAACAGCAGTTGATCGACGTTGCCTGGTGAAACGTTGTTGAAAAATATCGGATTGTAGCCTATCGCGATTGCGGTTTATCCTCGAAACATCCCTTAGGCTGTGGCTAAGCCATGTCTCCACCATATCCTTTCTTCCAGCAGTGCTACCCTTCGTGTTTGCAAGAGAACTTCTGTGAAGTTTGGAAAGTAGGAGGCGAGGTACTGGCGGAAGTAAAGTTGTGAGGCGGCATCGTGAATCGTGTCGGGATAGCACAGTCGGTAGTGCGCTTGCCCGCGAAAGGCAAAGGTCCCAGGTTCGAGTCCCGGTTCCGGCACACAATTTTAATCTGCCACGAAGTTTCATATCAGCGCACACTCCGCTGCAGAGTGAAAGTTTCATTCAGGGTCAGATTTGTACACAACTGGGAAAATAGGCAATATAGACAGGGACAGAAGGTAACACACAGGGTAAATTGGCTCAAGTTTGACCAAGAACTATGGGAAGTCATTAAGAACCAGACTTGGAAAGAAGAGGACAAATGTATAGAACCAGAAGAGATTGTACTAGATGATGATACTGTAGCCAATATGTATAATGCAAGTGAAGATCTGTCTGATCTGACTGTAGAAGAACCCAAAATAAGTTAAGAACATGATGTGGTTGGATTGTGTAAATTGCTAAGTGATAAGGCTGAAGATGCTGAAGACAGACTGAATGTTACTGCTCATGAAACTGTGACGACTGAGAATCATGAAGATTTTGATGTTTTGTCGAATGACAGTTCGAGTTTTGGCGGACTTCGAGTTTTGTCATTTGTCGAGTGCTCTGGAACTCGGGAAGCTGTCAGTCTGTTGTTTTATAATGGAAGTTCTGTCAGCGAAGTTCTGATACTTTGTTATGAATTTGTAATGTTTTGTCGGTGAAGTTTGATTTAAAATAAAGAAGAAGTGAAAAATTGTATATATCGAGTATTTATTTCTACCACGACGCCCCAGGAGAATAATGTTGCAGCGAGCAGAACCCCCATACATGGTAATCTTAAAATGCTGAGTATCGGTAGAATGAACTGTAATGACTTAAAATATAGTATAACGTTTCACGCTGCATCACACACAGGAGCGACTGAGATGGTGTATGCAGCGACGAACCTAGATGCACGAATGGCAAAACGTCATTTTCTTCGGATGAATCCAGGATTTGTTTACATCATCATAATAGTCGCATCCGTGTTTGGCGACATCGCGGTGAACGCACTTTGAATGCTTGTATTCGTCATCGCCATACTGGCGTACCACCCGGCGTGATGGTATGGGGTGCCATTGGTTACACGTCTCGGTCAACTCTTGTTCGCATCGATGACACTTTGAACAGTGGCGGTTACATTTCAGATGTTTTACGACCCATGGCTCTACCCTTCATTCGATCCCTGCGAAACCCTACATTTCACATGTTGCAGTTCCTTAACGTGCCTTTCTGGATACGGAAAATGTTCGACTGCTGTCCTGGCCAGCACATTCTCCAGGTCTCTCACCAATTGAAAATGTCTGGTCAATGGTGGCCGCTCAACTGGCTCGTCACAATACGCCAGTCACTACTCTTTATGAACTGTGGTATCGTGTTGAAGTTGCATGGCACGCCCTCCAAGCTCTGTTTGACTCAATGGCCAGGCGTATCAAGGCCGTTATTACGACCAGAGGTGGTTCTTCTGGGTACTGATTTCTCAGGATCTATGCACCCAAATTGCGTGAAAATGTAATCACATGTCAGTTCTAGTATAATATATTTGTCCAATGAATACCAGTTTATCATCTGCATTTCTTCTTGGTGTAGCAATATTAATGGCCAATAGTATGGATGATAATTTAACGTAGAACTAATAGTTATGAAATTTAAAAAAGGTGAACATAATCAAAGCAGTTACTTGGACATTAATTTTTAAAGACACTTTAATTGTTTAGAATGCATAAAAATGTTAGATTTCTGTCAATTTTATATAAAAGTGTGATAAAAATAAATTGTTTTGCGATTATACAAAGTGTTTCAGTTAAATTATTTCCAAATTTGCAAATAACCTCATTTTTAGTTGCGCTACGATGCACCCATTGCGTGCGGTCATGGAATGTTTATGGGCGCTTGCACTTCAGTGGGATATTTCGCTTCCGAGTTTTGCCTGAAATTCAAAACACTCGTTAAGTAAAATATATTTTTCTATTAGAAAACGTGTACAATTAGTATGTGTTCCATTCCGTCATCTCGTCACAATATATATTGAAGATGTGTCGCCAGAATATTTTTACTTCGGAGCGGGTCGGATATTCGATGTCATTGAAAAACACTGCAGTAGATTAAAACAATTGTCGAGTTCAATCACAAGCACACACCAGCAACTGACGCAATTCTCGGCCGTTCTGCTTATGTCTGTGAAACGAACATCTTTTTCAGTATCTATGTAGCTGCATCTGTAAATGTGCGGCTGTCGTCAGGAAGTAGGTACAACGTAATATGTAAATCTAATAATTTAAATCTAATAAATGCATCGTGAATGTCAAGCCCTGTTTGAAGTGTTACTTATGTTTTTATTTATCTTTTTTGTGTTCTTTCCAGCTTATCTGCATCACTAACAATTAATTAGATCATTGTCGCCTGCTTCTTTCAGGACTTCATGTCACATTCACAATATTGCATTCGGTTTAATAACCGAGCGAGATGGCGCACTGGTAGTACACTGGACTTGCATTCGGATGGATGATGGTTCAAATCCACCTCCGGCCATCCAGATTTAGGTTTTCCATGATTTCCCTAAATCACTTCAGGCAAATGCCGGGTTGGTTCCTTTGAAAGGGCACGGCCGATTTCCTTCCACATCCTTACCCTAAAATCCGAGCGTATGCTCCGTCTCTAATGACCACGCTGTCGATGGGATGTTAAACTCCAAGCTTCCTTCATTCGATTTATTAATGTCTGTTGGATTAAGAAATGATTCAATGCCCCAGTGCCAACCTCCTTTCCAGCTCATATATAACGAGGTGGATGGGATAAAAGTAAAGATGAAAGAAATTTTGATTTCTCAAGTATGTTGACATTGTGAATCTCATCTGACGATAACATGCCGTTGGACCATCAAAATATCGTATCGTAAAGACGTCGACATTCAGGTACGTCAACATTTTGTAAGCCAGGAAAAGGTGCATCTGATAAGTTCGGTGAATGGTCCCACATTTTACAAACCGCGCTGGAGAAGATGAGGTGCCCGCGAATACATATTGGGGGACATGCCTCCTACCGTGCAAAGCACTGCAGTGAAGCGGCTGCGACTCAGACAACCGTGGAGTGTGAGAACTCGTGTCACTGCAACCCTGATGCAATGGACTAACGCCTTTCATTGAGTTTTCTTCCAAATTATGCAATACGGTGACGGAGACCAATCGGATATGTATTGCAAGTGTAGAAACAGGGGGAAAATGTGTGTTTTGAGTTGTTGTGGACATCTAACTGCGCGTGACCTCAGTGATTTCGACAGTTTACAGCAGCTGTACAAATGATGTCAGAAGTATATTGTAGCCAATGGCCGTTAGTTTGAAGGCCATTTACTCGTAAGGTATTTTGTTTGTAACCCTTTCCTGAGACCATTCACCGAACTTTTCAGACAACTTGTATACGTAGTTACCTTCCCACCTTAGTTCTCCGCTACGCATGCAGAATAACCTGACTCGAGTCCCGTAGAAAATCTGTGGTACATGTAGCAGCATGCAATGTTACGATCAAATCCGCGACGTTAGGCCGGTATTACACGTTCAAATTGCTTATCAAATCTGTGACATAAA
Source organism: Locusta migratoria (assembly GCA_026315105.1). Taxonomy (NCBI): domain Eukaryota; kingdom Metazoa; phylum Arthropoda; class Insecta; order Orthoptera; family Acrididae; genus Locusta; species Locusta migratoria. Next base: position 47,195,885 of record CM048750.1, on the reverse strand, counting down.
AATATCAACAAAAGTTTGTTATTTTTTATTACGTAAATCTTTGACGTGACGCTAAAAAGGAATATTACAATGTTGTCATATTATTAATCACATTTCAAGATGGCGGACGGTAAACACATGTTTTCAAGCGCTGTCACTGCACTAGAAAAACTGCACTTTGAAGACAAATGAGGGGCCTACTTGGGTGAAACTGCGGAAATAATTTTCTGTTGCGGGAGCTGCAAGTGGAGGACCCCAAGTCATATATAAATTATTGGAGAGTGGATGAGTACAAACAGAAATCATGTCAGTTTGCCCAGGTAATTGAAACTAAGGAAACAGAAATTGAATTTCAACTCTATCCATTGGACCAGAGCATTGGAAATACTGGAGAATAATTAGGTCACAGGCTAGGATAGGCGTTTTTCAAAAAGTTGGAGGAATAGTGAAATTAAATTACCCACATCAACTGCAGGAGACATAAAACGCAAAATAAATAATTTTAATTATTTATTTTAAATAAACAAAAAAAAGAAAATAAAAAAATAAAAAAAGAGAGAAACAAGGCAAGATGTTAATAACGAGAAGGATGAGGAAGACGCACAATGCCTCTTTGAAACAGTCAACTGGAGAATAAGGAATTCAGTGCACAAACTATAAGAGTTGGGGTCATCAGAGATGCGTGTAGAATTAAATCCATGGACTATTTTATGAATGTTAAAACGGTGCTGATGCTTTGGAGCTGGACATTGATTAAACTTGACTGATTTGTATGAAGGCACTGTAAATCGTAATAGGTTTATCCTCTCCTGTTGTCATAATACTCAATGTTAAGTATTTATCTCAATATTCAACTTGATATCATGTACATTAAAGTATATTTCTTGATAATTGTTAGTTTTATTTTGATCTCGTAGTTATACTTACCAAAAGACTACATGGGTCAAAGTGCTCCAGCCTCTGTGCCAACTTACCCCGAGGTAGGTCCAGATTGGCCCACATGACATATGACCAGTAATTAATTTCTTTGAATGCTTTTGTTTATATTTTCAATCTTAATAATTGCCACCCAGCTTCATCAAAGACATATCTAATATTTAACAAAAATTTCATAAATTTAAATATTGCAAATAAACTAATATTAATAAAAAAATATGGCCAACGTGCCCTGGTCTCCCCTACATATAGTTGGGGTTATAACACCGATATCTATATCCCCGCTTTCTCAGGCAATTTCACGATCAAATTCGGAACGAGTGGCCTTCCTGTAAGTAGCGAACCTGCGTTACCTTTTATTTTTCTAACTGAATCCTGGCCTTCATCATGCCCAGGAGCGGAATTACCTGTTAGTAAAATATGCATGTATAGGTTCCTGTGGTGGTAAAGCCGGGTTCAGACAAGCAACTAATGGCGTGCAACAGCTAGCTGCGTAGTGAAGCTGTAGGTCAATAGGAAGTGTAAACTTCCTGCTTTTAGGGCGCCACGTAAGAGGCACTACTTTTTCCACGCAACGAAAAGTTCAACTTGGTTTTACTTTGTTTCACTACGTTCTTCCCCCACCACCAAATATCGACGTTCGACTTTCACCTCGAGGGGTATTTCGCAACATTTTACTTCGTATCAGTGTGTTTGTGATCGAGGTTTAAGATTTGGCGCATTTAATTACCGCTAAAATGTCGAAAAAATGAAGAAACTACTTCGTGTGCTCGTGGAACAAAATGTTAACGGTCGTTTGACCGCTAATGAAATACGCCTTGCAAATCGTCATGAGCTGAGACGGCGGACACCATATTTCAAACTACACAACTACAGGGTGTTCAGAAATAGGGCTACCTGATTTCAAAATTAAATATCTCGAAAACAAAGATCGATAGAGGAATGCAGTAAACGGTATGTTTATTGTGAAAGCTGTAAGAAGTTTATACAGAAGTTTGAAATAATAGTTACAAAATCTTCAAACAGATGGCGATGTGCGCTGTACAGCTCATATTATCATACATAAGTGAAATAATTGTATGAAAACACTCTTTGCAAACAATCACATCACAATGATTTCAAAATGTTTACCATTGGCACTACAGAGGTGACGCAAACGAAGAATGAAATTCGCCATCACATTTCGTAGTGTCTCAACCGAAATGGATTCACATGCCACAGAGATCGCCGATTCGAGCTCGTCCAGCATGGCGGGATGCTTCGGTAAGACCATGTCTTTCACTGTGCCCCACAAAAAAAAGTCACAGGGAGTCAAATCCGGCGAATATGGAGGCCAATCCATGCCTGCACCAGTAACTTTGGGATTTCCAAAGCAATGAGTCGTTTCCCGAAGTATTCCTTAAGGAAGCGAGACACTTGATCGGTCCGATGTGGTCGGGCTCCATCTTGCATAAACCATTCAGTACCTGGTCGATCCTACAACGCCTGCTGTGTGGCGACAAATTGTTCCAAAATTGCAACATAACGTGCACCAGTGACCGTTTCTCGAATGAAGAAAGAGCCAATAATGCCTCTGCTGCATACTGCAGCCCACACAGTAACTTTAGGAGATTACAGGGGTTTCGCTTCACACCAATATGGTTTTTTGGAACCCGGAAATCGCCAGTTCTGCTTATTCAAGTATCCATTCAGGTGGAAGTGTGCTGTGTGAACTAGATGCAACCAACAACAAATCCTTCACTATCAATCATTGTGAGCATCTCATTAGCAACGGCAACCCTTTGTTTCACAGCTCGTACGGGTATGGCCTGGTGAGTTTGAATTTTGAATGGAAACATGTGTAGGCTCTTTCTCAGTATTTTCTGCGTGCTGGAACGCTTCAAACCAGTCTCAGATGTAATTATACGGACGGATAGCATGGGATTTCGATGAATAATTCCAGAAACGGTGGCGATATTTTCAGGCGTAACTGCGGTTTGCTTGCCCCACTAGATTATCAGTTACGCTGCCTGTTCGTTGAAATTTTGGGAAGAGCGTACGAGTAGTTTTCGCATCGGGTCCTTTTGGAACATTAAATCGTACTTTAAAACTTCGCCTTGTTGCCGTAGGACTCTCTTCTGACCTGTGGTACTCTAGCACCAGAGAAACGCATTGTTCAATGGAGTACATGGTTTTAATCTCTTCCTTCGGTAAGCTAACCTTCTTTCATGTTTCAATAGTGGAACTGATCACTCTGGGCTTCTGATCACTATTTATACTAGGCATTACGTATGGCGATTACAGCGCCATCTGTTAGCAGCTTTTGTAATTATTATTTCAAACTGCTGTATAAACTTCTTACAGCTTTCCCAATAAACATACCGTTTACTGCATTCCTTTATCGATCTTTGTTTTCGAGGTATTTAATTTTGAAATTAGGGTGTCCTTTTCTGGACACCCTGTAAGTGGTACTTGTGAAGTTCTGTGTGAACCATAGCTCTTTGCGCAACTGCAGAAAAACACGCGTTTCGTGTCAGTTTAGTTGCTTGTGTGTACCCTGCTTAATATTTTCTTTCTGGTGAGCTTCTTTTACCATACTTTCTCTACCCGCAGGTTGAGGAGCGTCAGAAGGAGTGTCAGTGTTGGCAGCGCTTGCAGCCAGGCAGGGGGCGCGGGTGGCGGCCGGTATGCCAGCTCGCGCCGCCGCGCCGACAAACGATTGAAAGGAAGCGGCTTCGGCGCCGGCGCCGGCGTCGGCGTCTCGGGCGTCGCCTGGCGTCCCTGCGACATTCCGCATTCCGCGCGCGCGCCGCCAACTTGGCGCGACCTCGCGGGCGGCGCGGCGGCAGCAAAGTGCTTGTCAAAGCAGCCAGCCAGTCAGCCAGGCAGCCAGCGAATCAGCGCGCGCCCGACTCAACGGCTCTGCCTCCGCCGTTCTGTTTCTCTCCCTCGCCGAAACTTTACCGCGCCTCTCCGAGAACGCAGCGCGCTGTACGTGATTCACAGACTACGCAGCAGGGCGAATTACTCCCAGCGAACACTTTAGCATTCTTTACACCCTTTGATCCAAGACGGGGCTACGTTGGCACCCTTTAACTGTCGTTCATCGCGCGAATAATTGGATTCCGATTATGAGAACTTTTAAAAAAATGCTCCCTACCAATCGTACTGGTGGGTTGTATAGTTGATATCAAAACTGGAAGATATTGTAAAATACTGGAAATATAAACAATCGCTGACTCAAAAGCTCAGTGCATAGTCGTCAAAAATGAATGTAGATGATCTATGAAATACAGATACGAGGGGCGTTAGTTACTTTGTGTTTCGCATTCGTGTGAATGAAGTAAGTCGAGTGATTGTCAAAGAATGGACGAAAAAGAATTTCGTGTGAAAATTAAACATTATTTTATGAAAGGCAAAACGCGTCAGGAGACTAAAGAGAAGCTTCATAAATATCATGGTGTCTCTCCATCTTCGAGTAGAACAGTTTATAAGTAGTTTCGAAAATTTCGGAGTGGCCATATAGCCACAAGTGACGCTGAACGTTCCGGACGTCCTGTGGAGTTTACGACTTCAGATATATTTTCCTAAAATCCGTGATATGGTGATGGATGACACAAGAGCTAACGTGCGTGATATTGCTAGTGCTGTGGGCATCTCGAATGAACGAGTAAATAATACTTTTCATAAACATTTGGACATGTGAAAGGTATCCGCAAGATTGCTCATGCTTGACCAAAATCGGAATCGAGTGAAGTGTTGCAAGGAAAGTATGCAGCTCTTCAGAAACAATCCGCAGGGCTTTAGACATTTTGTCACCGTGGATGAAACATGAATACATTACTATACTTATGGGACCAATGAACAAACTAATCAATGGGTTAAAAAGTGTAGAATCTGCATCAAGAAAGGCGAAGACCGGTCCTTCGGCTTGAAATGTTATGGCGACGGTCTTTTGGAAGGGACAATCCACCTCAACTATCTGGAATAGGGTAAACCTTTTGCAGGTGTATATTATTCATAGTTTTATTGGACCGTCTGAAAACCGAGCTGCAGGAAAACCACTTTTTGGTTTGTAGTCGTCAGTGACGAGGTTTTCTGCTTTTCAACTAATCAAACAGCTTGTTAAAGGATTTGTTTCATTCAAATGACACCGTAAATACTCATGAAATATAGATAGGGACAACGAGCAGACTGTATACCCTTTAATATTCAGAAGTTATTCGTCACAGCGTCACAATGAAGTCTATTGTGGAACATCTTACCAACTATTTGAGTGTCTGAATCACATATTAAGTATACAACCCACTGTCTGGTGATACTATGGTGTGTAAGAACTAGTACACGATAGTTTACTTGAGTAGGATTGACAAAGTTTCTAATTGGTGTGACGTATGTGAGCTAGCTCTAAATTTAGGAAGTCCATTGGGGTGAGTAGGAGAGATCGTCATGTTCTTTTCGAACCCAGTATTACTAATGTACTGCTTTCTACCCTCGCGTTAATTATCTGGGCGCAACGCTGAAGAGCGGCATGAAACCAAATGAGCAAGCGAACTCTGGGGGACGGCAGATTGTCGTCTTCAGTTTAATGGAAGAATTTTGCAACACTTTGGTTTGGTTCCTCTGTAAAGGAGACTGCGCGCAGATTAGTAGTGCGATCCACTATTGAGAACTGCTGAATCCCCTCTGGATCACTTTAAAGGAAGACGTAAAATCAGTAAGAGGCGGGCTGATACGTAAGTTACTGATAGCATCGACGAATTGGCACGTTTTGCGGAAATGATTCGTGAACTCCAATGTAAATCATAAAGGGGCAAACACGTTTCTTGGAAGAATAACTACTTATGAAATTTAGAGATTCGGTGACTGAAGTGTTTTCCACTGTCGCTAGCTAACATTTCATGGCAGGATCGTAGAGATACTACGAGGACTGTTGAAATGGAAAGCTGCGAATCGTCTTAACAGCCAAACAGGTTGAAATTTACATATGCCGCTTTTCAATAACGTATGCTGTGCTCTCAGCATGCAAATTAATACCCACCGTACTTTTCTACGTCCGAGCTCCGAAACTCATCGAATTCCTCGAGCACGGAAAAACCATTAAGAGTGATCTGTACTACGAGTCAATCCGTAGGCTACCGAAGTCCATCAAGAGCAAACGGCCTGGTCTGCTCACGGAGGGATCGATTCTACTCCATGATCATGCGCATCCACACAAAATGTACTGCCCAAGATCAAGTAGGAGCAGCTTAAGCAACCGCCCTACAGCCAGCACAAGTCGTCCTGTGTCTTACATCTGTTGCGGTAAAAAAAAAAAAAAAATTAAAATAAAAAATAAAATAAATAAACAAAAATTAATTAAATTAAAAAGGAAATAAAAACCTCAAAGGGAAGTGGTTCAATTGGGAGACGAAGTGAGGGACAAAGGAGAGAACTGGCTCTTGTCACAGCTACATAGCCACAGAAATCATGGGAACAGGGGCCGCGGTTGAGTAGCCGAGCGGTCTAAAGCGTCTCGCTGCGGAGCGCGCGGTTGCTCGCCGTGGAGGTTAGAGTCCTCCCTGGGGCATGGGTGTGTGTGTTGTCCTTAGGTTACTTTACCTTAGTTTAAGTAGTTTGTAGGCTACGGACTGATGACCACGCATTTTGGTCCGATAGATTTAGAAACATTTGAACATGGGAACAGGGAATCCTTCGGCTCATTAAGCAGTGGGCTATTTGTGCTCAGGCATCTTGTGATTAACTAATTTAAACATGACTGTGTCTCAGCAACGGTAATAGGATAGCAAATTAATAATCAGCCAAACAGTTGCAGTAATAGCAGTTTAATAAACTTGACCATGGTTACTTTTGAATAATGTTTACCATTGTACCCATAGTGCCGTTTCGTACCTTTTCATTCGAACAAATGTTTAAATGTTTGTTAAGCTTAATGGACTTAACTGCGGGGTCATCAGTCCCTAAACTTGCAAACTAGTTATTAACTATTAAAGACGACACAAACATCCATGCCCGAGGGGGATTCGAATCCCCGACCATAGCGGCCGTGCACACTGTGACTGCCACACCGCAGACCGCTCGGCCACTGCGGCCGGCACATTCGAACACCTATCGTAGTATCATAGAAACGAGGCATACTCTGTTTGGGAGTCGGACAGGACAAGAAATGTCTAATAATGTTAAAAGGCACTCTGCGCCACATATCGTTAATTGGTTCGCTGACTATATTATGCGGATGTACAAGGGTGAGTCAATAAATACGTGGCAAACTGAGGTAGACAAGCTGGTATTGCATGATGTGTAGCACTACGACACATCCGTCTTGCGGGTTACAGCATTTTAAGAAACCAAATAAAGTTACAGCTCAAGAGCGTCACTTACAGGATGAAAACGCTGCCACCAAAGTTCCAAGCTCCACGCTCTCAAGCGATGGGACGAGGGTTTGAATTTACAGGTGAAGTCAGCTGAAAAGTGAAGCAATTTTTAGGTTCATAAACGCAGTAATGGCGTGTCTATGTAACAAGGAGATAGCATTGGTATAGGATTTTATAATTTCTTTATATTTATGCTACGTGAACTTCAGAACATAATAATCAGCCAATGCCATTGGACGCAACTCTCAAAAATTATCGAGAAAATCGACGTTGAAGTATTGCAAGTATACGCAAGTACCAATAATTAAGGGAGGAGCTGCACCTGTCTATGTAGCTTAGGTGGCCTCTTAATTACAGAGTCGGTTGTTGGAATCCAACTTTTTTTTTTTTTTTCAGTTATACAAACCTTTATGGGACCTCTAATTCCACGTGTTGCGTCAGTTTTTGTTTTGTGTATGCAGACGAGCTGAACATCTTACCGTCAAGTAAAGCGATGGTTGAGTAGGTTAGCTACTTGGAAAGCCATTAGCAGCTATGGAGATGACTTTCCAAAATCAGTGTCGTAGCTCTTCGCAAATTGAACGAGCAAAGAGTACCGTCTTCAAACAATAGTGAAGACAATATTGTAAGCGGTGTAGCTTACTTTTTTTTAAATTGAAACCAACATTACTAACAACCTTCTAAAAATATAGAAAATTAAGAATAAACAAAAATACGTGCACTTTTCGTGAAAATTACCATTATATTTTAAAATCCTGCAAGTATTCAAACACGAAGAAAAATAAAAAAGACTTTCCTGACAGAATTCAAACCACCGACTCTACAGTTGACAGGCCGCAACGTTACCATTTAAGCTGCATGGACAAATAATGCAATTTACTTGATGATTAGTACTTACAGTTACTTGCAAAACTTCAAAGCCAATTTTCTCGAAAGTTATTGAGATTTGCGTCGAATGGCTTAGGATGAGTATTATATGAGTTCTGAACTTCACGAACCATCAATATCAAAAAATTCTAAAAATCCGATACCTATGTGTTCTCTATGTCAGATTGCAACTAGTTCCCTGACACCTCCCTACAAATACAGTTATTCAAAATAATAACAAAATTCATTAGCCTTTTTCGTTGATTCTGAAACCAGTATTTCCCAACTACAAACCGCGAAGGCGATCATTGCAGAGCAACTTTATCCCCGTTGTCCTTAACACGCGAGAACTCGCGCCCTTAAAATTTACGCGATTGATCGCTTGTACAGCATTTTTCTGACAGTCACAGAATACTTTGTAATATACTTAATACGTATTTCTAGTTGCATTTATAAGAAAACACAAATATCTCTTTAAAATTGGTAGAATGCCGTTTTAAAATTACTGTGATCAAAATGCTCTCGCGCGAGTCCTCCCGGGTTAACTGTGCCGTGGAGATGCCCGTAGCTGTTAAACTCGAAGAACGCACCGCGGAGCTGCCTACCCTGCGCCTGCAGCTGAGGCTAAGTGCGTTATCCGGCGCCGTCGCGACGGTGTCCCGGGCTGCGGGCTGGCGAGCCGATTTGTATAGACGGCTGCAAAGCTCATTAGCGGGGCTGCCTGGCTGCCAGCTTAATCCATCCTGCCCCCCCCCCCCCCCAAGATAAATGCGGCGCTCGTTTGCTCTGGCTCCATTGTCTGCCGCGGCTGAGCGACGGTCGGTGGCGCCGGCAGGCCGGTTAAATATTGGCTCTGTACCTGCTGCTCCTGCGGCGGTGGCTCGCTAAACGCACGCCGCTGCTGCTGCACAATAGCGACCGCCCCTCCACTCCAGCGCTTCGCACTGCGGAGGCCGAGACTCACACGCGCTGCTCGTTATTCTAACACCAAGGTCAATAATATCCCTGAAATAGGAAAGTAGTCTTCCAGGGAGTAAATGCGAAAGACAATATGTGTGGTGTATTAAAGCAACTTAAATCACTTAACAGAAGTAAGTCTCCCGGACCCGATAGTATACTAATTAGTTTCCTTTCATAGTATGCTGTTGCGCTAGCCTCATACGAAGTTATATACAACTCCTCGCTCAGCGAACGTTCCGTATCCAAACACTGGGAAGTTACACAGGTTACGCCAATATTCAAGAAAGGCAATAGGAGTGTCCCGAAAAATTACAGGCTTATGTCATGGACGTCGGTTTCCATCAGGAGAGCCGGCCGCGGTGGCCGAGGGGACTGAGGCGCGCCAGTCACGGTTTGCACGGCCACTACGGTCGGGGATTCGAATCCGCCCTCGGGCATGGATATTTGAGCCATCCTTAGTATTAGCTAGTTCATAAGTAGAAGAATGAATCTTTCACTCTGCAGCGGAGTGTGCGCTGATATGAAACTTCCTGGCAGATTAAAATTGTGTGCCGGAACCGGGACTCGAACCTGGGATCTTTGCTTTTCGCGGGCAAGCTCACTACCGATTGCGCTATCCCGACACGACTCACGATGCCGCCTCACAACTTTACTTCTGCTAGTACCTCGCAGTTCATAAGTAGTTTGTAAGTTTAGTGACTGATGACCCCGTAGTTAAGCCCCATAAGCTATACAAACATTTAAACCTTTTTTTTTTTTTTTTTTTTGCATCAGGATAATAGAACTTATACACCATTTGCCATTGAAATTTGCTACACGAAGAAGAAATGCAGATGATAAACGGGTATTCATTTAAAAAATATGTTACACAAATATGTTATACTGATTAAATTTTCACGCAGTTCGGGTAAATAGATCCTAAAAAATCAGTACCCAGTACAACCACCTCCGGCCGTAATAACGGCCTTGATAGCCTGGGCATTGAGTCAAACAGAGCTTGGATGGCGTGTACAGGTACACAGCTTCAACACAATTCCACTGTTCGTCAAGTGTAGTGACCTGCGTATTGTGACGAGCCACTTGCTCGGACACCATAGACAAGACGTTTTCAGTTGTTAAGATATCTGGATAATGTGCTAGCCAGGGCAGCAGTCGAACATTTTCCGTATTTAGAAAGGACCGTACGGGACCTGAAACATGCGGTCTAGCATTAGCCTACTCAAATGTAGGGTTTCGAAGGGATCGAATGAAGGGCAGAGCCACGGGTCGTAACAAATCTAACGGGCACTGTTGAAAGTGCCGTCGATGCGATCAAGAGGTGACCGAGAAGTGTAACCAATGGCACCCCAATCCCTCACGCCAGCTGATATGGCGATGAAGAATACACTCTTCCAATGTGCGTTCACAGCGATGTCGCCAAACACGGATGCAACCTTCATGACGCTGTAAATAGAACCTGGATTCATCCAGAAAATTACTTTTGCCTTTTGTGCACCCAGGTTCGTGGTTGCGTACACCATCACAGACGCTCATGTCTGTGATGCAGCGTCAATCGTAACCGCAGCCATGGTCTCCGAGCTCATAGTCGATGCTGCTGCAAACGACGTCGAACTGTTCGTACAGATGGTTGATGTCTTGCAAAAGTTCCCATCTGTTGACTCAGGGATCGAGACGTGGTCACATGATCCGTTTCAGCCATGCGGATGAGATGCCCGTCATTTAGACTGCTAGTGATACGAAGCTGTTGGGATCCAACACGGCGTTCTGTATTGCTCTCCTGGACCTACCAATTCCATATTCTGCTAATAGTAATTGGATCGCGACCAACGCGGCCAGCAATGTCACAATACGAAAAACCGCAATCCCCATGGGCTACAATCCGACCTTTATCAAAGTCGTAAACATGGTGGTACTCATATCTCCTCTATACACGAGGCATTACAAGAACGTTTTAGCTGGCAACGCCAGCAATTGCTGTTTCTGTATGAGAAATCGGTTGGAAACTTTCCTCATGTCAGCGCGTTGTACGTGTCGCCATCGATGCCAAACTTGTGTTATTGCTCTGAAAAGCTAATCATTTCTATATCACATCATCTCCTTCCTGTCATTTAAATTTCGCGTCTGTAGCACGTCATCTTCGTGGTGGATAAATTTTAATGGCCAGGAGTGTACTTTCCTCAAATATTATGAACTACATCGAAGCGGATGACCTACTGACTAGTAGTCAACACGGTATCAGAAAGTTCCATTCTCGTGAAACACAGCTAAACATCTACTCACATGATGCGATGAGTGCTATAGACAAAAGATAACAAATTGATTCCGAATTTCTAGATTTTCTGAAGGCCTTTGACACTGTATCTCACAATAGTCTTATAATCAGACTACGTGCTTATAGAATATCACAACACTTGTGGGATTGGATTCGTGAATTCCTGTCAGAAAGGACACAGTACGTTGTGACTGAATGTCATCGAGTAGAACTGATGTAACATCTGGCGTTCCCCAGGAAAGTGTTATAGGCCTCCTACTGTTCCGATTTTTATAAAAGATTTAGGAGACAACCGAGTAACTCTCTTAGGTTGTTCGTGCATGATGCTGTGACTTATCGTTTAGTAAAGTCACCAGAAAATCAAAAGCAAATGTAAAATGATTTAGACAAGATATCAGCATGGTGCAAAAATTGGCAATTGAGCCTTAATAATGAGTAGTTTGAGGTCATCCACATGACCACAAAAAGAAAGCCGTAAATCCAACTCAATAACTAGGAGTAACAATTACAGACAACTTAAATTGGAAAGAACACATAGAAAATATGGTAGTCAAAGCGAATCAAAGACTACGTTTCGTTGGCAGAACACTTAGAAGATGCAACAGCTCTACTAAAGGAACTGCCTACATCACGCTTGTGCGTCATTTTTTAGAGTATTGTTACACGTTGTGGGAGCCACACTAGGTGGGAGTCACAGACGATTTAGAGAAATTTCAGAGAAGTACAGCTCGTTTTGTATTATTGTGTTATAGGGGGGTGGGAGAGTTTTACGGGAACGTTGCAGTAGTTGGGACAGAAATCATTAACAGGAAGGCGTTAGTCATTATGAGATCTATTTGCGAAATTTCTGTCACCAACTTTCTCTTCCGAATGCGGCCAAATTTTTTAGCACCTACCGGCATAGCAAGACAGGATAATCAAAATAAAATAATAGAAATCAGATCGAAAACGGAAAGTTTCGGTCGTTTCTTTTTTCCAGGGAGGTTTTATAGAATGCAACCATACAGAGACATCATGAACCCTCTGCCATGCACTTCAATGTGACTTGCTGAATATTTATGTAGATGTAGAATGATATATTCATACTCATAAATTACGGGTACTGATACGTAGAATTGTCGTATTGTTATTTACAGACGAATAGAAAAATTGGTGAAATATCACCTTGGGAAAGATCAGTTTTGATTTTGGAGTAAAAGTAAGAACACTGGAGGCAATATATTACGTTTTATCTTAGAAGATTGGTTAAGAAAAGGTAAACATTCCATTTTTGTATTTGTAGATCTGGGGAAAGCTTTTGACAGTAGTTATTAGAGTTGAAAGGCACGAAAGGGACAAAGTGTTTGGGAAGGGATTAAGACAGGACTGTATCCTTTCCCCAATGTTGTTCAATCAGTACACTGAACAATCTGTAAAAGACTACGAGGGGAAATTCCGAGAGGGAATAATAGTTCAGGGTGAAGAAATGAAAACATTGAGGTTTACTGATGACATAGTAATTCTGTGAGAGATAGCAAAGGACTTTGAAGAGAAATTGAACGGGATGAACTGTGTATTGAATGGAGGGTATTAGGTGAAACGTAACACCAATAAAATAAGGGTAATGGAATATAGAATCAGAATATCAGGCGGTACTGAAAGAATTGGGTTAGATAATGAGACAATAAAAGTAGTGGATGAGTTTGGTAATTGGGTAGCAAAATAACTTCTGATGGCCGAAATAAAAAAGATATAGAATACACAATGGCTATGGGAATAATGGAAACAAAAGCGTTTCTGAATAAGCGAAATTTGTTGACATCCAGTACTAATTGTAATGTTAGGAAATACTTTCTGAAAGCATTTACCTGGACTGTAGCACTGTACAGGAGTGAAACGTGGACGACAAGGAGTTCAGATATAAAAGTTATAGAAGCTTTTGGAATGCAGTGCTACAGACGAATGGTTAATATTAGATGGGTAGATCACGGATCTAATGAGAAGGTTCTCAACAGAATTGGAAAAGGAAGTCTGTGCCGTATCCTGAGTAAGAAAGGCATAGGTTGGTTGGACACATTCTGACACATCAAATAATCTTCAAAAATGTTAGATGGATTCTTGGGAACCAATATAGTAAGAAGATCCAAATGGATATGAATTTCCTTTGTTTTTCTCAACTGAAGAAGCTTGCAAAAGGCGAAGGTTAGCGTGTAGTTTCAATAAATCAGAATGTGGACTGAAGACCACAACAACAACAGCGACAAGCGCTTCTTTCAGACAGGTGTAACTTACGAGAATCGACTACGGTGTCTCTTGGACAGGTTCTTGCAACTCCCAGTCCAAGGAAATAACATTTTCAACATCTTCGTGTGTTTCCTGCTCGACAGGAGCAAGTTCGAAAGGAGTGGTTTTGTTTCCCTACTTCTCGCTTAACGTGGGCTGAAATAAGTCACAACTTGTTTATATTGGCAGTGATACGATGGTAGACGTACCACTTGGTTGTAAGTTGTAAGTTGTAAGTTGATCTGATCTCAGTTGATCTAATTCGTACTTCTTTTGACACTTTGGGTTTCTTTCTTTGACAGATCTTCAGCTTTTTTTTTCAGCAACATTATATCTGTCTAACCAAAGCTTAATATCGGCTTTGCACAATTTGAAGGTAGCAGCAATTTTATAAGAATGGAATTGTATCTAGTATGACCAGTAACGACAGCTATTGAATGAATATACCAATCCTTAAACACTTCTCCATTCACTTCTTAATGATAATCTTCCTGGCAACTTCTTCTGGCACCAAAAACAAGTTTGGCCTCTAGTATGAAGCCTGTATTTAATGAACCAGTATGGAGTGTGTTAATCGGCCACCTCTAGCAGTAGGAACTATGAAGCCGCAATTTCCTTTTGAGGAGTGACATATATATTTATCGGTGTGGTTCCGTGAATACCACGTTTCAATCACACCTCTCAGCACTTGCAATCGTCATCCAGCGAGCATGGACAACAGGAATTGTATCGCGAATTGATCTCCAACTATTACAATATTTTTCATGATTTTTGTCAGAGAGTACACAGTTTATTATGTTTGATGGAAAGGAATCCATCAAGACGCAGTTCATGTATGGTGTTTCCCAAGGTTGTGTTTTTCTTTCCGTAAATTCTCTGGGAGCTAAATTCTTTAGACATCTACCTACGATAATCTATTTTCAACACAACCAACAATTCCTGACCCCTCCGTCTTACATCTCTCCAATTTTGTATTTCACGTGTGTATTTATACAAGGTGGTCGGAAAATACCGTTACAAATTTCTAGGACTTGTAGAGGATAGTGAGTACATAACATTTTGAATAGAAACTCATGTCCGGAAACGTATCTTTTCCGTTCCACGACGGTTTCAATTCAGGTGAGGAATGGAATTAGGCGTGTGCCAGTGCAATTGTTAGAATCAATTTCAAATGAATACTGAATCGTTCCGTTATTACATACGCATTTTCATTACAATTTACACATTATGGTTGACATTAGTCAACAACAAGAACCAAGCATTTACGACATCAGACAGCGGCTAGATGTGGCGACCACCAACGTCGTTAGGCATATTGTACCTCCGAAGCATGTTATGGTACACTCTCTCCATCCCACCTGGTGTCTCCTCAATGTCTCGTGCACCGGCCAGAAGTGCCAGCAGAGGTTGACGAGATACACATCTGAACTGAAACTGTCGTAGAACGGATACGATGTGTTTGCGGACGTGGGTTCATATTCAAAAGGTTATGTACTCACCACCCCATACAAATCCTAGAAATTTGTAATAGGAATTTCCGACCACACTGTATATCTGTATCTAGAAAATATATTGAAGGGAATAAATTGGACCCGCTTTCATATACTATTACTATTATAATTTTATACCTTAAACTGAACTTTAACATACGTATAGGTGAATACTTAGTAAAATAATTCAGTTCTTGTTTGTTTCTAGCTTCGACTAAGGGTAAAGGAAGCTAAAAGAGTATCTGTACATTTACGTAATGTACCTTGGTGAGGTAATTCGCTCCCTACCCACTCATAGTGGGCCGGCCGCGGTGGCCGAGGGGACTGAGGCGCTCCAATCACTGTCTGCATGGACACTGCGGTCGGAGGTTCCAATCCCCCCTCGGGCATGGATATGTGTGCCGTCTTTAGTCTTAGTTAGTTCATAAGTAGTTTGTAAGCTTAGGGACTGATGACGCCGTAGTTAAGTCCCATAAGTTCTACAAACATTTGAACATTTGAACACTCATAGTGGGAGCTTCAGGAAGAATGTAGTAGTTTCCTGTATTCGAAGACCCTCCAGTAGTCGCCACAGAAATTCCGTTCTAAGAATGTTCCCGCTGCCAACGAAACTATTTAGTCGTTGGAGGAGGTCAGAGAGTGCAGAATACCTCAGTGGATAGGCAATTTCCCCCTCCATAGCCGACGTCTGGACGACAGCCGATGCTGGAAAAAGACCACTTACCGACTGAGATTTGGGTGAGTTAACACGCTGAGTTCTGCGCTCCTGTTTCGGTAATGAATATGCCATGATTTTTCTGTGGCAAGTGTTAAGTGGGAATTGTTAGGAACGGGATAAATATTGTAATTCGATTGCTCAGTACAGTTTGGGGACAGCAAAGTTCTAGATGGGTCGACGTCATGTATTCGAAATTACTAGCTTAGTTCTTGGTTAGTTAATGATCATTGCCTTCATTTCATTCAGTCTGATATGCTGTGTAGGCTGTTAGTTATTTTATGGAGGTTATTTGAACTGTAAGCAACTAAAGAACGGAAATGTGTTTGGAAAACCACCACGGACACAAGTCGATGGTTGGTCAAGTGCTTTGCTATCATTATGTTGTAAGATTTTCTCTGGTCATCTCCAAGAATACTGTTTCATGTAGCCGAAACGAAATATATACCCAGTCGGTAAAATAAATCCTTGAAGACATCTATAGTTAGTCGTTAGATGAGCCTCGTGACTCCTCATTCTAATATGAGAACTACGTCAGATTGTGACTCCATACATTTTACGAATAAAATGATGAATGTATCTCTTGAATTGTTAAAGGGAAACTTTGAGTGATTAATTTTACGAGTATAACTCCCGAATTGTTAAGGGAAACTTCGAGGGAGTAATTATGAAATCAAAGACCGTTTGAGCTAAATTTCCTTAATGAGTCTCCGAAATAACACTTCCCAATCTCTCTCCAGATCATGAAGTGATATAATTATTGAAATGCACTCACGCATTCTGCGTCGTATGATGAATAATTTGGTGCTAAAAAACGGTAATTTCTATGTCCGCACACAGTCCATAGCATCGTCTCACATCGCAATGCATGCCCGGTGCAGTCATATTTTTCTTAATGTCATTATCCGTTGCGAAATAACAATTTTTTCTTGGTGCTTTGTTTTCCGTTATCTGTATGAGATTAATTCAGCGATTATAGGACGCAGTGAATGAGAGATGTTGCGCATGGTAAAATAGTTTGCAATCCCAGCAATAAAACCTGCTTTCGTTACACAAGGCACATGGACGTAAAACTGGAACATTAGTCGTCACGTGCGAAAATAATAAGTAACAAGGTGATGCAGAAAACGTTTTTGGTTTATTCCAGCCCGTATTCACAAAGAAGTAGTAAACGGAATTCTTTGATATTTTCGTTTCTCTCTGAATTTTAATGGCATAGCTGGGACGAAATACTTTTAATATATACAGCGTGTCCCAAAATTAAATGGCGAAACCTTATAAGTGTATCTGGGACTGAAAAATTACCAAAACATTCCCCAAAGTATCCTCCATTTCTACGAACACTGGAACAGTAACGTTAAGTTTAGTTCGTTTGAATGAATGATTTTTTTGATTGACATTAAATGTGAGAATTACGTACATGAAAAACGGAAGTACACTAGATTTAAATGCTTACCACCAACATTGAACACGCAGATTTTCACGGCTTTCGTGGAGAACGAGCTACCGAGATATCTTGAGGAGTTCACATTACAGGAACGAATGAATATGTGTATACTGTTTGATGGATGACCAGCTCATTATGGTCGATTTACTAGTAAATGTTTGTGTGGAATTCATCCACGTCGCTGGATTGGTCGAGAAGGACCTGTACTGTGGAGTGCACACTCACCTGGCGTTACACCGCTGTACCTGTCTGCGAGGCGTTCATTACAAGAAGAACTTCGGCACAGAGTCATGCCTGCAGCTTAGGAATTACTCCAGAGAAATGTTTGAAAACAACACGAGCTCTCATATCACGGTGCGTGGGAGGAGTGCACCATGAATACCTGAATTAATGGAATAATCAAATAATAATTTTTTCTGGGTGTGAGACCGTATCCTCAATCTCTGAATATATGACCGATGTTTCGGCCTCTTGCGACAGTCACCGAAATGTCGGTCGTATTTTCAAAGACTGACTATGCGGTTTCACATTCAGAAGCCTACGCTTACTGTTAATGGAAGAGTTTGTTTTATTTCTGTTTCATATATATATATATATATATATATATATATATATATATATATATATATATATATATAAGTCATAAATAGCACGATGCATTGTTTATTATTATTACTCGGTTCATTTATGTTATTATGTATTTTGTTGATGAATAGTTAAACCTGCCGTCAATAAAAAAGAAACGTTCACTCATACAAACTTGAGTTAATCGTTTCAAACAACATTTTCCAGATTACCTTCGTAAAAACTGATAAGGGAGAAGAATGTCACAGGAACATTCTGCTTATTTTTAGCCCCAAAAAGTTCGTAAAATTTGGCCATTTATTTGTTGTACAACTTGTATACATAGGGTAAATGTCGATACTCTTGGGATGGATCGAGTAGAGGATATGGAATAAGAGAGATCTTCAGTCAAACAGCGAGACATATACCCAGAAGTAAGTCAAATACAACAGTAGAAGATTCGTTGGACACATTTGATGACTAGTGAAGTAGTCGCACACCGCGAAGAATTATATTGAAGATTCTCATTATATGGTTGAATTCCAGACTGAGGTTTCCATTTTTGGCTTTCTGTTGTTAATGTAACGTTGTGTATTCGAAATAGGCCGCTGAGATTAACGCTAAAGGAATGCATGTAAACGTACACAACCGGGAGTCTAATCACTTGATAAAATATAAACATTTCTTTAATTCATTTGATGTTTGATCATGTAAATGTTGGCATGGTTGTGGCTTATGTTATTAAATAACGTGTGTTGTTTCAACGTTGAACAACTGGTAAGAATTGATAGTTTTCCACCTGGTTCTTCCTTGCTTAAAATTCCTTCTGCAAAATTGGAGAAAACATTTAATTTATCATTTGATTTGATTTTTACTTTCTTTTGTAAACGTTAATGAATTTTGTTGATATATAAGTTCATTTTAAAATTATGCTAGGCTAACGAACTTGAAGATAAACATTTTCTAGATGTTTCTTTTTCTTAAAGGACACTTAAAGAATGTTTTTAGATTAAGAGTTTTAGCAATATTTTCAAAATTAATTTCAGTGTCTGTGTGTGTATTTTTTTAAATTATTATATTTTATGTAACTGTGGTAAGCCCTCGGTTAGGTACATGTGATAAGTGTCGTGTTATCGAAATGAAACTTGTTTTCCTATTGTGCTGAATTTTAAGGGCTGCTTATATTATACTGTATAAATATGGTTCAGGTGCTTCAACTTAACCTTATAATTCTATGGAATTGTCTTCCTACACTTAAGACACCACCTTAAAAGACGGTAAATGAAACATTGTATAATGAAAGGACCTGTGTAAATGTCACTAAACTCAATTAAATGCACCATCGTTTTGAAATATTGTTGTCCCATGTCACGTCTTGTTTGGTGAAAAATCCTGAAAGATGCAAGAAGAGATGGGGAGAGAGAGAGAGAGAGAGAGAGAGAGAGAGAGAGAGAGAGAGAGAGAGAGACAGAGAGAGAGAGAGAGGGGGGGGCAGGCAGAGACCTCAGCACAGAAAGCCCCTCGCTTCCCGACTGCGGGCGCTGTTACGGCAGTGCAATTTAACCGCGCGTGGCAAAGAGAGCAGGGGCGCCGGCAACAGTTCTAATTAATTCATCCCGGCGACAAGAGGCGCCCCGGAACGCCACGCCGCTCCAGTCCCCAGCAGCCCGGCAGCGCCTGCGAGCGCCGCCATGGCCGGTGGACGCCAGCCGCGCCGCTGCAAAGTGGGGCTCTGCCGAGAGGCGAAGGCAACCGGGGCCGCGCTACACTGTAGGGGAACACAGGAGCGAGTTGTGATTGAGGTATTTCTGTACGCACGTACAGTTCAGGAGGATGTGTACCTACATCAACATACGCACTCCGCAATTCACCGTAATGTGCGTGGCGGAGGGTACACTGTACCACTACTAGGCATTTCCTTTCCTATTCCACTCCCAAATAGAACGAGAAAAAAAATGCCTATATGCCTCCGTACGAGCCCTAATTTCTCTTATCTTGTCTTTGTGATGTTTACGCGAAATGTAACTAGGCGGCAGCAAGATCGTACTACACTCAGCTTCAAATTCCGGCCCTCTACATTTACGCAACAGAATTTTATGAAATGAACGTCGTCTTGCCTCCAACGATCCCCAATTGAGTTGCCTGGCCGGCCGCGGTGGCCGAGGAGACTGAGGCGCTTCAGTCACGGTCAGCACGGCCACTACGGTCGGGGGTTCGAATCCCCCCTCGGGCATGGATATTTGTGCCGTCTTTAGTATAAGGTAGTACGTAAATAGTTTAGGGACTGATGACCCCGTAGTTTAGTCCCATAAGCTTAACAAACATTTGAACATTTTGAGTTGCCTGAGCATTTCCGTGACACTCGCGCATTGTTCGAACCTACCAGTAACAAACGTAGCTGCTCGCCTCTGAACTGTTTCCTTTAAACTGATCTGCTGCGGGTCCAAAAATGTTCAAATGTTTGTTAAGCTTATGGGACTTAACTACGGGGTCATCAGTCCCTAAACTTAAAAACTACTTATGAAGTACCTAACACTAAGGACGGCACAAATATCCATGCCCGAGGGGCGATTTGAACCCCCGACCGTAGTGGCCGTGCAGACCGTGACTGGAGCGCCTTAGTCCCCTCGGCCCTGCTGCGGGTCCCAAACACTTGAGCAATACTCAAGACGTGGGCGTACAAGTATTTTATACACGGTCTCCTTTACAGGCGAAGTACATCTTCCCAATAAACCGAAGTCGGCTGTCCGCCTTACAACTGTCCTTACATGTTCGTTCCATTTCATATCGCTCTGCAGTGTTACGCCTAGATATTTGAACGACGTGACAGCATTAAGAAGCTCACTACTAATGCTGTATTCTAACATTATAGGATTGGTTTTCCTACTCATGCGCATCACCTTACACTTTTCTACATTGAGAGCTAGCTGCCATTCTTCGTACCAATTAGAAATTTTGTCTAAGCCATCCTGTTTACTATTACAGTCAGTTAAAGACGATACACCACACCATAATAAGCAAACAGTCGCAAATTACAACTTACTCTATCCATCAGATCATTTATATAGATAGAAAATAATAGCGGTCCTATCACACTCCCCTGGGGCACGCCTGACGATACATTCGTCTCTGATGAACAATCGCCGTCGAAAACAACGTACTGCGTTCTATTACTTAGAAAGTCTTCCAGCCAGTCACAAATTTGTGTACATATTCCATAAGCTTCTTTAGCAGTCGGCAGTGTGGCACCGCGTCGAACGCCTTTTTGAAGTCGAGAAAAACACAATCCGCCTGTTGCCCTTCATCCATGGCTCGCAAGATGTCATGTGAGAAAAGGGCATGCTGAGTTTCACATGAACGATGTTTCCTAAACCCGTGCTGATTCATGGAAAGAAGCTTTTCCGTTTCAAGGAAATTTACTATATTCGAACTGATAATATGCTCTAAAATTCTACATGAAACTGATGTCAACGACATTGGCCTGTAATTATGTGGGCCAGTTCTCTTTCCTTTCTTATAAACGGGAGCCATCTGCGTTTTTTTCCAATCACTAGGAGCTTTGCGCTGAATTAAAGATTCACGATAAATGCAAGGTAAGTAGGGGGCCAATGTCGCAGAATAGTCTTTGTAAAACCCAACTGGTATTCCATCCGGATCAGCAGACTTTTTCGTCTTTTCTACACTTCTAAGTACAGTTATGGATTTACATTAGGTGTCATATAGAGTTTACATGAATTTTTATGATATATTGGTTACAATTGTAATTTTTGTGTAATACGATATTCTGATGTCCCAACTTGAGATGTTGTCTCACCCCACGACCGTTATAACAACACCTTACAATCTCGGTATAACCATAATTGCTATGAACTTGTTGTCCTTGTTGTGGTCTTCAGTCCGGAGATTGGTTTGATACAGCTCTCAACCCTATTCTCGGCAAGTCTCTTCATCTCCTCGTAAGAACGTCAAACAACATCCATTTGAATTTGCCTACTCTTGCCTACTCTTGCCATCTCTTGGTCTCCCTCTGCGATTTTTATCCCAAACTCTTCCCTCCAATGCTAAATTCACGATTCCTTAATGTCTAAGAATGTGTCCTGCCAATCAATCCGTTATTTTAGTCAAGGTACGACAGAAATTCCTTTTCTTCCCAATTCTGTCCAGTACCGTCTCATTAGTTACGTGATCCACCCACCTAATCTTCAACATTCTTCTGTAACACCACATTTCAAAAGCCTCCATCCTCTTCCTGTCCGCACTGTTTATCGCCCATGTTTCACTCACCTACAAGGCAATACTCCACAGAAACGCCTTTAGAATAGACTTTCTTATGCTTAAATTAATATTCTATGTTATTAAATTTCTCGTTTCCAAGAACGCTTTTCTTCCCATTGCCATTCTGCATTTTATATCCTCTGTACTGCGACCATCATATGTTGTTTTACTGCCCAAGTAACAAAACTCATTTACCACCCTTACTGATTCGTTACCTAATTTAATTCGTTCATCATCGCCTGATTTTCTAAGACTGCATTCCATTACCCTTGTTTTACTCTTGTTAATGTTCATCTTATATACTCCTTTCAACACACTGTCCATTGCGTTCAGTTGCTCCTCCACATCCTTTGCTGACTTTGGCAGAATTACAAAATCATCAACAAAACGCAATGTTTTTATTTCTTCACCATGAACCTTAATTCGCGGTGGCAGAGGGGACTGATGGACTCCAGTCACGGTCTTCACGGCCACTACGGTCGAGGGTTCGAATCCTCCCTTGGGCATGGATATTTGTGCCGTCCTTAGTATTAGTTAGTTCATAAGTTGTTTATAAGTTTAGGGACTGATGACCCCGTAGTTAAGTCCCATACGCTATACAAACATTTGAAATTTTAACTTTAATTCCTTCTCCTAATTCCTCCTTGCTTTCGTTTATAGCTTGCTCAATGTATAAATTCAATAACTTTGGTGTAAGTCTACAACCCTGTCTTACACCCTTCCCAATCTCTGCACCCCTTTCATGCCCATAACGTTTGTTTGGTTTTGTACAAGTTGTAAATCACCTTCCGTTCTTTATATTTCACTCTTTCTGATTTCGTAATTTGAATGAGTGTATTCCTGTCAAACTGTCAAAAGCTTTCTCCAAATCTACAAATGCTACAAATATAGGTTTGTCTTTCCTTAACCTTCTAAGGTAAGCCGTCAAGTGTGGATTGCCTCCCGTGTTCCTACATTTCTCCTGAATCCAAAGCAGTCTCCCCCATCGTCGGCTTCTACTAGCTTTTCCATCCTTCTGTAAATAAAATTTCTGTGTTAAAATTTTGCAGCCCTGACTTATTAAGCTGATGGTCCTGTTCTTACTACATTTTATTTCTCTTTCATGTTGTGTGAACTGTGGAAGGAAAAGCAGGTTGGTGGAAGGCAGAAAGTATCTTTTAGCGCAGAGCCGTGCAGAACAAATCGGCAGGTGTGGCCGGAACTAGATGGCTAATGCTGGGCTTAAGAAGGTGCGTAGAGCTTCCAGGAAAGGCAGTTCTGCGTACGGCGGTAGCGCAGGTGCAGACAGATTGGCGAGACAGGAACGGTAAATATCACAGGCGAGCCGCCTCTCAATTCGCCACGCAGCCCGCGATTTCAGGTGCGTGTGTTTCTCCGAATGTGGAGCACCCCCTTGCCGTGGCAGTCGCGGGGACGCTGGGTCCTGCGAGTTGTTCCCTACAGAAAACACTGACTGTGGAAAAATTGCTGCCAGCCAAAATTATTAAGGGACGCCCGCACGCCGCAGAATCGGCGGCCCTGAAAGTCGGAGAATCAACAGTTTTAAGTATCAATGAGTGACTGCACGTAGAGTTTCACTAGATGCATGGTAATTGGGGCCAGCCAAATTAAAAGGCCAGTATTGGTAGAAAGCGATGTGGGCGACCGAGATGGCATAGTATTCGGCGTGAACGTACTTTTAAGTGTGGGGAGGGAGAAGACTTGGAGAATAGTGAATGGTGGTACGGTGAGGAGTTGCATTTCGACTAGCTTTGAGAACAGACGTATTTTGTGTGTGCTCTTGTCGTGAGCAATCAACCTCATCTTGGTATCAGACTCCGGTCTGAAGGGGTGTAGCTGTCGATAATCTGAGAGCAGGCTACACTCAGCTGCACCGGCATTCTGGTGTTCAACCATCTTCATGTACTGAGAGCCAGTTAGTACAAGATCACATAGACAGTTACGTCAGTCAGCCGACTCTTTGTTTTGCTTCCCGCGTCTTGAACTGGCGAGACATGTGCACGTGACACAGGCCAGACGTCAGTGTTTGCACATATTAAATTCAACTTACCGAGGATCGCGCAATTCCAGTTTGTGGCTGCATCTCGGCGACCGATGACGCCACGCCGCAGACATACTGCAAACCTGGGCGCTTCAGTTGGTAATGTTCTGTGCAACTCGGCATTAAATCAATCAACTGCCACAGCTCATAGTTTCTGCCGTGTGGAAGAAAAATTGAAGTTAATTGTGTATATTTGATTTTCAGTGTTTTTACTTGTGTGTCATTTAATTGAAATAAATTAATTGTTAAAAACTATTTTTTTTCTAATTTCTTAACATAGCCCTGTCGGGCACAAATTTAATTTTTGATTGAATTTTACAATCAGCAGTCAGATAATAATTTAGAAGACATGCCTCAGTAGTTATGAGGCTTATTTCGAAACGTAAGCGTAGGTAGAATAGATTAGATTAATACTTGTTCCATGGATCATATATACGAAATTTCGTAATGATGTGGAACGTGTCAGTTTAGTAAATGTTGTCTACACTTGACAATCAATATTTTAAGGATTTTTTTGCTTATTTTTTATTTACTTTTTAATAATTTTTTTAATTTTCTTTAAAGTTTTATCTAAAAATTCATCTACATTGTGGAAGGAGTTGCCATTCAGAAATTCCATTAATTTCTTTTTAAATAATAGTTTGCCATCTGTCAGACTTATTATGCTTCTTGGTAAGTGACCAAAGACTTTTGTGGCAGCATAATTCACCCCTTTCTGAGCCAAAGTTTGATTTAACCTTGAATAGTGAATATCATCCTTTCTCCTAATGTTGTAGCTATGCACACTGCTATTACTTTTGAATTGGATCGGATTGTTAATAACAAATTTCATGAGTGAATATATATTGTGAAGCTACAGAGAGGATACCTAGATCCCTAAATAAATGTCTGAAGGATGCTCTTGGGTGGGCTCCAGCAATTATTCTGATTACACGCTTTTGTGCAATGAATACATTTTTCCTCAATGTTGAATTGCTGCAGTATATGATTCCATTAATTGCCTTGCTCCTTCTAATGAACATTTAGATCCTATTTTCTCTACAACATTTAAAAAGTAATCATTAAAATGTGTTCAACTTCTGACTTTTTGTTAGTAAAGTTTTCATTTGTTTTAATAGTAATACCCTCTTCCTCTGTTCTTAGTTGCCCTGTCTCCCTTTTATTAGTATTCCAAATTGTTTTAATTTTATTATCTGAGGAGCTAATCTCAGACATGATGGACCTGACAAAATCCATACGTGAGATTTACATGGCGTTCACTTAGAGTGAGGCACAATGCAGCTACCATAATATTGACAAAGTCATCTTGTTCCCCCCTAATGTGATTTGTGATCACCTAATTCGGCCATTAAAGTTCCATACCTGTGTGGAAAGGACAGTATGAGTTTACCAATAAGCTATTGAATATTTTGCTACTCTTCCGTTAGTGCAATATTCAGCTCTTCAACTGTTGTGGGAGATACTGGTCGGGCTGCAATGCGATACCAAGTGTACCCCAGACATGCTCAATCAAGGGTTAAGTCCTGTAAGCTGGCCACTCCATTCGTTCAATTTCTTCAGCTTCGAGCAAGGGCCGCGGCGGAGCGGCCGAGCGCATTTAGGCGCTATGCTATGATGCGCGAGGCCGTTCCCCGTCTGGGATTGGATTCCCCCCTCGGGCATGGATGTTTGTGCAGTCTTTAGCATAAGCCAGTTCATAAGTAGTTTGTACGTTTGGTGACTGATGACCCCGCAGTTAAGTCTCACAAGCTTTATAAACATTTGAACATTTTCAAGCAAGTTGTCTACCGATGCACACCTGTAAAGACGACCGTTATCGTTCACCAGAAGGAATCCATTTACTATGGTGAAACTTGTCTGGCGTCAAATACGGAAATAATAATAATGAAACTCGTCTGAATGAGATCAACGCGTCGACATAAAATTCTGGTTTCCACCGGCCACGGAAAATCGGCAGCGGCCGCTGCTTAATTTAAAGATAATACACAGTATTCTTTTACTCTCAAAGACCACGCTGATATGAATATTGTCATTTCACATTTGTAACGAATATTACAATGGAAATGTTACTGATCAAATTATTGTTTTTGGAAACTTCATTACTAATTTATGTTTTAATAAACGAATCTGACATTTATTAGTTTCATTAATAACACATCTGACGAACTTGAAATTAAACTCATTCAGAAAATAAAAATTATAACTTTTTCAACACATTTACTGTTGAAAATAAAGGAACTCTTTACTAAAAATAATTTCCTACTATTTCACTAATCAAATTCGAATGTTTTCTGCACACTCCAAAATGCACTTCTTGCAATGCAACTTTGAAAAACATGCAGTTTCACAGATTTTACTCGTCTAAATCAAAGTGGGGTAAGATGATGCTTTCTAACTACAATAAGAAAGCTGAAGGTTATTTTACTACTTCATTCAAAACAGAGAAATGAAAACTTTGTTATACAAAATTCTGCATAGATGCCAAACCTTTTTACACTTTCATTTCAAAATTACTTACACAACATACCTCACAAAAGTAGGTACTCGGAAAGTGATTGTTTCGCTACACAAAATCGCTATAAAATTACAAAACTTCTTTACCTTTAGAGCGTAGGGCACAACTAAACGTCTAAGGATATCGTCTTTATACCTCTCACAAGGAAAGTACTTGGGCTCCAACAAACATATCTGTATGAACGTTTGGTTACAGTATCTCTACGTACACCTCAATGTGCTGGTGGGTGTCGTTTTTATGCAAAACTTTGCAATCATGCTCTAGATAGCACTATAGATGTAATTGTAGACGCCATACGTAAAGCAGATATCTGAACTATAACTCATGTAATAATCGTCATACATGTTCTCCAGCGTATTGTCATCAAAAGCCGTGATGATATTTGGAACTTTAACCTTCTTCTCGGAAGACTGTTGGTATTCACTACCACTGCTTCTATCGCCTCTTCCCGCAATTACTGTAGCACTACCGCTAGCAGTGAGTTCTTCGTCATTATCATCATTATGTGTTAGTGTTGCAACAATATATAACTTATTCTCATATTTCTGCACCATAACAGATACGAGAAAGCACGCGAATGATTCATCTTCTACACCACACTAATACCATCTTCGCGAAGATTGGTTTTTCGTAACTTCATCTCAACCAATCGCAATGCTTTAGCAGGATTGATTATCAATCGCCACTCCATCTGACGCTTCACCACACAAATGTCACAAAACGCATTCTTTCCAGGCGAGGGAATGACGGTTGTCCGGCTAAACACAATATATTATCTGCGCACAGAAACCGGGCCATTCATTACGACTCCAATCCTGTTGTTCATCAGCCCAATTTCTACGGGCCAAACTGTGTTGTTTTAATGGGGGACACACCGTAGGCCTCCGTGTGTAGAAGACACATTCCCGAAGGCTTCTTCGGACCGTTTGTTTTGATATTGCGCGCATTCTCTCTTCCTAGACACACACTATAAACCTCAGTATGTAGAAACCACATTCCCGAAGGTTTCTTCGGACTGTCTGATTTGATATTGCGCGTCCTGTTGCTTCCTGGACGGCGCGTTGCTGCTTAGTTGCATTGAGCCTCCTGTCTCCACGGGCTGTTAATCGAAGGTAACGGTCATCTCTTGTTACTCGTTTACGATCTTGACGATTTAACGGTTCCTGTTCTGTCGTATCACACCCAGCTCCTGGAAATGACACTTTGGGACACTCCAATAGTTGCAGCGACCTCCCTCTGTGTCAGCCCAGATTCCAACCATCCTATGGGTCTCCGTGCAATAGCCTCTGGACGTCACGTTGTTATTCCATAGCACTATCTGCTTACTACAGTAACTGAACTCAACTACTTGGTTAATTCGTTTGGTAGAGTAAACACAAGTCAACAGCAACCACCTCTGCAGCAACTGTTATTACCACCATCTCGGTTGCCGTAACGTTGTTGTCTCTACTCGATAGAACAGACAGGAAGTCATTGAACGATTTTAGTTGATTTTGGCGATGACTATACTTCAGATCCACGATATGTCAACAGATCCCCTAATTGTTTTGACCAGTGTAGAACACAAATTCCACACGTTAGAAGCAGCAGGGATGCGTCGCTAGTACAAAATAAATCTGTAATATGAAATTTTCGGATTAGTAATTCAATCCATGCAAAAGGCAAATTATTTTTATTCACCTTGTGCTGGTATTTCCACTACAAGCTTTTTTTTTACTATTGCCACTATTGGCACTGTTGATTTTCCGAAGACAACTGGATTCGATGCTAGAAATGTAATGTTTGGGCCAATGTAATTCATTTCAAAGGGATCTGTTGTGTGTCATAAATTTGAATCTGTATTACTCTGACGCTTGATTTGATCTCGAAACATTAATCACAAAACCTGGATTATTTCACAATTGTTAACAGGTATTCCAATTAACATAAGCGCTGAAAATATGTGTACGATTTATGTATCACGTTTTCCATCTCTTTGTTGCCTTACAACGTTTCCTAGAAACAACTTTCCACAAGTTATTAAATAAATCACTTACGCGATAAGGTGAAGTTTTTTACACTTTCGTAGCCTGCCATATTTAGACCTACTATTATCACCGGTGACTAAGATAAAAGTTACATTGATTTAGTATTGTTAATTTTACGAATACCAGTAGAATGTAACGTTAAGGAAGTGAAATTTAATTGAGCTAGGAAGGCGTAACGCAACACTCCCTTTTTGTATCATACACAAATGGAGAGTGAGTGGAATATTAAAGAATGTACATTCATGTATACTTGTGAAAGCGCGTGGTACCCCGTTAAGTCATCTGCAAGCTCTAAGACGAATTTTTTAGCATGGTGAAGACAGGGCGTGTGGTGTAAGTTGGTTTATTGATGTCGCGCTGCCTCCAAATTTAACCGCAATTATGCCCAACATCACTGTGGATTTGCCACACGATAGAAAGAGTGTGACATACCGCCTTTTGACCTTTCTACGTTGGAGGTCAGAACCTTGCTTACAAGGATAGAATTACGACGTTTTTCTAAGGGGTAGCAGAGGGAAATATTTTACACACATGGCTGCTCAGAAATGATATTCAATCTTCAGGAGATCCCTTAAGTGGCATCACTGAAATTATACTATCCCTCTTGGAAGTCACGTACACACATCCCGCGAAGCGGATTCCAGTGCGATGTGCAACAAGACGAATCTCATGAGA
This sequence comes from Locusta migratoria, assembly GCA_026315105.1. Classification (NCBI taxonomy): domain Eukaryota; kingdom Metazoa; phylum Arthropoda; class Insecta; order Orthoptera; family Acrididae; genus Locusta; species Locusta migratoria. The sequence continues at coordinate 47,166,507 of CM048750.1, read as the reverse complement.
ACCTTTGACAGTGCTAACGTCCCAGTAATCTTCAAACATTATTTACGTAGGAGAGATTCATCCTTTAGAGTATAGTGCAAACGAATTTTGGCACTAATATACAGGATTAAATCACGGGGAAGCCTTCAAGATCATTCGTCCCAATTGCTGGAATATTCTTCAAGATATTCTAGTTACATGGTTAATGGACCAGTCTAGCTAACAAGCGACACCAGAAGACAACGAGGCCCTCACGAAATTCAAATTTTTTTATAAATTTACAGAAGCACAATAAAGTATGAAATATTCTTCACTCAATGTCACATTTTGTTTATCATCCCCTCTCTTTTTTAATATGTGACGTAATTTGGGAATTGCCCACCTTACAGAAAGTAACGATACTGCGTCCGCCCCTGAAAGACGCTATAGATCGATAAAAGAGAAAGAGGCTGGCCTGTTCAGATAACGATAAACGCTGTTGCCTTATGATTCATCAGTAAAGTACCCATGGACATATATATGCAGGGTAAAGTGAGGCACTGGACTGTAGTTCACGCCATTCAGGCTATGACTAAAGGAACATTATATGTAGGGCAACCACAGTCGAAAGATTCTATATTTTCTTTTAAAGGGCGGGTCCGGTGCGACTGTTTGAAGAAATTAAGACGAAAATACTGGTGTATCGTGAATTTTCGTGTCTGCCTAATTTGCCATGCACAGTGAAGTGTGATATGGAATGGGCACGTATACACTTAGTCCCCAGTCTACAATGTACATAAATGGAACGACATGGGTTTCGTGTATGAGGACTAGAGCTCAGATATATATATGTACTCTAAAATGTCAATCTATGAAAGCCTCTATACACTAAAATTCCGTTAAATACGCTCTAAAAGCACTAAAATATTCATAAAGAAAGTAAATAAAATTTTAAACTCATTCACATTCATTAATCCGGAAATACTAAGCAAAAAGATAATTTATTCATAGTCTCACAAATTAACCAAATTACTTTTTATCTATCTGTTTCTCTTTCTTTCTCTCTCCCATTGTTTTACAGATATAGTTTTATTAATAGCAACACTTTTTACTGTTTCATAGTTGAATCTATTCTTTGCTTGTATGGGTGGATCTCTGAGACGTTCTATTAACAGCTTCTGTATGAGCGGCTGTTGTAAAAATTGTTTAATTTTTTCGCAAACTTTCAACAGTGTTATAAATGTTACTCAGGTTGTTGTAGTTACAGGAAAACAATGATTACTAACTGAAAAGCCGTTCTCATTTTCAAATTATTACGATATTGTCAGAATTAAACACTGACCCACTTGGCATATTAGTACATTTCCATCCATTGTGAAATTCCGGTTTGCATCAATTAAATGACAAAAATTAAGCTCTGCTGCTTTTCCCCGGAGGTATTTTAATTATCGTTTCTGTTCAAACTTCACAAATTACCAGGAAGCGCACACAAGATACAAATTTAGTAACCTGAAAATGGCACTTTTAATTTTTGACAGTATTATTGTTGCGGAAAAAAGCTTTGGTAGTTACGATATGATGCGTCTGCCGCACTCAACGGCATCCCATTTAATTCCCGTTAAGTTGGTGAGTGACATTTTTGTTGATATATATCGGTAACAGGTGATAGCTTCCTTATCCTCATTTGATGTCCTTATATGGTTTCAGGCACGTGATAGATAACAAACAGTGCTATGAAAGAAAAAAATTGGTGAGATCCATCTCTTTCTGTGAATGTAGCAATGTTAATTAATTGTGCTTCTACATTAATGCTGAAATACAGAATACATGCATAAATTATTTAAGGGGATTCATACCGCCAAAAATGACAAAATTTCACATTTTATGCAAATTAAGGAAATATGGATGTTTATGCTTCATTTGGTGTTGGTTTTATTAAAATATTCGATTATTTACTATTTCAAATAAATATTTGAAAATTATCATGCACTGACATTTCTGAGAATTTTGTTTTTGATCTTTTCGCATATTGGCGTTTTTCCCTGGCATTATGTAGTATAGAAGGTGATTTCTTTTGTTTTGTAGAGAACTGTCCGTTTCATAAGTTGATTACACTAGCTGTACTTCACAGAAAACTGTGCACATTTTTTTTGTGTTTGACAACATCAGTTATCTATTAGCCATGTTTTAGTTCCTGTGTTTCCTGTGATAGTTTTCATCATGACCTGGTGTTTTTCATGTTGTTTTTACTATTAATGATGTCTATTCTGGAAGACTATAGGTTTTTAAATATCTTGGAACTCATAAAGGTTACAACAGCACTAAAAGTGCTGCGAGTCTTGACGGCAAAGATTACAGAAAACAATATGACAAAAGAAGCCAGATCCAAGAGGAGTGAGGACGATGAAGGAGGAGATTAGGCCTACCTTCCAGGACAATTCTAAAATATTTTTATGTATCAATGGCTGTATATTAATTTTGTTCCTTCAGCGCAATTTTCTCATAATGATATTTTTCAATATAATTTCCCAATTTTCTCAGAAACATCAGAATCTACATAGATAAATTATTTACCACATAACATAGTTAGTACAATGATGTGTAGCTCTGCTTCAGTACTACTTACTGTAAGAGTTAAAATTCAAAAAATTGAAATTGTGAATATTTACACACAAAATTATATGTCTAAGAAAAAAATAAGAACTTTTTTCCAGCTGCTATTTTACAGTGAGTGTCAAGCAATTCATTTACAAAACTCGCGAGAACATGTGATGTAAAACACCTCACAGTTCCTGAGAAAACGTGGTATTTATATAGCCAATTTAACATTGTCCAGATAGGGTGGTACGACTCCCCTTAAATATGCACTAACCCCCTGTATATGCGTTTATACGCAGTAATTAAAATTCGTCCTGAAACTCTCGGTGAGCGACCAGCCTGCGTGTCATACTCTGCTGTGAAATGTTGACGAATAGGGTGCGTTGGTGAGCACATTCCTTTCCCCAGTGTCAGTAATTTTGACTGGAGCCGCCACTAAATCAAGTACCCCTCAACTCGCCTGACAAGGGATGAATCCACTCAGACTACCAATGGCAGTCCGAGGCTGCGTACCAAGTCTGACAGTGCTCAGCTCTGATGAATGGTGGGAACTGGAGGGACTGCCGTTGGCTATTTGTATAAACGTCGAGTATCAGGATAGTCTGTTTTCGATACCTAAGAGACCCGAGTAACACAGATCTTGACATCAGATTCTAATGAAAATACATATCAAATAAACAATGCCGAGAGACATATTTTTCTCCACATTTTTAACAGATATTGCACTTAATTAGCAGCTTCGAATCCGGACCTCCTTTATTTAATTTTTTTTCTTGAGGCAGATCTATGTTTTTTGGTCGTTAAGCATCAGGCCACTGAGGCTTAATGATTACAATGACTTCACGGTAGTCTTAAGCCTTGTCCCCCCTCTACTACATAAACATCAACTCTGCCTCTTGTTCCCCTATATGTAGGTATCAAATGCCAAGTTCTCTAACAGCCGAATAACATCCTAGCAAAGAACGTTAAAAGGAAATCCTGCCTTATACCTGAGACTGATTATGCCTTTCAGCGTTCATTCTGGAGCATAGTACCTCTAATAAAATTCCTCCATGATCTCCTATTCAATGCTAACATTGATGCCTCGTCTGATGTTATGCCTTTCACTTCAAAATCATTCTGCACCGATTCTATGTACTTTCTTCTGGGTCTACCTCAACTCCTCTTACCCTCCGCTACCGAGCTCATGACTCTCTTAGGTAACCTTGCTTCTCCCATGCGTGTAACATGACCCAACCATGTCAGTCTGTTCGCTCTAACTGCTTCATCTACGGTGTTCATTCCCAGTTTTTCTTTGGTTTCTTCATTATGGACACCCACCTGCCATTGTTCCCATCTATTAGCACCTGCAATCATTCTTGCTACTTTCATACTGCGACCTCTACTTTATGAATATGGTAACCTGTATCCACCAAACTCTCTCTCCCATACAACGTTAGTCGAAAGATAGAGCGGTGCACTGCTAACTTAGTCTTGGTACTTATAGTGCGATTAAAACTACTTTGGACTTGACAGCTAGCCGCGCGCGTGTCCTTGAGAGGGTGCGGGCCAACCCCAGGGCGAATTCAACACCCCCCACCCTGCATAGTTGCCACTACTTCCCCGTTAGCTGTCAGTAGCGAGCGGCTAACACGTGGTGTTGTGAGCGTCGTGTCGTGAACTCCGTGTTATATTGCCGTCTACTTTTCGCCTGTTTCGACTGCGTGCGCGCGAGCGCGCGCGTGTGTGTGTGTGTGTCAGATTACTGCAGTGACCTGTGCGTACGAAATGTCCGAAAAAAATAAGCGGGGGTGTCCTTCCAGAGTCCGAAATCATCTTTGAAAGAGGACTCCAGCAGCATTAAAAGTAGGCAGAACAACTGTTATTAATATATGAAAGGAACAAAATGAAAAACTGAATGCAGATTTCGATCCCTCAAATCTTAATTCGGAACCGCCAAGTCTAGGAACTCCGGAAAAAAAACGATGTGTAGAGAAACGTGTGACCAATCTTGATTCTTTCGAACAGGATGCGATTCGGAGACATCTGTATGCATATTATCACCGTAGAGAACATCCAACTTTACGAAAACTGCATATAACGCTTAGAGAAGTTGGTCTTTTTGTTGGCAGTAAGTCATCTCTTCGATTAGTATTATTAAACCTGGGGTTTACATACGAAAAAATATCAGGACGTAAGGTACTGTTGGAAAGACAAGATATTGCTGCATGGCGATGCCGATTTTTGCGGCAAGTAAAAGACATTCATTTCGATGATTTAGTGTGGCTAGATGAAACGTGGGTGAATGCTGGTTATACGCTAAAGACAGGCTGGTCTGATGGATCACAAGAAGGAATGGCAATACCTGTTGGCAAAGGAAGAAGAATTATTGTTGTCCATGCAGGTGCAGCGCGTGGATTTGTTCCTGGTTGTTTACACGTGTTCAGATCGAAGAAAACCTCGGATTTTCATGAAGGAATGAACCATACCACGTTTTTACGATGGTTTTAAAATTCTATGATACCAAATTTGAAGAAACCGTCGTACATAATTATTGACAATGCGCCGTACCACACTGTTGTAAAGAACAAAGCCCCAACAACATCTTCTAGAAAAGAAGAAATTACACAGTGGTTACAACGAAATAATGTAAAATTCGATGATGGACTGAAGAAAGTGGAACTATTGGAACTTGTGTCATTACATAAGCCACGGCATCCGACATATGTAGTAGACGAAGTCGCCAAGAAACATCGACATTCAGTAATACGGTTACCGCCTTATCATTGTCACTTCAATGCTATAAAACTGATATGGGCACAAATCAAGGGGCACATTGCACGTGAAAACAAGAAATTCACGGTGTCAGAAGTGGAAAGACTGTTACACGAAGCTGTTTCTAAAGTAACTGTGGAAAACTGGAACAGTGTTGTAGCACATACAAAACGTGTGATTCAGGAAGCATGTAAGAACGAATGCTTATTGGAAGATAGTGTTAATGAATTAACTATTGCCGTCGGTGAGTCATCTGAAAGATCCCGCGACACAGATATAAACGGCATTTACCAGCTTTCGGACACAGAACACAGCGAGTGATGTTAAGTTGCAACATAATTTGTACATTTTTAGTTGTTTTTTGTCCTTTCTTCCCACAGTTGCTATTTTATACTATAATGCAAATATTTGTTTATGTAGCCGTCTATGCAACTGATTAATAACACTATTGTTCCATATGCATTTCGCGTGTATTGTAAGGCATCTTCAGTGGCCTGTAATATATACATAATTACGTTTTACAATATTTCGTTTTCTTAGTATTTGGGGTTATAAACAGTTCAGTTGCGTTATCTAAGTTTGCTAATGATATTTTGATGTGATAAGTAATAACATCAAAATATCATTAGCAAACTTAGATAACGCACCAGAACTGTTTATAACCTCAAATACTAAGAAAACGAAATACTATAAAACGTAATTATGTATATATTACAGGTTACTGAAGATGCCTTACAATAAAGGCGAAATGCATGTGGAAAAATAGTGTTATCAGTTGCATAGACGGCTACATAAACAAATATTTGCATTATAGTATATAATTTGTACCTTTTGGTGGTGGTGATTTCGTTATCTAGGCATTTCGAGTATTACAATTCGTTGCGAAATTCACGCGACAAGTGAAAATGTAACAGTAAGTCTCCCTAAGCGGCGCGTTAATTCACAAGCATTTGAAGGATACCGCGCTAGCAGAAGCCTGCTACCAGCGGCAGCTGGCAACACAGCACCCCTCCCCCAGCGAACTGTCAAGTACGAAGTAGTTTTAATCGCACTATACTTCCTTCTTGTAGAAGAGAGTAGATCTTAGCTGAGCAGTCACTGCATTAGCTATGCTGAACCTCGATTCCAGTTCTTTCCCTATGTTGCCATCTTGTGAGAAAATACATCCCAGGTACTTGAAACTTTCTACCTGTTCTAACTTTGTTCCTCCTATTTGGCACTCAATCTCTTTGAATCTCTTTCCCACAGACATTGCTTTCGTTTTGGAGATGCTGATCTTCATATCATAATCCTTGCTCTGATCGAGCTCTGAAATATTAGTTTGCAACCTTTCAATCGAATCGGCCATTACAACTAAGTCATCCGCATATGCGAGACTGCTTATTCCAACCCAGAGGAAAAAAAATGGAGTCTTCGTAGTAACCAAAAGGTCCCGGGTTCGAATCCTGGCCGCGCTATAAATCTTAATTCAATGCCTCTAATTCAGTTTAAGAACTATAACGAAAATATGTTGTTAATGTTTTCTGACATGTATATATAGGTATGGTAATAATGGTTCGTGATGTCCGTGGTCTGTCGTCTCTTTCGCAATTTTACACGGTAATTGCCCTCGAGATTGACGAAAGCTACCGTGTCCACAAGGCAGCATACAAGATCGAGCTTATCGCAAGGATATTCGCCAACTATCGCCGTGCAGGGAAATTGCGGAGCCGCGGCAGCGCAATAAAAGTCAGAGGCGCTGTCGGCTGTAATACAGCGCAGGTAAAAACGAAGAGGCCGACCTGGTCTGGAGGGAGCGCGGGTAACACTCTCGGTAAACAGCGCCACCTGTCGGGGCGCACGGGGTCGAGATATTGCGGCCACTCCCGCAGGGGATTCCCGCCACTGTGCTTGTGTACCTCCCCCTCCTCTGCCCCTCCCTTCCTCCCTCCTCCTCCCCTCCTCCTCCTCCTTCGCAATATCCGGCGACAAGTCGCTCACAAACAACCGGCTGCGACGCGGACGGCCGAGCGACCTGCCCGCCGCCTGGCGGCGGGGGCGGAAGGTAGCAGGTGAGCGGTGTCCCGCGGTCGCGCGGTCGCCGAGGAATTTTTTAATAGGCGCCTAGCTGAATATTTGAAGGGGCCGGCCGGATTAAAAATCGGCGGCCGAGCCGGGCCTGGCGACGGCGAGCCGTGCCCGGGTAGCTCTGCCGGAGACGCCACACGTCGCCAAACAAAAGGCGGCCCCCGAGCGCCCGCCCTCACGCAGAAATATCTGCACCGGCGGAATTGTAGCTTTGACCGCCACCCGCGCCATGAATAAAACACGGGGAGCTGTAATACGTCGGACTTGTCTTTTGATCAGTCGACTCTCCGCGCACCGAGAGAGAGAGAGACGGAGAGGTAGGGGGTTGGGGTGGGAGCTTCGGCAGAGATTTTCCCGGAGCGCTCTTTGTACGGATTTACTTTCAGGTGCACTGAATCGAATTCTCGCGTTTACACTAATCTGGCAGCCATTGCCTGCCGGTCTGCGGGGCAGTTCCAAATGCTGAAACGGCGATAAAACCCGACAGTTCTCCAAATTTTATTTCGTGGGAGAATTACGATGCCGTACTTCGCACTATGCCTCAATGAATACCCAGTAAAGCCCGTATTAGTACAACTTGCTGAACCAGACGTATACACTTGGTGGTAACGTACACATGATAGTATCGTTAAGACTCGCTTTAATACTCCCATTGTCGATATACAAGAGCTATTCAATTAAGAATAATCCTAACTTTTTTCTTATAAATGGATTCTTCCGTCACTTCTTGGTAGAACACTTCCATATTTAAGGTTTGAAACAAACGAACTGTTTCTGTTCTATTCTATTTAATCTGCAAGGAAGTTTCATATCAGCGCACACTCCGCTGCAGAGTGAAAGTTTCATTCTGGAAACATCCCTTCGGCTGTGGATGAGCCATGTCTCCACCATATCCTTTCTTCCAGGAGTGCTAGTCTTGCATGATTCGCAGGAGAGCTTCTGTGAAGTTTGGAAAGTAGGAGGCGAGGTACGGGCGGAAGTAAAGTTGTGAGGCGGCATCGTGAGTCGTGTCGGGATAGCACAGTCGGTAGTGCGCTTGCCTGCGAAAGGCAAAGGTCCCAGGTTCGAGTCCCGGTTCCGGCACACAGTTTTAATCTGCCAGGAAGTCTCATATCAGCGCACACTCCGCTGCAGAGTGAAAGTTTCATTCTAGAATAGAAACAGTTTGTTTCTTTTCAGCCTTAAATAACTTTTTTCGATCATAATAGAGTTTTAGAAGTGACTGTTATTGGGGTTAAAGGAAGAAAGCGACAGAGGCCTTGGCAATTTAATACGTATTCATAAGGGAACAGGAGGCAGATTCAGGATGTTATTCAAATGTTCAAATGTTTGTGAAGCTTTTGGGACTTAACTGCGGTGTCATCAATCCCTAAACTTACAAAGAACTTGTGAACTACCTAATACTAAAGGCAGCACAAACATACATGCCCGAGGGGGATTCGAACCCCCGACGGGGAAGGGCCTCGTGCATCGCAGCAAAGCGCCTCAATGTGCTCGGTCGCTCCTCTGCGGCTCAGGATATTATTACCGGTAATTTGGATAACACTGTGCAAGGCAAAAAACAGCTACCTTCCTTGACGATATTTATATTGAAATAATAGTTTTGATCGCAGTGGTAAAAATGTTTTATTTTACCGGTTTCACCTTACTACAGGTCATCTTCAGAAATAATAAATATATAGCCTATGTGGCTATCGCTGGACCCTGTAGGACTGCCGTGGCTGTTTTCTGGCCATAATCTGGATAGTGTTGCAGTTATAATACAACGAAGGATATGATTATGGAAATTGAAGAAGTGAAATGCAGAGGGAAGTTCTTGGAAACAATGAAGAGTTGTTTTGCAAGGGGTTAAAATATAGTGGAGCAATGCGGAAGGTTCACAACGAGGGTTGTGCAATAAAGGCAGTGGAAAGAGGGTGTGGAAGGACGAGTTGTAGAAAAAGGTGGAACGAAACACCCTGGTGGAATGCTGAAATCAAGGAGGAAATTACGAACGAAAACAAACTTTTTGCGCACGGTTTCAGAGCAGAACGGAGGAAACAAGAGAGGAAAAAAAACACAATTTCATTGTTTGTAGCTGCACTGATTAAAGGCCTAAATTTTCCGTACATCTTTCTACTAAAAAGAAATTGTTACTTAGATATAAATACGTAAACAACTAGGAAAAAATAGTATTGTAACAAAACGTATCTATCATTTGCAGCTTAGGTTGAACCTCTTTCTCATTCCCATTCATTTTACACAAATGATTTATTTACAAATGCTTTTTATGAAACGCCCAAATTTTAGTAAACATAGGACCAAAAGTTCAATTGTCAGCTAGTCTTGTAACAAAGTTACTGTGGCGGCGACACGCTTTTACAATAGGAATGATAACTGCTTCCACGCGCGGAATCTATTGCTCTGTTCGGTGGTAAAGGGGTCCTAGTGATTTCGGACCCCTCGTGCGAAAAGCGCAACTGCAAACAACCGAGCAGTCAAGGGGCAACACGTTAGATGCTACATACTGTCAAAACAATCACTAGGATCTCTTTACCAGTGAATACGTTAGTAGTATAACGCCCCATTCCTGTACTTGAGTTTTTATTTATTTTTTTCCAAATTGTCACTTACGCCCCTTGACCTCTGGGGTCCTCATATGTTATTTCTCTTTGTAAAATGTTTTGGTCTACATTCGTAAGCAACAAAGCATGCTTGTTACACTTTTCGGGAAAAGAATTCTTCAAAATTTTAGTCCCATGTAATTCTGAAATTTAGGGGTCAACGGTGAATGCTTCCTTTATTTGGTGCAGAAAGACCAGATAGTTTTCTGAGAGGTACTTATTTGAATTGAATCATGGTCTTAACTTACTTTTGAGGTATAACTTGGTGTGAAGATGTGGTAAAAGAACATCGTAGACAACCAATATGTCATTACGTATATTAATTCTTCCGCTTTCCGGATCCGTGGGATTCACATTTTCCCCTGTCATTAGTTAAAGCTTCCGGGCTGAGATGCCTGGTCCATACATAAAACTTTCCCCTGACGTTTCGCCTTCGTCTGCGGAAGGCATCATCCGAGGTAAAGATGCGTACAATTTCTGTTTGCTGTTACGACAATTTCATTTAGGAAATCTGTATTTCATGTATACACACTGCATATCCAGTGTTGTAGCAACTATTTTGCAATTACCACATCGTGTCCACTAATGTTCATCATGCTATGTATATAGTTCTGAAACATCTAACTATAATGTGAAACTATACTTTTCCCAACTGCAAACATCACTTTCATTTCACATAAAAGTATCAGTCGAATTAAATGTATTAAGTAAAACACTGTAGCTGATGGTGAATTTCTAATCTGGGATCTGAAATTTACACAAGAAACAGAAGGAAATTTTTAAAATTATAAAAATACATTGAATTTTTTCTATGCCTCTTCTAACTCAGTATAGTAACAAGTGGTAAAAGAACTGCCACAGTTTATACCTGACAAAATGAATGTAATATTCTCTGCTACTTGGAAGAACACAGCATGTAAATCACCCTTCTTTTATCTTTCATCCCCTACACCACTCAATGTAATCAACTTTCTTTCAATTTCACGCCGAATATTGTCTACAGATAGACAGCAGTGAAACCGGTAAGTATTTACCTATAAACGAAACGAAAGGTTCACTTCTTCTTTGATATATCGTCTCGGAATTTCAGACCTCTAACTCAATCGACCAGCTTCTCCGCAGTTTAGGATGGACTGTGTAAAATAATACCTTGTCGTCTCGTTCATGTTACATTTCAGACATGGTAGACAGCTGTTTGACTGTTACCCATTAAAGCAGAGCTCATCTGTATGACTGACAGTAGCAGTTTATTAACTTCATCCACTACTGAAGGGTGGAACAGGTTCAATAACACACTGTTCTGTACACCTGGTTTGTATTTCAAAATCCCAGTGTGCAGCAGTTGTTCTTCCGCCAGGGATGAGACTGATAGGGGCGGAGAGTTTTGTCAGTAACAATTTGAGCAGTCAGAAGTGTAATCTGGCTTTTAGGAAGGGTAACTGTTTACAAAACAGCTGTTGTTGTTTTGCTACTTTCCCACGTCACAGTGTTCTCGGTATTGCCAGTGCTTCACATATCACATTTCTTCGTTTCTGTGATTAATAACGGTCACCTTTATTAAATATTCGATTAAATTACGAATGAAAGTTTGAAGTATACTTCAAATGCAAATAAATTCAGGAAATTATCTTATTTCAAGGTGAAATGGAACTTCCCCCAAGTTCTAACGTGAAAGCTATGCTGTTGAGATTTTTATTCTGCTCTTCCAACTATTTTTAGTGCGCAACAGACTGATCTGACTATTTGCTGTACCCGAGGGTCCTGCAAGGAAGAAATCAACAGCATGTCACGTAGAAGTCAGAAAGATGCTTCTTGCCTACCTGTTCTTGTTGTTGTGATCTTCAGTGCGGAGACTGGTTTGATGCAGCCCTCCACAATACCCTATCCTGAGCAAGCCTCTCCAACTCCACATAAGAACGGCAACCTACATATGTCTCAATCTGTTTACTGTATCCATCTCTTGGTCTTCCTCTGCGGTTTTTACCCAAAACACTTCCTTCCCAAGCTAAATTCACAATTCCTTGATGTCTAAGAATGTTTCCTACCAAACGATCCCTTCTTTTAGTCAAGGTATACCAGAAATTCCTGTTCTGACCAATTCTGTTCAGTACCTCTTCAATAGTTATGCGATCTACCCACCTAATCTTCAGCATTCTTCTGTAGCGCCACATTTCAAAAGCCTCCATCCTCTTCTTCCTGTCCGTACTGTTTATCGCCCATGTTTCACTACCATACAAGGCAACACTCCACACAAATGCCTTCAGAAAAGACTTCTGATACAACCGCGACTAATCGAACAGTCACGGGCTACTAAGTGTGGCACCCGTGCTAGCCTAAGGACAAGACTTGGACCGAAACTCCCCGAAGATTTATCCAAACACGAAATCGTGGAAAGCGATAACTATGTTTGAAATAGGTGCAGCTTATAGCAGTAAAAGAAATCTGATTACTATGAAACAAAAATTTGACTCAGGTAATCTTGCAATACCACTGTTGTGCTAGTTAAAAATTATTAACAAAATGTTTCATTAATAAAAATTTATACACGGTCGCCAGCCTAATGAGGCATAAGAATACCAAGCAGTGATAAATTAAGAATGCAGTTAAATTTAGAAGCTTGGTGCATAATAAGTTAAGGGCAGAAAAAACTTTGTCACCAATTTCATAAGAGATAAAAAAATACCAATCACAAAAATAAGAAATATTTAAATGAAAGCAGTAATTATTTAAATTATTGTAACAGTAAGACTCACCTCATCAGTTACTTTCTGTTACTATAGAATATAGCGTGGAATGCATTATTGCAGTGCAAGTAGCACTCAGAAACAAAGTTACTGAAAGGCTTATAGTTAAAGATGTATCACTTTGTTCAAAATAATGACATCTTTCTCCCTGATATGAAACTAATGATTTTGTTACAGTCAACTAGTTTTTAAGTAACACTTTGCTGAATATATTCATTGTTTAAATCTGCTAGCCTGGAATCTAGAATGGGGCCACAAACTGTACTGACAGTTTATAGGAACATAGAAGTTCGTGTCTGAACTATTTCAATTATATGAACTGATTAAAATTAGTTATGTGGCAAAACAGTAACTTATTCCTACCAGTACTATTGTGCAAGAGCAATGAAATTTATAGTTGCAGCACTGTATATTGTACTAAGAAGATTCTCCAAAAAATTTACATTATAAACATTGGTTGCTGCTTTTAGAAAGAAAAAAAGGAGGATGACTCGGTTAATAATTCTTTACAGGAGAGGATCCCTATTAGGTTAAGCAACTTGGGATAAATTAGGGTTACGTACACACTACTTTTAACAGAAATGTAACCTCTATTGAAAAACATTTAAAACACAAGTTAAATCTCTCAACGACCAGTTTATAAACAGTAACAATAAATATTGTGACCTGTTATTAATGCGGAGTAGTGGCGAGGTGGCGATGCAGCGTATACAGCTCAGATTTCATCTTTATGCAGTTTGTGAGCCGACATTGTAACAGTGGTTTCCAGTAGCTTCTATCTCGCTCCATATGCAGACAGTATAAGTGTAACCATTGCATCAGGACGTTCACCGAGGCCATTTTACGTATATTGGTCTTTTGCCTCATGTGAAACAATATTTTGACATAACACAGTAGCACAAGTCTGCCAATACGTCTTGCTGCTGTGCCCTCAGGTTCACTACTACTGTGAGCTCCCACCACAGACTGACTGCTGTGAATGCCAACCTTTGACTGACTACTCTCTCTCCGTTATCTGCGCGCCAACACCACCTTTTCATTTACAACGGGATTCCGCTCACATTGAAATCACTAAGTGTTTTACATTTTATGCTGGTCGTGAGATATTACAAATTTACATAATATTCACATACATGAGACGATACAAAAATTACAAAAAAATAATATGCAAAAATAAACATGATGCATATATTCATAAAAGATACAAAGCACATGAAGTACAGACATCGCATACAATACAATAGTGGAATCGACTTTAATATGAATGAAATTTAGTATCTGGTCGTGAGATATTACAAATTTACATAATATTCACATACATGAGACGATACAAAAATTACAAAAAAATAATATGCAAAAATAAACATGATGCATATATTCATAAAAGATACAAAGCACATGAAGTACAGACATCGCATACAATACAATAGTGGAATCGACTTTAATATGAATGAAATTTAGTATCTAAAAAAATTATCAAAATTGGGCAATGGCGTTATAGACTTCCTTAGGCTTTTTCAAGAACGCTTTTCTACCCATTGCCATTCTGCATTTTATATCCTCTGTCCTGCGACCATCATTTGTTATTTTACTTCCCAGGTAACAAAACTCATCTACCTCCTTTATTGTTTAGTTACCTAATCTAATTTTTTCAGCATCATCTGATTTTCTTAGACGGCCGCAGTGGCCAAGGAGACTGAGGCGCTCCAGTCACGGTCTGCACGGACATTACGGTCGGGGGTTCGAATCCCCCCTCGGGCATGGATATTTGTGCCGTCCTAGTTCGTAAGTAGTTCATAAGTAGTTTGTAAGTTTAGGGACTGATGACCCCGTAGTTAAGTCCCATAAACTATACAAACATTTGAACATTTGATCTTCTTATACTGCACTACATTACCCTAGGTTTGCTCTTGTTAATGTTCATCTTATATGCACCTTTCAGCACTCTGTCCATTCCGTTCAACTGCTCATCCAGGTCCTTTGCTGTCTCTGACAGAATTACTAAGTCGTCAGCAAAACGCAATGTTTTTATTTCTTCATCCTGAATAATTCCTTCTCCAAAATTCTCCTTCCTTTCCGTTATAGATTGCTCAATACCCAAATTGAATAACATTGGAAAAAGGCTACAACCCTTTCACACACCCTTTCCAATCACTGCATCCCTTTCATGGCCTTCATCTCTGATAACCGCTGTCTGGTTTTTGTACAAGTTGTAAATAATCTTACGCTCCCTATATTTTACTCCTACTTGCTTCAGAACTGCAATCGGTGAAACTTTATCACTTATGTAAAGGTATACCTAGATGACATCCTCTGCAAGAAAAAATCTTAACATCAACAAAGGGTAACTAGTGAGGATCATTTCGGGTACTAAGTGATATCACTAAGCTGATTGAAAAGTATTTGTGTTTAATATTTCTGGAAACCTCGAATTTATAAAAGCACAAAATTAGATACTTTAATTTCCAAGTTCCGGATACGTTTACAGGATAGATGAAACGTATAAGTAATTTCAAACTAAAATAAAGATTGTAGAAAGATGGTAGAATGGCTGAACAACCGCACCTACTTGACATTAAAATAATTCAATTTCGTCAGTTTATGTTCAAGGCTGTCGCAAAGTCCTAAATGTTACGCAATCGTAAAAAAATATGTATTTGTTACTACTGTTTGGGGATGGGTGGAGTTCGCCTAAAGCATTTGCACTTCGCTGAAACCGACACTAAATATTGTCTGTCTTGATCGATTACTACCGATCGCACTTTTCCTGCGTGCTAGACTGGCTATAAGCTGGCGTGGTACGTCAGTCTCAGACTAATCCATCACGTTGCCACTCAAAAATGCGCTCGCAAGCATTAACTATTGTTTGTTTGTTAAGCTTAAGGGACTTAGCTACGGGGTCATCAGTCCCTAAACTTACAAACTATTCATGAACTACCTACAACTAAGGACGGCACAAATATCAATGCCCGAGGGGGGATTCGAACCCCCGACCGTAGTGGCCGTGCAGACCGTGACAATTGTTCAAATGTTTGTTAAGCTTATGGGACTTAACTACGGGGTCATCAGTCCCCAAACTTACAAACTACTTATGAACTACCTTATACTAAAGACGGCACAAATATCCATGCCCGAGGGGGGATTCGAACCCCCGAACGTAGTGGTCGTGCACACCGTGACTGAAGCGTCTCAGTCTCCTCGGCAGACCGTGACTGAAGCGCCTCAGTCCCCTCGGCCACCGCGGCCGGCAAGCATTAAGTAATGCTCTCTGTATTTACAACGGGTATGAGGTATCTCGGCCAACACTATGAACAACGCGCAATCTTTCTTACTCTTCACTAGCCAGCACGAAAATCGCTGTGAAAGTGTCGCACTGTTAGCGCGCGACACCACACAGCCGAGCGAGAGGGTCCATTTCCCTTAATTTTTTCAGCTCCGCTTGTGTATATGTTTCGAGGATGCTGGCGCTACCCCACTAGTGCCTCGCCTGCCAATTGAATAGTGCTTTTTAAAACACCGTATGGCTTGCCGGCCAATAGGATGTCAGCTATCGTCTCGTTTAGGCATTCCTCTCAAAAGAATCAGCGCCTTCTGGAATTCACTTTCCTTGTGCGTCCTAACAAGTTGCATGTAAACATGATTTGTGAGAAAAAACTATTGTCTGTTCTTTTTAAACGGCTTACAAAGAGTTTTGGAAATAGTCCGTGTCGTGTCGTGTTTTCCCAGAGTGGAAGGACGATTTTGAAGTTGCTTTTAAGTGTAGGACCTGATTGCCCACCTGCGCTTTTCTGGCCAGCCGGCGCCACGCGGTTGCACTCGCCTTCGCTTTACAAAGACTCTAGGTGTTTGTTCACTGGTACGCGTCAGCCTAGATTATCTTGTCGCACTTGCGAAAATCAAATGTTTGTATAGCTTATGGGACTTAACTACGGGGTCATCAGTCCCTAAACTTACAAACTACTTACGAACTTACACTAAGGACGTGGCACAAATATCCATGCCCGATGGGGGATTCGAACCCCCGACCGTAGTGGCCGTGCAGATCGTGACTGGCGCGCCTCAGTCCCCTCGGCCACCGCGGCCGGCGCACTTGCGACTTGATCTCGAAATTTACATATCAAACTGTAGTTATTATCATGGAAAATGTCCGTACCTCATCGAGTTTATATTCAGAAGACACATGTTGGCGATTAGAATGTGATTGTGAGGTCGTAATATGCTGGAAATAACAGTGAGGCAAACTTGACGTCTTACAATGTGTTAAGACTTTGCTCTCACACTCTAAAAGCGTTTAAAATTTTCCTACCTATTTGTACATTGATAACGTCAATCCATGGCAAAAACGACTACCAGTAAGCCTTGGTAGAGGTTATAAATATTTCATTTTTATTCTCATCGACCTTTCTTGAAATATTGACATTTCCTGGAAGACTAAAAGTGTGTTCTGGAAACAGGGCTCGAAACAGATATATTTGCATTTTGCGGACAAGTGCTCTGTCAACTGAGCCATCCCTGCACGCTTCAGAGTCGAAGCTTTACTTCTGCCAGTAACGCACCTCCTACATTCCAAATTTCACACTTCTCCAGCGAATCTCTGAGGAGTAGCACTCCTGGAAGAAAAGAATTGGCGAACACATGCCTTAGCCACAGACTAGGGGATTTTTCCAGAATGATAATTTCACTCTGCAACAGGGTATGCGCTGATATGAAACTTTCTGGCAGATTAAATGTCTGTGGTAGAACCGGGTTTTGAACATATGATCTTTGCCCTTTACGATCAAGGGCTGTACAGCCTTAGCTATACCGACAAACTTCATTGTCCGTTGTCACAGCTTTATTTCCACAAGCACCTCGCATCCTACTTTCCATACTTTACAGAATTTCTCCTGAGATTGTTGCTAGTTCTCATGGAAGAAAGGATTTGGTGCAGATATGGCTTCAAGATTGATAGTTTGCAGTGGATGGCTGATTAAAACAGTGTGCCGGAACGGGGACTCAAACCTGGGACCTTTGCTCTACTAGCAGTAACACACACCAATTTGTAGAACGCATTGCATGCGTCATCTGCCTTACGATTTGGCCTGTTAACTACGTGACGCTTCCGCGCTTGCTTAATGAAACTGTTAAGAAGTGTGCTCGTCTTCATTTGACCTGTTCTGTTTTCTTTGTCCCACCTTGTATATATCGCAAAATGAGGCATCCCACAGAAGCTAGTGTTTTCTGACGTCCTTACTTTATACTTTAACTAATGTGTTGGCTACTGTGGATTGCAACAGCACCCATCTAACAAATAATGATGCGGACGCAGGATCGAAGCTAGAAAAGCCATACCCATTAATAGACAAATTTATTGTAATGAAATAAACCGCAATTCGCAATCACTTATGGCTTCACCGTACCAAGTTTAGATGTAATAACAACGTGCAGCGTATGAAAATTTGTGCCCGTCCTGGGTTTGGAACCCGGGATCTCCGGCTTAATAAGCAGACGCATTGACCACTCCGCCACCGAGGACGCAGTGACCAACCCCACTGCAGAGGACTCTTCCCTGCACGTCTCCCGCCACACCCAAATCTCCATTCGCCACACTGTGTCTTTCCTGTCACCACAGCCTGACGACAATTAAGTCTGTCTTGATACCTCATGGTCTGTTCACCATGATGCGGGAATACAGTATTGTGGCCGCGAGCATTACAGAACATAATAGACTGTGGTAACAGGAAACAGACAGCGTGACGGGTGTGGCGGGTGACGTACAGGGAAGAGTTCTCTGCTGTTGGGTTGTTCACTGTGTCCTCAGTGGCGGAATGGTCAATGCGTCTGCCTAGTAAGCAGGAGATCCTGGGTTCGAATCCCGGCCACACACAAATTTTCATTCGCCTCACGTTGGTATTACAGTTAAACCTAGTACAGTGAAGCCATAAGTGATCGCAAATTGCGATTTATTTTATTAAAAAAGAACGCAGCAACGGGGTGAAAAATATATAATTGTAAATTTATTGTAGGTTAAAAACTTCTTCAGACGTAGAAAATTTGTTTCACAGTCACATTGATATCATAACGACACGTTGCACATTCTTCTTGCTGCTACTCGTGAGTACAGAGGCCGACTCTCTCGGCCTGGATAGAGCTCTGGGAGTGCATAGATCAGTGCTGTCGACGGCAATGCCGTCCACGGCGACCGTGGTTGGGGCCGCAACTATTCTCGCTCGCCCCTTGTGGTGCGTCCTCACTTTCCTTCTGGCAATGTAGCGCTGTTCAGTGGATAGTCGATGAATTCTGACTGCACACTTCTACTTCTTCCCCCTCCCCCCAAATCGAGTCGTTGACGTGGAGGGAGCATTCCTGCAACTGCGCGGGAAGGGAGGCAGGAAGATGGTTGAGGAGCCGGGAGCTGCAACTGGGAACGACGCCGTGTCTCATCATGAGCTGAAAGGAAATCATCGGACTGAAAACACCTTGGAGAACTCACGTCCGCTTCCTGAGTTGGTCTCTTGGATGATGTTGGCGACGTCGACGAAGATGATGCCGACTGGACGAAGCCTCCATTGGTTGCGCCGTTACCAATTCCGGAGAGTTAGGCCACTGCGGCGCCTTGAGTGTTCATGAACGAAGCGGCAGCAGTGACATTTGAGGCAGCGGTACATCCAAATACATTGATTGCGCAGGTGGTGCCATGGTGTCTCCTGGGAGCGCTAGGAGCGCTCTAGTGAGATGATAATCTGTAAACAAAAATTCTGCAGCAGAATTTCGCTATGGAAAAGCACACATTTCATGCGGATTGTGCAGAAAACTAGATTGACCATAATCAGAAGCATAGAAACACCTAAATTACGAAAAACTGTACCGCGTTCGCAGCCCCTGAAGTGGCCAAAATTGTAAAAAGGCGCTTAGCATATTGCAGATGGAGCCTAGCAGTGCGACTTGTGCAGCAACTGGAGCAGAGTACGGTGAGGGGTTTTGTGGGCTGCGTTTGTTATGTCGTCAGCAGCAGAACTCGCTCCCATTAGAACAAGTATTGTCTCGCCGTTATGCTAAAATTACAAAAATTATTACCTGAAAACAAAAAATATGAGGGAGTAGGAAATTAAATTTCAGATAGAGTTTCAATTTTATGAAACTCGAGCCTAAATGATGAAATTTACCGAAAAAATTCGCAGAGATCCAAAAACGGGTTTTCATTAAATAAATGAAAAACGATAACTCGGATGGGAACCTGTAAAATTAGAATTTGTAGACCTTGTCTATCGTTTGCTCGTTTGTACATCTTGATTGATTTGATGCGTTCCGAGATATATCGAAAAAACACTTAAAATTCTTTAAACACTAGATACTTTATAACGCGACAACATTCACGTTACGAAACGTATTATTTACCATCAGTATGGAGCGAAATAAGTCAAAAACCACCTTCTTCGATAAAAATTAAAAATATTTAGTATTTCTAGATATATCGATTTTTTTCGAAATTATTAAATAATTTTTTAGATTGCATTTTTGGGCCCGTTTTCTTCAATTGATTATTTTTATTTTTATGTTATGAAAGGAACTGTTAAAGAAACGTGTTGTTGACATTTTTCACAGATTTTAAGACAAATAATGTTGCTCAATGACCTTCTGGAGGAGAGATACAAAAAAAAAAAAAAAAAAAAAAAAAAAAAAAAAAAAAAAAAATGGACTTAATTTATATTTTACCGCTATGTGCTTCATGCAGCTAAATGTTGATTACTTTTACTAGTAATTAAAACAGTTGTATAGGCTGCATTGTTTTCTAGTGTCACTAATCGACTGGTAAAGTGAAGCGTGCAAGCGCGCAGTGCCTTGGGCCAGAGAGGGGGAGGGGGTGGGAGACACTGGCGCGTGTTATTTCTGAGAACACTCCAAACGGTCCGCACTCGCAAAATCATTTATATATTTGGAAACAGTTTTGCTTTCTTTGGGAAACAGCGTCTCTCTTTTTTTTTTCTTAAAAATATATAAAAACAATCTATTAAAGTAACGTAGTAACAAAAGAGTCCATTTGCTTGCAAAAAATAAAAAAAAAATTGGTATAAGATTTTATTTTTTATCATATGTATGGTGTTGACAATGTGTAGAATACATTTAATCGTCCTTCAAAACCCTCAGGACAACATTTTTATGGTAAAAAAAACTGCAAATTTTGGGAACTTTCTTCAGATTTTCGCTTGGTACTCGGAAACCATGCAGCTTACTGAAAATGTTACAATTACCAAATAAAAGAGCATTAAATTTTACGTCGCATGACCTACTCATATGTCAAAATTGGTACAGTCATATGACCGCAATCCGTTTTCAAAGAATGTTTAAATGTTTGTGAAGCTTAAGGGACTTAACAGCAGGGTCATCAGTCTTTAAACTTACAAACTACTCGTGAACAACCTTACACTAAAGACGACATAAACATCCATGCCCGAGGGGGGATTCGAACCCCCGACGGGGAACGGCACCGCGCATCGGAGCATAGGACGTCAATGCGCTTGGCCACGACGACGCGGCCGTTTTCAAAGTTGACATTTTTACCAACTTACCTAAAGAGTCGAATCCATTGGCTGAAACTAAAAAACGAATTCTCAAAATCAAAACTGTCAAATTGTGGAAATTGTAAAGAATGAAATTTCATGTTAGAAAAGCTCCAGTTTCTTATTATTTTATGGCAATATTACATTTTCATCCATTTGAAAACCAAAGTAATTCCATTTCCATAGCTATTTTTTTATGTATCGGTCATATTCAATGACATGAAATTTTTTGCGGAAAGACGGCGATCTAATGACGACAGAAGTTTTTATGTATAATTCTTTTCATTCACGTTTATTTTTATCCATGCCTGAAATTCTCGTGCTAAAAGCAAACCGAGAACATAGTATTAGCAAAAATGTATTTATATTTGAGTGATATAAAATTTCTACAAATGCAAAATATAAAATCTTAGTACTTTTCTAACATGAAATTTCATTCTTTACAATTTCCATAATTTAATAGCATGATATTACAACTCTTCACAAAGAAAACAGACAAAAACCCGTTACTCTAGTTCGATACCCTGACAAACCGTAGTCACTATACCAATATACCTCTCGATATTAAAAAGAAACTTATACAAACACTTGTAATTGCATTATTGATTACAGTGATATTATCTTGCAACGTCTTTCTTGGGAAAGCTCACGATGTCTGGAACTAATCATGAATGACTGCGCTCGATATATATGTAACATGCTTCTCTTCAAGGAAATTCCACTATCTTATAAGCAACTATCCTGGCTCCCTGCTGACAAGCGTAGAGGTTTTCATACACTCTGTTTCCTCTACTCTCTTACCAACATACCCTGTCCCTCATATCTTTCCTCAACCTCAACACTCATATCTGATCAACATAACAGAACTACTCGTTCCTGTCAGAGCAAAACCCTGTCTCTCCCTATCCATCACTCAGCCGTTTCCTCAAAATCCTTTTCAGTAGCAGGAACCAGACTCTGGAACAATCTACCACAGTGTATCAGAGAACTGAATAACACCGACAGCTTCAAAGGACAGATCATGGATTATCTAGTAAAGCAATAATTACGGCAGTCTTTATGACCCTACGCTCCTGTTACAACGTAACATCCCTTTCCTCCTCCTAGATATACTTCGATTGCCATTGCTCTCGCCAGGTACAGCTTTCCTAACTAACGTCTATCAGAATTCGCCATGCCTTAACCAGTTTTTATATATTCAAACCTACATCTTGTATCTGCTAATATCAATGTTGTTATTTCTATTATAACATCGCAGTAGCAAAAGATGTCTCATTGATACTGTCTAGTATTAATCCCATTAGAGTTAAGTCAATACTATTTACTTACATCCTTTTAGACGTATTCAGTAAATTGCGTTATTTATCTATCAAAATCATTGTTTTATTATAGGTAACTCACATATACAGAAGTACCGTATGTGTAAAACCCTGGTCCGATGTAAGAGAGGGCCTGATGGCCCTAATCTGATCAGGCTAAATAAATAAAAATAGATTAAAAAACATTTCTGAAAACCATCTCCGCGCGGTTTGGCGACCAGAAATATTTGAACTGCGTATGAGGAGACGGAAGTTGTAATTACTCAGTCAGAGGGAAGTTGATCAATGATTTCTCGCGATTTTGGGAGGAGAGAACCGATACGCTGTTTAGCGTACAGAGTTTTGATTAGTAAGTTAAATTTTAAACTGGAATTTTATTTGAAACACCAAACAAATCGGTGAAAATTTCTGATAATTTCTTGCCAGAGCTAAATAAGGCAGGCCGTTCCGTTTATCTCTGTCCTAGTGAATGTTCACCTTACATACTTTCACTCCATCATTATGGGTACGTAACTTGAAAGTAACCACTACCATAGTACATAGGACACTGAGGTAATAGCAAAAAACGGAACGCCAACTAACCGTGATTATTCCTTTACAACTAGAAATTAAAGTGGCCGGATAAACCTTCGATAGCATAAACCTCGCGCGGCCTAGTAATTCATGAATAACAAGACTTATTAACAGGGCACATTCGGGCAATTTGGTTACACACCGGCTGCTAGTATTCCAATCGTACTGCGTCATTGACACAGTGCTACCTGAATATACGACAGCATATAACTGTTCTGTACATACACAGGGATTATGCACGCAGTTTACGGCACATACTTCAGGGCAACCAGCTGGCGGTTTTCTACGAATCGTCAACCGGAATTCCGTGTTATGGCGCCAGCTACTTGCATGCTTAATCTTTAATTGTTGGAGTGATAAAAAATGCCTTTAACAACATAACTGGGCCGAAGTTGCTGAGATTCAACGTTATTTTTCCCGTGATCGCTACAGATTCCGGTTTCACAACGCTTACTGTCATTAAAGCGCACATTTTCAGTTTTAGTCACTATTTTAAATCGGGAGAGGTAAATGTTTAATAACCAAAGAGAAGCCTTCTCCTATCAGATGATCACATACCTTCTAAGATATTTGCAGCTGCATCGGCCTCAGAAGTGCCAATACTTAATGCTATGGTTGCAAGCCGCTCTTTATTAACATAATCGGGCAGTCTTTCATTTCCACCTTGAACACGACAAACTTAGAGTCGAACCGGACACGTCTGTTTCACGTCGCAGCGACTACATTAGTTGTAGATATTATCATTTACCTGTGATCCTGTAGTTAAAAACGCTCTATGCATAGACAGTAGTTTGGGGAACAAATAAGAAATATTGCATAAAATAACTGTTTCATTAATAACAAGGGTTTCATTCTAACGGATGTAAACAATGTCAGAGATTTATTTGAATAAGGTTTAATCAGCCATATTGGGTCCATATTGGAAGTGGTCAGTTAAATTATTAATCATAAATAGAATAAGATGCTTGAGAAGTTGCATTGTATGTTATAAGAATTTGGTGGCAATTGTCCCCAAAGGAGCAATTACAACTTTAAGAAAAAGAAATATTTAGCAAGCACTGAACATGAAATAGTCAACTTTTCAGAGTAGTTTAAGTTTCTCGAGCACCGTCTCTACATTCGTAAGTTCTTGTGTAAAAACATAAACATTTTATCGTCTGCACTGGCGTACACTTTGTAGAGTTACCCCACGTTGTTTAATTGCGCGCCGTTTTTATAAATTTTCATTTCTCTTCGCATGGCCTGCCGTCGGCAGTCGATACAGTTGAAGAGCAGCCCGGTACGCGGAAGCCAGCAGCGTATCGGTCGCGACAGATGGTCGCCAAACCGCGAGAAGATTGCTGCAATGCGCGCAGGCAGTCCGGTGCTTTTCGTTCGTCAGTATGGCGGGAATATCAAACGTTTAATTTCATTCATTTATTATTTACAGTTTATTTTTCGTAACACCAGCTCCATGACAGATTACGATTATGTTCGATGGTATTAACCATACTTTTCTTATTAATTAAAAGTACAGTTTATTTGAACGATTTTTTATTTAGAAAGTGATGTCTTATTGGCTGCGTTGAACCAGCTAATCGTGTGGAGGCTTCTAGAACTAAGGCGCAAAGTAAGAGCTTGGTTTCGAATGGTAGTCGGTGGCGTGCCTCTGGATAGGGGCCACGTATGGCGAGGTGCCGTTCTAAGTGATATAGCGGAAGTGTCATCCGCCTGGTGTTATTTTCGTTGGTGAGCATTAAGAGCTCTGAGGATGTGGATTTCCGTGTGGAGGCCTTACGCCAGCATTTTGTGAATTAAACGAGCTGTTGTTCTTGTGATAGTGAGAGAATACGACGAGATTGTCTTTGTGGTAGAGTTGCTTCAAATACTCAAATTTCCATAATTAGTAGGTGTTCATTAAATTAACATTTAGATACCGCGAGATTATTGGTGATATCTGTGCATATGGCTTCGAGGTTCCATGCCACGCTGATCGTAATAAATAAAAGTTATTTCCAAAAGGCCGTTCATATTTCAAGTATGCATAGAGAGTTTCCCTGCTACAAATTTCTAGCATCTCACATCGAGAGCTGCACTACGTTAGTATCTGTGACCTGAGGATAGGAGACATCTAATGGGACTCAACATTTATCAGGTAAGCAATCCTGATCTGTTGTGGAGCGTGCAAGTAGGAGAGCACACTCAGCACAGAGTAATAGGAATTTTCAGTGGTAGTAGCATTGAATTTGGGTGTGTGTGTCGGCGTGTAAAGCTCGCTTGGTGAATTAATCAAGTGCTATGCAAACCATGCATAACTTCCACCCCAGAATAAATAATCTTTGTGTTACCAGGTCGTAACGTAGGAGTCGAAAAACTGTCCCTAAACGTTGCCAGATAACGGCCGAGAGCTTTAAATTTGGCATTTGAAAAATCCACATCAAGTATTTTTTACAGAAAATCATAGTATATCTGACGAAATAATTTGCAGTTAAACTAATCTTGTTACAGTACTAATATTCATGAGATCATGGATAATTGTAATTATTTTCTTTATTTTTTAAAACATTGCCAGTATGCATTATATATCCTCTGTACTGCGACCATCATGTGTTATTTTACTACCCAAGGAACAAAACTCTTTACCACCTTTAATGATTCGTTACCTAATTTAATTCCTTCAGCATTGCCTCATTTTCTAAGACTGCATTTCATTACCCTTGTTTTGCTCTTGTTAATGTTGATCTTATATACTTCTTTCAACACACTGTCCATTCCGTTCAATTGCTCCTCCAGGTCCTTTGCTGTCTCTGACAGAATTACAGTGTCATCAGCAAACCGCAGAGTTCTTTATTTCTTGGACCTGAACTTTAGTTCCTTCCCCATGCTTCTCCTTGCTTTCTTTTATAGCTTGCTCAATGTACAAATTGAATAACATTGGGGAAAGGCTACAAATCTGTCTTACATCCTTCCCAACCTCTGCACCCATTTCATGCCCTTCGACTCTGATAATTGCTGTCTGGCTTTTGTAGAAGTTGTAAATAACCTTCCGTTCCATATATTTTACTCCTGCTGATTTCAGAATTTGAAAGAGTGTTCTCCAATCAACATTGTCAAAAGCTTTCTTCTGATCTACAAAAGCTAGAAATGTAGGTTTGTCTTTCCTTAATCTATCTTCTAAGATAAGCTGTAAAGTGAGGATTGTCTCCCGTGTTCCTACATTTCTCCTGAATCCAAACGGGTCTGGTCGACATCTACCATCTTTTCCATCCTTTTGTCAATAATTCGTGTTAAAATTTTGCAATTTATTTTTTAATTTTTATGAATGTTAATTGTAAGAGAGAATTAAAGTTCAGGGAGAAGAAATAAAAACTTTGCTGTTTGCCGATGATATAGAAATTTTGTCAAAGACAGCAAATTGAATGGAATAGACAGTGTCTTGAAAGGAAGATATAAGATGAACATTAACAAAAGTAAAACGAAGGTAATGGAATGTAATGTCAGAAAATATGGCGATGCTGAAGGTATTAGATTAGGGTAAATGAGACAGTAAAAGTAATAGATGAATTTTGTTATTTTGGTTGCAAGATAACTTCTGATGGCCGAAGTAAAGAAGATATAAAATTCAGAATGGGTATGGGGAGAAAAGCGTTTCTAAAGACGTGAAACTTGCTAACATCCAACATTAATTTAAATGTTAGGAAGTCCTTACTGAAAGCATTTTTCTGTAGTAAACGTAGTAAAAAGTGGTCGATGAGGAGTTCGGACAAAAAGATGATAGAAGCTTATGAAATGTGGTGCTACAGACGAATGATGCAGATTAGATTGGTAGATCACGTAACTGATGAGGAGGTGCTTAACATAACTCGGGAGAAAAGGAGATTCTGGCACATCGTGACTAAGAGAAGGGATATAATGGTGGAACGCATTCTGAAACATCAAGGAATCGTCAAGTTGACATTATAAGGAAGAGTGTGGGGTAAAAATCGTAGAGGGAGACCGAGAGACGAATACAGTAAGCAGATTGAAAAGGATGTAGGTTGCCGAACGTATTGTCAGATGAAGAAACTTGCACAGGACAGGGTAGCATGGATAGCTGCATCAAACCAGTCTGCGGAATGAAGACCACAACAACATCAACAATTGTAAGATCGCCCAAATGCCATGCTGACAACGTCAGATTTTACAGTCAAAAGACTTATTTATGACAGTGAATCGTGTGCAATCAGAGTATACGTCCCAGCCCCTCCTTAGAATCTAGTAGCTGAGTCTGATAAGCGGCTCAATCCCCAAGCATGCAAAGAAGTGTGGCAGGCACGTGCCACACCGGCTGTACTTTGGGATGGCGCGGCTCTAAGCGGATTCCGGATCCGGTGCGGCGCGGCGCGGGACCCTCGGCAGACAGTGTCTGCTTCCCCGCGGCGCGGTAATTGCGTTAATAACAATAATGGCGGTGTTGCAGTGCAGTCAGGGTCGCGAGGCACCCGATCCAATTAGTCCGGTCCGGCCAGGGCCGCGTAGTTACGCGTGTCACATTACGCTCCGGGCTGGCCTTTGTGGCCAGCGTCTCATTAAAACGGATCCTACGCCGGGACGCGCCGACACCATCCGCCGCCGCCGCTGCCGCCCTCTTACGCATCATCCACCGCCGCCGCCCCCGCCACCCCCGGGTAACTTCATGTTCGGCCGCGGATCGCCGGCGCTCGTTAGAGGGTGACGCGGTGCTGCGGTGAGGTCCGCCTCTGCCGCTGTCCACCGGCCGAAACTTCTCCGATAGCACACAAGAGGCGGGCCGCAGTCGGCACCGGGACACTCAACCAGAGGGCGCCAGCGTCGGTGACGCAGTCGAGAGCCTATGTGAGGGGATAAAATTCAAATGTTTTTATAGCTTAACTAGGGGGTCATCAGTCCCTAAACTTACAAACTACTTATGAACTAGCTAATATTAAGGACGGCACAAATATCCATGCCCGAGGGGGGATTCGAACCCTCGACCGTAGTGGCCGTGCAGACCGTGACTGACGCGCCTCAGTCCCCTCGGCCACCACGGCCGGCATATGTGAGGGGAGAAAGTGGCCTTAAGTGAGAGTGCTGTGATTATTATTTGTAAGGCGGCAGCAAATTTGACCACCTTAGGTGCTTCATTTATGTATTAATAATTAATAACATGCCTTTATTTATAATGTAATTACTGTTACAAGTTTGATCCCGAATGATGTAAAAGCAAAAATAGGTAGGAAGAGTGGGAACATTAATGTTGACTATGTCACTGAAAAACCTGGTTCATGCTGCTAGGCAAAAATTTGAAAAAAAAAAAAAAAAACAAAAAAAAAAAAAAAACGGTAAAGCAGTGAACAATCCTAAGTTTGGTTTGAACACCACAGTGCTTTACTAGTCATGGTCTTATTTGAAGGTGGTATGCCGTTGCCTTCCTCCGACCTTCGAACTGACTTACCCAGCCAGTTAAAGGGGAACCTACAGTTTAACGTAGGTTCCGAACGACGGTGCTACTCGATATTTTTCACATCAGTAACACCGCCAGAGGTGAAAGAAGCGGAATGTGTCAGATAAAAATCTTAGGACCTGACAGAGATCGAAACCGCGACCTTTGGATTTGTACTCTGGCAGTCTGCTTTTTTTTTTTTTTTTTTTTTTTTTTTTTTTTTTTTTTTTTTTTTTTTAATTTCTAGGTACATCTATGCTTTGCGGTAGTTGGTTCAATTCGTTCACGGTTGTTCGTTGACTATTTGGCTCAGCTTTTTTATTACAGAGGGCGTTGAGCCCCCTGATCGGGCGCGCTGAGCCACGGCGCCCGGCGAGCCACACATGCAACATTTAAAATTTACAAGTAGTACTTTTCTTGGTTGGAAACGGGAAAGCAGCCAAGTCAGCGAGGGAGGCCGGCAAGCGACGATGGGAGTCATAATGGTACCTCAAGGTCACAGCGTGTTAATCATTTTGTCAAGTAGGCTCAACCA
Organism: Locusta migratoria; assembly: GCA_026315105.1. NCBI lineage: Eukaryota > Metazoa > Arthropoda > Insecta > Orthoptera > Acrididae > Locusta > Locusta migratoria. The sequence continues at coordinate 47,137,397 of CM048750.1, read as the reverse complement.
CAGAAATCGTGTTAAAACACTAAAATATGACGCGTTTCAAGTGTCAAGCCCTCATCAGATAATCTGATCGATTGAACGGTACACCCACTATGCTGGAGGGCTGAGGCGAGCGGCACGCTTTGAGTGAAGGCTGGTGACATTGTATGACTGAGTGCCGTGATGTTACTTAACGACGGACCCTCCCCTAAGCAAATAAAAGCACAGAGCGGTCCAGGAACGGGTTTACCTGAGAGCCACTTTAAAGCCTTAGTAGAAGTTAGCAGGTCAGGGGCTGGTAAGCACCTGTGACCAAGACTAGACATTATGTGTTTTGCAGTGTGAAGTCACAATGGCGACCATTTATTGTTCTCTGCCTTGCCCAGTCGCTAAAGTCTGCTCCTCCAGTCATAGACAGACAATTTTCTCTCATTCATTAAAGTGTTCAAATTTTTGGATCTCTTTGCATGTGATTCTGCTTTATTGAACGATCAAAAATAAACTAAATGCTGATCACAAGTAACATTCCTTTTTTATTTTTGTCCAATTGTTATTGTATTAATACGTCTTTTACAATGTAAATTATGTGAACGTTATGTATATGTTCTTGTAACACACCCTCGTTGATTCTTGTATGTAGATATGTGCGTGAATATCAGTAAATAATTTTTTCTTTAATGTTTTGGCCTTTGTGTCTCCCAACACTTAAGTTATTTTAAATGCAGACCTCTGATAGTTAAGCAAATGTCGTGTGTTTATAGTCTGAAAGAAAATTATATATTTTTGTAGTGATACTGCTTGATTTTAGGTTTATTAAACCAAGAAATGCATATCGCAGTTGGTTATTGTTCTAAAAATGATTACATTTTATTCTTAAGATTACATATTTTTGTAATGATCCTGCTTGATTTTAGGTTAATTAAAACAATAAATGGAGATCGCAATTGGTTTTTGTTCAAAAAGTTATTAAATTTCATTTTTAGGATTATATAATTTTGTACTGATCCTGCTTGATTTTAGATTAAGTAAACCAATAAATGCAGATCACTGTAGATTATTGCTGTAAAAATTATTACATTTTAATTTGAAAGTCAATGCTTTTTAATGTTATTTCAGGACGCTGCTTTTAGTAATATTGTGGTTTTAACATGAATGCAAGTCACAACATTTCAATAAAATAGGAAGTGGTCCTGCTCGATAATTAAAACTATTCATTATTAGGCTTCAGGGTGGATAGTAATAGGTTAAATGTTTTTTTTTTTGTTCATGATCTGTCAGACATAGTGTGTGTGTTGATGATTGGGGATACGTGAATGAGATACTTTTGGTGACGATTAGGTTGCGTCATAACGCTAGCTTTTTTCTTATTTTCTTTTGTACAGTGTTCGTTCTCAAAATATTTTCAAACGTTCGTATATCTGGGTCTTCACTACTGCGGTTGTCAGTCCCTAGGTTTACAAACAAACTGAAACTATCATATCCTGAGGAAACACACGCAGGCATACACCCACCCACCCACACACGCATACACACACACACACACACAAACACACACATGGGAGATGGAGAAGTCGAACCTCCGATGGCTTTCAGCCACGTTTCCACAGCAAGGCACCTTGAAGTGCCCGGCCACCCCACAGCAGCGTTTGGTATCTCCCAGTGCAATAAAAAATAATATCGAGAGGAACACACTAAAAATAGGCTATATGGGGGTGGAAAGGGATAACATTTGACTAATATCAGCTAGGGATATCCCAGAGAAAAATTTGAAATAGCATCATATTCTTTGATGTCTCAAACATCATTCTTTGAGACATCAAAGAATTTGATGCTATTTCAAATTTTTCTCTGGGATATCCCTAGCTGATATTAGTCAAATATTATCCCTTTCTTTGATGTCTCAAAGAATATGATGCTATTTCAAATTTTTCTCTGGGATATCCCTAGCTGATATTAGTCAAATGTTATCCCTTTTTGCCCCCATATAGCCTATTTCTAATGTGTTCCTCATCATAATAAACATATATTTTTCTGGTTCACCAACTTCTGGCAGTGTTACAAGAACGTCGTCAAGTATAATTATTAATAGTCAGCAGAAATAGACAGTACTCCACAAGAGTTTCATTTGCTCAAAACATTATTAGGCCTGCTATCAACATAGACGAATTTCATTCGTTTTAAGCACGTACTAAGTATTAAGCAAAAATATCTGCTTTGGCCTCATAAGCCGAATTTATGCCTTATTTGATAATTAAGTTGTTGCATTTTTGCTTGGGTCACTATCTACATGAACCTCCCACGCGCATTCTGGTAAAAACATGGAGGACACTGGCCGCTTTCTACAGCGTAACACAATTCGTTCCTCGTCCATGACTGCACTAGCATTTTAAAAACCACAATAGGTTTGCTGACACCACTATGTTTCATGGCAACATAATTAAAACTGAAAGGAAACTACCTCAACGAGCACTCCTACTTCTTGATACGATACTGACCTTTATCCTCAATTTAAAAGAGTTTGCTCTTATCATTTTTAACATTTTCGCCAAGGTCCGAAGCTGAAAAACGTTTTGTTTTCTTTGGTGTTTTTCAATCTTGTTTTCCCCCAAATGAATTTTACGTAGACAGGTAAAGTTTCTTGAAAACATTTGGATCGTAAGCTTCTTATGTCTCTTGAAAGCACGTGAACAACTTCTTTGCTAGTCTGCCTGCCATTGATAAAGCGTTATCAATAATGTAGCTGTGGGCAGAGATATGGGAATGCAATACACTACCAGTAGTTTTCCGTCCTCTGTAAGACTGATGCAGAAGATATTACATAACGAAATTCACTCTTGTCGCTGTTCCAAACAATACCTTTCTTCACACCCTCCTTTGATATAACCATGTTGACTTCCTCCACAAACTGTTGTGCCTTCTGACGTATGCTGTTATCGTCTTCTATGACCTTACGTGTCACAAATGTGATAGAATGCCTCGATGAAATTCCATATTGAGCCTTGAAATGGTTGATAAAGAAATGTACGCTTTTAAATTTACCAGGTCAACAATTTTAAAACTTTCTAGTTCCCACACCTGCAGATGCCAATATTGAACTGTAGATACATACCTCCTTGCACCTTCAAATTACGATATACAAAACTCATTTGTAGTTTGTAATGGCCAGAGCTTGTTTCCTTTCAAATGAGCACTTCCTCTTCGTTTTTTGGACTGGTGCCTTATAATTATTGTGTGATTTGATTTACTTTTTATGTACTTATAGTACTTCATTGAAGGAATTGAACCCACGATTGTAATAGTCCACTTTAAGTGCAGTCCAACCGTGTACGATTGAGATGGTAAGAACTGAACAGAATGTTTAAAGAATCGCAAGTTTCGCAACTCTCTCTGCACAGCGGTTTATTAGTAGCTCATTGCGGAAACTAGGTACACATCATGAGAATCTAATAAAAATGGAGAACCGGAGCATAAAGATGTGAAATTGAACGTACAAAATGCATAAGTTTACCTGATTTAATGTTACAGCAACAGCCACGACATCACAGATATAGGCGCACTTTAATAAATTTAAACTTGTTTATTATATTGAAATGAAATGTTTGTATACCTTATGGGGCATAACTACGGGGTCATCAGTCCCTAATCTTTCAGACTACTTACAAACTAGCTAATACTAAGAACGGCACAAATATCCATGCCCGAGGGGGTATTCGAACCCCCGACCGTAGTGGCCGTGCAGACCGTGATGGAGCGCCTCAGTCCCCTCGGACACCGCGGCCGGCTTATTATATTGGTGTGATGTCTACTTACACGCGATGACTGCGCTAGTTTCACTTACTTCAACGCAGACGCGTTCATAGGTTCTCCCTCGCACGGGAATCCGTAATGGCGAGTGTAAGAGGGCATTAACGATAGGGGCGCTACAAACATAGCGTGCGGCTTGTGGAAGTTCGAGGCTGACAGGAGGGGAGCACTGGTAGCCAAGTGGTTAACACATTACCTGCCAAAACTTTAGCTATTTTTTCCAGCATTCTTTATATTAATATTATGCCTTGCGTGAAAAATAAAAGCAAAAGTTGTTTGAATAAATTTCAATATACTAGAACAAAAATTACAGACCGGTAAATTTTTTATTGTCAGTATCTCCTTCATCTGATATTTTATCTGCATTGAAAGAATAAACACTAGTTTTAAGTCATTAACTTCATATTTAGTCACTTCTAATTGCAGTTCCGCTAGAATTTCTTCAAATGTAAGTGCATGTGGTGTAGTTTAATCCTCTTGGAATCGTAAAATGTGTATGAGGGAACTCTCATTCAATATAAGCAAATCAGTTCTCAGACTTCCTACAGTACTCTTTGTATATCAGACGTTTATACCCTAATAAGGAACTTCAAAAAATATTGATAATGTAACAAGCAATTGTCCTATTATTGCGACACATGAAATAAATCGGTATTGCATTTACTTCAGGATATCTGAGAAATATTGAATTACGTCCTTATACTCATAAACACACCCAAACCACTAAATAACAATTCATTGTTGCACAGCAGCCACCAGCAAAAACACAGTATAGCTAAGAGAAAGTGCAGGAAACAGAAAACCAATCTAAGTAAAGAAAAATTATTTATTACGTATATCCAGGCATTACACAAGTTCATTCATCCTTCAGGTGCCACAATCAAAACGAAAAAGTTACATTGCTCATATAGAATTCAATAAAATATTTTAATCCCAAAAACAGAACAATGGCCAGTAATGGGTTAAGGCGACATCTGGCCCGGCTCACATTTTCACTTGTTTCTTTTCAATACCCTAAAGCAGCCACTGTCAATCCTTTCCTTCATAATCGTTCTTCCTTCCTCACCTGTATCAATAATTATTAGTTCCTCCATGACTGGATGCTTGCTGTTGCCACAACTCTGGTTCGATTTAATGAAACTCCAGCTCCAGTTGCATTTATTGGTGCTTTATTTAAGCCCACACTAACGGATTCGGCCTATATGTTAGGCCATTTTCAAGTGCGACAAACCTGCATATAATGTGTAGCAATAAGTTTACAAAAATTACATGGTACAAGATAGAATGTTACATATATAAAAAGGTACTGTACAGAAGCAGAAGGAAACTTACGTTATGCCGTACAGAAAGCAACATAAAGCAATTAAAACAATAGAACTCAGAGAATTAAAAACTTTTGGCGTCCAATGGCGACACGAGAAAAATGAGCGTATCATATTTAACAAGCTAAATTATTATACTTCTGTATCACAAATGTTAAACTGACGACACGCCCACTTTTCACATAGCCTTATTGGCCGCTACATGTTCCGTTTTTATCCTAACTGATATTTATAATATTTTATTATTGACCTTTACATTTTATCAACTAATGTTTAGAATTTTATGCTTGCAATGATGTAATGTTTATATCAGAACGTGCTGATTATAATGATTTGGAATGTTAAATATGACACGTCCATTTTTCTCGTGTCACCATTGGGCGCCAAAAGTTTTAAATTCTCTGAGTTGTATTGTTTTAATTACTTGACGCTGCTTTCTCTACGGCATAAAGTAAGTTTCCTTCTGCTTCTGTACAGTAACTTTTTATATATGTAACATTCTATCTTGTACCATGTAATTTTTGTAAACTTATTGCTACACGTTATATGCAGGTTTGTCACACTTGAAAATGGCGTAACGTAGAGGGCGAAACCGATAGTGTGGGCTTAAATAAAACACCAATAAATTGCTCATGTGAAATATACCGAGTAGCACCGTGGTTCGGAACCCAGGTTAAACTGTAGGTCCCCCTATAACTGGCTGGGTAAGTCAGTTCGTAGGTCGGAGGAAGGCAACGGCATACAACCTGTAAACAGGACCAAGCCTAGCAAAGCACTGTGGTGTTCAAACCAATCTTCGGATTGTTGACTGCTTTACTCTTTTTTTTTTTTTTTTTTTTTTTTTTTTTTTTTTTTTTTTTTTAAATGCAACTGGAGCTGGACTTTCATTAAATTGTATCAATAATATCAACAACAAAAATTGAACATACCACGAAACGTAGGAATACATTGTCGCGGCCGTTGCATGTCTTCATTTCATTTATTCTGGTATTACATCTCGTGTGTGTACACCTATTCTGAATCCAAACTGGTCGTTACGCTATTATAATTACATCAAGCAGCGGCTTGTTGCAAGTTAATTACGTACAGTTTTCCTCTTCTGTCATTTATATCTTATCACTTTCTATCTCTCTACTAAAATGTCATTTGTTGTATAATACACCCTTTAGCTTGGAAAAGACACAGCTGTCTTTCCAGATGAGTGTTATTATATCGTACGGTTTAAGTCAAACGCGTCCCTTGTGAGAAGAGAGATTATTCTCGATTGTTAGAAATGTAATCCTGATAACGAGCGGCGGCAGGAGATGAAAGACAAGCAATAAACAGCGCTGTGCGGCGTCAGCTCTGGCCCACCGCCAGCGGTCGCGACCTCAGACGGCGCAGCTAATTACTCGCGGAAGGGCCGACCACTGTGCGCCACCCGCGGCGCAATAACATTTTTGTGTGACGTCACGGGCCGGCGTCAGCCATCTGCTGATGGGAATTTGCAGGAGCCTTCATTAAAACGACGAGACCGGAACAGCGGCAGCCGCCAAGTTGGCCGTGCAGTTTTTTCCCCGCCCGGCGCTCTCAGATTCCGCCGGCGGGCGGGTCGGCACTTGTTCCGACTGCTTGCCTCGCAAAGAGTTGGCCCCGCTGTCTCCCCCCCCCCCTCCCCCTGCCCCCTCCTCTTTTGCCCTCGGGCGCTGAATTAACCTTTCCTCGGATAGGCGGCTGCTACTCGACAAGTTCGCTGACTCCCGCTCTCGGCCCGAAACTGAAGAGTTTTCCCCCTCGGAATTGCGCGGGACTTGTTGTAACATCTCTTTTCATTGTCCTCATCGGCCGTTATTTCTTCGTCTGCCGCCGCCGCTGCTGCTGCAACAAGCGAGCGAGGCGGCTCCTTCGCGTTCTTCTTCTGCGAAATTGCTGAACCGATAGGACGCGCGCCGCCCGTACTCTTTAATGAACTCGTTATACACTTTGAGTGCTGTTGCCCGCTGGAGGCAGCTGGCGTTAATTAGTAAAAAATTCGCATTCGGCGGTGTAAAATCCTGATCGTGTTGTGCTCTTCGCAGATTAACTGTCAGTGAGTCAACACACTTTTTTTCTCCTAAACGCATTCCAAGTAATCCAACATTTTTACACAAATTAATCCGCTTCCGTAGTGTTATTCACAGAAATTGGTATCATCATCATCTATTATTTCTCATCGGTGTTTTTTTGTGGGCACGCTATATCTCCCGTTTCACTTATCCAGAATCAATTATTGAGGTATATTTTCAAGATTTCGTTCTCCACTATTATTGATTTCACAAAAAACACTTTATTTTGAAAAACAATCTACTTTGACACCAGGTGAACGACAGTAAATGGGACATATATTTACGGTTGCTCTCATCAGCCACCGCGCCGAGTATCAACAAAGTAAAGTAGTAGCTGCCATGTATTGTCGATCTGTTTAACTGACATTAACGATAGCTATTGTACTTGTTTAGATACTTTACGCAAGCATATTTTATCATGTGATTTCTGTTTCACACGTTGATGCACAATAGCTGTTGAATTATCCACTTTGTTCAAGCGTTGTAAAAGAATTTCGTAAAATAAACAAGTTTTCAAAAATAAAATAAACTTGTAAAAGTCAGTATCTGATTTGTTATATATTTCACAATTAATCGTATGGTATTATATAAGTTTTATTACAATAAGACTAATATTTGTAACTACTAATCAAAGTTTGTTACCTTTTATATTTATGTACTTGTATCTGTCTCTTCTCCATTACTATCTTACCGATATGTGACTGATCAGGACAGAGTGCGAATTATTCGCAAGGGTCAACTATTTGTGTCATAGTATTAATACCTAAACATGGAAATTTATATATAGATTTCAATAGTAGTTTCACAAGGATGTCTACGAAACTGATGTAATTCTAAAGTAACTGTCACAGTTATAAAAACTTCTTCTATGTGTACTGATGAAATGCTGTGGTAAAAATGACATACGACAACAACAAAGTGTGGTGAAATCGAATTCTAGGTATGTTTATGTATAAATGGTAAACAACGCAAATCGGGTAATTGGAATAGACACCATTCTAATCTATAATAAGTAATTACAGGCGAAGACGGCGATTGGTTCATTTACTTCGCCACATATGCGATCATATGTTCGACCTCGCACGGCAATCCCTAATGGCGATTGAGGACATGGTTGATGAAAGCACTAGAGCCGTAGCGTGAGACTTGCGGGAGTATGAAGTGGAGGAAAGGCAAGTGCTGGTAGCCAAGTGGTTAACCACTTCATTCCCAGCGTTTTTCCTCGAAAACAACCTATTAAAAGCCGATTTATACCGAATTTTGTGTATCAATCCTTAAAGTAGCATTGTTGTTGATTCTAGTATAACACTTAGCCGATTGGTACAGTATGTATCCATTTCTGAGGCATTAATATGTGCGTCTCGGGGGTTGGTATTAGGTTGCCATCGGGACGTCGCTGTGAGTGTGAGCGTGAGAATGGTTTATGTTATTTTATTTCAGCAGTGATGATCTATCAACAAAATAACGTCTCAAGAGATAAAATACCTCGATATAAACGTCTGTGTTGTATATGAAATACATGATATAAGAAACAACAGTTCGATCAGAAATTTTAAAACGCACTGTATTAATACAGAAAACACTGACTATTAATTTTTCCAAAGCTGAATTCACAATCTGGGAATGAAGAGGTTTAAGGAGACCCCTGACCCGAAGCATGATACCTGGGTCGATTTCCGACTCGGTTCACATTTTCAGTTGTCGCTTTTATGTAGTTTCAATAGTTAATGTTAATACATTTTTCCCTAATACTATTTCCTTCCCCTCCTCAGTGAATAATTTGCAAATAATACCTTTATGGTCTTTTATTGTTCTTCTTAATTTGAACAACTATATCGAGATAAAGAGAAATATCTAGCACGATGAGATCGACAGGAAGGAGAAGGAGTACGAGGACAGAATAAAGATCGACAGAGACATGAGACAGCTAGAGACAGTATTATGTAGCAGAGAAGGATGATAAGGAGGAAGACGAGTAAAGAGGGAAGAAATGCACAGATAGAGGGGATGGGGAGTAGAAGGACGTAATGTACAACAGATTGTTTTTCTCAAGGCCATATTTCACAGTCGGTGATGTTGTTACGGGAGACTGGCAGACACAATTTAGTCATTTCGCTAAATCCTGCTGCACCAACAAGTTTTTATTTAATTGAAATTCCGCTTTTATATCCTTATTACTTTTCGTAGCAGCGTTGTGGTTAACTACATCTCATTACATAATCTATTGTTCCCCACAAGGGCGAGAAACGTCATGTAGGATAAACTCTCCTGAAATATGAAAGATCTAGTCCAAATAATAAGGTAATGATAGTCTGACAAATAATTATACGTAAACGAAGGCTTCCGCGGCCGTTGTCATTGTATATAAAACTCTTCTGGGTGTTGGACCACATCGTCAAAATATCAAACACTTCACCGACGTTTCGGCCACTATTGCAAGTGGCCATCTTCTGGGTGTTACATTTACATTAAATGTAACACCCAGAAGATGGCCACTTGCAATAGTGGCCGAAACGTCGGTGAAGTGTTTGATATTTTGACGATGCGGTCCAACCCACCCCCATGAACCACAGACATTGCCGAGGTGGGGTGGCTTGCGTGCCTCAACGATGCAGATAGCCGTACCGTAGGTGCAACCACAGCGGAGGGGTATGTGTGGAGAGGCCAGACAAACGTGTGGTTCCTGAAGAGGGGCAGCAGCCTTTTCAGTAGTTACAGGGGCAACAGTCTGGATGATTGACTGAGCTGGCCTTGTAACATCAGCTAATGTGGCTTTGCCACACAGCTACTGCGAACGGCTGAAAGCAAGGGGAAACTACAGCCGTTACTTTTCCCGAGGACATGCAGCTCTACTGTAAGAACATATGATGATGGCATCCTCTCGGGAAAATATTCCGGAGGTAAAATAGTCCCCCATTCGGATCTCCGGGCGGGGACTACTCAGGAGGATGTTGTCATCAGGAAAGACAATACTGGCATTCTACGGATCGGAGCGTGGAATGTTAGATCCCTTAATCGGGTAGGAAAATTAGAAAATTTAAAAAGGGAAATGGATAGGTTGAAGTTAGATATAGTGGGGATAAGTGAAGTTCGGTGGCAGGATGAACAGGATTTCTGGTCAGGTGAGTACAGGATTATAAATACAAAAACAATTGGGGCTATCACAGGAGTAGGACTGATAATGAATAAGAAAATAGGAATGCGGGTAAACTACTATGAACAGCACAGTGATCGCATTATCATTGTCAAGATAGATACGAAGCCAACACCGACAACAGTAGTACAGGTTTATATGCCAACTAGCTCTGCCGATGATGAGGAGATCGAAGAAATATATGAGGAGCTAGAGGAAATTATTCAGACAATTAAGGGAGAGGAAAACTTAATTGTTATGGGGGACTGGAATTCGGTAGTAGGACAAGGAAGGGAAGGGAAGATAGTAGGTGAATATGGTCTGGGCAAAAGGAATGAAAGAGGAAGTCGCCTGGTAGAATTTTGCACGGAACATGATTTAATCGTAACAAACACGTGGTTTAAGAATCACAAAAGAAGGTTGTATACGTGGAAGAGACCAGGAGACACAGGAAGCTATCAGATAGATTTTATAATGGTAAGACATAGATTCCGGAACCAGGTCCTAAACTGCAAGACCTAAACAGGGGCAGATATAGACTCTGACCATAACTTGTTAGTCATGAACTGTAGGCTGAAACTGAAAAAACTGCAGAAAGGTAGGAAAATAAGGAGATGGGACTTAGATAAATTGAAGGAAAGTGAAGTTCTGGAGAATTTCAGAGGGAGATTTAGGCAACAATTGACAGAAACAGGGGGAAATAAAACAGTAGAAGAGGAATGGGTAGCATTGAGAGACGAAATAGTGAAGGCAGCAGAGGACAAAATAGGTAGGAAGACAAGACCAACAAAAAAGCCTTGGATATCACAGGAAATACTAAATTTAATAGATGAAAGGAGAAAATATAAAAATGCAGTAAATGAAACAGGCAAAATGGAGTACAGACGACTAAAAAAGAGATTGACAGGAAGTGTAAAATGGCTAAGCAGGAGTGGCTAGAAGCCAAATGCAAATCCGTAGAAGAATGTATAAGAAGGGGAAAAGTAGATACCGCCTACAGAAAAATAAAGGAGACGTTTGGGGACAGGAAGGGCAGCTCTACGAATATCAAGAACTCGGATGGGAAACCAGTTCTCAGCAAAGAAGGGAAAGCTGAAAGGTGGAAAGAGTACATAGAGCAGCTCTACAAAGGAAATGAACTTAGAGACGATGTTGTAGGAAGGGAAGAGGAAGTAGATGAAGATGAAATAGGAGATAGTATACAGAGAGAGGAATTTGACAGAGCCTTGAAAGACCTAGGTCGGAACAAGGCCCCAGGAGTAGATGACATACCCGCAGAGCTATTAAAGTCTCTGGGAAAGCCAGCCATGACAAGACTATTTGAACTGGTGTGTAGGATGTATGAGACAGGCGAAATACCCTCAGACTTTAAGAAAAATGTAATAATCCCCATTCCAAAGAAATCAGGCGCAGACAGGTGTGAAAATTACAGAACCATCAGTTTGATAAGTCATGGTTGCAAAATTTTAACACGAATTATCTACAGGAGAATGGAAAAGCTGGTAGAAACTGACCTCGGGGAAGATCAGTTTGGATTCAGGAGGAACGTAGGAACCCGGGAGGCAATACTCACTTTACGTCTTATCTTAGAAGATAGATTAAAGAAAGGTAAACCTACATTTTTAGCTTTTGTAGATTTGGAGAAAGCTTTTGACAATGTTGACTGGAATACACTCTTTCAAATTCTGAAGTCAGCAGGGGTAAAATATAGGGAAAGGAGAGTTATTTACAACTTGTACAAAAGCCAGACCGCAGTTATTAAACTCGAAGGGCATGAAAGGGAAGCATCAGTTGGGAAGGGAGTAAGACAGGGTTGTAGCCTTTCTCCGATGTTATTCAATTTGTACATCGAGCAAGCAGTGAAGGAAAGCAAGGAAAAATTTGGAATAGGGATTAAAATTCAGGGCGAAGAAATAAAAACATTGCGTTTTGCTGATGACATTGTAATTCTATCAGAGACAGCAAAGGACCTGGAAGAGCAGTTGAATGGAATGGACAGTGTGTTGAAGAGAGCGTATAAAATGAATATTAACAAGAGCAAAACAAAAATAATGGAATGCGGTCTTAGAAAATCAGGCGATGCTGAAGGAATTAGATTAGGTAACGAAACAATGAAGGTGGTAGATGAGTTTTGTTACTTGGGTAGTAAAATAACATGCGATGGTCGTAGTACAGAAGATACAAAATGCAGAATGGCAATGGGAAGAAAAGCATTTCTGAAACAGAGAAATTTGCTAACATCGAATATTAATTTAAGTGTAAGGAAGTCTCTTCTGAAGGCATTTGTGTGGAGTGTTGCCTTGTATGGGAGTGAAACATGGACGATAAGCGGTGCGGACAGGAAGAGAATAGAGGCTTTTGAAATGTGGTGCTACAGAAGAATGCTGAAGATTAGGTGGGTAGATCGCATAACTAATGAAGAGGTACTGAACAGAATTGGCGAGAAAAGGAATTTTTGGCATACCCTGACTAAAAGAAGGGATTGCTTGGTAGGACACATTCTTAGACATCGGGGAATCGTAAATTTAGCATTGGAGGGAAGTGTGTGGGGTAAAAATCGCAGAGGGAGACCAAGATATGCGTATAGTAAGCAGATTCAAATAGATGTGGGTTGCCGTTCTTATGAGGAGATGAAAAGGCTTGCTCAGGATAGAGTAGGGTGGAGAGCTGCATCAAACCAGTCTCCGGACTGAAAACCATAACAACAACAGCGGTCCAACACCCAGAAGAGTTTTATATACAAATAATTATACGTTTTTATTATCTTTTTTAATTTATTTTTGTTATTAATTTTATTTTATTTAATTATTATCATTTTTTTGTGTTACTATCTTTTTCACAAGGTATAGTTTCTCAGAGTACAATCCCAAATTTCAACAATAATATATTGATAAGTGTAATACATTGGAAGAGAATGATATATGGAATGGGTGTTCATATAGAAAATGTTTAAAACAGGAATTACTGAAATTGCTGCGATTTAAGACTTCCTCCCCTAGAACCATTATAAATCTTGCACAAATAAGTAAGAAAAGTATTTTATAGATTTTCTTTGAATGTAGTTACTTAAAAAAATATTCTGTTGTATCTCATCCTTAGTGAAGAAACTTGTCATTGCTTAAAAGTGTCCTGTTAAAATAATGTGTGATTCTGACACACGATTACCTTTCTAAATTCATCAAATCATATATAGGTGAAATTTCTAAAAAAAAAAAAAAAGGCAATTTAAGAACAAAACTGCACTTTGATATCACCAGCAATTCCCAATACTTAGAACGAAGAATTAAAATTTTCGTAACTATGTATCACAACTGTAATAGCTTGTACATTAGGCAGATATGACGTAATTTCATAACAAGGGTTGTTGAATACAAAACACTAAGCGAAACAACCGGTTGAGTTTATATATACATCTTAAAAACGTAAGCACCTCAGGACTTAACATCCAAAATGCACAAACGATATTAAATGAAATGCTAAAGGGATGAAAAATGATTACTGTCGAGGAAATAGAAACATACATTCCTACTAAAACGTATCGAAGTGATTTAATAATTTCAAGAACATACCACTTTAAAACATGTAAATTATTTAGTAAGTTTTATTGATTTCATACATGAAATAGGCTGAAAACCGAAGATGTGATAAACAAAAAGTGATAAATAGAAAACACAATTTTCTCTGACCTGAGTAAAATATTAAATGGCTCTGGTGTCATTTTATGTCAATACAACCGTTAAGAAAGTCTTGAATTTCTACAATTATAGATGTAAGATCTTTTAGCTGATGATCACTTATGACCCTGGAAATAATTACTGACGTTTGGGATGAAAAAGTGGGTCAATTGGGCACGCGGTCGTGATGTGTTGAGGTCAATAGATGGTAATTAATTCGAATTAATTACAGAAGGGAATATTGAAACGGACTTTACGTGTAATAACACTTCCTAGGGATTTTCTAGGAGTTATATTATAGTGTTTCTTTCATTATTTTGGATGGATCAACAAATGCACAAAGACATATTGAACGGAACTCTTTTTTTTCCATGGTCGCTAGGAAAGCTCTTTGTTTTTCTTCTGTTAATGAGTTTTTGGATTTAGCATTGCAGAAAGAATGCATGTAGAATTATTTGTGTGCAGTTCATTAGTTCCTCTGTATAATAATGTTATTTTGAAAATGTCTCCGTCTGACATTTTGGTAAATATATGTTTTATTTGTTTAGATTCATATGAATGATTAATTACTTTAAAATACAGTTGATCTGTTTAATCAAATGAGAAAGATAGAGAGATAGTTTGTTCAGAGACCAACTTAAGTTAAATGTAGTAGGATAACTTAAACTGACGAAATGTTAGCTGAATTGTGGTGTCTAACACCTGTTAAAACCTTAAAATTTTTGTAAATCAAGGGACTTAACTTTTTTGATTATTAGTCCCTAAGCGTACAAACTATATACGCTAAGACAACACACACACACACACACACACACACACACATGCCTATAGAGAACTAGAACCTCCGACAATGAGCAGTGGAAGACTATGCAGTGTGACGCATTTGAGCGCTCGGCCACTCCACCGCGGGAGTAGAAACATGGAAAGCGTCTGGAAAAAAAAAAAAAAAAAAAAAAAAAATACTGATGGAAACAATTTTGCCAGAACATTGGGTCAGCTGTTTTATATTGTCTCATTGTTTGTGAATGTATGGATACCGTTTGCTAAAAGGTACAGGGACATGTTTAGGATTTCAGGAGGGTATATGATTAATGGTACAAACATTAAAGACGTTTAAATTGCTCCGCACTCCACCAATGATGGTTTTGGCTATATAAAAGAGCAAGACATGCGCTCAACGTGAATACAGGACTTCAGATGACATACAAGATGCTTCCGCACATATGTAGTAAAAATGCTATGTTATATAAAATTAGAGTGCTTCGGAAAAGGAATGCAGTGATCAAAAGAAGGAATAGGTTTGATATGTGCATTTATTTGATATTGCAAAATTTTATATAATTCGTGTTCTTTTTAAATCATTCTATGTCTTTGTAGATATTAGGTAGTTAATGCTCCTTTAAACACCACCAAAATATTATTTGTACAATTGATATGACAAACTTCTTATTTCGTTATGTAAAAAGTCAAATTTGGTTTGACTTACTCTGCCGAGTTGGCCAAATACTTGACACAGATGGTGAAAGTATTATAATATTACGGATACACAATCCGTGTGTTTCTATTTACGGTAATTCCGGGACTGAATGAAGGCAGAATGACATTGGTGTGTAGCAAGAGGGTCAGGCAAACCATCGGGTATCTGACCGGTTTTCGCCGCACCACACGCCTAAGTCCAGCTAAGATCCTGGGCAGTGGTGAACTGCCGGAAATGGGTTAACAAGCTGGGGGAATGAGGCAAACGACCGGGAATGTTATAATGGGCACTGTGTCAGCTTCGTAACTGGACTCTCTTTTAACTTGCAAATAAATAATTAATCATAGTTTTACATTCCCATCAATTCTGAATGCATCTATAATGTTACAAACTATAATTTTATGCATCTCATTGATATCTTCAAAACTACAAATGTTAATGTTCGAAATATCTGCCGTGCGGAGAAGCCGAGCGGTCTGGAGCGCCATAATGCGGATTGCGCGGCTCCCCGCGTCGGAGGTACGAATCCTCCTGCGGGAATGGATGCTTTTGTTGTCTTTAGTATAAGTTAGTACATAGTTTGTAAGTTTAGGAACTGATGACCCAGTAGGTAAGCCCCATAAGCTATACAAACATTTGAACATTTTGAAATATCTGAAAACTTTTGCTACTTTTGAATGTGTCGTGCTACTTCTACAAACTATATCATAGATGCCAGCTTCATTCCTCGTTATCTTGAAAGCAACGAACTTGTATTTATTAATGATTCAACACACTTTTTAAACCAATTTATTATGAAAAATAGACCATTGTTTCCTTCACAGTAAGTCAGAAATGGCAAACAGCATAATATGCAAATCTTGTACTGATGTTTGTGTAACTATTTAATTAATGTCTGTTTTTGCAGTAACTTCTCGTAAATATTGTGTCGTATGAGCTGTCAAGTTCATGAAAAATGGCTTGTTTATTTTTGTACTTCCCACATTACTTACACTTCTGATAAAGAGTTCCAAGGTGACCCAATATTGTGAAAATTTTCAGTTGGTGTGGAAGAGGTCAAAGTTCATTGAAAAAAAAAAAACCGTTGTGGTAAAGTAAAATACTTGGACCGTTCTTCCGAAGAGCTTCTTGGAAGAAGGAGGACTTGTCAGGAGAGTTGAAGTGCTTCGTTTACGAAAGGATTTATAATCTATTAGTTTGTGTGCATAGTACCACTTCCTATAGATGAGTACATGTGTTTGAATAAACATTGTTCAACCGTGTTATCAGTCATCATTTAATTTATACTGTCTCAAATGTTAGCGTACATATAGAAAGATGGTCTGTAGAATCACAGGTGCAAAGTACTATTTGCAGCTTTCGTAGTTCCTGGGCGCAAAATCAGATATATAGATATATATGGTTCGACCGTGGTGCTTCTTCGAGGTTTTTTTTTTTTTTTTTTTTTTTTTTTTTTTTTTTTTTTTTTTTTTTTTTTTTTTTTTTAATTCAGGTATAAGTAACCCAATAAGTGAACGTGAGTCCAGTCAAATAGTAGCTATACCTTGCAAAAGATGGGTTAGAATATTTATTTTCCTAAACTCGTTCATGTGGTTGGAAGGATTAGAAAACCAAGTTTTGCCAACAAAATTTCTCTTGGGAAAATTTTCTGCAGTCAAGAAACATCGAAAATTTATGAATTTTTTCAGTTTTTTTATCAAAATATCTTCGTTTTTTGTGCTCCTACCACCGGGACGTCTCAGTTCTTTTATAAATAGCGCAAAATTCTCTACATATTTGGTTCGTATCTCTTTTTTTCTTTTCACTTTCCATAGCTAAGGCGTTACAGTGGGTTAAAGAAATGTCAATTTTTCAAAATTTATACAAAGTGGCAAAATAACAAATTTTTGAGCAGTTATTTCAGTTTTTGTTTGTGTAATATAAATATATATCATATGTTGCAATTTACCATCTCATTTTCAGGTATTAAATTTTTCTGTATGCAACAAGGGGATTTCTTCGAATAGCCGATCATTACGATAGGCCACCTCAGTCCTGGTATTAGTGCAACTAGATATTCAAAAAGAAATAATAATTAAGAGATATAGGTACAGCCCCGCCATACACACACAGAGAGAGAGAGAGAGAGAGAGAGAGAGAATGTGACAGGAAACTGAACTATTATTGTCGCGTTGTAATTGAAGCAGGCTTGACTTCGAAGGCAACTGAACACAGCACTTATTACGAACTTAACATACACGCAGCACTGCCTCTCGGGCAGAGTGCTCTGCTATTTATACACAGACAGAATGTACCAGAAATTAGAAGAATAATTAACATAATAAACAAGTAGAATTTACACGTGAACATAAGAAAGATGTAGAACATTATGTAATTGTTAATTACAATGAAGTAAATTTTTGCCGGTTGACGGGATTGAACCGGCGACCTTCAGCACTGCAGTCAGTGACGATATCCCCTGCGCCACGCCTGAAGTCGGTTTACGTGGGGTCACGCGGCATTATTAACAGCAACGGGGAATCTAATTAGGTAGGTAATTTTCTTGTATATTAACAAAGCACGCAGTTCACATTAAAAATCAGTAGCTTTATTACAATTAAAGTGCACAATGAGTCACTAAAAGTATTGGCCCTTCTGGGTGTGTAATACTCGTAATATTGTCCGTCAACATTAGCGCTCATGAGAGGGACATGAGCATCACTTCCGACGTTTTGATGTGTGTGTCGATGGGACGTTAAACCCCAAGTTTACTTCCTTTTTGACGTGCCAGTTTCCTCGGTCTCACCAGGAATACCTTGGGTTGGAGATTCAGGATATTACATAGATTTGGTTCCAGGTTGAACCTTTTCTTTAAACTGCAAGTCGGCCTCTTCAAGTTCATAGGTTTCGTCATCAGTTTCCTCAACATCCAACATAACATCTTCCTCTCTGTCTTTATAAAAAAAAATTGTACACATTTTCACAGATGACCCCAGCACATTCCTTGCAAATTGAAGAACATTTCAAACCTGCTTTTCTGCAGGAGCACGTTCCGCCGCAGTTCACCTTGCATGAACATGAAACACTGTGGAGAGGTGTTTCAGTTGCTGGGGCTTGGGCTCATTGCAACGGGTATCGGGTCGTTGTCACTGTGATTTGAGTCCCATTTCTCAGAGGGTTCCAGTTTCCTCGGCTAATAAAAAAGTTTTCCATGCCTTGTGCTTAACCGGTCATGAGCACAAGCAGGTGAACGTCATTCCCACAATGACAACACATCCAAAATATTTAGTTCTTGAAATAGCAGTTCTTACACCATAAAGCTAGCATCTTCTTGTGCCTGGTGCACCTCAATGCTACACTCCTTAAATTTATTTTTGAGAAGTATGAATAAGCGAATCTTGTTTCGTTCGGTGTACAAGAACTTGTACTGAGGCACTTAGTTCACCATCTCTGCATCAACCACAACGTCGACCGAAGAATGTTGTATGGATCTAAGAATCCTGTCAGCACTCTTTATGCTACATTTCTCTACCTCACATGGGTACCCATCAAACACAACAGCAAATTGAGATCCCGAATTATGTTGCAGGTAAGAAACATATATTTGGGCTGTTGATCGGGAGCAAACATTTTGAGGCCAAAACACTTCGTGTATACGGTACCCTCCATCAATGACAAAAAATCTACTCGGTGCATCTGACTTCGCATCTTCCTCCGCAACGAAGGCGTTGTAGAATGAACATTTCTTTCCTTTTAGCATGCCATTTCCTGACAAAAGGAACATTAGATATGGAGCAAGTTCAAATTTCAGAAAGGTTTTTTAACTCTTCTTCACTTTTTTTCATTAAACGAATCCTTTGCAAAAATAAATAAATAAATAAATAAATAAAAAGGATCAACAGGAGTAATTTTAGTGTTTTTATGATATATAAGAATTGTATGTAGAATGTAGAGTTTTGTGTCCCAACTTCGTCGCCGCTTTTGTATCCCATCCTCGTCGCCACTTTTGTGTCGCAACTTCGTCGCCGCTTTTGTGTCCCAGCCTCGTCGTAGGTGTCGGTGGCCGAGTGGAATGAGACCGACACAGGAACAAAAATAGCACGCTGGTGCAGGTACGGAGGGGAGCAGCCAGAAACTATAAACACTAGAGTAAATTAGAAAGAGATATATATTGCACAGAATGTAACAATACTTAACTTTTACATAGTACTGCAGAATGTTGATACATAGTTGTTAGAGGCCTGCCTAGTGCCTGTACGATAGCAAAGTCTTCACTGGTGCCTATCTGATTACGAAGGTCCTAACTGGTTGCTATCTCAGTCCCCAAGTGGCCGATGTCTTTCCGTGGTGGCCACGAGCGGGGTTGCAGCAGAGGGCGCTCGTGGCTGTCGTGAGAACGCCGCGCCGTGTGTGCATGGCGGCGCGCGGCGAAAGTGGGTGGCGCGCACTTTGTACTTGTGTGACACCACACCCCTCCCCCCAAACCGCCGCGCCGTCGTGGCGTAGGGGTGAGGGCCACGGCGACGGCACTGGGAGGAGGGCCTGGGCGGGGGCGTTACTGGTGGGACGGGCGTCGTAGCTGAGGCTGGGATCGAGACGCCGTCCGCGCCCCGGCATCCGCCTTGCGATCCTCCAGGGAACCCACCGAAACCTGGGGAAGGGCGCACCCCCCCCCCCCGCCCAGAGGGAGCAGGTCATCTTCTTCTGAGGTGCGTGGCCCAAGCTGGGGGGGCCCGCACGGTCCCGGAGTCCCTCTCGGTGACACTGTCATATGCGGCGGCGACAGCGGCGGCGTCGCGTCGATCTCCATCGGGACGATCTCGTAGTCCGGGGACGAACGATGTGGTTGTGCTCCCTGGCGGTGAACTGGGTCTGGAATCAAGAAACCGGAAACAGGATCGCGCGGCCTATGCAGACGCAATTGGTTTGCGTGGCGCCGCAGCTCCGACCCTGTGGAAGAACGTACAACATACATATTGCGACCGAGCACGCGCTGAATGATGCCCGGCATCCATAGTTTCTTCTTGTTTCCAGCAAACACCCTCTACAGCACCGGCGTGGAAACCTGAAAACGCGTAGCGCCATACGAACCGACTCGGTGCGTGGGAGGCTGCAGCAGGTGAAGGAGAGTGCGGTGACGGCGGCCGTGTAGCAGCTCGGCAGGAGACGGGCCGTCACGTGGCATGCACCGATACGTAGACAGGAAAATTTGAAGAGCTTGCTGCCTGGTGTGCTGACCTTTCATCTTCTCCATGTGAGACTTTAATGTTCGAACGAAACGTTCTGCTTCACCATTGGACTGAGGGTGAAAAGGTGCGGTGGTGATATGCTGAATGCCATTCACGCGACAAAACTGTTGAAATTCCGCACTAACAAACTGAGGTCCATTGTCACTGACGATAGTTTCAGGCAAACCTTCGATGCAAAACACTGATGTTAAGGCACTGATTGTACTAGAAGCTGTCGTTGAGTTCATGGCAATCACAAAAGGAAACTTGCTGAAAGCGTCGACAACAATTAACCATCGCGTATTCCAGAAAGGTCCGGCAAAGTCAATGTGTAAACGTTGCCATGGTCCCTTGGGGCGTGGCCAGTCTGAGAAACGTTGCGGAGGAGCCGCCTGATGCTCCGCACAAACAGTACACTGTGACGTCATGTTCTCTATCTGAGCGTCCATACCAACCCAGGTACAATGACGTCTGGCCAATTGCTTTGTCCTAACAATACCCCAATGTCCTTGATGCAGGAGGCGTAACACTTCTCGTTGCAGGGAACGAGGAACAATCACTCTTGCTTGGTCGTTGTCGGTATGCAACAACAGTACACCCTGACTTAAAGATAATGCATGACGTTGTGCAAAATAACGTCGAACCAGAGGCCGATCAATGTCTTTGGCTCTGGCAGGCCACCCTGAGCGAACAAAACGTGCTACCACACTTAGGTCTGCATCCGCAGCTGTTTCCTGTGCAACCCGACGAGAGTTCAAAAGATAGTCTGCGACAGCGGAAGCATCTCTGGAGTCTATCTGACAACATGCCATTTCTGAAGAATCAAATGATACATCCTGGCCAACCGGAAGTCGGGAAAGTGTGTCCGCGTTAGCATGTTTAGTGGTAGGTCGGTACAAAATCTCATACTGATCATTAGACAATATCAAGGAAGCTGATAATTAGACAATATCAAGGAAGCCTTTGTGCCGTACGGGGCGGAATCGGCTTTGTGGGTGAGAACAACGACGTGAGAGGCTTGTGGTCAGTCAACAAATAGAATTTTCTGCCATAGAGATAATGATGAAACTTTGTGACGCCGTAAATGATTGCTAAGGCCTCCTTTTCTATCTGACTGTAATTCTGTTGCGTCGGCGTCAGTAGCTTGGATGCAAAGGCAATAGGACGATCATGACATCCAATACGATGTGACAGAACGGCACCCAGACCGTACGACGAGGCGTCAACTGCTAACACTACAGGCTTCTGTGGGTCAAAGGGAATCAAACATGCATCACTGAGTAGTGCAGACTTTAGTTTGTCAAAGGCAACCTGACAATCTTTAGACCATACAAAAGGAACATTCTTCCTACGGAAGTGATGCAGTGGAGCTGCAATCTGAGAGGCATTGGGAATAAACCTGAAATAATAGTTAAGCTTTCCCATTACTGCTTGTAATTCCTGCACATTCGTAGGAGGAGGCAAGTCTTTGATTGCTCGAAGAAATGACTGTAAGGGATGTATTCCTTGGGCATTAATCACATGGCCTAGGTACTCTATTTCAATTTGAAAAAACGAACACTTTGCTTTATTACAACGTAGACCTGCTGCAGTCAAAACTTTGAAAAGGCACTCCAGGTTTCCTAAATGTTCTTCAACTGTACGTCCGGATACCACAATATCATCTAAATAGTTCGAGCAACACGGTACAGAAACTGTCAGCTGTTCCAAAAAACGCTGAAAAATAGCGGGGGCGGAAGAACTGCCAAAGGGTAGGCGTTGAAATTGAAAAAGGCCCATGTGAGTATTAATGACGAAAAACTTTTTTGACTCGTCATCAAGTGGAATCTGTAAGTAAGCCTCTGCTAAATCAATCTTAGAAAAGAAACGAGACTGTCCTAATTTGTCCATCAGTTCCTCAGGTCTGGGCAGGGGATAAGTGTCTACAATTGTTTGACTGTTCACTGTTGATTTGAAGTCCGCACAGAGACGAAGTTTTCCTGACGGCTTGGGTATAATTACTATAGGCGAGGCCCACTGACTCGCAGAAACAGGAGAAATCACCCCACTATCTTGCCAACGTTTAAGTTCTTCGGCAACTGTATCACGCAAGGCGATAGGCACTGGTCTAGCTTTACGAAATTTTGGAACTGCAGATTCTTTTAAAGTTACATGTGCCACGATGTCTTTTGCACAACCTAGTTCCGGCGAAAACAAGTCACTATATTTGACACAAAGCATTGATTTTGTCCTGAGGCACTACTGACGAAATTTGAAGCACATCTCTTTGAATTGATAAACCAAACAAGTCAAAAGCATCTAGTCCAAAAATGTTCTGTGTAGATTTGGCCTGAAGAACTACAAAAGCAACTGTTTTTGTTACACCTTGAAAAGAGGCGGGCAGGCTACACGTTCCTAGCACGGGAATATTTTGACCTCTATAAGCCGTTAGTACTTGCTGTGACGGCGACAATTTTGGCGAACCCAGAAGTTCATAAGTATCTTTATTTATTAATGTGACAGCGGAACCAGTATCAAGCTGAAATTGCACCGTCTTATTTTCTATGAAGAGAGTCACAAACAGTTTTTGCTTGCGGCGCTCGACAGGTGCGCGAATGTGGGCAACGTCTGCTACGGTTTGTTTACTGTGCTTGCGCGGGCCGCGTAGTGAAGTAAGCAGCGCAGACTCGGCACGCAGCGGATTAACAACACTGGCACTAGATGGCACTAACGCCGGATCGGCGTCCGCGCAATGCGAGGCTACTACAGAGTCACTAACTACTGCACTACACTTTTGAGTAGCTACTTTATGTCTACTGTCACTAGCTACACAGTACTGGGCACTATTACAAGGAGCAGTTGCAGAAGGCACTATTTTCACTACAGGAATGCACTGTTTATAGTCATTTTGCTTGTCCCAAACCCTTTTCCGTTGCACTGTTTTACGCGCTCGTCGGCGCTTGCTACGTGGTGCACTATATAGTTTTGCCATAGGCGCAGAACTACTTTCTTGCAATTGAGATCCAAGGAAAGCACTGTTCAATTCCACAGCCCGTATAACATTTACAGAATGAACTGTTATCGCACTCTGCGAATCACTGTTTCTAACGGTACCGATCTTTGAGTTTTTAATTTGCATACACACAGACTGTACATGTCCTGATTTGCCACATTGAGAACAGGTTGCGTTGCGACTAGGGCACTGAGCACGTTTGTGGCGAGATACACACTGGGGGCAAGATTTACGTACATTTTTCTGAAATGAGCGTTGGCGCCCGTTATTCAAATCACTGTGTCTAACACGACGGGGCGACCTTTGTGTCGCACTTTTACACTGGCTACTGTTCACTGTCTGTTCAGCACGGCCGGTAGAAAAATAAGAATCACTAGTGCTATACTGAGAACTACGGCTAGGAAAGCGTCCGTTGCGGCGCACTGAATTTACACTATGGCTTTGCATTTCTACATCAGCTAAGTCAAAAGTATCATGCGCTTCAATAAGCTGCAGTACACTGTCTAATGAAGGGTCAGACTGTTTCAGATTTGCTGCTCTAATTCTGGGGTCCTGAATATTCTGCGTAATCGCATCCCTCAACATCACGTCACTATAAGAAAGTCCACAAGAGCAAGTAAATTTACAGTGGCGGGTTAAGCCCTTCAATTCCGTAATCCACTCTTGGTGTGACTGCTGTGGTAATTTTTTAAGTCTGAAAAATCGGTATCGTGCAGCGGCTACAAGAACTTTTCTCTCATAATGAGCATTCAGTGCATCTACAATTTGTTCAAAGTCTACATCACGAGGAGATGCGAGAGGGAAAAGTTTTTGCAATAGTACGAAGGTCTGGGGGCCCACAATCGATAAGAAAAGGTTCTTCACTCTCTGACCTGTAATTTGATGAGCCGCGACGAGTTCTTGAAACTGTGCAAAATAGTCGCTCCATTCTTCCTCACGTTCGTTGTACTAGCGAAAGGTAGGAAGCGGTGCAGCGGCAGGTGTGGGCTGCTGATGTGACGGCTGTTGTTGTTGGTAAGCAGCCTGTGCCGTCAACTGCGACACGGCCTGCAGTAGTTGAGTGATTTGCACCGTCTGTAACTGAATAATTTCCATTAAGTTTGGGTTCGGGGTAGTGGCCATGCTGACCGATTAGGCGCCGCGCATACAAGTAAATTATAACAAAACACAAATGCAATACGAAAGAGGACGCTCTGCAACAAAAAAGTCCACAAAACACGTAACAAAATATCTTCCCCCAAAATTCTTATATTAAGGGCGGGTGGGCGGGAGCAATTTCTGCGTGCTCCGACTGCTGCTGTCTGGCTGCTGCAAGAGAGCTGGTCCAAGGTTCTATCACTCCTCGTCGCCACTTTTGTGTCCCAACTTCGTCGCCGCTTTTGTATCCCATCCTCGTCGCCACTTTTGTGTCGCAACTTCGTCGCCGCTTTTGTGTCCCAGCCTCGTCGTAGGTGTCGGTGGCCGAGTGGAATGAGACCGACACAGGAACAAAAATAGCACGCTGGTGCAGGTACGGAGGGGAGCAGCCAGAAACTATAAACACTAGAGTAAATTAGAAAGAGATATATATTGCACAGAATGTAACAATACTTAACTTTTACATAGTACTGCAGAATGTTGATACATAGTTGTTAGAGGCCTGCCTAGTGCCTGTACGATAGCAAAGTCTTCACCGGTGCCTATCTGATTACGAAGGTCCTAACTGGTTGCTATCTCAGTCCCCAAGTGACCGATGTCTTTCCGTGGTGGCCACGAGTGGGGTTGCAGCAGAGGGCGCTCGTGGCTGTCGTGAGAACGCCGCGCCGTGTGTGCATGGTGGCGCGCGGCGAAAGTGGGTGGCGCGTACTTTGTACTTGTGCGACACCACATAGAGTCACAAATTTATCTTTTCTGCGAAACGTTACATGCTGGAAATTGTCACCAAATATTCTATATTCCAAATATTCCTCCTCTTCGTGACACATATGACAAAACTGCTCATAGACATTATGAAATTATTTTCAGGGAATGGCGGATACACTGAAAACCTATCACACAGCTTACGCAGGTCTATGCCATCTCGTTCGGTGCATCTAAATGCTGTTTTGATGTTACGGTGCTCACTTCGCAGTATGATTCAATTTCTTCACAAATGTTCTGCATGTGAATCATACACAACGTCCATCTGGTTAATACATTATCCATAATTCCTCGGCCAGAAGTAAATCATCCAGAACTCTTCATAGTCCTCATTAATGTTCTACAGTTATATCAGAAGGAATCCCTGACAAATACTTTTCCGATCCCCGGATAGTAAAATGCCTTTTCATTTTGAACTTCTCATATTCTGATAAATCCAGTTTTTCCTCGAGTCTCAACATCTCCTGTATGAACAGGTGACAGCTTTCAGTTACTGAAATTCCAACATATACCACGATGTATAATATATTTGTATTACACAAAAAGAAACAGAAATAACTGCTCAAAAATTAGGCATTTTGCCACTTTGCACAAATTTAGAAAATCTGTCATTTTTTACGCACTGTAACGCCTTAGGTATTGCGAGTAGAAAAAAACAGTAAAAATCAAACTTGTAGAGAATTTTGCATTTTTCGATGTTTTTTGACTGCAGAAAGTTATCCCAAGAAAAATTTTGTTGGCAAAATTTGGTTCTTTAATCTTTCCAACCATATGAAAGAGTTAAAAAAATAAAATCTTCTACCCCATCTTTTGCAAGGTACAGGTTTTTTTTTTCTGGCAGTTTGACTGGGCTATCTTGCATTTGGCCAATACGTGATGGTCATGTTGAGTCGCAGCAGGTACAGAAACCTGCAGCCATGACTATCAAAAATATTCCAGGCCGCGTGGAAATGGCCGTGAGGTCTGGGGCGTCATGTTACGGATCGCGGGGACACTCGTGTCTGAGGCTGTAGTTCTCCCTCGGGCATTGGTGTGTGTACGTTGTCCTAAGGATAAGTTCGCTTAAGTTGGCTTAAATAGTTGGTAACTCAAGAGGCCGTTAACTGGAGTAGTTTGGTCTTATAGAGTTACGAATATTTGAGGGGGTTAAGGAATATTCAGTCTGATATTCTGCTGACGGATGCAAAGCAACAATCGCAGTGAACTCTTGGGCAATGCTAGAAATGGCGATCTCTACTTGCAAACGGCGTCCCAGTCTAGCAAACATTACTAACTCTTAAGCCGCATGAACTTTAGAATGTTCCACAAACAATTGGTGAACAATTGTGGACAAGTGACATGTCTGGTTTTCATTCCTAGAAATTGCATCGTTGTTTATGAACAGGAATCACTGAATGATTGAGAATGTTATACAAGTAGCCGAACCCAACCGTCTTCAGTCAACGATAGATTCCTCTACAGGACAAAGTAAATGCCACGTAAACTGAGCCAAAAGTAACATACACAGTTTCCATAGTTCGTGGCTGAAAGCTTGGGCCATTACTTCCCAGGATCTGTGGCTCATTCGAATCATAGCATCGTCAATTACTATCTGAAATCTGGTCTCAACTGAGCGGTCTTTGGTCAATCCGTAAGGTCATGAGCGCAGGCACAAACGTGTGGTAGCAGAGGCGTGCACTGCACTATCTGATACGTTATTCGTACGTACCATGTACCACGTGTTGCTTGCCTATGAGCACACACAAACGTCACTTGCTGTGTTGAGCGACGGAAGTTTGTATTTTCTATTGCCCTCACTGTGGCAGCGAGGAAAACACCCATTCACTAACGATTTCCGAATTAGAATATCCTCTTCATTTAGCCCCGACTACCATTTCATTTCCACAGAACAAAGTGGTGCAATGCTAACCCTTATATTTTCGTATTGGGGAGGACAGTGGTACAAAACAATCCCTGGCCAACCAGGTTTTCCTAGATTATCCTAAATCGCTCCTGCTGATGATGATTTCGTGTGGAGTTTTTAGTCGTTAGACACCATCTGGAATTATGTTCCGCTTGCCTGGTGCAAGTCTTTAGGTGACGTCACTTTGGTGACTAGCACGACGATGATGATGAAATGCTGATGAGAACGAAACTACACCCAGGCCCCGAGTGAAGAAAATTTCCTACCCGAACGTGAATCGAACCCGGCCATGAATGAAGGGCAACAGTCAGATTGTGTTTTTCTCGACATCAAACTGGCGTTAGACGCGGTGCCGTACTGCAGACTGCTAAAGAAGATACGAGCTTATGGAATAGGTTCACAGATTTGTGACTGGCTGGAAGACTTCCTAAGTAATAGAACGCAGTACGTTGTTCTCAACACCGAGTGTTCATCAGAGACGAGTGTGTCGTCAGGCGTGACCCAGGGGAGTGTGATAGGACCGCTATTATTTTCTATCTATATAAATGATCTGATGGACAGAGAAAGTTGTAATTTGCAGCTAGCTCTCAATGTATTAGCATTAGTAGTGAGCTTCTTCATGCAATCACGTCATTCAGCGATATGGTGTGGAACGAACATGTAAGGACAGTTGTGAGTTAGGCGGACAGCCGACTTCGGTTTATTGGGAGAATTTTGGGAAGATGTATTTCATCTATAAAGGAGACTGCGAATAAAACGCTTGTACGACCACGTGTTGAGTATTGCTCAAGTGTTTGGGACTCGCAGCAGATCTGTTTAAAGGAAGACATGGAAGCAGTTCAGAGGCGAGCAGCTGGGTTTTTACTGGTAGGTTCGACCAATGCGTGAGTGTCACGGAAATGCTCCGGCAACTCAATTGGGGATCGCTGGAGGAAAGACGACGTTCTTTTCGTGAATTTCTGTTGAGGTAGTTTAGAGGGCCGAAATTTGAAGCTGAGTGTAGTACCATCTTGTTGCCGCCTAGTGATCACAAAGACAAGAGAAATTAGGGCTCATACGGAGGCATATAGGCATTCTTTTTTTTTCCTCGTTTTATTTGGGAGTGGAATAGGAAAGGAAATGCCTAGTAGTGGTACAGTGTACCCTCCGCCACGCACCTTACGGTGGATTGTGGAGTATGTATGTAGCTGTAGATGTAGATCTACTACACTGTCCGCTGGACTAGAGAGGCGGGCCATCACTCCTGTTGATTGCCAATATCGTTTGTTTCAAAGAGCACGACCGATTGCTTTCCCCAAGAAGCAGGAGCGGGCGGTAGACAATTGGATTCAAACTGTGAATCTGGGTATGGGGCGTGGCTTCATCAGTGTTGGGCTAGTAGGATTGCACGGGCCTCTTCCCGGCCGCACGCCACCGGCTGGTCGCGTGTCCGGCGCCAGCTATCGGGCACTTGAACATCTCAGAGTGTGTCCTGGAGAGTCTTTGGTCAGCTGTTCTGAATCCCTGAGTGACTTGCAAGCCCTCGCAAAATGTTTCCCGACGCACCCTTTGGTGCAATCCATACAGGTGGAGTCTGTTTCCAAGCTTGTTCGGTCTGGTCGCTCTGTGGTCTTTGTTTGGACCCCTGGACACATCGGGATTTCTGGAAACGAACGTGTGGATCAGCTGGCTAAGCAGGCTACTTCCTCCAGTCCATTGGCTATTGGTCTTCCGGAGAGCGATCTCCGACTGGACTTCCATCGGAAAATCCGTGGTCTGTGGGATTCCGAGTGGGCTAACTCTGCTCAACCCAACAAGCTTCGTGCAGTGAAGCTACCTACGGTCGCATGGAAGTCCTCACTGCGGTCGATTCGTAGGGAATCGGTTGTTCTTTGTCGCCTACGAATCGGCCACACATGGCTGACACATGGCCACCTTCTTCGGCGGGAGGACGCACCACAGTGTGACTGTGGCGCTCCCTTGATAGTGGTCCACATTCTGGGGGACTGTCCACTTTTAGTTACCTTACGACAATCTTTTAATCTGCCAGATGCGCTTTCTTTTATGCTAGGAGACGATGCTGCTATGGTTGGACGTGTTTTAGATTTTATTCGCGCAGCTGGTTTTTATCATGTGATTTAATGGTGATGTGTTTTCTTCTTCGTTTTTACTTGTATCCTTTCCTCATATTTACCAGTGATTTTTACTCTTTGACTTGTTAACGCATTTCCTTAGGATCGCTTAACACAATGTTTTACCTCTCAGACCTGAACAAGGGACTGATAGCCGTTGCTGTTTAGTCCCTTCAAAAATCCAACAACAACAACAACAACAACAACGTGTCCGGCGCCCAGCGCTTGGCCAGCTTCAGCTGCCCCCAGCCAAGCCCAGCCCAGCCCGGCCCTGCCCCTGCACCGGAGCGGCCACGCAACTAATTTCCGTGCGCGGCGCCGCCCCACGCGGCTTTTTGGGGGCGGCGGCGCCACCCGATAAGAGCGACCGAGCTCCCGTAAATCATCCACCGCCCAGCGCCCAGCGCCGCCCACTGCCGGGATAATGAACTCCGATTGTGCGGCCCACCGCGCGCGCGCACACACACAGACACACACACACGCGCGGGAAAAAAGGAAAACACTGCCGCCGAGTGGCGCGATGGGGCAGAGCGGCCGCGTTATCCAGCGCCGATCTGCTGCCGCCGCTGACCCGTGGAGGCGCGCGGGTTCCGAAGCTGGCCGCCCCCGTAGTGCACTGATTTTGTTCAGGACGCACAGGAGCGCCGAGGCATTCGCACACGTTCTGCACATTTTACCCGCGTCACGTTTTAGTGATTAAAAATGTTTGTAACTTCAAAAAAATAATTTTATGTGTGTTGTTGTTGTGGTCTTCAGTTCGTAGACTGGTTTGATGCAGCTCTCCACGCTACCCTGTCCTGTTCAAAATTCTTCATCTGACAATACGTTCGGCAACCTACATCCTTTTCATTCTGCTTACTGTATTCGTTCCTCGGTCTCCCTCTACGATTTTTAAATTGTTCAAATGTTTGTAATTCTATCGGACCAAACTGCGTGGTCATCATTCCGTAGCTTACAAACTACTTAAACCTAGGTAAACTAACCTAAGGACAACACACACACCCATGCCCCAGGGAGGACTCGAACCTCCACGGCGAGCAACTGCGCGCTCCGCAGCGAGACGCTTTAGACCAGGGCCGCTCAAGGTGCATGCACCGGCGCATCGCACAGTGCAGAGTGCAGAAGACGGCTGCGCTGTGTTGACGACGGTGCAAACCCCACACTCCTCGGCGCTGCTTGTCTCTTTCCTTACGCTTACGTCGCTCGCGCCGCCTGTTTCGACCATTTCAAAACTTTTACCCTGTTTTCTTTTTCATTGTCAATGTCAAATACTTATGTACACTAGGCTGAAAGCTTAGTTTGGTGCAACACGATTACCGCTAATAAAGAGATTTAATAATAGTAATAATTGTAATGATAACAATTTTAAATTTGGTTTCAACACAAATTTATCTATTCTATGTCCTCTTTTTTTATTTGCAATTATGCTACTAGGATCAGGAAAAAGAGATCGGCTGACAGCAACTCTGAGAGCATTTTTTAAATTACTATTAAAAATACTTGCACACAATCTAGTTTTCGTACAAGACAAAACAGAAAAACGAACCTTTCACATACACACGTGGAGACAAACATAGAAATAATCTTCGCCGCGTCTCTGTGTAACTTGGGAAATTCTTCCTTCGACAAATTCAAGTAGAACTGGAGCAAACCTTTTGTTTACTAAAACAAATCCTTTCGCTGAACAGCGGTTTCCAAACCAGTCAGTTCGAAATGTAAATCTGGAGGCGCACTTTTAATATCCATCGCCGGCCGCGGTGGCCGAGGTGACTGAGGCGCTCCAGTCACGGTCAGCACGGCCACCACGGTCGGGGGTTCGAATCCCCCCTCGGGCATGGATATTTGTGCCGTCCTAGTTCGTAAGTAGTTCATAAGTAGTTTGTAAGTTTAGGGACTGATGACCCCGTAGTTAAGTCCCATAAGCTTAACAAACATTTGAACATTTTTTGAATATCCATCGAAAAGGGTTTCACAGAAACATCGAGAATTGGCTGCAGTATTTTTTATTTTATTTTTTATTTTTATTTATTTATTTTTTTGAGCTGGTGGTTCCATTATTGTAATAATTGTCTTTCGCTTACTTAATCTAATGTTGACTAAGCTGTCTGGCAGCGCATTCGGCAGCGTACCGCGACGGCCTCACCCAGCAAGCCGAGTTGAGGCGAAGTATGCCGAGTTGAGCCGATCCACTGTGCAAGCAGTCTCTGCACTTCGCTTTGCACGCGTGCGGTTTTCCGTGTTTGTGCGCCCCTGCTTTAGACCGCTACCCCACACACTTCCTTGTAATGCCAAGTTGACAATTCCTTGATGTCTCTGAATGTGTCCTACCAATCTATCCCTTCTCTTAGTCAGGATATGCCACAAACTCCTTTTCTCCACGATTCGGAGAAGCACCTCCTCATTAGTCACGAGATCTAATCTTCGCCGGCCGCGGTGTCCAAGGGGACTGCGTGCTTCAGTCACGGACTGCACGGCCACTACGGTCGGGGATTAGAATCACCCCTCAGGCATGTATTTTTGTGCCGTCCTTAGTTGTAGCTAACTCATAAGTAGTATGTAAGTTTACGGACTGATGACCCCGTAGTTAAGTCCCGTAAGCTCTACAAATATTTGAACATTTCATTTAATCTTCATCAATCGTCTGTTGAACCACATTTCAAAAGCTTCTATAATCTTTTTCTCTGATCTCCTTATCGGCCACTGCCATACAATGCTACACTCCAGACAAATGCTTTCAGAAAGGTCTTCCTAACATTGAAATTAATATTGGATGTTAACAAGTTTGGCTTGTTTGGAAACGCTTTTCTTCCCATAGCCAATCTGCATTTTATATCTTCATTACTTCTGCCATCAAAAGTTATCTTGCTACCCAAATAACGAAACTCATCTACTACTTGTATTGTTTCATTGCCTAATCTAATTCCTTCTGCATCGGTTGAAAATGTCCAATTGTTTGTAGAGTCTATGGGACTTAACTATGGTGTCATCAGTCCCTAAACTTACAAACTACTTACAACTAAGGACGGCACAAATATCCATGCCCGAGGGGGGGATTCGAACCCCCGACCGTAGTGGCCGTGCGGACCGTGACTGGAGCGCCTCAATCCCGTCGGCCACCGCGGCCGGCTGCATCGCCTGATTTTCTGACATTGCATTCAAATTACTTTCGTTTTACCTTTGTTAACGTTCATCTTATATCTTCCTTTCAACACACTGTCCGTTCCATGCAATTTCTCTTCCAGATCTTTTGCGGTGTGTGACAGAATTACTACGTCATCACCAAAGCGTAATGTTTTTATTTCTTCTCCCTGCACTTTAATGACCTCTCGAAATTTCTCCTTCCATGCCTTCACTGCCTGCTCAATGTACAGATTGAACAAAATCGGGGAAAGGCTACAACCCTGTCTTACTCCATTCCCAACCTATGCGTCCCTTTATTGCCCTTAGACTCTAACAACCGCTGTCTGTTTTTTGTATAGGTTGAATATAACTCTTCGGTCCATATATTTTACCCCTGCTACCTTACCTTATCAAATTCTAGTTCAGATAAACAATCCAAATGAAAAATATAAATATAAAACTGCTCTTTTTATGGTGAGACAAAACAACAGTGCTTCTACAAAACGACGTCATATTCACTTTTAATGTGCTCTCCTGCAGGAGACTGTATGAAATGAAATAGAACTGCGTTGCTACTACGGAACAACTGAAGCGATGCTCAACACCTTTGCTTTTAATACATTCTTCTACAAAAAATGGAAACTGTGTTTTACTATGCAATAAAGAGTCGATCGTGTAGCTGATAAAATACATTGGCTCTTAATACATTATTCTACAGTAAAGTGTATTAAAATAAAATAAAATATCAATTTCGGTGCATGATCTAAAAATAGCAAAGAAGAAGTCCCTACTGGGAGGATCATCGCCGTTTTGAAACCATTATTATTCGCTACTGCAAGTTGGTCATTCGCCCTGGTGAGTCGTCCTTTATGAGCCAGCAACGAAAAATAAATTTTACACAAATTTCGAAAACGTTAAAACAGAAAAGACATTCAGATAGCTGCTGAAGTGTTTTTTTTTTTTTTTTTTTTTTTTTTTTTTTTTTTTTTTACGGATGGTCAGTTATAGAGCGTATGTCAAGGAAGCAGCTTTAGCATAGTGGATAGGGTGTCTGCTTCTTTTATCTAAAGTGTGCGGATTCTAATCCGTCCACCGACCTCAGAAATTTTTCAGTTCGAAATCTGTGGGAAATACTAAAATTTTATTACAAAAATGTTTTTCAATAATGAGAAAGAAATTAATATAAAAACAATATTTAAATCAATACAAAATTGTGATCAAAATCATTTCGATAAAGATATGAAAACAAAAGAAAATTGAAGCACATAATAATATCTACACCTATTCCACATTAGGCAGACGACATATCCACTGCGTTCTATTAGCTACTAAAACAGACCTTCTGTTGTACAGATCGTTCACTATATTATGCACTGTTCTCACACTTTTTCCTACTACTGCTTCTGCTCTCCTCATCCTTCTTTCCAAACGTATCAGCACGACATATCGTTTTTTCTTCTTTGCAGGACTGAAAAACATTATTTATTAGCACTCTTCTAACGGAACGTACTCTTTAATAGCGTTTAATAGCGATGCCTGTCCATTTCACCAGCCGCTAAAAATTATATCGCACTACGACAATAAGGTGACTGTATAATGTGCGCTACACGTGCGTCTATCGCGTACTGCCGAGTTTTGTCGGCCGCTTTCGGCCCATCGGAGCATAAACAAAACTTAGTTCCGCCTTCTGCCATCTGCAATTGTAAAGTGAACGGGTGGTACATACAAAGTACATTAAATGTTACATTAGGAAATATAAAGGGATCTTCTTCCCACGAGGTACATACAACTCCAGGGACTACCTCACGCTTGGAAATCCGTGGTTTGCTTGCTGGAGTCATTTTTTTTTCAACCATACATTGATACGGAGACTGCGGCCTAACGGTCTACCTTGCACTGTCCCATTCGTCACAGCTCCATTCTCCGTGGATTCCTCCTAGACCAAGGATGGCGAACCAGTGGCACGAGTGCCATTACTGGAACGCGACCAAAAAATTTCAGCATGTCATCTTTTAAGAATTCACCTGCCTGAGTAAAAATTCTTATTTGTTCGTCTATATTTGAAAACTTTGTTCTAATGTTCATCGTGAACAGGATATCAGTGCCGCTTTAATGCAACCAATTGACCGAGACGGATGGATTTCGTTGGAATGTTAGCCCATATGGGAGAGTTGGCCGGTACAAGCTGTGGAGCGGAGGGATTGCCAAAGGTGCGGGGACTTGGGTCCTTGGTACGGGGAATGCTGCGAGCTGTAGTTGTCAGTGAAACTCGGAACTTGGAAGCAACCTGTGGGATAAAGGAATGTGAAATGTCAGCACATTTAAAATTTCGATAGGTCAGAATAGTAAAATAAATTGAAGATATCTTGAAACCATTGTGAATAACCCTACACACACACACACACACACACACACACACACACACACACACATATATATATATATATATATATATATATATATATATATATATATATATATATATATATATTGTTAAAAAAGCATACGCCTTTACGCCCAGATGTATGTAATCCATTAAAGGAAACCAGATCATAGGAAAGTAACAGGATACAGTAACAAGTAACATATACAATTATAAGCGTAGTTAATTTTTTTAGACCAAGAATATTACTTTTTTATAGACCAATAATATTACTTTTTTATAGACCAAGAATATTAGTATTTATTATTTTTTATTTATTTATATATCTATTTATTTATTTTCTTTGTAAAAAGTAATCGTCAAATTGTAGACACAATTTTTATCACAATAAGTATGTTGACGATACTTTAATAATTAGACTCACTCACTGATCAACTTAACATATTCATCCTTTCAGTACTGAACATGAAAATAATAAAACTACAAACATCTTAGTTCTTAGCATTTGAAACTGTAACGGTAAACACTGTTTTACCAGGAAACAAATAACGACTGATGCAACTATTAATGCAGATTCCTGTTTTCCATATAAATACAAAACATGTTCCTTCAAGTCCACTATTCACAGATACTAAAATTTCGTGTCAAGCCTGATGGAATCCCAAAAGAAACAGATATTCTAAAACAAATTTCCAGAGCCAATAATATTAATATAAATGAGGTGGATTCGTTTATATAATTAACTGCAATAGTCAAGTCACATCCTTAATCCATGGTCGCAAATTTAAGAACATGACATACATGGTTAGGGTTTCTGATATAATAAATGAATTATTCAAAAATAGTGAACTAGCGATATCTTTGACAACAACTGATACATACATACCATGAAACATACATAAATACCTTGTGATTGCGGAAAAACATACATTGGCCAGATTATTCATACCGTCAATGACATTAGTGTTGAACATCATCGCTAAAGGCGATTGATGCAGTCTGAAAAATCCGCGGTGGCTGAAAAGTGTCTCTCAGAAGGACACAGGATGTTATACGACGAGACACAAGTCGTTGTAAATACCTCACGGATTGTGTTTTGAACATAATCTATTAAAATCAGAATAACAGGTAAAACAATTAACTGGGACAGCGGTTATTTGCTGGGTAACTCATATAATCCTGTGTTGTCAGACCTGAAAATATGCATCAAATGGCAAAGAATGACAGTCCTTAGCGATCTATCGCTTTTAATATCACCCAGTACTGCAGGCGCTGCAACTCCTCCTACGCCAGAAGTCAGCAGCTACAAGCAAACTCGCGCACTGTGTACTCACGCATGCTCCTTTGTACTTTCGTTGCGTATATAGAGCCAGCCGTTCCATTAGTTTCACTCAGTCACGACGAGAGCGGCTTAGCTACCTCATATGATGATAGCGACCAGGTGGACTGCAGAAATATTGTGCACAGATGTCACTATGCACCGTCTGGAAACCCAAGAAGCATTTTATCAATTAGTTCGCCGGGGAAGCCTACATAGCCACACTGAAACATATAGCTGAAAAAAAAAGAAAAAAGAAAAAAAAACAGTAACAAACATTCCAGCAATACTGTTTGTAAAAATGTCATGTAATGAATGGAAAACACTGCATTGGGTAAAAAGGTTGCAATTTCAATATTCGTTTTAGAGGTCATACTACAGTTATTTCAAGATAAAAGTCGGTATTTGGCCAGCATTTAACATGTTGAAATCATTCTGAAGGATACATTACAAGATACATGAAAATTATCAACGATGCATAAAAAAGTCTGATACTAAATAATCTGAAAAAATTTTAAAGCTTTAGTCATTACAAAACTAATTCTACCTACTGAATGAACAGTTAGACTTCAGAGAAGGATTTTTTATGATTTATTCAATGATTTCTTACAGAATTCTTTTCTCTTCCTATCTGTAGTTCAAATAGACAAGTATAATATTTACGCCATAATTAGTACTTCTCATATTCTTGGCTTATAAAAAATTAAATTATGTTTTTAAGCATATATTTTACTTGTTACTGTAGCCTATTACTTTCCTATGCTCTGATTTCCCTTGTAGGTTTACATGTATTTTGGCGTAAATATCTGATGTTGTTTGTTTGTATATACATCTTCGTACATCTATAAAGGCACACACTTTTCGGAAACCTTCAATTTACTTTACTATTCTCATCTGTCAAAATTTTAAACTGCTGAGATTGCACTTTTCTCTGTTCTAACATCAATTTATACTTGTAACTTCATTATTCTAGATACTTAAGCTTAGCTTTATTGGCTCAACACCCAATCATGCTGCTACTGTTATACACACACACATTCCTTTGCTAACAACTAATTGTTTGTACCGGTTTAGTAATTATTACATTTTATTCTTACGCACATATTTGTAGGGTGATTTCAGTTTATTTTTGACTAGCTGAAAACCCGGCATTGCCCGGGAATTTATTTATTCCTGCCATTTCTCAGGTATATATTCATTTGTATACCCGCTGTATAACTGTAAAATCTCTTTAGAATACAATTAGTAGTAAAAAAGTAATAGATTAAAACTTGGTGCGTGATGGGGCAGTTTTCCGTGCAGGTTACTGTCTATGTGCTCATAGCTCATTAATTATGTGTCATACTTTGATACAATTTAGAAGGTACACTCAACTATATTCGTGTATACTATCTGTAAATTTTCCTGCAGCTACAATTTTTAGTGTAAAAATTACAAATTTTAACGTCATACCGACAGCCGTAGTTTTAGTCCATGAACAGCGGAACGTTACTGTTTATGTGCTCATATCTCATGAACTACGTGTCCGAATGTGATACAATTTACAAGGTACATTTCACTATATATGTGTATACTATCTGTAAAATTTCCTGTCGCTACAATTTGTAGTGTACAAATTATAAATTGTAACGTCATACCTAGAGCCGTAGTTTTACTCTATAAACAGCGGAAAAGTAGTAAGCGAGAACCTTTTTTCCTGTCATCATTTTACTATGGTTGCCAGCGAGAAGAAGTTTAATAAAGGTTTGAAATTATGTTTAAAGTTTGTTGCAAGTCGCTAAGTACTGTCATTCTCATACGGGGTATTTCGAAAGTCTCGCCGCATTATATGACTTTTTTTGCGATTTCTACTGCTTATGACGTAATATCTTTTGAACCATGAGCCTTATGTGGTTATTAACCATTCAGCAATTGGTACCTCACGGTAAGAAATGTGTGTAACAAATTTGGTTGAAATCGGTCCAATGGTTTAGGAGAAAATCAGCAGCATTGTCGCAAAATGCATTAGTTTTTCGCGCATCTCATTGTTTATGGCGTCATATCTCGTGAACGATATATCGTATGGGATTCTTACACTTGCGGCGACCGTCCTCATTGATTGAAGCATACGTGTACAAAATTTCATACAGATTGGAACAAAACTGTAGATTTGTATGCAAGGTATAAACATACGGACACTCTGCGTTATACATTAGGAATTATCGTACGTCGAAATTTTAAAAATTCTGCATGTTACTGTTATCGTTTGTCATATTTATGTCTTATAACTTCTTACCTGTGTAGTAACGTTATTATATATATTTAAACAACGAGTTATCCAGTTATGCTACTCTGTCTTGAATTCGTTCCTTTGCATAATAACGAACTGCTCTGTTACCAGCCTGTTAATTGATACATTTTATTCTTCATCAAATGTCTTATAAAATACGTGCTACCGTAATTTCAGCTTTATGACTGACTTCATACAATTTTTGTATACACAATTCAGTTTTTGTTTTAAAATGCTGACGTTGATGTTCCTTTCAATAATTGTTAACTGGCACCATCTATGTAACAGAATGTTTTTACTGAAAGTAGCAGCGGTTCTACGAATATTTATGTGTTTGATTACGCTGTACCGTATTCAATATTATTTATTTTTTCTCACGTATCAGCTTTCCAGGTAACATGCAACTGCTTGCAGCAGATTTAATGCATGTTCACAACTGGTAATGGGCAAATATATTGACACATAGTCACATTTTTGACATCGTCTTCAACCAGACCATCGATTATTTCACGTCATCATTGAAACTATGGCGTCTTGCAGCTTCATCTTTGAACTAAGCATACT
Organism: Locusta migratoria; assembly: GCA_026315105.1. Classification (NCBI taxonomy): domain Eukaryota; kingdom Metazoa; phylum Arthropoda; class Insecta; order Orthoptera; family Acrididae; genus Locusta; species Locusta migratoria. The sequence continues at coordinate 47,098,161 of CM048750.1, read as the reverse complement.
ACACGAATTCTCCGTAATCACCCATAGATGCCAATCTCTGTCTCTACCACTGATTTTAATGGTTACGTTTGTGGAAAATTTCGTGTACTATTTTAAATCTCTGATAGCTACTTTGTCATGCAATTACGTAACCTCAAGAAACTTTTCATGAATTTTTGTCCACTCTATAAAAAGTATTTAATTTATTTATGCACTGTATGTCTGACTGGTTAGTACTGAAAACACAGTCACTAGTATTTAAATCATTGCCCTACTGCTCTCTCCAGCAGTTCTTATTTGTGCTACCTGCTGCGTCTACCGCCTCCGCCTGTCATCATGGTACAATTTTTTTGTATTTTATAGTTATTTTGGATGTCCCTTTTTCATATGTTTACTATTATTGTATATATATCCCCTGATCTTGTATACTGCTTTACAGTGGTACACATCTGATAATGGTTTACAATACACAGAAGCCAGTAATGAAATAAAACCAAAAATTTTGCCATATGGACTGTTTTAATTTTAACTTTAACTATTGTGTCAAGATCATTGGTTGCACAGTAAGCTTTCTAAAATTATTGAAGATAATAACTGGTGTCCCGAAGAGAAACATCACATTCGATAGTTATCGACAGTAGGCATTGAAACCTTCGTAATTCTATCTTTTACTAGAAACCTTGTAATGTCACTAACATACTCTGTTAGTTGCTTTAGGTTCTAAAATCATGTAGTGTCATAGTTACACATGTAGGTAGTTCATCATCATGAAATTATTTTTATTTTAGACGCATTTTCTACGCCTCATATAGAATGTCAGAAAAAGGAGTTACCAGTTTTCGTTGCCTGCTATCGAAATGATTGAGGTATTGTGGTATGGTAGGTTCTTGGCTTGTAACAGCTGCCTACCACAATTTTTGAAAGTAATTGAATGTAATTTCCAGTCAAATTAACGTTTGTTCAGTTGCATTCGAATTTATTGTTACATGCTGCGTTGTCAGCTGACATCTGTTTCTACGATTTTAAATTTATTTATCGTGTTGAAAAGGTGTAATAAAACATTAATACAGAAGATGAACAGAGAGGATTGTAAGGATTTATTCACTCCGAATTGTAAAATATTCTACACAGTTATCGGATGAAGGCCTACATAATTCTGGTGAGTAGCTTTCTGTGAGAATGTAAAACATGCAACACATACAATTTGAAAATATGAATAATATATGATACGATTGTATAAAAAACGGATGATCCGCAACATTTACCAATAGAGTGAAATATTTAGCAGATCGGCATGAACACTAATTATTATTAAACCGCGTGTATCCAGTTGCCCCAATTAATTTATCTGCTATTGAAATAATTAGATAAATTGTGGCATAATGATATACAAATGAAAAACGAACGCTTTTCAGACGAAAAGTTAATAAATGGCTTTAGTCATGCTAACTGCGGTACACGGTATAGATATGCGAAAACATTCAGGCACGTATACCTACAGAGGAGCTGGAAATGGCGGCAGTGTCCACCTAAATATGTTATCCGAAAATAAAGGTCTTATTCTACAGCTGACGGTGCTCTTTTCATCATGAATGATTGCTTATGAGTAAGGTCAGAGAAGAGAAACAGAAATTATCTGATCACTGATACCAAATTCCTGTTTACAATTATTACTCAACAACATAAACCCCAGGATATGGCACTTTATCATTATTCGAGAGGAGAGACAGTCAGGGTTGGTAACAGCTAGGTCAGAAAAAAAGTCTGTAGTCTCATCCCGCTCTGTTGAGAAGCTGCCCATGGTACAATGAAGATACTAGGTTTAGGAGCCTGATTGAAAACGCCAGTAGTAACAAAGGAAAAATAGGATCATAATGATACTCCTTATAAACTAATTTTTGTCAATGAAAGATTCGTCTCAAGTGAATAAGAGACAACACAGAAGCTAGTATATGTGTTTTGGCAAAGAAACTCCAGAACTCAATAAAAGCCAAACGACATTTTGCCATCTACATCTACATCTACATGGGATACTCTGCAAATCACATTTCAGTACTTGGCAGAGGGTTCATCGAACCACCGTCATACTATTTTATCTCCCATTCCATTCTCGAATAGCGCGCGAGAAGAATGAACACCTGAATCTCTCCGTTCGGGATCTGATTTCTCGTATTTTATTCTGATGATCATTTCTACCTATGTAAGTGGGAGTCAACAATATATTTTAGCATTCGGAGGAGAATGTTGGCGATTGTAGTTTCGTAAGTAGCCGACGCCGCAGCAATTTGTAATGATTCCCATCCCATATCCTGTATCATTTCCGTAACGCTGTCTCCCTGTATCGTGACAATACGAAACGAGCTGCCCTTCTTTGGACTCTTTCGAAGTCCTCCGTCAAACCCACCTGATAAGGATCCCACACTGGACAGCAATACTCCATAAAAGGACGGACAAGCGTAGTGTATGCAGTTTCTTTAGTAGTTCTGTTGCATGTTTTAAGGGTTCTGCCAATAAAACGTAGTCTTTCCCACGATAATATCTACGTGTTCTTGCCGGCCGCGGTGGCCGAGGGGACTGAGGCGCTCCAGTCACGGTCTGCACGGCCACTACAGTCGGGGGTTCGAATCCCCCCTCGGGCATGGATATTTGTGCCGTCCTAGTTCGTAAGTAGTTCATAAGTAGTTTGTAAGTTTAGGGACTGATGGCCCCGTAGTTCAGTCCCATAGACTATACAAACATTTGAACATTCTACGTGTTCTTTCCAATTTAAGTCTGTAGTAATAGTAGTTGCTAGGTATTTTGAAGGGTTTACGGCCTTCAGTTTTGATTTATTTATCTTGTAAACAAAGTTTAACGGATTTCTTTTCGTACTCATGTGGACGACTTCACACTTCTCATTATTTAGAGTCTATTGCCAATTTTTACACCATACTGATATCTTATTCAGATCGTTCTGCAGTTGGTTTTGATCTTCAGAGGGTTTTACTAGACGGTAAATGACGGCGTCATCTGCAAACAACCTAAGCAGTAACTCTCTTGTATAGAAAATAAACAGTAGTTGCACAGGAATGGTTACAAGCAGTTCTGTAATTTTGTGGCATCAGCGGCGCTTCTATTGACGTTTGACTAATGACTGACAGCTCGTGGCAACCCTGTAGCTATGCTGAGTACTGTAACATCGCTCCCAGGTGAATGGGGTCAGGACCAGAAGACACCCGCAACAACTACAGCTGCGTCTGAAAAGCCGGCTCGTACTCGCTGTGTCCTACTCTACGGATCGTGAATATGCAGCCTGTCTAGTCGGCATCTGCCTGCCAATGGGAGTAAGGCAGGCCTGTGGTAGGGTGGCACTGCAGCGGAATCTTCACCTCATACTGCGACTGCCGCCTGCTGAACTCGGAGTGCCGGCCGCGGTGGCCGAGGGGACTAAGGCGCTCCAGTCACGGTCTGCACGGCCACTACGGTCGGGCGTTCGAATCCCCCCTCATGCATGGATATTTGTGCCGTCCTAGTTCGTAAGTAGTTCATAAGTAGTTTGTAAGTTTAGGGACTAATGACCCCGTAGTTAAGTTCCATAGACTTTACAAACATTTGAACATTTGAACTCGGAGTGGAGTCTGTCTCTAACTGTGGAACCATGTCTAGGACTTTGGTTCTCGAACTGTTGCCAACCGAACTGCTGCTCCCCAAAAAGGGCGGCTACATACTCGCTTCTTTGAGTCCTTGATGCCACAAAATACCTCTACAGGACACGCGCCAGGTAACATCTTTGTAAACATCTTAGTGGACTGATCTCCGTCGTTATGCATTGCAGATGTTTCGTGTAGCCTCTTTGTTAGTGCACTGTGTGGTTACGCAGTAAACAAATTGGTCGCTACAATCAGAATGCCGCCATGCTGTCGGTGCGTCCACTTGCGTCCTTCAAACACACTACCAATATTCCGTTTAATAGTCAAAAATTCCTAAAAAAAAAAAAAAATACTATCATTGTGATGCACAATGTTTCACTCTATTAAAATGTAATTTGCAATAGAATGCAATCTTACACATGGAAATGACAATGGAAACTATGTTTTTACCTTGTACCGTATTGTATGATTTCATCAGAATGTTTGAGGTCAAAGATGCTCCCTGTAAGAACGCAGAAAGACCTCGAAGTCATTACTTTTCAGGACGACTTCGTATTGGCCAAAAATAACACAATGTGATAATGGTTATTCTACAAATAACTCATTACAAAAATTTAACATTGAATTTTTAATATCAAATATACATGCAAGTCAAAGAAACTTATACATTTCGAAAGCAGCTTTCCAACAGACGTGTATAAAACAAAACTCATATTAAGAGATGTTACAGAAAGTAGGAATTTAATGTGTAAAGAGGTATTATACAACGATACACTCCGTGAGTTATCAGTATAGAGTGACAGCTATCCAGCGTTAGAACGGATAGAACTCTGAGTTCGTTCATAACGTCAGCAGTGGAAATCAAAATATTGCTATGATAAAATAACTTTATTTCTTGGCTTCACGTACATGTATGAACCCTGAAACTGAAGAACAATTTTTCAATATGAACAATACAATGAGGCTAATATATAATTTGAAAGGAGATCATAATGGTGGTTGTGGATGTTTTCAGATCTACAAGGGGTATTATAGGTGGTGTCATATAAGAGGGCGCTTCGGCGCATAGAGGCGGAGGGATAGGGCAAGCGTGGAAGGGAGAAGATACGGCAGAGCGTCAACAGTTGCGCCTGCGGGAGAAACATTGCGCAACTCACAGCAATCCACTCGCCTACAGAATGTCATTGTAATGGAGGGCGATGCGCAGAACGGCTGAAAACTGGGCCGCCTTAATAGGTGAAGCCGGCTATAGATAACAATACGTAGCGAAAGGCACAAGTCTTGCATGACAGCCACCTAGCAATAGAATGGGTGGATGCATGGGGTCTACTGCTTTGTTGGCAACGGATATCACAATTTTGCGGTAACGGGAAAATGTTATTCGTTGGAGAATGTATGTCATATTGAAAGATTAACTTTGTGGTTATCTGCTGCTGCTGTCAGAGACTTAGAATTAGTTCTTATTCTGATTACTCCATTTTCAATACCTACAACTTACTACTTCCATTTTTATGTGGAAACGCAGTGGTCAGGTGAAACTAACAATACATTCACCAAATAATGGAACGACACTCTTGGATTCATGTACAGCAGACATTAAATTTATGGTCCAAATAAATAAAGACTGCGTATTTTGACCGTGTATTTTGCAATCAGACAATACAATTCGTGGTACCCCAAGTCTTATATATCTTTTGTCATATGCATGACTTTTTTATTTGAAGTTATTAAAACTACCACGATTAGTGTATAGTGCTGAGAAAAATTTCTTAAAAATTCTTTTTAATTATTATGCGCTACTAGCAACAAGAAGTTAATAGCTGGTCAGCTATATAGTGCTTCCATGATGTACCCGATGTAGTAAATGTCACTATTGTAACTCTAATCTTTCTTCTAAAGTAACTCGTAATGCAACAACAGTATGTGATTGACTACTTTTCCATGTTAAGGGAGAAATACCGATGTAAACAAACGCACTTGTTAGAGTAACTCAATGCAGCTATCTGTCGAAATGATTCATAAGCATTCTGCAATTTATAATTTCTAGGACGAGCTACTAGCTTATGTAACACTATACATACAAGCTGCTACAAACTGTGGGAAAATGTTGATCAGTTTCAGAGATAATGGAAAAAAGGTGTGTGGCTGATCAGCTACACTACGCTTTAAAGGGTTAAAGGTCCGGCTGTTCAGTGCCTCTGAAGAGAAAAATGTTATTCTGAATCTCAAACTTGGTCTTCGTAGTTAATCCTATGATTGCAACATAGACAAAGAAGGATGCGGAATAAAATCTACATCAAGACGCTTGGAATAAAATAATGTATAGTGTATAGAAAGTTTGTACTTTATTTGAACCCACTAATGCTACTACATTGAAGCAATGCATTGATGTTTAGGTACTGACAACGTTTCAAGAACTGAACAAAGATTAATATTCTTCTTATATTCAGAAAGAAAAATTCGAATCATCACAATCACAGAGAATACACTTTTTACATTTCTCCTTCTCTGAAGAACAAGCTTTTGCTCTGAGGCTCATGTGCTCGCACAGTAGCTGCTCTGACGTCAGATACGAGGACTTACAGCGTTCCCGAAGTAATTTTTGGTCTCAGAAATGTAAATATCCCCACAATATTATTCTATTATCTTCGGCCGTTACACAACTGCTGCCAGCGAACTTTCTCTGATGAATTCCACGATTTTCACAATATCAGTGCACCGGTACTTGAATGGATTCCCTAACTGGACTTATCTCTGTAACGAGAAATCCCAACTGGACATAATTTTATCGCCTCAACGGACGTACTATATACTGTAGTTATTCTATGTGATTCAAACTATCCCGACAATTGGCTGCAAATGACTTACATGCTTTGGCGCCCTCCATCAGTAATGATAGAATTCAGTTTGGTTTTGAGTCAACCTTAGCCTTCATGACAGTTTCCACTCTCACAGGCATATATTGAATAAGGCGCCGGAAAGATAGTCCTTTTTTACGGAGTGCTGCATGGAAGAGAGGTATGTATGTATGTAGGCCGATGAGGCCTGGCACGAAATCGGCTTTCCAAAACATCCAAACGGTGTTCAGTACTATTGAAGTCAGGACCCTGTTCATTACAGAGATGTTACTGACGTGTAACCACTCCGCGTATGATGAAGAGTTGCTAGATCGTGCTGAAAGTTTCAGTCACCGTCCCCAATTTGCTTTTCAATAGAGCGAAGCAAGCTGGTGCATATAACAACAGCGTACGCCTGTCCTGTGACCGTATAAACACTAACGCTAGCTTTAATTTTTACTGTGCAATTGTTTAGCAAATTCGGTGAAATTCGTTTTTTTTTAATTTTTTTTATTTATTTATTTATTTATTTTTTTTTTTTTTTTGCTATGTGACACCATAATCACTACCTCGTATGTGCTGCCAAAGTTGCAAAGTTAAGAACCTCCTTTCTTATAATTCAGAAGCCGACGTTGCACATAAGCAAATTGGTCCTTCCTTCTTGAGCCTTTTGTAATACAATAACATTATAGCCAGTAATGAGTTTACTGCACTAGCATTAATGTTTTTTGACATGTGTATGAAATGAATAAGTAACCAAAACAAATTTTCAGGTACTGAACAGGTCAGTTGTTTGTCTCCAAACTTCCACAGGACATGTGTGCAGACGTTGAATGATGAGTACACAAATTTATCTCTAATGACGATACCTAGTAGTGCTTACATTTAAGTACAAGAGACTTCAATTCTATGTTAACCTAGTTGTGTATACTTTTAAACATTATGTTTCCTTTGCCAGGAATAGACACCATAGGACATATACACAAGTACATATTACATGGACGTAGAAATGTGTGTATGGCAAGAGAAAGAAAATTAACGATTTCTTCAGCAATGTGTGAACGGGAGCCTAAAATGTTTTTCTATGACGAATGACTTTACACTTAGATAATCCGCTACTGTAACATCATTTAACAATGAGAAATGTACAAGACTGAAATAATTTATGAAATCAAGGTTAAACAGATCTTAGGAATTGCGAAATCAGTGTATGATCCATGATCGCCAAGCAGACTTTGATGCTTCGCAAATATTAAAATGACAAGAAAGACTTCCTCATTGATGGCTTGTACATCCTGTTTGTTTCCCTGCATCAGATGACGCTCATAAAGGATGAAACGCGTTGTTTGAAATTAACCTTCAGTCCGTACACCCCCTTACGGTACCTTACGGTACACAAAGCGTACTGTCGGTCTTTAAGATCGGGATGCCGTTACCTTCAGTTGCCGCGGTGGAGTAGCCGAGCGGTCTAAGGCGCCTCGCTGCGGAGCGCGCCGTTGCTCGCCGTCGGTGGTTCGAGTCGTCCCTAGGGCATGGGTGTGTGTTTTGTCCTTAGGTTAGTTTACCTTAGTTTAAGTCGTTTATAAGCTACAGTCTGATGACCAAGCAGTTTGGTCCGATAAATTTTGAAAAATTTCAACATTTCTTTCAGTTTCTTTCAACATTTTTACCATATAATTCTATTACAATCTATTTAGTGCACCATTCATTTCCCCTTGCCCACCATAATCTTTCCCCACAGTTTTCTTATACACTTGACATGTAGATTTTTTTTCAATTTTACAGACTTGGAATTGACTGTTCAAGGAAAAACGAGCCGGACGCGGTGGCCGAGGGGACTCAGGCGCTTGAGTCACGGTCGGCACGGCCACCCCCTCGGGCATGGATATTTCTGCCGTCCTTAATGTTAGCTAGTTCATAAGTAGTTTGTAAGTTTAGGGACTGATGACCCCATAGTTAAGTCCCATAAGCTATACAAACATTTGAACATTTTTTTTTTTTTTGATTTAGGAAAAACAAACAACATGAGGGTACATGGGGTACATTGGACCAGGGGAAAATAAACAATTTCAGCGTATATCTCGGCCTGTTTTGACCTAGAGTGGTGACTGCAATTCGTTAATTACATACCTTCAGACAGATGCACAACGAAGAAAAGACTTCTCGACTTCCTCTTTAATGGCCTTGAGGCTTGGGGCTACAGTGGGGGAGGGGTGGGGGAGAGTGCTGAACGCACTCTGAGAAAAGGGGAGGGGAGAGAAAGATGTGGGGGGGGGGCACCCAAACGACCGGTGTACGAGGTAAAGCTTAATTTAAGCCTGGACTCTTTTTAAGTGAGACAATCTCGGTTTCAGTTTAGCTTATTGGACTCGTCTTCAGTTGTAGCTCTGCGTAAGTATCGCGCGATAAAAGCCATTCCGTCCACCCACGCGGCCAGTGAGTCGGAGCTGGTGCGTGCCTCGCACGTGCAGACAGCGGGGACGGGCGTGGGGCGCGAGCAGTCGCAGGCGCAGTCGCAGCCGCTTATAAATGTCGCCCTGCAGCCGGCACAAAAGGACTGCGCGGTGCCGCCGGCCACAGCCGATCGGAAATCGGTTCCGTTTAAGTGCGGCGGCGTCGGCGGACCCCGCAGCCCTGATATTTCCATAAAAATGCAATAGGCCCGACTGCGGCGCCGGCGCGACGTGCGGAGCGTGCGGAGTGGCGGTGGCCGAGGGCAGCGCGGGACACCGCACAGTGGCGCGGACAGACGCTAAACGCCGCGCCCCGAGACCAGGCCTAACTGCGAACAACAGTACTGCTTCTCTTTCAAATGGACCCTATTAGAGTCACAAACTAACCAAACTCTATTTTGAAATGTAATCGTTATTATTGATATTACCATATGCTTCTCGTCAGCCGGCAGGTTAAACCTTGCAATAAACACCAGGGCGGGGGGGGGGGGGGGGAGTTATTTATGCTCACCTTTTGAAATTATAGATATCTAACCGCGGTGGAGTAGCTGAGCGGTCTAAAGCGTCTCGCTGCGGAGGTGGAGGTTCGTGTCCTCCCTGGGGCATGGGTGTGTGTGTTGTCCTTGTGTTAGTTTACCTAGGTTTAAGTAGTTTGTAAGTTACGGACTGATGACCGCGCAGTTTGGTCCGATAGAATTACAAACATTTGAACATTTCAAGATATCTACTCTAGTACTTTATTTTTGAAAATTCGTATTGTCTTTAATGAAGAATTCTTCCAGATTATATTATTGTTTCACGTTTTCCGTTTAAGCTTAATCGGAAAATTTAACAACTTCTTATTTCTTGGGCACACAGCGTTAGAAATGTCGCATACTGACATAATTATAAAAGGTTGGTCCAAAACAATGTAATTATTTTATTTACCCATCACAAATATCTTTCGGCGTTAAGTGTCATCGGCAGGTGTTTCTGCAAAAACAATTTATTTTATCGGTATGAATGATAGTAATAGATAAATAAATTCACATTAAAAATTTTAAAATTTCACTTATAAAGTGCAGTACATATGGTATTTAGAGGCTTTAAGTGCTTCTGCTCACTATTTATTAAGTAGTGTTTCATGTTTCATTTACGAATTTTAGCCAGTTACCGCATGTCAATGCCTCAGTATACTATAGGTTTACAAATTTTTCTTTCAAACAGAATATATAGAAGTTAGCAGATATGGCATAATTATATTTACAATATCTTTGAGTGTAATTAATAGTGACTATGGTAAAAGACTTTATTAGAAATTTTAGGACATTATGGGTGATACATTTACGTTTGACATGCTTGTCTTTATTTAGTCTTTGGTTGACTAACATTATAGTACGATCTCTGATCCATATAAGTTGCATTATTCTTTGCATAATCACTAATAGTAACATAAACAGAAATAATAAATAAAATTATGCCATATGTGTTTACTTCTATATTTTCTCTCCGAAAGAAAAATTTGTAAACCTATAGTATTCTGAGCCATTGACAGATGCGGTAACTGGTTAAACTTCGTAAATGAAATATAAGATATCACCTAATAAATAGTTGGTTGAAGCACTTAAGGCATCTAAATACCGTACGTGCTACACTTTATAAGTTAATTTGTAAATTTTATTCATGTAAATTTATTTCTCTGGTACTAGGATACATACTAATAAAATAAAATATTTTTTCCAGAAACGCCTGACGATGTCCCTTAACTCCGGAAATTTTAAGTTTAAGGTGGTGGTCATGAAATAGCCCCTCCCCCCTCTTGGCAATAGATGCGACTTCCCACAACGGTCGTCTTACTCCGCAGATAATTGCATTACGTGGGGACCTTAGAACACACGGACATTACATTTCTCTGGGTTGACAGCAACATTGGTCTCAATGATGATTCATTTCCCTTTGGTTGTTTGTTGTTTCCTGTCCAGTGGCACTTAGACCACTGTTAGAAACAACTGTGATTGAAAATTCGTCGACAGTCACTTAATGACAGGGGAATACCACAGATTCTGGAAGATTGTACAGATTATGAAATAGATTTGGATGAAACTGACAGTGTAGTGAGAGTATCTGAGGAGGAATGTGTGCGCGAGGATGTGGACAGTGATAGAGAATGTACGGATGGAATTAGATGAAAGTTGTGAAATGCGTTACTGAATGTAATTTTACATGAAATATTCAGGTTAAGGAACCTGATTATGCATTAATAGCTCTTTCAAAAGTATGTTTTTAATGTAATTCAAGAACAATTAATGAATATTATTTGTTATTTAAAAATTTTTATGGTGGTCAAAAAGTACCACCAGCCCCTCTTCGTAATACACGTTACTGAAAATGACTTGGTATTAAGAGAGTTTAACAATTGTATCTACAGGCTGCACGGCAATGGCCGTGCGGTTCTAGGTATCGAGGTAGGAACTGTGCAGTCACACCCACCAAACTTTCGAATCCTCCATTGAGTATGATTTGGTGTGTGTTATTAGGTTGGTTTATATTAGTTCAAGTAGAGAGACTAACGACCACATTAGTTTGGTCCCATTGATTTACGATCGCTTGAATTTTGTTTTACACTATGTGATCAAAACTATCCGGACGTACCCCCCTACCTCCCTCCCCAAAAAAACAAAAGTTTCATTATAAGGTGCATTGTACTGCCAGGCCAGGTACTCCATATCAAAGACTTCAGAAATTAATAGACCTCCTGAGAGAGCAGAATTAGACGGTCCGCGGAACTCGCGGACTTCGAACGTGGTCAGATGATTGCGTGTCACTTGTGTTAGCAGTCTAATCGTGAGATGGCCAGTGACCGTCATCTGCCAGCGTTTTTAGTGCCAACAGTGAAATTCGTAATCGGTGGTGTCCAATCACGTGTTTAAGTCTTCCTGAGGCAACATTGTAATGTATGTATGTAACAGGAGCATCAAAGTATCTGTCATACAAAATGAGAACATCTAAAGGGGACACCAATTCTACACTTTGGAAATATCTAAAATACAGCACATTGTCCAGAAGGAAACGAAACTGGGTTGGCGCGAAGAGTTGAAAATTGCTACGTATTGAATTATTATTTTGACTCATTCTTCCGTCGCTTATTGGTAGAACATAATCAAATAAATTAAAAAACACAATTTTGTGTGTGTTCTATAAGTGTATTTTTGCTTACTTAACCGGTTTTTGGCTTATTAGTCCATCTTCAGATTATTGACTTCTGTGTCAAAGAGGTTACAATGTTTAGATACAGTATGGGAAGAGATGACAAATGTCTCCACTTAGATCGACGTATATAATATAGCACTTCTTTGACATTGTGTTATTACAGTTATCAACTTAAAAATTGAATTTCTTGTTTAACCCAACAGTCTTAAACTCCTGTGTATTTATTTATTATGATTTATTTTTAAGTTTTGAAAATTCGGTCCCAGTGTAGCTTACAACACATGTTAATTCAGTAAACTGTATGCCGTTTCGTCACACGATCGGTTGATGACGACGATTCCACAACTAATTGACGAGGATGGGAAGCACTTCTGTTTTAACACAGTTCTGGTCATTCCAGACTATTTTACATATGAGCTACAGCTCCATACTGGTTTTTAAGCATTGGATTACGTCATTCGTTTACGAACATTATGTATTATTTTCACTTTGTTTACTCGTATTATTTACTTGTACAATCGTTACGTTAAATCTTTTAACCATCTACAGTCTTCCTGCTATTACATTCAGATTCAAGTTTATTGTGGCACTATTTTTCAGACGGTTGTTGCAATAATATGCTTTTTTATTTTATGTTGATCTGGAAAGGTCCTAATATTTAACATTATAGTTGATGGACTTGAATGTGGCTGTTGTCTGCAATTATTTCAGAATAATATGCTTACATCCAATCACTTTCCAGTAATATTTTTATGGATAGTTACTGTTGTTTTGACCTCACTATGGGCGTCTTACAGTGAAGGAAATATATTTATTACATAAAAATTTATGAATATTAATGAATTTAATCGGGCTCCTAAATGATAGTACAATAAAATGAAAAATATTACTTAATACGTGACACTACGAACACTATGTCACAAATGTTGTGAGCTGTATCGCTCATGACAGAATAAAATGTATCAACAAACCTTTACGTTATTAAATGTGGTATGAAATCACAGGCACGTATGAGACTAAACACATAGAAACAGTAAAACGTGCCTACGTGAACCAGCCTAAGGGAATCAAACTGCAACGAATTAATGCAGGCAGAGCTCAGGTTTGAAATTTTACCTTTTCTGCGATTATGTAATGTTACGATAGCAAATAAAACTTAATCATGTGTAAAATAGGGACATAATACAACGTAAAAGATTGAAAACTGAAAAAATAAAAATAATACTGTACAGCAACAGTTGGTCCAACCACCGTTCTTACGAACTAATGTTCGTTCAGGTGTAGAAAGAACACCTCTGTGAGGAAAATAGCAGCAATGACAACAACTCAAAATTTGCAGAGGACGTGTTGCTACCGTCGAGCTACCACCTAGAAAGAGCTTTAAACTTTGCTTAAAGAAAAGATGGAATCGAGACTTTACGTTTTAGAGAAATTTTAAATTTGTAGACACTCCGGAAGAAATTAAGAAGTAGGGGTTTCTTTGATAAGATCTAACCGTTATTCGCAAATGTGTAAGTTGTATTAGAGTATCTTCTATACCAACACCACTTTCTCTACGATAGCGCTAATTTCATCAAGCACATACATGGTATAATTTCCTCAAGTGTCACGTAATGGCATAGTCTTGCATGGACTGTTGTGTATGTTTTGTATATTGTATCGAAAGCAGTAAATACCGTTACCTCCTTGCACTGGATAAATTTGTTCGCGTTCACCACACGGCTGCCATAACCATTCCTCTGATATTTTAATACGGTAAAAGAATGGTTGTCACACAAATTGTGACTTCATGAGACTATGTCTTTCTTTTAAAATTTAATTGATTTTACAATGTATTGTGCCTCTACTTTGTACATGAGAACCTTTGATTTTATGTCATGACAGTAAGTTACTGCAGACAATATTAAATTTCATTGTTTAACTATGTATTTCTGTCTCAACTGCTGGTTGGCATTGTAGACGTACAAAATAGACATGAAAATTTGTGTCGTGGTTGCGATTCGAAACAAGGACTTCCTGCTTACTGTGGAATTGAGCTAAGCCTCTTCAGAATCCCAGGCACACTGGCTTAACATACCAACAATGACTACCCAGGAATGAAAAACTCCCTTCCAAATTGTGCCCTCATATTTCGACCACAGCACTCTGTGGCTCGCAGGTGGCCCTGTATTTCATCCAGGAGTTCGGTCCTACTGAGCATCTGCTCTGAAACAGACATCAAAGCGTTACTAGATGAATTGAAATATTCTTTCATGAAGACGCGAGCAAAATAACACCTGACCACAGCGTCATAATCCTCCTGAGTATCGCTCTCTTTCCACTATGCTTGGGTACAGCTACCTTATTTTCTGTTTCCTCCAAATGTGAATTTGTCGACGATCATTCTGCAGACAAATTCGTGACACGTCTGAGAAAATAAATTGTCCCACTGCTGGACCAACATGTTGACAACTCCACTCCAGACTGTATCTCGTGTGGATACGTGTCAGGGGTAGCATTGCAGCATGACCACGATAGTAAACGCTTATTTTCTCCGTACAGCTCGTTCAGTAGATGCTGGGAGGTCAGACGTCAGCCGTCATGCCTTACTACAACAGCAACGAAATGACTGTCTAGCCAATTAATGGTCCTGTCTATCTGATGTAACTAGTGAACGGCTCTGTCATGGTCTTCAGGAATACGTTTAGGTCTCTAAATGTATTTTCACCACGTCCGTAAACTGCACCATGATACAGTAATTTGTTTTCATTCTTCCAGTGTCATTCCATCACGAAGAGTATAGTAGGGTATCTTCTCTGCACCGTTTGTGAGCAAAAACTACCCATCTTTATAGATGCATTTACGTTAACTCTGGAATGTTAGTACCAGAATGTCGTCGTCTCTGCCCAAAAAAAGGTTGTGTCCACAGTTTGTAGACAGTGTGATTACACCATGAATTTGACAGAGGACCTTGGAACAGAGTTTATTGGTTTAATACCGAATGAGATTGCACAATTGTAACTAACTGTAGTCGCATTCTGGAGGACAATGGTTCAAATCCACCTCCACGTTGCGACCAGTCGTACCAGAGGTTCGAGTCCTCCCTCTATAATATGTGTGTGTGCGTGTGTGTGTGTGTGTGTGTGTGTGTGTGTGTGTGTGTGTGTGTGTGTGTGTGTGTTGTCTTTACTGCTTTTGTGTGTTAGTTTAAGTAGTTTGTAAGTCTAGGGTCTGATGACCGTACCAGTTTGTGCCAATAGGTTTACTAACATTTGATTTGAAATCCATATTTAGGTATTCCATGATTTCACTAAATCAGTCTGAGCAAATGCCGGATATTTACTATTGAAACGGCACGGGTCTTTCCTTCTTCATTCTTACCTAAACATTATCGAAGTGTGAGCTCTGTTTCTAATAACTGGACGTCACCAATAGTCAAATTTAAATTATCCATGACGTAAATTGGTTTCCCCCCACTTAGTAGCAGCGTTTTCTAGGAGTTATCTTAGACTGCAGAATAAAATGCAGAACTAATCAAAACCTACAGATGTTGATAATTCTTTTTTACGCCACCATGCTAGTATATAGGTGAAAATTTACGATTCTTCAGGGACTTGTTTCTAAGACAGTGTGTGACTGGCGTCCGAAAAGTAATGTACTCACAACACGTAAATTATAATACTCTCTCTTTTCATTAACTTTCTCTCTTTTCCCCAGACTCTCTCACTCTATGTATCGCGCTCTGTCTGTAAACGAAAGACGTACGAGGCGCGTCCAGAAAGTAAATTCCGTTTGGTAATAAATTGAAATTGTATCAGATACAGAAGAAATTTTTACTGCACAAAATTCTACAACTCTTCAACTACTTTTCCACATAACTGCCGAAATTTTGTAGGCACTTGTCATAGCTTGCCAAACGCTTTTGCAAGCATCCTTTGCAGAAGGTTGCCGCCTGTGCATTCAACCGTGTGGTAACAGCTCTTTATCATCGTTGAAGTGTTTACCGCCAACGATAGATTTTAGGTGTAAGAAGAGATGAAAGTCTCTAGGAGACAGGTCCGAACTGTATGGAGGATGATCAAACAGGTCCCATTGAAATTTCCGTAAGAATTGTTTGGTCACATTCTGTGTGTGAGGTCAGGCATTACCGTGAAAAAGATTTGACAGTAATCCTCTTCTTACACCTAAAGTCTGTCCTTGGTGGACAACACTTCAACTATGATGACGAACTGAAAGAACATGTTACCACATGGTTGAATACACATGCGGAAACATTCTATGAAAAAGGCACACAAAACCTTGTGCCATGCTGTGAAAATTGCTTACAAAATTTCGGAAGCTATGTAGGAAAGTAATTTGACTGTTGTAGATTTATGTACAATCAATATTTTTTCTGTAACTGTACCCGTTCGTTTTATATAACCAAACGTAACTTACTTTCTGGACGCGCCTCGTATTATCTCACTCTTATACTTAAACAAGGTGATGAAAAACAGTTTTGAGAAGCCTTCGGATAGTTTGTAGGTGAATAAGAAAATAACATTTGGAACAGGAGTGTCGCATCTAAATTAAAGGCAGAAAAAGCCTTGCTGGGGAGAGTAAAATAATATATCTGCTGTATCTTTCTGTTATAGATGGCACAGCACAAGTGTGTCTTAGTGATTAGACGCGCCTGAACGCACTATACGGCCGCAAGTCACAAGCATTAGAAGAAATGTAATGGAACACAAACTGTCTGAATGTGAGCTCGCCTCCTTGGAGACAGCGGAAGCCCCTGCAGGCTAGGCTACTCCGTGATTTCGTCTTCCTCGTCTCCTGACAGGTAGGCCGCCGTGCGCTACAGACGCGGCCCTGCCTTCAGCCACCCCTGGCAGGTAGGCCGGCCCGCGCTGCGCCGGTGCCCCTGGCAGGTAGTCTGTCCCGGCGCGCTGACGCCGGCTAAGTGGAGAGCCGTGTCACCTGTCTGCGCCGCCCATCAGCCGCGGGCCCCGCCCAGACCAACACCCACCACGTTTCGCTGCATTCCGCGTCGCCGTCGGCGGGTCGTAGAAAATTCATTAGTGGGGATCCACCGATGCCAATTCCCATCTTCAGCGCCGAAAACAGGGTAACACTGAACGGGTGCCTGTTTACTTTTGGAATCACGAAGTTACTGCAAGCTCACTACTACGTACAGTTCTGATTCCGAAACGAATTTTATGAATTGTCTTCGAGGTTGCTAACGTGCATGCAAAGAAAATTTGCCTCCTTTTTAGCGGAATAATACTGTCTTCATAAATAATACGGCAACAGTTCGACGAATTTTCAGGTGTACTATATGATTAAAACTGTAAATTTGTGTTACGCAGATAAGTCAAGGCAGTAGTGATGGGAAAACCGAACGAAAACCATGAATTCATTCAATTGTTCGAAAACAATCTAGTCATTCGAAAATAATTTCGTGAGCAGTTGCATTATTGATTCGTTCTTTTGAGTGTAATCGTTTGGTAGGACAAACCAAATGAAACAATGGATTCAGTCGGTTGGACTAATCATTCGTTCTTTTGATTGAAATTGGTACGTGGGAACACTGGAATGAAAATATAGACAAAGTCGGCTAGATTACTTATTACTTCTTTTGAGTGGATCAGTCATTGGGAACAACAGGATGTAGTAGTCGATCGTAGTTTTACGTGTCGGTTGGATTATTATTAACTTTATTTTTTCCCCTTGAAACAAGTCTGTGGAAGCAACTTTTGCATTTTCTACATTTAATGAATTACACAGCAAAATTTTTTTAAAATGTTTGTAATTGTAAGGGCCCAAACTACGTTGGTCATCAGTTCCTAGTCTTACAATCTTCTTAAACTAAGTTAAACAAACCTAAGGACAAAACACACACACACACACACACACACCGATGCCCAAGGTAAGACTGGAAACTCCACGGGGAATGGTACCACGCACCGCAGTATAGCGCTTCAGAGTGCAAGGCTACTCCGCCGCGCCTTATGAATGAAACTAGCATCT
The DNA here is from genome assembly GCA_026315105.1 of Locusta migratoria. Lineage (NCBI taxonomy): Eukaryota > Metazoa > Arthropoda > Insecta > Orthoptera > Acrididae > Locusta > Locusta migratoria. The sequence continues at coordinate 47,080,086 of CM048750.1, read as the reverse complement.
ACTAATCAGATAACTACAGCTGTGCTACATTATAATGAAAAGTGAAGGGGGTATGACAAACTTAAAATGCGTATATAACATCCATATAATTATATAACATGTGATATTAATATTGCCTTCATTATATACAGTAAATCTGATTCATACTTTATTGCAGAGTAAATTGTTCCAGGTGCTGCCAACGCGTATCTAATGTCGTTGACATATGTTGTAGGCCTGAGATTACTTAAACTACCGACTCCAGACATCAGAGAAGCCGGTCGTTTGGATGACTTCGAATTATTTTCGCAGACACCCACAATGTATTGAACATGAGTTGGTTAATGACGACGATGTACCAAGTGGACGTGAGAGGGTTGGAGGCTTCCTCATTTCCATTTATGTTGCAGCCAGCGCCAGCGCCCTAATATTCAAATTATGCACGAGAGTGCATAAGTGGATGGGGTGGCTTCGTGGTGCGTGCGATCGCCGATTGTTGGCGATTTCTCACTGTCTCATTAATGAATTACAGAAACTTCAGGATGTTCCATAATCATTTCAACAATTGCAATCGCATAGACTGTATGTCCGAAGTGCGTACAGGTAGAAACGTGCTGTTTGTGGATTAATATTCAAATACGTCGGAGATTCTAGCAGATGAGTCGAGTGTTTTAAGGTGAGCATGTACTCTAGGTCAAATTCGGAAAGCACTAATACATTCGGCTTTTGTACACAGATCATCATTAAATGAAATATGAGTGGACTGACACACTAATTTCTAATAAAATTTATTTTTAAATTTATCCATGTTATATGGATGTTTCTTGAGATCTGCAACTATACTGGATGATATTTTTATGAAACAATTAATACTACATCAGTCACTTTTGCTAATACTTAATCAGCACAAAGCGTTTCAGCAGCAGGTGGCATCATCAGGTGCATTATATAATTCTTTATACAAGTGTGTTTTTCACTTTTTGTGCCAGAGAGGTTATGGATCGAACACCAGTCCTAAACGAAAGAATAATTCTGTTCTATAATGTAAATTATATGTTTATGATTATTAGTAATTATAGTATCATGTTTAATTACATTTGTTTGGTGTTTTTCATATTTTGGCACACAGAACACAATAACACTAGTACAACCATTTTCACAGATATGTGTATCATTCTTTCCAAAGATTCTTATGAGCTGAGATGAACAACTTTCCAAAGATCCTTCAAGCTAAGATGAATTTTTAACAAATGTAAAGACATACAACATAATTTTGAAAACATAAATTATCTAATTTGTGACATTTATTTTTTAATTAAATAAGCACTCAACACTGGAAATTTTTTCGAAAAAGTTGATATTATTGCTTTCTACTTTGTCATTCAGTAACATGTTTCCATAAACTGTGGGGTTTATGAAATTTTATAATTCTTCATATAAGTACATTTGGTGTCTCTTCTTCATTTTACGTAATGTATGAAGATCATTCGCAATTTCACTGAAAGGATTGCCTGTGTCTTTTATATGGGTGGCTATTGATGTGTATTATAATTTTGATGTACTAAGCTTTTATGTGGTCGTTGTATCTTTGAAGAATCTTCCAGTTATGCCTACATTGAAGGCTCTGTAAGTGTTACATACTGTTTTACAAATGCCCGATTGTGAATATTTGTCTGTAAATTCATATTGTGTCTCAGTGTGTGTTGCAGTTTATTTATGTGTTGTAAAGTCAATGTTAATGTTATGTGGTCTGAAAATGTTTGCTATTTTGTTTGAGAGTTTACCCGTGAATGGAATACAAGCCGTTGGTTTCCTTTACACATCCCGTGTATATGGTGGTTTGTTGTTGTTTTTCCTTTTTTGTGTGCGTTTGTTTATAAATGTGTCATCGTAGCCATTTGCTGTAGCTTTTTACTTGATTACGCTGAGATCATTGAGCTTAGCTTGTTTATCCAGTGGTATGTGTTGGCTCTCTTGAGTAGTGATCTGTAAGCATCAGTTTTCTGTGTACAAGATGACTGTATTCACCAGCATATGAAGACATTCATCTGACATTTCACCATAATTTATTCTAGTGACTGATATTACTCAAGGTGTGTTATTTCCACTCTGCATCCAAGAGTGTGGTGATATAACACTACCTGTCTGACTAAATTGTGCCTAAACTGGGATTAGAACCGGGGACCTGTGTCTTTCGCGGGCAAGCGGTCTACCCACTGAGCTTTCACAGCACGTTTTATGGCCCGTCCTCAGAGCTTTACTTCTGACAGTACCTCCAACGTTCCAAACTTAACAGGTGTTCTACTGCGAATCTTTAATGTTGCTTACTTAGTTCCGACAACATGTGTTTTATCACTTCTTCAGACGTAACACACTTTCCAAAACAACCTTTCTGTAGCAACATACTGATACAGGTGAAATGATCATGTAATTCCGTATGAATCACTTCATAATTGCAAAGTCTGAGACTAGTTGGTGTACCCATTTACTTATAAAAAAATTCACGACAGAGCTAAAATAATACAACTGTATATAAAAAAGAGCGGTTAGGGTGGGGCGATAGTCGACTTACATATTTTTGTCTTACGTAGCAAACAGGACATCTAAACGACATTCCAGTTACATGCCCGCTTGTATGTCTCCGTTACCACCTGCAATTACTGCTCACAACCATTCCAGACACTATGCCAACTGCTGAGAAATAGGAAATACAATTTGGAAAAAAAGGAAAAAATACAGCTTTACATGTGTATGAACACAGTGTTACAATAATTGCCTTTCTACCTAACCCCACAACTCCAATATAAGAGATCAAAGTTATAATGATCGTCTTGGAATACGCTGCATGTGTGTAGGACAGCTTCGTATGCTTAATTGAATCTGGTTTTTTAATAGGCTAAAACGAAGAAATTACCTGTGGGGCCATCCTCATTTGATGAATTATAGTAGTATTACAAGCTGTCTAATTACCATCACTATGTTTTCTCCAAACAAGAAAACACATTGTAGCTTACCCCAGACATTTGTATATGTCTCTCCAGTACACATCTAAATGCCCTTGAAGCTAGGACCTATCCGAGAAAAACTGGGCATATCGTAGTCGCAGTGAAAAGCGCTACAACCTTGTTTTAGGGAAGATATGTCGATGATGACAGATAAAAAAGTATTTAATCTAGCCCACAAACACTATTAAGTTTTTTATTTATCTGCTGTTTACATTTCAAGGTCTGTGGAAAGTAGCCTGTGTAGTAGCTGAATGGTATGGAAAAATTAATGAAACATTTCTTCAAATATACAGTATTGGAAGTTTCCGGTTTTGTTAAGTTTCTCATTAAATAAGTCAACCAATATACTGCTTTTTCCTACGTATATCTTGTACAAAAGGCTGGGCATGTAAGAATTGCGAAAAAAGGAATTTGGTCACAGTGCCTCATAAAAATGAACATTCTACAGACCAGTGACACACCACGTAATATCCACCACACACCGAAGCAAGCTGCTACTGCGATGTCATCCATTTCTGAACTATACTGAAATTTTCAGGTGTATACCTCGTCTGTACGTTGGTTTTTTATCAGTTGCAAAAGTTGTAGCACAGAGAAATAAATTACACTCCAACACGTGTCACATACGAAACCTAGCTTCTACTACAGTGTTACTCATTTCTGATTTGAACTGAATTGATAATTTATACTCTGTAATTTATCAGAAAGCTAGTTGGGAATCAATGGCCAAATCTGCACTGAACTAAGAGACCCAATAAGAACGTGTTGAGAAGTTATCGTACATAAAATAAATAAATAAATAAAAATAAGAAACAGTACAGCACCAGAAATAATCTTTTAAAACAAACAAAAAATTTATGAATTATGTCACATGCACGAGAATTCGTATGTGAGGAAATAATGAATATTGAAAATATTTTTAAAGTAAAATTTTTTATTACATTTACATAAAATATATATTAGCCGAAAAACCCGGCGTTGCCTGGGTATTTATTTACTCCACACTCTTGTTAGTCGACGTCCACTCACCTCTTCTCTCTTTGTGTCCTTGTCTCCCATTAAACTGTATGTTTCCATCTCCTCCTCTCCCTCTCTCGCCCCATGTCTTCATCGCACCCTCTATCCATCTCCACACCTTTTCTCCGTTTGCCTCCTCAGTTCATCACCTACTAGTCTTTTCTTTCTTACGCCTTCATCTCGGGCAGGGTCGACATGGTTCACTACGGAATTGGCATGGACCATTTGGAAGGAGGGTTGGATACATTTCCTGTGTGATGTCGATCTCGGCCTCTCTATGAAAAATCGCATCAGTCTATCAATTTTTGTAGTGAACAATGAAATAGTGCGAAATGTATTGCAATGTAGCCTCTGCCATTTCCATGTGGAAGCTTTCTGAAAGCCAAGTGTACAAAATATCATCAAGATCGGAAAAAATGTAGATTTGGTTTTGGCGACTTCCGTGATTGAAGTACCTTCCGTAATGCACCGTATGTAGTTTTATTTAGATAGTGATCTTTCTCTTGTTTGGAAGATGGAGTGTGCCAAATTTAATCAAGATTTAATCAAAATTGTGGATTTACTCGAATTCCATAATTACAATACCCTCTGCCATGCACTGTATACAATTTTGTGTATATGGTGACCTTACTATAGACTTCTACATATACGTCTACATTCACACTCCGCAATTCACCGTAAGGTGCGTGGCGGAGGGTACACTGTACCACTACCTAGCATTTCATTTCCTATTCCACTCCCAAATTGTACGAGGAAAAATAGAATCCCTATATACCTCCGTACGAGTCCTAATTTCTCTTATCTCGTCTTTTTTATCTTTACGCGAAATGTAAGTAGGAGGCAGCATGATCGTACTACACTCAGCTTCAAATTCCGGCCCTCTAAATTTACTTAACAGAAATTCACGAAAAGAACGTCGTCTTTCTTCCAGTGATCCCCAATTGAGTTGCCAGAACATTTCCGTGACACTCGCGCATTGCTCGAACCAACCGGTGACAAATCTAGCTGCTCGTCTCTGAACCGCCTATATGTCTTCCTTTAAACTGACCTGCTGCGGGTTCCAAACACTTGAGCAATACTCAAGACGTGGTCGTACAAGCGGTTTATACGCAGTCTCCTTTGCAGGTGAAGTACATCTTTCCAAAATTCTCCCAATAAACCGAAGTCGTCTGTCCGCCTTACTCACAACTGTCCTTACATGCTTTAAGAACAATTGAAAATTTCATGATAATCGGAGAAAAGTTGCGGATTTTGTCGCAGTCGCTATGTAAAATACCCTCCTCAATACAAAATGAAACGTATTATATATTCGGTGACCTATCTTTGGCTTTGAAGGTAAAGTGCACAAAATTTCACAATCATCGGAGCGAAGCTGTGGATTTTCAAAAAGGTTCAAATGTTTGTAGAGTCTATGGGACTTAACTACGGGGTCATCAGTCCCTAAACTAACAAACTACTTATGAACTACTGACAACTAAGGACGGCACAAATATCCATGCCCGAGGTGGGATTCGAACCCCCGACCGTAGTGGCCGTGCAGACCGTGACTGAAGCGCCTCAGTCCCCTCGGCCACCGCGGCCAGCGCTGTGGATTTTGTCGGACCATAAATAAAGTACCCTCCGCCTTGTACCATGCAAGAATTATGTATACGGTGAACTTTCTTTCGCTTTCAGTGTCAAATGTGCAAACTTCCTTAAACGTCGGAGTAAAACTGCGAATATTGTCGAAGCCGGGATGTGAAGTACCCTCCGCCACGCACGTCACGAATTTTATGTACAGATTGCCCGTTATGTTGCTTTAAAGAGGTGTGCAAAATTTCATCAAGTTCAAAATAGAATAGAGTTTGCCTAGGTCCGTAGGGAAAGTACCATTCCTCACGAACCATACGCGTCCTATCTGCTCAACTATGTATTGTAGTTGGTTATTACCACTAAAGCAATTGTTACCCCGTGGTAAGGAATATGTGCACCAATATTACTTGAAATCGGTCGAACGGTTTAGGGGGAGAGGTGCAACATTTTCAGGTGATACTGCAGTTTTCTGGCCATTTCATTCTTCTGAACTATGTCATCTTACAACCACAATTGTGGTACCTGAGGATTGAACAATAATGGAGATTTGTATGCAATACAAACACATGGATGCTCTAAACACAGAGATTAGACATTCATCACGGTTTAAAGCCTAAACATTGCTCATGTATGCCAGGAAATGCTGAGAAAGTATGTAAATAAAATCATACAAACACGCTGAGTGAATGAAAACATCCATTAACGTCCGCAAGCGACAGAATTGTTTCATTCGGTTGTCCCACATCGAGCTAAACTACTCAAACCCGGCGAGTGAGTGAAAACATTCATATGGCCGAAGAGACTATTTACATTTGTTTCATTCGACTGGTGAAACGCACAGAACGAAAAAATAATCGACTGGCCAATCTACTGATAAGAAAGTTCGGTCGTCCCTTCGCTAGAAGACAGCTATTCAAAACGTTTAAATGAATAATTGAATATTGAACTTCATACATGACTGCTGTCGGCAAGTCTGTTCTCATCTTCAGATAATTAAATACAGTACTTCAATTTTACATAGTACAATTTCACGAATTCACTACCAATATCTTGCGTTTGACAGCAGTATGTTAAAAGAAAATCCTGAATTATTCAGAAATTCCCTTTACAGTCTTTGATGACTTATAGAGCAGAATAAGTATAAAATATTTTCATAGAAGAACTCCGGTCCAGAAATATCCAGTGACGCCTAGCGCACGTCTTTATTTTTGACTCTGTGAAATACATCACTTCAATTTCACGCCATTCGATTTATATAGGTCTGTAGGAGGTAGTATGAGCCAAAACCAGAAATACGTCCTGAAAACATGTAAAATTATTTCTTCAAGAGTTTAACCAGACATAGTATTCGTAATGAAACATGCTCATGGCTCTGAGGGTACGCAGTTTAGAGCCCAGCTCTTTTAGACATTTTGTTGTGGTATTGTACAATACTAAATCCTCCCAAAAAATCGAGGAGCCTGCAGTATAAGAGATTTGTTTCACAGTGTCAAAGATAAATATGTGATGATAGCATCTGTGGATGACATTTACGAACATGGGACTCCTAACACAATATCAGTTTGTTCCGGAAATTTCCGATTTCCCTGACTTTTGAGATCCTGATTATAAACGACTGTACCTCGTGTGATATGCTATCTGGGGTTCACAGACAAATAGCGCAAACTTGTATGCAGCTGAATATGAGTAACAGCGGTCAACGTTCCAGTAATACGCTGCCACTAACCTACAACAGTACGCAATAAACACCAAGAATACTGCGACAGCAGCTAAAATGAGTACCTGTGAAAGGATTTAGGGTTGAAACCCTAACAGACAGTAATATCAATCCTTGACTTCTTCTTCTAAAGGTTTTGTAATGGAAGGGGTAAGATTCAAACCGATATAGACAGAGCCTACTGTGACAGAGTCCAAGTAAAATACCGTACCTACACAACAAATTACGGTCGCTAGCCTATTTAGACATAAATTGTTATACACTTACACTGACCACTGTTTAAAAAGAAATAAAAAATATATAAATAAATAAATAAAACCATACAATAGTCTAATGCTGTAATACTGAAACATTAATGTGAAAAGTTGTAGATAAATTTACTGACTGCACTTTGCGGTAGCATGATGTAAATGTAAATGGTTCTGTTTCTGAATATTAGACGGAGCAAATAACGAAATGTCCAATGCTTTTGATACAAAACAAATCTGTTTGCTCCTGAACTAAATATGCAGTTAACACTTTTGTTTCACTCTCTGCCACTATGCAATCCTATTGTAATATAAAGTTCCAAAGGAGGAATGAAAAGTTTAATCTATCTAATTATATTTTTACTATTCAGTTTAAGTTTATACATTGCCCAAATCGTAATTACTGTATCTCGTTTTTTGTTATCGTTATACACAGATTGAATGTAGTGGCCCTGAAGCTGAACTTCCACTCGTTTGCCTAAATTTAAAAAAAAATTCTTGAAGTCAACTATTTTGATTATAGAAATCTCTCAAATTATGCATTAGCAAACAAATCAATTTCTAACACCACTGTGATATAATTTACTAGCACAGTAATCACAAGTTATGCAATCCTTAAGGTTAAGCCTAAATTTTCTTAAGTACAGCTAGTAAGTTACGGGCTTCATTTTTCTTATAAGATATAAAGAATGCCAATGCCCTTTCAATTAACAAACATGAGCACTATTTTCACCTAAATGGACTTTGTGAACACTGAGATATATACGTTTACAGGATAGGACCCTACTTGGTACGTGACTCAGGGTAATCTCCAATGATGCAGAAATAATTTTTCAGTGCTGGTTCTTATTATGAAAAATAAACAGGAATATGAGGTCTACGCTTGCATACAATTGTAAATAAAACTATTATGCCTGTGATGCAGCGACGGGTGATGGATGTGGCTGTCCATGGTGACACAGTACAAAGTATCGCTATCATTAAAAAGTGGACAACAAAGTTAATATTAGCGCCGCCAAAAAAAAAAAAAAAAAAAAAAAAAAAAAAAAAAAAAAAAAAAAAAAAAAAAAAAAAGGAAAGCCACGAAATTGCGGATGAACTTAGCACACGAGAGGCAAATTTATAGGAACTGGTGATGTAATGGCCTCTCCAATGTACGTGCCATAAAACCACACAGCCACTGCTACTTACTGAATGTCCGCCCTCAACTGATGCAAGCACACATCTTCTTAGCGTCGAAAGTTCGGAGGCGGGTATACGTATTTTCGAGTTCTTTACCAATGTCTTTTTCCACGTTGGCAATTTCCGTTCTATGCACAATTATACAGGCTTTTACATATCAAATTAACATTATGAAAACTCTAAAAAAGAACCTTCCTAATTGTTACAATAATCGCAAAATTTCACAACACACACAAAGCATAAGCAAAAAACACTGATACAAAATTATTGAAATAAAATAACATTCTTATTTACAGATACGTAGTTAAACATTCCAGAGACAGTCAAGGAAGGCATATTGCATGTGTCACTAGCATACGTCGTAACCATAAAAATAGATAACAATTTATTTCAATCATAAATCTCAAAAATTTCTCGTCGTGGTGTCACACTCGTTTTCATGATGTCAAGCACATACGCCATCATGTAAGATATATTTATATCTGTTAGTTGACACTAGTCTTCATCATTCACTATTGTGAAGGCTTGAGGTCAGTTAGGTGCGTTTACAGTAGCGGGTCATTCTATGTAAAGAGTCTAATCTAGATTTGTTTGTGTTTTATTTTTTTTTTAAATATGACATCCAGTACGTAATATAGATCCCAACATTTACGAAATTCCTTCAGTTATGTCAACAACCTGACCCTCGGCGGGACTGTCAATTTCTGGAGTGTTTTCTTCCCAAAATAATCGAGATGCATGTTTATGACATTACGCAATATCACTTTCTGCAACGTTGCACTGACGTACGTAGTACACATTCTTCCCAATTTAGCATTTATCAATGTGCGTTAAAGTGAACACGCATTAATCAATAAAAACACATCCAGTACCGTAACAGCCGCGGCGGAGTGACCGAGCGTATTAAGGCGCTATGCTCCGATGCGCGAGGCCATTCCCCGTCGGGGGTTCATATCCCCCCTCGGACATGGATGTTATAAGCTAGTTCATAAGTAGTTTGTAAGTTTAGGGACTGATGACATTGCTGTTAAGTCCCACAAGCTTTACAAACATTTGAACATTTTAAGTACCGTAAGACCACTTCTTTTGTACTTCGCCACAGTCACTATACTTGACAATAGGAACGAACTCTAAGCTGTCCTAAACTGAAACCTTTCCATTGTATTGTCACTGTGTACTGTGTAAGTCATCACATGAAATTATTGATGTCCGTTCAGCCAATGTTCACAATCGTTGCTCGTTCTCACTACCCCAAGCATCACTTCGCGTTGGTGACTGATATGTCTGTTATATTAGGACCAATCTTGGATTGTGCCCTCTGTTTTTAATTAAGTGTCTTTACTCTTTACTAACATGAAGAACCGCTTTTGGGAAGGCATTTTCTGTTATCACACACAGTGGTGAAGGATTCGGAAGTGATTATGAAGTACCTTCCAAAGAAATTGTCTTTGGGATGATTTCACGTACTGCCGGAAACGTTGGGAAAAGTGCATCAGATTTTAGAAAAACAACGAAATCATTGAGTATAAAAATCTCCTGTATAAAGAATAACTGTTTCATTTGATACAAGAGGAAATTTTCAAATAACGTGGTTTTTGGAACAGAGACATTGTGCGGAATGCTACTATAAAAACTGATACAGCAGGCTGAAAAATACATGGCATTATTTCCAGCAACGATAATAATATTCAAATAAAGTCCTCTGCTTTGATCAGTGAACCACACACAATTAAAAGTAATGTTAATCCGTGAAAGGAAGAGTTGGATAACGTCCCTCCGTTTGATGTCAAATTTATGTTTCCTCTCACAGGGAAGGCTATTGAACAATTTCGCGTGACGCTACGCTCAAAATTGATATGGAACTCAGCTTTTGTGCAGGAACAACAGTTTTCGATTCGAGAGCACTATTGTCTGCCGGCTGTCAAGAACAGCGGTTGATTAAAGCGCTTTTGTCCCGCGAGCGCCCGTAACGTTGGAATTCCGTCACGCTCTCTGCTTTCGCTATCTGTGCAGGGACGACCGACGTCATCGCAAAGTGCTTTCAAGTCGAAAGCACTTCAAGTGCCACTTATGACAGTCACTGTCGCGATCAAAAGCTGAGCCGTTCAGCAGAACAAAGCGGTAATCGCGCGTGAATAATGAAGAAGAGCCACTGAAAAACAAACAGGTACTCGCAATATCTGGTGAACGCTTTTTGACACGGCACTCATATCCGAAGCTCATAACTGTAACAATAATAGTGCTGTCCTGTCAATATCTGCGACTCTATCAGTAAATATTACAGTCACAGTACAATGAAATCAATCGGTTAAATCAAAGGAAATACCTACGTATGAGCATTTATGTGTTAAATAAACGTCGAATTCATCCGTAATAGATACAACAATGCAAAATGCTCCTATCACGGGGCAACAAAAGGGGAATATGACCTCGCCAGCAAAAAAGATGGAAAAGAGGGGAAACTATCTTCACGAATTGTCTCGCAGCTTTACACGACTGGAAACTAATAAATCTTAACATTTTCGGGCATATGTAGAGATACAGTATTCATAATGTTATTTTACGTACAAGTAGCTTAATTCCCGCTGCTTCGCACGCATAGACTGAATTGTCTGCATTGGTTGTTTCTACTTCTAAATATAATTTTTCATAGATTTATCTTTAAAAATGCTTTCCTATTAAGTATTTTGACACAATTTGCCACCCCCTTCTTGCACCATTGATGGCAGAATTCAAAATTTCCCAAAACATTTTTTTTAATGCTAACCACGGTTCCAAATTTCAAATTTTCTCATTTCTAACTTCACAATAGTCGTAGTAGCACCCTTAAAAGATTTTTCCCTTATTGCACCCGCTTAATGCTTGAATTTCCAAACATATCGAATCGCGTGTTTTTCAAATTCCAAACAAAAATCTAAATCCGAAGTTTTGTATTTCTTGCTTCAATGTTGCCATAATAGCAACGTATTTTCAAAAACGTTCAACCCCTGTTTCACCCCATTGGGAATATCGAAAATTCGCTGATGCCCACAGTGTAAGATAAAAAAACGTCTTCAGATTGAACTTTCAGCTCCGATGTCTGTCTTTTAGAGACGAATCGTGAACTCGAAATTTCTTTCTGAAGCTTTGGCACCTTTCTTGGTAGTTTTACTTTTCAAATTTGGATATGCATTTATTTTTCTTCATTCGTACGCTTGTTGCAGAAAAACAACTGTGCATCACGTTTCGCTGTATATAACCTCTGTGCTATTATAGTGTCTAAAGTGATCGCTGGTCTTCAGTCCGAATTTTGTATAATCTGACGACTTTCAACCAATACATCTTCTTCCCCCTTAAGGCTTCAACATGGAACTGCTATAGTGTACAATGGGAGACTTTGTACTACAACATTCTGTAGTTTTTGATGAAGAGCAAAATATTGACACCCATACGTAAAATCATATATAAGCCGATAACTTTCAAGTCCCATATCTTCCATCCCCTTATTGTTATCAACCCGCTATCACTATAGTACTCAATGGGAGACTGATACCTACAACCATATACAAGCACTACTCGTTTGCGATGTGTAGTTTTGACTGCAGAGTGAAATACAGACACAAACATCTCAACTTATTTATATATGTAAAGATGGGATCCATTGTGACATGACATTTGTCAATGTCGCAGAAGTTTAGGCTGCACGCATCCCTACTAAGCGCAAGTGCTGTTACCGATGCTCCTCTCAGAGAGCTCACTGCCCTTGGGAACAAAATATTGACTCATAAGAAAACGTGAAAATGTCAAGGTTTCTATATTTGAATGTTCCTGAAAGTACCAGAAATGTCAAGACTCTAAGTTTCCTTTTTTATATCTTTTAGTCTAACGATCATATTATTCTGGTGGTAAGGTCGTAGTTTGAGAATTCTATTTTATAATGTTGAATCAGTCTCCTCTATACGCAGTAGACATGCTATATCTTGAGCCGCGTCTTCTTAGGCAGTAAATCTGCAACACGGTCTAGTAATAAAATACACAGAATGCCAAATGTTTTCTCGGGCTATTGGCAGTGTCAAGTAACATCCACATTTCAGTTCATCCCATGCACATTGCTGCAACACAAAAGATATGTGGGTGAAACGGGAATGGTAAAGTATGGTAACTGGAATAATTTACACTGGCCCTGGTTTCAGAATGAGGCTAATACAAATAAATCAAAGATAAATAATCATGTTGAAATTTGAATTTTGTTAATTCAAGGTTGTATGCTAATGTATTTTCACATTTTACTCTTTTTCCCCTTTGGTTGTAAAATTTCGTTTTCCCCGACATAATAGGGTTGTTATTATCTTACGGTAAAATTGCATACAAATTATGAAACTCATTGCCGCTGTTGTCGTATTTAATGAGAATTTATTATAGAATTTCATAGCTTACTGCTCTTTCAGCTTCTTTTATGAGTTTCACGAGAACAGTATTAGCTACAGTCTAAAAGAACAATTCATACCTTAGTAGGGATAGCCTTAAAATCATTTACCCATGACAAAATTCTAATGAGTAAGTTTGGAGGACCTACGTATCAAGAAATAGCATCATTTCCATCGATCCGCCTTCTGAAGTACCATAAGCCGACTAGAATGTGCATTTGAACAGCAAAAACATACGTCAGAGATGAAAAAATTCAATTGTGAAATTATGCAATGTCAGTCAGTGGCCCACATACCTTAGCGGACAAAGTCAATTACATGTATTTCTTCTTTCAGTGCCAGGTGGCGGTTTGACAGTCCCGAACGGCTCTTCATCCTCCTGCCTGAGCCGGCGCCTACAGACGTGGGACCACTTGGCCGATGGCCCGGCTCATTGACGGTTTGGCATGAGGAATGTCGACGAATCTGTCTTGGCTATTTTGAGCATTAAGTTCGAGTCGGTTTGTTTTGCTTCCGCTGTTGTACCAGTGGTTGCCGTTTTGCATTGCATTTGCAATTTAATTGGTACTGACGTGTGCTTAACAAGTGGTTTCTTTACGGTGGCCTCATGCCCTTTCGCTTTCTTGGTTGCTGTTCCCTAGGTGTGGTCGTATATTTGTACGGTTCAGCATTTTCCCCTACTGAGCGAGTTACCTGTACTCGAACGGTTGTAATTAACAGGTTTTCTTTCTCCATATCATCTATATTTCCTTTTGGTGCATTTAGCCATTTAGCATTGCTTTCGAATGGACTGGTTAATGTTGTGAAATTTCTGTAAACTGTGCATCCTTTTATCACCTGTTACGGCCGTCTTGTCGGATATCTAATAAAATTTTTAGAGAATGGAACTTGTTCGGCCCTCAGCAGTGTTCTGTCTTGTTTACGTCTTGCACGGCACGTACAAAGACTGTATTTGTGCAATTACTTGGAGCTATGGACAACCCAGTCCTGAGCTTAAGGCGTATTTTATAGATATTATAACCCAACTGCTTAAATTTGAATGCCGTGTTACCATTTAAACGCTGTTTTACCATACGTGATCACGTCAGCATATGAGCGATCTTGTTACCTGTCGTCTTTTAATGTTTGTAACTCTCAATGTGCATTTTATTTAATAAATTGTAATGTCGTGGTTACATAGCTAGGTTGCGCCAGTTTTAAAAGTACGGCAAGTCAGTGAAGTTTTTTCTCGCTTGTTAAAATGCAGTCTCTCATTCTTTGTGAATTTGAGAACTTATTGCTCGTCTGTTATATACCTTATTAGCTGCATACCCGGCATTGTCCGGGCATTTATTTATTTATTCCTGCCATTTTCAGGTATATATTCATTTGTACAAGAGCTGTATGTCTGTAAAATCTCTTGGGAATACAATTTGTAAGAAAGAAGTAATAGATTAAAACTTAGTGCGTGATGGGGCGGTTTTGCGTGAATGTTCCTGTTTCTGTACTCATATGCCATGAACTACGTGCCGTACTGTGATACAGTTTGGAAGTTACACTCAACTATATGCGTGTATACTGTCTGTAAAATTTCCTGCGGCTACAAATTGTATTGTAGAAATTATAAATTGTAACTTCATACAGAAAACCGTGGCTTTAGTCCATGAACAGCGGAACGTTGCTGTTTATGTGGTCATATCTCATGAACAACGTTTCGGAATGTGATACAATTTAGAAGCTACATTCAACTATATATGTGTATACTGTCTGTAAAATTTCCTGTCGCTACAATTTGTAGTGTTCAAATTATAAATTGTAACGTCATACCGAGAGCCGTAGTTTTACTCCATAAACAGCGGAAAAGTAGTAAGCGGGAGACGTTTTTCCTTTCATCATTTTACTATGGTTGCCAGCGAGAAAATGTTTAATAAAGGTTTGAAATTATATTTAAAGTTTGTCATTCTCATACAGTGTATTTCGAAAGTCTCGACGGATTATATGGCATTTTTGGCGATTTCTATTGGTTATGACTTAATATCTTTTGAACCATGTGCCTTACGTGATTCTTAACCATGCAGCAATTGTTACCTCAAGGTAAGGAATGTGTGTACCAATTTGGTTGAAATCGGTCCAATGGTTTAGGAGAAAATGAGCAGCATTGTCGCAAAATGCAGCAGTTTTTCGCGCATCTCACTGTTTATAACTTCATATCTCGTGAACAATATATTTTATGTGATTCTTACACTAACGGCGAGCGTCCTCATGGATTGAAGCTTACCTGTACAAAATTTCATAAAGATTGGAAAAAACCTGTAGATTTGTATGCAAGACGTACTAACATACGGACACTCTGATTTATATATTAGATTATATCAGGTTCGCGTTCAGGATGTAAATTCTGATTCTGTTTGAAATTTTAGCTTTACCTTCCTGTTTGAAAGATGTATCTCATGTATTTGTTAAAATATAATTCTAGATTTAAAATTATGTCCATCTGCAAGGAAAGTTATTACCCTGAGTCCGTTCTGCCTTTAAGATTACCTGGCCTATTACTTGAGGAATTATGTTACCTTTTTCTGGCGTTAAATATTCTTCTGATTTAATGACAATTTGTATTTTATTTACTGTAAAGTTCGTTTTGGGCGCCCTTGTTATTGATTGATTGATTGGTTGATTACCAAGTTTTATCTAATATCGAGTAACCGAGCACATTGAGGCGTTATGCTAAGATGCGCGAGGCCGTTCTCCCTCGGGGGTTAGATCACCACTTGGGCATGGATATTTGCGCAGTCTTTAGTGTAAATTAGTTTAAAAGTAGTGTGTAAGTTTAGGGATTGATGATCATAAGCTTAATAAACATTTGGACATGTTTTGTTAAATAAAATTTCTCATCTGCTGATCTTTAAATTGCTGTATGGAAAAATCTATTCCTCGATTCCATTTCCTCTTCCCTTCCCACGAATTTCTCAAGCCAACCTAATCATACATAAAGATTGAGGTAGAACAAGATCACTAAATGCACCACTTAGCGTCGTCCAATCGCAGTTGTGTGGTACATAAAAAAAAAGAAAAAAAAAATTGCCCTGACGTGTTTTACGGACCATTTTAGATTCGTAGTTTTATAAGTTTTTGCAAACATTTTGGACTAAAATAATAATCTAAATAATAAAAAGTTAATTAATAAGAGTGTCTGAAACCCTTTTAAGGAGAAAAGAAAAGTTAGTGGCAGATTCCGAACCACCAACCTTTAGCGTCATAGTCCAAGGCCTTGCCTACTATGCTACAGCTACCAATCAATACTCGAGTCCTTTAATTTCATACTATTGATGGCCGGTGTTAACCGATGCTAATATGGCATTTGTAGGCACTAGATTATCATTTACCGTACGAAGAACGATGTATCATTCTTAATCTTCAGTGCGCCATTGCTTTAAAATGACAACGTCTAAGTTACAATAAGAAAATCATCAAATACGCATCGCAAGATGACGTATGCCAGAGAGAGTTCTGGGCGAGGAATGTCACGTGACATCTCCGAACGGCTGGTTTTCGTTAATTCGGTGGAGGGTGTGAAATCTCCGTTATTTTTGCAAATGTGTCTCAAACGATACGAGATATAAAAAACATAAGGGAGCTATGTTTTTCTCCTCTACCAATTAGGTTATTCAATTTTCGTCTCAGATGAATGGTTCGTTTGCAATTGCAATTATATTACATACCGCTTTTTTTGATATTACTACCGTATTTTTTGTCCGAAAAATTTGGAAAAGGGTGGTTCTGGTCTCTGGCGAGCAACAATCATGTCTGTAAAATTTGGTGCTCATCGGTTTAACGGTTCGTCTTAAAAACAGGGAACACGTTACGGACAGACAGACATACATCCCAAAATCGCCGTTATTTTTCCATATATCTCTGAAACGATACGAGATATGAAAAAAAATAATAGTGCAAAGTTATAGAGAATTTTCTCCTCTACTAATTCGGTTATTCAATTTTCTTGTCAGACTAATAATTAACCAGTTATTTTTATTTAAATTTGGAGCTGTCAAAAGACGATCGCAAAGGCCCACTTTTAGTGTTACTACTGTAACCTAAGGTGGGCCAATATCATGTCACTAAACAAGTGTGATAACTTATCTGGCTTTTCACTTATTGCAACTAAATTTAATTTCCAAGAGTTACTGTCTCATCTCTAATGACGTTTATTCTAATATTTGTTGTACGAAAGTATTGGTTTGTACCTTGCCTGAATGCCATAAGGAGAAATAGGAGACTTACTTAGTACCTATTTTGAATAGGTAATAACTGTACAGTGCAATGATTTGACGACCTGCGACACAGCTGTGCAGTGGTGGTTGCATAGCGTCAGGTGCGGTCTTCACTTATGACGTGCGATTACGGAATGGAATGGGATTAAAACACAAATAAATAGCATCGTGGATTTTGAGCTGATATTTTTCTCTCCTCTTTGTTTCAGTGACTTGAATTGTGAAGTTCGAAACTAAACATCTAACCTTCTTCAACAGAAACAAATGTTTCACGTCACTTCACTTAAGAAGAGAAACAAATAATGTAACAAAACTGTTTACATCCGATGGGGCCACAACATCCGAATGTATTGTGTAATTCAATAAAAGACGATAAAGGACAGGAATATCATGTGCAGAGCAGATCTTTACAATCAAAACGGTAATCAAATCAAAGACACTAGCAGCTGATAAGAAAGTGACCGCCGGCCGCGGTGGCTGAGGGGACTGAGGCGCTTCAGTCACGGTCTGCACGACCACTACGGTCGGGGGTTCGAATTCCCCCTCGGGCATGGATATTTGTGCCGTCCTTAGTATCAGCTAGTTCATAAATAGTTTGTAAGTTTAGGGACTGATAACCCCGTAGTTAAGTCCCATAAGCTTAACAAACATTTGAATTTTGAAGAAAGTGATCATAACATTTGGGGACTTTAAAAAGGTGCACGACTCCGTAGACAGAAACACATTAATAGAAGTGTCGAAATAATTTGGAAGAGATGATGAGACAGCGAGGCTTATTCAGCGAACACTAACAAACACCCGATCACAAATTAAATTTTTAGGATAACTGTCAGAGCCGTTTGAAATCAAAAGTCCTCAAGGAAACTGCAGTGAAGGCAGGATTACAAATATCTTTTGAGAAAACACAATATATGAACATAACTGCCACTGCAAGGAATTCAGGGTTGATCCACTTTTTTTGCTGTCAAGTGTACCATAACAACGCAATTTGATTAAAAGCCGTTTGTGAGGTACGGTGTCAAAAGCGTTCTGGAAATCAAGAAATACGGAATAGATTTGCGAACCCTTCTTGATAGCACCCATCACTTTGTGTGAATAAAGAGCTAGTTGTGTTTCGCTTGAACAATATTTTCTAAATATACCAGTTTAGCACTCTTTTTCAGTATCTGTATTGCTCTTTCGGCATTGGAATTGCAGGTTTACCCCATGCAGTGTAAATACAGTTCCGGCTGATGAGAGTGGGGCGGGAACTTTCCCTACATGCGCCGCAGGTCCGGGCACGCCCGGCGCCACCACGCACAGGCAGACATCAGCAGATGGGAAAGAAGACATTGCCCACAATACTTTTAAAAAGCCTTTTTGAGAGATTCTCTACAAATATTTTAATATTTAACCACGTTAAATCTTTTTAACTCACAGTTTTTCTTAAAATGTTATTGTATGTATCCAGAACCCAATGTTATCTTATTTCTATGTTCTTTTATAGTTTGACAGCCAAGTATCTCATCTGTAACTGCTATTTCATACCTTGACTACTATGTTACACTTTGCCTTCAGAATTGATTTTATATGTAAGTCAATAATTACTTATTGAGAATAATTTTAAATAAAATGATCCCCATCAATCAGATGATTTTAAGTAAATTATATAAAGCCTCAGGAAGTTGCTATGTTTTAGTAACGACTGTGAACATTCTTTCATCACAGGACAGGTTACTGTGTAACTTCATAAATTTGGTACGTTTTTAATATTTTCCATTAACTTTTTAGATATCATACTTTGTAAACAGTAGCTTACATTCAGTTGTAACATATGTTTAAGAGATCTGAAGATGGCCAGTTGTCCCGAAACCGGTCATGTTTTAGAAAATAAAAGCGATGTGGAGACTGATATTCAAGAATTTTAAATCAAAAGAAATACCTTAGAGCTAAAGCAGCCTTGATAAATATGGTACAAGTCTACAGCTGTGGATGCCTAAAATACTAGTTTTGCACTCTTTTTCAGTGTCTGTATTGCTCTTTCGGCATTGGAATTGCAGGTTTACCCCATGCAGTGTAAAATACAGTTCCGGCTGATGAGAGTGGGGCGGGAACTTTCCCTACGTGCGCCGCAGGTCCGGGCACGTCCGGCGCCAGCACACACAGGCAGACACCTGCCGGGGGGTGGGATGGGGTGGGGGGCACGTCTGCCCGGCCTGCGCAAATATTTGCGGCGCTGCGGCGCCTTGGCCCGCGCTGTGCTGCTCTTGTGTTGCGGCGAGATTAGCTGGTAATTCCGCGAACGTGCGCCGATCGCGCGGCCCCTCGCAGGGCGGAGCACGCGTATCGCGTGCAAATATGAGGCCCGCCTTGGCGCGCTGTTTGCCCGTGGATCCAGTTTAATTCGGCCGGCGCTCGGCAGCGCGGCCAGGCCCCCCGCATCTTCACTCGCCGACGCTCTTCCGCCGCGTCCGCCCATCGGCACACCTGCAGCAACTCCACCTCCTCAGAACTGCCCCCGTTTTCTAAGTACGCTCGTATGTATCACTTGTGGTATATCTAACCTGTCCCTGAATAACTCCCAGACTGCAGTCAAATTAGATACAAATATAATGAATGAAATAAATCGCAATTTGCGATGTTATGGCTTCACTGTATTCGGTTTAGATGGAATACCAAACTGTGGTCAACGCGTCTGCCTAGTAAGCAGGAGGGTTCGAATCCCGGTCGGGCACAAATTTTCATTCGCCACAGTTTGGTATTCCATCTAAACCGGATACAGTGAAGCCATAACATCGCCAATTGCAATTTATTTCATTCTTTTGAACGCTGTAATTCGTCATATTTATATATATATTGTATACAAGCCGAGGCTGGGCTCCTGACGACAATTAATTGTGTCTCAATACAATCGATTAATTGGTCTGTTCTCCCTGATGCGGGAATACAGCATTGTGGCTGGGAGCATTATAGAATAATTAGGCTGTGGTATAGGAAAGAGACAGCATGGCGAATGGAGATTTGTTGTTGTTGTTGTTGTTGTTGTTGTTGTCAAGTTGTTTAAGGGGGACTAAACTACAATGGTCATCAGTCCCCCCATGTGGCGGGAGACGGGCAGGGAAGATTCCTCTGCAGTCGGGCTGGTCACTGTGACCTCGGTGGCGGAGTGATCAACGCGTCTGCCCAGTAAGCAAGAGATCCCGGGTTCGAATCCCAAGCGGACACAAGTTTTCATTCGCCACAGTTTGGTATTCCATCTAAACCGAATACAGTGAAGCATAACATCGGAAATTGCGATTTATTTCATTCATTTGAACGCTGTAATTCGTCAAACACACACACACACACACACACACACACACACACACACACACACATATATATATATATATATATATATATATATATATATATAATTGTAACAAATATAATGAATAATTATGAAACTAAGTCTTGTTGAATCCATCATTGGTGGTGGAAACGGGACAACGGCTGGTCAAGAGTTTGAAGGAACAATTGGATTCGTGGACTTCTGTCTCTTAGTGGGAAACTAAGAGAAGGAAGTTCACGAATCCAGTTTTAGTATGCCTACTGTTGGAAATTATGAGAGACATAACGCCACGAATCCACTTTTAGTATCCCTACTTTTTGATATTATGCTCGGATTTAGGGACCTGAAGATGTCATAGTGGAATGCCGAAACTGGTTGTGATATAGTAAATATTTTATTATACATACGACTGATGGTATCTCGGTTCCTGTAGAATTTGAAACTAGGCTGGTAGGGACATTTGATTCAAGGGATTGATTTGAGAACGAAACAGTAGCTCTAGTGGAGTTACCTAATAATGTTTGTCACACGTTCATCGAGATATCAGTAGGATCAGATTAGTAAATTTTGTTTATATTCCTAACATTTGCACAGTTAAGGACCTTGAAATTTTGATCATTCTTAGTTCCATAGATCCCAATACTGCAGATCCGCAATATGTGAAACATGTCAATGTATCCCACCAGACCACATGTAACCAACGATGATTCATGACGCCTTTGAAAAGGATAGGATCGGGAAATGCCACGGTCCTAACTCCCACACCAAAGCCAAAACAGCCCCCTCCAGCCTTTATAGGCCCAAGAGAAGACTAATTAGAAAGTTTCATTTGACTAATATGAACCCATGTTTTCCCAGTAGCGGTTTTCTGGCTAACATGCTGACAGGACTCGTTGCCTAACAATGGTAACATCTAAATGGAGGAGCTAATTTACCTCAAACGAGGGTGCCACCACCACGCCCCTCTGTATTTCGGATTAATGCCTTACCTTCAGCTAAGCATCCGGCTCATCCACTGCCACAAGTGAATTCACCCGGTGCGCTGCACTTTGGCGATCGCGGGCGTTTTCCTCCAAAGGGCAGTTTTGACGGGTCTGTCCTAGAGCCAAAGGCAACACAGCGCCACTCACGTCTCACCTACTGTAGAAGGAAAGCTGCAAACTCGGCATTAGCAGTATCAGACGGAACTGTAAAGCACCCATGAGAATTAGGCACAGCCAACGCAAGTAAATTGGTACCTGTAGTCTTGACATATCTGAAATAAAAGTGTAAACTGCTCTCCCTCCACCCCCCTTCACCCCAAAAAAATTCGTTCATCTTACACAAAATTTGAAGCTGAGCACCAAGATGAACAAAGTTTAGAAGAAACTTGGGAAAATTATTGTCTTGTCAATAAACAATATATCGAGAGACCTCCTTCTTAGAAAGGGGTTGTGGGAATTACTTAACGTCTTCAGTACGTTTCTGGTCAGTTATAATGCTCGCAGAGGAGACTAGATGCTCCAGAAAGGGCTTCTGTCTTTGACGAGAATGATCTCAAATGGCTTGACCGTCGATTCAGCAGAATGAAGCCAAGAAAAATCTTCCATGCGACGAGAAATATGCTCCTTAATGGTACAGCTATGAATGCCTAAGTCATCCAGGTAATGGTTAAGACACTGAAATACCCCAACACACGGCCCCAGTTGCTAAGCCACAGGAAACTCTATTAAATTCTTACATATCCCAAAAAGAGCAGTATGCAGCCACTTGTTTTGATCTGCTATGATAGTTTTTATCTCGATTAATAACAATAATGGAATCTTTATTGCAAATTATATTTTTTATCAAATTTGGGTAAGCATGTAATAATGTGCGCTATTATTGCACTTGAAGTGTGGGCTAGCGCCAAAATTCTCGGATGGCGAGTGAAAAGTCACTGAGTTGAAACTTGCTGGGATGTGCGAATCTTTTACTTTGAGTTTTAACGTAGTCTTCATTTCTCAACGATTTGTGGAGTCGGTAGAAGCGACATGTTTGGATACTACGATAAACCGTCTCCATTTCCGTTTGTATTACTGTGGTTGGTTAGGGAAATGTTAGGCGACGAATCGTTTTCCAAACGAATCATTTGAAGCAGCGTATTGAGTCACACGAAAATATGGCGTCTGGGTTCGTTTCTGAACTGCAGATGCGGAAAACTCGTCCCAAGTCAAGTGGGAATCCGAATGGTAAGAAACAGAAGAGTACAGCTAGGGAGAATCGGGCGGGATATGTGCGTGTTACACAGAACCAAGAGGTTAAGGTGGTTCCTACTCCAAAGAGGGAATTGCGGGTCTGAATACTAGCCGGTAGCAAATTTCACTCCTCACCAATGAAATATTTAATTGGCCTTTAGCATACCACGATTATCATTTGTCTCATGTCCCTATTTTTTTACCATGAGGAGTATCATGTAGCTCCCTAGGAGCGAGGACCCTGATTCGCATTTTGGTCTTGGGACAAGTTTAATTTAATACCTTCCTACAGACAATATCGAAACCAAAAGGTTATTGATTTTAATGCACCTTAAGGGATATAGATTTGTAAGGTAAATGTAAATGACATTCTTTTTAATGCTAAATAAAGGTTGTGCATCTAACTAATATCGACCTACGAAATTTAGGTAGCTCGGAGTGACAGAACTTGTTTATACAAACACTTGCTTACATGCTCATTTACGTTATTAAGAATCAGACCGTCTATCGAATTGTAAAATAATTAACGCTATGTAGAAGCAAGTTAGCAGAGTACGTACAACGGGAAAATGACTTCTCCTATTAGCATAAGTTGCTGTAAACTACAAGGTAGAATAAATAAATACCATTCTTAATAGAAGACTGGAAGGGCTGTGGACAGATACCACCCATCTTGGTCATTTCGCCTTTTGCATAACGCCATTTTATTTATAAAATACTACTCCAAACGATTAAATTTGCCTTAATGACATGACTTCATTAACAAGCAGTTACCTTCTTCAGCTCGCAATTCATGCAAGCCTCCACCCGCAGTTCAAACGGTGGAGTGACGCTTTCGTGTATAACGTTCGAAACGGATTACACCTCCTTCCGGGGTCCTCGACCGCACAGCCTTCACTGCTCCAGGGCAGAGTGCTTACTCATTTACCACGCCCTACCAAAGATTCCCGCTAGCTGACTATCGATACAGGGCAGTGCCAACAATGGCGAAGGCGGCAACTAAATATTGAAATTGCAAGTAAATTACTAAGAAAGGAAAACACCAGGTAGCGAGCACGGCTCACTTGCTGACAGAGTGTGGGGATGTAATCCGGATTATTTTTCTTTACCGTTATTTTTATACCAATGCATATACAATACACCGGTAGGCTGGCAGCAGCCTCTTACGTCTCTCTTCGGCCAAGTGACTGAGGAAAAAGGGTATTTAAAAATAATGGCGTGACGGTATAAAATAGAAGAATTCAACATCATTGACATAGAGAAGTTTGTTGGGGAAACAATAACAAAGAAAGACGATAAACAAATGTAGTCCGTTAAAATCGTTCTGCCACGGTGACGTTTAAAAAAACACACAGTAAGAAACACAGCACTGGATCGACGAAGAAATAATGAAGACACTTTAAAAACATCTTTCGTCGTCAGTTTATTTTATTTTATTTTATTTGTTTATTTTGTTTAAAGGAAACGAATTTCCTGTGCGAGTTCACGATCTTTATTTATCCAATTAGATTAAAACCGTGTAGATCGCTAAAATTATATTTATTAATTACGTTGTTTCGTCATCTGCCATCATCAGATGTAAAAACCTCCGAAGGCACAGTGAAGTTTAGCGTCAATGATAATATATCTACCTAGTATGTACTTCAACATATATGGTGTTGGACGCACTGTTAAAACTGCACACTGATACTCGGAAATGGAAACGATGCACTGTTTAAAACACTGAGGAGCCGAAAGGGGAGGGGAGAGTGTATGGGCGGTGAGTGAGAGGAGGGGAAGGAAGGGAAGGTAGGAGAGGCGAGGCAGTGCAGGGGAAACACAGCTTGCCCTTTACTCCCATGAAGTGTTAAGTGCCTTCGACAAAGGATCTCAAATCGATTCCATATTTCTGCATTTCCGGAAGGCTTTTGACAATGTACCCCACAAGCGGCTTCTAATGAAATTGCGTGCGTGAGGAATATCTCCCCAACTGTGCGATTGGATTCACGATTTCCTATCAGAAAGGACACAGTTCGTTGTAATTGACGGTAAGTCATCCAGTAAAACAGAAGTGATATCTGGCGTTCCCCAGGGAAGCGTTATAGGTCCCCTACGCTTCCTCGTGTTTATAAACGATTTAGGAGACAATCTGAATCTACACCAACATACATACTCCGCAATTCACCGTAAGGTGCGTGGCGGAGGGTACACTGTACCACTATTAGGCATTTCCTTTCCTATTCCACTCCCAAATTGAACGAGGAAAAAAAGAATGCATATATGCCTCCGTACGAGCCCTAATTTCTCTTATCTTGTCTTTGTCATCTTTACGCGAAATGTAAGTAGGCGGCAGCAAGATCGTACTACACTCAGCTTCAAATTCAGGCCCTCTAAATTTACTTAACAGGAATTAACGAAAAGAACGTCGTCTTTCTTCCAGCGATCCCCAATTGAGTTGCCGGAGCATTTCCGTCACACTCGCTCATTGGTCGAACCTACCAGTAACAAACCTAGCTGCTCGCCTCTGAACCGCCTCTATGTCTTCCTTTAAACTGATATGCTGCGGGTCCCAAACACTTGAGCAATACTCAAGACATGGTCGTACAAACGTTTTATACGCGGTCTCCTTTACAGGTGAAGTACATGTTCCCAAAATTCTCCCAATAAACCGAAGTCGGCTGTCCGCCTTACTCACAACATGCTCGTTCCATTTCATATCGCTCTAGATATTTGAACGACGTGACAGTATCAAGATGCTCACTACTAATGCTGTATTCGAACATTATGGGATTGTTTTTTCTACTCATGCGAATCAACTTACATTTTTATACATTGAGAGCTAGCTGCCTATCTTCGCACCAACTAGAAATTTTGTCTAAGTCATCCTGTATGTTATTACAGTCAGTTAAAGACGACACCCTCCCATACACCACAGCATCATCAGCATACAGCCGCAAATTACAACTTACACTGTCCATCAGATCATTTATATAGATAGAAAATAATAGCGGTCCTATCACACTCCCTTGGGGCACGTCTGACGATACACTCGTCTCTGATGAACACTCTCTGTCGAGAACAACGTACTGCGTTCTATTACTTAAGAAGTCTTCCAGCCAGTCACAAATCTGTGAACCTATTCCATAAGCTCGTATCTTCGTTAGCAGTCTGCAGTGTGGTACCGCGTCGAACGCCTTTTTGAAGTCGAGAAAAACACAATACGCCTGTTGCCGTTCATCAATGGCTCGCAAGATGTCATGTGAAAAAAGGGCAAGCTGAGTTTCACATGAACGATGTTTCCTAGGCCCAGTGCTGATTCATGGAAAGAAGCTTTTACGTTTCAAAGAAATTTACTATATTTAAACTGAGAATATTCTCCAAAATTCTACATGAAACTGATGTCAACGATATTGGCCTGTAATTGTGTGGGTAGTTCTCTTTCCTTTCTTATAAACGGGAGTCACCTGCGCTTTTTTCCAATCACTAGGAACTTTGCGCTGAATTAAAGATTCGCGATAAATGCAAGCTAAGTAGGGAGCCAACGACGCAGAATAGTCTTTGTAAAACCGAACTGGTATTCCATCCGGACCAGCAGACTTTTTCGTATTTAGCTCTCTCAGCTGCTTCTCTACACCCGAAATACCTATTGCAATGTTCCCCATTTCGGAATTAGTACGGTGATCAAATGATGGTACATTTGTCCTCCTGCGTGAAAGATTTCTTAAAGGTTAAATTTAGAACTTCAGCTCTCCGTTTGCTTTCTTCTATTACTGCCCCAGAATGATCAACGAGTGACTGAACAGTGGGCTTTGACTCTTTATCGATTTAACATAGGACCAGAATTTTTTCGGGTTATCGGAAAGATCTTTTGCTAAGGAATGGCTGTGATAATTATTGTATGCTTCGCGCATCGATCTTTTTATAGACGCACAGAGCTCTACTAACTTTTGCCTGTCATCATTTGCGTGTTCTTTTTTGAATCGAGAGTGCAACAGCCTTTGCTTTCTCAGCAGCTTTCTAACATTATTATTACACCACGGTGGATCTTTTCCACCCTTAATCGTTTTTACTGGCACATATTTCTCTAACCCTTTATTAACAATGCACTAATTCCTCTACATCCATAGTCCCGGAATTAAACGATGCCCATTCATTTTCTAAGTGCGATCGTTACATTTGCTTATCTGCTCTTCCCAACAAAAACACGCTCCTAGCCTTCTTGATTGGTTTATGAACTTTGGTCACCATCGACGCTATGACGATATCATGATCACTAATTCCTGTCTCTACGCAGACATCGTTAGTAAGGTCAGGCCTGTTTGTGGCTATGAGGTCTAGAATACTTCCATTGCGCGTGGGTTGCCGGTTTAACTGCTCAAGACAGTTTTCAGAGAATGTGTCCAAAAGTAGCTCGCAAGACAGCTTGTCTGTACTGACTGAAATGTAACTAGCGAGGACCCAATCTTTACTCTTACGGTTGAAGTCTCCTCCAACTAATATTACATGGCCCGGATACCTATGCACTACCTGGTGTAGACTTTCTGTATCCGATCTACCTTTCCGATATACATTCCACGCTTCGCTAAATATTTCTGAACTTGCCACATCATGATTTACCCAACTTTCGGTGCCTAAAACTATCTGAGCGCAATAACTTCCATGCAGTGCGGCAATTTCGGGAACTTTGTTTCTAATACTCTGTAAGTTCGCAGCTAATATTTTGATGTTTGAATTTTTGTTCCGAACGTGGCCTGAATTCGCTGTTTGAATGCTGACAGGCGATTGCTCATCAGAGTTAGCGCCTAGCCCCAATGTTCGCTCCACAAGTACTCTGTTACCCGAGTAGCCGCTTCCTTAGTGTAGTGCACCCCTGATCTATCTAGGGGCACCCTACAATTCCCCACCCGATAACGCAGATCCAGAAATCTTCAGCTATGACTGTCACAGAGTCGGCGAAGCCTCTGGTTCAGACCCTCCACTCGGCTCCAAATCAAAGGACCCCGATCAACCCTGGGAACAATGCTACAAATCGACAGCTCTGCTTGCACCCCGCGTGCGAAGGCAGCAGCCTTCACCAATTCCGCCAGCCGCTCGTAGGACTTGAGGATGTCCTCAGGAACCCAAGCGACAAGCGTCATTGGTACCGACATGAGCCACGACTTGCAGTCGATCGCACCCCGCACCCTCGATAGCCGCCGGCAAGGCCCTCTCCACATCTCGCATGAGGCCCCCCGGCAGACACACCGATTGCACGTTGGAATTCCTTCCGGATCTTGACGCTATCTGCCTAAGGGGCTCCATCACGCGCCTAACATTGGAGCTCCCAATAACTAATAATCCCCTCCCCCCTTGCACCTGCTCGGACCCTGCTGAAGGAGTGGCCACACGTTCACTCACAGGACGAACGGACGCGGACGGACGTCCAGCCTCCACATTGACCTTCCGCCTCGAGCGACGCGAACGCCGTACAACCCGCCACTCCCCTTGCGGGGAAGGCGGCTCGACGACGTCCGGTACACCTCAAGGTGCCTCGGTAGCAGGGACAGAGAGCGAAGGGTCATACACCTGAGGTGTCCCACTCGACGCATCAGACTCCTCACCATCTCTGCACCCTGAAGACGGCTGACCGTAGCCAACAGCACGCTCAGCTGTTCGCGAACTGCGGCCAACTCCTCCTGCGTCCGCACAGAACAGGCACACATCCTATCCATCCTATCGATACAATTAATTGCAGAAGGTAGAAAACTAAGTAAACAACGTTTAAGTCGCCTAGTACTCTAATGAAGGCGGCTGGCTGCTGACTGAACTGTGGTCAGTGGTAACTACACTTTCAAATAATCAAAACTGAGTCCGGCAGTTTTCAAAATAACCAAGAATATCTGTGGAATAAACCGTTATCAAACGCACGGAAATATAAGCTTAGCGCTGTTTACGATGTGGCACTGGTGGCAGCTGGCACTGGACTGACTGATAACGACCTTTGTAACGGTCTCTGACATGTTCTGAAATACACCAGTCAAAGACGAAGACTAAACACAACGGTATTTATCAAATACGATACAATAAACTATTAAAACAGTCAAGTACGCGAAAATAAACCTCTTAAAACAGAAGCACTAACGAAAATGAACTAGAATGGCAAATTAAAATTCACACAAATTAAATTAAGATACTTAGCGCTGTTTACGATGTGGCACTGGTGACAGCTGGGACTTAGACTGTTCGCGGATTATGCTGTCATTTATCGGTTAGTAAAGTCATCAGAGGATCAAAAGCCACTGCAAAGCGCTTTAGACAAAATTCCTACATGGTGCGAAAATTGGCAATTGACACTAAATAAAGAAAAGTGTGAGGTAATACACATGACCAATAAAAGAAATCCGCCGAACTTCAATTACGCGATAAATCAGTCAAACCTTAAGGTCATAAATTCTACCAAATACCTAGGATTTACAATTACGAACAACTTAGACTGGAGAGAACACATAGAAAATATTGTGGGGAAGGCGAACCAAACGTTACGTTTCATTGGTAGAACGCTTCGAAGATGCACCAGCTCCACCAAAGAGACTGCCTACATCACACTTGTGCGTCCTCTCCTGGAGTACTGTTGCCCATTGTGGGACCCTCACCAAGTGGGGCTGATGGAAGATATTGATAAGTTCAGAGAAGGGCAGCTCGTTTTGTTTTATCACGTTACGGGGGAAAGTGTCACGGAAATGTTGCACGAATTTGGGTGGAAATTATTAAAAGAAAGATGTTATTCGTTGCGGCGTGATCTGTTTGCGAATTTTCAATCACCGACTTTCACTTCTGAATGTGAAAATATTTTGCTAGCACCCACTTACTTAGGGAGACATGACCATCCCAATAAAATAAGAGAA
This sequence comes from Locusta migratoria, assembly GCA_026315105.1. Lineage (NCBI taxonomy): Eukaryota > Metazoa > Arthropoda > Insecta > Orthoptera > Acrididae > Locusta > Locusta migratoria. Next base: position 47,050,324 of record CM048750.1, on the reverse strand, counting down.
CGAAAACGGAACGATTTAGGTGTTCTTTCTTCCCGCGCTATTAGAGAATGGAACGGTAGAGAAAAATTATGAAAGTGGTTAATGAACCTTTTGCCAGGCACTTAAATGTGATTTGCAGACTATCGATGTAGATGTAGATGTAAATGTAGATGTAGATGTAGGGAGTGTGTAGGGAGATGGACGACAAAGCGGTGTGACGGGGAGGGAAGGGGAGGGGAGAGGGAGCGTTAAATCCACGGGAACAGGGTCGGGGTTGATAGGAAGGAAGAATATTGGGACTGAGGGGGTCATCTGGAAGAAGGCGGTGACGGATGGACGTCGAGTTTGTGTGGAGGTGCAGGCAAGGAAGGATACAGTGGTGAATTCGTGGTAGTGGCACCAGATTGGAAAGGATGGTGTATACCGGAGGACAAGGGAATCTTATGGGTTATGTACAGAAGCCAGATCAAGAAACTGTAGAAGGTGCGGGAACGGAAAGAGGTCATCCAGTATCCATTTTGGGGAGGGGAAGCGGATGCGGTAGGCGAGACGGATGACATGGCACTCGATGATTAGAACCGTTTTGTAATAGGTAACAGCAGTGGGAACCTAGGCGGGATGGAAGCTGCAGAGGATGGGGCACGTGATGGATCGGTAGGTGCATAGGATATTGGATGATTTGAAGCCCCACGTCCGACCAGAGAGGAGCTTGAACAGGTTAAGAAAGGACATTGTTTTCTGTCTGACTGTACGGTTGGGACGGGGGTCCAGGAGAGGGATCGATCAAGGGTGAGGCCACGATATCTGAGTGTGTGTGTGTGTGTGTGTGTGTGTGTGTGTGGCGGTTGGGATGGTCACGGAGGGATAGGATAGAGCCTGGAGCCTTTATTTTGGTATGAAGGAGGGTGAGGAAGGAGCAAGGCTAGGGAACACCCGATAATGGGCGGCGCCAGGGCAGGGGGTCCAGGTGGCACGAACAGAAATCAACGGCGGCCGTGGCGCTGGCGGCCGATTCCTCATTAGCAGCGATAAGCGCGTCACGGCACGCAGCCCAGCCATGATTTACAACGCCTCTGCCCTGGCCGATAAAGCGGGCAGGCGCGGCGCCTGCACGGCCGACGAGAACGCAACCCGCGCTGCACGCACTGTGGGGTCACCAGGGGGCGCGCGATGGTCGTAGGCAGTAGAGAGCCGGTAGCGTCCATGTTTTTACCAGACTGCAAAGCGGGAGGTGCTGTAACATAGTGATCCAGGCAGAAAAGCAGCCGCTTAATGGTTAAAACAAGGCATCAGTTTGCCACGTAACACCAAAGCTATCTTCTAGCCTACTTCAAATGTTTAAATGTTTGTAAGTCTTATGGGACTTAACTATGGGGTCATCAGTCCCTAAACTTACAAACTACTTATGAACTACTTACGACCTAGGACGGCACAAATATCCATGCCCGAGGGGGGATTCGAACCCCCGACCGTAGTGTCCATGCAGACCGTGACTGTAGCGCCTCAGTCCCCTCGACCACTGCGGCCGGCTAGCCTACTTATCATTACATGGTTTAAAATAATTGCCATTCATCTACGTTTTTATAGGCCTAATAAATTTGTAAGAAAATAAGGGGCGTGAAACAGTGTCTATGTCTGCGAAATGTTAATACTATATTTTTCTTCCACAGTTGGCAGGTAATTAATAACAAAGAGAGGTATATCATGTTGTGTGACTCAAAAAAAGTGATACTATTTCAGATTTTTCTGTCTGGATATCCACTGTTAAAATTAATACAATATTGTCGCTTTCCACCACCTATAATGCCTTTTAAGTGCGTTCAAAATTTTTATAACATGTTCCTTTGCAGGGAAATACAAGAAACGCCATTGTGTACATAGTTTTAGGGACACACTACCATAGAAAATCGGAGAAATACTAACACTGTCTCTACAGAAATAGCGGTTACTGACTGTCTATAACGAGTCAATAGCCCCCCTCCTTTTTTCATGTTATATCCAGCAACCAATTATAGGATTGTGAATATCCAGTAATACGCGACCAACAGGGAGGTGCCGTAGCCATGTTAGAACATACCTTTTAGCACCACATGTCGGAAACGAAAACCATGAACTAACACAAAGATAGAAAACACTGATAAAAAATTACCAATTATCGGATTCAAACTCGTGACCTTCACAATATGACTTCAGTGTAGTAATTCATTTACTGATTTTCTCCAACGCCTTTGTTGCGGGATGCGGGGGGGGGGGGGGGTGCAGACTAGCACTTACTTTACACAGACAGCAATAATTCGTTGGTTTCCATAAGCTGCCTTTACGGTTCTCGATTTCTCGGTTAACGGTTTCCGTCGTTACTCATTCCTTGCGAACACAAGCATCATATAGCAATCTTCAGTTTCTTCAGCCAACAACGGAACAACGAGTCATTTCTCTTGACTGTCCTGAATGATTATGTAATACACATTGTTAATTACACTCAGTAAATTAATTCAAATCAACATTTAATCTTAAAAATTACCGCGAAGTTCTAAAGTTATCGTCAACAACCGAAGAACAACACGTTATTTTACGGAAACAGAACCAACAGAAGACGTGCGGAAGTGCCTACCGCAATACAACCTGTGTATAACTGTTCAGTGAAATCTCTGTCAGCAGCATTAAAGACCCTGTAAATTACGCACACAGTTGCTATTCAGACACATATAAAGCCTGGCAAGTTTGGTAAAAATTTGGCATCCTGGGTTCTCAGCAAATCAGCAGCGGTATCAAGCATGGCTACTCCTTCCCTTTACAGACTCTCTAACAGGTAGAACACGATGGTTGTTCATCGCACCCTATGTCTAAATGAGATAAAGTGTGAGCTGTTCAGACAAACAGTGCACTATACTCATTAATTACTTATAGTTCACGAACAAGCAATAAGAGGGCATATTAAGTGGGTTCGTCAAATAATTTTTAAACACTTAACTGTAGAAACACCGATTGGAATTTCAGTATTGGAGGACAGATAAAAACTCACTATTCAGACGATCGCTGAGCCGCTGACAGGCACGGAAAGATTAATTTTGGCGCCTTGCCCACATACGCACTATCCAATCACAGCAGATTAACAAGACTTCGGGCGGCCTTTTACCAAGGGAATAGTACCGACTCCTCCAACTGTTGTTGATACCTCACACCGCCCTGCGTCGGCTGCGTGCAGCTCTGTTCTGACGTGCTCTGACGAAAGTGAATATGATGCTTGCGATATAGGGGAGAGAGTCTCACAAAATGATGGATTTGGTGGGTAAATCATTTAAAGGGCGGCGTTATTCATTTCAGCGAGATTTATTTACAATTTTCTGTCACCAACTTTCTCTTTGGAATGTGAATATACTTTTTTAGCACCCACCTACATAGTCAGACATAAGTATCTTAATAAAATAAGAGAAATAAGATCCAAAACGGAAAGTTTCAGGTGATTTTCCACGTGCTATTAGGGAATGGAGTTGCAGAGAAATTTCGTAAAAGGGGTACGATTCACCTTCCGCCATGCACTTTTATGAGATTACTGTATATATGTGAGTTTTAACCACCGTGGCTATTTTAAATTCTGAATATGTGTTTTACATCTACATCAACATCTATATGGAATACTCTGCAAATCACATTTAAGTGCCTGGCAGAGGGTTCATCGAACCATTTGCGAGAGTGAAGATCGGGGTGAGAGTTTAAAATAGGGAAAGTTTAATTTTTAAAACTCACAACCACCAACTGCGAACCAAATTTCTAAACATGCACAAACACTGGATCTGTGATTGCTACTATTAGACTCGTTTTCTAGGGAATGATATCACACGTTCGCAGCTTTCCTCCCTTGCATATGATTAACAAAAAAATTCATAATAAAGTCAAGTTCATGAGAGAAAAGGGTGTACTAACTACTATTTTTGAAAACACGTAAAAGTTCACTTTATGTTGTTTATTTCACAATATGGCTGATACGTCTGTACGCTGATACATTTATCAAATAAAGTTATAGCTCGTGAGCCCCCAGACCAAATGAATATTTGTCGCGAATTGTTGTTACACCACGTGGCTGTCTCAAACACCGTTTATGTTCATTCCTATGCGACGACCCGTGTTACATTAACAAATCACAGTCACTTTAATTCAATGCGATGCACACCTTGTTCCACCTGCTAAATATCCACAAACAAACAGTAGCTCTCGATTCAACTTGGTGCAGTCTACGACGAGCAACCACACGTGGCGATTCCCACACACAAATCTATAACTTCCACCTCGCGATCCACATGCCGACTGATGCAGAGCGACGCCGCCCGGCCAGCTCCCCACGTGCTCCCACCTCGTCACTTCCTGCTCACGCAAGCGCGCGCGCCATAAGCTCAACTGTCGGGGTTTTTTCCCTACGTCATCAACTTCCCCATGTGAGCTGTTCTAACCGATTTGCCAACGTACAGCGCTCAGCCAATACATTTCTAAAACTTTACTTAAAATCAAAATAATTACACTACACATTAAACAAATATCTTCTTACCCTTTTATATTGGTATAAACATCCTTTGTACTATTTATCATAATCGTGCAATTTCTTATATCACAGATAAGTGGTTTAACTGAATACTTCAAGATAAAATACACAAGATTAATTGAAAATAAAACAAGAAACAGTTAATATACTATTTTTAAAAACAAACATTGCCATGCTAGTTGTGTAACTGTCTTGTCTTCGTTGGTAATTTATTACTTTTCATTGTCAATTAAACATATTACGCCAGATGTGACTATATCAGCTAATGTATTGTTTATTTATCAACAGGCTATTTTGTAATGAGGGCCTTAAAGGTTCCTAACTTCATCGTATTACTTCAAATGCCAGTAGTATTAGAATATTTTATTTCACTCTGTGCACTGCACTGTGCCTGGCACTCGCCATTGTCCCTCTCTCCCCTCACCGGAAACGAACTGGAAAATCCTAAGCTAGAACAAGCCACCAACGTCGGCCTGCACGCTGGCCTCCCGTCAGCTACAAGCACACAGCAAATCTCAACGTGCAGAATTTCTACCTATGGCCTAACAATAAATGTTGTCACCCAGCTGTGTACATGCATTGCTACCATAAAATTGTGTAACATTTAGTGCATTGGCATGGTCAATGTTTGCAGTGAACTTCATACTGTTTAATTATCAAATGCTATTAATTACCAATATTTCTATTGGGCGGTAATCTTACACATTGTTATACTATTTATCTCCCATTCCATTCTCGAATAGCGCTCGGGAAGAAAGAACACGTGAATCTCTCTGTTCGAGCTCTGATTTCTCGTATTTTATTCTGATAATCATTTCTACCTATGTCAGTGTGAGTCAACATTTTCGCATTTGGAGGAGAATGTTGGCGATTGGAGATTCGTAAGTAGCCCACGCCGCGGCGATAAGCGTCGTTGTTGTAATGATTCCCATCCCAGATCCTGTATCATTTCCGTAACGATGTCTCCCCTGTATCGTGACATTACGAAACGAGCTGCCCTTCTTTGAACTTTCGATGTCCTCCGTCAAACCCACCTGATAAGGATGGCACACTGGGCAGCAACACTCTATAAAAGGACGGACAAGCGTAGTGTATGCAGTTTATTTAGTAGTTCTGTTGCATCTTTTAAGGGTTCTGCCAATAAAACGCAGTCTCTGGTTTGCCTTTCCCACGACATTATCTACGTGTTCTCTCTAACTTAAGTCAGAAGTAATTGTAATTCCTAGGTATTTTGTGGAGTTGACGGCCTTCAAATTTGATTGATTTATCATGTAAACAAAATTTAACGGATTTCTTTTCGTACTCATGTGGACGACTTCAAACTTCTCATTATTTAGAGTCACCTGCCAATTTCTACACCATACTGATATCTTATTCAGATCATTCTGCAGTTGGTTTTGATCTCCAGATGATTTTACTAGACGGTAAATGACGGCGTCATCTGCAAACAACCTAAGAGACCTACTTAGATTTTCCCGTAAATCGTTTATGCAAATAAGGAACAGCAGAGGACCAATAACACTACCCTGTGGAACGCCCGACATCACCTATGTTTTAGTCGGTACCTTACCATCGATTACTACGAACTGTGTCCACTCTGACAGGAAATCCCCTATCCAGTCGCAAATTTGGGGCTATATACCGTAACCACGGAATTTGATTAAAAGCCGTTTGTGAGGTACGGTTTTAAAAGCTTTGTGGAGATCAAGGAATACGGAATCAATTTGCGAACCCTTGTCGATAGCACCCATCACTTCGTGTGAACGATATTTTCTGAATGCATGTTGACCTTGGGCCAATAGATCATTCTGTTGGAGATCATTCATAATATTTGAATAGAGGAAATGTACCAAAACCCTGCTGCAAAGTGAAGTCAATGAAATAGGCCTGTAGTTTAATGGGTTACTCCTACTGCCTTTCTTGAATATAGGTGTGACCTGTGCAACTTTCCAATCTTTCGGTACAGATCCTTCTTTGAGAGAGCGGTTGTGTATGGCTGTTAATTAAGGAGCTATCGTTTCAGCATAATCAGATAGAAATCTAATGGGTATGCAGTCCGGATCAGTGATTTTAGTTCTTTCACTACTCCGATGATATCTACTTCTACGTTACTCATTCTGGCCTCTGTTCTTAATTCGAAATCTGGAATATTGGTTTCGTCTTCTTTGGTGAATGATTTTCTGAAAGCTATCTTTATTAACTCTGCTTTAGTGTTGCTGTCATCGGCAGGATCGCCACTAGTCTGCTGTCTGTGTTATTGTCATCTCTCCAATTTTATCTCCTCGCAATGTTTTAAACTCTGCGCTTATTTCTTTTTCTCTTAAATGTTTTAAACCTGCATGTCAAAATTTGTTTGTACTATCGGCTGAAGATTAGCAATGAAGCTGCTGTCAGCGTGCCACCACACGGCGTCTTTAAAATTACAATAAAGTAAAAAAAAAAAAAAAAAAAAAAGTCGTGTAGTTATCACCCTGTTCTTTTGTTCCTCCTAGCAGGGCAGTGGCGCCACTGACAGGCTGCTGTGGGGTTGGTGGAGCGCTGGAGGCATCCAGCCCGACCTTCTGCCGAGCCTCCAGATAGCGCTGACCCCTGCAGGCTGGAACACTCGCCGGAAAATCACCGACAAATTGCTGTTTCCAGCCGGCGCGCCCGGAAGCCGCGGTCTGCCGGCTGCTGACTGCTCCCCCCCACCCCCACCTACCACTGCCGACCACTTCCTACCTGCCGCTGCGGCCGGCTGCTGACTTTCGCGTTCGGAACTCGATTTTCGGCCCGCCGACGCGTTGGCCGCGGCGGAAGCCGACGAAATGAGACGCCCCCAGCCCACTCCCGCTTCCTACCGCACCATCCGCCACCGCTCCGTACCGCCGCAGCCTCTCGACAGTTGGTGCAATTTTCGTCGGCCGCAGATTTCCATTTCTGTCGGAAATAAATTACGATACGCCCTCCAGTCATACTCCTGCTCCTACACATACCAACAGCCTACGAAACATCAGCTAATGGACAATTTAATCCACCCTAAACTATACTGCTACCTTTGACTAATACAGGGTGTTACAAAAAGGTGCGTCAAAACGTTCAGGAAACATTCCTCACACACAAAGAAAGAAAATATGTTATATGGAGATGTGTCCGGAAACGCTGACGTTCCATGTTAGAGTTCATTTCAGTACTTCTCTTTAAATGTAAATTTAAATTAGCAATCAAATTGTAAATTTTCACAATCAACATGTGTGGGCTGACGAGAATCCGCAAGCAATTGTGCAATCACGTCATCAACACAGATTTTCGGTGAACGTTTGGGCAGGAATTCTTGGTGATGTCTTGATTGGGCCTCGTGTTCTTCCACCTATGCTCACTGGAGCACGTTATCATGATTTCATACGGGATACTCTACCTGTGCTGCTAGAACATGTGCCTTTACAAGTACGACACATGTGGTTCATGCACGATGGAGATCCTGCACATTTCAGTCGACGTGTTCGTACGCTTCTCAATAACAGATTCGGTGACCGATGAATTGGTAGAGGCGGACCAATTCCATGGCCTCCACGCTCTCCTCAACCCTCTTCACTTTCATTCATGGGGGCATTTGAAAGCTCTTGTCTACGCCACCCCGGTGCCAAATGTAGAGACTCTTTGTGCTCGTATTGTGGACGGTTGTGATACAATACGCCATTCTCAAAGGCTGCATCAGCGCATCTGGTATTCAATACGTTGGAGGGTGGCTGCATTTATCCTCGCTACCGGACGACATTTTGAACATTTCCTGTAACAAAGTGTTTGAAGTCACGCTGGTACGTTCTGTTGCTGTGTGTTTCCATTCAATGATTAATGTGATTTGAAGAGAAGTAATAAAATGAGTTCTAACATGGAAAATAAACGTTTCCGGACACATGTCCACATAACATATTTTCTTTCTTTGTGTGTGTCGAATGTTTGTTGAAAGTTTTTCCGTACCTTTTTGTAACACCCAGTATATCTCTTTTGTTAAATTAACCCAGCGTCCCCCGGGTACTTATGTACTGCAGTGTATCGTTATTCCATCTCTCTTGTCTCACCCTGACCACCTTCTCTTTTCTGCTCTCTTTGTTCATATCCCCCTCTTCCCCTCTCTCTGCTCGTGTACTCATCTCCCCTCTCTCTTCATATTCTTCTACCCCTCTCTCTGCCCATCTCCGCCTTCCCTTTTCTCTAGAAATCGCCTCCTCTTCAATGTCGAAATCCTACTCCACCTATCCAGTCCAATGTCTCCTCCATTTGTAAAATAATATACACTCTGTTAAATTTTGTAGTGATGAGTGAAGTGCTGCTTAGGTTTTTGTATGGTACCCTCCGCTATGCACATTATAAAATCATAAACGGTGCTGTTCCTATTGTTTTTCAGGTTAATTATGCAATATCTCATCTCAATCGGAATGAAAAATAATAATAGGCTACGTACCCTCTGCCATGCACCATACAAATTGTTAATCAGGCAGTGACATCCCTCTTCTGTTGCAAATCAAGTTTGCATAGTTTCTTCGCAATAGTATGAAGAGTTTGGCAGTGCATAAAATAGGAACAAACATGTTGCTGCAGTTCCCAAGCGTCTCTATTTATCATGGAATATCTCCTACACTATTAGTCACACAATGAAATATTTTTTTCGTTGTATTCAATGAATACTTTCTGCAAAATACATTGCAAATACGTACAACAGCAAAGAAGTAATAAATTTGCACGTCATTCTTAATCCTGGAGATCTACGTATGTTTATGACATCATATCTCCTGGACTAGGTGTCATACAGTAGTATAATTAAACTTATAACCTTCTCGAAAGTGCAATAAATGTGTTGATGAAGTTCCATTTCAATCAGCTGAACGGTATGGCAGCGCATAAAACACGAACACACAAACTATCGTTTTTATATATAAGATTTTTCATTAGATTTCGTTTGCGAAGTCATTAAAACGTAGGGTAGGAGGTTTGATGTTGGGTGTCCTTTTCCTCTGTACAAATTATGTGGGGTAATGGTAATTGCTTTATACTGTGAATTCTGAGCACGGCAAGTTGCTTCTTATTGCACCACTAACTGAAAACTTGGCGTTTCCGAGGAGCTTACTAACGACAGTCTATTGCTAGTCCCTTATCTTTCTTCCTCTCTCTCTGAACACGTCCTCTTCTCCCATAAATCCATTCAACTTGTCCCATCTATTTCCCCCTCTGCCCATGGCCTTCCACCTCAATCACCATTTCCTCCTTTCTGCCATCTCTTCTGACCATTTATTCCTCCTCTCAACCTCATCCTCCGCCTCTCATTCTCTTCTCCCCAAATCTACGAATAATTATTTGTTTCTGGCAACATTCACCATGATCAGTAAAAGAGAGTTGTATTGAAACGTACCCTCCTCCATGCACCCTATAATATTGCCGCGAGAGACCATGAACACCAACTGCCGGCGTGGCGCAGGGGATAGCGTCACGGACTGCGGAGCAGAAGGTCGCCGGTTCAATCCCATCCACCGGCAAAAATGTATTTCTTTGTAATTTACAATTCCAGAAGGTTCTACATCTTTCTTATGTTCACTTGTAAATTCTACTTGTTTCTTATGTTAACTGTTCTTCTAATTTCTGGTAAATTCTGTCTGTGTATAAATAGCAGAGCACTCTGCCTGAGAGGCAGTGCTGCGTGTATGTTGAGTTCGTAATAAACGTGCTTTCAGTATAAGTGCTGTGTTTAGTTGCCTTCGAAGTCAAGCCTACTTCCATTGCAACGCAACAATATCCTAGGCAGATATTTACCTTCCTCATATTTTGAACGTCAACTATGCAACATGTTATCAAGAAAATATAGTTTAAGCGTGTTGAAAAGTGTCGTCTGCCATTTGCAGTATGAAACCGTAGGTAGACAGTAACCGCAAAATTTCTTCATAATTGGTGGAAACTAATAGATTTGTGCCTTTTTTGTTGTAAAGTATCCCCCGTATTCACCGTACGGTATTTGATATACATACTTCTCTCTTGTTTCGATAGTCATGTGTCCGGAAATTTCATCGATATCGGAATACAACTGTATAATTGTACGCAATACAAACACGCAAACAACCACACGGACATTCTATAATGTACATAACGAAAATACATACAATATTAGAGTTTCGTAAGAACGTCCCGTATTTCGGTGTGAATGTCTGCCAGGGAAGATTTCTGAACGGTTCTCTGGCACTCAGACAAAGCTTGAAACCATTAGAATGTCACTTCCTGATGCGTCCTGTGACTCCTCTAGGTGTGTCACATTACGTGATCAGCAAGAAATGAACTGGACTGAAAATGCTAAGCAATAAGAAGCAATATCTGCTGCTCCCGAAATCCTGAAAAGTTTTGTAGAGAATTATTTACTTTCTATATCTCTCATAGTATACCCTGGCGTCAAAAATTAAAGCTATAAAACGCTATATCATTGTCCGGCGTCGAATTGTCGATATAATGATAATGACTGTTAATACAGTTGTGTTCTGTAAAGGACACTGCCTTTCGGTCAGGGTAAACAAATGGCAACAATGACGTCATGAGAACGATGAGGTACAGTTTTCTTTATGGACAAACGCTTTGTAGACATTCACGAGCTCTGCAATATGGCACATTGAAGACGCCTGCCAAATTAACCGAGGTGGAGGACCTTAGGAAGAATGGAAACACGGTAGTCCCAAATCGATGTGGCCTGATGGCTTAATTCGAATCGTTCTGTTTTTTCTTCATTGTGGTGATAGTTATCCAAAACTTGTATCAAAGACCCGGGCAGGAACGACCAAGTCTGTGAATGGAAGGGCACGTCGGTACCAACGAAATTCTGGACGACAACTGGCATCTGACTATGCAGACTCCATTCTGAAACTTGTGTCAACGAAAACACTGTACGTCAGCTAGGAAAGGTAAAGTTCAGTGATGGTTATCTGCTGTATGCTTACTACTGGTGCATCTTAACAGAAGGGAGCAAAATGTGTTCAAATGTTTGTAAAGTCTATGGGACGTAACTACGGGGTCATCAGTCCCTAAACTTACAAACTACTTATGAACTAACTAAGACTAAGGACGGCACAAATATCCATGCACGAGGGGGGATTCGAACCCCCGACCGTATGGCCGTTCAGACCGTGACTGGAGCGCCTCAGTCTCCTCGGTCACCGCGGCCGGCCAGAAGGGAGCGTCTCGTTTGGAGTCATCAGCAAGTCACCCAGGTCATTGACCAACGGGCCGATTTGGTTTGGAGAGCGATTCTCGAGCAATTCAAATCTGAACTTTGAACATGATTTAGAGATCCATACAGGTTGGAAAGTGACCGGAATATAGGCGGATACCTAACAGTGAGGGAAGGAATTGTGTAGACTTCTTCACAAACTTGTGGGTGAGGTGTGGTCTGACCCCTCTCACGATTTGAATAACTAAGACTTGCCGACTGCTCTGCAGGAAGAATAGACTTTATAGCCTTAACATCAGATTGATGACGTAATTCAATGCGTGCCCGAGGCCAGCGAGAAAGAAAGGCACTTAGCCAGGTAACGTGACAAGAGTAGTGCTGAGCTAGCGAGATCGCGGAGTTGAGTGGCTGGGCACTAAGAGACAGTGGGCCGTGCCCCAGCGGCCAGCCAGTCAACTCCGCGACTGCGCTGGGTTAGCTGTCTGGCCTCGCAACGTGTCCCATATTTGTGATGCCTGAATTGCAGTGAGAGGTTGTTACACCAAATACTGAGGTCATTAACCGGTTACCGGATCCGCTGTTGTATACCGAGGAAGGATACATTGTTTTCTGCCGGTATACGTTGTCAGCTATGCCCGTTCGTATTATTGATATTGTTACTGCGAATAGAAATACTTGATGTTAAACTATGAAAACTCTCTAAAACCCATTCCTGCATCGTGTTCGACAGTCAAAGATTTTATGAAACCCCGCTCCGTACTTTCCCCACGATCTTATGGAATCTTTATTTTCTTCTTTTCAACTTCAAGGTTTAGGCAATATATCTATTTTAAGTCTATCTCTCAGTTTTCCCTACATATTTTCTTATTGTGTAGACGTTTACAGTGACTGGTAGTCCGTCATCCGTTCTTTTGAATTGCCTTGATTCCTCCCTATCTTTCTTAATTCTTTCATTTAATGTATGAATTGCCAGTTTTGTTCGTATTTAACCATTTTTATGCAGTAGCTCCCTGAAGAAAGCTTGAAAGAAATTAAGAGTTGTATCTGGACTGACTGTCAGCTATTTTATCTCTTTTTCCATCTTTCCCGGATTCGATCGCATAAAATACCAAAGACAGTGAGGTATACAGTTTTTAAAATGAGGTTTATAGTTACGCATATACAAGATGTTTCAGGAGTAAAAGAAAATATTTCAAGACGTAGTAGTACACACAAATGACAGTAAAAAATGCTTTTGAAAATTGTCCAATTTTCATTGAGTACAGACATATAGCTTTTAGTGTGTAATCCTAACATACGTAAAGGCAAACAAAGACATTATAACTTTACAGCCAAAAATTTCTCCACCAACTTGAATGCATTTCTCTCTTGATGACACAATGTGTAGTTATTTATTCTGAGGTCGTTTTTACGTTCTTTTATGACGGTTGCACCACTCATAATGCGAACGATCAAATCAGGTGAGCTGTTTAATGTCTCTTTGTACACATCGCCTATCAACATCTTCCCAGGCAAAAATCACAAGGCGTAAGGTCCAGGGACCTTTGTGGCCAAAATATTGCCACTATCCACCGATCTATTGTCAGGGAGACGTTACGTTTAGATGATGTGTCAACTGACGTACCTTTGAATCGTCTTCAACCGGACCAGCATATCGAGTCTTTCACATCATCACCATGGAAACCAAAGTTGTCTTGCAGCTTCATCTTTGAAATAAACATAATACACGAATTTTTCATAAATGCCCATAGATGACAACCCAAGCCTCTACCGCCGATTTTAATGGGTACTTTCGTTTAAAATTTTGTGTAGAATATGAAATGTCCTCAGCTAGTTCCTTTAATAGGCTTGTAATTATATATTTATGGAAACTTTTTCTTTATTGTAATTCACCGTATAAAAAGTATTTAATTTATTTACGCACTGTATGTCTGATTAGTTAACACTAACAACACACGATGGGCGGTGGGAGAAGCATCTTGTACTTAAATCATAGCCCTACTGTTCTCACGAGGAATATTTCGGATGAAGAGCGGCGCGGAAGCTGCTGACAGCACGTCACAAGTAGAGGTGCTTGAAAATAACAATAAAATTCGCGTTTGTGCGGCCTGCTGTGTCCAACGCTACCGTTTGCCATGGTAGGTATAAACTACTGTATTTTTTATGTACCTCTATCATATGTTTACTGTTATTGTGTATATATCCCCAGACCTTTTATACTTCTTTACAATGGTATACGTCTGAAGATGGACTACAATAGACTGAAGCATGTAATGAAATAAAACCAACAATTTTGCGATCTGGACTATGTTTTACTTTAACTGTAACTGTTGTATAGATGAAATTGGAGTAACTATCTGAGACATGAATTTGACAGAACACTGAAAAACCTAAGTCGAAGCAAGGAACCAGAAGTACACGACAGTCGCTCAGAACTACTGAAGTCTCTGGTACGAAAGATGTATGAGACAGGAGAAATACGTTTAGACTTTAAGAAAAACATAATAATCCCCATTCCAAGATAAGCGGGTGCAGTCAGGTGTGAAAATTACAAAACCATCACTATAATAAGTCATGGTTGCGAAATACTAACACGAATTATTTACAGAATTATGGAAAAGCTGTTAGAAACGACCTTGGGAAGATCAGTTTGGATTCAGAAGAAATGTAGGAACACGGAAGGCAATACTCACTTTACAGCTTATCTTAGATTAAGGAAACGAAAGCCCACATTTATTGCTTTTGTAGATTTGGAGAAAGCTTTTGACATTTTTGAAGCAAGCAGAAGTAAAATATAAGGAACAGAAGGTTATTTTCAACTTGTACAAAGACCAGACGGCGGTTGTCAGAGTTGAAGGGCACGAAAGTGATGCAGTGATTGGGATGGGAGTAAGACAAGGTTGTAGCCTTTCTTCATTATTATTCAGTCTGTACATTGAGCAAGCTATAAGGGAAAGATAGGAGAAATTTAAAGAAGGAACTAAAGTTCAGGGTAAAGGTATAAAAACATTATGTTTTGCGGATGGCATTGTTATTCTGTCAGAGACAACAACGGACCCGGACGACCAGTTGAACGTGATGAATAGTGTGTTGAAAGATGCGTATAAGATGAACATTAACAAGAGCAAAACAAGGATAATGGAGTTCATTCTAAGGAAATGCTGAAGTTGTTAGATTAGGTAAAGAAACAAGATACATGGTAGATGAGTAAAGTAACATATAACGGTCGCGTGCTGAGGATATAAAATGCAGAATGGCAAGGGAAGAAAAACGTTTTTGAAAAAGAGAAATTTAGTAACATCTAATATTAATTTAAGCCAAAGTAAGTCGTTTTTGAAGGCATTTGTGCGGAATATCGCTTGATACGTGAGTGAAGAATGGACGATAAACAGAGCAGACAGAAGAGGTTTTTGAAATGTGGTGCTACAGAATTCTGAAGATTTAAGTGGGTGTATCGCATAACTAAAGTGGAGATACTGAACAGAATTGGGGAGAATAGGAGTTTCTGGCATACGTTGACTAAAGGAAGGAATCGATTGGGAGTACACCTTCTAAGGCATCAAGAAATCGTGAAGGAAGGAAGTGTCAAGGGTAAAAATCGCAGAGGCAGGCCAAGAGATGAATAGAGTAAGCAAATTCCAATGGGTTTAGGTTGCCGTTCTTGTGAGGAGATGAAGAGGCTTTCTCAGACTAGGGTGGAGAGCTGCATCAAACCAGTCACCAGACTGAAGACTACAACAACAACTATTGTATCAAGATCGCTGTTTGTCTCTAGTGAGCTTTCTAAATCTGTATGTGAATATTAATCACTAATCAGTTCACCGCCGTCTGTTCCTCAAGACAATTCAAAATAGATTTCCAGAATGAAACTTTCACTCTGCAGCGGACTGTGCGCTAACGTGAAACCTACTGGCAAATTAAAGTTGTTTGCCGGAACCGGGACCTTTGCATTTCGCGGGCAAGCGCTCTACCGACTGAGGATTTTTTTTTTTTTTTTCTTTTTTTTTTTTTTTTACGGGTAGTTCTCCTTGTTGCGGACGCTGATCGGTTTTGTTCGTTCTTGTTCGATGCGTTGTTGGCTCAGCTTTTTTTTATTACAGAGAGCGTTGAGCCCTCTGACCGGGTGCGCTGAGCCACGGCGCCCGCCGGTATCCGGACACGACTCACGATGCCGCCTCACAACTTTACTTCCGCCAGTACCTCGCCTCCTACTTTCCAAACTTCACAGAAGCTCTCCTGCGAAACTTGCAAGACTAGCACTCCTGGAAGAAAGGATATGGTGGAGACATGGCTTAGCCACAGTCTAATGGATGTTTCCAGAATGAAACTTTCACTCTGCAGCGGTGTGTGCGCTGATATGAAACTTCCTGGCAGATTAAAATTGTGTGCCGGAACCGGCACTCGAACCTGGCACCTTTGCCTTTCGCGGGCAAGCGCTCTACCGACTGAGCTATCCCGACACGACTCACGATGCCGCCACACAACTTTACTTCCGCCAGTAACATCCATTAGGCTGTGGCTAAGCCATGTCTCCACCATATCCTTTCTCCCAGGAGTGCTAGTCTTGCATGTTTCGCAGGAGAGCTTCTGTGAAATTTTGAAAGTAGGAGGCGAAGTACTGGCGGATGTAAAGTTGTGAGGCGTCATCGTTAGTCTGTCGGGATAGCTCAGTAACTAGAGCGCTTGCCCGCGAAAGGCAAAGGTGCCATGTTCGAGTTCTGGTTCCGGCACACAAATTTAAACTGCCAGGAAGTTTCAAAATAGAGTTGTTGATTCACCATGAGATTCAGTATTGTGTTACTGACGCAGTGTACGCTGCCTCCCTATCTTGCGCTTGCTGTGTACAACGCTCCTCCACTGACAGAGCTACCTGTCTCCAGGACTGTGTTCCGAGAATCGGCGTGGTTCCTAAGGTGGCGGCCACTCTGCGCCTCGCCTGAGAAAGCGGCGGCCGTTGCCATGGCGACGCGGGCGGCGCTCTCGTTAGCTCGCCTTCGCCTTCCGGTAATCCTACCCCGGCTGCTACTTGACGACGGCCGGGGACCCTGGCGGGAAAGAAGGCGCAGAATGGGCGGCCTCCCGCAGACGACGCTGAGCCGCTGCCGGCTTAATTGGATTTCCAGGAGACGGCGAGACACGGCGCCGCGACGCCGGACGTCCGCCCCGCCCCGCCCTCCACACCCTCGCCCCTTCGATTTATCGATCGATTATGGGACTCCGCTTTACTTGTCAAGTAGCTGTTCTCCACCATAACATCCGTATACGCATATTCAGGTCATCTTTACAAATCTCGAAGGTAAAGTAGTCAGTGACGTGGCGCAGTGGTAAGTCCCTGCAGCCACATTTGGGAGGACGGCGGTTCAGACCCACTCTGACCGTCCAGATAAACATTTTCTGTTGCTTCCTCACATCACTCGAGGCCAGTGGCGTATGCTGGGTATGTTCGAAAAATGTTCAAATGATTGTATAGTCTATGGGACTTAACTTCGCGGTCATCAGTCCCTAAACTTACAAACTACTTATGAACTACTTACGAAGTAGGACGGCACAAATATCCATGACCGAGGGGGGATTCAAACCCCGACCGTAGTGGCCTTGCAGACCGTGACTGGAGCGCTTTAGTCCCCTCGGCCACAGCGGCCGGCTGCTGGGTATGTAACTTGGGCTGTTACTACTATCTCATATTCACAGAATGTGACATCAACTGCAAATGGTCAAAGCTGAAAATGTGTGCCCAGCCGGGTACACATTCGCAGTTGATGTCATACATTCTGTGAATATGAAAAAAATAACTGCAGGATCAGTAGTGACGTCTGTTCTTTCGTAATACACAACACATGCATATATACTACTACCTCATATTTCTAAGGTTGTATCGAGAAAGAAATGCTAAGTAAAATAAATCGGACTGACGTGTCTTACGGCGCACTTTAAATTCGTAATATTTTTTTGCAAACATTTCGGACAAAAATAATAATCTAAATAAAAAAAGTTATAGTGATATGATTACGACTCTTGTGATAATATCTATGCACCCAATACGTAACCCTTTTAGGAAAAAAGGAGGAAAAAGAATTTGTGAGCGGCAGGTCTGTAACAATCGACCATGTGCATCACAAGCCAACACGCTGCCCACTACACTACACCGAACAGTTACGGAATTCTTCCTTTATTGTCTTACTATTGATGACAGTTGTTAACTGATGCTAATAAGGCATTGTAGACACTAAATTATCATTTATCGTACAAAGAACGACGTGTTTTTGTTAATTCTTCAGTGCGCCGTTGGTTTGAAAAAACAACCTGTAAGTTATAATAAGAAAATCATCAAATACGCAACTCAAGATGGCGTATGCCAGAGAGAGTTCTGGGCGTGGAATGTCACGTGACATCTGCGAACGGCTGGTTTTCGTAAAATCAATGGACGGTGTCAAATCGCCGTTATTTTTGCAAATATCTCTCAAACGATGAAGAAAACATAAGAGAGCAAAGTTGTAGAGAATTTTTCCCTCTACCAATTTGGTTATTCAATTTTCGTGTCAGATGAATGGTTCGTTTGCAATTAAAATTATATTACAAACGGCTATTTTTAGTACTACTGCCGTATTTTTTGTCCGAAAATTTTTAAATAGAGCTGTTCTGGTCTCTGGCGGCCTACAATTTGGTGCTGATCGCGTGAACGGTTCGTCTTAAAAAGTGGGAACACGTTACTGACAGACAGACAGACATCCCAAAATCGCCGTTATTTTTGCAAATATCTCTGAAACGATACAAGATATGAAAAAAACATAAGAGAGCAACGTTGTAGAGAATTTTCTCCTCTACAAATATGGGTATTCAGTTTTCGTGTCAGATAAATGGTTAAGCCGTTATTTTCATTTAAATTTCGAGCTCTCAGAAAACGATCGCAAAGGCCCACTTTTAAGGTTACTGCCGTAACCTAAAATGGGCCAAAATCAACATCTTGCGCTGTTTCCGAGATATTGATAGTGACCGTGTCAAATATCCCAAGAAATTAGCAGCACACGAAGTAACGGCTACCGGCAAATGTTGAAGCCTTGAGGGGGACATCCAATGACTCTACACTCGCCCCCAACCCCTACCGAAACATGTGATGGGTGGTGGGAGGCAACCTTGAAATCTTTTATAGGAACGGCCGCTTTTTATTGCAATTTGGATTCTTCGTGAAAAATATGTAACTTTCTTTTGTAACATGTTTTTCCTTTGGTGATAAATGGTGCTGTAATCGGCAAAAATGAAAGTGTAGCACAGCTGTACTAGCTTCTTCAGCATTTCTGTGGGCCACATAGTACCAGGAAATGATATCTACTCTCTCTCTCTCTCTTCAATCGTTAACACCAGGGAACAATTGCGCAGAGTTGGGTACTGTCCGAATCACGGAAATAGAACAAACAGTCTGACCGCGGCCTAGTAACCTGATCATAGTTTGTGTTTCATTCGATTGTGGTAGATGTCACGAGATAGCACTAACCGAAACATGAAAAACTGTAACCGGCCGCGGTGGCCGAGGGGACTGAGGCGCTCCAGTCACGGTCTGCACGGCCACTACGGTCGGGGGTTCGAATCCCCCCTCGGGCATGGATATTTGTGCCGTCCTAGTTCGTAAGTAGTTCATAAGTAGTTTGTAAGTTTAGGGAGTGATGAGCCCGTAGTTAAGTCCCATAGACTATACAAACATTTGATGGAAAATTGTTTTCCGATTTTCCTGAACTGATGTGTATTTTGAAGAAATTGCACTAAGGACTGTCAAAGTACACTGCACACGATGAAATAAATAACACCAATACAGCTGTTGTGAAACGTAACAAACGCACAAACACGCTCTTTGTTGCTTTAAACTCATTCAGAGTTCGCCAAGAGCGAGTCGTGTCCTTTCGGCGCATTTCGGAAGCACTCGTGCTTGTCTGGCGACGAGGGATTCCGAAGCCTTGGTCTGCTGCGCTGTTGGCCGTACTACCCCACCCCACCCCTCCCTGCCCCACACCTTAGCGAAGGCTGCGGCATTGGGCGTCCAAAGCTCTGTTCTCCCGCTGTTGGAATAAAGCGAACGAGACATATTCCGCATTACGCGCTAATTCTTCATGACGGAAACTGGCTTCTATTGCCATTTTTGTTAATATTAGTTCTTAATTTCTGGTTTCCTTTAGGTATGGGCTTCGGTGATAGCTTTGATAGCCCTCCAAATACGCCACTGCTCGAGGCATCTGAAGGGATGAGTTTTTTCCTGATATTAACTGTCCGATCGTGTGCTGCGTCTTTAAGGGGAGTCGTAACGCCTTATCTCGGTAATGTTAACCCTTTCAGTCCCACATTATAAAATCAGCTTTGGAAAAATTAAAATTCAGTGTATTGTGTATTAATAGAGTGCAGTAAACTCCAAAATAGGGGTTTTAAAATTTTTGGTCGAACTATTAATTTTTTATGTTATGTACTTCACGCCCAACACAGACCTTTTTTTTATAAAGATATTTTATTACTTGGACGTTATTTTGTTGAAAGTTAACAGATCAATAATGCTATCATAATCTTCGTCACAGCACCATAAAAAAGACAATTCATTGCTGGAATAAAATAAAAAGAATCATACTCACACTCACAGCCACGTACAGACGGCAACGCAACACAACCTCACAGATGGACAGTTTAATGCCTCAGAAGTGGCTGCAAGCCGTAGCAATCGGCAAAATGTCGTAATAGAAGCATTTTGTTCCACAACAAAAATGAAACTTAAAGGATTGATGCGCAATATATAGTATAAATCAACTTATGTTGTTGTCCAAGAACAACATTGAGCATGAAAGAGTTAAATTGATTATATAAATGCCCCTTTTCTCAGGACTTCTTGAATATATAAATGTGGTGATTGTATCACTTGTTCCAGCAAGTTTTGTGACTGTATTGCTATACAATCACTTTAAAATAACAGCTGCAAAAAAGTTATGATGTTTTTCATAAACAAATAATATTTTGGTGTAAATTTTAAAATTTTTAATTTCTTTAATTTTTACTATTACAGTCAATACTACTCTAGTAGAGCTATAACATGACTGTACTATTTAAGTTATGCGGTAAATAAATAACTGATTCAGAAATTTCTGAGGAAAACGGACTTTTATACCGAAATATGACATTTTGAGATAATTGCCTTTAAAGAAAAAAAATTAATATAGAGCAAACATAGATAAAAGATATGTTTGAATCCTCCTGGATGATAGTCCTTATATCCTCCTTCATCTTCCTCACCCAGTGTTGCCCTCCTCTTGAATCTGGCTTCTTTTGACATATTGTTTGTTGCAATCTCTGCCTTCGATTCGCAGTTGATCCATCACACTTTCAATGGTGTTGTAATCTTTATGAATTCCAAGAGATTCCAAAACTTATAGTCTTTTAGAAGTCATAATTAATAGTAACAACAACGTCATAAACACCAATTTCAAAGGAAGGAAGGAAGGAAGCTTGGAGTTTAACGTCCCGTCGACAGCGTGGTCATTAGAGACGGAGCTTACGCTCGGAGTATTTGGGTAAGGATGTGGAAGGAAATCGGCCGTGCCCTTTGAAAGGAACCATCCCGGCATATGCCTGGAGCGATTTAGGAAAATCACGGAAAACCTAAATCTGGATGGCCGGAGGTGGATTTGAACCACCATCCTTCCCAATTTCAAAGACTGACCTTCCAAGTAGCACATTTTTTGTATGCTTCATCATAGAACATTTGTAAAAGATTGTCTTGAAGGGACTTTTTCAACAGCTTTTGTGGGGCAAGATGCTGAAACACAGGTTTCATGGCAAGTACAACAGCATTTGGTACAGTAATACAAGGGAACTGTCAAAATAGACACTTTGAAGCCTACCATTAATTACGACGACAAAAGTGCACTGTCAGACTTTTAGCTGCTAAGAGGCTCTGCAAGTATTAAAAAAGAAAAAAAGAAAACAACAGAAAATTGTCAAATTTATAGCGCGCCAGACAGCAGCAGAAATGTACACCACTACCACCGCTGTAGCAACTGCGCATGCGCAACGAAGTATACGCAGACAGCCAGTCGGCGGTACATTTGTAAACAGGGAACACGAACAAACCCGATCGTAATTTGTAAAGGTCGTTCAGGTTATCGTTGGTTGATAGTGTTCCTCACAAACAGTACACCTATGCTCTCGATTAGTCACTCATCTAACATCTCTTAAGAATTATCGCTTGCTTTTTGCACTATTGGCAAGTATTGACAATAAAGATAAAAATGAATTAATATTTATTGTGCTTTCATAAGGCATGCCTGTTCATATAATCTATTTTGTTCTTCTTGAACAGTAATGTGGAATCCAGTTAACGTTCTCAATTTAGCATTGATGAAGTATGAAGAACGTGGTTTTCGGCCGAAAGCACGAATTTCTCCTGAAGACGTGCATATGTGTCATTTGTTAACTGATTACTTTGTCATTCATTCGAATGATAACTTCATTTCGTTTCAAATTGTGGGAACGTCAGAAGAAATAGAAAGCAACTGTGACGATTCGACGAATTGTGTTTCGGACTACCGTCAGATGTGCCAGTAAAATTCTAAAGAAGAATAACATCCAAGTGTGAAAAACATGTTAACATTACCTGACATAGTCGGGTTTGGAGGCGATCTGATCGTTTTATAGTTTTCAAAATGAAAAGCCAAGATCGCACATTAATAATTTATTGAATGACGACCGGTTTCAGTCCACTGTGTCACCATCATCTGGTCACATATATGTTACAAGCTTGTCATCTTGTTAAAAAAATTGGGTATAAAATAACAAGTGCAACATTGCACTTAGTCACTATATTAAACATGTACAAGTTAAAAACATGACAGCTTACAAAATACAAGCTGACCAGCTTGTAAAATATATGTGACCAGAGGATGGTGACACGATGCACCGAAAACGGTAGTCTTTTAATAAATTATTAATGTGCGATTTTGGTTTTTTATTTTGAAAACTATAAAAAAAAAGTATTGCAATAGCTTTAAGTGACAGAGAAAAGACAGTGAAATATTGGTTAAGCAAAGGGGGGAAAACGCTTGAAGTTAAGCAGTGTGCAAAGACGTTTTCATTTCGTAAAACCTTAGCGCGAACTTTATAAATGAAAAAAATAATCACAGGAAGTAAGAAATATGTGCCAAACGGAAACTCGAAAACATCTGAAAGAAGAATTGTTAAAGGTTTAGAACTGATCGTGAGAGGCAGTGCACCGCTACCGTTGGGTATCTACGAGACTGAGTCCTCCGCGTTGCATCTGGTATGAACATTGCTAATTTCCAGTCGTCGATCTGGCTACACAGGTTCAAGAAATCCTGCAGAATAGGAAGTCGCAAAATTACCAAGCTTACGTCCGGTAAACTTTTAGATCCACTGCCACTGACAGCATTTCCCCGCAGCTGCTGGTTATTGCGCTGATCATACAGGTTTCGTGCAAGAACTACGAGCACACAGCACTTCATCATTTCCAGGTGAAAATAAGACGAGGTCGATTGTCCAATAAATGAATGCAATGACGCATTCATATACGATAATGCCAGCGATAATTAGGTTCACTGTTTTCGCAGCTCTTTATCTGTCTTCAAGAGCATCTAGCCAAATTAGGAGTAAAAATATAAAAACTGACTGTTTAGTTGCAAAAATCTTCTAATCGATGTATCAAAATCTTGGAAAATGAGAAAGAACAATTTCAACATTTCGTTCGAAACGTATTGCTACCCGTTGCAGAAACTAATTCATTGCTTTTGTTCGATTCATGGTCTGGACCTAACGACGTCTCTGTTTATGAGGAGTGCGATGAAAAATTAGTAGATGTAATGTGGATTCCGCCTGGAGCTATTAGTGCGTTTCAACCTCTAGGTAAAGAAGTACTTCGACAGGGGGAAGCATTTTCAGGAAATTATCAGACACAATTTCCGATACCTCTCTCTCATTTCAGGTTTATCAATAGAACAGATTTGTTACGCTCCAGTGATTTGTACATTACCAGTTTTCTTCGCCTCGCTTAATGAATTTTATCAAGTGTGCCTGGTATGCAGCGCAATATGCACTACAACGGCCGGGTCCAATTCTGGCTGCGTCCCAGTTCTTTCTAAATCAAAACAGTGACTTCTGTGAAGTGCCTGAATGCATGTAGTTTTCCTTTGTCTGGTGTGCCTGCTGAAAGGAAAATCTTTGTGTAATTCAATACACATTTTGCATTTTGACGACTATCAGTAATAATCAAAAATGTTCAATTGTTTGTAAACCTATCGGACCAAACTGCATGGTCATCAGTCCGTAGCTTGCAGACTACTTAAACTAAGGTAACTAACTAAGGACAACACACACACACACACACACACACACACACACATACACACATGCCCCAGGAAGGACTCTAACCTCCAACGGCGAGCAATAAGAATCAAAGGTTTCACCGACAGTCTAACAGATTCAAAAATTATTTTATAAAATGGGCGAGAGGAAATATTATAATATATAAAATGCTGTACTGAAGGCCAAATTTCATTTCAAGAAATTACGAGTCCTCATTGACGGAAGTCGTTGATTTGCTTCCATTCACTGCTTTGTAAACCAGGCTTTAGGTATTTAAAATTGGTGTCTCTGAACTCTGTATAATTTCACTACGCAGCGCTGCATGATTCGCCGCATCATGCGTTAGGCTGTACAAACCGCTGTTGTAAGCTGTTCTTCGCACGGCAAAAATTCGAGCCGGCCGCGGTGGCCGAGGTGACTGAGGCGCTCCAGTCACGGTCAGCACGGTCACTACGGTCGGGGGTTCGAATCCCCCCTCGGGCATGGATATTTGTGCCGTCCTAGTTCGTAAGTAGTTCACAAGTACTTTGTAAGTTTAGGGACTGATGACCCCGTAGTTAATTAAGTCCCATAATATTAAAAAAAAATCGTAACATCAATATTAAGAATGAAAAGTACTTGCAGTACCTCACAGAAGTTACAATTTTGGCAGTGCAATTCTTTCGTTCTTTTTATGTGAAATGTTTCGGGGTAGGTTTCGACATGTCTTATCGGACCATTCCCTTGTTAATAAAGTTTGCAACACATGAAGTAAACAAACGAATTCCTAAGCGAGACATGGAAGCGTCGTAAATGTGTTAAACCGATTAAATTAAACG
Organism: Locusta migratoria; assembly: GCA_026315105.1. NCBI lineage: Eukaryota > Metazoa > Arthropoda > Insecta > Orthoptera > Acrididae > Locusta > Locusta migratoria. Next base: position 47,025,462 of record CM048750.1, on the reverse strand, counting down.
TGACCGAAAGATTATCTTAAACAGGTCCAATGTTTGGAACATGGAATCATGTGACAAATTTGAATGAAAAATCTGTAAATACATGTTAAAAATTTTCACAACGCTTCCATGTTTCAGACATTAGACCTGTTGAAGATAAGAAACGTTTTGATCAATATTTTTCAGCCAGTTTCTATTGTTTCACTTTATATTTCTTAAGAAAACGTCATACTCTATTATATTGCCACGTATTTTACCAATGTCAGGAATTTACGCCACAAATTGTAATATTAGCCGCAGGTTAGTTATAAACCAAAATACTCGTCTCCTTTGAAAGCTATATATCTAGGAAGTTAAGATCTTAGAAACTTAAACTTGTAATGTTTACCTAATGGCATAACAGCCGGTGTGCGGTGCCACACTGCAGACTGCTAACGAAGATACGAGCTTATGGAATAGGTTCACAGATTTGTGACTGTCTGGAAGACTTCCTAAGTAATAGAACGCAGTACGTACTTCTCGACGGCGAGTGTTCATCAGAGTTTAGTGTATGGTCAGGCGTGCCCCAGGGGAGTGTGATAGGACCGCTATTATTTTCTATCTATATAAATGATCTGATGGACAGATTAAGTTGTAATTTGCGGCTGTTTGCTGATGATGCTGTGGTGTATGGGAGGGTTTCGACTTTAACTGACTGTAATAGCATACAGGATGACTTACACAGAATTTCTAGTCGGTGCGAAGAATGGCAGCTAGCTCTCAATGTAGAAAAATGTAAGGTGACGCGCATGAGTAGGAAAAACAATCCCATAATGTTCGAATTCAAAAGTGACGTTCTTGATGCTGTCGCGTCGTTCAAATATCTAGGCGTAACATTGCAGAGCGATATGAAATGGAACGGACGTGTAAGGATAGTTGTGAGAAAGGCGGACAGCCGACTTCGGTTTATTGAGAGCATTTTGGGAAGATGTACTTCATCTGTAAAGGAGACCGCGTATAAAACGCTTGAACGACCACGTCTTGAGTATTGCTCAAGTGTTTGGAACTCGCAGCATGTCAGTTTAAAGAAAGACATAGAGGCATTTCAGAGGCGAGTAGCTAGGTTCGTTACTGGTATGTTCGACCAACGCGCGAGTGTCACGGAAATGCTCCGGCAACACAGTTGGGGATCGCTGGACGAAAGAAGACGTTCTTTTCGTGAATTTCTGTTGAGGAAACTTAGAGGGCCGGAATTTGAAGCTGAGTGTAGTACGATCTTGCTGCCTCCTACATACATTTCGCGTAGTGATCACAAAGGCAAGATAAGAGAAACTAGGGCTCGTACGGAGGCATATAGGCATTCGTTTTTTCCTCGTTCTATTTGGGAGTGGAATAGTGGAATAATAAAGGAAATGCCTAGTAGTGGTACAGTGTACCCTCCGCCACGCACCCAACGGTGGATTGCGGAGTATGTATGTAGATGTAGATGTAGATACATGTTTAAATTTTTGACAACGCTTCCATGTTTCTAGACATTAAACCTGTTGAAGATAATATACGTTTTGATCAATATTTTTAGCCAAATTCTATTGTTTATATTTCTTAGGATAACGTCATAATCTATTATATTGTCACGAGTTACATCAATGTCAGGATTTTACACCACAAATTGTAATATTTCCAGCAGTTTAGTTATTCACCAAAACACTAGTCTCCTTTGAAAGTTATATAACTAGCAAGTTAAGATCTTTGAAACTTAAACTTGTAATGCTTATCTGATGATGGCATAACAGCCGAAAACCGGTTCGTACACCAATAAATGTGCAGAATATTTCACAGTTATCTTGTGTATAATGTATCGGATATTCTGTCAAGAACCGACGGAACAGTCAGTGAATATGACAAGTTAAGATTACCTAACACAGTCGGGTTTGGATGCGACCTAATCGTTTTATAGTTTTCAAAATGACAAGCCAAGATAGCACACTAACAATTTATTAAATGACGACCGGTTTCGGTGCACTGTGTCACCATCACCTAGTTACATATATGTTATAATCTGGTCATCTGTCAGAAATATAAAAGACATGCAAGAAATAACGTAAAAACGTAAAAAATAACATACATTTGGGATTAAGAGGTATTTATCCTACCTTGTTAAAAAACTGGTTATAAAATAACAAGCGCAACATTGCACTTAGTCAGTATATAAAAAAATACATAAGTTAAAAACATGACAGTTAACAAAATACTGACAGACCTGAAGATTCTAGTTTACATTTCGGCCCAAGTTGGCAGCACCATAGCTGGATAGTGTTTGTAAACTGGTTTCACAGAAGTCAGTTATTGCATAAAAACAAATTGTCACATAATTTTAGTCTAAGATATGAAACCCATATTCCATGTATGGGTGAAATTACAATTACATACTACATTTTTTTAAATTTTTTAATAATAATACAAATAGTATACCTTATACAGGAGTTCAGTTTTTAATTAAAGTTTACAATTCTCACCATCCATCTTATTATACCCTTTCAGCGAATTTTAAACTTTAATTGAAAACTGAACTCCTATATAAGGTATACCATATGTATTATTATTTTAAAGAAATGAAGTATGTAATTGTAATGTCACCCATACATAGAATATGGGTTTCATATCTTGGACTAAAATTATGTGACAGTTTTTTTAAACAATAACTGACTTCTGTGAAACCAGTTTACAAACACTATCCAGCTATGGTGTTGCCACCTTGCGACAAAATGTAAACTAGAATCTTCAGAGCTGTCAGTATTTTGTAAGCTGTCATTTTTTTTAACTTATGTATTTTTTATATAGTAGCTAAGTACAATGTTGCACTTGTTATTTTATACCCAATTTTTTTAACAAGTTAGGATAAATGCCTCTTAATCCCAAATGTATGTTATTTTTTATGTTTTTACTTTATTTCTTCCATGTCTTTTATATTTTCACAAATGACCAGATTACATCATCCCACGTTCCCTTTTTCCCCGTGGCTTCCTGGGACATCATCCCCCCCGTCCCTTCCCCACTGGCCCTGTGGCTCCTCCCCACCCACTTCATCTCCTTTCGTCCCCTTTCCACCCCATACCACATCTTCAATGCTGTAGGTGCTCCGCCATCTGTGGAACCTTCTTTGTGCTTCCATGTGAGTGCTTCGACAAGTGTGGTGCATTTTAGTTACAGTGTTTTATTTTACAACTGTGAATGGCCAACCCGCAGTCGACACCATCAGTTTTAACTTGTGTATTTCTCCGAGTGTGTGTTGTGTTTTTCGTTTTAACTCCACAATAGCGGACGGTCTAACCATAGTCGCCGTCCTGCGCTCATTTTAATTGTGTGTGTGTTTGCCACTGACCTTCGAGCAGCTGTTTTTATTCACCACTAGCGCCGTTCAAAATGTTTTATGACGCCACCGTTTCCCTGCATTTTATGTAGGGGAGAGTTGTCGAAGATGGACCGTTGCCTAAGTTGGACTACGTACGTATTTCACTGTGTGTTGGTAACGTAGAACTCTAAGTTCGCACAACTGGTGAGAAACATTGTGGAAGTCACGTGGCTCAGTCGCCAGTCGACAATAGTCAATGGAGTGAGAACAGTTTCCATTATTGCGTTTTCTTCGATGTCGCTGTAAGTTTTCTGCTACATAACATAAGCTTTCCTCTACTCTAAAAGTAAGTAAAAATATCATCAATACTATAGTTGAATGTGCCATTCATTAGCTAATAATTTAATATCGTGAAACTAGAGTTTAGCGTTTCTTGTTCCTTCAACGTTATCTTTACTTATATGGCGTCGAGTTGCCGAAGTTGGACCAAAGGCTGTTTCTTAATTTGGACCGGCATAATTTAGGGATCACTCGTGACAAATAATACTTAATGTCATTTAACAATAATTAATAGGTAGATGTTACGTTTTTACGTTTATTTTTCTAGGCTGCAAAAGAATTTTTAAAAAAAGGAGTAAGTATGGTAACCTTTTTAGATTTGGAAGATTCAATAAGGGAAATGTATGGGGAATGGACAGAAGATGAACTGAAGGTAGCTGTGGAAACATACAGAAACGGTAATCACGAACTTAACGAGTGTGCTCGTATATACCGAGTACAAAAGGTTACAATTAAAGAGAGATGCTGATGGTAAAAGCATATTCTGAAATGAAGTTCAGGTATTCGGAAGACAATCAACCTTTACAATTGAGATGGAAAGAATTGTCGCAGATCAGCTTCTTTTATTTGAAGAGAGCTCTTTTTTGTATTCGCAATCAAAGATGTTCGTAAACTTGCATTCGACATAGCACAGAAAAATGAACTGCCTCATTCTTTCAACATAGAAAATAAAAGGGATGGTAAAAGGTGTTTTATTTTTTTTTTCATTTAGGAGACGAAATGCACTCCTTTCCCTCCGTCAGCCAGAAGGAATATCAATGGCGAGATGTTGAAATGAAGCTTTTCATAATATTGCGGGTCTTATTTTCTTTTTAATCATTGTTTTACCGTGTGGTTCAGTTTAAGCAACTGAAGGTCCAAATTAGGTAACCGGTTTCCTAATTTGGACCGTTTATACATTTTTAAATTCTAAATAATGTCAATTTATGGTTTGTTTTTATTCACAGTATAAAACTAGCAGATGAAAGTGTACAACATACAGCTTCTTTTAAAGTATATTTTGTTTCCATTCGATAAATAATGTAGACTTTGGATCCCAAACTAATGAAGTGGTACAATATAGGCAACCTTCCCCTACTTTGTTTTATCTCCATTTTACATCTCCTTTTTATGCATGTCTTATCTCCAAAATTTTATCTCCTTTATGTACGTATGTTTCTCCTGTGTCCAATTTTTCTTCCGTAGGTTGAAGAGCGCCCGTGAGTGCTGCCAGCAAATGTTCAAATGTCTTTAAATCTATCGGACCAAACTGCGTGGTCATCAGTCCTTAGCTTACAAACTACTTAAACTAGGGGCAAACTAACCTAAGGACAAGACACTCACCCATGCCCAAAGGAGGACTCGAATCTCCACGGCGAGCAACCACACGCTCCGCAGCGAGACGCTTTAGGCCGCTCGGCTACTCCACCGCCTCTTTTTAGGGGAATTGAAATTAACATAAAGAAAAAAAATGTGATCAGATGATGGTGACACAGTGCACCGAAACCGGTCGTCATGTAATAAATTGTTAGTGTGCGATCTTGGCTTATCGTTTTGAAAACTATAATATGACAAATGTTTCATTACTGTTTAAGGTGGCTACTGAATGGAAATTTCCTACCTTAAGTTTTGGGATTATATATGTTGGCAACAACATATATGTATATATAAACATCTTTTTTGGGTCCGCAAGGATTATCTTTGTCGGCTGGTAGGCGGGGTTTATGCTGAGTGTAGCCGCAAGTGGGAGTCGGAGAGTAGTAGCGGAGCGTGACGATTGCACTGGAGCTCGCGGTGGACACAGCCCGGAGTTCTTCATTATGCTACTAATTTTTTGGTAATTTGCTTTAAATGTTTTTCATGCATTGCGCGAGGTCGTTCGTCGCATTTGATTTCACTTTGTGTCACTTTCCATTCAGTAGGAACCTATACACAACCTTGATTAATTCGTGCCTCGTCACTGTAATTGTTGTAATAACGAGGATAGGGCATTAAGCAAACGTAATAATATTTAAAAAAAGCAGTCCCTTTCACTTTTTGAGATTTTCGCTTTTTATAATTAATCCTTTACTGAGAGTAGGGCTGCATCCCTATTTTAGAAACTGCCTCATTGCACTACTTCGCAATAATATGCACATTCTTCATTTTTATCGTTTATGTTACTCATGTCGAATTTGCTGTTTGCTAATTTTCTAATTTTTCTTTAATACAGATTTATTCAGTTTCATTGGTTTAATTTTGTTTTGTGATTATTCTTGATGCTGTATGTGATTGTAAGTTGATGGTAATTAAGTACAATGTAACAAGTGGGTGACATAAACAATATGAAGTAAGGGATGTGTGTTGGTGTGAAGCGAGGTATCACTTCCTTTTTTTTTTCAGCAAAATAACATTTCTTGTAGACTGATTGTATAGTAATACTAAGACTAGGCCGACAAGTACAACACAGTACGACATTCTTTTATTGTTCTCGTTGTGACGATCAGCCAACAAAGATTTTGCATCTTTTTAATCCTTCTAATTTGCAGTCAGATAGCGTAAGTTTCGATTGCCCAAACTTGCCTTACGTAGGTCAGCATTACGTTGCGCACTAATTGTCAAGTTACTGTCGTAGTAGTATTGTGCAGTCAGATCCATAAGTTTAGTAGCCCGATACGATCTTTCATTTTTGTAGTTCCCTGTTAGCACGGAAGGCAACAAACAAACACACACACAAGGGTGTTTCACTAAGTGTGTTTGCCTCTGTAACTTATAAAATAATAGGTGACGGGAAATTTTATCGCGGTAGGTCAACACAAGAAATGTTACACTTTCTGCAGAGCTATGAACATAGTTTATTGTATCATTTTCCAAAGAGTTACACCACAAAGATATAATTTTTTAAATGGTACAATAGTTTTTTCTATCGTGTATTGGATTCGTTTAAACTACATCCCTATCACTGTTAGTTTGGGAGCTACAACCCTTCAAAGTTCCGGGGACGGAGGCTGCGATAGCGTAGCTAACTGGCCGAGTGGTCTCATGATCACCAGCCAGTTCAAATGTTCAAATGTTTGTACAGCTTATGAAACTTAACTACGGGGTCATCAGTCCCTAAACTTACAAACTACTTAGGAACTACTTACTAACTAGGACGGCACAAATATCCATGCCCGAGGGGGGATTCAAACCCCCGACCGTAGTGGCCGACCAGCCAGTCAGCTATGCTGTCGTAGCCTCCGCCCCCTAAATTTTGAAGAGTTGTAGCTTCCAAACTAACAGTGATAGGAATGTAGTTTAAATTGATTTGGACGCAGCTGGTTTCAACGAATCCAATGCACGATAGAAAAAACTATTGTTCTATTAAAAAAAATGTCTTTGTGCTGTAACTCTTTGGAAAATGATACAATAAACTATGTTCATAGCTCCGCAGAAAGTGTAACATTTCTTGTGTTGAACTACCGCATTAAAATCTCCCGTCACCTATTATTTTATAAGTTACAGAGGCAAACACACTTAGTGAAACACCCTGTGTGTGTGTGTGTGTGTGTGTGTGTGTGTGTGTGTGTGTGTGTTGCCTTCCGTACTAACAAGGGACTACAAAAATGAAAGATCGTATCGGGCTACTAAACTTATGGATCTCACTGCGCAATACTGCTAGGAGAGTAACTTGACAATTAGTGCGCAACGTAATGCTGACCTACGTAAGGCAAGTTTGGGCAATCGAAACTTACGCTATCTGACTGCAAATTAGAAGGATTAAAAGGATGCAAAATCTTGGTTGGCTGATAGTCACACTCGATAACAATAAAAGAATGTCGTACTGTGTTGTACTTGTCGGCCCAGTCTTAGTATTACTATACAATCAGTCTACAATATATACATGTGGCGTCTGTTGCGAGAGAACAGACGTCACTTCTAATCCTGCAGTTGTTATTATTTAATATTCATAGAATATATGACATCAACTGCGATTGGGCAAAGCTGAAAATGTGTACCCAGCCGGGATTCGAACCCGGGTCTCCTGCTTTCTAGGCAGTTGCGCTGACCCCTACACCACTGGGGACACAGTGATCACCGCTTTGCCCAATCGCAGTTGATGTCATATATTCTATGAATATTAAACAGTATACAATACTTAGTGAAACAACCTATATATGTAACCAGATGATGGTGACACAGTGCACCGATGTTTGTATAGTCTACGGGACTTAACTACGGGGTCATGAGTCCCTAAACTTACAAACTACTTATGAACTACTTACGGACTAGGACGGGGGATTCGAACCCCCGACCGCAGTGGCCGTGCAGACCGTGACTGGAGCGCCTTAGTCTCCTCGGCCACCGCGGCCGGCCAGTGCACCGAAACCGGTCGTCATGTAATATATCTTTAGTGTGCTATCTTGGCTTGTCATTTTGAAAACTATAATATGACATATGTTTCATTACGGGCAGTTTAAAACTAGCGTAAAAATGGCACGTTGGTAACTTCCACTACTTCCACTACCACCGTGCATTTGGAACTGCGAGTGCCGGCAGACAGGTCGCCGTGCCTCGCTGCAGGCACAGTGGGGACCTGGCGTGCCCGCAGGCGGCCGCTGCCGTGAATAGCGCCGCGGCTGCGGCTGCGGCTCAGCTCGCGTCCTATTCAGGCGGCGGCATTCAGCGCGGCCCTGCAAAGTAAAAGTCCGCCGCGGCGCGGAGGATCAGCGGCGGCCTTTCATGTGTCCGCCTGCATCTGGCCGTGAAATCGCCGCTGCACCTCGTCCGCGGTCCGCGGCGTTTCCCCGCGTCCGGCCACTCGGAAGGGTAGCGGCAGCAGCCACAACAACAACAACAGCGGCGCAGGGGTCGGCGTATAATCTGTGCGTATCTGACGGGGGTGGGAGGATTACGGCCCGAGACGCACTGCGCGTACGAGAGAGAGACAGAGAGGCGGGCGCTCATTAGGCGAGCTCTCGGACAAAACTCCGGCGCGCAAACGGCCAGCGGGGACGCAGATCCCCTTGACGAGGCCGGACGCTTTAATCCTTCCGCTGAATTTACGCACTGCTCGGTTTGTTATGGCCGCTCGCCGCCGCCACTTGGGAAATAATTAAAATGTAAACGCGGCGGCCGGCCCTCCTGGGGGTGAGGTAGGGGCGCGGCGCCCGCGCTCCAGCGGTCGTTAGCGGAGAGGGAGCTCTCCGTCTGCCGCCGTCTCAACTTTGCGCGGGATTACTCACCGCCACGGTGAAATTAATACGCTAGTGGACGCCGCACCCGACAGGTGTAGCGCCAAATCCTCATACGTCCAGATGTCCGCGGTAACTCAGCAATTCGCGCCAAAGTGTTGGCCACACAAGCAACATACAGTGATGAAAATAATTACGCGGTCAGAATGAAACTTTCACTCTCCAGCGGAGTGTCCGCTGATATGAAACTTCAAATGTTTGTAAATCTATCGGACCAAACTACGTGGCCATAAGTCCGTAGCTTACAGACTACTTAAACTAAGGTAAACTAACCTAAGGACAACACACACACCCATGCCCCAGGGAGGACTCGAACCTCCACGGCGAGCAACCGCGCGCTTCGCAGCGAGACGCTTTAGACCGCTCCGCTACTCCACCGCGGAATATGAAACTTCCTGGCAGAGTAAAATTGTGTGCCGGAACCGGGACTCGATTCTGGGAACTTTGCCTTTCGCGGGCAAGCGCTCTACCGACTGAGCTATCCCGACACGACTCTCGGTGCCGACTCACAACTCTACTTCCGCCAGTACATCGCCTCCTACTTTCCAAACTTCACAGAAGCTCTCCTGTGAAACATGCAAGACCAGCACCAGATTTACATAGGATCAGAATTTTTGCGGCTTCTCGGAAAAATCGTTCAATAAAGGAATGGCTGTGGTAATAATTATATGCTTCGCGCAACGATCTTTTTGCAGACGCACGAATTTCTACTAACTTTTACCTGTCATTATTTGCGTGTTCTTTTTTGAACCGAAAGTGCAACAGTCCTTGCTTTCTAAGTAGCTTTCTAACATTATTATTATACCAAATGTTCAAATGTTTGTTAAGCTTAAGGGACTTAACTGCGGGGTCATCATTCCCTAAACTTACAAACTACTTATGAACTACCTGATATTAAAGACGACACAAGCATCCATGCCCGAGGGAGAATTCGAACCGCCGACCGTCGCGGCCGTGCAGACTGTGACTTGTGCGCCGTAGACCGTTCGGCCATTGGGGCATATTATTATACCACGGTGGATCATTTCCATCATTAATAGACTATACAGGCAAATATTTCGCTAACCCTTTATTCACAATGCATTTAAATTTAGTCCACAATTCCTCTACATCCATTGCACCGGGACTAAACGATACCCCTTCATTTTCTAAGTGCGATCCTAACAATTGCTTATCGGCTCCTCCTAACAAAAACACGCTCCTAGCCTTCTTGATTAGTTTAATCACCATCCACGCTATGACGATATCATGATCACTAACACCTCTCTCTACACAGACTCTCCAATTGTTAGTCTGATGTATCGTCCCAGAAAACAATTTTAACATGTCTTCCTCGCAAATCCAGGTTAGATCGAGGATGTGTACGGTTTTATGCGACTCTGGTGTGACACCTCCTGTGGGCCACTAATTTATGACCGCTGTGCTTAACCCGAGATTAGTCTCCCGGTGCGCAGCTTTCGAGGCAGGCCACGGCAGACCGCAAATAGCGCAGGATTTATCGCCGGCAAGTGAGCGCTCGCCATCACCGGCGACAGGAATGGCGCTGCCGTGACGGGCGACGGCAGCGCGCCGAGTGATCGGCGCCGGAATTATTTACGGCCGCGGCCATCCATCAGGTGGCGCTGTTGACAGCAGCCTCCGTTCCTCAATTACGAGCACACACGCGTGCCCGACCTCTAATGAGACAAGCCCTGTGCTCGCAGCGCTCTGTTTGTGGGGCCGTCTGCCACACCATCGAGAATGGCAGCCCCGTCTCTATGAAACGTTCAAAATTCATTGTATTCGCCACTATCTGTCATACTTGGCTACATCAGTAACTCCAACCCAATATGGCTTTCATCCCAAATTTTTCTCCACCTCATCCATGATCAATTCTATTGAACAACCTCTCCCTACTCCTTTGATGGCGGAACTGGCTACCTGAACCGCTGCGCGTCGATATCTATCGCGACACTTCCCTCTGTCGTTATCTGTGGCGGAACTGGGAAACTGGGTGTCTTCTGTGGGGCCACGGGAAGTTCGTCAGTGTGGGGTAGCGTATGAAGGCCCCTGCAGAGAGTCTGTGGAGGCGGAATGCAGCAGGACTCAATAGTGATTTACTGCCAATGACGCTGGAATAGATGAAGGTTGGACTGGGCCGACGAGGGTTGGTCCGTCCTGATCCGTTCTTCACATGGTAATAGGGCTTGATAACATGTTCGCCCCCATACACCAGGCCATTCGGCAGCGGACGGAATCAATTCAGAAAATAAGGTGGCAAAGGATCACTAGAGAAAGGCAGATAGGCTGACGCCCTCTGTCGTTATCTGTGGCGGAACTGGGTGTCTTCTGTGGGGTCACGTTAAGTTCGTCAGTGTGGGGTAGCGTATGAAGGCGCCTGCAGAGAGTGTGTGAAGTCGGAATGCAGCAGGACTCGATGGTGATTTACTGCCAATGACGGTGGAATAGATGGAGGTTGGACTGGGCTGACGAGGGTTGGTCCGTCCTAATCCGTTCTGCACATGGTCATAGGGCTCGATAACATGTTCGCCCCCATACACCAGAGCATTCGGCAGCGCACGGAATCAATTCAGAACATAAGGTCGCAAAGGATCACTAGAGAAAGGCAGATAGGCTGACGCCCACTGTAGTTCTAAGCCAGACTGTTCCAACTCACGCGCTCCCACGCGAGCTAGGGAGCGCTCACCTGCTCGCGGGGCGACGCTTGTGCGTCCATGAGCTGCTGTCGAATGCGGCACACGGCTGAGGCTGCGTCGAGCCTGTCTTCAGGCAAAGCTTTTTAGATGGTGCGGGAAGAGGCAGCCAGTTGGGTCTTGACATCACGAGAAACCGGAGTCGCTCTACAATTCCCACCACCGGCACACTTGTTTCTGAAATAGCTAGCCTACTATTGAGAATGGCGTTTTTCTCCATGAAAATGCGAGACACGCGACACATGACACGCAACCAGTCCTCAGCGATGATTTTTCTTTATTATAATTCACGTATAAGCTCTGTGATCCTGAACATCAACGATTTGGTTTCATGACTGTAATTCAATAAAGCATGTTTATAGTGACATTACTTTACATTTTTAAATATCTGTTACACAGAAAGAAAGTAAGGAGTATTTCTTATCAATTTTCCTATTATTTGTTTATGAAGCTGTCATTGATTTTAGAAGTTGCTGCTAGAATATCAAAATAAGTCAGATTATGACTGACTGTTTTATCACGCTGAACTCCATCCTATTTTCCACAATGTTATTCGTAAGTATGGGAATATAAATTAAGGAGTTTCCTGGAACTGTCCGACTGTTTCGAAATGGCTTAGAAATGGCTGTTCTAACAGGCTGCTCCGCGAGCTGGAGCGCACACGAGTGCTCACTACCCGAACCGGTGCCGGCCGCGGTGGCCGAGGGGACTAAGGCGCTCCAGTCACGGTTTGCATGGCCACTGTGGTCGGGAGTTCATATGTCTTCAAACAAATGCGACATCTTCCTCTTGAATGAAATTCAACATACTGAACAGTTGCAGTAATGCTGAGCAGCGTTATTCCATTTCAGACATGACACACTTTTGTAAACCAATGATTTCTTTCTGTTCCCTAACTGGCTTAACGAGCTGTTGACCTTTTTGTAGCAGTTAAGCTTTTTACATTATGCTTCCTCTTATTTCATTTTTGGTTATGTGTCATGAAAATTGTTCCAGTATTCAGACTGCTGTTCACCACTCCGTAAACTGACCTATTTTCAGTTGCTGTGTCATCATCGTGTGTCATAAATGCATAATCTTCTGGATCACTTTCATCAGCTTCACTTCCCTCATTGATTATAGCTGATACCTCTTCATTATATGGAGACCTCCGATACGAGAAATTTCATTAGGACTGCCGGTAACGTACAACTGCAGGCCGGCCGCGGTGGTCGAGGTGACTGAGGCGCTCCAGTCACGGTCAGCACGGCCGCTACGGTCGGGGGTTCGAATCCCCCCTTGGGCATGGATATTTGTGCCGTCCTTAGTATTAGTTAGTTCATAAGTAGTTTGTAAGTTTAAGGACTGATGACCCCCATTGTTAAGTCCCATAAGCTATACAAACCTTTGAAACATTTGGAGCTGCGGTGGTGGGGGAAGCTGACGTCACACACACTAGTAATCGGCTTCCAATGGCAAACAGACGCCTTCGATTAGTTGTCGATGACGTGTAGCTGTGACAACAACAAAAATGGCTAGTGGCGAAACTTCAGTGCATGTTACTTTAGAGCCAGCCCACACAGTAGAATGTACTGTTGCGAGCAAATGGTCTCTGTAATGGAGAGAATAAACAACAAGGAAAAGTCATTGCTCCAGAAACCTACAATGAACAGTATTCTGATCATACCTGCAGCAAACAAAATAACACGTGGTATCTGTTGACTTATGTCGTAGTCTTTGTGCAGTTTCTTGTGGCCGCATGAGAGTTTACGAGCAGTCTGGAGCGCCATGTTGCGGATTGCGCGGCCTTTTGCATCGGGGGTTCGAATCCCCCCAAGGGCATGGATGTTGGTGTTGTCTTTAGATTAGTTTACTTCGTTTAAGTACTTTACAAGTCTAGGGGCTGATGACCAACGTAGTTCGGTCCCATAAGAATTACAAATATTTGATCATTTGAATTTTTTTTTGATAAATGCTGGATTGACCGATACACTACTTATTGTAACCACTGTTTAGCGAGTTACTGTATGTGAACATGTAAGAGAGGCGTCCTTTTGTAAGTGTAGTTATTGGCGATTAAGATGGTGTGTTACTAATTCCCCTGAAGTAAGCTCTTATGCCAAAACGCGAAGATACCATTTTTTGAACTTAAATGAGCCAGGCACTTAAATGTGATTTGCAGAGTATCCCATGTAGATGTAGATGTAAATGAAAAACATACTTTTCTCTAAGGCAGTTGTTCATTGTAAAATTCATATTGCCATATGTACTATTAACCTTTTGGGAACTAGAATGAATATCAGCGTGATAAATGAGTCAATCAGAATCTTACTTCTTTTGATACTCTAACAACAACTTCTAAAAATCAATGACAGCTTCATTAACAAATAATGGGAAAAATGATAAGCAAAACTCCTTACTTTATTTCCATGTAAACACGCTGTATTAAATTACAGGCATAATGCCATATCGTTGATGTTCAGGATCACAGAGCTTATTTTCACGGAGAGAAACGCCATTCTCAGTTGTAGGCTACCTATTTCAGAAACAGTTGGGCCGGTGGCGGGAATGGCAGTGCAACTCCGATTTCTCTTGATGTCACGACCCAAGCGGTTACCTCTTCCCACACCATCTAGAAGGCTTTGCCTGCGCACAGGCTCGATCACAGACAAATATATACAGACAGGAAACCTCCGTAAGAGCCCGGTCACATACACAGGGGTGCGGGGCGAAGGCTGCTGAAGCAGTACCGTAAGATGTCCCATGATGGCGCCGAGGTCAGGTGGAGTCCTTTAAAACTGGCCAGAGCAGGCGGCAGGTAGCGGCTGACCCCACGGACACTTCCTTTCAAACGCCAGCACACCAAACGTATCTGTGGCCTGATGGCTGGCGGCTCGAGTTCTCCCCTCAGCCTCGCCTCCACGCTACCCTCTGACAATCGAGAGGCACCCTCAGAAGTGCTTCTAGTGTGTTCTACCAGTACTAAGCCGAGGAACCGCCTGACATCTGGTGGCATCTTACGGAACTAGATGGGGACCATAGGACAGAGGTTTAGGGGGTGGGCTTCTTCTCCGTATATGTAACTCTGTGGCTCGACGCAGCCACAGCCGTGTGCCGCATTCGACAGCAGCTCATGGCCGCACAAGCGTCGCCCCTAGCTCGTGTGGGAGCGCGCGAGCTGGAACAGTCTGGCTTAGAACGACAGTGGACATCAGCCTATCTGCCTTTCTCTAGTGATCCATTGCCGCCTTTTGTTCTGAATTGTTTGACTCTTTGCACTGCCAAATGGCCTGGCTTATGGGGGCTAACATGTTATCGAGCCCTATTACCATGTTATATTCCTTTTTCCAGTACGTGCAGTTCTTGTGCTTGGTCAAGAAATTTAAAGCATTCTACTTATCTACATATGTGAGTGTAGATTCAGGAACACATGTGTGGACCCACGTTGGTTTTTTGTATTCTACCTGTGAGAACTGGATTTGTCAAATTTTTTGTTGTATTAAAAAGTCAGCAAATTGGCTTGATTAATACAGCACTGTATATACGAGGATTAAAACTTAAGTAGTGGCACCATTGCTGTGGAGACACTATACAGTGGAGTCGGCAATTGTCGGTGCTAACACACGTTGTTGACGAACCCATCTTACCTCCCACCAAATGGACTCGCCCGTCCCACGTCACCGGCGTGCGCACAGTTGATAGAAACACCATCACTTGTGAGCGACCAGTCTAACGTGACGGTGTCACAATCATTATGAAACAGGAGTTGGATCGAGGCTGTATGTGCCAGAGATCGCAAACCACGACAGTGTTATCAAGGTCTCCAAGCGGCGTGCGGGGAATCGGCATTGCCGTACAGAACAGTAACACGACGATGCGTGATCGCCTACAGCGCAAGCTGTAGCTGCTCTGTTCGGTCGATGGGACCCGGAAGTACTGTACCACTCACCATAATCGCCGGACTTCAGTCGTTGTGACTTTGATTTGATTCCGAAAAAGAAGGAATCCCTTTGTGGCGTTCACATCAGAACTGTTCCAGAGATTCGACAGGCAGTAGACCACTCCACTCGAAACATCATCAGAACAGGCTCTGCGTTTCCTATATCTCTGGCAACGGGTTCTGCACAACGCTGCTGACAACAATGAAGATTGTAGTGCTATTTAAGTGTAAACTTTGCCAGTCATCTCGAGAAGGAAAGGCGTAGGACTTACTTTATCTATTATTATCACTGCTACTACTGAGCGGTCCTTAACCGTCTCTGTTTGCAGAAGTGACGGTCTAAATTCGTTTGCTGTTCGTAACTACCTGGGCGGTGTTTGTAAAATTATTTCCCCCCAAGGTTTTTAATACTGTTTGTCTCATACTTGTTCATATGTCGGTTTGTCTGTGTTATTATATAGTTGGCAGCCTTCAGTGGTGTATCTGAATTGTGTTAATCCCTAGTACCGATCAGACATTACCTCGCCACCTTGCGCCGCCGGAGGTGAGTGTGTATGGTACCACTCGGTTGGTTGTGGTGTAGCCTTCATGGTGATAGCGTGTTTGGAAAATCTGGAGCGCCACTGCAAACTGGATTAAAATCCTCAAGGGCTTTCGATATTTTGCTGCCACCAACCGCCTAATATAAAAATCTCGAATCTGATGACCTTTATTGTAAATGGATTTCATGGTTTTATTTAATGAATATTGTTATTACTACTGTATATTTGTTTGAAATCATAGAGGTTTTCTGTACGTTCTCATCATTTCCCGTGAGTTTGGGAGATCTGATATTACCATGTCATCTCAGAGCTTAAAGAAGTTATTGTATGATGTTGATATTAATTACTAAGAGTTTCATTTGGTTCAGCAGCAGTAGCCAATCACTTACTACACAATCTTGAATAAGTTTGCTATTCCATATCTAATTGGAAACTAAAGTTTTAATCCATGAAAAAGTTAAACCGTATTTGAATTTGAAAATGGACTTTAAGTTATTGTTAAGTACTCCAGTAGTGTTCTAAAATCTATCTCTGTGTGTGTTTTTTAGCTGGTCTAAGTTTTCAGAGAACCATTTGTAAGGTGAAGTTTTCAGTTTAACGATTGTTTACATTATTGTAATTATGTATGCATGAATTAGGGTCAGTGTAATTTCCTGCCCTTGATGTTTTTGGTAAAACTGTTTTCTTTGGGGCTCATCCTTGATTTAATGAATATATTGTATTATCTTTTGAATATAATGTTTCTTCATAGCAAATTGGATCGTTTTGGATTCCTTTCACATGGCCACACCTGCCTGGTACACAGTAAATTAGTCTACTACAATCACGTCTGTTTCAGTAATGCTGTTCCCCTTTCTAAGCTCCAGTGGTATGCACTTCAGGTCAATATCCATCTCATTGGCTCCTTACCTACTAATAGTCGATCCTCCATAACAACATGAAACACACAACATATAACTCGTCCTATAGTAACGCAACTGGATTCGTTGCTTCCTGTCTGAAAGGACACAGTTCACTGTAACTGACGGGAAGTTATCGAATGAAATAGATGTGATATTTGTAGTTCCCCAGGGAAGTGTTATATGACACATACATCCTTTATAAACGACTAATTTGTAAACCCAGCGCTGCCTGGATGTTTATTTATCCTACACTCTCATAGTCCACAGCCTCTTCCCCCATCTCTCTGCATCCATCTCGTTGTCTACCATATTTTTTTTTTTTTTTGTTTCCACCTTTCCTTCTCTCACCAAAGTTTTCTGCAAGGCTCCCTCTGTCATTTACTATACAAACATTTATGTACCCACTGATCTTCCTCTTAGTTTAAAGGTCATGTGTGCAAAAATTCATAAAGATTGAAGAAAAAATATGTATCTTGTAAAATTCTGTAAGCATCCTCCACTATGCTCTGAACGACATTTTACACAGTGACATTTCTCTGTTTTTAAGGTAGAGTGTGCAAAATTTCATCAATATCAGAACAAAACTATAGATCTCTACACAATAGAAACACAGGGTCACATTGAAAAACGGACTTTGTTGTTCTCAAATATTCCAGTTTTATTTACAACCCTTGCTCTGAGAATAAGAAAAATAACAAACAAAGGATCTGTGAAATCGGTCAAGCTGTTCTCAAGTTATGGTGCACCCAAGATACTTAAGGATCCATTTTTATGTTGCAACGTATGAAAGTTCAGGTAGATGGTGACCTTCCTCTTATTTTGAAGGTCAAGAGTGCTAAATATCATGAAGATTGCAATGAAACTGTAGATTTCATGCATCTGTAAGAGAAGTATGCCCCACCATGCACCTACAGTACTTTCTTAGCGGACGTTTTCTACCTATAAACTACATTTCTGTCAATCAGCTTCATAGGTGATGTAGTTTTCAAGATTTCGTGGTTAGTCAGTGAGTGAGTGAGTAAGTGAGTGTGGAATTTATACATCAATCTTTTGATAAATCCAACGTAATCTTATAAATTAGTTTATAAAATTTAATTTCAGTTTTATTCATATCAACTGCAACCAGATTTTCATTAAATATTGTTCGATATTAGAAAAGTGGTTTACCTATTAATTTAACAGATTATTTACCATATGATACTAATTATTAATAACTGTATTATGTATACTTTCCATTGTTTTGCTAGAGACAGAATTGTTCATCAGTTTAAAGAAATCATTTTTCACGTCATTTGTTGCCTTCAGTTTCATTTAAGTATACATATTTATAAGTTTCATCCACTAATCAGGTTGTTTAAATTTTAAAATTCTATCAATTTTTGTTATTTTCACTCTTAAAGCTAATTACTGTTTGAGGTTTCCGTTGTGAACTGCCTAATTATACTTGTCATTTAGGGTGGTCAAAAACTTACTTTCTTTAGTTCCTGGTAAAATTTTATTTTTGGGTGCTAATGAGAAATCTTTATGTTTGTGATGTAACTCAATTGGATACTCAAAATAAACTTGAAATATATATCCATATTCCGAATATTCCAATATTTTCATCACATAAGTATCTAATTCAAATCTGCCATATGGTAATATTGTGACACATCATACCCATATAAATTATTTGCATCTAAATACATTAAATAATTTGATTCTTCATTTGAATCAAAATGTTTGTGTATTTACTATGTGCTTAAACATATGTTTTACAACATTGTGTGACACTTTTCTATCATTATTATAATATTGTTGTTGTTATGTTCTTAAGTCCGGAGATTGGGTTGATGCGTCTCTCCACCCTACTCTATCCTGAGCAAGCCTTTTCATCTCCTCATAATAACGACAACCCACATCCTCTTGAATCTGCTTACTATACACGTCTCTTGGTCTCCCTCTGCGATTTTTACCCCACACACTTCCCTCCAACGCTAAATTTACGATTCCTCGATGTCTAAGAATGTGTCCTACCAAACGATCCCTTCTTTTAGTCAGGGTGGGCCAAAAATTCCTTTTCTCACCAATTCTGTTCAGTACCTCTTCATTAGTTATGCGATCTACCCACCTAATCTTCAGCATTCTTTTGTAGCACCACATTTCAAAAGCCTCTATCCTCTTCCTGTCTGCACTGCTTATTGTCCATGTTTCACTCCCGTACAAGGCAACACTCCACACAAATGCCTTCAGAAAAGACTTCCTTACACTTAAATTAATATTCGATGTTAGCAAATTTCTCTTTTTCAAAAACGCTTTTCTTCCCATTGCCATTCTGCATTTTATATCGTCTGTACTGCGACCATCGCATGTTATTTTACTACCCAAGTAACAAAACTCATCTACCACCTTGATTGTTTCGTTACCTAATCTAATTCCTTCAGCATAACCTGATTTTCTAAGACCGCATTCCATTATTTTTGTTTTGCTCTTGTTAATGTTCATTTTATACGCTCTCTTCAACACACAGTCCATTCCATTCAACTGCTCTTCCAGGTCCTTTGCTGTCTCTGACAGAATTACAATGTCATCAGCAAAACGCAATGTTTTTATTTCTTCCCCCTGAACTTTAATCCCTATTCCAAATATTTCCTTGCTTTCCTTCACTGCCTGCTCGATGTACAAATTAAATAGTATTGGAGAAAGGCTACAGCCCTGTCTTACTCCCTTCCCAACTGATGCTTCCCTTTCATGCCCTTCGAGTCTAATAACTGCGGTCTGGCTTTTGTACAAGTTGTAAATAACTCTCCTTTCCCTGTATTTTACCCCTGCTGATTTCAGAATTTGAAAGAGTGTTATTATAATATAATAATGTGATAATTCAACTGGTTGTTAAGTTATTTTTTACATAGCATCCTTAGATAAACCAGTTGCTGTATAATACCAAGCAGGCTCTAATTCATATGCTTTCATAGATGTAGCTCTAAAGTATTCGAATACATCTGCCATTAATAGTACATCTGTTTTCAGATATACATAATGATGTTCACCCATATTTTGAATACTGATTTTTTTCCAAACTATTTTTGCATGAAGATAATTTCAGTAGTTATGTCTTCTTCATTAAGTCTGCTATACAATGCTTTATACGTGCTAATTGTGTTTTATTTACTCTATTCCAATCGTCCATATAATCATATGGATAAACATCTTTTTTAATAACTAGATGCACTACATCATCATTAAATAATTGTTTTATATTATGAATTTTCTTTTTAGATATATTAAATTTTAACCTATATAATGATGATGCCGTAAATCTAAATGTATCAATAAATCTCATTTTTAAGGTACTTATTTGCTTAACTAATCTATTACATTTTTCTCCATTATTTGTTTTTAACTATGTTTCTTTTTCATTGTATCAAATGTCTTTTATAAATAAATGTGAATCATAACCAGTTAGATTCTGTAAGAATATAGCTACATACGTTGGGTATTAAAGCTTAAGATTACATGTATTACTTAGTGGTCCTACATAATTTCCACCTAAGCGATCATTATGATGTAGGTTTTAATTTTTTTTTCTTTATTAGTTTCTTCACATAACGAATGTTCTGTTGACTTAGAATGGATTGACTGTTTCTATGGTTAACTATTTCATTTGTTATATTTATTTACGTTTTTTACAAAATTCTTCAACTTCTTTTTTAATCATCTCAATAAATTTTTGATGTGCATTTGGTCCTCTATATACAACAGGATCTTTATATTTGTCATGAATATATTTCGCAGAGTAACTAAATCAGATGACATAAAAGTTTTCTGGGTATTGTAGCACATCATGTTGTAAGGCTATTACTTCAATAACTGATGTTTCAGCCAACGTTACAGTGGCCTTCAGATGAAGCATTACACAGTACAACACCCAGAAAACTTTTATATCATCTGACTATGGCCGCAGAAGCCTACGTAATTATAAAACCAGATGGTTCATGTATATTTCACTGTATATAATTCGTCTGTATTTGGTTCACATGTATAAGTTTTAAAACACAGCATATATAACAAAAGGAACATACATTATATGATTACAACTTTCATATGTTATGCATCGACTTTTATTAGGTACTCTAATTTTAACTAATCTTTATTTAAAACAGTTTTCTTTATGTGAATTTAGCTCACATTCTAAATTACTAGTTATATCTGGGTTTTTACCAATTGCTTTTATTGCTATGATATAGACCACAAGAAACATTTCCATCATTATTCATAACATTTATATATGCTTTCTTATACTTTATATGTTAACTAGCTCAATATATTATGAACCATTAAGTGGTGTATATTTGTTAATTCCTAATTGTAAACCAATTATTCTATTTAACACCCATCCAGATCCTCTAATTTAAAAATCATGCATATGTGTTAACATTTCTCATTTATCTTTTACATAATAGTTATTAATATCTTTATCATTTGTAATGACATAGTTGTATGTTGAGAATCTACATTGTTTATATTATATTAGTGGTATTCAATTTGAATTCACAATACAATATTAATTTCACTTGTAATCCATTGTATATTTTAAGATTATTTCTTATTAGCAGATATATAATAGGAGTAGTTGATGTGGTAAGTATTGTGGATCTTGAATTTTAATATTGTTTTCAATATTAAATGTGTTTAAACTGCTTTCTCAATTGAATGATCATTATGAAGCTGTTTTCCCTTACTTACTTCAAATATGTCAGTAGAAAATGGATATAGTGTTTGACTGTATCAAATTTGTATTATGTAATTTAGAATATCAATTAAAATTTAAATATTTAGATAATGCCTTAAGTACCTTAACAGTCACTGATGCTGGATCTATATTTTAATATTAATGAAAGATACATCTTTTTTAATTATGATTAACATAAAATATATCTGCAGTAAATGGAAACAGTAATTGAAATTTAATATACTGTACCAATTCATTTTTGCATAGTTTAGATTAATGTTTCTGATTAAAGCTTTAAGCTTAAGCTTTGATTTCATTGATCTTCATTGATTTTAGCTCCATTTATATACAGTTTACATCCTCTGCCATCGACGTAAATATGGTTTACTGAGTAATTATGTGGATGCAGAATGTTTATTGTGAAATTAGAATCATGTATGATTCCTGGTGACTCATTGCATCGTTTAGAGGTGAAACCAGATTAAAATGAAAAGAAACAAACAATGGCTATCCCAGAATAGAACTTATGCCCCTGGGTGTGAAAATCTACCTCTATACCATGAGAACATATATGATTTAATGATAAGATATAAACTCTATAATTTGGGAATCGTGGCCACTCAGAATTCATGCTTCTATCATTATCCACAACGATTTGACATAAGTCAAAAGTGCTGTGAATGGCTTCGAGAACAGAATGGAAAATCTGTGCTATCGACTTGGCAGGTTCACTGCCCTGCCCAAACATGTTAAATGTGTATAAACTTTAGTGTCCCAAATGTTTAAATATTTTAAACTTAGGCATCAAATTGCTGAGGCCATCAGTCCCTACACTTACAGGCTACTTGAGGAACTTCAACTAACTCTCGCTTAGAACAAAACACAGACCCATGCTAGGTGAAGTAGCCCTCTAATCCATGACATGGTTTCTCAGACCGTGCTGACATTCCCACACAGCTCAAGAAAATTGCAGGAGGAGCGGAGTCCCGGTGACTTGCAATCTTAAGCAGGGAACAGTGGCGTTCCAATTTTTAGCATTCAAAATCAATGTCATGTGGATAGTTGGATGGAGACACAACTGTTTTTAAGTTTATATCTTTCCCAACTCTGGCCATAATAAATCATGCATATTCCTTTTAAAAGATAATATGTTGAGATAAAACATGTAAACTTGCATGATTTCATTGTATTATCCTTCTCATTTCATTTTTTTTAGAAATCGGATTGTTAAAATAGATACAATAAATGTAATTATCATAATGAAACTAATAAACTACACATTTTGTTTAGGAAATTTGTGCCTGTATCTACAGTTTTGCAGAAGTGGTGTGCTTGTGAAATGTTGGACTTACAGAAACAAAAATGGGCCACTTTTGTCTGCAGTTTTGTCGTTTGGGCTTTCAGTTTCCCTTTATAGCCCATCCTTCCGCATGCCATTACTCTCCTTAGACGACATAGGTTTAAAGAGCTTTTTTGAAACAGAAATACGTTTCTATTGTTCGATACAGAAAATAAGGTGCTCCTCAATGAAGTTTTTGGTAACCTCTTCGATCCTCATTTATTCTTTTGCTTCATAATGTGAAAAAAGAAACAAATGTATCTGAATAATAGAAAAAGTAAATAATTCACATAAATCTTTTTCATGCATTCTTCTATCAAACATCGGCAATATCCATCACTTCTTCAGTCTCTATTTAAAATGTCCTTTCAGGTGGATTATAATAAAATGAAACATTAAGTAATTATTTCATATATCCTGTAACATAAATGCCACTCTCAAAGTCATTGGTTGAATTAATGTAATAAACCTCAAACACGTATTTTCTCTGTTTAATGTTTCAAAAGAAATAAAAGTGGTCCAGTAACTACATACTACTTACTTGGCAAACATATTATTCAATTCTATTCATTAGGAAATGGATATAAACCTCACAAGAAGAAGAATATGTAACAAACCTGCCTTAAGATTCGTTGCCTCTGCTTACTTTCGTTCAAGGAACTTTCTTTACTCAAAAATAACAGAGTCATACATAAAGGTCACTGTTAACATTCTGTATATATAATTGTATAGTATTCAACAATAAATCGTTGATTTCCTCGTGACTGAATAAACACACAGAGTCGAATGTTCAAATATTTGTAGAGCTTATGGGACTTAATTATGGGGTCATCAGTCCCTAAACCTACAACCTACTTATGAACTAGGTAATACTATGGACATCACAAATATGCATGCCCGAGGGGGCATTCTAACCCCCGACCATAGTAGCTGTGCAGATCGTGACTGGCATGCTGCAGTCGCCTCAGCCACCGCAGTCTGCCACACAGAGTCAGACAGGTCCAATCATCGTTATGTGCTTAACTGCACTGTCTAACTATGTTTTGTTAATCCTGTAATTAATATTACATAGTTATCAAAGCGACAAGCATAAAATAGAAAACATTTGCAACTATAATTAAACATTAACGGAAAAATATAGAAATATTACAGGATGTGAAAGATGATCGTGAATTCATGTTATCACAGTGGCATATGACTCAAAATTTACATGATGATAGTAGTTTTCACAAAGAAAGGTGATTATAAGACCAGTATTTAAACATTTTATCATTTGAGAAGATTCGCATAAATTTATTTTTATAGTGCAGTTCAAACTAAGCACATAGTAATGTAACTGATAAGCATCTCAGACAGTATGACTATGACAATGACTTGATTATCAAAACAGCCTTCATCACAAAATGTTTGTTTTCTTTTCATCTAGTTTTGCCCAAGTGTTTTCTTACTAATTTTTTTCATAAGACGCTGTTCCCATAGGTAACAAAAATAATTTCAAAATTTTAAAAAAACGAAAAAAAAAACGAAACGAATACCTATGAAGAATCAAGAGCATTGCTGTTGAAATATAGTTAAAGCATTCACCTGGAGTTGCTCAAAGCTAGAAATGTATTTGGTAAAAGAATGGGCATTGTAAGAGAACCATTATAAATATACCATTCTAAACATGCAGATGACCAACTTACAGTATCTAGGTTAGTTACAGTGTCAAGTGATATTGCAAAGTGGGTAGGAGACCTAAGGGAATTGGGGCCAGAAGGAAATAGGGCTTAATGATAGGGCAAGAGAGAGGTGGGGAGATGGATATTAAAATTAAGGAAAATTTAATTTCCACAGAGGCTCAGTACCATATTTGAAATGAATACATGTAGTTATCAAATTTGAACCGAAAATAAGTATGAGTAATATTATTCAGAATCTAATTCTTAAACAAATATTAAAATATTTCTTATTTTATAGGGCCAAACTACTCCGATTATCGATCTCTAGACTTGCAAACTAATTAATCTATCATAAATTGACTTATACTGAATATGACACACACATTCAAGGAATCGAAACTCTCACCCAAGACCAGATGGACATTTGCGCACATTATATGTCTTTAGCCTTGCTGTAAATTTATAAATAGACTGGAGTTCCAGCTCATCCTAAAATGTAAAATTCTTTTTTGTGCATCCCTCCTGAAGGGACTACAGATGCCCTTTGTGCCAAGTTCGAACTATCAAACAAACGGTTCTTTTTAGTGTGATTTTCGTTGGAATTTGGACATTTACTCTGATAATCCACCCCCAAGAACCACAGACATTGCTGAGGTGGGGTGGCTTGCGAGCCTCAACGATGCAGATAGCTGTACCGTAGGTGCAATCACAGCGGAGGGGTATCTGTGGAGAGGCCAGAAAAATGTGTGGTTCCTGAAGAGGGGAGCAGCCTTTTCAGTAGTTACAGGGACAACAGTCTGGATGATTGACTGAGCTGGCCTTGTAACATCAGCTAATGTGGCTTTGACACACAGTTACTGCGAACGGCTGAGAGCAAGGGTAAACTACAGCTGTTACTTTTCCCGAGGACATGCAGCTCTACTGAATGAACATATGATGATGGCATCCTCTCAGGTAAAATATTCCGGAGGTAAAATAGTCCCCTATTCGGATCTCCGGGCGGGGACTACTCAGGACGATGTGGTCATCAGGAAAGACAATACTGGCTCTCTATGGATCAGAGCGTGGAATTTTAGATCCCTTAATCAGGTAGGAAAATTAGAAAATTTAAAAAGGGAAAAGGATAGGTTGAAGTTATATATAGTGGGGATTAGTGAAGTTCGGTGGCAGGATGAACAGGACTTCTGGTCAGGTGAGTACAGGATTATAAGTACAAAATCAGTTGGGGGTATCACAGGAGTAGGACTGATCATGAATAAGAAAATAGGAATGTGGTTTAACAACTATGAGCAGCACAGTGATCGCATTATCATTGTCAAGATAGATACGAAGCCAACACCGACAACAGTAGTACAGGTTTATATCCCAACTAGGTCTGCCGATGATGAGGAGATCGAAGAAATATATGAGGAGCTAAAGGAAATTATTCAAACAGTTAGGGGAGAGGAAAACTTAATTGTGATGGGAGACTGGAATTCGGTAGTAGGAAAAGGAAGAGAAAGAAAAATAGTAGGTGAATATGGACTGGGCAAAAGGAATGAAAGAGGAAGCCGCATGGTAGAATTTTGCATGGAACATGATTTAATCGTAACACACACGTGGTTTAAGAATCACAAAAGAAGGTTGTATACTTGGAGGAGATCAGGAGTCACCGGATGGTATCAGATAGATTTTATAATGGTAAAACATAGATTCCGGAACCAAGCTATAAACTATAAGACATACCCAGGGGCAGATAAAGACTCTGAGAGATCTGAGAGATGAATTTGACAGAGCCCTGAAAGACCTAGGTCGGAACAAGGCCCCAGGAGTAGATGAAATACCATCAGAGCTACTAAAGTCTCTGAGAGAGACAACCATGACAAAACTATTTGAACTGGTGGGTAGGATGTATGAGACAGGCGAAATATCTTCAGATTTTAAGAAATTAGACGCAGACAGATGTGAAAATTACAGAACCATCAGTTTGATAAGTCATGGTTGCAAAATTTTAACACGAATTATTTACAGAAGAATGGAAAAGCTAGTAGAAGCTAACCTCAGGGACGATCAGTTTGGGTTCAGGAGGAACGTAGGAACCCGGGAGGCAATATTCACTTTACGTCTTATCTTAGAAGATAGATAAAGGAAAGGCAAACCTACATTTTTAGCTTTTGCAGATTCGGAGAAAGCGTTTGACAATGTTGACTGGAATACACTCTTTAAAATTCTGAAGTCAGCAGGGCTAAAATACAAGGAAAGGAGAGTTATTTCTAACTTGTACAAAAGCCAGACCGCAATTATTAGACTCGAAAGGCATGAAAGGGAAGCATCAGTTGGGAAGGGAGTAAGACAGGGTTGTAGCCTTACTCCGGTGTTATTCAATATGTACATCGAGCAGGCGGTGAAGGAAAGCAAGGAAAAATCTGGAATAGGGATTAAAGTTCAGGAGGAAGAAATAAAAACATTGCGTTTTGCTGATGACATTGTAATTCTGTCAGAGACAGCAAAGGACCTGGAAGAGCAGTTGAATGGAATGGACTGTGTGTTGAAGAGAGCGTATAAAATGAACATTAACAAGAGCAAAACAAAAATAATGGAATGCGGTCTTAGAAAATCAGGTTATGCTGAAGGAATTAGATTAGGTAACGAAACAATCAAGGTGGTAGATGAGTTTTGTTACTTGGGTAGTAAAATAACATGCGATGGTCGCAGTACAGACGATATAAAATGCAGAATGGCAATGGGAAGAAAAGCGTTTTTGAAAAAGAGAAATTTGCTAACATCGAATATTAATTTAAGTGTAAGGAAGTCTTTTCTGAAGGCATTTGTGTGGAGTGTTGCCTTGTATGGGACAGGAAGAGAATAGAGGCTTTTGAAATGTGGTGCTACAGAAGAGTGCTGAAGATTAGGTGGGTAGATCGCATACCTAATGAAGAGATACTGAACAGAATTAGTGAGAAAAGGAATTTTAGCCATACCCTGACCAAAAGAAGGGATCGCTTGGTAGGACACATTCTTAGACATCGAGGAATCGTAAATTTAGCATTGGAGGGAAGTGTGTGGGGTAAAAATCGCAGAGGGAGACCAATAGACACGTATAGCAAGCAGATTCAAGTGGATGTGGGTTGCCGTTCTTATGAGGAGATGGAAAGGCTTCCTCAGAATAGAGTAGGGTGAAGAGCTGCATCAAACCAGTCTCCAGAGTGAAGACCATAACAGCAACAATATTTCTGATAATCTATTGATTGCGATCTTGAAACTCAAGTTTAGTTTAGAAATGTAAGAAATTTTTTTAATTTAGAAACATTATATTTGCCTTGGGATTCCACCATTAGTCATTCTTTACTCAAATGTGCTAAGACTTCTGACAAACTTCAACTACCACTTCTTATGAAGGTTTTTCTCACTGGCATCTCTCACAAAGTAATGGAAAACATTCATTAATTCGTTTATTTTTGTTGTTTGTGGGATCAAATTTTAGTATAAACTGTGGCATTTAATTTGTTAATTGTCTTCCAAAGAAGAAAGCGAAAATCACAAAATAATTATTTATTTTATGACGACCAGTTTAAATGAGCTATGGCACCATCATCTGGTCTTTTAAAATTATACAAGGTGGTCCTCTTACATTATGAAAAATGGCGGATAAATAGTATTTGCAACTTAGCACTTAGTCGAAATATAAAATACATAAGTTGAAACATCAATTTAAGAGACTTTTTAACCACTGTCTATTCACATTACACACACACACACACACACACACATATATATATATATATATATATATATATATATATATATATATATATATATATGTGTGTGTGTGTGTGTGTGTGTGTGTGTGTGTGTGTGTGTGTGTGTGTGAAAGTACAGGTCTGCAAAAGTACGGCAATATAAGGAACATAGTTCAAGGTATATTATAACATAACAGCCAAAAGGTGTCAACCAGAACCTGATGCTTTTATTGGAGTAAATTTGAAATTCAGCATGATGTTTTAATTTATACATTTTTAATACTGATGTTTCTTTGTAACACTTTGAATATCTTATGTCTACAATATTAGCAAATGCATGGTGAACATTGTGTAATTGTGTAACTAATATTCATGGAGAGATAATGAGATGCATCAAACACTCCTTTGATTAACATAATGCTTGTTATTTCGTGCTCATTAATTTATGACAATTTAAATTGACATATTTTTGTAGAAAATTGTTAAGGAAATAGACATTGAGAATCTTAATTTTTTTTCTATTTCTATTTTATGACAAGTAAATTTCTGTCATTTCTACATTTAGAAGGCTAAGAAATAAAAAAATTTGTGCCAATACGTATGAATCAATGTTATAATTCCAATTTTTCTGTAACTCGTGTTCCTGTTATTTTTTCCAAACAGGAATTGTTACAACAAAAATTACTTTATTGAAATATAAAATTAATCAACCTATTTTTAATACTATAATTCTCTAACATTTGCTTGAACATAAAATCTATACGCCATAAGTTGCATTTGTAGAACTGACAGGCAGTTAAAATAAACAGGTATAGTTATAAGTATGTTTTTTCTGAAATACATCGACTTTATCACTGTCTATAACCATCAAACTTTATAGAAATTAGTTATTGCCCTTGGGATGATATGGTTTATTATTACAATAATGAAATGTGGGCAAGGTCAGTAATTATTTTATTTTTATTACATCATGTGACCATTTTCAACAAATTTAACTGCCATAATCGGATCTGAATACTCATGACAGTTTCACTAGATACTTTTAAAAATTAAAACTTCTTGCCAGTATCATACCTTGCTTGTAAACATTCAAATAGAAACAACTCAACATAATTTTAAAAACAGTGCTGAAACGCTATAAACATGTTGCTGTTGTAAGTTACAAAAAGTCGTGTTTTTACTGTTGACATGTCAGGGACGTTACTGGCGAGATTTTTGAATTTTAAAATGATCTAATAAAACTGACATGTGTATTCAGTTCCGATGACGGCAGTTGTATCAGTTGAAACTGGGTGGAGAATAAAATCCGCTACCATTTACATTAAATAACGTATAGTAATTTAACGTCACTAATGTGCTACACATGTAATATTCTGAATGTTTTAAAAACCTGAAGATGGGCACAAGCCAAAACCCATCATGTATATTTAAATAATAGATCTTTAATGTGACTGATAGTGGACTTTATTCTCAACACTGTATCAGGAACAACCACGAAGTTTAAACACACCCGTCATAGATAAAACACAGAGTTGAAACTAGTCACCTGACATAATAAAAATATAATAAAGAGTGATCTTATCCACATTTCATTATTTTAAAAAGCAAATATTATATAGTTTCAGCCCAAATGGTTGCTTAGTGACTACATGAAATTTGAGGTAGATTTTCGTATCGGTCCAATCCTGATATTCAGCTAGATAATGACTAATGAGTACTATTTCTGTTGATGACAGTGTCCAAGAGCACTGACCAACATACTCAGTTATCCCAAATAGAAATCTCATTGAATGGTAAATTAAGAAAGAACATTTAGTTAAAGAATCCTGTATTTCATGTAGAAAAAGTAAAAGAGGGCTCTTAGGCGAAGTTTGGAGACAAGATTGCTAGTCTGTCTTGTAGGATTTCTGTAGTTAGTCACTGAGAACAAATAAGGTAATGATAGCAGCATGTCACGTTGGAAACCGAGGAAAGGGACCCTTCTAATTTCTAATGCCATTGCAAAAAATGTGCAAATGTTTGGTGATCCTATGGAACCCAACTACATTTCTCATCAGTCCCTAGTTTTATCAACTACTTAAACTAAGTTAAACTAACCTAAGGACAACACACACATCCATGCCTGAGGGAGGATTCGTACCTCCGACGCGGGAGGCCGTGCGATCTGTAACATGGCGCTCCAGACCGCTCGGCTACTCCCGCGCGGCAATGCCATTGCACTTTATATAGCAATATACCCCCTCGAACGAAAGAGACTGCCGAGATGTGGTGGCTTGCGTGCCTCAACGATAACAGGTGGCCGTACCGTATGTGCAACCATAGTGTCAGGGAATATGTGGAGCGGCCAATATATGCTTCCTGCAGCAGCTGTTTTACTGTTTGCAGCTGGCATAGTAACCTCAAGTTATGTGGCTTTGGAAGTGGAAACTACAGTTGTTACTTACTCCGAGGTCATGCAGCTTGTCTGCATGAATATAATGATGATCACTTCCTCTCGTGTAAAATATTCTGGAGATAAAATTGTCCTCCATTCAGATCTCTGGGTGGCGAATACTAAGAGGGGTGTGGTCATCAGGAAAGAAAGCACTGTCATTCTATGAATCGGAGCATGGAATGTGATATACCTTATTGGCTAGGGAGGTTAGAAATTTTGTAAAGGGAAGTAGGTTGAAGTTATATATAGTGAGAATTAGTCACGTTCGATGGAGAGATAAAAAGTATTTTTGTTGGGTGATGACAGGGTTATATAATGGAATCAGTATGGTGTTTTACTGGACCAGTCTGCTAATGAAAAAGAAAATAAAAATGTAGGTTATGGCATTATCGGTTTGTCCATATAGAGTAACAAATATTTTAATATTATAGCAGTCAAGATAAATGAGAAGCCAACAACAACCAAAGTAGTAAAAGTTATGTATACTGCCTCTTCCGACGATGGGGATCTCGAAGAAATGTGTTAGGAGGTAAACGAAAATTTTAGTTAAGGTGGGTGACCGGAATTTGGTAGCATGGCAAGGGAAGGGAAGGGAAGGGAAGGGAAGGGAAGGGAAGGGAAGGGAAGGGAAGGGAAGGGAAGGGAAGGGAAGGGAAGGGAAGGGAAGGGAAGGGAAGGGAAGGGAAGGGAAGGGAAGGGAAGGTACTAGATGAAAATGGACTGGGGTAAAGCAATGAAAGACGAAGTCGCCTGGTAGATGTTTGCACGGAACATAATTTAATTACAAAAAAATGTTTGTATAGCTTATGGGACTTAACTACGGGGTCATCAATCCCTAAACTTACAAACTACTTATGAACTAACTAATACTAAGGACGGCACAAATATCCATGCCCGAGGGGGGATTCGAACCCAAGACTGTAGTGGCCGTGCAGACCGTGACTGGAGCACCTCAGTCCCCTCGGCCACCGCGGCCAGCTACAACAATGACTTGTTTTGAGAACCATGAGAGACGGTTGTATACGTGGAAGAAGATCATGAGACACCACAAGGTACCAGATAATCTCATAATAGTAAGAAGTAGATTTCTAAACAAGGTATTAAACTGTAATATATATCCAAATGAAATTGGCACTCATTTTTCGGATGCCTATGAGAAGGTATTGGCAAGTATGATTTACTGAAAAGGAACAATTTAGAATGATATGTGCGTGGTAAGAATATTCAGCAGCACATCCGATGTTTATCATAGAGTGAACAAAATATAGCTGGGCGTGTCGCTAACTACGCATTTCATAATTTCCCTGTTTGTTTACTACCAGTCTAGACAACTTCCACGTGAAGTTCCCCGTTTCTTTCACGACTAGCTAAGCCAACGCATACCTTTGCTGGAAGTTTCCTTCTGTCCACCCCGTTTACTCTCTGCGTTTTACGGCATTTCTCAGATGGGGCAGAGGTAGGAGTCGCTGCCATAGGCACCCCGTTCGCACTTACTGAGACAGCTGCCCGGGGCAGTATTAGCGCGCCGTCGTCTGTGCAATCAGCGACAGCAGCCCAGCCGGCGCCACACTAACCCCCTGGCCTCTCCTCCGCCTCCCCCCACCCTCTCCGCCCCTCGGACGGCGCCCGCGGCGTCGGCGTCGCATTTGCATCTCAGAGGGCGCTGTCTGCGCCGCGCCTTTTCTCTTTATTTAGCATCCAGATTGCGGCCCCTCGGAGTCAGCTGGCGGCAGCGGCAGCGGCGGCAGGAGACAATCACCCAGCAGGCAACAAACTCCGGCCGCGCCGCCTTCCAATCCGGAATACTCTCGCAACTTGCTAGGTGCGCGTGGAAGCCAACCCGCTCCAAAACATTCACTCGCACTGTTCCTGATGAGTTCCTTTCACTGAAAGTACCAATTCTCTCAGGTTTACTGCATGATTCACCAGCGTCTGATTAGCACGACAGACCCACGTAATTACTTCCAGACCATGACATTCAATGTCTTCCAAGTGATGTCTAGCTTTTCCTCTCCAACAGGACGGAAATAATAAAATTCATGAAATAAATCGCAATTTGCAATGTTATGGCTTCGCTGTATGAGGATTAGATGGAATACCAAACTGTGGTAAATGAATATTTGTGCCCGGCCGGGATTCGAACCCGGGATCTTCTGCTTACTATGAAAACGCGTTGACCACTCCGCCACCGAGGACACAGTGACCAGCCCGACTGCAGAGGACTCTTTCCTGCTCGTCTCCCGCCACACACAAATCTCCATTCGCCAAGCTCTCTCTTTCCTATACCACAGCCTATTTATTCTATAATGCTCGCAGCCACAATACTGTATTCCCGCATCAGGGAGAAGAGACCATGAGAGATCGAGAATAAATAGGCTGTGGTATAGGAAAGAGAGAGCGTGGCGAATGGAGATTTGTGTGTGGCGGGAGACGTGCAGGAAAGAGTCCTCTGCAGTCGGGCTGGTCACTGTGTCCTCGGTGGCGGGGTGGTCAACGCGTCTGCGTAGTAAGCAGGAGATCCCGCATTCGAATCCCGGCCGGGCACAAATTTTCATACGCCACAGTTTGGTATTCCATCTGAACCTCATACAGTGAAGCCATAACATCGTAACGCTGTAATTCGTCAAAAATATATATAATAATAAAATTCCCCTGTAATGACTAGGATAGTAATCTCGGGAGGAGCAAGAAAAGAGTTCATATGTTTGTAAATCTATCGGACTCTACTGCTTGGTCATTAGTCCGTAGCTTACAAACTACTTAAACTAACTTAAACTAACCCATTCCAGCGCTGGGACTCGAACCCCGACGGCGAACAGCCGCGCGCACGGTGCCGCAGTGCCCACGGATAATCCGCCGCGGCTATTTATTCACAACCGAAACAAAAGCGCTACATGTTTGCACCTGTTACTGTCTTTCAAAGTAGTCACCAGCGTTGTGTAGAACCCGTTCCCACCTTTGTGCAAGGCGTAATATACTATTAGTAGATTTTGTTCTGTTGATGGAGGGAATGTAACGATCAACTGCATGTCGAATCTCTGGAACAGTTCTGAAGTGAACGTTTCGAAGTGGTTCCTTCATCTTCGGAATCAAATCAAAGTTACAGTGACTTACGTCGCGGGAGTATGGTGGACGGTACAGTACTTTCCAGCCTCATCGATCGAACAGTGCAGCCACAGCATGCGGTGTATGCACCCGCGCATTGTTGTCCAAAATGATGGGTGGCTTGCGCAGAAAGTTTTGCCGCTTCTTTCGCAAAGCTGGTCGCAGGTGATGCTACAAAAGCGAACAGTAATACTGTTCATTGACGGTGTGACGTGGAGGAACGTAGTGCGTTAGGATAACACCATCACAGTCGTACTGGAGAACTTTCACAGTACTGTAGCTGTGATGCACTTTCGACTTTCGCAGCGAACCATAATGCCGCCATTCGTTGGATTGGCGTTTCAGTTTTGGCTACTACGATGTGGCCCATGTCTGATGCATTGACACCATTACGTTAGACCGTTCGCTCACAAGTGTACACACGCCGGTAATGTGGGATGGGCGAGTCCATTTGCTCCGAGGTAACGTAGGTATGTCAACAATTTGTGCTATCAGCGACAATAGTAGATTCCATTGCATAGTGTCTCCATAGTAGTGTTGCTAACATTTATGTTCCATGTAGCTCATAAGTGAATGATTCAGTATGCAACACTCAAGACAAGTTTCTGACACAGTTACAAGGAACTGAAGATTTTACTGGTCAGTCAAAGCATTTCAATCAATAAAAATTAGCCAACAGTGGATTCTAAAGACGTACATTAATAAGCTTAAACGTATATTCACGTTTCATAATAACTTCTGTTTCAAACTACTTTGAAGATAGTGGAACCACTGTAAAGTATGAAATGTAAGAAAACTGGAGGCAGGTTGATTCTCTATGTCTTCAAATACACTGCCGATTATTCAATGTCCCACAACAAGAAAGAGCAGAGACATTTCAGGAAAATTTAATTTGGAGATAATACATGGTACACAAGTCTCATAAAAGAATATAAACCCCCATTTGAACCGAGGAAGATAACGAAATCAAAACTAAGTGTTCCTAGCATTTCTGGCTGCAATCATAGCTACTCACCTCATCGTTGGATCAAGGGGCCTCTGAACATATTTCCTGAGGAAAGCTGTATGATTATTCCCTGATTTGATATGGATTTTTAGAATAATGTGTGCGGCTATATTGTATTTCAGTTGTAATCTGTGTTAGCCGCCCTCACCCATCCAAGACAGTTGCTTCGTGTTTGTTAGCACATTAGGGAAACCCTGACTACCTGTATTCCATTCACTAGGTCCAAAGTGTTAGCTAGCAGGCTGGGGGCCCAACAGCTTGGCAAAACAATCAGCTTCCTCCTGTATCTGTACTGTCACATGTTCATCAAGAGTAGTGACTGGCGTATTGTGCTGAGCCAGTTGCAAGGCCACCATTGACCAGACGTTTTCAATTGGTGAGAGAACTGAAGAACTTGCTGGCCAGGGCAGCAGTCGAACATTATACCTGTAACATGCTGTCGTTCATTATCCTTCTGACATGTAGGGTTTTCCAGGGATCGAATGAAGGGTAGAGCCCCATACTATCCAGCTGGATGATACGCCAGTATGGCGATGACTTCTACACGCTTCCAATGTGCGTTCACCGCGATGTCGCCAAACACGGATGCCACCGTCATGATACTGTAAGAGGACCTGGATTCATTCGAAAAAAATGACGTTTTCCCATTCGTCCACCCAGGTTCGTCGTTGTGTATTGCATACGCCATCGCAGGCAGTCCTGTCTGTGATGTAGCGTCAAGGATGACCCCAGTCATGGTCTCCGCGCTGATAGTGGATGCTGCTGCGAATGTCGTCGAAGTGTTCGTGCAGATGGCTGTTGTCTTGCAAACGTCCCCATCTGTTGACTCAGGGATCGAGATGTGACTGCACGATCCGTTACAGCTATGCGGATAAGATGCCTGTCATCTCGACTGCTAGTGATACGAGGACGTTGGGTTTCAGCACGGCGTTCCGTATTACCCAGTCATTGTAACGCGACCAACTAGAGCAGCAATGTTGCGATAAGAAAAACCGAAAAACCGAAATCGCGATAGGCTACAATCCGACCTTTATCAAAGTCGGAAACGTGAAGGTTCGCATTTCTCCTCCTTACTCGAGGCATCACAACAACGTTTCACCAGGCAACGCCGGTAAACTGCTGTTTTTGTGTAAGAAATCGGTTGGAAACTTTCCTCATATCAGCACGTTGTAGGTGTCGCCACCTTGTGTGAATGCTATGAAAAGCTAATCATTTGCATATAACAGCTACTTCTTGTCGGTTAAATCTCGTGTCTGTAACAAGTCATTTCGTGGTGTGTCAATTGTAATGGCCAGGAGGGTAGATAAATCATCCAGCCCAGCACTGTATGTGATAATCGGCCAAGGACGTGGTGGCAATTCAACTGATATATCAACATTTCAACATAGATCGACCGCAGAGCTATAGATTTAACTCATGTGTTTTGCACTTCTTTTCCTCCTACCAATGTCTGGCGGATATGTGTCTGTGACAGCATTCGCAGTCGTACGGCGCGACAGTTTAAAAGAACGCAACGAGCACTGGAAGGTCAGTCTTACGGCTGAAGATGGCTGACCGTTATAGAACCGAAGTAATAGACTACGAACTAGAATTCTAGCGGATGTATACTCGATATTTGATGAAGCAGTCTTTGCAACGTCAGATTGACATCTTACAAATCGCTCAGAGACATATTTTTTTTTTCCAGTGAATGTACATTCAAGCTGGAGTAGAGCGTCTATTAAACTATCGTCCGTGACCCGAACGACCACTTAACCTTTCTGTATACTCGCTCACACCTGTTAATCTCCCACTGCGTCCGGTAACCCGTACTGCTAATGCTACTGGACTCACATAATGCCTATGTTCGTCATAGGTGAAAGTGAAAAACCGCATTTTTTAAGCACGTCAATGTGTCAGCCTTGCTGATGTGTACCCTAGAGCGCCTATATGGATAGTAGGATTTTCACGAAGTGGTTACTGGACGTTTTCCTGACGTCTGTTAAATCTCGTCGGCTAAAGAATGGAAAGACGGCATAAAATCTTACTTCTTCTTGACACTGCACCAACTCATCCATAATGTGATATTTTAAAGGAAAAAAATAAAGTATTTTTAACATAACGTAACCACCTATTACATCGTATGGATCAAGGCCTTTTTGAGACTTTGAAACGGTATTATAGAAAACATTTGTTATCTGAGTTATTGTTAGAAAGGGCAGAGGATGCAGAGAATGACTCTTATCAAATAATGATAAGAATATTCATTTGAAAGATGCATCCTACATTATCACTACCTCACGGAATAGTATATAAAGGAAGAGGATTTGAAAAATGCCTGGAATAAAGTTTTGGATGCAGAAGAGATCTTACGACGGGAACTGAAAATGATGAACAAATGATACGTCCGAAATTCTCAGTATGATGATAGAAATCAGTTGCTACGAATGTGATGATCACGACGTCAATAAATGGTTGAATATCTATCATACAGATCCAGGGCATCAAATCGTACTGTGCAGCGAAAATGTAAACCTCGTCTTCAGTGAAGTTGGCGTCACCAGCAACTCGCCAACGAGTGGTCCAGAAAGTGAAGATGAATGTATACCAACTGCATCTGAAGCATTCACCTGTGTAGAGTCTGCCTTCCAATGGTTTACCGTCCTAGATGAAATCGACCACTGTCAGACATTTTTAGTGAATTAAGTGCATGAGTTAGGTGCTCGTGAGCGTGCAGGCTTTCTTAGCTATCTTTATATACTATATGTATAGTTAATGCAAAATGCACACGCAATACGTATATATACCTTTTTGCATAATAAACTGTACTAGATACGTTATATTCCTACTGACAAAATGTCAGTTTGGTTAAAAAAAGCTTTTCCACTGAAAATGCTATATATACCTTCACTGATGAAATATTAAATGCTTTGAATAACCGGACATCACAAGTTGCGACTTTTTGTGATCTATCACAACCTTTTGATTGTGTAAATCATGGGATTCTTCTAGATAAACTAAAGTATCATGGTATGAATGGGACAGTGTAGAAATGGTTTAAATCAGACCTAACAGGAAGAGTGCAGGAAGTTTACATAAGTAATTCACATAATATTAAAAAAAAAAATAAGCTGATTCCTCAAACTGGAGAACAATCAAAAATGGGGTGCCACAAGTTTCGGTCTTGGGCCCTTTGCTGTTCTTAATATATATTAATGTCTTGCCATTCTACATTCACAAAGATGCTAAGCTAGTACTTTTTGCTGATGATACAAGTATAGCTAAGACATCTGACAAACAGGATTTAACTGATGAAATTGTAAATGATATCTTCCAGAAAGTTATTAAGTGGTTCTCTACAAATGGACTCTCATTAAACTTCGATAAAACCCAGTATATACAGTTTCATACAGTAAATTTAGACTTTGAACATAAATTTGTAGCTAAGGTAGAATATTAAAAAATTTTTGGTGTTTGCATTGACGAGGGACTGAATTGAAAGAAACATATTGAAGATCTCCTGAAACGTTTGAGTTCAGCTACTTATGTTACCAGAGTAATGCCAAAATTTGGTGATATAAATCTCAATAAATTAGATTACTACGCCTATTTTCATTCACTGCTTTCATATGGGATCATATTCTGGGGCCATGCATCATTGAGTAAAAAAGTATTCATTGCACAAAAGCGTGTAATCAGAATAATTGCTGGAGCCCACCCAAGAACATCCTGTAGACATGAAATTTGTTATTAACAATCCGACCCATTTCAAAAGTAATAGCAGTATGCATAGCTACAACACTAGGAGAAAGGATGATATTCACTATTCAAGGTTAAATCTAACTTTGGCTCAGAAAGGGTTGAATTATGCTGCCACAAAAGTATTTGGTCACTTACCAAGTAGCATCAAAAGTCTGACAGATAGCCAACTAGTGTTTAAAAGGAAATTAAAGGAATTTCTGAATGAAAACTTCTTCTACAATGTAGATTAATTTTTAGATAAAACTTTAAAAAAAATAAAAAATAAAAAATAAAAAGATCCTTAAATTATTAACTGTCAAGTGTAGACAACATTTACTAAACTGACACGTTCCACATCATTACGAAATTTCGTATATATGGTCTATGGAACAAGTATTAAACTAATCTAATGTACTTGACTTTGCTCTTGAATTTATAATACAAAACTAAATGAGATACCTGCTTTTATAAATGTATTTACTGTGCAGTACTTCTTATTGCAAAATAAAAGTTTACAGTTCGATTATCCGAATAAACCAGATTTCCGAACGCGCATCTCCCCCACTTACTGTCGATAATCGACGTTCTACTGAATCTGAAGGGTTCTACCTCATGATTTAGATAACTGAGATATGCCTGTTAATTACTCTGCTCCTTCCTCAGCATTCAAAATAATTTCTGGAAATTAAACAACCCATGCTTAATTACATTATATATAAACTGTGCTTAACGTAAAGTTCATAGTCACATCTACTTGTGCACTTAGTAACTGGGAATCAGCTCGGAAGGTCTGGTGTTGGTGCTATAAGCTATGCTAAGAAATGTAAAAAAATTCCAGTTCTACATTTCGATCTCTAAGGATAGTATTCAGATCAGTAACAAAAAAAAAAGTATATCTGATGTTTTACAACTAATTAATCGTAAAATGATAAGAATCTATATTTAATTGAATTCTACTCACGTTAAGTGGTTTATCCTGTCGTTGGTGAGCATTGCGTCTTGACTGCGCTAAGACAAATAATGTGAATTACAATTTAGTTTTAAAAATTTAATTGTTTTCAGTTGGAGGCAGGGAGAGTTAGCGGAAATCGGGGGAGGGGGCGGCAGAAGGGTTAGGATGGCAAAATTCGAGAGGTCGTACTTCTATGGCTAATGAGTTACTGAAATTTCCATTAAGCGACGGTGATAAGAAAACGAAATTTATGCCCAGCGTTAATCGTAAGGTGCTGCAACGAAAATACATTGGTGGAGAGATAAAAGGTGGATATGGAGATAAGAATATCGTCTACATGCACGTGAATTATAAAGGACGGGTTTAGGAAAAAAATGATAAGAATTTTACAAACTCCGATTTGCGTACGGCGTTTAAGGCAAGTGGCGTTACTCGTTTTAGACTGAGGCCTGGCGTAAAAAGAAAAAAAAAAAAAAATAAAAAAAAAATAAAAAAATAAAAAAAAAATAGTATCGACGTTTGAAGTACGTTTCGAAGAACATGCTTTACCTTTCAAGAAAAAGACGGCATTTGGTAAACATGTATTAACATCGAAGAACACTGTTGGATTATCAGACATTTAGAAGTGTTGTATAGGGAACCAAATGACGCTGGAAAGATCTTTAGGCGTCAGATAAAAGAAATGTTCAATGTTCGTGAATCTATGGGACCAAAATACTGTGGCCATCAGTCACTGGGCTTACAAAGTATTTAAATTAGAAGTAATCTAACACATTCATTCATGCTCGTGGCGCGACTCGAACATCTAGGGGGAGTGGCCACGCATTCCCTGTCACGGCGCCTAAGACCACATGGGTGATCCCGAACGCACTGTACGCTCGTTACAAGAACCTAGCTGTACGTTAAATGAACGGAATGAATGTAGTAATAATAAATTTATCGACTATTTAACGCCCACCTGGACGCAGCGCGCCTATGAGGTATTTCAGTGTTTTACATCCGGTGTTCCTACAACTTTCTAACGAGAGTACTATACATTTTTACATACAAACTTTTGGAGTATGAATATTATAATTTTATACTGCGTTGTTTTGTTTATTCTATCTTCCTACAAGTGACGCAAGTATTAAATACCTAAGCTCCATGTTTTAATATTTTATTATATCTACAACTTTCACATTCATTGTTTCCCACTTTTAATAAAAAATATCGTATATCACATAATTTTTATAGCCCAATATAAGAAATTTCCGATAAGTCAAACTCACCCTCCCCTCCATTCATCCAGTTTCCTTCCCCTCTAATTTCCCATTTTGATTTAGATCTGGAATGATCCAAAGACTTCAAAATGTATTATTAGTCCGTAGCTTACAAACTACTTAAACTTAGGTAAAGTAACATAAGGATAAAACAAACGCCCATGCCCGTGGGGTCGGGGGGGGGGGGAGGAAGGACTCGAACCCTCGCCGTCTAAAGGCCGCGCCCACCGCAACAGGGCGTCCCAGTGCGCACGGCTAATCCAGCGTGGTGCTGTTTTATATCTACGTTGATATGGAAAGTATAAAAAGTAAACTCTCCTGCTCACCCCACTTCCATCTTTATTCGCAAAAGCTTGCGTTGTGATTTGCATTTTCTTAATCCTTACAGAGATATCTGAAGCAGAAGTCTGAGTGGCTACAGAATATTTATGACCTTTGAGATGAACTAATGCAAAGTCGAATTGTAACATTGAATGAAGACGATATTATACAGTGGTTTTTACTTCATACTTTAGAACAAATGTGATTTATCGGATACCTTTAAGCAATATTTTCCACTTTTTCCGTTTAAAAGTGATAATAATGATGACGGTATGCTATTAGACAACATTTAAGTGAAATTAGGAAAAAATAATTACCTCAACAAAATTTAACACCCGTACTCATAAAATATTGTCACTATCAAAGGGAGAAAAACAGAAGGAAGTAACTAGATTTTAAGGCTGTGAATAAGGAGAAAAAGGTAAATTTCAAAAGAACGATTTACCATACAGTAAAAATGAATAGGTCAACCATTCAATCTCACTATTGAAAGCTTACGTTGGGGTTAGACAACATGAATAGCTTTAAAGTGTTTATTATTTTCGATTAATCGATGAAAAAAAAAATAGAAGCTGTGTTCCTCTACAATTTTTCAGCTGCAGTGATGGTGGAATAATAAAATATACCAAAATAGTAACTCATTAAGTTATTTTCTGAAGTCAACAAAGTTAGATCATGATTA
This sequence comes from Locusta migratoria, assembly GCA_026315105.1. Lineage (NCBI taxonomy): Eukaryota > Metazoa > Arthropoda > Insecta > Orthoptera > Acrididae > Locusta > Locusta migratoria. The sequence continues at coordinate 46,983,656 of CM048750.1, read as the reverse complement.
ATTGCTTGAACAATACGGTATGGTCTGTAATTAAATCCACCAATTTCTCTTTGCTGTGCACTTGTTCCAATCATCACTCTAATGAATGTATCTAACCATTATGCAGTCATGTATTAGCAGGTAATATGAATGAAAAATGGCTTTGTTTCTCTCTGTTAAAATGTTACTTGAGGTACAACGAAACGTATTCATGGAAATGAAGCACACCAGTGTCCTGTTTATGACTGCCTGTACTTCAAGCATTGTTTCGTGCAGTTCCGAGGGCTCGAGATCAAAGATGTCGCTTGTTACAGTGATTGACTATGGGGCTAAAACAGCAATGAAAAATTGATTCTCATTGCCCTCTAATATGGTGTGCGATCTCCTCGGACGCCCAGTACAGTTGCACACCTGCGTGGCCTCGACAGTATGAGGTTATGAGTCATCTCTTGAGGGTATTTGGCCGTTCTTCCATGATTGCAACAACCAGCTTTGCAAAGGTTGTGAGGGATCTCGGTCTGGCAACAATGAGTCTGCCAAGTTCATCCAAGACATGATGAACAGGGATTAAGTCCAGTGAACAAGCTGGCCACTCCGTTCACTTCTATCAGTTTCAAAACGGTCTGTAAACCGGAGATAAATGTCATCTCTTGCAGATGTTACCCATGGGCGACCTTGGACGTACCTTCTTTTAAACGTTCCTGTTGTTTGAAATCGCTTCCAGGTCATGAAAATAACACTTTTGGACACTACGGTAGCTGCAAGCACCTCCCTCTTCCGTAAACTCTCCACGCCATAGTTTCGTGTAAGCCACGTTGTTGTTGAATTGCCCTACCTGACCGCTACATATCTGATCCAAACTGCTTGTGGACATTTTTTGGGTCTCCATACGAATCTCTTCTGCAGGAATGTTCTGCCGGCCGCGGTGGCCGAGGAGACTGAGGCGCTTCAGTCACGGTCTGCACGGTCACTACGGTCGGGGGTTCGAATCCCCCCTCGGGCATGGGTATTTGTGCCGTCCTTAGTCTTAGGTAGTTCATAAGTAGTTTGTAAGCTTAGGGATTGATAACCCCGTAGTTAAGTCCTATAAGTTCTACAAACATTTGAACATTTTTTAATGTTCTGTTATTACGACTATTTCGGTTGTCGTTGTCGACTTTACTCCGTAGAACCGAAAGAAAGACGGCGTACCATTTTCTATCATTCAAGTAACGAGGCGGTCTAGATCGCAATTTATTGCACTGGTAACCGGTTTCACTCACTTACATGACCATCATAAGACCACAACTGTAATTTCAGTTTGGGTGGCTTCTGGATGCAGAGGTAGTTTCAGTACTCTATCGATCATAGTTTGGAAGAACGCTTTCTTGTAATTTAGTAGGTGACATGAAGTGGCATGGATTATCGTATCTGTAGCAGTTGGTTTCCTGTAAATCATAAATACATGTATACCATTTTGATTTGTAATTTTAATATACAAGAAATCTTCATGTTCTACTGTAAATGCAAGTTTGGGATGCATGTCATTCAATTTGTTAGTATGTCAGTTTCTTTTTTTAGACATTTTAAATAATATGAGTGTATCATCGACATATCTTCTATAATAAATAATTTTACTACGTGTTTCTCGATTATCTGAAAAATTGTAATTGAATATTGTTTACAAAGATATCGGCTGCTGAGCTTGCAAGAGAATGTCCCATAGCAAGTCATCTTTCTCATTGCACAAAAATGTGTAAATACGAAAGATGCTTCTCTAAATGTGCGTAATTTGTACCCAAGAGTAACAAATCTAACTAATATCAATTTTACTCCATCTGAAACAGAACTTTTGAACAAAAGACTGAAATATTTGTTACTTTTGTGTACAAATTATCTTTTGTATGTACACCTTTTTGTGCAATGAGAAAGACGGCCTTGCTATGGGAAATACTCTAGCAGGCGTTACAAATAATCTATATTGAATAACTATTTTTTTAAATAATCCAGAAATAGTAAAATTAATTATTACAAAAGATATGTAGATGATCAACTCATATTACATAAATGTTCTAAAAAGAGATTGACATACTCACTAACAAATTGAATGACATGCATCCCAAACTTGCATTTATAGGAAATATGGAGATACAAAAGCATAAATTTCTTAAATGTTATAATTACAAATCAAAATGGTAACCATGTATTTACGATTTACAGTAGACCAACTACTACAGATATTATAATCAATCCTACTTCATGTCAGCCCCTAATTTACAAGAAAGCATTCTTCCAAAATATGTTCCATAGAGTTCAACTGTTCAAATGTTTGTAAATCTTATGGGACTTAACTACGGGGTCATCAGTCCCTAAACTTAAAAACTACTTATGAACTACTTACGAACTAGGATGGCACAAATATCCGTGCCCGAGGGGGGATTCGAATCCCCGACCGTAGTGGCCGTGCAGACCGTGACTGAAGCGCTTCAGTCCCCTCGGCCACCGCGTCCGGCTGTTCCATAGAGTATTGAAACTACCTCTGCAACGAGAAGCCATCCAAACTGAAATTACAGTTGTGGTCTGATGAAGGTAATTTGAATGACCGAAACCGGTTACCAGTGAAATTAAAGAAATTGCGATTTACACTATCTTGTTACTTGAATTAGTAATTGAATATAAGAGCGCTGTTATCCATAATGTTCTCAAAAATAATCATTTTAGTTCATCTTGCCAACGACAGTACCTCAGAAAGTAAATATCTCAAGTGATAACCTGATTGTTTCGAGCAGTATATTAATGATCGTGTCCTGAGGATATGATGTTGCTATCAACGTTGCAGACAGCCGCACTGTAGGTGCAATCACAGCGGAGGGGTATCTGTGGAAAGGCCAAACAAAGTGTGGTTCCTGAAGAGGGGCAGCAGTCTTGTTAGTAGTTACAAGGGCAAACGTCTGGATGATTGACTGAGCTGGCCTTGTAACATCAGCTAACATGACTTTGCCTTGCAGTTACTGCGAACGGCTGAAATCACGGGGATACTTCAGTCGTTACTTTTCCCGAGGACATGTATCTCGACTGTATGAATATATGATGAGGGGGCCTTCTTGGGTAAAATATTCCGGAGGAAAATAGTCCCCCATTCGGACCTCCGGGCAGGGACTACTCAAGAGGATATCCCCATCAAGAAAAACTAAACAGGCGTTCTACGGATCGAAGCGTGGAACGTTAAACCCTTAATCGCAGAGGTAAGCTAGAAAATTTGAAAAGAGGAATGGATAGGTTAAAGTTAGATATGGTAGGGGTTAGTGAAGTTCGGTGGCAGGATGTACAGGATTACTGGTCAGGTGAGTACTGGGTTATAAATACAAAATCAATGCAGAGAGCAATTTAATGATCACCAACACTTGGTTTAATCAGCTTGATAGAAGGCTGTATACGTGGAAGAGAGCAGGAGGCACTGGAAGGTACCATAATGGCTTTATAATGGTTTTAAACTGTAAGACATACCCAGGGGCAGATATTCACTCTGACCCTAACTTATTGGTTATGAGATGCAGATTAAAACTCACGAGACTGCAGAAACCTAGAAAAATTTAGAAAAATCAGTGGTGGTTGAGAGTTTCAGAGGAGGCATGAGGAAATGATTGGCTGAAACGGGGGAAAGTAATACAGTAGAAGAAGATATCTCTAAGAGATAGGGTAGTTAAGGCCGCATAGTATCATATAGGTAGAAAGATAGACCTGATAGAAATCCCTTGATAACACAGGATATACTGAACTTAATTGATGAGAGAAGAAAATACAAAAATTCAGCAAGTAAGCAGGCAAAAGGGCAAAACGTCTGAAAAATGAGATTGACAGGAAGTGCAGAGGGGCTTGAGGAGAAATGCAGAACCGTACAGAGGCAAGATAGATACCGCCTACAGGAAAAAAGTATATATATTTGGAAACGAGAAAAGCAGCTGTATGAATTTCAAGAACTCAGACGGAAAACCAGTACTAAGAAAAGAGGAGAAAGCTGAACTGTGGAAGGAACATATATAGGGCCTATACAAAGTAAATGAACTTGATGACAGTATTCTAGAAATCGAAGACCAAGAGGAAGAAGATGAGATATATGGTAGAGCGTTGAAGGATTTAAGTCGAAACAAGGCACCTGGAGTAGATGATATTCCGTCTGAGCTGCTGCTATCGTTAGGAGAGCCACTCATGAAATAATTGGTCCGCCTGGTATGCAAGATGTATGAGCCAGGTGAAATACCCTCCGACATCAAGAAGCTAATCGTAATTCCAATTCCAAAGAGAGTAAAAACAGACAAATGTGAAAATTACAGTACTAAAGTTTTATAAGTCATGGCTACAAAATACTAATATGAATTATTTACAGACGAATGGAAAAACTTGTGGAATCCAACCTCGGGGAAGATCAGTTTGGATTTAGCAGAAATGTAGGAACACGCGAAACAATACTCACATTACGACTTTTCTTAGAAGATAGGCTAAGGAAAGGGAAACTTACGTTTTTAGCGTTTGTTGACAATGTCGACTGGAATACACTCTTCCATTATAAAGGTAGCAGGGGTAAAATATACAAAAACCAGACAGCAGTTTTTAGAGGCGAAGGGCAAGAAAGGGACGCAGAGGTTGGGAAGAGATTAAGGCAGGGTTTTAGCCTTTCCCCAATGTTGTTCAATCTGTACATTGAGCAAGCAGTGAAGGAATGCAACGAGAAATTTGGAGAGGGAATTTAAGTTCAGGAAGAAGAAATTAAAACATTGGGGTTTGCCGATGACATAGTAATTTTGTCAGAGACTGCAAAGGATGTGGAGGAGTAATTGAATGGAATGGACAGTGTCTTCAAAGGAAGATATAAGATGAACATTAAGAAAAGTAAAACGTATGTAATGGAATGGAATATCATAAAATAAGGTGATGCTGAAGGAATTATAACAGGTAATGAGACAATAAAAGTAGTACATGAGTTGTGTTATTTGGGTAGCAAGATAACTTCTGATATCGCACGTAAAGACCATATAAGATGCAGAGTGGCTATGGGAAGAAACGCGTTTCTGAAGAAGCGAAATTTGTGAACATCAATATTAATTTGAATGTTCGGAAGACCTTTCAGAAAGCATTTGTCTGGAGTGTAGAAATGTATGGTAGTGAAATGTGGACTATAAGTAGTTGAGACAAAAAGATGATAAAAGCTTTTGAAATTTGGTGTTATAGACGGATGATGAATATTACATGGGTAGATCACGTAACTAATGCGGCGGTGCTTAACCGAATTGGGAAATAGTTTCTGGCTCATCCTGACTAAGAAAAGGGATATATTGGTAGGACCCATTCTGAGACGTCAAGAAATTGTCAATTTAGCTTTAGAATGAAGTGAGTGAGTTAAAAATCGTAGAGGGAGACCGAGGAACGAATACAGTAACCAGATTCAAAAAGGATGTAGTTTGCAGAACGTATTCTCAGATGAAGACACTTGCTTAGGACAGGGTAGCGGGAAGAGCTGTATCAAACCAGTCTTCGGACTGAAGACCACAACAACAACAACACAACATATGTTTTATCGTCTTTCTTTCTTCCAGAGCGCTATTAGAGAATGGAGCGGTAGAGACAGTGGCGGCGCCAGACGAAAACTGGGCGTCGGCAAACTCGTCTTTGCGAGGCCCCTTTCATTATTTCATTAATGAAGAAAATGTTAAATGAGCTTAATTATACACCAATAATCATTGTATTAAAATTCTATTAGTATAATATACGACTATTATTGCAATGATAAAAATTACCACAAACAAACACAAATTACAGAAAATTTTCAGCTTTTCGTCTCACAGAACTTTTTCAACATCACATCTTAATACTAGCCGCTATTTCAGCTTCAGTTGATAGTACTGACAACGCAGATAGTCTTTCTTGGCTCATTGTACTTTTCAAGCTTGTCTTAATCAATATTAACTTTGTGGAGCTTCTCTCGGCCGAAGGTGTACTGACTGGAACTGAGCATGATTCTGATTGTTATATAAACATTTGTATATACTTCTTCCAAATCGTTTTCTAAAATGTGCTGAAAAAACTGTTTTGCAAGTATTTAACTAAAAGTTGTTGAAAATGTTCAAATGTTTGTAAATCTATCGGACGAAACTCTGTGGTCATCAGTCCGTAGCTACAAACTACTTAAACCTAGGTAAACTAACCTAAGGACAAACACACACAACCATGCCCCAGGGAGGACTCGAACCTCCACGGCGAACAACCGCGCGGTCCGCACCGAGACGCTTTAGACCGCTAGGCTACTCCACCGCGGCAACTAAAACTTGCATCACTGCTGCATTCGTACGGAATTAAATACGGATAACTAAAAATCCGCCGGCCGGGAATGGCCGAGCGCACTAAGGCGTCATACCACGGTGCGCGAGATCGCTCTCGTCGGAGGTCGAATCCCACTCTTGGGTACGGATGTTGTGTTCGTACATTGGTTAAGCTACTGTGAATTAGATATAGGTCGTCGCTACATAACCTAGCAGTTGGAAAGCGCCGTTAAACATCAAATATAAAAAAAATAAACAAAAAACTAAAATTTTCACAATGTTTTGCCAGGCCCCCAGAGGCGCGAGTCTGTCGGCGGTGGCCGACGTCGCCGACGCCTAGCGCCGCCTCTGGGTAGAGGAAGGTTACGAAATATTCACGGAATATATGACATCAACTGCGATTGGGCAAAGCTTAAAATGTGTACCCAGCCGGGATTTGAAACCGGGTCTCCTGCTTTCTAGGCAGTTGCGCTGACCCCTACACCACTGGGGACACAGTGATCACCGCACCTGCAAAGACTACCTAAGCACGCCTCCCGTCAGATACAAATTCCCAGCTTCGCCCTGCCCACAGTACTCAAACTCGTAGTTATGAAATTAATTCCCGTAAGAGTAAGGGTTTCAAACTTGCAATGATCCTATCGTTAGTGCGGAGGGGTGGGCAAGTTTGAAGCCCTTACTCTTACGGGAATTAGTTTCATAACTACGAGTTTGAGTACCGTGGGCAGGGCGAAGCTGGGAATTTGTATCTGACAGGAGGCGTGCTTAGGTAGTCTTTGCAGGTGCGGTGACCACTGTGTCCCCAGTGGTGTAGGGGTCAGCGCAACTGCCTAGAAAGCAGTTGATGTCATATATTCTGTGAATATTAAATAATTTCAACTGCAGGATCAGAAGTGACGTCTGTTCTTTCGGAACAGACGCCACATGTATATAAGGTTATGAAGGTGGTTAATGAACCCTCTGCCAGACACTTAAATGTAATTTGCAGAGTATCTATGTAGATGCAGATAGATGTAGGGCCTGCGGGGTCTCGCGTCTGAGCCTTGCCTCGGCCGGTGGCTGCCCTCGCGCGTCGCTCCCCTTGCCCTCATTCGGCCGGAATGGCGGCCAGGTGGCGTGCCCGGGGTTTCAATAACGGCGATAAATTATGCATGAGCGCGTAATTCGGCGCACTCCGCCTCTGCCCCGATGTGCCCCGTGATAGCATCCGCTCGCCCACCTGCCGCAGTCCCGCCCAACATACGCCGAGACCGCAACCTGCCCCGCTGCCTGCTGCTGAAGCGTCAGGCGTTTTCAGGTGGCTGCCTTTCTGTTAAGCGATAACTGAACAATGCATTTACTAACATTATTGATAAATCTGAAGCATTGAATTAAAATTTGTGGTGCGGCCGGGAATCGAACCCGGACCTCTATGGTTACTAGGCAGACGTATTAACCGTTAGACTACCACGCCACTAACGATTAAGCCTACTTGGAATAGTCTATGTACGATTTCCCTCCATATTACAAACTTTAATTCAGCTTCTGTGTTCCAAAGATAAACGGTTATGACGTCCGCCTAGTAAGCATGGAGGTCCGAGTTCGATTCCCGGCAGCACCACAAATTTTAATTCAATGTTTCAGATTTATCAATAATTTCTTTGACATATTAGAGACGTAAATCCGTCTCTGGGATTGTTTATTTCTATTAATTGACATTTACTAACATTACTGCTTCGAGGTTCGAGTCCCGGTTCCAGCACACAATTTTAATCTGCCAGGAAGTTTCATTACTGCTTTATTCTGTTGGGGTCTCCATGCTACCCTACACTGCTCAAGACGCTTCACTTATGGCCGCAATGTCCGTGTGTTCTAATGCGTAATGCTAGGGACTAGGCGGGCTTCATGCCGGGGATTCAAATTCTCCTTCGGACATAAATGTCTGTGTTATTCTTAGCGTAAGTTAGCTTAAGTAATTTGTAATTCTAGGGGCTGACGACTATAGCGCTTTCCTAATAGGTTAACACTACCTGTGTGCTATGCTCGCAGTCCGTGCACTAATCGTTGCCGACGAGCGACGAGCTATGCTCGCTGCGAAAGAAAAAAAAAATGAACAGGAAAGAAACGATGGACTATACTCGCAGTTCGTGTGTTTCGTTATGTAGCTTGATGGTTCAGGTACTCAAAAAATGCACTAGATGGCAACACCAGCAAGAGAAATGTGCGTGTCTTTAGATCAGGCACATCCTTGTGTAAGCAGTACCGCCAAGATGTTACGGTACAGACGATCGCTTACACATCAACAAACTTCAGGTTTTCTGTTCAATGGTTCGGGGTGTGAAGGAGAATTTAGTGATGATTCTGTAAATGACTGAGATACTGCAGGTCATAATAACATATTTACAGTAATTTCGACTTTTTGATATTTTCATGTAATATATTGAAAACTTCTAACGATAATTCAATTTATCGAGTTGTACATATATCTTATTTATTTACAGAAGAAGAGCTTCATGACGGTATTGACATGACGTCTCAACAGGAAACGCATCAAATACATCGTGAATTTCTGAAAGGAAATTACTTATGATCATAAAAAATTGTTGTCTAATGTAATTTTTGTAAGTAAATTCCTTTCAGTTATTTTATATAGCATAACAAGTGCACTTTACTTTCTACCTAGAATGAATCGTACTATAATTTTTATTATTTCAGATAGAAACTTGTGATAACAGTGTAAATATAAGTGAAGTTAATAATGTATTACTTATCTTTAAAGTTTAACGTACAGTGGTAAAGCATGAAACGCTGCAGCGATTTATCTGTAAAAGTTCCTAAATTATTATATTTTGAAAAACGAGAAAGAAAAAAAAAACCTGCTATAACGTCATAGTAAGTCCCACACCTTAAAGTGTTAAACATTCATTTCTCATTTGTGAAATATAACGTAATCCTACATCCTTCTAAAACTGCTTACTTATCCTAACTCCGTCTCCATCCCTGAATTTCCACTCAAGTACTCTCCCCGCCAACCCCCACTCAATTCTAAACTGAAGACTCCTCCATATCTGTATGTCCCACTAATCAAGCGTACTTTTGGGCAAGATATGTCAGAAATTTCTTACCTCCCCAAATCTGTTAAATACCTTTTTAGTACTTACCCGATATACCCATTTAATAATTATCATTAGTCTGTAGCTCCAAATTTACGATGACAGAATCTGTCAGAACTCCGTATCGTCCTTGTGACAAATTCCATAAGAAAAGACGTCCGAACATATAATGAATGAATTTCATATTTACTGTACTTCAACTATCATAAGTTAGTTTACAACCCAAACCAGACTAATAATTCAGAATTTTCTGCTTTGTCGTTTCCTGATTCCTTCAACGTTACGTGATTATCTTAACCAACATTCTATTTCTCTTACTTGGCACTTGTTTAAATAGCTTCCAAGAAAAGTTGTGAGTATTACCTCACCAGTTGTTACTTTTCTTCCAGATGCCAAGTGATTTTTCCCAACGTCGAATTCTACCAGTTTTTCCATCCGTCTGAAAATAATTCATAAATATTTTTCAGTCATGAATTATTAAACTGCTCACACGCTGTAGAATTATTAAATTCTTCTTCTTCTTGACCTATGTTAGTTTTCCTCCTGTCTCCCACACCTTTCACATGAGGTGGAATAGTTTCGCAGTGCCTGGCTCTGCCAAGAATATCAGCAGCGCAGAGAGAATGTCAGCTACTCAGGTCTCAGTGTTTCATCAAAATATTTTAGCAGACTTCTGTCTTCTATGTCATTGCCAATCACTTTCGTCAGTGAAAACGAATTTACTTGTCGTAAATCCTAGGTAGAAACATTGTCCAGTACTGATGTCATTTGTAATTCAGATTCCCCTAATAGATTTACATATGAGACACAGTTGAAATTTCAATGAATCATACTGTGAGGACAACTTCATATTCATCTTTCCTGCGATAGGTAATGACATATCCGCTTGACTCCTCAAAGCTAAAGCCTGTATAATCAGCAGCTACAAACAGACATATGTTTCGGGCTGGAGCCAAGAGCGTGTAGTCCTGTAACCCCATTTAAGGCCCAAAGTTGTGCTAATGCAATATTTCATTTGTATTTTTTACATTAAATGAGTTGCACAAGTTTCGAATTTCCTTGTCACAACATTGAGAGAACAACTGAAAAAACTAGTCCAGGCATTTCAATTACACCACTGCCCATAATGTCGGCCATCTTCAATTTTAAAACTTCCAAATGAAAATGTTGCATTTCATTGCGAAAGTTTTCATTTTCCTTCCTAATTAGCACGTGATGGTATTTACACGAATTTTATGCAGTGAACATCTTTCAAACTTCTGTTATCATACTACATTACTGTTTAGAGACCTAAGATTGAATTCGAACTATTTGTTATTTACAATAATGTACGTTAACGCAACTTCGGGACTGCCGAGTATATATTTTGTGAAACGCGGCTGCTTCATTCTACCACAATAGTATATTGATATTCCATTGTTGACCAAACTGTTTGACTGATACCGTTTGTCTGGAAGATACTGATTGAGTTTGGTTTCAGTTTCAGTGTGTTTATAGATGGTACAGTAACTATGGTCATGTATTCGCTACCGGTAAGTCAGTTTAATTAAAGTTTTGCATTTCATTTACTTTGCGTATTACGAATCGAATCATATTTTACCGTAGCTTGTTGAAGAAGAGTGAAAGACGGCTGTCTGCCATCTTCCCTAAGTTTTTAAATTGGTAAATTATCTGAGCTCACTAGACGCCTTTTTTTTTTTTTTTTTTTTTTTTTTTGCTAAACGACGAGAACCCATCTTGTTCGGAGGCATGCGGAATAGCATTTCAGTTCATGTTTTTAAATGTTAGTTGCGGGGATGGGGATTTTATTATGCAAATAATTTATCATTGTGTTCATGTTTTTAAATGTTAGTTTCTGTAGAATTACTGGGATTTTATTATGCTAATAATTTATCATTGTGTAAATGAATGTGCCAATATGAACGGTTCTCCGTGACGCCGCTGTCCCTGTGAGAATGTGTACTTTCTTTATTCTGTATGTGCATGTATGAGAAACTTCTGTGTGTATGTATGAGAATTTTCGTCGTCGGCTACTCGCTACTAGTGTTCTCTGGCTCTGCATCGATGGGTAGTCGTTACCAACTTCTGATTTTGATGCTACCAAAGAGGTTCCTCCACTCTTTGGTTACAATTTGGGTTGGCAATGCCCAGTTAACGAGCCTTGGTGTGACGCGCGAGTTTCAGTCTTCCCCACCACCACGTTTTTCAGGGTTTGGCCGATTTGCAGCGGCTGGTGGAGAGGACTTGGTGGCCGATCTGGACATTCGTTAGCTGCGCTTCGACCTGCTACGATGTTCTGACTTTCTTTCCTCCCTTGAGATGGTAGCGATTCGTTGTCTGGTTTGTTAGATTTCAGATCTTAGGTTCATTTTTCGGGATAAATTTCTCCGATCATGTACGGAAATGTATTTAATTCCATTTAGGTGATTTTGCACAGGTAAACGTGGTGAATATGCAAACTAATTCGGTTTGATAATGGCTGGAAATAGGTAACCTGTGTGAGACTAGCTGGTGGTGTATGAACTCTGTTTAATTTCCTTCTAGATTTTGTGGAACGCGACTAATATGCGGGAATATTTTTATTCTGTGTAGTGCATGTGAAATATTCTTATCCGTTTTCTCCTTCCGCGAGTGATATGTACTCCACGTGGTGTGTTCTTAGAACAAAACCTTCAGCTACCCCTGAGTGTGTTTCTATGCCCTTCAGGCAAGAAATTATGCATGTATCTTTCTGATTTCCATTAGTACTTCGCGATCTCCTCTCTATCTTTTTTTTTAAATTGTTGTTTCGTTTCCGTCCGTGTAAAACCTTGTCAATCGCGTCTAACTGTATATCTTTAGCTTCCTAATGATATCCTACTCATTTCTAAGGGATGCATGCTGTAGCTATTTTTCTTTATTTTTCAGAAATTTAATTTTATATCTTTACTGGTTTACAGAACCACGTGGTTCCGAACTCCGACTTCAAGGGTTTACAGCTCGCCACTTGAGTTCTCGCCACTGCTCACACACCAGTGCCTTCCTATTGTATATTCTTGCTTGTAATATGTGATTCCGTTGGTTTTTGTTGAAATGAATACAATCTTTAAGCGCTTCGCGTTCAGTGTGATGCGAATATGTAATGTAGCAGACACGTGCCGTGTGTCTCAATGATTCCGCATGCTCACGGTTCGATTTGAATGGAAATTAATCTCGCTATTATCGCGTATCACGTCAAGTAAAGAAAGACCAGAGCAACCTACGAAGTTTACTTTTCATGTGTTGTGTGGTACATCCTGGTACGCTGAATTTCGCCTACGATAGCGGTGCCTGCTTCTGATTTCTATCAGCACGCTGAGTTGGGTGTGTTTCGCTTTGCTTCGCGTGTGTGAGTGGATGAATGCTTGTTGATTGTAAATCCTCCCTCCGACGATGTTCAGTTCAGATTATTTTAACGTAAGTGTAAATGGGATGCATTTTTATTGTTTAACAAAATTGGTTCCCCCATTTGCTCATGTTTGAAGTGAATAAATAATTTATTGCCAGTTAAATTTTGTCCTTCTTGTGATCATTACTTTATGAATATCAACCCCTTTCTTATTTAATGTTGTGTTTCACCAATGCTGAGGACAAACTCAGATGCAAATTATCATGTTTGAATTCCGTTGCGCCATAAACGTTCTCACACTCACCTTCAAGAAATTGTTTAGTTCGGGTTGGCTTGTATATTAATGATTGTGTGTAATTCTCGTGATCTACGACGTATGTTGGCCGCCGTCTCTTTGTCTCCCTGCTGGTAGGGTAAATTTTGAGTCAGTTCTAAATTCTGGGCCAGGGAACAAGATTCTGTTGCAGGAAGTAGTAAGGAGTTCACGCGAATCCTTTACCTGGTTTTACGGCCAGAGTTATATATTTAAAGTAAGTTTCTGTAACTGGCTCCTTGCACTTAGATTTAATTTTACAATTAACGGTGGTCTTTCAAGAGGAAGCAACTGATATCGCTGGGACATTTGAAATACATGGGCATTGTAAGCAAGACGAAGTGAATTCAACTGTAGGGACAAAACCCTGTGTACTTGCTAAGAAAAGGAAACGAATTAGCATGAACGTAACGAAAAGAAATGAAGATGGTCCGAAATGGAAGAAAGTCCAACCAACTTATACTTCTTCAGCAATAACAGAGGAGTGAATTAAAATAGAGGACATATTAGAGTAATGCGGTCTACCGCCTAACGACTTTTTTTTCACTTTACTTTGACTCCAAAGTGTTTTCAAACATTACTGAACACACAAATAAATATGCACAAGATAATAATCGCCATTCATTTCAAATAACAGTTCCGTTGCTGATGCAATTTATAGGAATAATGATGCTTTCAGGATATCACACATTACTTGCAACTAAACTGTACTGATCGAAAGATGAAGAAAAAAGATTAGCAATTGTAAGAAAGTATATGAGTTGTAACAAATTCTTGCCAATCAAACAAAACATCCATTTGTCTCATAATGAAAAAATGGATAAAAATGACAATCTCTCTAAAGTGACACCAGTCTTTAATATAATCAATGAAAAGTATCTTCAATTCGGAGTATTTTCATATAATTTGTCTATTGATGAGAAAATGGTCCTTTATTTTGGAAGACATTCCTGAAAGATGTTCATCAAAGGAATACGTGTTATATTTGTCTTCAAATTGTGGTGTTTACGCAGTTCAAATGGCTTCTTGTACAAATTCATTCATTATGGCGGGAAGGTGGCAGGCTGTGAAACATCTGAATTTTCTTTGGGTGAACAAGTAGTTGTGAATTTGCTTTCTGTTTTTGAAGATCCATTTCGTCATTGTATATATTTTGATTTTTTTTCCCTCTTATTCTTTATTTCGTATTTTAAAACAAAAAGGATTTTTTGCTACTGGAACTATTCGGGAGAACCGCACTGCAAAGTGCCTTTTGGAATCCACCTCAAGCACGAAGAAAGAAAGCAAGGGTGTGTTTGACTTTCACTTTGACGATAAAATTGAATGAAAATTCAATTACCAAAAACGGCACCATCCAGCAAATTCAAAAAGATAGTCGGAAAGAAAAGACATATATTTCTCTGCCTCAACTCAGGGTAAAAACTCAGCATACTCAAGATATGGCTGGTTTCTCTTTAGACGATTATGCTATCGCCAATTACAGAATTCGATTAAGATGCAAGAAATAGTTGTGGCCTCTCTTCGACAACTTAATAGACAGTGTAATTGTCTATTCATTCTAAAATTTACAATCTGGCAAACGAAAAAAAAAAAGGTCACATCTTCAACATCGATCACACTTATGCATGACACTAATTAAATAAGAAGATAATGCAGCCGAGAATGAAGGAATCGGAGGATCAGCAACCACTCAAGACACAGGAAAATGCACTTACGGATGCCCCTCCAAATGCTCCAATCGGAAAGAAATACTCTATGATGATGTAGGCCAGATAATAGAAGACGAGGAAAACAAAGCAAGAAGAATATGTTGGTTATGTAAAAGTACAACATTTTACAAATGCAAAATGTGTAATGTGCATCTCCATTCAAACTGTTTTCAAACATTTCATACGGGTGCGAAGTAGGACTCTTTATTGTCCCAAATTTGCGTAAGCGGAACATTTTGCTGTACTTTAATTACGGATTGTATATTTCTTTTTTCTATATTTATGTCTATATTAGTGTACAATTATATGAAATAAACATTATTTTTTAGAAAAGTAATATTTTAATATTTGGTCCTTAACGGGTACAATTTATCAGCACTGAAGGTTCAAACACTGCTGACTTTTTAAAGACTCGCTTGATAATGCCAGGAGGGAGATGTGGGTGGTACACGTTCAGATTTCAGAAATGGTTGGTCACTACTAAGGAAATTGTCTACTATCGTCCGAGAAAAAACTTCTTCCCACACGTACACTGATTCTTCCGACATAGTCAGACGAATAGTACAAGTCAGAATGTCCGCATACTGAATGATTAATATCCCAGATACTTAACGAACTTAAGAAATGCCAGCAGGCTCCCCTGGACGTATACAAACCATTTTGTTCAAACGAACTGGGCGGGGCTATCACTGACGTGGAGATTAAGAAAAATGCCGGTCTAGATTATATTTTGCCATACTTATGGAAGATACTGGACTTTCGACTGTGCGTTATAAATTTATTAAGAAGCTTTCTTAAAAACAGGTATACACGAAAACCGCTTAAGAGATCTCATGTAATAGCTGTTTTGTAGTCTGGTAAGCCAGACGACCGTGCAGATAGCTGTCGTCCGATTGCAGTTCTCGGTGTACGGTACCAGCTGCTCCAGTCGCATTTTCCCTTTTTCTGATAAAATTCTTGTTGAACAAGCTGAATTCGAACTATATCGTAATTGCTGTGACGAGGTCGTATAACTGTCATCTCTCCTTGAGACTTGTTACGAAAACAACTTTGCAACATACGTCACTGGATCTCTCAGCAGCTTACGATACCAAGTGGAAGAAGGGCATCTTAGAAGCATTGCAATCTCATTCTTATCGTATTTTATTACTATTTATAAATGATATTTCTCGTCCGTCTGATCACAATTTACCTTGGTAACACGGAAAATAGTGTTAAAAAGCTTCATGATGTCCTGCCCCAGAATTCGTTTCTAGCTCCCATTCTTTTTAACATTTGCATTGCAGATATTCCAGCTACGCAGTGTACAAAGTTGATTTATGCCAATGATATTGCCATTGCGTCATAGCACAGAGACATCCATGTAATGGAAACTGCCGTAATACTCGTATCTCACCTATCTCTCTTCATAAATTACTTTTCTATGTGGAAACTAAAGCCTACCCCGAATAAAACAGAAGTAGTTTGCTTCTACGTCAGTAATAGGAAGGCCGGCAATAAACTCAACATGTCGCTTGATGGTGGTCAAATCAAACACAGTGAACATCCACAACACTTGGCAGTCATCATCTGGGATAGATCTCTCACATTTAAGTATCACCTCCAAAATACGGCAGGCAAATTATTATAATGTATATATTTACTTATGTAAGCCGTCTATGTAACTCAATAAAACAAGTTTATTTTACAATATGCATTTCACCTTCAGTGGCAATTTTACGTGAATGCTGGTCTAGAAGTGCTCCTGTTTGGTGACTTGCAAGTAAAGGCGAAATGTATATGGCAAAAGAAACTTGTCTTATCCAGTAGCATAGACGGCTTACGTAAATGAAAACCACAAAGTAATATAAAAAGCTAGTGTTGGAAGAAAGGACAAAATAGAACCAGCAATGTTACAGCAGACAAACTTAAAATAAGAATTACATATTGCAGCACTTAGCAGGATTAACTTGGGAAGCCGGTGCTAAAGTTTTTCTGTCCAAAAGCTTTACCGCTAGTTTACCCCACGCCTGAAAAATGTGCTCGTGGCTCAATCAAATTTGTTCACTTGAGAGAGGATGACGTACATTTAAATAAGGTAACGAAGTTAATTAGTGGCATTCTGATGGCTATGCCTGTTCAGTGGCTCCCAGTACTACTATCTAATATCACCTCACCTGATCTAATACGGAAGGAAGCGTTACTGAGAGAGTATTACAAAAATGTTCGAATGTTTGAAATTCTATGGGAACAAACTACTTTAGTTATCAGTCCTTGGCCTAAAAACTACTTAAACTAAGTTAAACGAACCTAAGGACAACACAAACATCCCTGCCCGAGGGAGGATTTTAACCTCCGACGTGGGAGGTCTCGCAATCCGTAAGGTGGCGCTCCACACCGCTCGGCTACTCCCGCGATGCTGTATTACAAGATCTTGTGCTTTTCTAAGCTACAGCTAAGCCGGTTGTTATCGCATAAATCACCTCTTAAAACATGAGAAGAGCTTCTCATCTAAATCCAACTGGGCAAGTACTTGGGAGTGGCGTAAACGACAAAACAACATCTCGATTGACGATTTCCCAAAGAAGGTTTAAGGAATAAACCTTCCCAGGAGGGAATGGTCTTTAACCAACCCCTTCCGTAATGGTGTTGGTCAGTGCAATCATTATAAAATCAGTTGGGGTCGGGCAGATCAGTTCTGTGCCTGTGCAGCGGAATTACAAACAGTGGCCGAAATAAATGTCCACTAAGTTCATTTTCAGGACGAATGACTGGTCTCCATGTAGTCAGCCAGGAAGCTACCAAAAAGGAGTTGTCCCCGTTAAGGAGATACGATTATCTTATTAGTTTGACACTAGCATATTTTACTTAGTTATTACAGTAAAGTTTTATATTGTTCATATTATACCGTGCTACCTATCTTGTTTCCATTTCATTTGATGTCATATTTTTCGGACAAGCCCGAATGTTAAGAAACCGTATGTATGCCTCTAAGGAACACATGACGACTTCTGTGCGGATGCACCAATACGTTCAATTCCATGTGGAAATACATATAAAGCTGCTAACAAGTGGAAGTAGCGGGATGGGCACGCTCAAACCGCAGTGGGACATAAAAAGTTGGAACAGGAAGGGATTCGTGTCCGTATAGCCTCATTGGTTAAGGTTGACTGCTGGCCCTGAGCTTGAAATTTGGGTACGATGCCTATACATCACAATATTTCAACTTCAGTTTCAATTTATTTCATTTCCCTGTAAAAGTCGAGATGTTTGAATATTTTTACATTTTCACCTTCCATCAATTAAGTTCAGTACCTTCTGTAGTATCCAAGAATTGCTACTGGGAAATGCCGCCTTCGCTATTGCATCTCTCAAATGTACATATTTTTCCTACTGTATCACTTTTCCCTTTTTCAAACAATCGTTTCCTTTTGTTCTCTCTGTAACAATAATCAGATTCCTGCAATTTATCGAGGTTCCATCCCTTTATTTTGAGCAATTCTACAGTTTCTGTCTTAAATCTACCAATAATCTAACCAATTAATTATGGTCAGAATTCGCTCGTGCCTTTGCATAACTCTTAGAATTTGAGAACCAGTAACGATAGCTATTTCATACCGTTATAAGATTTATCTTATTGTCTCTTTCATTGGTACAGCTTTTCTTAATGATTCTAAAAACAAGTGTTATACAAAATAAAATTTTAATACAAAATTATTGTTGAGAACAACTGCAGCTTGAGTCAACGACGTATCGCAAAAAAGTGTTCTCCATAGAGTTCAATTTTGAAATATGTCAGTTCCCTGCCGCCGCCGAGCGCATTGAGGCGCTATGCTACGATGCGCAAAGCCGTTTCCCGTCGGCGATTCGAATCCCCCCTCGGGCATGAATGTTTCTTCTGTCTTTAGTATAAGGTACTTCATAAATAGTCCCATAAGCTTTACAAACACTTCAGTTTTTTTTTGTCAGTTTCCTTTAAAAGCTCTCCCCATCTCACTCATTTTATTGTTGTTGGTGTCAGCTTTTACAATTACGGAGAAACCTTTTGATGTTACAATGCGTTATTGAAGGCTCATATTTAACGGTCTGGGGATATAATTCAAGATCATCATGTGCATGATGACTCAGATGTATTTGTGATAGGAGTGACAGGCTTCCAATGCTAGCGTCTATTGGTCGAAAAATAAATTACCACCTGCTGCAGCTTCATTGTAATTCAAAATATTTTGGCAATTTGATTCGCTCCAATGTAATGTAAACACATGCAGTCAAGGTACCGATGGTGCGGTATTGTGCTATCTGTACCCAGTCTCTTTGGAAGGAAATCCATCATACACTGTTGCCATGACACAGAGGTTGTCATGATTGGTACTCATTTCATACTGACACTCTATTACAGCTGTGGCGTTTTTTGGCAACTCGCTCATAGGCGTGAAATGTATGTTATACCACAGACATAGGTAAGCTTTATACATATGTGAAATAACTCGTGGGATACCTGCTGATATCGTGATGGAACTCGTTTTGGTCGGCACAGTGAAACAACATAACGTGTCATAGGTAATCAAGACTGAGCCATCCATAATTACGCAACTACTGCCTGTGCATTATTTTTCACACGAACTGCTCTCTCTACTACGTCCCACGAATATGGGATTCATGTCGGGTGATGTGAATGGCCAAACCGGTCGCTAAAATTTGCCAAAACAATAGCGTCAGCTTGTGGGCTGGTAATATTGGTCTTTGTCATCTACCGTTGTTTTGATCATCAAGACCATGAATGGCCCCAAATGATCTCCCAGTAGCCGATCACAACCATTTCCTGTCAAAGATCGCTTCAGTAGAACCAGACTAACCAATGCGTGAGCAGCTTTTATTGTCGAGTCATCACTAATTTACATAGTGCGGATCTGCGACAATTATTAGTCTGAAATCACGACTTGTTTAAACAAGTCACGAATTTCCAGTTTCTATTTTCTAGCCTATATGAACATTAGCTAAGGACAGGTGCTGCAGTGACTACCTGCTGATATGACAGACGCTCTTTCGGTGGACTGCTGCCATAAAAGATATCGTAAAAAAAAATAACTAGACTCACTAACGGCGCTGCTGTCGCCGGATATTATGAACCTTTGGCCGGTCGCCATGACAGTGGTAAGCGTCGCATAACCACGAGTGTCGTTACGAGATAAATGGTGTATTATATACGCTAGTGACTGCGGTATATATATTCAGTTGGAAGTCACGTCTGTATTGTTTAACTATTGCAGTATACATGAAGTACGATGGTGAAGAGCTGCTGAGCGTTCAACTGCATAAACAGATTTAAGAAAGAATAGAAAGAACGAATAATGTCTTCCCATTTTTGTTTCCCAGGAATAGTGTAAGGTGCTACAAATTTGATATATGTACAATTACGATCAACATAAGTTTTCGCGCCATTTGTCAGTCTCGTTGTGTGGCGTTGTAGTGTAGCAGGTTTCTACAGCTCCTCCTGTCTTTTCAAAGAATGCAACACTCTGTACTAAGGAGTTATAATTTTTTTCCCTTTTAAGTGGTAAGTCAAGCTACTTACTCTAACGCACTCTTATAAATTACCTAGTTAAGGGTGACTGAATTCGCTGCCAAAAATGAATGTTTGTTACCACGAACTATGCGTTGGTGTCTGACAGAAAAAGTGATTTTTATGTGGAAGATGCCCGTAATCAAAATTGTACGAGGATTTGATCTCAATTGTACCTAGTGTGGTACAATTTCGATAGATTTTTCTCAATTCTGTAACCTTTTTTGTGTTTATACCAACATTTGTAATTGTCTAATATTTGTGTTACATATTCATTAAACATCCAACAACAAGTACCATAGTTAAAATTATTTGTTTTCTCAATATATTTCGAATTACAATAACATTTGTCCGAAATGATCGAAATTGTACCACCGTACACTACATGTAGTCCTGTCACTTGTGTTCAGAAATAGTTACTCTTCCTTAACTGACTCTTAGCCAAAATAATATAGGATTCTGAATGAAATAAATGACAGGATTTTACAATACTGGTACCTCTCAACTGATTTTATGATTGTGTAAAGAACTATTGGGGTCACGTGATCAGTTGCTTCACAGCAGTTCGAAATTTTGCTTATGAAATTAATATTAGCAACTTGTAACACAGACTTTAAAGGTCATCTGCTTTACATATAGGTATAACAACTGAAATTGTTTTGCAGAACTGTGTATAGTTCCTTATATGAATGACACATAGCCACACTGTATGCTCATTGTGAAGTTTAACCCTATGACGATAGTTGCTGACTTTTGAACAGTTCACCCTACTGTAAGGTATTTTTCTTACAGCAGTAAAAATGCTAATATTCGTGCTAGGTACCCTAATGCTAATATTAGACGTACTTAGAAAAAGTTATGGCATACTTCGTGTCCTTAAAATAATTTGGTAGTGGCTGGTAAGGTAAGGCACTATTTTGCAGTTATGTATCTGATGGGGTATTTAATTTTCACGGTCTATCTAAATATTGGATAATACAGTAGGCACTGAAGCAAAGACGTGTTGTGAAACTCCGAAATTGTGTGTACAAAAGTGTAACCATCGTATAATATACTGAGAAAGTGCCAAAACGTGTCAGATGATAAATTCCGTTTATATGCTGCACTTAAAACGCTAAAAATCTCAAATGTTATAATTGGGTTTAGATCAGAAGAAGAAACGCTATTGGTCGATTTCTACACTGTATGTGTAATATATTTAGACACAACCGATAGTTGCTGTATATTCAAAGAGTCTGAAGCTGTTTTGTAGTTACATATTGAAATGAGACATTGTTTTCGCGACTTAAAACAATGAATACACACACTAATCAAAAGAGTCTTCCGCACATTTAAAGTTCGCGCGGAAGTTTGCCACCATAATGGCGCCTACGTGCTATTCAAATTGCCCTCTGTTCGCTTACGGAATTGTGGGTCCTTGGCTGCCATAGACCATTATCGCCAAACAGCGCCGCACAAAGAATACGTTCATCGTTCTCGTCACCTTGATTTCTGTAGTTACTGCAGGCAGTGTCGTGTTATAGCCGCGACAGCTCTTAGCACACACCTGTGCCCTCGGTGGCTGAGTGCAGTTCCTTGGCCACTGCGTCCTCATTAGTGAGTAGTGATATATGGAGGGCAATGGTACTGAGCTTTTTTACACCGATGCCAAAGACGGCGCGGTAGGCACGGTGCCACGGCTTAAAATGAACCAGTGGCAGTAGCACTGCTGTGAAATTAAATCTGTCAAACTTTTTCAAGAATAAAAGTGTCTGTGACATGAACATTGACCTTAATGCTACTGCTCCTAAGCGAAGGTTCGAGTCCTGCTCAGGCATAGGCGAGTAAGTCAGATTAAATTGTGTGTAAGTCTAAGGACTGATCACCATCGCAGTTTAGTCCCATAGCTTTACAAACATTTAACACTTCTCTCTCTTTCTTAATATATGTAAAAATTGTGGTCTTTGTGCCTATATTTCACTCTGCAGCCAAAACTACACATTCCACACGAATAGTGTTTGTATGTGGTAGTAGGTATCAGTCTCCCATTGTGCACTATTGTGGTAGAGGATTGATAACGATAAGGGGCTGCTAGATATCTGAATTGAAAGTTACCGAATTATATGAAATCCTACATGTGCGTGTCAATAGTTTGCTCTTCATCAAAAACTACACAATGGAGAAGAACGATCTCTTGGTGTTGTTTTAGTACAAAGTCTCCCGTTGTATACCATAGCTATAAGAGGGTGGAAGATAAAGTGGTTGAAATACTTTAGCTTACATAAAATTCAGGCTGAAGAGCAGCGAAGACATTTGACAAAATAACAGGGAAACGTGATACACATTCTTCACTTATTTTTCTGCAACAAGCATACCAATAAAGAAAGATAAGTGAATATTGCAGTTTGAAAAATGAACTACCAAAAGGATGGCAAATGGTAACAAAGAAATTTCGCGTTCTCGATCCGTTTCTAAAAGAAAACGACGCTGAAAAGTGAATCTACAAACGATAGAAACATGAAATTTGTAGACGTTGTTTATCTTACACTGTAGGAATCAGCGGTTTTTCGATGTTCCCATCCGTAAGGGGGGAGAAATAGGGGATGAACGGTTATATGAAAATAAATTGCTACTGAGGCAATTTTGAAGCAAGAAATACAAAACTTATGACTTAGATTTTTGATTCGTATTTTAAAAACACGTGATACGATATTTTTGGAAATTCAACCACTGACCGGGTGAAATAAGAGAAAATGTTTTAAGGGCGCCTCTAAGATTACTTTGATACTAGAAATGCGAAAATTTTGATTTGGAACCATGATTAGATTTTTTTTCTTTTTTAATGTGTTTCGGGATGTTTTGAATTTGCATTAGGAGGTGGCAAGTAGTAGCAACATACTTGATTAGAAAACATTTTTAAAGCTAAATATATGAAAATTTATATTTAGAAGTAGAAAGTACCAATGCAGACCATCCAGTCTACGCGTACGATATATATATTGGAACTTACATACTGGCAACTATTTATTGACAACCAATACAAAGGCGTTACGCGTTGGCACTGTCCTTCAAAGCGGTCACCAGCGTTCTGTGGAGCCATTTGCCACCGATATGGAAGGCGCACAGCCTGTTCTGTTGATGGTGCAACTGGAGCAGTCTACTGACTGTCTTATCCGTGGAACAGTTCTTAAGCTAATGCCACGAAGTTATTCCTTCATCTTCCCAGTCAAATCAAAGTCACAAGGACTTTTCTCCGGGGAGTATGGTTACTAGTACAGTAAATCTCAGTCCCATCGACCAAACACAGTAGCCAGAGCCTGTGCTGTGTGCGCCCGCGCATTGAGGTGCAAAATGATGCCGGCCGCGGTGGCCGAGGAGACTGAGGCGCTTCAGTCACGGTCTCCATGGCCACTACGGTCGGGGGTTCGAATCCCCCCTCGGGCATGGATATTTGTGCCGTCTTTAGTATAAGGTAGTTCATAAGTAGTTTGTAAGTTTAGGGACTGATGACCCCGTAGTTAAGTCCCATAAACTTAACAAACATTTGAACATTTTTGAACAAAATGATGGGTTGGTTGAGCAGAAAGTCATGCCACTTCTTTCGCAACGGCTAGTAGTATGTGATGCTCCAAAAACGGAAAATAATAATGTGCGTTGACGGTCTACTGTGGAGGAACATAATTCGTTAGGATAACGAAGGGCAACAGGCGAATTCTGTTTTTCTCGACTTCAAAAAGGCGTTCGACGCGGTGCCACACTGTAGACTACTATCCGAGATACTAGCTTATAGAACAGGTTCACAGATTTTGACTGGCTGGAAGACTTCCTAAGTACTAGAACCCAGTACGCTGTCCTCGACGGCGAGTGTTCATCAGAGACGGGTGTATCGTCAGGCGTGTTTGCTGCTGTGGCTGTGGTGTATGGGAGGGTGTCATCTTTAACTGACTGTAATAGCATACAGGATGACTTAGACAGAATTTCTAGTTGGAGCCAAGAATGGCAGCTAGCTCTCAATGAAGAAAAATGTAAGGTGATACGCATGAGTAGGAAAAACAATGCAATAAAGTTCGAATACAGCATTAGTAGTGAGGTTCTTAATGCTATCGCGTCGTTCAAATATCTAGGCGTAAGATTGCAGAGCGATATGAAATGGAACGAACATGTAAGGACAGTTGTGAGTAAGGCGGACAGCCGACTTCGGTTTATTGGGAGAATTTTGGGAAGATGTACTTCACCTGTAAAGGAGACCGCGTATAAAACGCTTGTACGACCACATCTTGAGTATTGCTCAAGTGTTTGGGACCCGCAGCAGATCAGTTTAATGGAAGACATAGAGGCAGTTCAGAGGCGAGCAGCTAGGTTTGTTACTGGTACGTTCGACCAATGCGCGAGGGTCACGGAAATGCTCCCGCAACTCAATTGGGGATCGCTGGAGGAAAGACGACGTTCTTTTCAAGAATTTCTGTTGAGGAAATTTAGAGGGCCTGAATTTGAAGCTGAATGTAGTACGATCTTGCTGCCGCCTACTTACATTTCGCGTGGTGATTACAAAGAAAAGATAAGAGAAATTAGGGCTCGTACAGAGGCATGTAGGCAATCTTTCTTTCCTCGTTCTATTTGGGAGTGTAATAGGAAAGGTAATGCCTTGTAGTGGTGCAGTGTACCCTCCGCCACGCACCGTACTGTGAATTGCGGAATATGTATGTAGATGTAGAACAATATCACAGTCGTGTACGAGAATCAGCATAACTACACTGTACTGGGGCTCAGATGGACTTTTGACTTTCGTGGTTACCCATTAATGATGCCATAAGCGGGACTATCGTTGCAGGTTTTACTCGTACGATGTGACTCATGTCTCATACGGTGTTATGATATGGCGTTCGACTGCTCGCTCACAAATTACTGTTTTCGCCCCGATTGTAGGCACGCCATTGACATGGGACGGGCAAGTATTTGCTGGGAGGTGAGGTAGGTATGTAAAAAATGTGTGCTATCAACGACACAAGTGCCTCCGTAGCAATATATAATTGCTGTATATAACCTGTAGCTGTTATTATTTTACCCCAATCTATCCAGTTGTGCTGTGTAGGAAGAAGTGTATTTATTTGTTTAACTGATTTTATCTGTCGATCGAAATCGATCACATAGCGGTACCACCACACCTGTACAAAAGCAGTATCTTAGATCTCCTAACGATTTGCTTCCGGGTGGGATACACCGGTCTTTATCGTCGACGGAGTCGGACAGAACGTGCAGTATTGCCTTCGTTCTGAGTCGGTGTGAGGGGTCTACGGCCCTCGTGTTACCCCATGGCACACACGTGGAAGGGGCCGCACGTTTGCCACCTCCCCACAAGGGCAAGGACCTTGCTAGGAGCTCTTCCAAGCTAGTCGCTGCGATTTTGTGACACGACTGGAGCGCGGCTCCGAAGAAATGCAGTCACTCTTGAGAACGACGTAGGAGAGTGAATATTGGCAATTTATTGAACCGCAATAATTTGTCACTGTCCTCCAAGAAATGTGAATAGATGAAACGCAACGACGCTCGGATGTTTCTCAACACGGTTACAGAATTAAACAACAGATTTCCAGGAAGGCATTAAAACTATATTACTAAAGAGAGTAACAAGAGGCCTAAGACAAAAGTAATATCCGGAGACCAATATGTAACAGATGGCAAGACTAAATAATGTTGTCGTTGTTGCTGTTGTTGTTGTTGTTGCGATCTTCAGTCCGGAGACGTGTTTGATGCAGCTCTCCATCCTACTCTATCCTGAGGAAGCCTCTTCATCTCCTCATAAGAATATCAATCTACATTCGTATGAATCTGTTTACTGTATTCATCTCTCTGCGGTTTTTACCCCAAACACTTCCCTCCACTGCAAAACTTACAATTTCTTCATGTCTAAGAATGTGTCTTACCAATCGATCCATTCTTTTAGTCAAGGTATGCCAGAGATTCCATTTCTCTCAAATTCTGTTCAATACCTCCTCATTAGTTACGTGATCAACCCACCTAATCTTCAGCATTCGTCTGTAGCACCATATTTCGAAGGCCTCTATCGTCTTCCTGTCCGCAATGTTTATCGTCCGAGTATCACTCCCATACAAGGCAACACTCCACACAATTTCCTTCAGAAAAAACTTTCTTAAGCGTAAACATAATATTCGGTGTTAACAAATTTCCCTTTTTCAAAAACGCTTTCCTTCCCATTGCCATTTCGCATTTTACATCCTCTGTACTGCGACCAACATGTGTTATTTTACTGCCTAAGTAACAAAACTCATCTACCTCCTTCATTGTTTCGTTACCAAATCCCTTCAGCATCACCTGATTTTCTTAGATTGCACTCCATTACCCTTGTTTTGGTCTTGTTAATGTTCATCTGATACGCACCTTTCAACACACTGTCCGATCCGTTCCACTGATCCTCCAAGTTCTTTGCTGTCTCTGACAGAATTACAATGTCATCAGCAAAACGCGAGGTTTTTATTTCTTCACCCTGAACTTTATCTCCTTCTTCAAATTTCTCCTTGCTTGCCGTTACAGCTTGCTCAATGTACAAATTGAATAAGATTGGAGGAATGCTACAACCCTGTCTTACTCCCTTCCCAACCACTGCATTCCTTCCATTCTCTTCAACTCTAGAAACCGCCGTCTAGTTTTTGTACAAGTTGTAAATAACCTTCCATTCCCTATATTTTCCTCCTGCTTGCTTCAGAATTTGAAACAGTGTATTCCAATCTACATTGCCAAAAGCTTTCCTTAATCTATCTTCTAAGATAAGCCGTAAAGTGAGTATTGCGTCCTGTGTTCCTACGTTTCTCCTGAATCCAAACTGATCTTCCTCGAGGTCAGCTTCTACCAGCTTTTCCATCCTTCTGTAAATAATTCGTGTTAAAATTTTGCAACCATGACTTATCAGACTGATCGTTCTGCTATTTTGACACGTATCTGCTCCTGCTTTCTTTGATATGTAATTATTACATTTTTCTTCAAGTATGAGGTTATTTCGCCTGTCTCATACATCTTACACACCAGGTGAAATAGTTTTGGCAAGACTGGTTCTCCCAGAGATTTCAGTAGCTCCGAGGGAACGTCATCAACTCCAGGAGCCTTGTTTCGACTTAGGTCTTTAAGTGCTCTGTCAAATTCATCTCTCAGTGTAGTATCTCATATTTCAGTTAATACTTCTTCCTACAATATTGCCTCTAAGTTCATTTCCTTTATAGGGCCCCTCTATATATTCTTTCCATCTTTCAGCTTTCCCTTCTTTGCTGAGAACTGGTTTTCCATCTGAGTTCTTGATACTCATAGAGCTCTTTTTCCTGTCTCCAAATGTGTCTTTTATTTTCCTGTTGGCGGTATCTATTTTACCCTTATTTATACATTCATTTAAAGCCTTGCATTTGGCTTCTAGCCACTTCTGCTTAGCAATTTTTCACTTTCATTTCTTAGTCGTTTTGTCCTCTGCTGCCTTCACCATTTCATCTCTCAATGCTACCCATTCCTCTTCTACTGTTTTATTTCCTATTTCCGTCAACTGTTGCCTAAAGCTTATTTTGAAACGCTCTAGGACTTAAGGTTCCTTCAATTCATCCAGGTCCCATCTGCTTGTTTACCTACCTTTCTGTAGTTTTTTTCAGTTTCAGCCTACAATTCATGACTAGTAAGATATGGTTAGAGTCTATATGTTATATGTCTAAGAATGTTACATACCTGCAAAGCTGTCTACCGACTATGTAGGACACTGCTACAGTGTTGTTTCGATTCTGTAGTTGTTTCTCAATCTGTGACAGTAGGTCGGAATGGCCGAAATAATCTAAATTGAACTAGATTTTTGTTAACTAAAGATCTTATTGCAGCTGAAATCCATCGTGACTGGTGTCCAATAGGATGACATGAATAATACGTTTCAAATTCGAAAACTGTGTATAAATGTCAAAATGGCCATATAAATGTTTAGGATGTGACAGGCTCAGATTTTGCTCCGCTCATATCTTTGATCAAGTAAAGTAAAAAGTTCGTACTTATCTCTTGTTGGTTTATGGTGGAGCGTTCAATGAATTCCACCATGTTTCAAGAGCTTCATTTTACAACAAATATGGAAATCTTAGTGACGTGGGTTCAAAAAATTCACACAAATTACGGTAAGGTAAAGCAGTCGACAATCCGAAGATTGGTTTGAACTCCACAGTGCCTTACTAGACATGGTCCTGTTTGGAGGTGGTATGGCGTAGCCAGTTATAGGAGGCCCTACAGTTTAACGTAGGTTCCGAACAACGGTGCTTCTCGGTATTTTTCACATCAGCAACACTGCAAGAGGTGAAAGAAGTGGAAAGTAACAAATAAAAAAATTCATAAAGTGTGTGGTTTCCTTTGCTTGTAAATAAATAAAGTGGGATGCGGGTTTGAATCCCCGATCGGGTCGTGTGATGTGCGTCTCGGGAGCGGCAATCTTTATATAACGTGAGGCCTATAGATGGGGCGGAGGTGGGGGTGGCGATGGGGGCTGACGATTTCCGAGAAAAAAATAAATGCTCTGTTGATGGATAGGTCGTTGCAATTAATTTGATATGAAAATTAGGAGAAACAAAGAATAATCGGGTATGGTAGTGGATTGCAGGTGAGATCGCCAGTAGCCCAAGTGTTCACTTATGGAAGCGGTCATGTTGTTTATGAGAACGTTACTTAGTATTTGTCATCCGTAGTGAAGAGCCTCATTGTCTTACTAAGTGCAATTACATGTTTGTCCTGTCCTTCTGGGAAGTGTGCTACTGCTCGAGAGTGGAGGGGTGGGAGGGTAGGCGGAGTAACTGTACATCGGTGATCGGCAAGTGGCCGAGGGTGGAGGGGTTGGGGATAACTCGCGCAATTGGTACCCTGGGTACGAATGCCCATCATTACACTACTGAGGCACACATGCCGTAAACCTTCCGTACTCGTCTGCTGTTCGATCTGTAGAATCATCAACGAACCTCCCAGCGTTTTCTACAGCATTCATATCGCCCATGTGACGCACATGATAAAGGCTCCCACTGATATGTGTGTTGTTTGGTACTCGTGGATAAAAAACTTTAACAGGATATCTCAAAACTTTGATAACACATGAAAAATTTATTATAAATAAATGACTGTTAAAACTTGTCTTTTATTAATTCGAAATATTTTGATCGTTTTGGGGAACTGAAATTAATGTAACAGTAAACTTAACCAATTAAGCTATCGAGGAACGCTTCCCTTTCAACTCACATTCTCAACTTATAGCACCCTACGATGTTATTGCTGCCAGCCCATTAGTTCCTCTTGTTTGCAGACTATTCTGGCTTCCCGCAAGGCATCGAGCATGTTAATGCGTCCACATTCAAATTGTCAGTTGCCTGTTGGGGGAATATATACAATTACTGACATGCTGTCAGACCTTAAAAGGTCTTTGTAGAGTGCTATAAGTTGAGAAATTAGACTGGAAAGGAAGTGTGCCAACATAGCATAAATGATTAAGGAGACCGCTGGCCCGAATTGGAAAATCTGAGTTCGAATCGCGTTCTACTTAGAATATCCATCTTTGCCACTGTCTTTATTTCAGTGGCCTGAAATGGTCGAAATGTTTAAATATTTCTAATTCGTAAAATTACCACCGTTAATGTCAACAAATTGAGTGAGTTCATTCGGACATGCCCGAAAAGAACAGACACCACATCAATAGACCTGCTGTTATGAAGTACAGTGATGACAAAGTCTATGCTTCGTGGGTCGAAATTCAAAGTTTTGCAGTCCCCATTATTCCTGCAGAATCTGCATCGTTTCATAGTGTCACTGTCTTTCGATGTTTTCCTACGTCCATGAGCCGGACATTATCCGGCACACTAGACACGGCTCTCTTTGCTGGAAAGAAAGTGGGCACTGCATACCTCTTTGTCCTGGAAGAATACCCACTAATCAGTTGTGTTGCTAATCTTAGGCGAAAGGTTAATTGATCTGTCTTCTCCTACATCTATCTACATCTACATGGGATAATCCGCAAAACACATTTAAGTGCCTGGCAGAGGGTTCATCGAACCACCATTATACTATTTATCTCCCATTCCACTCTCGAATTGCGCGCGGGTTCTGATTTCTCATATTTTATTCTGATGATCATTTCTACCTATGTAAGTGGGAGTCAACAATATATTTTCGCACTCGGAGGAGAATTTTGGAGATTGGAGTTTCCTAAGTAGCCCAAGCCGCAGAGATAAGCGCCGTTGTTGTTATGACTCCCACCCCAGATCTTGCATCAATTCCGTAATGCTATGTCCCCTGTATCATGACAATACGAAACGGGCTGCCCTTCTTTGGACTCTTTTGATGTCCTCCGTGAAACCCACCTGATAAGGATCCCACACTGGGCAGCAATACTCAAAAAATGGACGGACAAGCTTCGTGTATGTAATTTTTTTGGTAGTTCTGTTGCTGTTGTGTTTGATACAATGTGTAAGAGTTCATAATAGCTTGCTAGTCTTGCAAGTTTCGCAGGAGAACTTCTGTGAAGTTTGGAAAGTAGGAGGCGAGGTACTGGCGGAAGTGAAGTTGTGGGGCGGCATCGTGAGTCGTGTCGGGGTAGCTCAGTGGTAGAGCGCTTGCCCGCGAAAGGCAAAGGTCCCAGGTTCGAGTCTCGGTTCCGGCACACAATTTTAATCTGCCAGGAAGTTCCATATCAGCGCACACTCCGCTGCAGAGTGAGAGTTTCATTCTGGGAACAAAATAACACATTCATGACTGGTGTGAGTCACCCTGGATAAGGCAGCCGGTCTGCTGTTTTTCAAAAAATTTTTCGAAAATTCATTTGAAACAAACCTCTTATGTATTCCAAAAAATTATTTTTAAATATTAAAATTTTCAGATACACAAAATTTTATTGTAAATCGTGTTTGAATTCCCAAAGAGAGAGAGAGAGAGAGAGAATAATAATAATAATAATAATAATAATAATAATAATAAATAAAAAAATCACTTGTACATATGTTTCTGACAGATAGTGAACCAGAGTGGTATGTTTTCTCTTCCAGGACATTTAAAATATCGGTATCATCTAAATTCTCCATGTCGAGAATATGCAGAGCGAGAACAGTCTGCAGACAGCTTTATAGATATCAGACGAAAGCAGTGTTGTGCTTCACAAAAAGCTTGAAATTCAAAGCCGTTTTGTTGCGTTCCAATAGTTAAAACTCAACTCACTGTGTGGCACCACAGTGCAGAGATTCTTCCTTCTTCATTTTGCGAGGTTACCAAGAGAGGGCAGGTTGTGAATGGGAGCTACAAATTTTTTAGCGTTGCACGACTCAGACACGGGCGCCGTCCGCCTGACTAACTACCGCTGAACGAGTCTAACTCGGGTGCCGTCCACAATGCGTTAAAATAGTCTATGGCAGATTTTATAGATCGTCTGCCTATGATACATCTTTCACGTAGCTGATCAAGTCGGTCCACTCCGCCCATTTTATTACTTATATAAAATAGTTCTATTGCTGAGAAGTACAATCGACAGTTTATTCGCAGTAAATAATTATTATTACGTTAATAATATGATGAACTAGCTTAAACCCGCGGCTCCTCTCGCGTGTTAGCTGATTATGATAGATAAGCTATCTTTCAGTAGTGTGCTATGAGACTGGTTTTGAAGGATGAAATGAAATACAATACCTTATTTAGAAACAAACATTTTTGATCAACATTCAAGTAAAAAAAAAAAATTATGTGAAGTGCTTAATGATTTACAATAGCACTTGTTTCGTAGAATTCGATCACGAAATTCAACAATAATGATTGTTATAATATCACAGATCGATAACTTGATGTAATGCGCGAAACGTCAAATCGATTTTTTTAAAGAGATGTATTAAAAGAAATTTCGTTTTTACTACTTTATTTATGTTTTCTTGTATTTCCTTATTCGTATGCTTATCCTCACAGAGAAAGAGCTGAAGACATTGAAGCACGCATAGACCAAAGATATGGTCTGTGGCATCACGTTTTGCTGTATGTAACCTCTTGCTAGAGTCGCAAATGTCATCTCTGGCCTTCAGTACGATTTTTTTTATAATTTTACGACTTTCAACCGCCATATCTTCCACCCCCTTATAGCTATCGGCATGGAACTGCTATGGTGTACAACGACAACGGGAGAACTCGGACAACAATTACACACAGACCATTCGTTTTCGTTCAGTAGTTTTCGCTGCAGAGCGAAATATTAACACATACACACACACGTACAATTTTATGTACGCCGATAACTTTCCATCCCAATATACTCCAACATTTTATCATTAACCAACCTCAAGCAACAATGCAACAAAAAAAATCATTTTCAAAGAGTAAATATAATTTTCAAAGAGTAATTATTGTTCCGCATTTCGTGTTATATTCTTCAAATTACTAAATATCTATCAGATGGCTATAAAACCGTGCCTAAAACCTTCCCCATCTATACATTAATAACTGTACAAATATTAAAGTTCTGCGTCTTGTCGTTCGGACGTGGTAAGCGTACACCGATCAGATATTCACATTAATATATAAAGATCAATAGCTATCCGATCGCCATAAAACCGTGCCTAAAGTCTTCCCCGGGTAGACATTAGTAACTGTACAAATTATTAGCTTTTCATATCTTGTGGTTCAGACGTGATAAACGTACACCGAACAGACATTCACATTTATAGATATAGATTACTTACTTCAGACATTTGCGGAAAGTGAAAAGGATGAAAACTGTCATATAACACATATCAGTGACCCTGCAGTGGCCATAAGTACGCACCAATCAGAAAAAGAAATTGCATCCTTCTCTGTTGCCTGTGCAGTGCAGTCGCGCTTTATTGTCAGGTTCAGTACAGTCGTCCCTTGACTGTGTAGAGCTGGGTCACACATGTCCCTACACTCGAACTAATGCTTAAAGTGAATGTGTGTGTCCCATCAACCACTAAAGGTTTAACAGTACATGAAAACGCCTTGCAAAAAAAATCGCGCTGTCGTGTTTTACGACCCACTTTAGATTTGTAGTTTTATAAGTTTTTTCAAACATTTTGGACTAAAATAAAAATGTAAATGATAAAAAATTAATTATTAAGAGCGTCTGAAACCCTTTTAGGAAAGAAAAGAGGTAGTGGCGGGTCCCGAACCACCGACCTTTAGCGTCAGAGTCCAACGCCTTGCCCAGTTCCCTACGGCTATCAATCAAAACATGAGTTATTTAATGTCATACTGTTGATGGCCGTTGTTAACTGATGCTAATATTGTACTTGTAGACAATAGATTATCATTTATCGTACGAAGAACGGTGTGTTTTTGTTAATTCTTCAGTGCGCCATTGCTTTGAAATGACAACGTGTAAGTTACAATAAGAAAATCATCAAATACGCAACGCAAGATGGCGTATGCCAGAGAGTGTTCTGGTCGAGGAATGTCACGTGACATCTCCGAACGGCTGGTTTTCGTTAATTCAATGGAGGGTGTCAAATCTCCGTTATTTTTGAAAATATGTCTCAAACGATACGAGATATGAAAAAAAAAATAAGGGAGCTAAGTAGTAGAGAATTTTCTCCTCTACCAATTAGCTTATTCAAGTTTCGTGTCAGATGAACGGTTCGTTTGCAATTAGAATTATATTACAAACGGCTCTTTATGGTATTACTAACGTATTTCTTGTCCGAAATATTTCAAAAAGCGAGGTTCCGGTCTCTGGTAGTCAACAATTATGTCTGTAAAATTTGGTGCCGATAGGTTGAATGGTTCGACCTAAAAAGTGGTAACACTTTACAGCCAGACAGACATCGTCAAATGGCCATTATTTTTGCAAATATCTCTGCAACGATGCAACGTATGAAAAAAAAAACATAATAGAGCGAAGTTGTAGAGAATTTTCCCCTCTACCAATTAGGTTATTCAATTTTTGTGTCAGATGAACGGTTCGTTTGCAATTACAATTGTATTACAAACGGCCTTTTTTGGTATTACTAACAATTTTTTTGCCCGAAAAATTTGAAAAAGTGAAGTCTCGTCCCTGGCGGCCTACAATTGTGTCTGTAAAATTTGGTGTTGAACGGTTCGTCTTAAAAACATGGAACACGTTACGGACAGACAGACAGACAGACAGGCATACACTACAAAATCTTCGTTATTTTGCAAATACCTCTGAAACGATACGAGATATGAAAAAAAAAAAATAAGACAGCGAAGTTGTAGAGAATTTTCCCCTTTACAAATTCGGTTATTCAGTTTTCGTTTCAGATGAATTGTTAAGCCGTTATTTTCATTTAAATATCGAGCTGTCAAAAGACGATCGCAAAGGCCCACTTTTAGTGTTACTACCGTAACCTAGAGCGTGCCAAAACCTGTCATGTCGAGACGGCAGCACCGGCGAGGCCTTTCCGCCGCTGGCGCGACCGCCCGCTGGCGCCAGTCGACTGGCGGCGTTATTAGCCTTGAGCGGGACCGCCATATGAAATTGGAGGTGGGCCCTCGAGTGTAATTCCGGCACACGCCGCGCCCTTTGTGTGGCGCTCCACACGCTGCCTTTATTGCCGAGTTTCAGCCTTAATTGTTGTGTTGCTTCTCAAGCGAAAGGACAGGAATTTAATATTCACCTCGCGCGCCTCAGGAGTCCGGCGGGCGGGAAACGGCGGGCGAGTTGCAAAGCTACTCCTGGGGACTTCCTACAAGCTGCGGCGGCGCGGGTCGCGGCTGGCGCCTCCAAGGCAGATCTTCAACACTGGTATCAAGAGCGAGGCACCATCTTGCTATTCAAGAGAATGTTATAACCTTTCCACATGCATCTGGTGTAGAGTCTAGTTTAACTATCAGAACAAGTTAACTCCGACGACACTTTCCTGTGGTACAGTTTTACATTAATGAGAACAAAATCAAATAACCCTTAAAAAACAAGTGCACCGAAAAAAATGCAGACATCAGAGCAGTGCCCTGCTTTGCGCCGCTGTAGCTATGTGGACTGAAAGCAAAAGTGATAAATATATTTTTCTGAAAGTGATTTATTTTTAAGCTAGAGACGTCCCTGGCCACTTTGGGATCAGTGGCAACGAACATGCCGACAAATAAGCCGGGAAGAGGGCAGAGACTCCATTTATTGGAGTCCTGACAATCATCAAGGCAATGATCAAATTGGACCTACGTAACTGGCTCAGAAGACAGCACGTAGAATATTGGACCAAAGTCTATCAACAAAAATATGGCAAGGTAATGATGCCAAAGCCATGTTTTAAAAGAAGCTCTGCAATCCTAGGCCTAAACAGGAGAGAGATCAGACTCATGGTTGGATTGGGAATTTCAAAAAAACACCTACATACAATGGGAATAACAGAAGAGGACCCTAAATGTAGGATCTGTGATGACGGCGATGAAACTGCATCACTCTAATCTTCGACTGCATTGCATTGGAGAGTAAAAGGCATAGAACATTTGGGACAACCAGACCCGAAGAAATTGTATCTAATAGAGAACTGGTAAAGGGACTCCTTGCACTGTTCAAGGGCATTGGTTGACTTTATTAGATATACAGGGAGCGATACCGCACAATAAACTTAGTTTCGGTGCGGGCAGTGGCGGGTTGGACCAAGACTGTTTTGGCTTCCCTGAGAAAATCAAATCAAATCAAGGTAGAGAATGTACAAAGTTCATAAATAAATATGCGATTAAATCGGCCTTATGCCATACACCTTATTTTAACACCCAAACATTTTTCGGTGCCATCTTCCATAGGTTTTCGGCTCTCATTTTAATACGTCATTCGCAGAATTTGTGTCAGCTTTGAATGAGGAATACAAGTTTTCATAGAATGTTGTGCTGTTGCTTTTTGATTATTTGTGGCGTATCTTATGTTTTATGGTCTTAAGTGCGCTTTTTGTTGTGAACTGCACAGTTTATGTCGCCCTTTGACTGGTTGTAGTCACTACAACAAGACAAATGGAGACATAAACAGTGTCAGTTCGCTAAAAAAAGCGCACAGTCGATCACAGTTGAGATGTTGCGTCTTTGGGTAGTGCCAACATTGCCGACAGTTGGACGATGGACAGAGAAGCGCCACTGAAGTGCCACAAGATATTGCGACGCTCATTTCATTCGTATTAGTTATATTACATTGGATAATCAACTGCAGTATCACAGGCTAACAAGTACAACGCTGTAAGAAAAGAGACACGAACGGGACGCGCTTTAACTTTAAGTGAACAACATTTTTAATAGGTTGTTCACGGTTTTGCAGTGTTTTGCACAATGAAAACGTATTCGAGAGGACGGAGGTTCAAACCCAGCTCCGGCAACAGGGATGTAAATTTTCCGTGAGTTTCCTATATTATACCAGAGTATCATTACAACTGCGCTTATCGCTGTGGCGTTGACTGCTTACGAAACTCCACTTGCCAATATTTTCCTCCGAATGCGAAAATATATTGGTGACTCTCACTTATATTGGTAGAAACGATCATAGGAATAAAATACGTGAAATCAGAGCTTGAACGAAGAGATTCAGGTGTTCCTTCTTCCCGCGCACAATTCGAAAATGGAATCAGAGGTAAATAGTATAAAAGTGTTTCCATGAACCCTCTGCCAGGCACTTAAATGTGATCTGCAGAGTATCCCATGTAGATGTAGATGTCGAAATTCATAATTATTGTAATGTTCTACATTTTGTTACAAAAAATATTTGTGAAAAACTTATTTAAACTTTTGAAGACGAATTGACGTTACTATGAAGGCTAAACAGCTATAGTGAACAAATTAAACTACTTACATCAATTAAGGATAATACACTTCATAAAAATGTGGTATTGCGATATTCATGCTGCAGGCCTTTTAATGAAAAAAATTAAAGGAAAATTAAACAGAAACTTTCGGAATCACTCTCTAAGCACAGAGTCTAGTAATCGTAGATGATCCACGTCTGCCAGTGAGGTTAAAGAAACGTTTTATGTATTTTTTATGCTGTTTCTCTTCGAAAACTCTATGAAGCAGTGTGGAGATTTTCTCTGGGAGAATGCATCGATAAAACAGTTTGCTTCTCGTTTTCTGCATAGTTTTTCGTCGCATAGTTTGCGTCGTACTAGTTTAAGTACAAATTATGCTACACCTCTTACCACACGTAAAATAATAGAAAGTGATGGCTAACATTATTGTAACAAGTCAAAACCTTCATTTAGTTGCAAATGTGGTAAATGCGCCGAGAATTCTCTATGGGTTTCCTTCTTTTTTTCATTTTCTTTTCTTCATTTTGACATACTCGTAATCAGCACAGACGAATGTCGCTAGTGGCCAGCAAACAAGTTATCTTGGTCAATTTGATTTTGACCTTTGCTGAGTTGCTACAACATGTGCAATTGGTCTCTCTCTCTCTCTCTCTCTCTCTCTCTCTCTCTCTCTCGCGCGCGCGCGCTCTCTCTCTCTCTCTCTCTCACACACACACACACACACACACACAAACACACACACACACACACACACACACACACACACACACACACTGAAAAATGAAACGAAATGAAAATACAAAAAAAAACCTTAAAAATGTATGTATCTGCATATTATTAGCATTATCTACTATTCAGCTTGTAAATTTTGTTTTTTGACATGTTCCACGAGGACTCCTCAACATGGATCTACGGAACGAAAAACTAATCTAATCTTAGAGTGGCCTCTGACGATCCCACAGAGATAATTAACCGTTCCTAGACTTCTCCTTTCTGTATCATTGTCAGATCGACTTCTTTTTCTATTGTAAAAAGGGAAAAGAAAGCGCTGCTTTAGTCTCAATCTACAATTCTTCTTTGTATAATTTAAACGAATCTTTCAGAGGACTAATCTATCGCGGCATTTCTGGATTTTTCATTGGAATAATATATAAAAATAAAATGATATATAAAGAATAATAACTTGATCATCATTATTGAATATTTTACTCCTCAGTAGTTTTATTATAGGTCCTTTGTAATCTTGTGGAGCAATTACATTCTAACAGTAACCACCTAATTTTATTACGTATGAACCTTTAATTAGACTTTCGAAAATGTTTACGACATTATTCTTGTATCCTGGATTCAAAGATATAAATTCTCCACTAACTATGAACATTCAATGATAAGAAAATACCGTAATATAACGTTACTTGCCGCCATACCATATTGTAAATCGTGATAATTTTTTTTTTTATTTTTTTTTATTTTTTTTTTATTTATTTATTTTTTTTTTTTATGATTGGAAGTAGAGGCTTAAGAGTAGACTGTTATTATCTGTTCCTCCATATTCCTAATTTTATTTAAACTGTACCAGTCAGGGTTCGTTCTAGCAGTACCAGCAACAACGGATTTTTTAGATTCATTGTAGGTACAATAATTAATTAGTTAAGTTGTGATATATTTGATATGAAGTGAAAGATCTTGTAAAAATTTATTGCTGGTATACTGACAAAATTTTTTTCATGTATCATACCAACTTACCTAACGAAATCCATTATCGATAAGTATTCAGTAAAAGGAAAAATTTTACAGGAAGGGATATGAAATTATCTGATACAAAAGTAACATTTATTAACAATTATGGAGTCAGCTGATTGAAAACTGGAATTCGTAACGCAACAATATGCAGGTAAGACCAGACCAATTACGTATTTTAGACGCCTGTAAGATAACTTTCGGCCTATCGCTAATTACAGCATTGTGTGCAGCATCATAAAAAATTGTTTGAGGTTCAGAACATATTTATAATTTATAGAATTTACATAGGATTCTAATTATTGTTCCGTGTTGTACAAATGGCTGACGTGTGTATAGATTGCAAAGCCATCCTCGTCTGTCTCCTGTAGCATTTTTGCCAGAATTACGCTGCAGACGTTATTTATACGCAAATATAGGACAAGACAATAATTTATCTCTTCATATTGGATATTTTGGTTACGGTAAAGACGCTTAGACAGGCTACTAATATATAAAGCAGAGTGTCCGTGTATGTGTACGTGTTTCATACAAATCTACAGTTTTGATCCAATCTTTCTCAAATTTTATAAAAGTAAGCTTCAATCCATGAGAACGGTCGCCGTAAGTGTAAGAATCACGTACGATACATTGTTCACGATATATGACGTCATAAACAATGAGACGCGCGAAAAACTGCTGCATTTAGCGACAATGGTGCTCATTTTTCCCTAAACCACTGGACCGATTTGAACCAAATTTGGTACACACATTTCTTACCGTTAGGTAATAATTGCTGCAGGGTTAAGAATCATGTACGACACATGGTTCACAAGATATGACGTCATAAATAATAGAAATCACAAAATACTGCTACATAATGCGGCGATATTTTATAAATACGCTATACGAGAATGAGAGTACTTAGCGACTTGCAACAAACTTTAAGCATAATTTCAAAACTTTATTAAACTTTTTCTTGCTGATAACCATAGCAAAATGATAAAAGAAAAAAGTTTTGTCCCTTACTACTTTTCTGCTGTTTGTGGAGTGAAACTACGGCTTTCGGTACGACGTTACAACTTATAATTTGTGCACTACAAATTGTAGCCGTAGGAAATTTTACAGAAAGTATAAACACACATAGTTGAATGTACCTTATAAATTATATCACAGTACGACACGTAGTTCATGAGATATGAGCACATAAACAGTAACGTTCCGCTGTTCATGGACTAAAACTATGGCATTCGGTATGACGTTACAATTTTTAATTTCTACAGTACTAATTGTAGCCACAAGAAATTTTACAGACAGTATAACACGCATACAGTTGAGTGTGCCTTCTAAATTGTATCATAGTACGACACGTAGTTCATGAAATATGAGCACATAAACAGTAACGTTCATAGAAAACCGCCCCACTTCACGCACCAAGTCTTAATCTATTACTTCTTTATTCCCAATTGTATTCCCAAGAGAATATACAGACATACTTCCCTTATACAAATGAATATATACCTGAAGAATGGCAGGAATAAATAAACAAATACCCGGGCAATGCCGAGATTTCAGCTAGTAAAAAATACAAGCATCAATGCACTGTTTGAAAATATGGTACAGGTTTCGAGTAGCGATGCAAATGAAATTTCTTTAATTAGAAGTAGAAGCTCAAGAATAGATTATTGGTATCTGTTCCTCCATATTTTAAATTGTATTTAAACTGAACCAGACAGGGATCAATATCAATTAAATACAAATAAACAATCCCTGAGACGGATTTTCGTCTCAATTATGTAAAAGAAATTATTGATAATATGAAGCATTGAATTAAAATTTGTGGTGCGGCAGACGTCTTAACCGCAAACGATTAAGGTGCCTTTGAATAGTCTATGTACGATTTCCCTCCACACAGAAGCTGAATTAAAGTTTATGATGTGGAGGGAAATCGTACTTAGACTATTTCAGGGCACCTTAATCATTACTGGTGTGGTAGTCTAACGGTTCAGTCTGCTAGCGGCAGCGGCGGTGTATGCAGCTCGTGCGGTGCTTCGCTGCGGCAGCGGTTTGTTTACTTCCTGCAGGGGTAAGTCTGCTCGCTTACGCCAGCGCTTGCTTTCTTGCGAAGTTGCGGTGACATGGAAAGGTTATAATGGATCAAATTAGTAGAAGAGACACTCTGAAGTTCACTTTCGAACGAAAATTTTCCCGACCAACGTCTTTTGAGTTTGAAGATTGGTTGATTGCTGTTGCAAACATACGATTAGAGGACATCATTGGATACCACATGTCGATTGTAAATAGTATGATTTTCGTTAAGCTGACATCTTCCGAACTATGCGAGAAGGTCGTTCTAGACACAGGTGGTTCCTTGAAATTTAACCACAAAGATGGCAATATAGGCAACGTTACTGTCGACCATGTCGGTTTTGGA
Source organism: Locusta migratoria (assembly GCA_026315105.1). Taxonomy (NCBI): domain Eukaryota; kingdom Metazoa; phylum Arthropoda; class Insecta; order Orthoptera; family Acrididae; genus Locusta; species Locusta migratoria. The sequence continues at coordinate 46,942,484 of CM048750.1, read as the reverse complement.
GTTAGAACCATTAGAATTTTTGAGTTGCCATTTGAGGTACCTGCCGGTGAAATAGACGCCGTCATTGCTCCCTATGGTAGAGTTCTCAGCAATGTTGCCGAGAGGTGGTCTCCCGCACATAAACTTCCCGTGCTGAATGGTGTAAGGCAGTTAAAAGTAGAGCTCTGTCGACACATACCGTCTTATATAAACGTCTGCGGGTTTAGAGGCATCGTTATGTATCACGGCCAACCAAAGACCTGCGCACTTTGTAACAAGCCAGGTCACGTGCGTGCTGAGTGCATTCAACGACGCATTGCACAGTTACCAACCGGTGAAACTGTTAAGACTTCAGAAATGACGATTTTGCCAAAAACGTATGTAGCAGTGGCGCGTGGTCAACTGACTGCGCCACCGGCTAGTGACGTTTGTTTAGATGACTTGCCCAGCGATGTCGTCGCGAACGACTTAGGAATTCCAATGGAAATTTCGGAAAGTACGACAGAAAAGGCACCAGAATCTGAAGTACTGCAGCAGTCGCCCACACAGACAACGGAGGACACCGCAGTACGTACAGAGAATATGGGGGTGGAGGAAACAGCTGACAGACAAACACCAGAAAGTCAGCCCGCGATTTCGGAGACTAGGCGGGACAATGAATCTGCTAAGTCACCTCGCAGACGTAAGAAACGCAGATTGGCGCAAGAAGGGGCTGCGGAGAAGTCAGCTCCACTGCGTGAAAAAGCGACACAAGTTAAGGACAAAATTACCGGAAAGCAACCCGCTGTTGCAGTTACACAGAATCAGCCTCCATCACATAAACAGGTAGAACTTGCCTGCCGTTAAAAGACGACACTGACAAGGTAGTAGTTGATAAGGCATCTCCCAAACAAATTGATGAATCGGCGCAGAAGTCACATGAGCAGGACCCACGCAAGACAGTATCGACTCAGTTTGCCACCGGCGTGGACTGGTCAGACGAGATAGAAGATGTAGACAAGGACACCGCTCTGGAAGATGCTTCGGAGGGTGCTGGTAACGTAAGACACGCAGTGATCACGGATCCTGCTGTTACAGATACCTCGGTCATGGAAACCACGGACGCGGAGAAAGACGCTGACTCTGATTTTTATTAATCTGTAGATCTTTCACATCTCATATTCATACATGTGTGATCGTCAAGCCTACAAAATTGCCACATTAAATATCAATAAGTGTCGTAGCTCCATCCGGTTACAACACATTCAAGATTTTTTGTATTCCGCAGATATAGATATTCTATTACTTCAGGAGGTTGCAGACATTAATTTAGAACGAATATTTGGGTACAATATCCTTGCCAACCCAGGTACTGGTGCGGATTTGGGTACCGCCATCCTATTAAGAGAAGGAATTGTGGCATATAACATCGAAATGCTAGTCAATCACAGAGGGATTGCAGCAACAGTTAACAATGTTAGAATAATTAATGTATATGCTCCCTCAGGATCCAGTAACAGGCGTCGCAGAGCGGAATTTTATACGGAAGAGATTCTTCCTTTATTTACAACAATGTATGACCAGCTTATCTTGGCGGGAGATTTTAACTGTGTTTTGCACCCGAAAGATCAGACACCAAATTTTAACAAATCTGTGGAGTTTGAACGGATAGTCAAGGACTTATTTTTAATCGACACTTGGGAGCATAAGTATGGAGCAACGCCTGGATTCACGTACGTCACAAATCATTCCGCAAGTAGGCTAGACAGAATATATGTATCAGATAATCTAAAACAACGAATTCTGCAATGTGAGGTCTGGCCAACTATCTTCACAGACCATGCCGCGTATATCTGTACCATACACTTACATAAACAGGGTACGTACCGCAGTAAGGGGCCCTGGAAACTTAATGTGTCACACTTAGATGATCAAGGTTGTCATGAGGCCTTCACACATGCGTGGAATGAAAGTCTCACCAAGTTTCGAACATATGATTCGGCTATTAAATGGTGGTTACAATGTGCCAAACCAAAATTACGGAAAGCCATGTTACAGTACTCACGAGACAAGAACTGGTGGCTTAAACGAACCATTGAATTTCATTATTCCAGTTTACGAGAACTGTACAAACTGGATGACACAGTCATTGAAAACTACGCCCAAATTAAGAAAGTGAAAGCCAAACTACTTCTCCTTAAAAAGAAACAGTTGGAAGGATTAAAAGTCAGATCCCGAATCCAGGACTCAATACGACATGAAGCGACATCAATATATCACCTGACACGTGAGAGTAAACGAGGTAAAACCAAGATACTGACGGAACTGCAAACTGGGGACGGTACGCGTTTAACTCACCAAAATGACATTAGACATGCGATTCAAACTGCTTACGCGGAGTTGATGTCTGAGAAAATGATCGATGACAACGCATTTCAAGAATTAGCAAATAATTTAACTGGCAGACTTACCCCTCAGGACTCAGACGAACTAATAACACAAGTGACTGAAGACGAGCTGGAAGATGCGCTGTTTCACAGTCCAAAGAACAAATCGCCCGGATGTGACGGACTCCCTGTAGAGTTTTATCAAACCTTTTGGACACACATGAAGACGAAACTGACAGAGATATGCAATGAATTGATCACACCTGATCTTAATATCCCGCAAGAGTTCAGTGAGGGGCTGGTGGTATTAGTTCCAAAACGTGCAAATAGTAAAACTATCGCCAATCTGAGACCGATTACTCTATTAAATAGTGATTACAAACTTTTTGCACGTATTCTTGCAAAAAGGATGAGGAACGTAATGAATAAGGTCACCGGTCCATATCAAACCAGTGTCGGCAGAGATAGGTCCATTTATCAGACGCTAGTGGACTACCGCTACCTAATATCAGTGACGGAAGCATGCAGGATTGAATGTGCAATGGTGAGCTTGGACTTTGATAAAGCATTCCACAGAGTCAACCACCGGTATTTGTTTAAAGTTATGCGGTCGCTGGGTTTTCCCGTACATTTCCTCGCTGTAATACAAAACTTGTTACAGAATAGCACATCACGAGTGATTGTCAATGGACGGCCAGATGGCATGATTCCCGTAAGAAGCTCCGTAAGACAAGGTTGCCCGATGTCAGCATCTCTCTTTGCAATCGCCATAGAACCTCTACTAACAACATTGACGGCGCAGTTAAACGGATTACAGATACATGGACAGAAGTTAGCGTGTCGGGCTTATGCTGATGACGTTGGCTTCCTGATCACCAACGCAAATGAAGTCCACACCGCCCTGCAGATCATCATGACATATGAAAAGGCATCTGGTGCATTAGTTAACTGGCAAAAATCGGGTGTAATGAACATAGGAAAAGGCATAGGTTTGACTAATCATCCCCGTTTGCAAGAGGTGTCCAAGATGCAATGTCTCGGTGTCGATTTTAGGAAGACAATTCGAGAAACCATTGCCGCAAATTATAAACAGTTATTGGCTAAGATTCGAGCGTCTGTACAACAGCACAGTGTCAGGAAGTTGGATGAGTTGCAAAAAGTTGCACTGGCGAATACATATATCACTTCCAAGGTCAACTATGTGGCTCAAATCCTGCCAATACCACGCGACATAGCGCATAGAATGCTTGCAGCGCTTGGGCATTTTGTATGTCGCGCACATATTTTCAAAATTAAATACGACACATTGACTCTTCCGACGCTACTAGGTGGCCTGAATCTCGTCGATGTGTACAAGAAGGAGCAAGCACTATACGTATGTCAAACATACAAGCAATGGAAACTGTCCACCAACGGTCTGACTTCCCACCTGTTGGAAGAAATTGTGCCAACAGACCTACGACCGCCCATCGATGTAAGTCATCTGTCACACGCTCTGCAGCACTTACAGTATTTCCTACTCGAATACAGTTACATACGAACAAAAGTCCCAGAATGAAATATGATAAAAGTGAAGGAAGTATACCAGGCGTTGATGAAAAATAAACTTCGAAATATGATAGAAAGGAAACTCCCGAACCACGATTGGAAAACAACGTGGGAAAACATCCACAGCCCTGACTTACCTTCCCAAGTGCGGTCCACGTGGTATATGACGGTCAACAGAAAAACCCCGACGATGTCTCGCCTCCATAAGATACACCTACAAGACTCTCCCTTGTGTCCGACATGTCAATTAGTCGACAGTGATGAACACAGATTCGTGTGCAGTATAAACGCAGGAATATAGGAGTATGCGAGGCAAAAACTGGCACTTATCACGAGAACCTCGCCACACGCAATATCGCCAGCGGATGCCCTCCATCCTGATAAAATCCCATTCCCACGGACAAAGAGGAACGCGGTAAACTGGATACTGGGACATACAGTGTACTTTATCTTCAGTACCGAATCAAAGAGAAAGGAAGATTTCATACATTACCTGACAATGCACCATGACATGATCCGAAAAAAGAAAAAGTACAAGGAACATTACGCAAATTTCTTGATTAAAACGATAATGTAATTACAAACAGAACATTAAAGAAGAGAAATTTACTCAACAGTAATTTACACAGAAGAATTTCAGTTATTGTCATTATGCATTTTGCCATTCCAGGTGAAGTTTTCCGGAATTATTTGATCGCCGAAGAAGGCATTTATGTTTTTTTTATGCAGCTAATACGTCCCAGAATGGTATAGATTACATGTGTGTCTGAAGATCTCTAAGTTTTTTTTTTTTTTTTTTTTTTTTTTTTTTTTTTTTTTTTTTTTTTTTTTTTGCGTCACAAGCTAAGAAAGCATATTCAGTTCCTTATAGCTAATTTCTGTGCCTGCAAATTTTTATTTTATGATGATTTTTATCTCTTTCAAGTTTTTATTCGTTCAATTCGAACTGATTTTTCTTGGCGTTAGAAGAGACAATAATAATGCAGAAATGGACATTAACAGTAGTGTGTAGCTACGCAGAAGTGACAACATCGTTTTATCTTCAAAAAAATATTTTGTTTAAAGGCATAGAAGCCGGGCCGAGAAGGCACCAATTGGCGAGCGGAAGGACGGGTTGAAGGGGAGGAAGGAGACCCGACAACAAAAAAAAAAAAAAAAATAAATAAAAATAAAAATAAAATAAAATAAAAAATAAAAAAAATAAAAAAAACAACGGTTAAGACATCTGGCTGGTAAGCACGGAGGTCCGGGTTCGGTTCCCGGCCGCACCACAAATTTTAATTCAATGCTTCATATTTATCAATAATGTCTCAGACAGGGAGCGTTATAGCTCACACACAGACACACACACACACACACACACACACACACACACACACACATACATTTGTCAATAATGTCTCAGACACGGAACGTTATAGCACACACACACACACACACACACACACACACACATACATACACACAGCCGGCCGCGGTGGCCGAGGGGACTGAGACGCTCCAGTCACGGACTGCACGGCCACTACGGTCGGGGGTTCGAATCCCCCCTCGGGCATGGATATTTGTGGCGTCCTTAGTTGTAAGTAGTTCATAAGTAGTTTGTAAGTTTAGGGACTGATGACCCCGTAGTTAAGTCCCATAGACTCTACAAACATTTGAACATTTGAACATACACACAGAGGGGAAGGGAGGGAGGGAGGGAGGGAGGGGGGGTAGGGAGGGAGAAGTATGCACGCACGAGAAGGGACAGAGACAAAGGGATGGATAACTTGGAGAGAGGCGTGGAGACAAGGAGAGAGGGCCTGGTATGCAGTCCCTCCGTGGCTCGCGTTGTTTTCGTCCCGTTGCTGCTCCAGGACGCGGCTGTCGCCTTCACCGGCGGGCAGAGCAGCCGGCGGCAGTGAAACCAGATAACGGGCGTGCTGTAATGATAGCCATTAAGGGCGGCCCTAATTAGCGCTGCTTTCCCTGCTAAGAGACTTGATACGGCGCGGCGGCGTCTGGCGGCGCCTGCCGCACCTGGGGAGGCTGCCCGCGCAACACGGCGCCGTCTGCGCCCAGGACCTGCGCAGGCTCCAGATTTCTGCTGCCGCTACAGAGGTGATTCAATCCGTCGCTACAGTAGGGGATTCAGTTCTATTTAGATAGGTGCTGTAAAATAATTGGATTAAAAAGCTCTCAAAATTGTTTATTGACACCTAATTTCACCTTATTTCCTAACATTTAGATACATTGTTGTTGTTGTGGTCTTCAGTCCGCAGACTGGTTTGATGCAGCTCTCCACGCTAATCGGTCCTGTGCAGGTCTCTTCATCTGGGAATACTTTCGGCAACCTACATCTCTTTGAATCTCCCCTCGGTCTCCCTCTATGATTTTTACCGCACACACTTCCTTCTAATGCTAAGTTGACGATTCCTTGATGTCTCAGGATGTGTCCCACCAACCGATCCCTTCTCTTAGTCAGAATACGCCAGAAATTCCTTTTCTCCCCAGATCTGTAGAGCACCTCCTCATTAGTTACGTGTTCTATCCATCTAATTTTCAGCATTCGTCTTTAGTGCCACATTTCAAAAGCTTCTATCATCTTTTTGTCTGAACACCTTGTTGTCCACGCTCCACTTCCATACAATGGTACACTCCAGACAAATGCGTTCAGAAAGGACTTCCTTCAATTTAAACTAATATTGGATGTCAACAAGTTTCGCTTCTTCAGAAACACGTTTCTACCCATAGCCATTCTGCATTTTATATCTTCTTTACTTCGGCCATCAGAAGTTATCGTGCTACCCAAGTAACAAAACTCGTCAACTACTTTTATTGCCTCATTACCTAATTTAATTCATTCAGCATCGTCTGATTTTCTGACGCTACATTCCATTATACTTGTTTTACTCTTGTTGATGTTCATCTTATAACCTCTTTTCAAGACATTATCCGTTCCATTCAATTGCTCTTCCAGATCCTTTGCGCTCTCTGACAGGATTACTATGTCATCGGCAAACCGCAAAGTTTTTATTTTTCTCCCTGAACATTATAAAGTATTTATACGAAAGACGCTGATTTTTAATAAATTATTTAATCCGACAGGTCTGTTTCGGCGTGAAGGCGCACTGTAAAATACATACGTGGCTTTACTATTTAATTTAACAGGATAATCGTAACTCAGAAATATGTGGCCTACTTTATAAGTACATTCGCAGCTCTTATGTTTTGGTTCTTATCTACATATGTATTAGACCTGTTGTTGTTATAGCTCTTTACGTAAAAATAATTTTTATGTTTTTGATCTCTGACAGCTGGTTTGACAGATAAGTGAGCGATATTACAAGGCTACAATGCAATTATATCTTTGCTATTATGTAGAGTATATCTGGTCTTATTAGTAAGTCCAGAATCTGTTTCTGGACTTCTATGTAATTGATTAGTCATATATTAGTTTGTGGAATTAATTCTGGTGAAATTATGTGACGTTTGACAATCGTAATAATTTATGGCGTTTTAGTTGTAGTTATATACTTTCCAGTGATTACTTTTATTTTCGTTACAATAAAATCTCTGACGCATTTGTAAATTTCGTCTATCTCTTTGGTAGGATGGTACTAATAAAATTTTGTAAGTAATGGTAGTGCTTCATTTCAATTTGTTCATTTAAAACTTTTTCAGGGCAAACTTGCATGTGTAAATAAATTTCAACCCATTTTTTTACTTTGGGACCCGGAGTGTGGAATGTGTCGTTGAGTGACATAAATGACGTTTATGCCTTTCACACTGCTGTCATAATTCTATATATATTTATTTAATATCAGCTCATTTCTGCTTTAAATTGCCATATATATTCACTCCTTACTAACAACATAAACATCAACCACGAAAGCAATAATATCAAGGAAAATAAATTAGCTGGAAACTACAGTGATCTCTGGGTAACTATGTAAACATATAATGTCATTCAAACACTTCGAATGTAGCTGTCTTTTTATTCAGGCAGAAAATGAAAAGTCTGTTACAGGCATATAAGTCAGTCAGTCATAAATAAAATCAATATCATCTTAAAAAGAAAGTAAATGTATTAGCCGTAAAAATATATATGCCAGCTTATGTAACTGTTATTATAAACTACCTCGTTTACATTACAGAAAATCTGATGATGGCAATTTTAAAGCCAAAATGAGCTCACGGTAAATATAAATAAATAAAGCATTATAACAGCAGTGTGAATAGTGTAAATGTCACTTATAAATTTCAATCTCTTCAAAAACGTTCATTATTGCTCCTTTTTGCGTGAATGCAAAATGTTCATGGCCTGCCCTATATCGTCTATGTGTTGTTATTTCTTCAGGTGATGGAAGCAAGTCGACTGGTTCCTTTCGCTATTTGGAACATGTTGCTGATATCTAATAATGAAGCTTCTTTCAGTCTGACCTATATAAAATTTTTCGCATTGTTTACGCATAATTTTATAAATTCCAGGATTTAAATATATGGCTGGTTTTAATTGTCCTGAGTGCAGTAGGGTTCTAAGATTATGCCGAGATTATATGCGAATTTCATGTTAGTGCGTTTTCGTATATTACTAATTTTGAAATATATATGTATTTTTCTTTTTTAAGTGTTTCTCTAGACAGTGTGATTTCTTTACATGTGATTGGTTCTATGGGTTTAGTTTATGTAAGTGCCAATTTTAGGGTCAAAATCGTTTCGTTTCGTAATATACTGTGGTATTTGTATCTCTTTTTGAATGGCGTCTAGCTCAAGAGGAAGGTTTATTAAACGGTTGGTCATAGTATGAAAAAAGAGGATTTTTTTTATCTTGGATAACACGAATTTAAATTTATAACGTTATCTGTTGGGATGGCATTCGGGAAATGAATTTGTGTGTGTAATTGACATTTTCTAGGTTAGGTCGAAGTTGTTTATGGCTTTATTGTTTCATAATTGCATTGTGAATTTTATTTCTGGATATAGACCACATTAGTTCAGTCAATAAACATCAAATGGTCGTCAACATAACGGTAATAGTATCTGATTTTAGAAGTTACTATGTTACGAAAAATTTCCAGAACAAAACAAAATTAATCATGATGAATAAAAGGATCGGCTGCAGCTATTTTCCACTTTCTTAAAAAGGAACAACCTTTTCGTGATCTGCGGTCACATCATGAAGTCATATACCTATATAAAAAGAAGTCACCCAGTTAACTAAATTTAACTACATGTATGGAAATTGGCCAAAATCAAGATAATACATAAGAGAAAAAATAACTATCCATTGAGTTGGATGATACAATTAAAACATAATATTTTTAAAATATCATCCGCCTTCGTTGATAGAGGTGAGTCTTAAACGCGATTGGAATCCCTTATTTAATATCTCAACTGTTAGTACCATCCATCTCAGTGGATAGTTACGCTTTCTCTTATACATTTCCCTGGTTTGTGCAAATTTATATGTATGTAGTTAAGTTTTATTACCATCTTGTAATGGTGCAGCTCCTGTACTTTCCGTGTTTGCCGTATTAGATGTGTGGTTAAATCCGCCTTCTGTAACCTTCTTTTGTTTTATCGCCAAAACATGTTTCGACAGAAAACGTGCCACCTTACATGGTTTTTTAATTTTATTTTCTGGAATAACATGTTACAGTCATCTGTAATATGAAAACCTGATGATGGCAATATAAAGCAGAAATGACTCATAGTAAATAAATAAAGCATTATAACAGCAGTGTGAAAGGTATAAAAGTCATTAATAATTATGTCACTCAACGACGTATTCAACACTGCGGGCCCCAAAGTAAGGAAATTATTGACTCCAATGTCATACAGCACAAAGGGGATTCAAAATACACAGTCGAGTGAAGGGCGCCAGAAGGTGAAACTTTTACTTTGTGTTGCAGTCATAGGTGCGTACAAAGTCTCCCAGACAACTCGGCACGGAATCAAAGAGGCAATGATGGGATGTAATTTTCAAAGTACCATTCACCGTTCACCTTTTGTCTAAGAACCTGGTACGGCATTGGGTGGTGTACTATGAGACAGTCGCTGTGCAAAAAGCGACGCTTTCGATAGGCGTCAGATAAAGAAAACGGGTAGACCTAGCACCAAATGCGATCCGATCAGTGACGAAGAAGCCTCCTACATTGCATTCCAGTTATCGTCGCATACTACGCTTCTGCAATCAGGTTTCCACACCTCAGAGAAATAACGCTGGCTGATAAATATACCAGCAATGAATGCTTTGCCGGTTGGGATGTGAAATGCAGTGTCACCCCAAACCTTAATACCTGTGAAGGACCAATGTGGCTAATTAAAGGACATCATTTCATCAGTCTCCCACTACAGTGCCTCCGTACCCTAGTGAAGGTCGTTGGGCAGGAATATTCGTGATTTGTCGCGAACGATAATCTTCCATTCGTATATGGCCATGAGTGAATTAATTTCTAAATATTAATTACCTTCGCAATATATTATGCAGACAATATTGGCATATATCACTGTATTCAACTGTAAAATCAGAGCAGTTACTGACACATATTTTATATGACGTAATATGCCTATACAAGGGCCATAAACTACTATGGATCCAGTGAATGCATTTTCAGCATGAAGCCAAGAAAACTCAACTTACGTGTCCTACAGAAGATATTATTCTTATGCAATACATAAAAAATCATTCAGAAGTTAGACTGAAGTTTAGAAATGATCAGAAATGCCGATAACAGATGATGATGTAAGCTGTGAACCTCATAAAGTACCAGGTGCGTAATAGAATTCCTGCTCTGCAAGCAGTCTTTGCAGTCACAATATAGTTTAGACGCAGCCTTCGCTTGCTGTACATACGTGGCACTAATAAACAATAAAATTAGTCATCATGTCGGATCAGCGTATAGATAGTAGGGGAGCAGCACTGGTTCGAGATAGCCTTGTCACTTACCCAGAGGTCATTTGCCCTACCAGAGGTCATTTTGTGAATGCTGACTGCATCCTTCCAGAAATTACACTACGCTCATCGCTTTTGGAAACATATGATGTATTCCTTCACGTACATTCTCAGAATCCAGAATATTGTACTACACAACTGTGCAGTCATTATTATGGAAATGGTGCTCTTAGTGCTGCCCCCTACCCACAGTTTCTCAACAGAAATGGATTCAGTTACCATACAGCTCGCTGATTGTACCGCAACCTGCGAGTTGTGTTGGTTTCCGCAGATACTGACATTTAATAAACCACACAAAAGACAGTAACATGTAATCAGGCACAGGGAATATTAGTCTAAATTATTCCTATGTCAGTAAATTTGCAAGAAACCCATTGCATTCCAAAATAATTCATAAAGAAATTAAAATGACACATTGATGGCAGCATTTGTGTGAATCATTCCATTGCTGGTCGGTCTAGCACTTCAGTCCATAACTTTCACTACTGATCGTTACCCACGTGAGATAAGTCTCTGCATACTGCAGGCCAAACCTTGACAATTGGGAGGTGTAGCCATTAAACTTCTCATGAATTGGATGTTTGAGAGTCAACTAACACCATATCCCTTACTACCAAACAACGCTATGCCTCCGTATTTTATGGACTTCCAATGCAGTCTGCCGCAGCGGAGCGGCCGAGAGCATTGAGTCACTAAGCTACGATACAGTAGGCCTTGCCCCGTCGGAGGTTCGAATCCCCCCTTGGGCATGGATGTTTGTGCCGTCTTAGGTATAAGCTAGTTCATCAGCAGTTTGTAAGTTTATGACTGATGACCCCGCAGTTAAATCACATAAGCTTGACAAACATTTGAACATTCCAATGCAGTCTCATTTGCCAGTTTATGGATGGATTTTATCTTTGGTAAAGCAGATACACGACTGAGATTCATTGGGAGAATCCTAAGGAAGTGCAGTCGAAATGTAAAGGAAGTTGGTTACAGTACAATTGTTCGCCCACTGCTTTAATACCGCTCTCTGGTGTGGGATCCGTATGAGTTGGGGTTGATAGAGGAGGTAGAGAAGATCAAACAGAGAGCAGCGCACTTCGTCACAGGATCATTTAGTAATCGTGAAAGCGCTACAGAGATCATCAATAAACTCCAGTGGAAAACTCTGTAACAGAGACCCTCTGTAGCTCCGTACGGGCTTTTGGCGAAGTTTCGCGAACATAACTTTACCGAAGAGTCAAGCAGTATATTGCTTCCTCGTACGTATATCTCGCGAAGAGATCTTGAGGATAAAATCGGAGAGATTAGAGCCCACACTGACGCATATCGACAATTTTTCTTTCCGCGAACAATATGAGACTGAAACAAGAGGGAGAACCCATATTACCCTCTAGATAATCAGACAAGTTGCATTTCAGTCATAATTTGGCAAAAAGCTTTCTTTTCCCTTTTGGAACATTAAAGCATTTTTTGCAAAATGTAACTCATTGCCATAGAACTGTAATCTCATCTTTAATATTCGAGTACCTGAAAAGCACTTAGCTCAATGAAACACATAATTTCAACTTTCTTCTTAGATACGCTAAATTCGTTGACATTTGAACAGTGGTTTCGATTTCTGTCAGGTCGGTTCACGAGAAAAACCTGGTAATTCTTCTTTGTCACTTCAAATTTCCGGGCTAAGTTGCCACTTAGCCTCCGAATATGTCTTCCGCAGCTGAAGACGAAACGTTAGGAGAGACTCTTATCCATCTACCACGGCCTAATACCCCTGAAATTTTAAGTGAAATTGACGCCGGCCGTGAAAGCCTACATCATATGATTGTATTTCTTCGTTACTGCTTGCTCACAGTAACAAGTTGCTACTTTCTGAAACGCTGGTAGTCTAGATCGGGCAACTGCACTGAATGCCACAAGGGATGTACAGTATTTTCCGTCATAAGAGGCGCTCTAGAACTATTGCGTATAAGGCGACTGAAAACATTAATAGTGGTGATTCCTATTAAGAGGAATGCTGTATAGATTGAAGGAATTTGATTGTAGGCTAAATTTAAAGGTCCTTCTGCTTTTGCTGCAGATTCAGATTCGAAAGGAGCTACGGAGTTGAATGATACACATAAAGTAGGTTGTGGATGGCTTAGTACAGAAATCGATTTAATTTCTTTCTGAATATCATTGGAGTACTTGAGGGTTTTATCAGTCATTAAATTTTATTAAGAAGCTTTTTATTTTACTCACAACTGTTTTTTCTATAAAAGAAATCTATGCTGCAACAGCACTTTATGAGACTTTAACTTTTCCCGGCGTAATGAATGTTCAAACAACTTACGGGTATGCTGCCGGGTGACGTCATCGGCAACCGGCGATATTTCGGCAGGAGGACACCCTGCCATTCTCAAGGCACAACTGCACTTGAGAATGCCTTGAGAATGTGACTTGAGAATGGCAGGGTGTCCTTCTGCCGAAATATCGGCGGTTGTCGACGTCACCCGGCAGCGTACCCGTAAATTGTTTGAACAGCACTTTAGTTCTTGAAGTGTCGCAAGAAATATTACAGGCATGTAATTGAATGCAGTTCTTCATCTGATCATACCGGTTGAACTCCTAATTATGTTATCACAATCCACGTACCGATAGAACACAGTGTTAAACGATATTAAAATCTGTATAGGTAGATCAGACGTAAGACTTGCTTCAAGAAATTAACCATACTACTTTTCATAACGTTAATATTTTAAGCTCTGTCCCACACTCATTTCTCCGGCCGAAACTGTATAAAGTTGAGACTATCTGTTGCTCGCCGCGCCCTCCTGGCGTCCCTGTACAGCTTGCTTACTTTCGATTAGCATTTGTTTAACACAATTATGCCCAGTGCTAGAACACCAAGCGGGATCCCTCCAGTCTGACTCCTGCTCCGGAAGCAGTCTCGTCAGAACTCTTGATCTGGATAATCTGCTTACACAGTCTGTGGACAAACGTAGTTCCCAAAATAAACCGACCATAATAACTGGGTGAGATTTTCGAAAGTATTTTTGGACATTAAACACCAAATGCAGAAGACGATGAAGCACCCTAATCTCTCCACTGCCACCAACAGCCAACACGATGGTCTTTCTCTGAAAGCGATCTGCTATCACCGAAAACGCCTACAAAATAACATTAGAGTCTGCAATGTAGACTGCTTTATTTTTAATATCCTTCCGCATTCTTCACAAAATAATCCGAGTCTGTGTACCGACACTGATAATACGCGGCAGACGGGACTTTAAAATCCCAGTCTTCCTTCCTTCCGGCATTAAAATAACATTACTGTGTCTCAGAGACGTAGCACTTTCTTTCTACAGAGTATATGAAAATAAAATTCAATGTCCAATTTCACCAGTCTACCTAGAAAAACCAGTCTTATCTGGTTCTATAAAACAAAATTCACCATACTGTTACTCGTTGTCGAACTTGTTGGTCGTAAGTGGTAGCAGTTGTATCGCTTTTACTTAAATAGTTTCGATCTTACCGGGTAGAATTCATTACATTTAATGTTCATTTATGCAAATTCAATCACTTCATTCATTTTATAAATATTTCTATTGGTCGACTTAACTATTCAGGAGAAAGATTTCTCCATGGCGAAGCAATGTGTGCCATTTCGATAATAGACAGTACATGCCACAATACCGCTGAGTAAAATGGTCTTTTTTTTTTGGGGGGGGGGGGGGTTCGCGTATGAAAATCATAGTGTTTTATTTCGCAGTCAAACGTTACCTGACTTTGACAAACTACTGTAACTAATCATTTGTTATATGAAAGCATGTTAACTTCCAATATCATAGGCCTTTACATTATACATGAACATACTAGTAACTCCAGTTCAAAATTATTATTCTGTATATAGCTATTTCAATGTATTCTTCAGTGCACAGGACTGATTACATTAAAAGCTTTCATATTCCTTTAGTTTTCATAAACGTATTGGATAAAAAATTATTAAAGAACGTACCAATTAACATTTTACGTCATAATAAGCTTCAGTTGATCAACGAATGTAGTAGTGAGAGTTTATTGCTAATCGGCTGCTCCACGTATAGGGTACTTAAATTTGTTGCGATTATGATACACTTTAAAATAAATAGGCAGCGCTGGAGCAAATATGCTACAGCTTTTCTTAAAATGCGCACTGTTGTCGCAATAATCGATATTGCTATTCCTCATTTAAGCCTTAGCAATGATGTCAGTGAAGGTTCTGAGTTTCTGCTGCACGTCAGTGTCCACCCACAACAAGTTTTGTTAGGGAGTGCATCACTGGTAGTTTTCCTTGTAAATGGATTTGTGGAAGTTTCTGGTAAATATATAACTTTTACCCTACATATTAGAATGCTCAACAATTGAAATTTATTCCGAAAATAGAAATTTAACTCTCGATAAATTGTCCTCTAGTTTCTCCTAATTTGCCATACTGCAGTTTCCGTCAATCTCATTTTTAACCCCTTTTATACAATGCGAAAATGAGTGTTATTCTACTACATAATTTAATCTTCAGCTCTCGTAGACATGGTATCGGTCTAATAGATGAGGATCTTAGTGATTTTTGTCTAGTTTCCTCATCATAACATGAACAAGATACTATTATTCAAATGTAAATCCTAGTTCCGATCCTTAACAAGATTTCAGACACAATGAATCTGATACTGAATACGGTACCACTCTGTGGAGTGAAACGCCATACAAGGAGCACTCCAAAACACTGAATAAGAATATCATGAAAATTTTCCCTGGTTCAAAAGGAAACGCAAGGGGCGTGAGGTCAGAGACGAAAGCTCTCTCATTCATGATGGACGGTAATATGATTGATGAGGTAATTATGTGTACTAAGTTACACATAACACAGAAAAAGCTGTCACTAATTACTCAAGAGAACTACAGGGAAGTAACGAAAGAGGAAATTATAGTACTGCCGGGTCTATTAGACATGATTGTTGTCCACTTTCAGAATAATGTTACATTTGTTATATTTATACACCTAAAATAATTCATACACTAATTCAGATATTAACAAATGTGATACTTCCACCTGCACATTAAACTATTTTTGTCAATACGATCACTCAGTAGTTGTATACTAGGATTGTAACACGGAATACACAGTGGTAGCAAATGTGCACCGCGCTGCTGCTGAAGTTATAATAATTGGCGCTGCCGCCGGAGGGTTAAAGAATCAGCCATTTGTTGTAGCGCAGTAATGAACTATGTAGGATTTATTGCCTCATTTGAAAGTAGATGCACGCGGGAAATTATAATGCAGTATTGCAAAAACTGAACTAGATATTCGTAAGCCACGCGCGCCGTCGACCAAGGCTACATTGCAATAAAACGCGATATTAAACATTTCAATAAATCCCTGGGTTGAGATTTACGTGTATCCAATGTGGACCCGCGGTTTCCATTTGGTCTCTTTTTTCATATATAAAAAAAACCGCGAGCGTGTAATTATGTAAACTCTGTGACCGTCCATAGGACTGCTTTAATTTAAACTGTTAATCTCTGCTCTGAATTACATTAAACTTGCTTGAATAGCCCCTCCCTGCGGCTGTTGCGTAAACGAGAAGATTATCAACAAACGCTATGGTTAGTCTCTCTATATCACAGACTCATTACGTGTGTCGCTCTAAATGGCGTCGGTTTGTTTTACAAGGTTTTTCTAGCATTTTTATGACTTTCCACTGACAGCAGTGGTTGTATCAGCAGCACCGAAAGGAATTTAGCAACTGATTCTCGTTCAGTTTAATATTTACTTGCAGTGCCACCCACCATTTTAAATACATTTTGAAAACCTCCGAAATTTTATTATAGCTCACACTACTTCCTTACGTGTCCAATAAAGATTTTATCAACAGTATGTAAGTGATGTCAGAGAGGAGGAGTGTCACTGATTCCCGAAATTGGAGATACCCGATGCTCACTTTGCGCCCACTATTCTCTGTGTCCCGATGACTAATTTACGACAATTCAATGTCGGAATCGTTTGACGGCATCTATACACTTACCAATATCAGGAAGATAGCCTATAGATAGGAAAAGCTGAAAGGTGGAAAGAGTACATAGAGGAGCTCTACAACGGAAATGAACTTAAATACAATGTTGTAGGATGGGAAGAGGAAATATATCCAGATGACATAGGCGATACTATACTGAGAGATGAAATTGACAGAGCCCTGACAAATACCTAGGTCGGAACAAGGCCCCTGGAGTAGATGACATGCCGGCTGCGGTGGCCGAGGGGACTGAGGCGCTCCAGTCACGGTCTGCACGGCCACTACGGTCGGGGGTTCGAATCCCCCCTCGGGCATGGATATTTGTGCCGCCCTTAGTATAAGGTAGTTGACAATTAGTTTGTAAGTTTAGGGATTGATGACCCTGTAGTTAAGTCCCATAAGCTTAACAAACAATTGAACATTTTTTTATGACATTCCTTTAGAGCTACTAAAGTCTCTGGGAGAACCAGCCATTACAAAACTATTTCACCTGGTGTGTGAGATGAATGATACAGGCGAAATATCTTCAGATATTTAAGAAAAATGTAATAATCTCCATCCCAAAGAAATCAGGAGCAGACAGGTTTGAAAATTGCAGAACCATCAGTTTGATAAGTCATGGTTGCAAAATTTTAACACGAATTATCTACAGCAGAATGGCAAAGCTGGTAGAAGCTCACCATGGGGAAGATCAGTTTGGATTCAGGAAGAACGTAGGAACCCAAGAGGCAATACTCACTTTACGACTTGTCTCAGAAGATAGATAATGGAAAGGCAAATCTACATTTATAGCTTTTGTAGATTTGGAGAAAGCTTTTCACAATGTTGACTGGAATACACTCTTTCAAATTCTGAAGTCAGCAGGGGTAAAATACAGGGAAAGGAGCGTTACTTGTACAAAAACCAGACCTCAGTTATTAGACTCGAAGGGCTTGAAAGGAAAGTATTAGTTGAGAAGAGAGTAAGACAGGATTGTAGACTTTCTCAGATATTATTCAATTTGTACATCGAGCAGGCGGTGAAGGAAGGCAAGGAAAAATTTTGAATAGGGATTAAAGTTCAGGGTGAAGAAATAAAAACATTGCGTTTTGCTGATGACATTGTAATTCTGACAGAGATGGCAAAGGACCTGGAAGAGCAGTTGCATGGAATGTACAGTGTGTTGAAGAGAGCACACAAAATGAACATTAACAAGATAAAAACAAAGATAATGGAATGCAGTCTTAAAAAATCAGGCGATGCAGAAGGAATTAGATTAGGTAACGAAACAATAAAGGTGGTAGATGAGTTTTGTTACTTGGGTAGTTGGTCGCAGTACAGAGGATACAAAATGCAGAATGGCAATGGGAAGAAAAGCATTTTTGAAAAAGAGAAATTTTCTAACATCGAATATTAATTTAAGTGTAAGGAATAACAGTGAGGACAGGAAGAGAATAGATGCTTTTGCAATGTGGTACTACAGATGAATGATGAAGATTACGTGGGTAGATCGCATAACTAATGAAAAGATACTGAACAGAATAGGTGAGGAAAGGAATTTTTTGCATACCTTGACTAAAAGAAGGGATCGCTTGGTAGGACACATTCTTAGACATCGAGGAATCGTAAATTTAGCATCGGAGGGAAGTGTGTGGGGTAAAAATCGCAGAGGGACACCAAGAGAACGCATATAGTAAGCAGATTCAAATGGATGTGGGTTGCCGTTCTTATGAGGAGTTAAAAAGGATTGTCAGGATAGAGTAGGGTGGAGAGCTGCATCAAACCAGTCTCCGGACTGAAGACCATAACAACAACTACAGGCTATAAAACATCTGAGAATGCACACTGGTGAAAACAAGTAAAACGTCAAATTAGATATCCAGGTTCTGAAGTATTGTTATCGGGGTAATGAACGAAAATAGTTGTAAGTCTTTCTGACGGTTCTACGTACTGGAGACAACATTACGGCAACCGAGACAGTGATAATAACAGGAAGTTGCTGCAGAGGGAGTTGGTGTTGACATCTGTTTACACCACTAAACGAATTACACAAGCTGTTGAGTGCATATAGTGTAGTGAGCATGTCATGCAATGTAACAACAAAGTGATTTACCAGAAGATATGGCACGGAAAGCCATAGGAAGGTTGGAAGTGGGACAGACACAGAGGGAATTTGCTGCAGGTATTAGAGTGTCCAAAAAGGTAATTTCAAAGACGACGACACTATTTCAGAAAACAGGAAGTGTTAAAGAAGACAAGGCGAAGGTCGTTCACATGTGACATCAGCAAGACCTGACCGTTATCTCCGGTGAAAAGTCCGTCAAGACAGAAGGCTGAATGCAACGCAGCTGCATTGCACCCTTCAGTCAGCAACAAGAATTGCAATATCAACCCAGACAGTTCGAAATCGCCTTCGGGGATGTGGACTCCCCGCACGGAGGTCTATGGTGTGTACCATCCATTAAAACTACAACAGTAGCAGAAATCTGGCGGACGAACATCAGGATTGGACTCGTAACGAATGGCGCAGGGTTCTGTTCACAGATGAGTGACAATTTTGTTTTCAGCCGGACAATCGTCGTTCCCTTATTTGGAGAGGACATGAAACTCGGAACAATCCTGCTTATGGGAAGGAAACACCAGCACATAATTTTGGTGTACAAATGTGCGAGGGTGAAGGTCGGGGTTAGAGTTTAAAATAGAGAGAGTTTAATTTTTAAAACTCACAACCACCAGCTGCGAACCAAATTCCTAAACATGCAAAAACACTGGAACTGAGATTGCGACTGTTTGACTCGTTTTCTAGGGGATGATATCACACATTCGCAGCTTTCCTTCCTTGCATGTGATTAACAAAACAAATTCATAATAAAATCAAGTTCATGAAAGAAAAGGGTGTACTAACTACTATTTTTGAAAACACGTGAATGTTCACTTTATGTTGTTTATTTCACAATATTTGAACCCTGTGGCTGATACGTCTGTACGTCGACACATTTACCAAATAAAGTTATAGCTCGTGAGCCCCCAGACAAAATGAATATTTGTCGCGAATTGTTTTCACACCACGTGGCTGTCTCAAACACTGTTTATGTTCATGCCTATGCGACGGCACGTGTTACATTAACAAAGCACAGTCACTTTAATTCAATGCGATGCACACCTTGTTCCACCGGCTAAATATTCACAAACACACAGTAGCGCTCGATTTAACTTGGTACAGTCTATGACGAGCAACCACACGTGGCGATTGCCACAGACAAATCTCGAGTCACCACCTCGAGATCCACATGCCGACTGATGCAGGGCGACGCCGCCCGGCCAGCCACACCACGTGGTCCCGAGTCCCCACTTCCTGCCCAGGCGCGCGCGCGCACCAACAGCTCAACTGCCGGGGTTTTTTCCCCTACGTCATCAACTTCCCCATGTGAACTGTTCTAACCGATTTGCCAACGTACAGCGCTCAGCCAATACATTACTAAAACTTTACTTAAAATCAAAATAATTACACTACACATTAAACAAATTTCTTCTTAGGTTTTTATATTGGTATAAACATCCTTTCCACTCCCATGAACCACATACATTGCCGAGGTGGGGTGGCTTGCGTGCCTCAACGATACAGATAGCCGTACCGTAGGTGCAACCACAGCGGAGGGGTATCTGTGGAGAGGCCAGACAAACGTGTGGTTCCTGAAGAGGGGCAGCAGCCTTTTCAGTAGTTACAGGGGCAACAGTCTGGATGATTGACTGAGCTGGCCTTGTAACATCAGCTAATGTGGCTTTGCCACACAGCTACTGCGAACGGCTGAAAGCAAGGGGAAACTACAGCCGTTATTTTTCCCGAGGACATGCAGCTCTACTGTATGAACATATGATGATGGCATCCTCTCGGGTAAAATATTCCGGAGGTAAAATAGTCCCCCATTCGGATCTCCGGGCGGGGCCTACTCAGGAGGATGTGATCATCAGGAAAGACAATACTGGCATTCTACGGGTCGGAGCGTGGAATGTTAGATCCCTTAATCGAGTAGGAAAATTAGAAAATTTAAAAAGGGAAATGGATAGGTTGAAGTTAGATATAGTGGGGATTAGTGAAGTTCGGTGGCAGGATGAACAGGATTTCTGGTCAGGTGAGTACAGGATTATAAATACAAAATCAGTTGGGGGTATCACAGGAGTAGGATTGATAATGAATAAGAAAATAGGAATGCGGGTAAACTACTATGACCAGCACAGCGATCGTATTATCATTGTCAAGATAGATACGAAGCCAACACCGACAACAGTAGTACAGGTTTATATGCCAACTAGCTCTGCCGATGATGAGGAGATCGAAGAAATATATGAGGAGCTAAAGGAAATTATTCAGACAATTAAGGGAGAGGAAAACTTAATTGTTATGGGAGACTGGAATTCGGTAGTAGGACAAGGAAGGGAAGGGAAGATAGTGGGTGAATATGGTCTGGGCAAAAGGAATGAAAGAGGAAGCCGCCTGGTAGAATTTTGCACGGAACATAATTTAGTTATAACAAACACCTGGTTTAAGAATCACAAAAGAAGGTTGTATACGTGGAAGAGACCAGGAGACACCGGGAGATACCAGATAGATTTTATAATGGTAAGACATAGATTTCGGAACCAGGTTTTGAAGTGTAGGACATACCCAGGGGCAGACATAGACTCTGACCATAACTTGTTGGTTATGAACTGTAGGCTGAAACTGAAGAAACTACAGAAAGGTAGGAAAATAAGGAGATGGGACCTAAATAAATTGAAGGAACCTGAAGTTCTTAAGAATTTCAGAGGGAGCTTCAGGCAACAATTGACAGAAACAGGGGAAAATAAAACAGTTGAGGAGGAATGGGTAAAATTGAGAGATGAAATAGTGAAGGCAGCAGAGGACAAAATAGGTAGGAAGGCAAGACCTACAAAGAATCCTTGGATATCACAGGAGATACTAAATTTAATCGATGAAAGGAGAAAATATAAAAATGCAGTAAATGAAACAGGCAAAATGGAGTACAGACGACTAAGAAATGAGTATGACAGGAAGTGCAAAATGGCTAAGCAGGACTGGCTAGAAGGCAAATGCAAGGATGTAGAAGAATGTATAAATAGGGGAAAAATAGATACAGCCTACCGGAAAATAAAAGAAAC
Organism: Locusta migratoria; assembly: GCA_026315105.1. NCBI lineage: Eukaryota > Metazoa > Arthropoda > Insecta > Orthoptera > Acrididae > Locusta > Locusta migratoria. Next base: position 46,920,501 of record CM048750.1, on the reverse strand, counting down.
ATTTGGCGATAAGAAAAACAGGACACTGATGGAAAACCAGTTCTCAGCAAAGAAGGGAAAGCTGAAAGGTGGAAAGAGTATATAGAGGGGCTCTACAAAGGAAACGAACTTCGAGACACTATTGTAGGAATGGAAGATGATGTAGATGATGATGAAATAGGAGATACTATACTGAGAGATGAATTTGACAGAGCACTGAAAGATCTAAGTCGAAACAAGGCCCCTGGAATAGATGATATCCCGTCAGAGCTACTGAAGTCTCTGGGAGAACCAGCCATGACAAAATTGTTTCACATTGTGTGTAAGATGTATGAGACAGGTGAAGTACCCTCAGACTTTAAGAAAAATGTTATAATCCCCATTCCAAAGAATGCGGGTGCAGACAGGTGTGAAAACTACAGAACTATCAGTTTAATAAGTCATGGTTGCAAAATATTAACACGAATTATATACAGAAGGATGGAAAAGCTGGTAGAAGCCGACCTCGGGGAAGATCAGTTTGGGTTCAGGAGAAATGTAGGAACACGGGAGGCAATACTCACTTTACGCCTTATACTAGAAGATAGATTAAGAAAAGGCAAACCAACATTTCTAGCTTTTGTAGATTTGGAGAAGGCTTTTGACAATGTTGATTGGAATAAACTCTTTCAAGTTCTGAAGCAAGCAGGAGTAAAATATAGGGAGCGTAAGGTTATTTACAACTTGTACAAAAACCAGACAGCGGTTGTCAGAGTTGAAGGGCATGAAAGGGATGCAGTGGTTGGGAAGGGAGTAAGACAGGGTTGTAGCCTTTCCCCAATGTTGTTCAATTTGTACATTGAGCAAGCTATAAAGGAAAGCAAGGAGAAATTTGGAGAAGGAATTAAAGTTCAGGGTGAAGAATTAAAAACATTGCGTTTTGCCGACGACATAGTAATTCTGTCAGATACAGCAAAGGACCCGGAAGAGCAATTGAACGGAATGGATAGTGTGCTTAAAGGTGATTATAAGATGAACATTAACAAGAGTAAAACTAGGGTAATGGAGTGCAGTGTAAGAAAATAAGGTGATGCTGAAGGAATTAGATTAGGTAACGAAACAATAAAGGAGGTAGATGAGTTTTGTTACTTGGGCAGTAAAATAACAAATGATGGTCGCAGTACAGATGATATAAAATGCAGAATGGCAATGGGTAGAAAGGCGTTTTTGAAAAAGAGAAATTTGTTAACATCGAATATTGATTTAAGCCTAAGGAAGTCCTTTCTGAAGGCATTTGTATGGAGTGTTGCCTTGTATGGGAGTGAAACATGGACGATTAGCAGTGTGGACAGAAAGAGGATTGAGGCTTTTGAAATGTGGTGCTACAGAAGAATGCTGAAGATTAGGTGGGTGGATCGCGTAACTAATGAGGAGGTACTGAACCGAATTGAGGAGAAAAGAAATTTCTGGCATACCTTGACTAAAAGAAGGGATAGATTGGTAGGACACATTCTTAGACATCAAGGAATTGTGAATTTAGCGTTGGAGGGAAGTGTGTGGGGTAAAAATCGCAGAGGGAGACCAAGAGACGCGTATAGTAAGCAGATTCAAGTGGATGTGGGTTGTCGTTCTTATGAGGAGATGAAAAGGCTTGCTCAGGATAGAGTAGGGTGGAGAGCTGCATCAAACCAGTCTCTGGACTGAAGACCACAACAACAACAACAAACATCCTTTGTACTGTTTATCATAATCGTGCAATTTCTTATATCACAGATAAGTGATTTAACTGAATACTTATAGATAAAATAAAAAGACTGATTGAAAATAAAATGAAAAATAGTTAATATATTATTTTTATAAACAAACATTACCATGCTAGTTGTGTAACTGTCTTGCATTTATTGGTAATTTATTACTTTTCATTGTCAATTAAACATATTACGTCAGATGTGACTATATCAGCTAATGTATTGTTTATTTATCAACAGGCTATTTTGTAATGAGGGCCTTAAAGGTTCCTAACTGCATCGTATCACTTCAAATGCCAGTAGTATTACAATATTTGTACATTGCACTGTGCCTGGCACTCGCCATTGTCCCTCTCTCCCCTCACCGGAAACGAACTGGAAAATCCGAAGTTGGAACAAGCCACCAACGTCGGCCTGCTCGCTGGCCTCCCGTCAGCTACAAGCACACAGCAAATCTCAACGTGGAGAATTTCTACCTATGGCCTAACTATAAATGTTGTCACCCAACTGTGTACACAAATTGCTACCATAATTAATAAGATTAAAATTGTGTAACATTTAGTGCATTGGCATGGTCAATGTTTGCAGTGAACTTCATACTGTTTAATTATCAAATGCTATTGATTACCGGTATTTCTATTAGGCGGTAATCTCACAAATGGTATAAGCAGGTATCAGAGTTGATGGACGTAAAGTCGTCTATGGCGTTCAGAATACTCATTGACTGCTCAAAGGTATTGAGGATTCGACATTTTGTTGTAACCTATGCTGGTTCTACAGGAGATGGAGTACTTCTTGTGGACAATAACGCTCGTCTCCAGAGAGCTGTGCTGGTAGATAACATGCTTGAAGCCGAGAGAATTAAAGGAATGGGTGGCCAACTTCTTCACGTGAATTAAACACAATTGAGCATGATGAAATAGCTCTCGCGCGAACAGCCTGGCGTACTATTCATGTGTACTACGCACACATACACCAGGCTGTTCACCCGAGAGCTATTTCATCATAAAGTACGTGTGGAGAAATTGAAGAATCACACAATTGAGCATTTCTACGATACCAGACCAGACCAGAAACGGTTCAGCGCTGGATATTTCACACATGGAACAATTTCCAAATATCCCTGAAGAGCTTAATGATAACCTCATACTATCCATACCACTGAGGTGTGCAACTACACTGACCGTCCAACGTAATATTACACCAATTAGCTGGCAACTAGGGTAACGTGGTAGCCCCATAGTGCTTCGCTCCAAGTAAACGTTATGTAAATCTCAATTAATGAGTTGAGACAGCCAAATAATGTACTGTATGAAACACAAATTACACCTGTAGCCAATATCTGAATAAAATACATTGCGATATCTAGATTGTGTATAATATCTCTCTCACCTTATCCCATAATTGCTTTGAGCAGTGTACTTGGAAGGTTTCAATATCTATAATTCATCCTTAAATAGGAAGTAAACACCATTTACACCAGCAAGTTCATTTCTGACAGTTATATTCGTCTTTTTCAAATTAAAAATGTTATAAGAAGAAATGTATGTGCAATCGCGATTATCAATCTGCATTAGCAGTGTACAATTTATTGTTGACATACGAAATTTGACACGGACGGGGATTCGAGATCGGGTTCTCTGCTCCGTACGAGCAGTCACGCAAACCTTTACCCATGCACGCCTCCCGCACCGACCCAGTCTTCCACATGCCAAAATTGTCTGCTAGTCACGAGTGCCTGTAAATTCCATTTTGCAATCCCCTTACAGGAAAATACGTAGTTTATAAATGTCGCGGGCCATTCTTTGGCTTAAATACGACGTGCAGTGTCCGTATTTAACAATTTAATCAATCTAAATGTCCTTCATACGTGCAAGGAATACATCGTTCAGATTGTGTTTATCAAATCAGGGTTAAAACGTCCACGTGGCGTGTTGCATTAATATTTGTCACTTTGACAGTAGTTACTGCACGTCGGACAAACCCCGACACCACATTAGTGAGTCATTCCACTAAAAGTATGTAATGAGACTGAGCACATATTTCATTTTAATATATTGTTAAGTCTCTTTAAATTTTAAGTGACTATTTTCATGTATGAGACTCCCCCCATGTCTGATATTGTCTACTGTAATGTGTTTTACCGCTGACCCCTGCTTTTGCAACTTGAATGAGATTCGGGTATCGTCTGCTTAATGTCGTCTGCACTCTGCATCATCTGCTGATTCAAGCAACATGGCGGCAGTCTCCACTGCAGTGTACAAATACGGGCAACGTTAAGCCCAGCAGCCAGGATTACCTAGAGAGGTTCGGCATAAGCTCCTGTCCTCCTCGTAAGGGGTTGCGCTACCTCCGTTTGGATAATCCCCCTTGCTCCCCACCCGCTGCACTGCCAGACGCGTCCCTGGTGGTGCCCAGGTCTTCAGTGGATTTGATGGTTGCTCTGGTAGCTCTCTTCATTGACGTTGCTTTTGTTTGCGATAACGTTGTCTTGCGTAATGTTCATTCGCATTGCTCGTTGTGCTCGCAATATTCCCGCAATTGATAGCGGCGTTATTTTAGGTAAATGTGCAATAAATTACATTCGTCAGACTTGAATCCTTATTCTCCCCTAACATCATTCTTTTCTCTGTCAATGTTCGAAGTTGCTAACCGGTACAAAGGCAATGTGAGAGACTATATGGAAACAAAAGTAGGGCGCATCTCACAATTGAAACTTTCCTCTTGGTATATCTTTGGTATAAAAATAAGACGGTAGAGGTTTGGTAGTACGTACCAATGATATACAACTGTTCAATAATATCATTGTCTTATGCAGGTTGTTGTTTTGGCCGGAAACAAACGTAACTCCAGGTTGAGATGCCGAAGATACAGGTTTTCTCGCCGTCGGGGGTTCGAGTCCTCCAAGGGGCATGGGTGTGTGTGTGTGTGTTTCGTCATTACGTTAGTTTACCTTAGTTTAAGTAGTTTGTAAGCTACGGACTGATGACCACACAGTTTGGTCCCATAGATTTACAAAATAATTTTTGGCATAAACAGGTAGAGGATGGAGTCAATGCTGCCTGTCTATAAAGTTTTATTTTAGTGGAATCATCAGCTGTTGATGCTATAAAATAAGGTATAGGAGAAGGTTTTTAACATTTTTGGTAGTGAAAGGAACACTATGTGCTGGGGCCGGGTCGTAGTTGGTTGCCTCTTGAAATTCTCCTTGGTCGGCGCTCTCGGTAACGACTGATTGAATCTATTACACTATAAATAATATAGGCGACAAGTAGCATTGCACTTCATTCACACTTAAATAACTTATTAGCGCCCAGTTGTCCCCATTTCTGACCAGCGTACAAGTCACATTAATAACAGTTACTACAACGCAGTACACAAATGAAGTTAGGTAAAAAAAGAAAAGAAAACTGAAGTTAGAACATTCGAATCCTCCCTCGGGCATGGGTGTTTTGTGTTCTTGTTAGTTTAAGTTAGTTTGTAAGTAGTTTGTAAGTTGAGGGACTGATGACTCCGCAGTTAAGTCTCATAAGCATAACAAACATTTGAATATTATTTACAAAGATAATTAAAAATAGATCGGGACATAATGCTAGACGTGCAGAGTACTATACAGCGTCCCTATATTCGGGCTGACGCCCCGGCGACCGCGCCAGGATTCGAACCGGAGCAGGCGGCGTGGAGCGGGCTCGGTCAGGCGCGCGGCGGCGCACGTGACGTCATTACCGCCAGAGGCGGCGGCCGGGCCGCGACTAATTGGTGGGCTGGCATTAGCGCCCGACTAATCGCCGCTGATTACGTCACAGAGCTGAGCGCGCGTCTTTTCCGGATTAGCGCTGCTGCGCATGCGCGCGCGGGCCGCGTCTGGCGCCGGTCGTGTCCGGCTCACTGTGCATGCGCACCGCAGGCAGCACAAGGCGGCCAACAGTGGACTACAACAGGGAGGCCTGTTGTAGAGGCCTGCTATCCAGGCAGCCGCCTTCGAGATCTACCAACTGCAAACAAACAAGCTACAGAAGCGCACCTCTCATATCGTACTTCTAAGGCAGAATTACTAAACACAGCTTTCCGAAATTCTTTTACCAAAGAAGACGAAGTGAACACTCCAGTATTCAGTCCAAGAGCAGCTGCCAGCATGCGAAACTTAGAAGTAGATGTTCCTGGAGTAGTAAAACAACTTAAGTCACTAAACAAAAATAAATCTTCCGGGCCAGATAGTATACCAACTAGATTCCTCTCAGAGTATGCTGATGCAATAGCTCCGTACTTAGCTATAATTTACAACCGATCACTCAGCGAAAGATCCGTATCCAAAGACTGGAAAGTTGCCCAAGTTACTGCAATATTCAAGAATGGCAATAGGAGCTGATGCAATAGCTCCGTACTTAGCTATAATTTACAACCGATCACTCAGCGAAAGATCCGTATCCAAAGACTGGAAAGTTGCCCAAGTTACTGCAATATTCAAGAATGGCAATAGGAGTGATCCCCAAAATTACAGGCCTATCTCATTGACGTCGATTTGCAGTAGGATTTTGGAACTATACTTTGTTCGAATATTATGAACTACCTCGAAGAGAACGACCTATTAACCAGTAGTCAACACGGATTCAGAAAGTATCACTCTTGCGAAACACAGCTTGCCCTTTATTCACATGAAGTATTAAGTGCCATCGACGAGGGATCTCAAATCGATTCCATATTTCTGGATTTCAGGAAGGCTTTTGACACTGTACCCCACAAGCGGCTTCTTATGAAATTGCGTGCTTATGGAATATCTCCCCAATTGTGCGATTGGATTCACGATTTCCTGTCTGAAAGAACACAGTTCGTTGTAATTGACGGTAAGACATCGAGTAAAACAGAAGTGATATCTGGCGTTCCACAGGGAAGCGTTATGGGTCCATTACTCTTCCTCGTGTTTATAAACGATTTAGGAGACAATCTCAATAGCTCCCTTAGACTGTTCGCGGATGATGCTGTCGTTTATCGGTTAGTGAAGTCAATTGAGGATCAAAAGCAACTGCAAAGCGATTTAGACAAAATTTCTGCATGGTGCGAAAATTGGCAATTGACACTAAATAAAGAAAAGTGTGAAGTAATACACATTAACACTAAAAGAAATCCGCTGAACTCTAATTACGCGATAAATCAGTCAAACGTTAAGGTCGTAGATTCTACCAAATACCTACGAGTTACAATTACGAACAACTTTGACTGGAGAGAACACACAGATAATATTGTGGGGAAGGCGAACCAAAGGTTACGTTTCAACGGCAGAACGCTTCGAAGATGCACCAGCTCCACCAAAGAGACTGGCTGTGGTGTCGCACAAGTACAAAGTGCGCGCCACTTACTTTCGCCGCGCGCCGCCATGCACGCACGGCGCGGCGTTCTCACGACGACAGCCACGAGCGCCCTCTGCGACAACGCCGCTCGTGGCCACCACTGAAGGACATCGGACACTTCGGACTGAGATAGCAACCAGTTAGGATCTTCGTAATCAGATAGGCACCAGTGAAGACTTTGCTATTGTACAGGCACTAGGCAGGCCTCTAACAACTATGTATCAACATTCTGCAGTACTATGTAAAAGTTAAGTATTGTTTCATTCTGTGCAATAAATATCTCTTTCTAATTTACTCGAGTGTTTATAGTTTCTGGCTGCTCCCCTCCGTACCTGCACCAGCGTGTCGGTCTCATTCCACTCGGCCACCGACACCTACGACGAGGCTGGGACATAAAAGCGGCGACGAGGAGTGATAGAACCTTGGACCAGCCCGCTTACAGCAGCAGTCGGAGCACGCAAAAATTGCTCCCGCCCACCCACCCTTATTATAACAATTTTGGGGAAAGATATTTTGTTACGTGTTTTGTGGACTTTTTTGTTGCAGAGCGAGCCCTCCTTTCATATTGCATTTGTGTTTTGTACTAATTTACTTGTATACGCGGCGCCTAATCGGTCAGCATGGCCACTAGCCCGAACCCAGACTTAATGGAAATTATTCAGTTACAGACGGCGCAAATAACACAACTTCTCCAGGCAGTGGCGCACTTGACGACAACTCAACAACAGCCGTCGCATCAGCAGCCCACACCTGCCGCCGCACCGCTTCCGACGTTCCGCCAGTACAACGAACGTGAGGAAGAATGGAGTGACTATTTCGCGCAGTTTCAAGAACTCGTCGCAGCTCATCAAATTACAGGTCAGACTGTTAAGCATCTTTTATTGTCCGTGGTGGGCCCCAAAACTTTTGTGTTACTGCAGAAACTGTTCCCGCAAGCATCTCCTCGTGATGTAGACTTTGAACAAATTGTAGATGCACTAAATGCTCATTACGAGAGAAAAGTTCTCGTAGCTGCGGCACGGTACCGATTTTTCAGACTTAAGAAATTACCGGAACAGTCACACCAAGAGTGGATTACGGAATTGAAGGGCTTAACTCGCAAATGTAAATTTACTTGCTCTTGTGGACTTTCGTATAGTGACGTGATGTTGAGGGATGCGATTACGCAGAACATTCAGGACCCCAGAATTAGGGCAGCAATTCTAAAACAGTCAGACCCTTCATTAGACAGTGTACTGCAGCTTATTGAAGCGCATGATACTTTTGACTTAGCAGATGTAGAAATGCAAAGCCACAGTGTAAATTCAGTGCGCCGCAACGGACGCTTTCCTAGCCGTAGTTCTCAGTATAGCACTAGTGATTCTTACAATAGTACAGGCCGTGTTGAACAGACAGTGAACAGTAGCCAGTGTAAAAGTGCGACACAAAGGTCGCCCCGTCGTGTTAGAAACAGTAATTTGAATAACGGGCGCCAACGCTCATTTCAGAAAAATGTACGTAAATCTTGCCCCCAGTGTGTGTCTCGCCACAAGCGTGCTCATTGCCCTAGTCGCAACGCAACCTGTTATCAATGTGGCAAATTGGGACATGTGCAGTCTGTGTGTATGCAAATTAAAAACTCAAAGAACAGTAACGTTAGAAACAGTGCTTCGCAGAGTGCGAGAACAGTTCATTCTGTAAATGTTATACGGGCTGTGGAATTGAACACTGCTTTCCTTGGATCTCAATTGCAAGAAAGTAGTTCTGCGCCTATGGCAAATCTATATAGTGCACCACGTAGCAAGCGCCGACGAGCGCGTAAAACAGTGCAACGGGAAAGGGTTCGGGACAAGCAAAATGACTATGAACAGTGCATTCCTGTAGTGAAAATAGTGCCTTCTGCAACTGCTCCTTGTAATAGTGCCCAGTACTGTGTAGCTAGTGACAGTAGACATCAAGTAGCAACTCAAAAGTTTAGTGCAGTAGTTAGTGACTCTGTAGTAGCCTCGCATTGCGCGGACGCCGTTCCGGCGGTAGTGCCATCTAGTGACGGTGTTGTTAATCCGCTGCGTGCCGAGTCTGCGCCGCTTACTTCACTACGCGGCCCGCGCAAGCACAGTAAACAAACCGTAGCAGACGTTGCCCACATTCACGCACCAGTCGAGCGCCGCAAGCACAAACTTTTTGTAAATCTCTCCATAGAAAATAAGACTGTGCAATTTCAGCTTGATACTGGTTCCGCTGTCACATTAATAAATAAAGATACTTATGACCTTCTGGGTTCGCCAAAATTGTCGCCGTCACAGCAAGTGTTAACAGCTTATACAGGTGAAAATATTCCCGTGCTAGGAACATGTAGCCTGCCCGCCTCTTTTCAAGGTGTAACAAAAACAGTTGCTTTTGTAGTTCTTCAGGCCAAATCGACACAGAACATTTTTGGACTAGATGCTTTTGACTTGTTTGGTTTATCAATTCAAAGAGATGTGCTTCAAATTTCGTCAATAGTGCCTCAGGATAAAATCAATGCATTGTGTGACAAATATAGTGACCTGTTTTCGCCGGAACTAGGTTGTGCAAAAGACTTCGTGGCACATGTAACTTTAAAAGAATCTGCAGTTCCAAAATTTCGTAAAGCTAGACCAGTGCCTATCGCTTTGCGTGATACAGTTGCCGAAGAACTTAAACGTTGGCAAGATAGTGGGGTGATTTCTCCTGTTTCTGCGAGTCAGTGGGCCTCGCCTATAGTAATTATACCCAAGCCGTCAGGAAAACTTCGTCTCTGTGTGGACTTCAAATCAACAGTGAACAGTCAAACAATTGTAGACACTTACCCCCTGCCCCGACCTGAGGAACTTATGGACAAATTAGGACAGTCTCGCTTCTTTTCTAAGATTGATTTGGCAGAGGCATACTTACAGATTCCACTTGATGACGAGTCCAAAAAGTTTTTCGTCATTAATACTCACATGGGCCTTTTTAAATTTCAACGCCTACCCTTTGGCAGTTCTTCCGCTCCCGCTATTTTTCAGCGTTTTTTGGAACAGCTGAAAGTTTCTGTACCGTGTTGTTCGAACTATTTAGATGATATTGTGGTATCCGGACGTACAGTTGAAGAACATTTAGCAAACCTGGAGTGCCTTTTCAAAGTTTTGACTGCAGCAGGTCTACGTTGCAATAAAGCAAAGTGTTCGTTTTTTCAAACTGAAATAGAGTACCTAGGCCATGTGATTAATGCCCAAGGAATACATCCCTTACAGTCACATCTTCGTGCAATCAAAGACTTGCCTCCTCCTAAGAATGTGCATGAATTGCAAGCAGTAATGGGGAAGCTGAACTATTATTTCAGGTTTATTCCCAATGCCTCTCAGATTGCAGCTCCACTGCATCACTTACATAGGAAGAATGTTCCTTTTGTATGGTCTAAAGATTGTCAGGTTGCCTTTGACAAATTAAAGTCTGCACTACTCAGTGATGCATGTTTGATTCCCTTTGACCCACAGAAGCCTGTAGTGTTAGCAGTTGACGCCTCGTCGTATGGTCTGGGCGCTGTAATCTCACATCGTATTGGATGTCACGATCGTCCTATTGCCTTTGCATCCAAGCTACTGACGCCGACGCAACAGAATTACAGTCAGATAGAAAAGGAGGCCTTAGCAATCATTTACGGCGTCGCAAAGTTTCATCATTATCTCTATGGCAGAAAATTCTATTTGTTGACAGACCACAAGCCTCTCACGTCGTTGTTCTCACCCACAAAGCCAATTCCGCCACGTACGGCACAAAAGCTTCAGAGATGGTCCTTGATATCGTCAAATTATCAGTATGAGATTTTGTACCGACCTACCACTAAACATGCCAACGCGGACACACTTTCCCGACTTCCGGTTGGCCAGGATGTATCATTTGATTCTTCGGAAATGGCATGTTGTCAGATAGACTCCAGAGATGCTTCCGCTGTCGCAGACTTTCCTTTGAACTCTCGTCGGGTTGCACAGGAAACAGCTGCGGATGCAGACCTAAGTGTGGTAGCACGTTTTGTTCGCTTTGGTTGGCCTGCCAGAGCCAAAGACATTGATCGGCCTCTGGTTCGACGTTATTTTGCACAACGTCATGCATTATCTTTAAGTCAGGGTGTACTGTTGTTGCATACCGACAACGACCAAGCAAGAGTGATTGTTCCCTGCAACGAAAAGTGTTCCCTGCAACGAGAAGTGTTACGCCTCCTGCATCAAGGACATTGGGGCATTGTTAGGACAAAGCAATTGGCCAGACGTCATTGTAACTGGGTTGGTATGGACGCTCAGATAGAGAGCATGACATCACAGTGTACAGTTTGTGCGGAGCATCAGGCGGCTCCTCCACAGCGTTTCTCAGACTGGCCACGCCCCAAGGGACCATGGCAACGTTTACATATTGACTTTGCTGGACCTTTCTGGAATACGCGCTGGTTAATTGTTGTAGACGCTTTCAGCAAGTTTCCTTTTGTGATTGCCATGAACTCAACGACAGCTTCTAGTACAATCAGTGCCTTAACATCAGTGTTTTGCATCGAAGGCTTGCCTGAAACTATCGTCAGTGACAATGGACCTCAGTTTGTTAGTGCGGAATTTCAACAGTTTTGTCGTGTGAATGGCATTCAGCATATCACCACCGCACCTTTTCACCCTCAGTCCAATGGTGAAGCAGAACGTTTCGTTCGAACATTCAAGTCTCACATGGAGAAGATGAAAGGTTAGCACTCCAGGCAGCAAGCTCTTCAAATTTTCCTGTCTACGTATCGGTGCATGCCACGTGACGGCCCGTCTCCTGCCGAGCTGCTACACGGCCGCCGTCACCGCACTCTCCTTCACCTGCTGCAGCCTCCCACGCACCGAGTCGGTTCGTATGGCGCTACGCGTTTTCAGGTTTCTACGCCGGTGCTGTACAGGGTGTTTGCTGGAAACAAGAAGACATGGCTGCCGGGCACCATTCAGCGCGTGCTCGGTAGCAATATGTATGTTGTACGTTCTTCCACAGGGTCGGAGCTGCGGCGCCACGCAAACCAATTGCGCCTGCACAGGCCGCGCGATCCTGTCTCCGGTTTCTTGATTCCAGACCCAGTTCACCGCCAGGGAGCACAACCACATCGTTCGTCCCCGGACTACGAGATCGTCCCGATGGAGATCGACGCGACGCCGCCGCTGTCGCCGCCGCAGATGACAGCGTCACCGAGAGGGACTCCGGGACCGTGCGTGCCGCCGCCGCCTGGGCCACGCACCTCAGAAGAAGATGACCTGCTCCCTCTGGGCGGGGGGGGGGGGGGTGCGCCCTTCCCCAGGTTTCGGTGGGTTCCCTGGAGGATCGCAAGGCGGATGCCGGGGCGCGGACGGCGTCTCGATCCCGGCCTCAGCTACGACGCCCGTCCCACCAGTAACGCCCCCGCCCAGGCCCTCCTCCCAGTGCCGTCGCCGTGGCCCTCAGCCCTATGCCACGACGGCGCGGCGGTTTGGGGGGGAGGGGTGTGGTGTCGCACAAGTACAAAGTGCGCGCCACTTACTTTCGCCGCGCGCCGCCATGCACGCACGGCGCGGCGTTCTCACGACGACAGCCACGAGCGCCCTCTGCGACAACGCCGCTCGTGGCCACCACTGAAGGACATCGGACACTTCGGACTGAGATAGCAACCAGTTAGGACCTTCGTAATCAGATAGGCACCAGTGAAGACTTTGCTATTGTACAGGCACTAGGCAGGCCTCTAACAACTATGTATCAACATTCTGCAGTACTATGTAAAAGTTAAGTATTGTTTCATTCTGTGCAATATATATCTCTTTCTAATTTACTCGAGTGTTTATAGTTTCTGGCTGCTCCCCTCCGTACCTGCACCAGCGTGTCGGTCTCATTCCACTCGGCCACCGACACCTACGACGAGGCTGGGACATAAAAGCGGCGACGAAGTTGGGACACAAAACTGCCTACATCACACTTGTGCGTCCTCTCTTGGAGTACTGTTGCCCATTGTGGGACCCTCAGCAGGTGGGACTGACGGTAGACATTGAGAAGGTTCAGAGAAGGGCAGCTCGTTTTGTTCTATCACGTTACGTGGGGGAAACCGTCACGGAAATGTTGCACGAATTGGGGTGGAAATCATTAAAAGAAAGACGTTATTCACTGCGGCGTGATCTGTTTGCGAAGTCTCTCCTACTTAGGGAGACATGACCATCCCAATAAAATAAGAGAAATCAGATCTAAAACGGAACGATTTAGGTGTTCTTTCTTCCCGCGCGCTATTAGAGAATGGAACGGTAGAGAAAAGTTATGAAAGTGGTTAATGAACCCTCTGTCAGGCAATTTAATGTCATTTGCAGAGTATCTATGTAGATGTAGATCGTACCAATTCTCCTTAACAACGGATAATGTGACAGAAAAGAGGGTTGCGATCATAAGAAGTCGTCAAATACACCCGTCAGAGAAGTATTGCAGCTGCATCCACATACATACTCCGCGTGGCGGGGTTTACATACTGCCGCTACTAGTTGCTTGCAGCGGTGGCCGAAGGGATGCCGGGCGCCGTGGCTCAGCGCGTCCGGTCAGGGGGTCAAACGCCTTGTGTAATAAAAAAAGCTGACCCAGCCATTGAATTAACAATCACGAACAAACTGAGCGAACGACCGCAAACCATGGATCTACCGTATATATATTAAAAAAAAAAAAAAAAAAAAAAAAAAAAAAGCGGGGGGGGGGCGGCACTGAGGCACTCCAGTCACGATCTGCACGGCCAATACGGTAGGGGGTTCGAATCCGCCCTTGGGCATGGATATTTGTGCCATCCTTAGTATTAGTTAGGACATAAGTAGTTTGTAAGTTTAGGGAGTGTTAACCCCATAGACCATAGATAACATAGACTGCGCGTGACGGCATTACACTGAAAGCAACATCTAAGTCATGTGACTCGGGGCAGGATACGGTTTCACCATTACCAGTAATGGAAAATATAGCTGACAGTTGCAGTTCTTATTCTTTGTAGCGGAAATTAAGCGTATATTTGAACAGTGAAACGTATTAGCGTATTCTTATTACGTCTTTAGATGTTAATTCGGCGTTAGTTCTACGCAATTGCAAGAGTTAATACGATAGCTACAGTTTTTACATATGCCTATATAAAACGTATCGGCAGTCTTTTTTACAAGCAACAAGATTACATTGTTGTCGTTGTACTGTGAGTCTTTTAGGCTGCACGTTACACAGGAGTAGAACATCAAATATTAATTTGAAAGGAGTATCAGCTGCCTTACGATTCCTCAACAATAGATGTAAAATAATTCGTTCTGATTTTATAAGCAGTGAAATCTGTTTGCATCCATATTTTAACAAAATACAACCGTTTACATTCTAAGATTTTCGGCAAAACATAAAACAAAACATAAAACAACCAAAGTATTGGCTGTTTACATTAAATAATAGAGTAGTGAGGAAACATCATCGTTGTACTAGCCAAGAAGTGACTACATGTGCAAAATAAACAGTCTGTATTAATGTTTAGTTTTGTATAACGTTATTGTAAGCAGATTTTCAGCAGAAATGACTTACTTGCTGACATATAAGCTTGCTAAAGAGTAGCTTAAAGTATTTTCCCGTCGATTATCACTTTCGTAAGTTACAAAAAGTAAAGATTCATAGCGTAACACAAACACCGAAGATATGTAATTCTGTTGGTTCTAAAAATAACTGACAATACGGTACTTTTCACCTGTGTACTTGTAAACACGACAATCACTGCATTAATATTAACAATATGATGAAATTACGTTACCATTACTACTAGATGTGTAATATGAATACGAGAATTTGTTTCATTGTTAAAATCAACGCTTGATATCAACTCAAACTGAGAAAAACTGTTGCTCATAATGACGAAAACTCTGTCACGTGACTTGGGGCAGTGTTAGATGTTGGTTTCAAACCACAACACAGCAGAGATAGCGACATGCGCAGTCTATGTTATCTTTGGTCTATGGTTAACCCCGTAGTTAAGTCCCTTAAGCTATACAATCATTTGAACCTTTTTTGAGTTACTTGCTTTTTTTCTGTTCTACTTCCATACCGAAATAGGCAAAAATCAATGCTTGTACCGATTTCCAGGAGCCCTAATTTGGCCCATTACTGTGAGTACCGGTCGATTGTTGGTGCATCAGCGGAAAGACGACGGAGAAAACTCCGGTGACTTTGTAATATTTTTGAAATAATAAGGTTATTCGCGGTCGTCTCTGGGGCGCGTTGTACGTCTCCTCCCCTCTTCCTCAACGAAGTCACCACAAGTGAATTCGAAAATCCCCAATGTGACCTTCAATCTAATGGTAACAATATTTCATTTCACATTCAATGTTTCATTTAAGAATTAAATTTTCCGTTACTCTGGGCGGTGACTACTGTCGGTCGGAGCCACAAGGCAGTGGCGTCGGTGGTGGTACAAAATTAACACACAAGATTTTAAGTAACAACAGCTCTGAAACACTGATAAGACAAGCATTAGAACAATGAAATATAATCAGTACCTGTATTTCATGCTTAACGAAGAAAGAGTGTAAACAGAAGTCTAGCGTTGTTAGAGGAGATAACGAATCCCGTGAATTTTGGAACAGAAAAACGGGCCATGTGACGCTGAAAGGCCTCCTCGTCAGACTGTAATCGGTTTCTTTGTTTTTTTAAATCGACGTGATTACGCACTGTCCAATTTCCGTATAGTAACCGTTAACCACCAAGGTGGCACAATTTGTTTAACAACATGACGGTAAAGCAGGCATAAGTCAAGGAACATTATTTTGAAACAAAAGTAATTTTAACTGCGATCAGGAAAACGAAAGCGTTGTAAATATCATTTATTACGAATTCAATAGCACCATAAATTACGTCCTCAAGTAACGTTATAACTACGTAAAAAGTTGTAAAACTTAAATGTGTTAATGTCGAAAAGAATCAAATACTTGACTTGAAAGACCACCGTTAATTGTAAAATTAATTCTAGCTGAAAGGACCCAGTTAAAAAGCTTACTTTAAACATATAACTCTGGTCGTAAAACCAGATAAAGGATTCGCGTGAACTACTGACTATTTCCTGCAACAGAATCTTGTTCCCTGGCCCAGAATTTAGAACTGACTCAAACCTTACTTTAGCAGCAGGAAGACAACGAGACGGTGGCCAACATACGTCGTAGATCACGAGAATTACACACAAACATTAATATACAAGCCACCTCGAACTAAACCATTTCATGAAGATGACTGAGAACATTTATGACGCAACGGAATTAAAACATGATAATTTGTATTGAGTCTGTTCTCAGAACTGGTGAGAAACAACATTAAATAAAAATGGAAGGTATTCATAAACTAATATTTATAAGAAGGATAAAATTTCACTGACAATAAATTATTTATTCAGTTCTAACATGAGAAAATGGGGGGGGAATCAATTTTGCTAAACAAATAAAAATGCATTCCATAGAACATTGGCTTAAAATAATATTAACTGAACATCGTCGGGGGAGGGATTTAGAATCAACAAGCATTGAGCCACTCCTAAGCGCGAAGTAAAGCGAAACTCACCCAACTCAGCGTGCTGATACAAAGCAGAAGCAGGCGCCGCTATCATAGGCGAACCAGGATTACCACACAACACAAGAAAAAATAAACTTCGTAGGTCTCTCTAGTCTGTCTTTCTTACTTGAGATGGTGCGCGATAATAGCGTAATTAATTTCCAATTAAATCAAACCGTGAGCATGCAAGCTTACTGAGCCACACGGCAGGTATTCGCACTCCATTGAAGGCGAAGTGCTTAAAGACCGTATTCATCTCAACAAAAATCAACTGAGTCATAGATTACGAAGCAAGAATACACTATAGTAAGGCACTGGTATATGGGCAGTGGCGAGAACTCAAGTAACTAGCTATAAAACCTTGAATTCGGAGTTCGGAACCACGTGGTTCCGAAAACCAGTAAAAAGCTAAATTCTGGTGGTGGTGGTGGTGGTGGACATGAGGGACCAAACAACGAGGTCATCAGTCCCTTCAACCCCAAATTGTATACGCCACGGAACCCAACGAAAAATAGGTGAAAGCCAAAAGACCATTACACTAGAAAGTAAAATCGACTAGCCAACAAGACTAAGACCAACCCAGGGCAGCAAATGCTACAGTGTCCGATCCCACAGCTCTGGAAGCGACCTCTAGCCTAAACCACAAGGTACTAATGGCACAGTGGTCAACGTATCATAGCTCCAGAGCAGGGAGAAATAAAACTACATTAAAATGTAAAAGAGTGGGGGGGGGCTGATGGGGATAAGGCTCTAAACCCCACAATCAGCCAAGAATCACAAATCCACTCACCCCGACCAAGCGAGTCCTAGAGCTGACAATAAAATCTACTTTCACGGAGGAAGGCAAGGACGCGATCAACCATCCGTGGGTCATCCGCCAAAACTAAAAGCAATGCAGGCGGTAGGCCATAGTCGCCACGAAGTGTCGAATGGAGAGGACATTCAGTCAGAATATGAGACACGGATTGTACGGCTCCACAATCACAATGTGGTGGATTGTCATTTTGTAAAAGAAATCCATGGGTCAGCCTGCAGTGTCCAAGACGGAGGCGACAGAGGACAATTGATTCTCTCCGGGAAGGGCGTAAAGATGAACTCCAAGCTGCAGTCGTATCTTTGGTGGTGCGGAGTTTATTGGAAGAGGCAGTAGCTTTCCAACTGCTGTCCCATGAGGAGTGAAGCAAAGATCTGATCTGCACCCGCAGATCCGCACCCGGAATTCGAAAGGGAAATGGGCAGCGAGTAATTGCCGATCTAGTCAACCGGTCAGCCTCTTCATTCCCTGTAATACCAACATGGCTTGGCACCCAGAGAAAGGTAACGGAGCAGGCAGCACGATGAAGGTCAGCAAGGAGATCATGGATGGAAATAACTAAAGGATGGGAGGGGAAACAACGATCAATGGCCTGCCGACTGCTCATGGAGTCAGCACAGATTAAACCACGTTCCACGGCAGAATGTTTAATAAAACAGAGGGCTCTATAAATCGCCATCAGCTCTGCCGTAAACACACTGCATGCCTCTGGCAGAGAATGGCATTCCGCCCCAACAGGAGGTGTAAAAGCATATCCGGAGTGGCCCGCTGTTTTCGAGCCATCAGTGTAGAAGATAGAGGCTCCCTGAAACTCTTCTAGTACTGGGCGCACCAAACGCCGAAAGACCATGGGGGAAATTAAAGCTTTTGGGCCCTGGAAGAGATCCGCCCGAATTAGTGGTCGCGGCACCATCCACGGAGGTGTGCGTGCAGTAAAATGGGGGGCGCAATCTAGCGAAGGGAAATGGAAACCCCGGCAAAGAGAGGCAAGCCGCAGTCCGACGGGAAGGCCCGCCCGCGGCCGGGTATCAGGGGGTCGAAGCCCTTCATATGCAAAAAGAACCTGGTAAGCGGGATGAGCAGGATATTGCCGGATGGCGATGGCATAAGACGCCAGAAGCTGATGCCGCCTGACCTGAAGAGGGCAGATTCCCGCCTCAACAAGGAGACTGTCGACCGGGCTAGTCGGGAATGCACCTGTAGCCAAGCGGACACCATAATGGTGAACCGGGTCTAATAATTTCAGGGCAGAAGGAGCTGCCGAGCCATAAACTTGACACCCATAGTCCAATCGGGACAATATTAGAGCCCGATAGATACGGAGGATAGTTGTTCGGTCTGCACCCCAAGATGAATGAGCAAGGAAACGTAGGGCATTGAGTTTCCTCATACAACTAATCTTTAGGCGGCGAATATGGGGCACCCAAGTCAATTTTTTGTCAAAGAGAAGACCCAGGAAACGATGCTGTGCTACAACTTCCAGGCGCTGATTACCCAAGATCAGTTCTGGATCAGGGTGAACTGTAGTACGACGACAAAAGTGCACCACCCTCGTTTTTGATGAGCAAAACTGGAAACCATGGGACGTAGCCCACACTGAAGCCCGCCGAATGGCGCTCTGGAGCTGACGTTCAGTAGAGGCTAATGAGTAGGAGCTGTACCATATGCAAAAGTCGTCGACATACAATGCCGGGGTTACCAGTGACCCAACAGAGCTCACCAACCCATTGATGGCGATTAGAAAAAGTGTAACACTCAACACTGAGCCCTGGGGGACACCGTTCTCCTGTATCCGAGGGGAGCTAAAGGAAGAGCCAACTCTGACACGGAACAGGCGGTGGGATAAAAACTGCCGGATAAAAATTGGTAAGGAGCCTCTGAGGCCCCAGTCATGAAGAGAACGTAAAATATGATGACGCCAAGCAGTGTCGTACGCCTTATGCAGATCGAAGAAGACTGCTACCAGATGATGTCTTTTAGAGAAGGCCTGTCTGATCGCAGTCTCCAGTCGAAGTAAATGGTCAATAGGGGATCGTCCCTCCCGGAACCCACACTGGTAAGGTGAGAGAAGTCCCCGGGATTCAAGAACCCAGCATAATCTGCGGGCTACCATCCGTTCAAGTAGTTTACAGGGGACACTTGTCAGGCTTATTGGTCGATAACTGTCCACCGCCGACGGGTCCTTGCCAGGCTTGAGGACAGGGACTACAATACTCTCCCTCCACTGGGAGGGGAACACCCCTTGAAGCCAAATACGGTTAAAAACTTTTAGGAGAAATTGTCGTTGTGAGGGGTTAAGGTGTTTCAGCAATTGATTATGGATATCGTCAGGGCCAGGTGCTGAATCACAAGAAGAGGAGAGGGCCAGCGACAGCTCCCAGTCAGTAAAAGGTTCGTTATATGGTTCCACCTGGTGAGAAGTAAAGCCTAATTTGAAGGTTTCGGCCTGGTGTTTCTGAAGGAGAAAGGTCGCCGGATATGAAGTTGTCGCTGATACATTGGCGAAGTGAGTTGCAAGATGTTCTGCAACAACAGATGGCTCTGTGCAGACCCCATCAGGCAGGGCAAGACCAGGGACGGAAGAAGGCCGCCAGCTACCTTGGATAGATCGGAGCATAGCCCACACTCTTGTCAAAGGGACAGAAGAACCCAACGAGGAGACAAAATGCTCCCAGCATGTCCGCTTACTTTGTTTGATTAAGTAACGAGCTCTGGCACGTAGACGTTTGAAATTTATTAGACCATCGAGCGATGGGTGGCGCTTAAGATGTTGCAAGGCCCTACGGCGCTCGCGAATGGCTGCGGCAACAGTTGCATTCCACCAAGGGACAGGCCGGCGAGTAGGAGGGCCTGTCGACCGGGGAACAGCGGCGTTGGCAGCTTGGGTAATCATGTTGGTCATTTGGCTTATAATATCATCTATATAGCCTGAGGGGGAAGATGGGAACACAACCTGGGATGTATATAGCGGCCAATTAGCACGACGGAATACCCAGCGGGGTACCCTGGCTCGTGGTAGGCGTGAGGGAAGTGAAAGGATCAACGGAAAGTGGTCGCTTTCGCAGAGGTCGTCATACGCCGACCAGTGAAATAAAGGAAGGAGAGAAGGAGAAGTGAGAGAGAGGTCTATGGCAGAAAAGGTGCCGTGAGCGGCATTAAAATGAAGCTAAATTCTATTTACGAAAAGTAAAGAATAAAAGCTACGGCATGCAACCCTTAGAAATGCATAGGATATCATAAGGAAGCTAAAGAAGCACAGTTAAACGTGATTGGGAAGGTTTTACAGGGATGGACGAAGTCCAGTTTTCAAAAATCAGAGAAGTGTAATAAATTCAAAGTCGGA
The DNA here is from genome assembly GCA_026315105.1 of Locusta migratoria. Classification (NCBI taxonomy): domain Eukaryota; kingdom Metazoa; phylum Arthropoda; class Insecta; order Orthoptera; family Acrididae; genus Locusta; species Locusta migratoria. Next base: position 46,899,735 of record CM048750.1, on the reverse strand, counting down.
GTAAATCAACTATGAAATACGGCATGCAGCCCCTAGAAATACGTAGTATTTCATAAGCAAGCTAATAAAGTGGGTTGTACAAGGCTAGAAGACAATTTACTGACGGAGTCTGAATGTAAAGTACAAGTTTTGAATCGAAACAGCAATTTAAAATAAGCCGAGAGGAGATCTGCGATGTACTAAAGGAAATCAGAAAAATCAGAAAGAGACATGCATAATATCTCGCCTGAAGGACATAAAAACAGATACAGGGGTAGCTGAAGGCTTTGTTCTGAGAACACACCACGTGGAGTACATATAACTCGCAGAAGGATGAAACGGAAAGGAATATTTCACATGCACTACAAAGATTAAAAATGTTCCCACATATTGTTGCATCCCACAAAGCTAGAAAGAAACCGCCACCGCCACCTAGTCTCACAAAGGTTACCGATTCTCAGCCATTATCAAATCGAACTGATAATTGCATGTTCACCGCGTTTACCTATGCAAAATCACCGAAATGAAATTGAATACACTTCCGTACATGATTGGAGAAACTTATTCCGAAAAATAAACTTAAGTTCTGAGGTCTAAGTTAAACACCAGACAAAAAATCGCTAACATCTCAAGAGAGGAAAGACAATCAGAAGTTTTACCAGGTCGCAGAGCAGCCACTGAATGTCCAGTCGGCCAACGAGCCCACCGTCAGCCAGGGCCGGAAATCGGTAAAACCGAAGAAAAGCGAAGCGGTGGGGAGAGCTTAGACTCGCGCCTCCTGTCGAGGCTCGCTAGCGGGCATTGCCAAACAAACTTGTAACTAAAAGGTGGCGGAATCTCTTTGGTACAATCGAAACCAGAGGTTGGAAACGACTACCTATCAGACTTAAGTTTTCTAATCATCAATTCATCAGGATTAGCATATCATCGCTTGATTAGAAGTCGACTATTACTCAGCGTTGCTAAGAATGAGCGTGAAGAGTAAAAACACAAGCAAAACCAGAATGGGTGATGGTATTGCGTGTAAATAACTTATGCGGCGATTAAAGGTTTGTGTTAAACAGCCTATCAAGCGGAATTTACTTGAATTTGTTGGATACGAAAATGTTTTTAGGAGAACCTAAGTCCAGAGATGATAGTGAATTTCTCTCTCCATGTTTATTCGGAGGCAGGAGTGTGGCTTTTTCAACGACGGTTGAACAATAGGTGGTTCGGTTCTATGGAGAGTGCAATCGTTCTCATAGCGAGATTGAATATCGAAAGTCCCAAAGTTGCCAAATGTAAAAGGAAAGTATATTTGTTCAGGAAAGCAGATAGAAATAAAATAAATTGCTTCTTGAAAGACAGCATCCACTCGTTTTTAACACTAAACGTAGGTGTAGACCTGATGTGGCAAAAACTCCAGGAAGTGCTATCCACAGCAATTGTCAGTTTTATACCAAATAAATTAATAAAAGAAGGAGGTGATCCCCCTTGGTACACAAAACAGGTCAGGACACTGATGCAAAAGCAACAGAAAAAGCATGCTAAATTTAAACGAACACAAAAATCCCCAGGATTGGCGATCCTACACAGAAGCTCGAAATTTAGCGAGGACTTCAATGCGAGATGCCTACAACGAAACTCTTTCTCGAAATTTGATTGTAAACCCAAATAGTTTTTGGTCGTATGTAAAATACACTAGGAGCAAAGTACAAACAGTACCCTTACGTAATAGTAGTGGCGATCCTGCCGATGACAACGCCACTAAAGCAGAGTTACTAAACATAGCTTTTAGAAAATAATTCACCAAATAAGACGAAATCACTATTCCAGATTTCGAATTACGAACAGAAGCCAGAATGAGTAACGTAGAAGTAGATATTATCGGAGTAGTGAAGCATCTAAAATCACTGATCTGGACTGTATACCCATTAGATTTCTATCTTATTATGTTGAAGCGATAGCTCCTTACTTAACAGCCATATACAACCGCTCTCTCAATGAAGTATCTGTAAAAAGATTGGAAAGTTGCACAGATCAAACATATATTCAAAAAAGGCAGTAGGAGTAACCCAGTAAACTATTTCATTGACCTCAAATTTCAGCAGGGTTTTGGAACATATCCTGTATTCAAATATTATGAATTATCTCGAACAAAATGATCTATTGACCCAAGGTCAACACGGATTTCGAAAATATCGTCCATGCAAAACACAACTAGCTATCGACAAGGGTTCACATGCAGATTCCCTACTTCTTGATTTCCTGAGGGCTTTTGACACCGTACCTCACAAACGGCTTTTAATCAAATTGCGTGGTTATGGTATATCGCCCCGTCAGTTGGCCCAATTGAAGGAAGGTAATGTTCACTTCAGTTCTTGTGTTGACATGCGACTCATTGCTCTACAGTACCAGCATCAAGCACATCAGTACGTAGCATCAACTGGTTAGTTTTCATCACGAACGCGGTTTTGTAGTCAGTGCAATGTTTACAAATGCGGAGCTGACCGATGAACACTAACCAGTTGATGCTACGTACTGGTGTGCTTGATGCTAGTACTGTAGAGCAATGAGTCTCGCATGACAACACAAGCACTGAAGTCAACATTACCTTCCTTCAATTGGGCCAACTGGCGGTGAATCGAGGAAGTACAGTACATACTAACGAAACAATTGGGTATTTTGACAATTGTCTGCACGAATTATTTCAATTTACATTTAAAGAGAAATTCTAAAATGAGCTCTAACATGGAAATTTAGCGTTTCCGGACACTTGTCCACATAACATATTTTCTTTCTTTGTGCGTGAGGAATGTTTCCTGAAAGTTTGGCCGTACCTTTTTGCAACACCCTGTATATTCTTCCACATTTTTCTTTCTCTGTGGTCACCAGAAATGGCCTGCGACGTGCGCTTGCGTGGCACTTCTTCCATTACGGCACGCCTGTATGTCATCATGCAGCACACGCTAAAATGTAAGGTATTTTAAAATTTGGATTAACCGAAACGGAGAAACCAATAAGAATTTCCTTCAGCTTTAGCATGGCACTGTCACAGTCTTCTGACCAGACAAAAGTAGTTCCTTTCTTGAGTAATTTGTAAGAGGTTTTGTGATAGCTGAATATTTGTCTAGCTGTCGACGATAATAAATCGTTAATCCAAGAAAAGAGTGCAATTGTTTGACGTTCCTTGGCACTGGAAAGTCGTTCTCTGTGTATGTTAATGGCGGATCTGGTATTACACCAAATACTGAAATTATAAATTGCCCGTATAAATTGCCTGTATAATTTGCTTCACTAATACGAGTTAGTATGTATCTCTCACTGAACTTCAAAAGACAATTATGTCGTCCAGGTAAACTGGAGACTGGAATAGATTTAAATCGTCGGCCGCAGTGTCCGGGCGGTCTGCGGCGCGCCAGTCACAGTCAGCACGGCCGCTACGGTCGGGGGTTTGAATCCCCCCTCGGGCATGGATGTGTCTGTCGTCTTAAGTATAAGATAGTGCATAAGTAGTTTGTAAGTTTAGGGACTGATTACCCCGTAGTTAAGTCCCTTAAGTTTAACAAATATTTGGACATTTAGAGATTTAAATCTCGTAAAACAAATTCTACAAAACGTTTGAATGTAGCAGGGGCTTTCCGGAGTTTAAATGCCATACTTAGGTATTCAAAATGCCCAGAGGGCACAACAAAAACTGTTTTCTCTCAATATTTTGTAGCTATCGCAATCTTATGGTATCTATAATGAATATCTAAGGTGGTGAAGATTTTACATTTGCCAGGATGAACCAATTTCTCTTCGAGTCTTTGAAGGGGATAGGAATCGGATTAATAGCTCTCATGTCTGCACAAATATTAAAAGCTTTTTTCCATTAAAAGCTTTCTTTGGAACAATCACGATTGGCGAAATCCAGTGACTGAAAGAAGATTGAATTATTCTTGATTCTATTAACTCTGAAATATTTTTCTCTACTATGGGCAGCAAGTGAAAGGATAAGGTACACGGTTTCTGTGTTATAGGCCTAGCATCGCCTGTGGAAATCTCATGCTATTTTAAGGAACTTGTTGGAAGTGGTTTCTTTTGTTTAAACCAAAGGAAAATTCAACTGGAACAGGTTATAATACATCCCGATCTGCCTTACACAGGTGTTAAAGTTTCTTTCTAGTTTCTGCTCTTATAGTTGACGTAACATTGGTGAAATTAATGTAATCTGTTCTTTCAGGGTATGCATTTTCTTTGTATGGTATTATCTAATCAGCGTTCACTTCGTGAACTTGGGCGAGAATGGTAACTCCGGGTATTTTCACTTCTCTAATTTCGAAATTACCCACTGTCACTGGCAAAAAATATACTTCGTTCAGTCTCATTGAATAGAGAAAATTGCGTTTCATATGCGTCCATTCACCGTCTAAGAGAAAGGAAATTGTCTGTACTGGTAGGTGTCATGGAAGACAAGAGTGATTCGTCTCAGCCGCGACTCCAACAGCCTGAGTAAGCGCTCAACAGGTAGTACAGCGGCGTGTTTTGATTGATGAAGATACGGCCTACTCCGCCGTGCACTGGTCGATTATTGGCGACGGATAAACCGTCAGTCTCTTTGTAATGTTTTCAAAATAATAAAATAATTCGCGCTCTGGTATTTGGATGCCTTGTAGACTAGACTTGCGCATAATAGTTCGCTCTTTTAGTTCGTCCGCTCCCAGTGACGGTTGAGCGGCGTGGTCTGCGCGTGCAGGTGGAGGGGAAGTTCCCCCACCTAGCTGCTTCATGCGCTTGCTGCTTGAGCCGCTAACGATATCACGCAAACCGAAAGAAACAGTTTTTGGATAATTTCTCGCGTTTACGTTTAGAGTTATCTCTATATCTTGGCATTATGGAATTTATTTGTCAGATATTGCACAGTGCAGAAAACATCAAAACAGAAATTTTGTCACACTGAAGAATGTAATCTAGCAGGCAGACGCTCACCTCTAAATGATTCATCAGCAGAAGGCAAACAAGTGATTTTTTATTTTGCTGCGCGCCCTCTCGCTATTGGCCGTCTGTCTTCGGAAAAGAATCCAACGAACTATGAAGCGACATACGTTTGACACAATCGTCCGCTGCTAGTTCGTCCGCTGCTCCTAGTTCGTCCGCTGCTCCTAGTTCGTCCGCTGCTCCTAGTTCGTCCGCTCTTTTTGGCTTTTGCTATCGCTACTAAAAGAGCTCTATTTTTGACAGCTTTTTTGTATAATGATTCAGTGTAGCTATTACCCGTATTTTCGGGCAATTTGACATCAAATACTGAGGCAAATAAACCAGTTATTTACACGAATGGGTGATACAATAGTGTTCAACTACTTTGCATACTCGTAGTACTTTATTTTTAAAATAGATTTCTTGTGGCAGTGAACTATGAAAATACAGCTGAGCTGCATCTCAACTCGAAATGAATGTAACTGGCAGAAGGGAATCACGCGATTCTGCGCGTTCTCGTGTCCTCTCGCTGTTCCCCGTCAGTCTTCGGAAAAAGAGCGGACAAACTAAGAGGCGAGGGATCTGCGAACTAGTTCGCGTAGTTCGCCTGTGGGAGCGCTCTTCCGAACTAGTTCGTTCACGAACTACACAAGTCTACAATGTAGACCTTATTTTCAGAGGAAGAGGCTTGCACAGGACAGGGTAGCTTGGAGAGTTGCATAAAACCAGTCTGTGGACTGAATAACCCGACACACGAAACACACTCACACATGTTAATAGTTTTGCGCACTGTACTTATGTGTTTCACTTTATCAACATTTATTATTTTATCCGTGGTTTCCGTTGAAAACAAGCTGCTGACGAAGAAATAGTTCGGTCCAATTTCAAGAGAGAATTGGTTTCCGACAGCAACCAGTCGTATTTCTCATTCACATCTTGAAGAAAAAAAAAAGAATACGTAGGGCTATATACATTTAACGCGCTTTTCGTTGTAAAAAGTGAAACTGCATGGTAAATCCATATAAGGGAAATCGTTAATGGAACTTTCCTAGTATTATGATGCAGAATGCCGTAATCTGATTCGAGAGAATGGCAAGCATAGTGTTGACTATTATTTCATTAAACTTATGACAAACCATCTACATACTGGATGGCTTTAGAATAAAGCTCCAGTGTGGGTTTGTAAATCCTTCGTCCACGCAATAGTTTCTGTTTCCTACTTTAAATAAATTGAAACTCCCGAAACTTTCTGTACTAATTTGGTCTTTAAAACCTCTACCACACTTCGAAAATTGCATCTTGAAAACGGCATACAAAAGCAAACGTAGATCGGTCTTAAACTTTGCAGACCACATCGATTAGTCGCAAATGCTGCTGGTCGTCTAGGATACTGTACTTAAATGAAAGCTGCCGACACTTTCGTGAAACGATGTCTACCAAGTGTTTCTGCACTATACTCAGAGGTATTATTGTTTCTGACTAAAACTAAAAGCAGTAATCTTCTGACCTACTGCCATGTACCACGCCCCTCTCTGGACTTCACATAACGTGGAGGCCAGTTGTTCAATTTGCTTCACTCTGGTCGCGGTGATGCCCCTCTATGGTAGCCTAACTCATTGTAAAAGACTGATGTCGCTTTCTCGATTCCCTTACAAATCGTCCTATATAGACTCGATAGTTTTAAGTCTTCAGGTCTTCATTTCTGATGATATGTTTATTGCAAAATGCTTCTCACATACACAAGAATTGCATTTTTATCACCTGTCGTTAGGAAATGAGCGAATACCTGTCTTACAGCTAAATATTAGTTTCCGGAGACATAGAAACTTGACCATCCTGGCGCAAGTAATCTTCGTCATTATCAGCTATTCACAGGCCATCACTGTTATTAATTCGTTTTATGGCCATATATTTAATCCCGATATGTTTGCTGTTCATCGGCGTTGTAATTACGTAAATCATTGCTCCACAAATTATTATGGGTGTGATGAGCCCCACGAAAAAAAAATATGCGAGAGATAAGGGCTTAAAAGCGCACCGCAAATAACAACAAACAGCGCTAATTGAAAATTACACACAATGACATTAGTGAGCGCATTGTGCCGAGATAACACCTGTTAAGTAGATATACACCTGTGGCCGTAACAGTTTGCAAGCGCTGGCCTGAAGCGATATGCTGGATACAACTACGCCGGGCGACAGTTAAATATAACCAGGAGTAAATCACTCATGCTGTAACGGTGTGTTGTTCACCGTCACTGTTAAAAAAATCTTGATAACTCCTACTTCGAATAAAATGGAGAACGGATGTTGCTGCAGCTTTTCTGGGACATATCCGGGTGGTAGAGTAGAAAAAGCGCTTCGGAACCGGCTGTTGCACATTGTCGCACTACAGAAACCGTCAACCCATCAAATCCCTTTTCAAGGGACTAAAAGAGTGTCAATAGTATGGAGAAACAATGTGACAACTATGACGGAGATACCGTGTCTCCAACTTTGAATAGATACAAAAGTCTATGCTGGCATCCCAGTTCGACCAACGTCTTGCGTCAAATCACCACTAATACAGCTTTAGTACAGTCATCCAACTCCGTTCACATTTTTCCTTTTCCTATGGAACTATGCCGGTATTTTTCTATTATGAATACATTATATTACATCCTCCGTTACTTCAAAGTGGTTAATGCATTATTTGCTTTACTGTTTCGTTCTTTTAAGTATTAATATCACTCTGCTTTATACCTAACAATAACAAATATTTATTTTCTGTAATTGGACATCTCGTCATTGAGGAGTGCAACGGGAATAATTTGTAAAATTTTTACTTGATGATTGAAACAAAAGAATTTTCACTATCCTTATTAACAAATCATGACTACTTTCGACAAAGTAACCTATCATTTTCAAGAGTTGCAACTGTATGAAAATGGAGCAAATAGAAGAGCACAGTAGACAGAAAAACGCTTTAAATATTTGTTGTAATGGCTAAATGTGTTATAAGTTTACTATGAAACTCAACCCTTAATTTATACAAGAACAATTTATACAAGAGCAAAACGCCCCTGTATAACCTGAAAAGTTAGTCAATTCAATAGTACCAAAAATTATGTATGTACTACAAAACAAAGAAGTCAGAGAATAAAAACTAATGAAATTAATGACAAATTATACCTAGATGCATTTTTGTGCATTTATTCTTTCTTCCGTCAAAACGATCGTTTTATCCACAGCAATTTGTACACTACCGGGCATTAAAATTGCGATACAAAGAAGAAATGCAGATGATAAACGGCTATTCATTGGACAAATATATTGTAACAGAACTGGCATGTGATTAGATTTTCACGCAGTTTGGGTGCATAGATCCTGAGTAATCAGCACCCAGAACAACCACCTCTGGCTGCAATAAGGGCGTTGATACGCATGGAAATTAAGTCAAACAGAGCTTGGATGGCGTGTACAGGTACAGATGCCCATGCAGCTTGAACACAATACCACATTTCATCAAGAGTAGTGACTGGCGTATTGTGATGAGCCAGTTATTCAGCCAGACGTTTTCAGTTGGTAAGAGATCTGGAGATTCAGTGCAGCAGTCGAACATTTTCCGTATCCAGAAAGGCCCGTACAGGACCTGAAACATGCGGTCGTGCATTATCCTTCTGAAATGTAGGGTTTCGCAGGGATCGAATGAAGGGTAGAGCAACGAGTCGTAACACATCTGAAATGTAGCGACCAAAGTGCCGTCGATGCGAACAAGAGGTGACGGAAACGTGTAACCAATGGCACCCCATGCCATCACGCCGGGTGATAAGCCAGTATGGCGATGACGAATACACGCTTCCAATGTGCGTTCACCGCGATGTCGCCAAACACAGATGAGACCATCATGATGCTGTAAACACAACCTGGATTCATCCGAAAAAATGACTTTTGCCATTCGTGCATTCTGGTTCGTCCTTGTGTACACCATTGCAGGCACTCCTGACCGAGATGCAGCGTCAATGGTAACAGCAGCCATGGTCTCCGAATTGATAATCCATGCTGCTGCAAACTTCGTCGAGGTGTTCTTGCGGATGGTTGTTGTCGTGCAAATGTCCCCATCTGTGTACTCAGGGATCGAGACGTGGCTGCACTATCCATTACAGTCATGAAGATAAGATGCCTCTAATCTCGACTGCTAGTGATACGAGGCCGTTGGGATGCAGTATGGCGTTCCGTATTGTCCTCCTGAACCCACTGATTCCATATTCTGGTAACAGTCATTGGATCGCAATCAACGCGAGCAGCAATGTCGCAAAACGATAAACGGCAATCGCGATAGCTACAATCCGACCTTTATCAAAGTCGGAAACGTGATGGTACGAATTTCCTGCTTACATGAGGCATTACAACAACGTTTCACCAGGCAACGTCGTCAACTGCTGTTTGTGTATGAGAAATCGGTTGGAAACTTGCCTCATGTCGTTGTAAGTGTCGACACCGGCGCCAACCTTGTGTGAATGCTCTGGAAAGCTAATCATTTGCGTATCACAGCATCTTCTTCCTGTCGGTTAAATATCGCGTCTGTAGCACTTCATTTTCGTGGTGTAGCAATTTTATTGGCCAGGAGAGTATATCTCAAAGAATTATTAAACAGTGTGTATTGACAGACATCGACTATTATTATGTATGAGCGCATTATAACGTTCTTTACCTGACAATAATTTACAGCATCGTTCGAAATATGTCTGGATCACAGAGACAAAATTCTCGTTGTTCCTTACTTATAACTTTCTTTCCTTGTCATTCTTACATGTGTCGATAGCGTGTAACAGACCTTACTGTTGAGGGTGGGGCTCAATTCCGTTTTCTGTAGTTATACAAAGTAGCGATAGAATGCAAAAATGACCATCGATATTTGGAACTTCTCAGGGCATTACAGTTCCAAAGATCATATATACATCGCGATAAACAATTGTTACAAAAATTTTATTTTCGATTATACCTAATTACAGTAGAGCGGTAGGTTGCTTCTATGAAGCATTTTACATAGTTGGTATAACATCACAACCAGTTACATCTAGTAACAAAATCTATTACTTACATAATCAAAGTTCCATAGGAATTCACGTTGCAAAAAGTACACAAATCTTTTGAGCCGCCCACATCCCACAGAAACTGCAAAACGCTGTTCTCTCCATCTAAATCCATTCATTTATCAACCTACGCACACACACACACACACACACACACACACACACACACACACAGAGAGAGAGAGAGAGAGACACATTTTTATACATACACACCTATCAACCATAATTGGGCATTCACCACAGTATCCAGCATATCAGATGTCACAATGCCTACAGAGCGGCCGGGGGGGAGGAGGGGAGGGGCTGATATGGAGGCCAATCAGCGATAGCAAATTAAACCCACATGGGGGATCAGCAGGGGAGGACAGATGGGACAAACAACCCCCCCCCCCATACTGCTACCTCTTCCTATCACATCCTTGTGTTATTTGGATACTAGGACATGACCCGAGTCCCATACTTGCCTGTGGTACAGTTTAAAGATTTTCCTTGAATAAATAGTTGCTTTTCCTAGTTGTCGACAATTACAAATTGGAGCTAATTATATGTGATCCATTGTTCCATCAAATAAACCATAATTAAATTTATATCTGAATATGTGTTCGTTGATTTATGGAACGTCTAGGTGTAAGCTTTCCTGAAATCTACTGTTAACGTCAGTCACTTGTCACATTACAACCTCCCTCTGTTGATCCACATTATTTGTGCGTTGAATTTGCCATCTGCTGTGGTGTCGCTATTCGCCACAACGCCAGGGGCCCACCCAACTCACCGCGCCAATATTCGAAGTCGCTCCAAAATAATTGGGCTACCCTGCCGCCCACAGTGTCGGTATCTCTCTGTATACCTCGCTCGCTGGCCAATAGGAAGAAAGGTGCTCGCCGGTGCACCACAGCAACGACAGCCAGTCAGTCCGAGGCAGCCCCAGGAATACTACAGTGCCAGAAGTTCAAGAGACGAGATCTCTCCAAGGCTTTTGATTCTGTAAATCATGGAAATGTTCTAGATAAATTTAAGTATTGTGGTATTAATGGGACACTGTAGAAATGGTTTAAATCAGACCTAACAAGAAGAGTGCAATAAGTTTACATAAGTAATTCACATAATATGCAAAAAAAAGCAGATAATTCCTCAAACCGGGAAACAATCAAAAATGGGGTGCCACAAGGTTCAGTCTTGGGCCCTTTTCTGTTCTTAATATATATTAATGACTTGCCATTATATATTCATGAAGATGCACAGATGGTTCTTTTTGCTGATGATACAAGTATAGTTATCACACCTGACAGACAAGAAATAACTGAAGCAATTGTGTAAACGACGTCTTTCAGAAAATCATTAAGTGGTTCTCAGCAAATGGACTATCATTAAATTTTGATAAAACACAGTACTTAAAGTTCCGTACAGTAAAAGAAATGACACCGTTAATGAATATAGACTTTGATCAGAAATCTGTAGCCAAGGTACAATATTCAAAATTTTTATGTGTATGCATTCATGAGAGGTTGAGCTGGAGAAACACATTGAAGATCTGCTGAAACGTTTGAGTTCAGCTACTTATCTAATAGGGTAATTGCAAAATTTGGAGATATACATCTCATTAAATTAGCTTACTACGCCTATTTTCATTCTTTGGTTTCGTATGGCATCGTTTTCTGGGGGTAATTCATCATTGAGTAAAATAGTATTCATTGCAAAAAAGCGCGTGATCAGAATAATTGCTGGAGCCCATCCGAGATCATCTTGAAGACATTTAAAGAATCAGGGATCTTCACAGTAGCTTCTCAGCATATATATTCAATTATGAAATTTGTTATTACCAATCCCACCGAATTCAAAAGCAATAGCAGTGTACATAACTACAACACTAGGAGAAAGAATGATTTTCACTATTCAAGGTTAAATCTAGTTGTAGCACAGAAAGGGGTGAATTATATTGCCACCAAAATCTTTGGTCACCTACCAAACAGCATCAAAAGCCTGACAAATAGCCAACTAGCATTTAAAAATAAATTAAAACAAGTTTTTCATGGTAACTCCTTCTACACTGTAGATGAATTTTTAGATATAAATGAGTAAATTAGAATAAATAAATAAATAAAAATTATAATGAAAAATTGTGTCATGTAATATTTAGTACAAAGTAACAATTTTTAAAGACAACTTTCATTAACCAGACACGTTCCACATCATTACGAAGTGTCGTATTCATGATCTATGGAAAAAGTACTAATCTAATCTAATCTAGCCAGCAATATAACACTGGCCGGAACAACATACTGTCGACAAGAGTCTGTTACTCTGAAGATCTATTTAATACTTCAGAATAATATTGTACCAACATAAGCACATCAAAGTTAAGTACTTCTTTCGTCTGTAATAAAAGTTCTTGTGAATTAATCAATTCTGTTAGTTACTGACCCGTGTACACATCCTTGCTCGTCACGTCCACCTCTGCAACCCGCCAGAAAGCGAAGACACAACACTATCAGTGATTTTTCTCCCTCTCACCCTACCTCTCTTAGCATTGTGTCATCTGATATTTTGGATAGAGTGGTGGCTGCAAGGTTGTGCTTGATAAATTTATATGTACAACAAATGTATATGGATACGATATATGTGGGTGGGTAAATATATGGATGTAGATGGAGAGAGATATATGAGCCTCCTGTGGAATGTGGGCTGTTTCTGTTCAATCTTGCAGACTGACCTCCTTTGGCATTTTGGTTATGTATGTAATCGTTTTTGTTACAATAGATAGCTGCTTCTGATCGTATATCAACTGCATACAAAGTTCTGATTTTGAACATCGCTTGTCTAAAGCAGCGAGTGCAACTGCGTGATTTATTATATAAAAATATTTAACCCCACAAGTTGCTTTAAAAATAATTGTGCTTTATCTAGATTTCGACCCCTCTAGGGGTGTCTACATCACAAAATAACATTATGATATGTGATTTTTGCACTTTGTGCCTAATACGCTCATGTCGTATTTAGTTTATAAAAGCGTATGCTACTTACAAAGTAGCTGTTTGAAGAAAATAAAAGTAATAAATGAAGTAGCTGGTCACTATGGGCTGTCGAAGTGAAAGCACCTTGTGGGGCTGCATACTTTGTAATATAATAAATTATGTGTACTGTTTCATTTGATCAACTTTTCCGCTGCCCTGTTATTAAATGCAATCTAAAGTACACGTTTTGTAAGTTATATTTTATCGCGACGTATATATGATCTTGCGAACTGTAATGACCTAAGAAGTCGTCACCTCTCACCGGCCATTTTGTTTATGACGTAAATATATTTGGTACGATATTGTACGTCATTTCGCAGGGAAAGTACGTTATAAAGCGCTCATAGATAGTAAACAAATTTCCTTGGTAACTGAGGACCAGATGGAAAGCATGTTGGAACAACCTTTTGGGTTCAAGCCTTGCTATAAGAAAATATATTTTTTCTTTCTAAACAAGTTATTACAAACTAGGAATAATTTCAATTAGTTATACAGTCCAACCCGCCACAGTCAAGATAAATATAGCTCAATGGTACTTGAATTTTGTCCTCATAACGTTTAACATTTGATAAAACAGTGAAAACAATAAAAGTCTAAGAGATAACAATTTAATGGTATTTAAGATTTGCTCTCAAAACGTTTAACATTTGATAATAAAACAATGAACACAACGATCAAATTCCATTCTCTTACATTTAAGCGAATCATATATGCAAAGTACAGTTACAATAAGAACAAGGTCAAAGATCCAGGTTTCCTCCTTTTACAACTGTTAATAAACATTAACACTTCAAACGACCAATTATTCAAATTACAGACTTTCCCGGCTATGATTAATTACACAAACCCCAAATGAAATTTTGTTTAAAAAATTGCTCTAGATTAAATTTGCAGCGTGCCATACAAGTTACAAGCATTTAGCTTTTAACTAATCCAGAATGACTTCTTTCTTTGAGACAAATACGTACGCGTGTACGTGGGTAACGGCACCGCGTAAGTACAATTCAGCCACTGTACAATTATCCCCGAAGTGACTCCAAGAACCACGCTGCGGGTTTTCGAGGTACAAGAAACAGTAACTAATATAAAACACGAGAAATGACTTATCTTACATTTCCAATACGTTGTTGCTCATAAATGAGCCCGATCGGCCACAGACTCTCCCGTTCCGTTTACTCCGCTCAAACGCGAGAGCTTGGTCCACGCAACCTCTGGTCTCAGGTGGTCATATCACAACATATGCAAACAAACCCAGGTATTAATAGGCAGTTACGAAATGGTGATTCATGACAAGAACAAGCTTGCCCAGTTACACACAGATATTGCTTACAAGAATTTTAAAGTACGTGACAGTTCCAGCAAAATGAAGAAATAAAGAACTCGATGCACATTTTAAACCTTAAAGATCCATAAACCATCAGTCATAGGAATAACACACGTCACACATTACCACTCTGCAATAAGTTTTTTGTCATATACCGAGCTCCATGTGCATCATTTTTACTAAAACCAGGGTTAGTGTATCAGCACCGCAGCGGACTGATTTCGCTATTCAAGTACCCAGCTGTGTAGTTAGACAAAACGAGGTTCTTAACAACCTGCTTAACAGTAATAACAAATTAAAAACACTTTACAGGCTGAGACGGCAATGACAAGTACTATGGGGAGCGTATGCTAGGATTCTCCCATAAAACTAGTTGTCTCAGGAAAACACACTTTCACGGCTATGATCGGCAATCTCCAAGAAACGATTAAGTGCATGAGAATATGCGCAAGCGACACTCTTGAGCTCACAACAAGACACGAAAATCAGGCGTACCGCCCAGCGCCGGCTATAGTCAGTGCCGCCGTTACTTCCTGTAAAATTTTCACCTCTGCTGCCAGAACTCAACTGCTCGTCGTTACTCCAAGGGTTCGTTCAAAGAGCTGCAGGGCTGCAACCGCGCATGTGCAGTACGGAAATTCCTGTTCAAAGAGCAATCCTGCAACTTGCTGCAGCCTACCGGCTGTTCAAGGTAGCTACCGGCTGCAGCGTCCTGCAGCTTTCTACCTGCATGAGCTGCAGGGAAAATTTCCTCCTGCAGCCTGACTTACGTCATCGGTACCGCGCATGCGCGGTAGTGCCTGCTTTGGTGCTGCAGGAAGTTGCAGGAGGCTGCAGTCCTGCAGCTCTTTGAACGAACCTTAACGCTCCCCATCCGAACGCGCGCCCTCTCGCGGAAATCGAAGCCAACCCGCACCACAGACGAAACCAAACAAATGACAGATTTCCGCGGTTAAATCATACTTGAGCCATGACACGGCTCACATAGTCCATGGGTGACATTAGAAAGAGATGAACATTATCTACGGTTGACAGACTTTCGATACAGGACAATGAATACAACTCAGCTGCCACGCACCCTGTAGCCAGGGGCAGGAAGTGCAATATCAAAACAAACAATACAAAATCGCTTTCGGCAATGTGGCCTCAACGCACGGAGGACTATGGTGTGTGTTTCAAATGAGAAGCACTACACCGTTTAGCCAGCAGAAATTGAATATCAGGATTGGAGTCGTAACGAAAGGCTCTGGGATCTGTTCGCAGATGAATCAAGTTTTTAGGTTCAGCCAAATAATTCTGGTTCTACATCTACATCTACATGGGATACTCTGCAAATAACATTTAAGTTCCTGGCAGAGGGTTCATCGAACCACCATTATACTATTTATCTCCCATACCATTCTCGTATAGCGCGCGGGAAGAAAGAACACATGAATCTCTCCGTTCCAGCTCTGATTTCTCGTATTTTCTTCTGATGATCATTTCTACCTATGTCAGTGGGAGTCAACAATATATTTTCGCATACGGAGGAGAATGTTGGCGATTGGAGTTTCGTAAGTAGCCCACGCCGCAGCGATAAGCGCGGTTGTTGTAATGATTTCCATCCCAGATCCTGTATCATTTCCGTAACACTGTCTCCTCTGTATCGTGACAAAACGAAACAAGCTGCCCATCTTTGGACTCTTTCGATGTCCTCCGTCAAACCCACCTGATAAGGTATTTTGTGGAGTTTACGGCCTTCTTTTTTGATAGATTTATCTTGTAAACAAAGTTTAATGGATTTCTTATCGTACTCATGTGAACGACTTCACACTTCTCATTATTTAGAGTTAATTGCCAATTTTTACACCATAGTGATATCTTATTCAGATCGTTCTCCACCTGGTTTTGATCTTCAGATGATTTTACTAGACGGTAAATGACGGACGGCGTCATCTGCAAACAACCTAAGAGAGCTACTCAGATTTTTCCCTAAATCGTTTGTGTAAATAAGGAGCAGCAGAGGACCAATAACATTACCCTGTGGAACGCCCGATATCACCTCTGTTTTAGTCGATGCCATACCATCGATTACTAAGACCTGTGTCCTCTCTGACAGGAAATCCCCTATCCAATCGCAAATTTGGGGCGATGTACCATAACTACGCAATTTTATTAAAAGCCGTTTGTGAGGTATGGTGTCAAAAGCCTTTTGGAAATCAAGAAATACAGAATAGATTTGCGAACCCTTGTCAATAGCACCCATCACTTCGTGTGAATGAAGAGCTAGTTGTGTTTCGCATGAACAATACTTTCTAAATCCCTCATCTGGAGAGAAGATCTAACTCAGCACAATCCAGGTGGTGGACGAATCGTGTGGGCAGTAGTCAATATTGGATGACGTACGGACCTTTATGTCGATCAGAATGACGCTTTGACTGCTAAAAGGTATAGAGACGACATCCTTCGTCCTTTTGTTGTGTCCTACAGTGATGCCATTGGAGATGGTTTCCTTCTAGTGGACGATAAAGCTCGTCCACACGAAGCTGCACTGGTGGAGAAACTGCTTGAAGTTAAGGGAACTGAAAGAAATGAGTGGCCAGCTTGTTCACCAAAATTAAATCTGTTGGAGAATGTTTGAGATGCACTTGTCAGATGCATAGCAACCAGACCAGCACCTCTCATAATTGCTACAGACTTGGATATCAAACTTGCGGAAGAATGGCCAAATATCCCTCAGGAACTGATTGATAACCTCAAGCCGTGGCGGAGTGGCGAAGCGCGATGAGGAGCTATGCTCCGATGCGTGAAGCCGTTCCCCGTCGGTGGTTCGAATCCCCCCTCGAGGCGTAGGTTAGTTCATAAGCAGTTTGTAATTTTAGGGACTGATGACCCCGTAGTTAAGTCCTATATGCTTTACAAACATTTGAATATTTTGATAACCTCAAATAGCCTGTTTTCCAGTGTTCAGCAGAGATTTGTTTTAAAAAAATGATGTGATTTGATTAATAAATATTCGAGGTTTCCGCTAATAATGTCTCCCCTTTATGCAGATTCTTTACATACACATATGGAGAAACATTTCAAAAACACATAAGTAGTACTTTAGGTGCTGTTTGAATACAAGAGACGTGACTACTTTGGTTTTTTTGTCAATAAATCGGAAGATAAGTTACTTTATAAATTCGAATTCAAAAATTTTTTGTGAATCTATCGGACCAAACTGCGTGGTCGTCAGTCTTAGCTTACAAACTACTTAAACTGACGTAAACTAACGTAAGGACAACACACACACACCCATACCCCAGGGAGGACTCGAACCTCCGACGGCGAGAAACCGTGCGCTACGCAGCGAGGAGCATTAGACCGCTCGGCTACTCCACCGCGGCAATACGAATTCACCATTGTATGGAATACCTCTGAACAATGTTTTGATGGATGATACAAAACTATTTTTGACCTGTGTGTGTGTGTGTGTGTGTTTACAAGGTACCAAGTATTCTACATTTCCGTATGTCAACCGTAAAGTACTCAATGGTATCTCCTATGTTTCACTATGTAGTCGTTATTGTGAGACTGCTGTTAGCAAGCCATCGTGTGACAAAAATATGAGACTTTAAAATAAAAAGTCTTTTATGTAACGGCTAGTGGTACAGATTTCCGTATTAAATGGCCGAAAAATACGGTCGTGGATTCCACTGTATAAATTCTTCACATAAATGTACGGAAATAATGAGTGCTTACAAAAATCTTCAAATATGATGACGCCTTTCAGAATCAGATAGGAAATAAGTAAAAATTGGGCGTTTTAAATTTTTTAAATGTAATTTAAATTGTTATCATGGTACTGTAATAGAATTTATACTCACCGTAAGAGTATTTCAAGATGATATAAACATATGAAGTAAATTTGTGACTAAATTATTTACAGTTTCGATACCAAATTTAAACGAAAACCCACCTCTATACAACAACCAGGCACATAAAATTCAGAAATGGTCAATCCTATGGAATGAAAATATCTTGCATTCGGTATTTTCTGCTGTCTCTGACGTACCTCTCACAAAAATACTGTAGCTAAAAAAATGACCTACACGGCTTACGTCTGTTAAACCAGGGACGATTCGTAAAAAGAACAGGGTTAATACCGTCAGAGACCGAATTGAATTGTGAGGAGGTAAACGAAGTTTCGTTCGGATGAATTCCGCGAAATTCGGTGGCCCGTCAGCAGGCTCCTCAAAGGCCGTAATAAAACGGGCGGGCGGCTGAGCTGCAGGCAAGCCCGCGCAGGTAAGCCCGCGCAGGCCAAAATGCCCGCGCGCTGTCTTCTATCGGCGGAAAATAAAACGGCCCGCGCCGTTGTGCGAGCCAATAAAAAGGAACTGAATACGGAATTGGTCGTGCATATGGAACGTATGAGGTGGTGGGAGACATCAAAGAGCGACACTGCCGAGGAGGCGGCGCGAATACACCGCGCGTTGCCTGGCAACGCTTCGTCAGGCGGACCGCGCAATTGCGCTCAGCGCAGAGAGAGCGAGAGTGGTCGGGAGCCGCGACGCTCGCAGATTAGTGTCTGCACCGTAAACTCTGCGTCTGAACTACACCAGCCGCTATACAGTCAATGGTAAAACGTAGCTGCAGTCTCGGGTAAAACTTTACGACGCTTCTCCCCGGGCTCCAGTGCTTATGTTTGCAAGAGATGAACAATGAAGGGAAGAACAGCGTTAATATTTTTTACGAGCTACAGAGTAAGTGTTGCTGCTGCTGGTTTCACTCGAAGTTAAATTAATACTCTACCGGCTCTATGGTTGACACGTTCTGTACGTATCTTCGGACGAAGAGGATACCGTGCTCACGGGTGCGGTTCCTCTAGGGGGACGCTTGTCCACTGTTGGTCGAGCTGATCTCTACGAGCTTACGAGAGTAACTCGGGCGCCCGATCCTTGATTGTCGTGAGTGCACTCGTGCTCTCCCGATAATCCATTTGTAGTCTGGGGCAACGTCCCAGAGACAAATTAAATTGGTCCCAATCCCCCGGTTCCGACCAAGGTTTTCGGGAGGTTTTCCTTGGTTGTAAGGTGTATGCCGGAACTGGTAAGCCCCTTCCACTTATTTCCAATTGGGATCCCCGTTTGCCCCACTATCAGCTTGTCTGATAATTGGCTGAATAGAACCGCGACTCTTTATGGGCCGGATCTCAAACAGCCCGCTCCACTCCTCGGAGTGGAGAATGAAAAGAATAACGGTATTTTTTGTACGTATCCTTGTCCGTTCAGAAAAAAATAATTTTCGTTTTATCTGAAGTTGTCAAAACATTTATTGTAACCTGAGTTGCCGCCATTAATCATTGATGCCAACATACCGACAGGAGCCCGGCGAGAATCGTCGTACAATTTAACCACAGTCTCGACCTTTCTTCCATTACACTGGCAAATAGAGAAACCTATTTTTTTAAATTATGTTATATGGCATTGTAGTAAGGAGTGTGTGACTGATTATATGTGGAATATAATAAATAATTATAGTGGTTAAGCCACGTCACACAAATTGATTTTTAATTTACAAAACGTAACTAGTTTCAATGAACTCTGTCATCATTACCAAACGTAAGCAAAAATTGCATAACGATTATGAAAAGGTGTAGTAAATGTAGCCAGGCCATCTAGGGGTGTGACAGTGACTCCCAAGTGTCTGCCATAGTCACCATTTGTTGAGCTGAAAGAACCAAATATCATTCATATTGCAAATACAGCTGTTGGGGCATGGTATGGAATTATATCTAGCTGGAAATGGTGCGATACCATGTGTGACTATGGCAGACAGTTGGGAGGCACTGTCACACACCTAGATGGCCTGGCTACATTTACTACACCTTTTCATAATTTAATTATTTTCTCAGTTTGTGTTTAATGCGATTTTTGCTTACGTTTGATAATGGTGAGAGAGTTCATTGAAACTAGTTACGTTTTGTAAATTAAAATTCAATTTGTGTGACGTGGCTTTACCACTATATATGTGGAATATAATAAATGTATTTTTTAAGTTTTCATTTACTTATGCGTAGCCACTCTTCGCAGTGGATTAGCCTGATGTGACACGACTGAGAAATGAAATATAAGAACTGAAGTGAACATGGAATATATATAAGCTCCATTTGGTTATTTACTTTGGCTATGTGATATTAAAGGAAAGTTAGAATATTCTGCAAAACTGTTCACTGCCTGTTTTTAGACTTCCAAAAAGCATTTGACAGTCTGAACAGACAAGCAATATGGAAATAACTTGAAACTCGAAAGGGCTCAAGTACCCAGTAAATTCATAAAACTAACACACATATGCACCCAAGAAACAAAATGCATGGGGAAAGTGAACAATAATTTGTTTGAGGACTTCACGATTAGGACTTGAATGCGACAAGGAGACCATCTCTTCCCCTTCTGTTTCACCTCATACTGGAGAGAACTCTGAGAACAGTGGCAAGTCTGGAGAAAGGAATATAGTTGGGAAGAAGGAACAAGGCACCGACCAATGCGGATGATGTCGTTCTAATAGGAGAGAGAAAGAGAGAGCAAGACCTGGTTCTCTAATGTCCTGGTCTCTCTCGCTCCTTTCATTGGGTATTGCACCAGGATTTAAAGTCTTTTCCCCTTTCTTAGACTTTGACCTCGATATTTAGAGGTCTGTCATCAGTTTCTCTACCAACTACAAGGTACTTGGTCTTATCCATATTCGGTTTGAAGCCTGTTTCATTGCCTCTTCTATTAATGTGGTTGTCATCTGAACCAGGTATTGCTCTCTGATATTAGAAGAACATCATCCGCCTAGGCCAAAGTCTTGATCCTTCTTCCCAACTATATTCCTATCTCCAGACGTCCCACTGTTCTCAGAGTTCTCTCCAGTATGAGATCCTGGAAGACTACCATCTACAAGACAATAGTACCACCTGTAGTCCAGTATGGAGTAGACACACGGACTGTTACGTGAAGGATGCATAGAAAACTCCTCTCAGACAAAATATTGGGCCAGTGAAAGATGGAGATACATCGACAGATAGTTAAAGAAAGAAGACTTAACTGGTATAATCAAGTAGGTAAATGAAGAGAATGTTCAAATGTTTGTGAAGCTTACGGGACCGTAACTGCGGAGTTATCAGTCCCTAAACTTACAAACAACTTATGAACTACCTAATACTAAAGACATCACAAAAATCCATGTCCGAGGGGAGATTCGAACCCCCGACGGGGAACGGTATCGCGCATCGCAGCATAGCGCCTCAATGTGCTCGGCCATTGAGAGGACACCGGAGGGAAAAGACCAAGGGCAAGACCACGACTGCGATGGACTGACCAGATCAGAGAGGATATGAGTACGATGGGACTGTCTGAAGATGATTACATGGACCGAGGACGCTGGAGGAGGCTGATTGATGAGGCCAAAGACCGACTGCGGTTTGTGTGCTCAACGCAGTATGTGAGTAGAAAAATCATATCTTCTCAGGAAATCATTATTTATTGTAAGGCGAAACAGTAATTATCTTTTCTGTTAAATATGATGTGCAGGTTCCGTGTTTGAAATGAAAATGTTTTTAGACATGCATATAAGAAACGTACACTGCGTTTGATTACAGCTTTTAAGTTAAATACAAGAATTATAATCCCAATGGAGGATATGAATCAGATTCAACGTAGGCAACAGCAAACTGTGTTTAAAATGAGCCACGTCAAGCATTGCAACTATATTAGTAATCGCCTCTCCGTTTGCGGTACTT
This sequence comes from Locusta migratoria, assembly GCA_026315105.1. Taxonomy (NCBI): domain Eukaryota; kingdom Metazoa; phylum Arthropoda; class Insecta; order Orthoptera; family Acrididae; genus Locusta; species Locusta migratoria. The sequence continues at coordinate 46,877,661 of CM048750.1, read as the reverse complement.
AGAGTATTAACAGTACGAGGAAACACTGGCAATTTAGCTGTTTCAGTTTGGCCGAAAGACGTAAGCAGATTGCGTAATGGTTAACATGACCGCACGCGACAAACATGAAATCCGAGATTGAGTCCCGGTTTGGCTAATAGTTATATAATGTCACCAGTAAATCATAAAGCTGATACTGACTCATATTCTGAATTGCGAAAACATTTTTCTCGTATTTAATGTTTTTGTTCGTTTTCTAAAGAAGAATACAGATCAGATGGTTTACCGATTCTGAAATATTTTTGGAACACGCCTATATGCCTTTGAGAAAAACAGTTTCTACATTCTGTCACTCTATTCACCATCCCCTCTTCCTATCCACCACCTCATCTCACCTCTTTCCACTTCATCCCACACCTACTCAATCTCTGTCTTCTCCTACGCCATCACGCCTTTCGCTTCCATTTGACTTCCATCTCCTGCTCCCTCCTTCAGTGCCCATCTCTTCACCTCAATCTGTATGTCCATCTTCCTCGTCATAGCTGTTTAAAACTAAGAAACAAAAATATTAAGAAATTCCTTCGTATTTTATAGTTGTTGTTGTCCACAGTCCACATACTGGTATGATGCAGTTATCCACGATACCTTATCCTGTACAAGACTATTCACTGAAAATAAGAACGGAAACCTACATCCATTTCTATCTGCATACTGTATTCGTCCCTCGGTCTCCCTCTACGATTTTTAGTTGTCACACTTCTTTCTAATGCTAATTTACGATTCCCTGATGCCTCTGAATGTGTTCCACCAACCTATCCCTTCTCTTAGTCAGGGTATGCCAGAAACTTATTTTCTTCCCAATTATGATGACTACCTACGCAGTAGTTAAGTGATCTACCTTTCTTCATTATTCGTCTACAACACCAAAATTTAAAAGCTTCCATCATCTTTTAATCGGAACTCTTTATCGTCCAAATTTCACTCCCATTCAATGATACACACCAGACAAATGCTTTCAGAAAGGACTTCCTAACCTTTAAATCAATATTGGATGCCAACTTATTTCGCTTCTTCTGAAACGCTTTTCATCTCAAAGCCATTTTGCATCTTACGTCATCGGGCATCAGAAGTTTTTTTGCTATCCCAATAGCAAAACTCATCTATTACTTTTATTTTCTGTTGTACTAAAACATCTACGAAAGGCAGCCATCTTTCTTTCTCCAACTTGACAGTAATATGGACGGTACAGTGGATACCATTCATGTGCTCCACGAAGCTCGAGTTCCTCCACGCCGTGTGGCGACAACATGAAATTCTAATCGACATAACGAAAAAATGAAGATGGACGAAGGGAAACTGAAGTTAATGCACTTTCTTCAAAGTTCTCCATAAAAAAGTTTGTCATTGCTGGAGACAACGGGGAACGCATAGCCAACCCATCTGTCATTTCATAAAATTTACCGCCATACAATGAGTAGGGGTTGTCATCACAAGCTTTACTGTTTCTGGAGGAAAATTATCTGCCAGTAGTTTCAATGTGTCCTCCACAGGAACTTTTGTGAACAGTGATACCACATCCAGGCTAACTAAAATATCATTTGGCCGACACGAATCTGTTTGATTTTCTCTATGAACATCTGCGAGTTTTTAGTGTGATGTTCACAGTGGCCAAGTATTGGAGTCATTAACCTGGTTAGCTACTTGGCTAACCTGTAAGTAGGAGAACCGATGGCAGAGACAATTGGTCTCAAAGGGATTCCTCTTTATGGACCTTCCGTAAAGCCTGGGAAGTCTTGGACCACGAGCTCTTCTGGTAGGTTAGACTTCTTCCGTAGCTCCAAAGTTTTTCTGCTTTATGACAGAGGTGGGTCCCTTTTCAGACATCTGTACGTGCTGTCTTCCAATAACGACGGTATTTTACTATGGCAGTCAGTAGCATTGAGAACGACTGTGGCATTTCCCTTGTCAGCTGGGAGAACAACAATATCTTCATCTTTCTGCAGTTCACTGAGATCCTCTCTTTCTACTTTGCTGATATTAGATTTTGGTTTCTTGGCCGAAGCTAAAATGCGACGGGTGGTAAGTCTTACCTCGTCGGCGTCATCTTGTGGGAGATTCAGCACCGCCTGTTCCAATCCACTGATGAACTCCACAACCGGTATAGTGCGTGGTGTAGGAGCGAAATTCAGTTCTTTATTAAGGGCCGCCGGCGTGCCAGTCACGTTCTCCACGGCCACTACGGTCGGGGGTTCGAATCTCGCCTCAGGCATGGATATTTGTACCGTCTTTAGTATTAGCTAGTTCATAAGTAGTTTGTAAGTTTAGGGACTGATGACCCCGTAGTTAAGTCTCGAAAGCTCTACAAACATTTGAACATTTGTTAAGGGTCGAGATGGCTCCGGTCCAGGTTGATAACAGTTCGTGTATTTCTCTGAGTCTGCGAGACGTTCAAATTACCTTTGTAGAGCCCCCAATATACGTTTTCCACCTTTCAGCTTTCCCTTCCTTGCTGAGAACTGGTTTTCCATCTGATATTTTTATATTCCTACGGCTGCTTTTCTTGTCTCCAAATATTTCTTTTATTTTCCTGTAGGCGGAATCTATTTTCCCCCTATTTATACATGCTTCTACAGACATTGTCTTCTAGCCATTCCTGGTGTAGTCGCACAAGATAGTCGTACTAAATTTTCCTATGTCAGCCCTGTTTTGAAGTTGTAAATAGAGAAAAATCTTTTTATTTAAAATGTATACAAATTTGATGTTCATGTAAATATTGTTATTTTATAATATGATTCTTAAAATGTTTTATTTTCTGTATGTTTCCTGTACGACCGAGGCGCCGCAATCAACAAGGGCAGCGTCGTCGCCCCCGCAGCCAACATTGAAGTATGTGACCGCTAGCAGAATTCTCCGACGCGACGGCTACGGGGCTACGAATGCGAATGCGCCTTCTTTATTGCCGCGCGTCAATCGTTTCAAAGAAGAAAATGATTAATTATTGTTGTTTGAGATTCAGTCCGAACTGGTTGTACAGATTCAGGTCTCTTGCTAAACTGACTTTGTATTAGTATGAAGAAGAATAAATATTCCTTAATATTGAAAAGTATTTTGAATTTATGAAGAGTTATTTGTAATCAAGGATATATTATAGCAAGGGTAATTTGATTTTTGTGAAGAACTTCGACTTTTTTCAGAAAATAACTTAAATTATTACTGACTATCTTCGAATGTCATATATTGGCATCGAGTATGAATATGGAAAAAGTGTTTAGCGCCGGCCGCGGTGGCCGAGGAGACTGAGGCGCTTCAGTCACGGTCTGAACGGCCACTACGGTCGGGGGTTCGAATCCCCCCTCGGGCATGGATATTTGTGCCGTCCTAGTTCGTAAGTAGTTCATAAGTAGTTTGTAAGTTTAGGGACTGATAACCCCGTAGGTTAAGTCCCTTAAGCTTAACAAACATTTGAACATTTGAAAGTGTTTAGCAGGCGGTGCAATGTTAATTTTTCCAGTACACGCTAGCGACAGCAAACAGTAGTGTCTGTGTTTGACATAGATAAAATTTTAGTAACGGCCACAGACTAGTTTTCTTGTCCCGTTCGTACAAGAACCTATTTATTCTTTGTGGACTATTTAAAGGAGTTAATCCTATATTTTCTGATTTATATTGTGGTGCGGGACACTTCGGACGAAGTCTTGAAATTTTGCACGGTTAGATTGTGACAGTTGCTGATGCTAGGGGACTACTAACCAACAACGTCCTAGCAACTGATAAAACTTTTCTAGTGTCAGAATAATTTCATGATTAGGGACTAAACATGAATATGACTAAGGGCCCGTTTGTCAATGTCTCGTTAAGTTCCAGTTAAGATTTTAACATGTCGTTAGCGGAGAATTGCGTTTGTCAATGTTTCGTTATGAGTTAACCTAACGTTAAATGACCTCAAACTGGCCGTTAAGTTAACGAGTAGAATTCTGCTCGTTACACGGCTAACGACCGGTTAAGTGAAAACGCTAAAATACACAATATATTACGTGATAAAGACCGATTTATCGAACAAAATAACGGAAGCACTACATGTATGAGAAACTTTTGTGGAGAGCACCTTTACTGGAAAATTTTATTGTTATATTAATTGCCCCGTCCATCTCAGTAGCGATAAGTTTGATATATTGCAGATACGTAATATAACCTTAAAATTATTGTTACGATATCAAAATACAAGCTTACGGGTAACGGCTAGATGATTTGGTTGACAATGAAGAGGATGTCAAACCACCAAGCTAAAAGGATTCATTCCAATGCTCCTTGGTTTCCACAAAAATCGAGATCAAAGTCCAGCGCGTAACAGCTATACCTATATTAAGGCAAAACAATAAGACAGTCAGCTTGGTGTAACTAGCAAAGCGCTCGACTGTTATGCAAAAGACCCGAATTCAAATCCCACTTGGACTTTTTTTTACACTTGACAGACGATTTGTTGTGCATAATTATATGCTTTCATAATAACTCTTATGTTAATATCAATTAATATGAATAAATAATCCCTGAGACGGATTTACGTCTCAAATTTGTCAAAGACATTATTGATAGATGTGAAGCATTGAATTAAAATTTGTGGTGCGGCCGGGAATCGAACCCGGACCTCCATGCTTACTAAGCAGACGTCTTAACCGTTAGACTACCACACAATAACGATTAAGGCGCCTTGGAATAGTCTATGTACGATTTCCCTCCACAACACAAACTTTAATTCAGCTTCTTTGTTCCAAAGATAATTGCCACAACTGCCAAGGCTCTCCATGCAGCGGAATAGCACCATGTCCATTGCTGAGGTGCTATTCCGCTGCATGGAGAGCCTTGGCAGTTGTGGCAATTATCTTTGGAACGAAGAAGCTGAATTAAAGTTTGTGTTGTGGAGGGAAATCGTACATAGACTATTCCAAGGCGCCTTAATCGTTATTGGTGTGGTAGTCTAATAAAAAAGCTGAGCCAAAGAAAACTTCGAACATCAACGAACAAATACGATCGCGTCCGCTATGACTAGAACTACCCATAGAGCAAAAAAAAAAAAAAAAAAAAAAACAAAAAAAAACGGTTAAGACGTCTGCCTAGTAAGCATGGAGGTCCGGGTTCGATTCCCGGCCGCACCACAAATTTTAATTCAATGCTTCACATCTATCAATAATGCTTGAGTAAGTGGTCATATAATAATAATGTTAATTGTTCAATATGTTATGTATTGCGTGACGATTATTTTATTTAATTAGTTATTTCGATGCATACTTTTACGGCGACTGAAAGATCAGTAAACCGCCTGTAGTTATCACCTATAACATTTGTGCAGCATTTGCTACCTGCATTTAGTCCCCGGCGTCAGTGTTACACCGCCGAATGCAGTGTGTGCCCACTTGGCTCGTCCCAGCGGATTACTATGCTGCGACCAGGTGGCTAGTTATTCGTAGCGTGTTCACATGTAACTGTAATTATGTGATATAGCTTTGCCTTTGCTATAAGAATTGATAAAATTGAAAAAAGGAATATAATTATACAGAATCAATCGTCGGACGAATGTTTAAAAAAAAAGGAGCCGAATTTTAACTCTGGTCGTCTGTGTGCCAGTCGAGCGCCTAACTAATTACATCACGCTCTCTCACCTAGCTTTGACCAAACAAAATTCGTTGGTACCATTCTTGGTGTTCCCCTTGTCAGTCCCAAGTGTCCTTATATCTCTCTATTAAGGCCGCAAGACACGCACTCACTTCTTGTAAAATACGGGTTTCTTTCACGTTTGTTACGGTCTGATAACCTCTTCCCTGCCAGTCAAATATGGCGAACAGCTGATTATTCAGACGGCACTTTCATTTGTTCTATTGCCAACATAGTCGAAATATATCATACCTTCTCGTTTTCTGCAGGTTAGCAAACAAGAGGTTATCTGGCAATGACAAACGCAATGCACTTAACTAACACACACTCAGTCGCAAAAGTATTCGGACAGCACGTAAATGCGCATAATTAGGCAGTTTGCCGCATGAACAAATACAGAAATTGCACTTCGTAATGTATTTGGGACTCCGGGTACGATGTCGCAACGTGAAACACGCGTCAAATACGAAGAATTGTTGTTGGACATGTGTCTGTTACGTAATATTTCTTGAAAACGGCATGGTAAGGTGCAACAAAAGTATTCGGACAAAGGCGGACAACGTGAGAGAATAGTTCATTCCGAGACGCACAGAGGGTGAAGCGACTGCAGTGTGTCCGACATTTCCGCGAGACGACAGCGATGATTAGTTAACACGCATCGCGAGCCTGTGCAGGTCGACGATGGGACGCAGATGGAAGTGTTCTACGTTCGAGCAATGACGCGATGGGGAAAACATGCAGGGAAATTGCCGCAATAGTGAACATGAAGAAAAGTACGGTTCACGACATTATTAAACGGTTCGAGAAAGAAGACCAAGTGGAATTCCGTTACAGTACAGGGCGGCCATGGAAATTTTCACAGAGGGACGAACGTGTGATTGTGCGAAAGGTACAACAGAATCCGAAAATATCTGCCACACGAATTGCAAGTAAAGTGGAGGAAGACCTTGATATAAAAATTCATCCCGAAACATTGCGGAGAGTACTACGACGATACCACTACTGTAGTCGAGTGTCACGGCGAAAGACATTCATAAATGCAGTAAACCAGAAGAAATGTATGAAGTTTGCGAGGGAATACCCCGAATAAGATCAGGCTTGGTGGAATCGGGTGATATTTTGCGACGAATGTAAATTTAAATTATGGAAAAGCGACGGAAAGGCAAACGTGTGGGGAAAGACCAATGAAGAGCTGAATCCCAGAAACCTCAAACCAACAGTAAAGTTTGGCGGTGGGAGCATAATGGTGTGGGGATGCATGCCCGGCAATGGTGTGGGTGATTTAGTGTTCATTGATGATACGATGAACAAGGAAGCGTATTTGAATATACTGCGAGAACATTTGAAACAGAGTGCACGACATCTAGGTATTGCGAACAACTTTCATTTTTATCAGGATAATGATCCCAAGCATACGGCGCATATTGTACAAATGTGGCTGCTCTTGAATCGCCCGAAAGTATTGCATCCCCTTCCCCAATCACCAGACCTTAACCAAATCGAACATTTGTGGGATTAATTGAAACGGACCCTCCGCGCGGACATCATCTATACGAAGGAGACCTCGAAAAAGAAACTGCGCCAGAATGGTCAAATATAGGCCCAGATTTCACGAAAAAACTCTTGGAAAGTATGCCTAGTAAATTGGAGAAGATATTTTACAGTGTCCGAATACTTTTGTAGCAGCAGTGTGTGCAGGTTGTTTCATTTTTGTTGTTATTTTTTCTGTTATTTATGTTTTGTAAACGAAATACTATAATAATTCGTTTGTAATTAAAGTTGTTACGCATATATACTGCGAATAAATATGTTTGGGTTTCATACTCAGTGTTTCTCGAGTCTCATTGTGAAACTACCCACTGTCCGAATACTATTGCGACTGAGATGTTAAACTGGATGTTAAACCTATCTTCTCGTTAACTAACCGGCCCTAACTGCGTTAACCATCGCAGTTATCCCGTCCCTGTTCCACCACACTGGCCGCAGCACAAATTTTAATTCAATGCTCCATCTTTAAATTTAACGTCTTTCACACTTTCGAGCTTCAAAACAGTATCTGGGTCTATAAATTTGTTGTTGTTATGGTCTTCAGTCCGGAGACTGGTTTGATGCAGCTCTGCACCCTACTCTATCCTGAACAAGCCTCTTCTTCTCATAAGAACGGCAACCCACATCCATTTGAATCTGCTTACTATACGCGTCTCTTGGTCTTCCTCTGTGATTTTTACCCCACACACTTCCCTCCAATGCTAAATTTACGATTCCCCGGTGTCTAAGAATATGTCTTACCAAGCGATCTCTTCTTTTAGTCAAGGTATGCCAAAAATTCCTTTTTTCACCAATTCTGTTCATTACCTCTTCATTAGTTATGCGATCTACCCACCTAATCTTCAGAGTCTTCTGTAGCACCACATTTCAAAAGCCTCTATTCTCTTCCTGTCGTCACTGCTTATCTTCCATGTTTCACTCCCGTACAAGGCAACACTCCACACAAATGTCTGCACAAAAGACATCCTTACACTTAAATTAATATTCGATGTTAGCAAATTTCTCTTTTTCAAAAATGCTTTCCTTCCCATTGCCATTCTGCATTTTATATCCTCTGTACTGCGACCGTCATATGTTATTTTACTACCCAAGTAACAAAAGTCACCGAGCGAGGTGGCGCAGTGGTAACGCACTGGACTCGCATTCGGGAGGATGGTGGTTCAAATCCACCTCCGGCCATCCAGATTTAGGTTTTCCGTGATTTCCCTAAATCGCTCCAGGCATATGCCGGGATGGTTCCTTTCAAAGGGCACGGCCGATTTCCTTCCCCATCCTTACTCATCCGAGCGTAAGCTCCGTCTCTAATGACCACGCTGTCGACGGGACGTTAAACTCCAAGCTTCCTTCCTTCCTTCCTAACAAAAGTCACCTACCACCTTCATTGTTTCATTACCTAAACTAATTCCTTCAGCATCGCCTGATTTTCTAAGACTGCATACCATTATCTTTGTTTTGCTTTTGTTAATGTTCATTTTATACGCTCTCTTCAACACACTGTCCATTCCATTCAACTGCTCTTCCAGGTCCTTTGCTGACTTTGACAGAATTACAGTGTCATCAGCAAAACGCAATGTTTTTATTTCTTCCCCCTGAACTTTAATCCCTATTCCAAATTTTTCTTTGCTCTCCTTCACCGCCTGTTCGATGTACAGAGTGAATAGCATCGGAGAAAGGCTACAACCCTGTCTTACTCCCTTCCCAACTAATGCTTCCCTTTCATGCACTTCGAGTCTTATGACTGCGGTCTGGCTATTTATGATAATAATAATAACCTTCCCTTCCTCGCGTGTGACTAGGGAGCCGGCGCTGCCCCCCCTTTCCGCCGGCCGCCCGCAGCCCTGGCTATCGGCAGCAGAGCGCGCTCCTCACCCCCACCCCTGAGCTGGGGACTCCATTTGGCGCCGGCGGCCCGCGGCGGCTGTCGCGGCGATGGCCGCCGCGCCTCCCAGAGGCCTGCCCAGAGGACCGCCTCTGCCTCTGCCTCTGCCTCCGCCGCCATTCCGCAGAATGGGCTGGCCGGCGCGCCGCAGCCTTTATTCTTCTGTCACCGCCAGCCGCCTCTCCGCGCGGCCACCACTTGGCCACGGCTGCTGCGGCCGCCGGGCCAGACCCACGGCGAAAGCCTGCTAACAACACTGCCCACTGATCCGGAAACACGAGTACTTCTCCCGCTTTTGTCAATTTGTGATTAAATAATTTCACATCTACATGGGATACTGAGCAAATCATACAGGGTGTCCATAAAAGGGCTCCCTGATTTCAAAATTAAATATGTCGAAGACAAAGATCGATAGAGGAATGCAGTAAACGGTACGTTTATTGTGAAAGCTGTAATAAGTTCATACTGCACTTTGAAATAATACTTACAAAATCTGCTAAGAGATGGCGGTGTACGCTGTACACCTCATATCATCATACATAGCTGAAATAATCGTATGAAAACGCTCTTTGCAAACAATCACATCACAATGTTTCCAAGCCGGCCGCGGTGGCCGAGGAGACTGAGGCGCTCCAGTCACGGTCTGCACGGCCACTACGGTCGGGGGTTCGAATCCCCCCTCGGGCATGGATATTTGTGCCGTCCTTAGTGTTTGCTAGTTCATTAGTAGTTTGTAAGTTTAGAGACTGATGACCCCGTAGTTAAGTCCCATAGACTATACAAACATTTGAACACAATGTTTTCAAAATGTTCACCTTTGGCACTACAGAAGTGGCGCAAACGAAGGGTGAAATTCGCCATTACATTTCGTAGTGTCTCAACCGAAATGGATTCACATGCCACAGAGATCGCCGATTCAAGATAGTCCAGCGTGGCGGGATGCTTCGGGTAGACCATGTCTTTCACTGTGCACCCTCCCCCCACCACCACAAAAAAATCCCTCAGGGAGTCAAATCCAGCGACTGTGGAGGCCAATCCATGCCTGCACCAGTAAATTTGGGATATTCCAAAGCAATGACTCGATTCCCGAAGTATTCCTCAAGAAATCGAAACACTTGTTCGGTCCGATGTGGTCGACCTCCATCTTGCATAAACCATTCAGTACCTGGTCGATCCTCTAACGCTTGCTGTATGGCGACAAATTGTTCCAAATTTGCAACGTAACGTGCACCAGTGACCGTTTCTCGAATGAAAAAAGGGCCAACAATGCTTCTGCTGCATACTGCAGCCCACACAGTAACTTTAGGAGAATACAGGGGTTTCGCTTCACATCAATATGGCTTTTCGGAACCCCAAAATCGCCAGTTCTGCTTATTCACGTATCCATTCAGGTGGAAGTGTGCTTCATCTGTAAACCAGATGCAGCCAACATCGAATCCTTCACTATCAATCATTGTGAAAATCTGATTAGCAAAGGCAACCCTTTGTTGCACAGCTAGTACGGATATGGCCTGGTGCGTTTGAATTTTGAATGCAAACATGTGTAGGCTCTTTCTCAGTATTTTCTGCGTGCTGGAACGCTTCAAACCAGTCTCAGATGCAATTCTACGGACGGATGACATTGGATTTTTCTGAATAATTCCAGAAACTGTGGCGATATTCAGGCGTAATTGCGGTTTCCTTGCGGCCAACATGCCCCACTAGATCATCACTTACGCTGCCTGTTCGTTGGAATTTTACGAAGAGAGTACCAATGGTTTTTGCATCGGGTCCTTTTGGAACATTAAATCGTTCTTGAAAACTTCGGCTTGTTGCCGTAGGACTCTCTTCTAACCTGTGGTACTCTAGCACCAGAAAAACGCGCTGTTCAATGAAGTACATGGTTTTAATCTCTTCCTTCGGTACGCTAACCTCAGTAGTGGAACTGATCGCTCTAGGCTTCGGATCACTATTTATGCTGGGCATTACGTATGGCGATTACAGCGCCATCTGTTAGCAGTTTTCGAGATATTTAATTTTGAAATCAGTGAGCCCTTTTCTGGACACCCTGTACATCTACATGGGATACTGTGCAAATCGTATTTAACTGTCTGGCAGAGGGTTCATCGAACTATCTTTATACTATTCCATTCTCGAACAGCGCGCGGGAAGAAAGAACATCTGAATCTCTCCGTTCGAACTCTGATTTATCGTATTTTATACTGATTATCATTTCTACCTATGTAGGTGGCAATCAACAATTGGTTAAGGTTGGCTGAATCGGGTCAAAATTTGTTAAAATCGGAATAAAAGAGAAATTTACTCACGAACAAATTTTCATTGTATATCCACAAAAACTATGTTATTTTGTTTATAAATTCAAATATTCAAATAAATTCAAAAATTCTAAAATTGACCCGATTCATCTCCCGACCCGATTCCGCCGACCTTACCCTATATTCTCGTATTCGGAGCAGAATGTTGGCGATTGGAGTTTCGTAAGTAGACCACGCGTCAGCGAAGAACGCCGTTGCTGTAATGATTCCGGCCGGTACGGTCGGGGGTTGGAATTCCCCCTCGGGCATGTAAGATAGTTCGAAAGTAGTTTGTAAGTTTAGGAAATGATGACCTCGCAGTTAAAGTCCCTTAAGATTAACAAACATATTAACATTTGTAATGATTCCCATCCCCGGTCATGTATCATTTCCGGAACGCTGTCTCCCCTGTATCGTGAGAATACAAAACGAGCTGCCTTTCTTTGGACTCTTTCAACGGCTTCCGTCAAACCCACTGGATAAGAATCGCACCCAGGGCAGTATTACTCCAAATGAGGACGGAGAAGCGTGTTTTATGTAATCCCTTTAGTAGTTCTGTTGCATCTTTTAAGTTTTCTGCCAATAAAACCCAGTCTCTCGTTCGCATTTCCTACGACAATATCTACGTGTTGTATCCAGTTTTAGTCTGATGTAATTGTAATTACTTGCTATTTTCTGGAGTTTAGAGCCTTCACATTTGGTTGATTTATCTTGTAAAATATGTTTAACGGATACCTTTTCATACTCCAGTGAACGGCTTCACACTTCTGATTATTTAGAGTCAACTGCCAATTTTACACCAATCTGATATCATAGATCGTCAGTAGGTTTTGATCTTCAGGTGACTATACTTGACGATAAATGACGGCATCATCTTCAAACAACGTAAGAGAGCTGTTCAGAATTTCTCCCAGATCGTTTATGTAAATACGAAACAACAGAGGAGCAATAACACTACCCCTTGGAACGCCGGATATCACCGCTGTTCCAGTCGATCCTTACCATCGATTACTACAAACTGTGTCCTCTCTGACAGGAAATCCTCTATTTAGTCATAAATCTGGGGCGATATTCCATAACCACGCAATTTCATTAAAAGCCGTTTGTGAGGTACGCTGTCAAAAGCCTTTTGGAAATCTAGAAATACGGAATCAATTTGAGATTCATTGTCGATAGCACTCATCACTTCGTGTGAGTAAAGAGCTAGTTGTGATTCACATGAACGATATTTTCGAAATCCGTGTTGACCTAGGTAATTCATAATTTTTGAAACGATTTTTTTTTAAACAAAGATGTTAAGATTTTAAATAATTAAAATGCGACAGTGCAGATCAGAAATTGTTGCGCTATTTATTGGCAACCGGTTTCGGTCCTACAGGACCTTCATCAGGCCTTTGGCACCTTGTTGGTAGACGGTGGCGGTGGCCGGAGCAGGCTTCAACTTATCAGTAGATCGTAACATAATGAGCTTGAAAATAGCGTTATGCCGAACTGGATCTATTGCACAATAAAATATTATAACACCAGTTAAGCAGCTTTCTGGAATTATTTAATATACCTCTCTACTGTTTCGAAATCTGTGGATGCAGAAATGTCAGCCTTTCCCGCAAGAGGTAGAACATAAAACATTAGTTCGAGTGAATTTTGGAAACACTCATTACTCTGGGATGCCTACAAAGTAGCAGTGTCAAAAACTGATAAGATTCAATAAAAAGATTCCGAAAGACTTGAGAAGGTAATGAGAATTACAGGTAAAACAGTGGGAGTGCTTATGCTCCCACACCAGACAGGTTAAATGGCGCATACAGACAGTGCGTTTCTTATACACAGTGATAAAAATTGATGTGTAAGTTTTATAAATGAGACAACACAGCAGTACGAGAAGTGTTGAGAGCTACCTGTAATAATGTTGCCAACCGTAGTTCTAGGTTTATAGAGAGAGCTATAATATTTTTGAGCAAACAGTCACATGAAACAGTTACTAACATAAAAAATAAATCTTGGAGACTGCATACGAGACGATAATATAAAATGAGTCACTGTTACGGAGTCACTGGCCTTTCTGGATACGGAAAATGTTCGAATGGTGCTCTGCCAGCACATTCTCCAGATCTCTCACCAATTGAAAACGTCTGACCAGTGGTGGTCGAGCAACTGGCCCGTCTCAATACGCCAGTCAGTACCCTTGATAAACAGCGGATGAAGATGCATGGGCATCTGTACCTGTACACGCCATCCAAGCTCTGTTTGACTCAATGCCCAGGCGTATCAAGGCCGTTATTACGACCAGAGGCGGTTGTTCTGGGTACTGATTTCTCAGGATCTTTGCACCCAAATTCCATGAAAATGTAATCACATATCAGTTTTAGTATATTTGTCCAATAAATACCCGTTTATCATCTTCATTTCTACTTGGTGTAGCAATTTTAATGGCCAGTAGTGTAATATCACAAACTTTGCATTCAGTGAAAAGAAAGGAAGGACTATAATCCAAGAGGCGATTTGTTTCGCGTGTTGCGTTCCAGAGCTGATTTCGGTTGTCGATTGCGATCCTTACGCCTGATTGGCGCCTGAATTAGTGATCGCCCCTACATAAGTCAGCAGCCGGCGGCGCCACGGTCGAGGAGGAATCGCTGGCGCAGGTGGGAGACCCGTGGGTCACCCGCCCACTCGACTGGCGCGTATTGTGACGTCACGGCCTCTCGCCTCGCCGCTGAATGTTTCAGCGCGCCTGAAGCAGGCGTTCGGCGCCACCCAGGGGGCAGCGCGGGCATGAATAAGGCACGCCCCATCCGCTCTTCTCTGCCATCCATGTTGCACCAGCGAACGGAGTCGAACATGACTACTTCAGGAGTAAAATTCTACAAGTGAACAGAGTGCGCGTGGCATGTGGCGTCTATTCGGAGAGATATTAACTCTCAACTCAACGTGTCAATTTCCTGTAACCTATTCTATGAGGGGCAATAAAAGTAGTAGACGAGTTTTGTTCAAAATGTTCAAATGTTTGTCTAGTCTATGGGAGTTAACTACGGGGTCATCAGTCCCTAAACTTACAAACTACTTATGAACTACTTACGAACTAGGACGGCACAAATGTCCATGCCCGAGGGGGCATTAGAACCCCCGATCGTAGTGGCCGTGCAGACCGTGACTGGAGCGCCTCAGTCTCTTCGGCCAGCGCGGCCGGCGACGAGTTTTCTTACTTGGGTAGCGAGCTAACTTCCCATGGCTGAAGTAAAGAAGATATAAAATGCATGATGGCTATGGGAAGAAAAGCATTTCTGAGGAAGCGAAACTTGTTGACATCCAATATTAATTTAAACGTTAGGAAGTCCTTTCTGAAGGCGTTTGTCTGGAGTTTAGCCTTTTATGGAAGTGAAGCGTATACAATAAGGAGTCCGGACAAAAAGATGACAGATGCTTTTGAAATGTATTGCTACAGACGAATGATGAAAATTAGATGGGTAGATCACGAAACTAATGAGGAGGTGCTCAACAGAATTGGGGAGAAATGGAATTGCTGGCGTATTCTGACTAAGAGGAGGGATAGGCTGGCGGAAAACATCCTGAGACATCAAGGAATCGTCATCTTAGCATTAGAAGGAAGTGTGTGGGGTAAAATTCGTAGAGGGACGAATACGGTAAGCAGATTCAAAAGGATGTAGGTTGCCGAAAGTATTCTCAGATAAAGAAACTTGCACAGGACAGGTTAGCGTGGAGAGCTGCATCAAATCAATCTGCGGACTGAAGACCAGAGCAAAAACATTCTATGAGGTGTGATCTCTGGGCCTTCTATTTGAAATCGTGATGCAAAAAGTAAATCATCTGAGAATTTTTATTTAAGATATTCACCATGTCCATATTAAATAAACTGCATTCTTTGTTCCATTTTAAAATTCATGTACTTTTTCCAACACCGCCATCGTGTCAATTTTCATTATCTTCAAATTTTATCACCTTTACTGTCATGTATGCTCCTCTGTATTTTTATATCTCTCTCGGCTGAAGAGCGCATACGTGCGCTGACAGCACCTTTTAGGGGAACTAGGGGAACTGAAATTGCAATAAAGGAGTAAATATTAAGTTCATGACAGAAACGCAGTAGCAAGTGTTGGAATTAACAAAGAACTAATATAATATTCTTCAGTAGCAATTAAAAAACTGTTCCTCAGGTTTTTTAATCTTTGCTGGATATCAAAGGAAATACAGAAATAATGTGAGATGTCGCTTATAAAACCAATACTTCAAAAGGGAGACAGATCAAAACCCGAATATTATAAAGGCACATCACTATTAAATACAGCGTATAAGATCTGTCCCAGAATAATAACAGAAAGACTAAAACCCTTAATGGAGTGCTTGCTGTCAGAAGAACAAAATGGATTCAGAAATGCGGGCAGCTGTACAGACAACATATGTATCCTACAGCAAATTACAGAAAAACATAAGGAAATCAATTAAGAAACACACATCTTTTTCGTCGATTATGTAAATGCTTTTGATAAAGTAAGTAGACAACTATTGTAGGAAATTTTAATAAGAAGACATAAACCAATACGCATTGTACAGGTAATTCAAGAGGTCTATTTAAATACAAGGATCCAAATAATTGGGGATAATGAAGAAACAATATAGGTATTTAATTTAGGAGTTCGATAAGGCTGCAGCCTCTGTCCATTGCTTTTTAATGCATACATTCTCGACATTCTACGGCAATGGAAAATGATAACTTTAAGCAATAAGACTGCATATTGACTTTGTTATTCACAGATGACCAAGTTTTAATTTCGAATAATGATAATGGACTGCAGAAAGCTGCCAAAGAAATATACCAAAGACGCCAGATATATAATATGCCAAAATCAGTATAAAAAACAAAATTTATGACTTTCTGTTGAAAAAATCAAGTAAGGAAAAAAAACTTTGTTATAGACACCATGATTATAGAGGAAGTAGATGCGTTCAAATTTCTAGGACCCATGTTATCGTACAGGAGAGAATTACATCAAAATTCGGAATTGAAATATTTAACAACATATCCGCACTATCAGAAGAGCCCTCCAACGTAATGTAAGAACAGATCCATATCGTATTTTATTTAAATTTATATCAGTACCAACATTACTATATAGAAGTGAATCTTGGGTAATGAAGAATAATGACAGCTTACTAGCCAATGAAATAAAACTCAGGATACACAAATAAATAGTTTCGATATAAACAGTTAAGTGGACGGATAACGACAGGAATGGCTACCCATCTGCTACGAATGGACGAATCAAGTTTGTCACAATACTTTTGGAGATATTATCCGCAAAGGATAAGATGCGTAGGAAGACCTGCAACCCAATGGAAGTTCCTGATGTAGTTGCAAAAGGATGACGGAAAGCCGGCCGCGGTGGCCGATGAGACTGAGGCGCTCCAGTCACGGTCTGCACGGCCACTACGGTCGGGGGTTCGAATCCCCCCTCGGGCATGGCTATTTGTGCCGTCCTTAGTTGTAAGTAGTTTGTAAGTTTAGGGACTGATGACCCCGTAGTTAAGTCCCATAGACTCTACAAACATTTGAACTTTTTTTTTTTTTTTTTTTTTTTTTTTTTTTTTTTTTTTTTTTTTTTTTTTTTAAAACTCCGTAGGTCTTTCCTTTAGAATAAATACCTATGTAAATAGAGGCATTTAGAAAACTTGTTTTGTGGTTAAATGTTCTTTGAAGTTGTGTTAAGTATCAGGTTTCTTGTGCACTTACATCTTAGACAGTGAGTACACACTTCCGTGTAAAGGGTACCAATTTTATCGTTGGTCGCACCCACACACCTATACGGTAGGCTCTCTCGCGATTTTATATTAATTTTGCAAAAATGTCATATATTGCTGTTGCTGGTTCAACTACCTCATGTTCATTCAGATTTTGATGGTCACTGAAACGAAGGTTCGAGAGGAGTTACTGAATGTGTTTCGGCTTATGCCACAATTAAAATATCCCTTTTTGTCCCCCTTATTCGAACCGTTAAACTTTATTCATTTATTTTTTTAGGGGGGGGGGTGTTGTATGTACTACCATAAACTTTCTAATCTAGAGAGTAGGATGTCTGAGATGTCAAATATGTGAATCCTGCTTAGGTGGGTTGGCTGGGGGTCGGGTTGAGATGTGAGTAGTTCAGGAGTTAGCTTTGAGAGTAGGCATGGTCATGAAGCTAGGAAAGTGTGTTTCGTGCGAGACTGGTTTGGTCATTTATGAGACTTTTTGAATGCAATTGTTTCCTGTGGAGTGAGAAGTGTTTCTTGTAGTTTATTCTCATGATTTCCGTGTTTGCGTTATTTTCTGTCGATTTCTGCAAAAGTTGGATGGCTGGTTTTATACTTCCAGGCCCGTACATGTTCTTTATATCAGGTGTCAAATGTTCTTTTCGTATGTGTTGGATTTATGCTGTTACATTCCTGATTTTCTGTGTTGGTCAGTTTTTTCTATGGTGTCTAAAAATATATTTGAACTGAATTGTTGATCTATTTTGATGTATTGCTTTTTGAGAACGTTCGATATTCCATGTGTACATTTGTTAATGTTGGATATCAATGTATATCATGTGTTGTTAACTGTATTTTTCCTGTGTTCTTGATTTTTTGTTTTATGTGGTAGTTTGTGTCATATTCTCCCATTGTGGTGGTGGTATTTCTGTGTTTGTTTGTTATTTAATTTTACTGTTCAGTTTTGTTAATAAGCTTGCTTTGTATCCACTGAATGTAAACATTTTATAGTTGGCAGTTGTGGCAATGGAACACAGAAGCTGAATTAGAGTTTGTGACGTGGAGGGAAGTCGTACTTAGACTATTCCGAGGCGCCTTAATCGCTAGTGGTGCGGTGGTATAGTGGTATAGCGTCTACCAAGTCTTCGATTACCGGTCGCATCACAAATTTTAATTCAATGCTTCATCTTTATCTTTAACGTCTTTGGCCTTTTGGAGACGCCAAACAGTCTCAGGGTTTGTAAATTTCTAATTATAATTGTACCATGTTACAAATCTCTTTCAGGTAGTTATTTGTTTAGTGGGACAATGTTTAATCCGTGGAACAAGTATCTGTTCTGAATCTTTATGGTGACATCTAAGAAATTTAATTGCCTGCTTTGCTATTTTTATATTGTAAATAGGATCATTCCATGATCGAAATTTATGGCAATGTGTACTAGTCTATTTTAATGGTCCCTTGATCTCTAAGGCATAAGATGTCATCCATACGTCTAAACCAGTATCGGATTTTGTATCGGTTGGATCTCTTTTGTTATATATGACCTTGATAAAGATGTTTTGTATAGTGCCTGATATTGTCGTTCCCATTGTAATCACTTTGTCTGTAAAATACATTGTTCAAATAGTACTGTTGTTTTATTAGTTCTAGAAGTTGCTTATTTTTGCGATGTATTGTGCACTAATATTCCGGAAGCGGATATAATAAGTATTATACACAAAGCAGCAGTGACTCAAAGCATCCTTCCACAGGAATCCTTCCACAGGAATATCTACATCCATACTCAGCAAGGGATTCTCACGGTTTGTGAGGTATGGTACTTCGCGTATGTTGTCACTCTCTATTTCATTCGCGTAAGATTCACAGAAAATAATTTTCCTGTATGCCTCTGTGTGGGCTTTAACCCTTGCAATACAAAGGGGGCGGGTACTTTATGCCCACCTTTTGAACTATTGAAATCTTATCAGGTACTTTATTCTCGAAAATTTTGTAAAACATGCTTATTGTCGTTAACCTTTTATTTGGCGTGTGACACAACCACGACTAATCGAACAGTCATGGGCCACTAAGTGTGGCCCCGTGCTTGCCTAAGGACGAGACTTGGACCGAAACTCCCCAAATACTTATCCAAACACGAAATAAATTATGGAAAGCGATAACTATGCTTGAAATAGGTGTAGCTTATAGGAGTAAAAGGAGTCTGATGACTACGAAACAAAAAATTAACTTAGGTAATCTTGTAAAACTATTGTTGTGATAATTAAAAATTATTAACCAAAATGTTTCATTAATAAAAATTGATACACGGTCGCCCGCCTAATGAGGCATAAAAATACCAAGCAGTGATAAATTAAGAATGCACTTAAATTTAGAAGCTTGGTGCAAAATAGATAAAAGGTGGAAGAAACGTTGTCACCAGTTTCATAAGATAAAAAAAAAAAAATAAAAAAAAATTAAAAAAACAATCACAAAAATAAGAAACATTTAAATGAAAGCAGTAATTATTTAAATTATTGTAACAGTAAGACTCACCTCATCAGTTACTTTCTGTTACTATAGAATATAGCGTGGAATGCAGTATTGCATAACAAGTGTCACTCAGAAACAAAATTACTGAAAGGCTTATAATTAGTGGTAAACAAATAAAAATCTACTGATGTTATAGTCGGTGCTGTTTCTAATGTTCTGTGTAAATAAGAGAGAAATTGGTTATGATTATGACCACTATTCAAAAATCTACTAAAAGAACACTGACTAGTATGTATCACTTTGTTGAAAATAATGAAATCTTTCTCCCTACCATGAAACTAATGATTCTGTTAAAGTTCACTATTTTTTTTTAATTAACACTTTGCTGAATAAATTCATCAATTAAGTCTGCTAGCCTGGAATCTAGAATGAGGTCACTCAAACTGTACTGACAATTTGTAGAAGTTAGTGTCTGAACTATTTCAATTATATGAACTGATTTAAATTAGTTATGTGGCAAAACAGTAACTTATTCCTACCAATACTATTGTGCAAGAGCAATGAAATTTATAGTTGCAGCACTGTATGTTGCCTTATGAAGATTCTCCAAAAAAATTTACATTACTAAAATTGATTGCTCATCGTTATGCAGTTTGTGAGCCGACATTGTAACATCTGTTTCCAGTAGCTCTCATTTCGCTCCATATACAGACAGTAGAAGTTTTGCCATTGCATCAGCACGTTCACCGAGGCCATTGTACGTAGATTCGTCTTCTGCCTCAAGTAAAACAAATATTTGGGCAGAATACATTAGCACAATTCTGCCACTACGTCTTGCTGCTGTGCCCTCACGTTCGCTACTGCTGTGAGCTCCCACCACAGACTGACTGCTGTGAATGCCAACCTACGACTGACTGCTCTGTCCCCGTTAGCTGCGCGCCAACACCACCTTTTCATTTACAACGGAATTCCGTTCACATTAAAATCACCACACCTTTTAGTAATCATGTTGGTCGTGAGATATTACAAATTTACATAATGTTCACATACATAAAACGATTAAAAAATAAAATTGACATTACCGAAACAATTAAAATTACAAACAAACAAAAATATTATGCAAAAATAAACATGATGCAAATATTCATAAAACATACAAAGCACATGAAGTACAGACATCACATACCATACAATAGTTGAATCGATTGTAACATGAATGAAATTTAGTATCTAACATTGCAAAAAGATAAAATATTACTACCAAAAAATGATCAAAATTGGGCAATGGCGTTATAGGTGCACACAGAAATCACGAGAAGAAAAACTATTATGTTACTTAAATGTTTAGGGCCATGTGAACAGATTTATACGATTTTTTTTAATAATATAGTTTCTGGTTCGTAAGTAACATTGCCCAAAACTTCGCAGTATCAATACTACAGTATTCTGCTTTATAGAAATTATTTTATTATGAACTACTTCATGTGAAACGTGTATAAACAAGTAGGTTTTGGTGCAAAGTTCAGAACAGTCCCATAATTGCCTCATTTTACAGACAAGTATCCCTGAAGAAAAAAACTTGGGAATATCTTTTGGCTCGTAATCTGTTAAGTGACAACATATTGTCATATCTGGCATACCGTACAACATTTACTGGTACAGGAGATGTTGTTTCATTCCTCTTTGGGATATATTGCCCATTTTGTAGTGGTCTACTAAGCCTCCTGTTCCCAATAAATATAAGTCCATTTTCAGTCTCCTATATAAGAACCCGTCAACAATTTTTCATAATAATTGAACGTCAATGCTTCCTCTTTCACTTTTATAAGCAGTTTTCCAATTATCATGAAAAATATCGTCAGAAAATTGAAACAAACATATACCTCAGTAACATTTTCTTGGAATGTCCTTTAAAGATTCAGTTTATTGCTAAACCTTTCGCAAAATACAACGAATCATCAGTTTATTGGAGAGCTGAAATATTAGTTTCAAGTACTACTGCCCAGCCAAGGATGAAACTTGATACATGTTTCAGAAAACGAGGAACGATTTTGATGTTGTTTGAGAGCAACATTGCCAAATAAATGGTTAATGAAGTCTTCTTGCCGATTCTATGAGAGTTTTACATTTTCTTTTAAGCTTAATCGTAAAATTTAAGTTTAAGGGAGGTAGTAGATGCGATTTCCCACAACGGTCGTCTTACTCCACAGATAATAGCATTACGTGACCTTAGAACACAAGGACATTATATTTCTCTCGGTTGACGGTAACAATGGTCTGAATAATGATTCATCTCCCTATGGTTCTTTATTATTTCCAGTTCAGTGGCACTCAGTCCAGTGTTAGATACAACTGAGATTGAAAATGTATTGATAGGCAAAATCACAGATTTTTGAAGAATCTACAGATTCTGAAATATAATTTGATGAATCTGACAATGCAGTGAGTGAACCTGAAGAGGAATGTGTTGTGCTCGAGGAGGTGGACAATGACAGAAAAAAAAAGTTCAAATGTTTGTAGAGCTTATGGGACTTAACAGCGGGGTCATCAGTCCCTAAAATTACAAACTACTTATGAACTAGCTACAACTAAGGACGGAACAAATATCCATTCCCGAGGGGGGTGGGATTAGAACCCCCGACCGAAGTGGCCGTGCAGACCGTGACTGGAGCGCCGCAGTCCCCACGGCAACCGCGGCCGGCATATAGTAATATAGTATCTACATACCGCATTAGGTGAAAGGTTTGAAATACATGATTTAAAACAGTTTCACATGAAATTATCAGTTTTTGGATCATAATTATGCATTAATAGATCTCTCAAGAATAAGTTTTTAATGTAATTCAAGAAAAGTTAATGAATATTATTTATTCGTAAAATTTTTCATGGTAGGCTCAATGTAACCCCCTCCCCCCCTCCTTGGTAATACATGTTACTGAATATGGCTTGGTACTGCGTGTGTTAATCGCTATAGTTTTATGATTGTACCTTTCTTCACGAGATATTAGTAGTAGGAGGTAATATACTGTTTAACTCTTCAAGTAACGTACGCTGTCGTAGCTTTGACAGCAGCCCGTACCGTGTTACAGACCTCCTCTATTGCAGCATCTGCCACTTGACTTTCGTAATCATCTCCACGGAGCTCACCAAATGAGCTCATAACGAAGCTTTCTGCGATCCGCTGGATGGTCTCTATGTCTTTTATCAACCATACGTCGTACGGATCCCACTCTGGCGAGCAATACTCAAGAGTGTCCGAACGAGGATTTCGTCACTTAATTTTTTGAAGGACTGCACTTCCTGAGAATTCTTCCAATGAATATGTCTAGTATCGCTCTTCACATAGCAGATTTTATATGGTTGTTCCACTTCATATCGCTCTTTATGTCTACTTCCGACCATTTAATGGAAGTATCTGCTTCCAGTCTTTGTCCCCCTATTGCGTAGTTATACAACAAAGGATCTTTCTTTCCAAGTAAACGCAGCTCTTGACACTTGTTTATTCTGAGGCATAGTTGCCATTCTCTGTACCAAGCATCGATGTGCAGCATAGCATCCTGCATTGTGCTACCCTTGTAGTGTAACAGCTTACACAGCATGTTTCCTGCTAGAGGCTCAAGAAATACGTGTATAATAATTAAATAAAATCATATTTTATTTAGGAAAGGGTAGGAGAAAGTATTCTGGCTTCAGGTTTTCTCGGTACAGGTTTTGTGCACCAGAAAAGAATAAATGAAGAGTGGGATACTCTGTCAGTGATGTCATTACTCCATGTTGAAAAGTTCTATGTTTCGTATGTATATGTATATTCTATGCAAAATGACATTGTTATTAATTTAGTCTAGATTGGTTGAAAGAACATTTTCTTCTGTGAGTTGAATTCCAATAAGCATTTAATTCAGTGATGTAATAAAAAGTTATTTGTGTTGCCTTGAAGTCACTGTTTACTTCAATTCAAACTTATCCGACTAAAAGGTAATTGCAAATGATATTTATTATCATACTTGGGAAGTGAAAGTATCATCAAGAGAAAGTCATCAGAAGCAGTTGTTATATTAGGAGGTACGGACTAGCCGGTCCTCCTACAGAGAACAACAGTAATTCATTTGAACAATTTTTATCAAGAGACAGTACCATCAAGAATTGGTAATGACTTTGTTTTCGTCACACACGGTTGGTTAAAAATGTTCAAATGTTTGTAAATCGATCGGACCAAACTGCGTGGTCATCAGTCCGTAGCTTACAAACTACTTAAACCTAGGTAAACGAACCTAAGGGCAACACACACACATACCCATGCCCCAGGGAGGACTCGAACCTCCACGGCGAGCAACCGCGCGCTCCGCAGCGAGACGCTTTAGACCGCTCGGCTACTCCACCGCGGCACACTTCTTACTATCCCATGTCTATTTCATTATAAGTAAAAGAAATTATGAAATAAAATAAAGCAATGGCTGCTGGCCTGCAAGCCACACTGGCATTTTTTTTTCCATCTTGTTTCCTAAAAGGTTTTTGCAAACTCTTATTAGTTGAACACAACCATACCTTCCAAGATTATTAGTTGTTCAAAGGTAACCGCGCTTTCTCTGAAAAGTGAATTTGTTCTGTTTAGTGAACATATCATGAAATACATATCAACGAATTGCAAACACAGACCTTTATCTCATGTACACAAACTGGGGATATACTTTTACAGTGACTGTTGTAAATGATGTTAAAAATAACTTTGTACATAGATTAAGTACTAGAGCTTTGTGGAATTTGGTACTACCATACTTATTCCGTTTGTTACTTTAGCTGTAAGAGAAAACGTAGTCACGATTTGAAACAGAATATTCGCTCTCTACTTTAGCGCAGAACAGAGTAACATGAATAAAGTCATATCTGAACTACTGAAAAGGTAACACAATCTACGTTAAAAGCGTCCATAGAAATCATGCCAAAGACAAACATTTAAGTAGACCCATTGATTTTAATTAATGACATTCAACGTAGTCCATTAATAGTGAAAAATTGCTTAGGAAAACATAAATAACTAAAACTGGTAGTTTGTTGCAATGTATACATTTCTCTTCTGTTTCAGTAAGGTACGACAGTTGTCACAGAAATCTACGATTCCATTCATATTTGAAACTCCCAGTGTCTGCACGTTGTTTAGAGTATTCATTATCACATCACCCTTCCCGTTGTTGTGCAAATGCTTCAGAAGACAAGTGTTCAATTCGTTGTTATGTATTTCACGGCATGTTTACGAAATGAAACAAACGCCCGTTTTAGAGCACTCTTAAATTTGCACAACTCTAAAACTTGCAGAAGGTAGCTCTATTTAATCAATAAGAGAGCCGTAAACCCTTTTAGGAACCAAGGCGAAAATAAAAATGGCGTGGGCGGGTTTCGAACTACCGACCAAATGCATTACAACGTAACACACTTCCCACTACACCATGGGGAACGCCTGCAGCATTGTCCATCAATTCTCGTACTATTTCTGGCGATTACTAAGAGCTAAATTGACATTTTTAGACACTAGATTACAATTTATCGTATCTGCTAACTCGTTATTTTCATTTAGATTTCGAGCTGTCAAAAGGCGATCGCAAAGGCCCACTTTTAGTGTTACTACCATAACCTAAAGTGGGTCAAAACGAAACGTGGCTGGTGTAGAATAATTGTCCTAATTACAGACAGTATACGACAAAAAAACCTGTTATAGTTAATTTTAACAGCTACTGCGGAACATGGCCGCACGACCAATCATACTTTGAAAGAAAAATGCTTATTGTCGTGAAATTTTCTATTGTTTAGGCAGCATTCACCATGTATTGCTTCAGCAACGGCAGTTGTATTCTAGAGACATTTTACAGACACTATACATGTACACTATTGATCGTACCTTCGAAATCATAACATGAGCGAGAAACAGTTAAGGACCTACGAGGTGATGACGAGTAAGTTTAATAAAATATTGACACCTTATGCTTAAGGTCTCGATATATCACGGTTTCATTCCTAACAATATTCGTGATAAATTTTTCAAGTGATACGCACGTGCAGACTTTAATTTAGCTGCCGAAACCATATCACATCACGACACATAGTTTAGGCGTGACGACGTACTAAACTGAGAGATCTACGAAAAACCGTCTTATCAGTCAACTCACTGTAACGTATTTACTGCTAAATACCTCGAAACACATTGCACAAATAGTTTCCCAATATTTCACGATACACAACTGCAAAATTATATTACTCCAGGACGGATTATTCAATAGATACGACAACGTAGGTATTGTTTTGCTTGAAGACGCAAGGAAATACATTCAGAGTGGAGCAGAATGATAACAGCTAACATTGGAATACATACGTACCCGGACAATACGAAATATGAACGCTATTAAATTCGAAAAGTTCGGATTAATTACCACTGGGGGAAGTGGGTGTGCGTTCTCTGTACTATTACAACAAATTTTCCGCTCTTCCCAAATCACAATCCCAGTGAGATTCCAGTCCTGGACCGAATCCACGATCATTTGTAGGTGTTCTTGCACTTCTGTGTTTTCTTCCAAAGCTACAACATTCCAAAGGACTCAGCATTGTGTAACAATATAATAGTGACGTTTCAAAATGCGGTAAGTCCACAACCGCTCGGAAATTTGTTTAAAGTGGATTTATACTCTATATGGAAGGCTACATCAAGCCATGGTGTTATTTCCACATAAAGCGCAGTTTTTAACAGTTGAAATTAAGTGCAATGTGTAGCCTTTGGTTCAAACTGAAATACGTCATAAAATAAAAAAATAAAAAGTAAAAAATAAAAAATAAAAAATAAACTTTCTTTCATTCGTGATATCTTCAAGTTTCCGCTCCGCTAATGTACATAGGACCGAAAATGCAATGAAACTTGATTTCAACTCCGCAAGCATTTCGGAAAGTCAGAACAATGTTCCTGTTGTGGACTGCTTATTGTAGTTTCAACATATAGACATATACAATAGCTCTGTAGTGTAGCATTGTGCATTCGTGTGAGCTTGTAGTTTATGTGTAATATGATGGACCCTGTAATATATTTACCCAGGATGGTTCCGTTTGTTTAAATAACTGAAGTATTCGATACCATAATTGGTCGTAGTATGTTAGCCTAATATTTTATGTTTATATTACATAAGCATTTTACAGCGCTTCTGTCAAGTCATTTTAATCATCTGCATTACTATGGTCTTCTAACAAACTACATTAATTAATTATTGAAAGTCAACAACAATGTAAACATATATTAACAATGCACTAATTGTTGTTTACTTACGATCTTTTGTATTATTTCATTTTGATATGGAAATATTTTTATTACATCTGTTGTACTTTTATGTGTCTTTGCGTAAAGCAGGAGTCATTAATGTTTATTGAGAAAATTGTTAAATCTTTAAATGTTGTACTTCCGTGTTCTACAAGGTTCTAAAAATATTATCAGATATTAATACGCGCGAACGCATTTAGTATGGAGAATGAAGTAGGAGTCTGGAGTAGTATGAAGTTACTAATGGAGTAGTTAGCATTGTTGTCAGTCAGTCTTGAAATGGATAACTAAATATACGTATAAAATGAAACGTGTCATATTTGTAGTTTCCACAAGACTCCTAAGAACTCGACGACATAACATAATTTTGTAATGCGTTAATGGCAGGCGAGCTACAAGATCTTCGAGATCCCTGAGGTGATGTATAGAAAACTGTGGCGTTAATAAATGTCCAGTAAAAAAACAAATGCGCCACAACCCGTAATGCAATTCTGGATATATGAAGCGGCAAATGAAAAGTGCAGTAAATTGGAAGGCAAGTGATTTTAAAGAAATGTTTTTTTATGAAGTTGATCACTTAGTGCTTTTTCTGTCTTGAATATTACAGACTCTAGTTGCTACATTTGCTACTTCAACATCCTTAGGATGCTTTATCCCATTTCATAGGCACTTGAGCATACTAAAATCAATTAACTCATAATACGTAGCTACTTGTTTACGGTAAACTTGTATGTTTAATGTGAAAGTACTTAACATATACAAGATATCTTGACTGCGCACAACTGTTCTGTTAACTGCAGAGAATGTTCCGGAATCTAGCATGTGCCTTTCTCACTGTCAAACACCGAACTAATTTTCTTTTCAGTTATGTTTGGGAGATAATAGAGGCATATGTGCACACTCTGTAAAAATTTCGGTAGAAGCTGTGCCTTTAAATAAAGACTAATTTTTCCTGTTGATATCTTTTTTTTATATTCCGAACTATTAATAACTTCTACCACTGAAATTGTCAATTACAATTTGTGAATATCTTTTTTGTTCTTCTGTAAATTTGGATTTCGTGGAATTACCTTTTGAAAAGCTAATCGCCTTTTAAACAGATACCATTAACGTGTCGAAATCTTCAGAACAAGTTAACTAGCAGTTCCGTTCCCACTTCTCAAAAACAAGTTAAAAAATACTATGGAATATTATCTATATCTTTTGACTTGTTTGTTTGCATTTCACCTAGAATTCTTTTGATTTCTAATAATGTATTTCCTTTGTCTTCCATATCAACACCGCCTTCTTCACGCGTATCACCAACACAAGGGCCTTGTATATACTTATTCCACCTTTCTGCTATCTACTATCGTTCTTCTTTGAAATTCTTGTTGGTGTTAATTTCACCGACGGGTGTTTTCATATTTCTGTATACTGAAACAGTCCAATCTATGATAGTTTTCTGTACAATTTCTTCGAATTTTTCCTGCTGTTATTTCATCGTGCCTTCCAAGCATTTCCTACTTATTCCATTCTTAAGTCACTCCTATTTCTATATTTAAGAATATGTTATCTTTGCAGTTATCTTTCTTGTAGCTTTATTTGTCATTCCCCATTTAGGCATTATCCTACTCGGCGAAGTCCACTCCTCTTCAATTCCACTGACTACTCAGGCATTCATTATCACACTATGCACATCCTCGGATAACTTCAAATGGCTTTCGTTATACATCTGTAGTTTGGTACCATATTTAATTCCATTCCTAGTATATCTTCTCCTCATGATCCTTTATCAGAAAGTTCACTGGTACCACCTGAAATTTATTACAGAACTCTATTAAGTCTTTCATTCATCACGGATATTTCCAAACCCATAATCTCCGACAGATACAGTTCTCTATGTCAACCCTAGAAATATTTGCCCCTATAGATATTACACACTTCATTTATGATTACCTGATTCTGTTGTACATTATGCGTCTATATAGAAAATCTGTTAGACGAGTATAAAACGCCAGCATCTAAAAAATTACAGTCGCTCTCGAAATCATATCGATTTGTAGTGACTAGTCCATGAAACGTCCTAGGGACTGAATCAAACCAGCCGGATGAAGAAAATATGTAATGTTTTATTTATTATTTTTTTACGTGAATATCGCAGCAAATGTAATGTTTTCTATCAAGGCGAGCAGTCATAAAAGCGAACTACGTTTCTAGTGAAAGTTATCAGATATCTCGCTTCTCAAAAGAGTCTGCGTCGTTTCATATTTTGGCGTTCTTATATTTCGTAGAATGCTGAACAACTGAGCGTCAATGTTTAGGGTTTCCGGCGTACATCTGACGTCCTGCATAAAGCGATCACATTACTGTTAGCACAATGCGCGGCGAAGGCATCATGTTTGCGGCTGTCAAAACAGGACGCGCTCGTGACGTAACACATTAGGTTGCGTAAGCGGCGCCCCCGCCCCCGCCCCCGCCCCGCCCCCTGTGACGTAACGCGACCCTGCCGAACACTGGTCCCGCAGGGCGCCCGCCATTACTCGATTAGGCAACGGCGGCGTCGATAAACCGCAGTGCAGAGAGGAGGATTACATTTAATAACAGCGTCACTAAAACAAAAGGTGAGGTACTGCGGAAGAGTAATGTAAAGCATAACAGGTCTTCGTGTACTACATTATTTTAACTCTCATCGTCATATTATTTCCGATCTTTGTTATACCTCTTTTACACGTCTATAGATAATTTAACAAGGATTGTAATCATTACATAAATTAAGACGATATAGGAGATAATATTCTGAGAGATGAAATGGAAGAGCACTGAACAAGTCGAAACAAGCCAGGGGAAGTAGATGACATTGTGTCAGACATACAGAAGTCTCTTGTAGAAACAACCATGACAAAACTATTTCACCTGGAGAGTAAGATGTATCAGACAGGCGAAATACCCTCAGACTTTAAGAAAAATGAAGTAATCCCCATTCCAAAGAAAATAGGCGCGATAGTTACAGAGCCATCAGTTTAGTAAGAATTACTTACGGAAGGATGGGAAGGCTGATAGATGCTGACCTCGGGGAAGATCAGTTAGGGTTCACGAGAAATGTAAGAAAAAGGAAGGCAACACTCACGATTTTTCTTAGAAGATAGATTAAGGAAAGGCAAACCTACATTTCTAACTTTTGTAGATTTGGAAAAAGCTTTTGCCGACCGCGGTGGCCGAGGGGACTGAGGCGCTCCAGTCACGGTCTGCACGGCCACTACGGTTGGGGGTTGGAATCCCCCCTCGGGCATGGATATTTGTGCCGTCCTTAGTCTTAGCTAGTTCATAAGTAGTTTGTAAGCTTAGGGACTGATGACCCCGTAGTTAAGTCCCATAAGTTCTACAAACATTTGAACATTTTGAGGAAGCTTTTAACAATGTTGATTGTAATACACTCTCTCAAATTCTGAAATCAGCAGGGGGAAATATGGGGAACGTAATGTTCTTTACAACTTCTACAAAAACTACACACAAGATACCAGAGTTGAACGGCATGAAAGGGACGCAGTGGTTATTCAGTTAGTAGATTGAGCAAACTATGAAGGAATGCATGAAGAAATTGGGAAAAGCAATTGAACGGAATGGACAGTGTATCGAAAAGAGAGTATACAATGAATACAAGCAAGGGCAAAACAATGGTAATTGAATGTACTCATACAAAATTTTGGGATGCTGAAGGAATTAGATTTGTTAACGGAATAAAAAAGGTGGTAAACAATTTTCGTTACTTGGGCAGTGAAATAGCGTATGACAGTCGACGTACAGAGGCTATAAAATGCAGAATGGCAATAGGAAGAAATGCGTTTTTGAAAAAGAGATATTTGCTAACATTAAATATAAAGTTAAGTGAAAATAAGTCTCTTCTGAAGGCATTTGTATGGAGTGTTGCTTTGCACAGGACTGAAACTTGGACAATAAATAGATTAAACAGAAAGAGGATAGAGGCTGTCGCAATATAGTGCTACAGAAAAATGCTGAGAATTAGGTGGGTAACAAATGAGGAGGTACTGAACAGAATTGCGAAGGAAAGGAATTTTTATCATACCTTGGCTAATATAAATTTGTAGGACATATTCTTAGACATCAAGGAATTGTTAATTTACGATTGCAGGGAAGTGTGGGGCAAATATCACAGAAGGAGACCAAGAGACATATAGTACGCAGATTCACATGGATGTGTGTTGTCGTTCTTATGAGGAGATGAAGAAGCTTGATCAGGATGTAGTGCTGCATCAAACCAGTCTCCGGACTGAAGACCACAACAACAACAATTTGAAATAATAAGCACCCAGCACTCCGGACATATATTGGGAATCAAGTTTCGCTGTTTTATTAAAACAAAGACAACATAGTTACGTCAAAACCTTTACGGCAAATGGAACAGTACCCCAATGTTTGAGATATTTTTCGACATATTAATAACAAGAATTGATGAATTTCTTATGGCGCCTGATCAACTTTTGTATTCCTGTGCTGAAGAAGTCTTCGTCGTTGTCAAAACGTGCTATTCTACAGAAGAGACGTACAACTCTTACTGCTGGTAATGTGCTGCTCCATTACAAAGGTCGTCTACAAACGGCTCGGTACGTGACAGCTGTTGATCAGAATCTCCACTAGGAGCTGTCTCGTCGTCCAGCACACAGTCTTGATTTTGCTCCAAGCGGCTTACACCTTGTCTATCACCTCAAGAAATTCCAATCAGTGGTCAGCATTTTGATAGTGAATAAGCGCTGTAGCCAATTGTCACGTGCTGGTTTCATTCACAGGCAGCCAACTTCGACACAGGAATAAAAAATTTCATCACACGATCAGACAAGTGCCTCTATTCGTTTACTATCTACAACGGAAAGACTCTCATACATTGATGTCACTCATATCAATAATGTTTTTCATCTATGTTTTCGTTGTTATCATTAAATACTAGGTAATTTTACTTTATGGGTGCTCTCTATAACTCCCCGAACCCCTCTCTTATATATATATATATATATATATATATATATATATATATATATATATATATATATAGGTTGTGTGTGTTGTCCTTAGCATAATTTAGTTTAAGTAATTTGTAAGCCTAGAGACTGATAACCGCAGTAGTTAAGTCCCTTAGATTTACAGCCATTTGAACACTTGAACAGACTCTCTTTAATGTGTGAGTTTGCAATACTGATACGGAATAAGTGTTTTTCAATTACCTGGTTCGTGTGCATCCTTTAAAAGATCTCAGCCATGTTACCGCACACACATTGACTAGATTATAGGTCTCTCTTTAGCAACGCGTTTCTTTTCGTTCTTGCCATATAATCATGGCGATACTTATTGTTAGCGAAGATTAAACTTTCTAAGCTCGGGAAAATCCCCAGTGTACATTGATTAATCATGCAGCTGGAGGCAAGGCACCTTTCAACAATTCGTATTTTTGAGTGGAATGACACAAAACGATTAAAGATGGCAGTGATTAAGATATTCCACAGCTAGTCGCCCATCTACGGCATATCTCAATTAAAATGTGTGTGATATGATGTAGTTAACACACGAAGACCGCTTGTAAAATGTGCGCGAGATGTCAGGAGAAAAGTTGCATCGTGTGGTTTTCCATAAGTTCTTAGGAGAAGATTTAGGAAGACCATAATTCACAGAAAGAGTAATCACGATAAATTTGGCTCACACTATTTAAATGAACTTACGCCATTAAAAACACATCCTTTGATAACACCTTTACTGAACAAGTATAAGCTTTACCACATAGTCGAAATTTGTTGATGTTTGTTCTGTTGCCTACCGGCGTCAGTGCACAGTTATGTCGTCAAGTGAACGCCTAGCACATTCTTGTTTACTTGGGTTGTGAGCATTGCGACTGGGAATGTTACTGTGCATTCGAAACCATAGGCAGCATGCTAAATCAAAACGAACTGACACTATAATATATATTGTTCTGATAGGATTTCCCACTTACTCGTACCATAATTGTTGTTTATGAGATGTAGTTTAAAAGACAGCAAGTAAGTAGATAATTATGAAGGGGGAACCTGTAAAAATTGAATGAACCACAGTGAGACTGGGGCTGTAATTAGTCTATTTTTCATACTAACCTTGTGTTACTGTACCTTTCTCTTTACGCTAATTATTGAAATATGTAACATTTTTCTTTGTAGATCTTTATTTATTTTGATTTCTGTGCCTTTGGGAACACATAAGGGGCGATGGGCTTCTGGCATTGTAGTACATTCTATGTTTATATGAAAATTTCGAGATTTTAATGTTTATTGGCGCAGTTTGGCTGATAAAAAGTGGTTTTACGTGTTGCGCAGGGCCAGGCGGAGCAGAGCAAAGACGCTCTTGGGGGTCTCTCCCTCCCACCAACTTTCGCTCGCTTTCGGCGAAGGACGAGAGAGACTGGCTTGACCTGTATGGCGCTGACGCTACAGGCGGCGGAATATGTGGAATGTTTTACAATGCTGGCTCGCGGTTTATGGTGGGCGATAGCGGGGACTGCCTTTTTAGTCATTCGGCCGTTTCGCAAGAGAGGAATTTGCCGGATACAAACAATAGCAGAGTGCTCTGGGCCCCGGGCGGTTTATGGAGACGTATTGCCCTTAGCGTTGTCAAAAAAAAACTTCCTAGAAAGCAGCAGAGTTTGAACACAGTGTGACAAATGGTTAGGTTGAGAGGAAAGTTTTCTGCCCGTCTGGCGCCCCAGGAGTTTGGCTCCAGCGGCTGTATATATAGAATAACGTTAACATTTTTAGGTCGTGTGACCGTAGCTAGGATCAAGGTGAAATTCCTTGCAGGGCATTCACCCTGGGAATGGTGAAATCCGCGGGAAGCTTTGGTGGCGTGGGTGGAGCCTCTTGGCAGCCGCAGAAAACGCGTCCTGATTCGGCAAATTATTTTAGAATGACTGCTAAACAATTTGTAAATGGCGCTACGCCATCCGATTGGTTTGACTATTAGCCGTTAGCAGATATTGGTGCGTCTTTTCACGCGTGGGTGTGGCCGCCCGGCAGTAGCCTTGAGCTGCGGCAGAGCGCGAGGACGTACGTGGACTCCAGTTTGAGCGACCGAAGTGTACGGACCTCGATAGACTCCTGTTTGTGCGTCCGAGGGGTAAGGACCTCGGAAGAGAGTCTCTCGTGTCTGAGAGTCTGAAGTGTACGGACCTCGCTAGTCTCCTGTTTGAGGGTCCGAAGTGTACGGACCTCGGGAGACACGGAATACTCCTTCGCGGGAAGGACATCGTTATAAACGCTCCTCTGGTTAGAATGGTGTGTGATTCCGAAGATTCGTATCTTGTAAATTTTGTGTTTTCTTCACGGACGTTACATTGTCCTGTGGTTACGCTGTGAGCGGCCACAGTTTAGTTTTCATTTTGCAAGAAGTCTCTGTTCGAGCATTCGCGCCTTTGCGAATCGGACATTGTTTTACAGATCTTATTACGCAAGTGACTGATCGATTTGTGTAAAGTGGCCTTTGGGTCACCTATGCTAAATATTGATTAGTCTACTAGCGTGATAGAATCGCACAGCAACTGCCTAGCGACGCCGACGCCAGTGACGCTGTGTTAAGTTACATGTCGACCCTGCTTAACAGGTCGCAGCAACTACGGTCGGATAAAAATTTCAGCTCATCCGCTCCCACCGCCTGCTGCCTGCGAGCCTAATACGCTGCCGTCAATGATCATCTGTGTGGGTAAGGTGACGCACTTGCTGGAGGATTATATGAAGGAGACTTGTTGGATTCGGTCCCTTATTTTTTTCTTTTGAGATCTGCCTATTTACTCTGGGGAGCTTAGGGTTAACGATAATTTCAAGCCCCTGTGTAACCAATCTAATAGCAATCTGTTTTGCAAAACCTCTGACCTTTGACTCAGCCAGTCATTTTTTGTGTGTCAGTGTATTAACATTTGTAAAAGATTGTGTGAATACCATTACCTTTTTTTACATGATAGGAAATGTCATCTGAATGTTTAATTATAATAAATTCATTTTGAGCAGATCGTCTTTCATTTAAGAACGTTCCTTTGTCACTATTTTGGAGGGGAAACAAATAGTTAAATTCCACAATTTACCAATAATTTTCCCAGTACATTTTTTGTTTGATAAAACTGATACATTGCAATAGAGTAGGAATATTTATTATATGTTTGAATCTATGATCACATCATTGCTGATCAGTAACATTATAATCGTCCATATTTTTGGATAAATATGGTGGCGACCCAAGATAATTAATTGCTGTCGTAACCAAGGACATAGTTCACACCTGACAACTCCTGCCATTTCGTTACACCACAGGTGGATGCGAGTTTCAGAGAAAGCATTAGGCAAGGCTTCTACGAAACGGGAGAAAAGTAATGCAATAGAAGAATAATGGGTAGCTCTGAGAGGTACAGTAGTGAACACCGCAGAGGATTTTATACGCCGAAGGACAAGGCCTAATAGAAATCCCTGTATAACACAGGAGATACGAAACTTAACTGATGAAAGGAGGCAAAAGAGAGTGCAGACGTCTGAAAAACGTTATTGAGAGGAAGTGCAAACTGACTAACCAGGATTGGATAAAGAACAAATGCCAGGCCGTAGAAGAAAGTATAAACCTAGATGAAAATAAGACAAACTCGGAGACATGATAAACTGCTGTAAAATAATATGAACTCACATCGAAATCGAGTACTAAGCAAAGAAAGGAAAACTGAAATTTGGATGGAATACAGAGAGGACCTTTACAAAGAAAATGAAGACAGCATTTTAGAAATGAAAGACGAAGTAGAAGAGGATATTACCATATAGGAGAACTGCCGATTACGTTAGGAGAGCCAGTCATGAAGAAATTGTTCTACGTGGTATTCAAGATGTATGTGACAGGTGAAATACCCTAAGACATCAAAAAGAAAACATTATTCTAATTCCAAAGAAAGCAAGTGCAAACAAATGTGAAAATTGCAAAACTATCAGTTTAATAAGTCATAGTTGCAAAATACTAACACTAATTATTTACTGGTGGAATTCGTACTTGGGGAAAATCAGTTGGGATTTAGGATAAAATACGTAGGAACACGCGAGGCGATACTCACATAATGAGTCATCGTAGGAGATAAGTTACGAAAAACAATACCTGAAGAAAGTTCTTGACAATTCTGTTGGAAGACAGTCTTTCAAATTCTGAAGGTATCAGAGTTAAAATATAGGGACTGAATAGTTATATTCAACTTGTACAAAAACCAGATAAGAATTATAAGAGTCGAGTAATTATAAGGGACGCAGTGATTAGGAAAGGTTTAAGACAGGATTTTACCTTTCACCAACGTTATTTGATTTGTACATTGACAAATATGAGAAGGAATGCAAGGAAATGTTTGGAGAGGGAATGAGACAATAAAACGAGTGGATGGGTTCTGATATTTGGGTAGACATAAATAACATGTAAAATGCAGAATGGCTATAGGAAGAAAAGCATTTCTGAAGAAGCGAAATTTGTTGATATCCCTTATTAATCCAAATGTTAGAATTTCCTTTCTGAAAACATATGTCTGAAAAGTGGACGATAAGGAGGCCAGAGAAAATGTTGATAGAAGCTTTTGAAATGAAGTGCTATAGACGAATAATGAAGATTAGGTGTGTAGATCACATAACTAATCAAGGATACTTGACAAGAATTGGGAAAAAAGAAGTTTCTTCTCTATCCTGAGAGAAGAGATGGGTTGGTCGGACGCATTCTGAGATAGCAAGGAATCGCTAACATAGTATTAGACAGAAGTGTGTGGGGTAAAAATCGTAGATGGGGAAAGAGGGACGAATACAATAAGCAGATGCAAAATGATGTAGGTTGCCGTACATATTCTTAGATGTAGAGGCTTGCACAGGACCAGTCTGCGTACTAAAGACCACGAGAAGAACGTTACCCACTGCTGAAAGCATCATATCGAGAATACACAACATTTTAGTAAATGACTTAGCTGTATATATGTATTTTGTACGAACCGTAGTGCTCTAAATGTCCTCCAGCTGGTTCACTTCATAAAAAATGTTGACACTGCAATGGTGTCTCTTTGAAGAACATTAGTGGTCGTGTTGTATAAGTAAGATACGGGCTCAACATTGCACCATTACCTTTAATTAACCTCAGATGTTGCGGTGAATAAATAAACAAAAAGAGGGAAAAACTTGTTAGTATTACAATAGTAGCAATGAAGATTTATTTCCTGACAATTAATGCTACAACATTTAGATCCGCCGAGCCGCGAGTTGCATACTCCGGAAATATTGATCTGTGAGATCCTACGCGACGATTATAGTGTTAATATTACGTGCTGTATATCATTATACAATTTTGACCTTGCTAAAAGGTTACATGAAATACAATTTGAAATATTCCCATAAGTAGTTTGCAATTTCACCTTAGCCCTGACTGTAAATATCAGTGCTAGCCGCCACTGGTACCCTCCCCTTATATACTGTGTATGCGACAGTACAGACATCTGTATCTCTGATCATCGCTATCCCATCAGTTTTGTTACCTTAGCACACAATAAAAATAAAAGAATAAAACTCTCTTCCCTGTCATTAATCTGAACACACTTATCTCCACAATAAATCAATGTTTATCCGATGCGTATTTGCAGGTAACTTGATCGTTAGTTCA
This sequence comes from Locusta migratoria, assembly GCA_026315105.1. NCBI lineage: Eukaryota > Metazoa > Arthropoda > Insecta > Orthoptera > Acrididae > Locusta > Locusta migratoria. Next base: position 46,840,138 of record CM048750.1, on the reverse strand, counting down.
TCAAAATAGAAAGTTGGGGAAACAGAACAATGTAGTTCAATATTTTAAGCGCCATGTCCGTCAGTTCAAATACGCCAGTCTCCGAAATTATTTGGCAAATTGTAATCGGATTTTCAGGATTAGTTTGAGAGTAACTTGAGACAACAAGTATCCTTTATTTACCACTATAAGATAACGAAATCAATAGAACTTAATTCACTGTTTTATTGTGTTCTTTTTATTTGCCTGATTCAATATGCTAAACTTCAAATCAGATAGTGGGTTTTTTATGGAATTTTCTCAAGAAGCCGGCCGCGGTGGCCGAGGGGACTGAGGCGCTCCAGTCATGGTCTGCACGGCCACTACGGTCGGGGGTTCGAATCCCCCCTCGGGCATGGATATTTGTGCCGTCCTTAGGATAAGGTTGCTGATAAGCAGTTTGTAAGTTTAGGGACTGATGACCCCGTACTTAAGTCCCATAAGCTTAACGAACATTTGAACATTTTTTTTTCACAAGAAACTTTAAGTCCACGAGGCAAAATTCGAGTTTGATTTCATTAAAGATTGTGAGGGAAACGAAAGGTAACGTAATTTCTACGATTCTGCTCTGTTTAGTTTTCTGAAACACTAAGCGCAACTAGTCGTTTCCTATACACCAACTTACTTTTTTTTTTTTTTTTTTTCATTACGTGTGCGTTACTTGTTTCGTTTGTTATTTCCGGAGTCGATGGAGTGAGATATCTTATTAATTTGACAAATGAGATATCTTTTATTTTTGGACTTTTAATTGTTAGTTAGGCTGAGAGGCTCTTATGCAGTATTATAATGGATTCATTCTCGAAACTAGTAATTAAAAGTCCAAAAATATCGGCTGAAGGTTTTTCATTTTTCAAATTAATACATCGCCGTCGTCCCATCATGCGTCTAAGCAAGATGGATACGCAGAGATATCTTATTGTTTCAGTTAAAACCTTTGTGCGTCCTTCTTTTAACGCAGCACAGTGAAATTGCGAACATTAACATCGCTGTAATGACAAGAGTTATACCGCCGACAGAGCTCTAGTAAAACTGTTTGTAGGGTTATTTCAAACTTATATCTGACACTTGATTCATATTTACCATATATTGCTAAATGTATTCTAAATATACTGTTACATTTACTACCCATAAATTTTTTAAAGTTTCAATGATAATAATGAAACCGGAGTGTTTTGAAAGACATCAAAACACGTGATTGCACAGTTGTAAACCACGGTAGCAACAGTGCACATATTATTTTCACATTTTGCTTTCACGTATCTTCGGTTGTTTCGACGATACGGGCTCCAAACTATAACATGCCCGTTGTCTTCCGGAGGGCTTTTTTTTTTTTTTTTTTTTTCAATTTAAGCGGTCCAATGGACACGTATAAAAAATTGTCTGATAGTTTGATCTAGTTTACTACATATTCCAAGTGTATCTGACTCGGCGAGTGGCACATACTTGTTAGTGCAGCACAGAAATATTATATGGTCCTATTAATTTCGCAGCACATCAAAGAAACTATAAATGGTTTTGATAGCTATATTTTCTGCTCACAATCAGTGACAGTAGTATTTTAGGAAACATAGTTTAGCGATAGAATGAAGCACCGTATTATGAACTTTATGAATGCAAACCTAAATGGAATTCATGTCATCAGATTATAACGACTGACGGCTTTTCCTTTGTGTTGTAACAGCTTAAGGAAATTACTCGGCTTCTTTCTAAAGATTTTATAAGTGCTTAACTTTATTTCTCGGAAAATTAATTTACTCGTTTGATTAGGTTCGCTGAATTATAGAACCCTAAAACTTGACAGCATTGGAAAGCATACCTTCCGTTCCAAAGAAAAGGCGTACAGGTAGTTACGATCTGACATAGTCGCTTATCGAATTCCCAGTAATCCTTTAGATTGTGAGTCCTTTTTTTACGTTCTTAAGAAGTGGTTTTCTCAAACCTAATCCTGTGCTGCGCTAAAAAGCCCCACAGTGCTTATTTTGGGGCGAATATTTTCACCGTAGCCGAGGCCCTCACTCTATAACCAAGGCTTTTCCGTATAGCACGCAATACTGCGTGCCATGCAGGCGGTGCTCGACAGACACAAGGCAAAACCTGAAACGCAATTGTCCGCCTAAACACAAAGAAAATGTGCCCTACAACACATTGGGAGGAGTTTAGGTATTTGATACGTGAGTAAACTGAACTGCTTGAATTTTTATCATTGGAAACGACTCTCTCCTCTCCCCCCCCCCCCCCCCCCCTATCTTTCTATCTCTCTCTTTCTCTCGACAATGCACTTCCAAAAACAACGGTCGTTTACTGTCAAATGACATATCATCAGATATTCGAAACCACGTGGAAAACACAGAATTATTTCTTTTACGCCGCGGCATCACGCGACATAAGCAGGTTTACAAGGAATCTGAAAAAATCAGACTATTTATAGACTAGAAAATATCGACCAATTTTAATTTTCAATTAGAGCAGTGTTTGTTACACAAAACTGTAAATATTTGTAACTGATGGTCATCTTTACTTCATCATTTCACAGCACTATGTTTCATGTCAGATCTAAAGTGTCAGTCCAATTACCATTTCACGAACTATGTTATGAGTTAGAACAGCAAAAAACTGACAAAATAGTTTGACTCTAAATCCTCTCATATTTGAAAAAGTTTAAGTGACAAAAATGTACTGAATATTACAACATATTTTACATGGATGTATAAAATTTGGTAAAATGTACTGCGATTGTGGAAATGTGGAAACATAGACCATATGCATGGAAGAACACAAAATTTGCCAGAAATAATCACTGGTCAGAGAGAAAACTGTATCGAATTTTCGAAATCGTATAACATATAAACTAGAAAGAAACCAAATATTTCAAAAATGTAACACCTTATTTGGAAAAACTACTAATTAAAAGAAATACGTTCCATAAAAAAGGGGAAAATAACGCCAGCATTAAAAAAATAAATAAATAAATAAAAATAAAAGGTAAAGCAGTCAACAATCCAGATTGGTTTGAACACCACAGTGCTTTACCAGGCATGGTCATGTTTGGTGGTGCTTTGCCGTTGCCTTCCTCTGACCTTGGAAATGACTTACGAAGCCAGTTACAGCGGGACCTACAGTTAAACGTGGGTTCCGAACCACGGTGCTACTCAGTATTTTTCACATGAGCAATACTGCCAGAAGTGGAAGACGTGGAAAGTGACAGATAAAAATCCTAGGACCTGGATGGAATCGAAACCGCGACCTTTGGATTTGTAGTCTGCCACTCTACCACTGTGCAACCGAGGCGCACTAACAGCAACATTCACAGAAAATAACTGAAAAATTTGGAGAAGGGGAAGATTTTAAAAGTAGATCAAAACATCGTCATTGGCAAGAAGACCAGCTACAACTCCAAAATACGAATTAGGGAGCAAATTATCACTGATCTGGCAAAGATTAACAGTTGCATTAAAGAAACATAAAACAGTACTGATTTCGCAAAAATAACAATTTCATTGCCAGAAAAAGATTACAACTATCGCGGGTTCGCTAAAATATAACATCAAATTTGGCAAAAGAAAAACAGCTGACCAGAGAACAAAAATAATTCTATTTTCGTACACCAAAATATAACTTCTTCATTCTCTATTGTGCGAATAATTCTGTGCGTTATGGAGTGTCTAATCTGCGTGCAGTCAGGCAAACACTTTTAATTTGGTTGATAGTTAAATATAAGCGCACAGTCCGCTACAAAGTACAGCCATCCCTTAGTGTGTAGCTACGTCATTCTCAACAATGTCATTTCGTCCAGGAGTGCTAGTCTGACAAAGTTTCCAAGTGAAATTCTGTGAAGTTGGGGAGGAAACACGCGAGTTGCTGGTGGAAGTAAAGTTCTCACGACGTGCTGCGTGTTGCTTTTAGGTACCGTCTGCACTTGAAATGAGAAGGCCCTGGCTTTGAAACCAGGTCAGGCATACAATGTTAATCTTCCAGGAAGTTTCAAGAGTATTTCTGGTCAAGCGATATTGATATTAATAGGCTTAAATTACATTCAATTAGAATGATGTCTGCTGCTAATCTTACCTCAGTATATCGTGACGATACATTAGGTACGAGTTAGGATTGTAAAGGGATGTAGGAGAATTAATTTACTTCTTAATGATAAGTAGTAATATTTTCTTTATTTCTTAAATCAAATAGGTTCAATTTTACTTTGCCAATCCCAGCACACGATATAAATATTTCGATTGATTCATTGATTATTAAGCATATCATTGAAACAAATAGGAGTAGATTGACCTTCTTTCACAAAATAAGTGAAGCGTCTGTGAGCCGATGTAGACGCATAGTATGAACGTCATGTATAAAGTTATATCACCAGGTTTAAAGTATATATGTGAAATTTTCAGAGTGAACAAAAGTGATTTCCATAGCACTAGAAAAAAATGTTTGTATAGCTTATGGGACTTACCTACGGGGTCATCAGTTCCTACACTTACAAACTGCTTATGAACTATCTAACACTAAGGACGGCACAAATATCCATGCCCGAAAGGGGATTCGAACCCCCGACCGTAGTGGCCGTGCAGACAGTGACTGACGTGTTTCAGTCTCCTCGGCCACCGCGGCCGGCCATAGCACAAGAGATCAATTACACTCATCAGGTCTTAAAGACGATCCCTCACCCATTGGTCTTTCCAAGTTACGCCACGGTATTGTCGAATTATTATAACAGCCGTGCAAGTGTACTAACAATATCACCAGATTATTAATAAAGACTGACAATTTCTATTTGAATATCTTTTCGTAACTCGAGCATTGACTAAGATTTCAGCATTTATTTAAATTTCTTATTAATATTATATTTAATTATACTGGCGCCCAATGTGGCGCCTCACTCCTATCTCAATATCCATTCAACTATGCATTCAACTAACTCTCTGCAACAGGACACACATTAAGTTCATACACTGTCCGATCTAATATATCCGCGCACTGGTCGTTGTAGTGCTCTTCAGATCAAAAACTGGTCTGTTGAAGCTCTTCACGCTACCCTGTCTTGTGCACTCACTAACTTACGAACATCGATTTGAACTGGATGACTGTCGTCTCTCGGTGTCTCTCTGCGACTTTTAACCACCACACTTCCGTCCAACAAAAAACTGAAATTTCCTCTTTGTCTAGAAACGTGTCTTACTAATAGATTTCATCTTTTGTTTGGGATGTGCCACGATTTTCCTTTCCCCACATGTTTTTTCTTCAGTAGCTCCTCATTCGCTACACGATTTCTCCGTATATTTTTCGGCATTCTTTGTTGCACCCATTTCACTTCGGACAAAAGGCTTCAGAAAGAAATCGCAACACTAGAATTTTTTTTTTTTTTTTTTTTTTTTTTTTTTTTTTTTTTTTTTTTTTTTCAAGGATATGATTTTCTTCCCATCGTGAATAGATTAATGAAGAAACTACAGAGACATTCTTCGTATGGTAAGTAAGCGGTTTCTACGGAGTGGACAATTCACGATGCAACAACATGATGGACAGGTCAAATTTATTTGTCAAATTTATCTGGGAAATAAAGCCTAGGACAAAGATGAAGTTATAACTACATCCGAATTTTAAGTAAGTAGAATGTTTAAACCAGTGTTTGTTGTTGGTGGTTTCGTTGGTGGTAAACACTGCTACACGCCTTGGCATTGAATCTGATATGGTTTAGAATTTTGTTGAGGTGTAGCAGTTCATGTTGATTCCACAGATTGCCAAAGTTGATTGATGTCATTTAACACCCATCCAACAGACTTTTAGAAAGGTGAGAGATCTGTAGATCAGCGAGTTCAAGCGACAAATGCATTCTGATGGGCCACGAAGAAGGCTTGAACATTGCATAATATGTGTGGTTCGCTCGTAACACCATGGGAGTGTGATCCTTTGTAAACTCTAAAGATATGGTTGGACCAGAAGCTTTAACACTTAAAGTTGGCCCTGTTACTGTCTTAGAAACGCGTAAGAGAGTGGTTCGGGATAGGTTCCCAATTCCAACCAGAACCACCGTATAATTTGCAGGACCAATATGGCGATACAAGATTTAAAAAATAGTCTCTCACAACTGTAAATGCAACCTCTAATGGAACTGTCGAGGTGACGTAGACAGAATCGAGAGTCCTATCCAAATTCTACAGCCACCACCTCAACAGTCAATTCAGAGTCTGTAGACACCGTGCGACAGAAGCACTGTTGAATAACGGTCTGCTAGGATACTGAACATGGAATCATAGTTTAGGGAGTAACGTGTCTCCATTTCAACGTCTCCCAAGTACGGATTTCTGATTCAGTAACCAGTCAGGACCGCTAGTCAGTTGTACTCCGCCGGCCGCGGTGGCCGAGGGGACTGGGGCGCTTCAGTCACGGTCTCCACGGCAGCTACGGTCGGGGGTTCGAATCCCCCCTCGGGCATGGATATTTGTGCCGTCTTAGTTCGTAAGTAGTTCATAAGTAGTTTGTAAGTTTGGGGACTGATGACCCCGTAGTTAGGTCCCATGGACTATACAAACATTTGAACATTTTGTTGTACTCCCATATCTTCAAATACGTCGACAGTCCCATTCGAAAGTATTGCCTCACGACACATCGCACCCACTGTCCAAGACACCTTCGTCGCCCAAAAGTTTGCATTTCTGCCCTGTCTCTCAGTTCTCCCAAACTGCTGCCGAAAGAAAACGTCTGGTTGATGCTTGGGGAAAGACTGTTCCTGATACGCCATACTCCGTAGAAACCTGTGGAAGAAGCATCCACTCTATACGCCCAACTTCCTAAACTTCTCTGATTCAGTGCCGAGGCATGTAGCAGCGCCTACAGTCAGCTATGGTGGAAACACCGCATACTGATTTCGTCATCTTCACCATTTCTTTTGCGGCTGCATTTTAAATAATGTAATCTTATTGCAACAACATACCTCCCAAATCTATTTCAATTCTTTTCATTAAATGAGTGTAATTCATCGCTTTTTACCTTTTTGTCATTTCAGAAACTAGGCCTATTTTTTTTATTATTTAAAAGGGCGTATTTATTGATTTACGTTGAGAGACAGTCACAGTTAAAAACTGCACATTTTTGAATGAGCGCGGCTTTTAAAGAAAGTCCGTTGACAGCGTTGTAAATAATTGATTTATATTCCCATATGTTTTATAATTTCGGAATTACAGTCTTTGTTGTTTGATTCCCATTCAAGAGCTTTTCTACGAGGTTTGGAACTTAAATAGTTGCAACTATGTATTCACAACCGATACAAAAGGCTTACATGTTTGCATTTGTTACTCACCTTCGAAGTAATCACCAGCGTTGTGTAGAACCCGTTTCCAGCGATATGGAAGGCATAGTATACGGTTAGCAGAGCCTGTTCTGTTGATGGTGCGAATGGAGCAGTCTACTGTCCGTCTAATCTCTGGAACAGTTCTCCATCGAATGCCACGATGTAGTTCCGTCAACCTTAGAATCAAATAAAAGTCACAAGGACGTAGGTCCGGAAAGTAGGTGGATGGTACAGTACTTCCCAGTCCCATCGATCGAAGAGAGCAGCCACATCTTGCGCTGTATGCACCCGCGCATTGTCGTGCAAAATAATGAGTAGGAAGCAGAAAGTATTTTCGCTTTTTTCGCAAAGCAGGTCGCAGGTGATGCACAAAAACTAACAGCAGGCCTAACACTGTGCACTGACGGTCTGTCGTGGAGGAACATAATGCGTTAGGATAACACCATCACAGTCGTGCACGAGAATCTCCATAATTTTCACCATACAGGGAATCTGACGCACTTTCAACAGATTTGCAGAAGTAGCGGCTACACTTTCTGCCCATTGCACCCATCATTTTGCACAACAATTCGCGGGAGCATACAGCGCATCATGTAGCTGCACTGTTCGGTCAATGGAACTGGGAAGTACTGTACCACCCTCCATACTCTCCGGACTTAAGTCACTGTTACTTTGATTTGATTCCGAAGATGAAGGAACCACTTTGTGGCATTCGCTTCAGAATTGTTCCAGAGATTCGACAGGCAGTAGACCGCTACATTCGTACCATCAACAGAACAGGCTCTACTAACGTTATACTACGCTTTACACATCGCTGGAAACGGGTTCTACCCAACGCTGGTGACTACTTGGAAGGACAGTAACAGATGTAATGCTTTTTTATAGGTTACAAATAAATAGTTGCCACATTTAAGTTATGTTAAAAATTACAATTATACTAACTGAAATTTTTGTGTACTCCTTCCGGATGCTATTGCTGTGGACGGTAAGTCCGAGAGGTGGGCTGTGGATAACTAGGATAGTGGACGAGGTCTCAACTGAAAAAAAAAGCGATTAGTTTAGGTGCAGTTTTATTGAAAACTAGTCGACCCGGCAATGCTTCGCTATTGCTAATATGTATGTACTCTTTCTTTGAACGTCAAATGTGCAAACGTTTATCGTATATCGCAATCGTAGGAATGATATTGATATCCCAAAGATAAGTTTTCCACAAATTTTCCTATTTTCTGGCCAACTATTCCAAACTTTTACTCAAACCTTCATCTCGCTTTGAACGTCAAATGTACACAATTTTATCGCAATCAGATGAATGAACGTCAAAGGATAAAAATTTTATCGCAATCAGATGAACGGTTCTCAACTTATAGTATTGAGTACATTTAGAGACTCGTGGAAAAACGAACTCCGTTAGAATTTTGTGACTTTCCTTTGTAACTGTCCCAATTTTTTTACTGAAAACTTTTCCAAGACCATAATGAACCGAACAGAAATAAATTTACCCCTCTCCGTCGGGCGAATAGTCATAGTGCTGAATTCAATCAAAAACACAATGAAAAACGCATTTCTAGTTTTTCACAAATTTTACAATTTTCCGGTAGATTTTCGAAAAAAATTATTTTATACAAACTTTGTCCTGTCAAGCCGTACTCAAGTGATGATCTTACAACCATGTGGTAATTGATATTTACTCCTAGAAAAAATTGATTTCGGTTTTTCATATATATTTCCTACTTTCCGGCTACTTTTCCAAATTTTTATTTGATGCAAACCTCCCTCTTGCTTTCGTCATGAAATGTACAAAATTTTATCGCAAATGGACTAGCGGTATTGATAGCTCACTGGAAAAAGCTGTTTCAGTTTTTCCAGAGTTTCCTCTTTTACGGACAACGTTTCCATATTTTATCACCGTTTAAACCTTCCCTGGAATTACACGAATATTTCAAGACTAAAATTAGCCAAAGCGAATCAGCCTTGCTCGAGTTTTAGCGAGACTAACGAACAGCAATTCATTTTTATATATATAGATGATACAAATACTGAACTTCTATATAATATACTTGTGGTTCACGGCTGGCCAATTCTTAATACACAATTCGGCTATACATATGTCAGTAGTAGTGTTCTTGCTTGAGCTGGCTCACTCTAGACGGATCACTTGCTGGTAGACTGTTCTGTTACTGACGGCTATACTCCATAGACTGGTCTGTCGTCCTCCGCTATTGTTCTTCGTGGCTGTAGGTACGCCGGCCTATGTAGTCGAGCCGTTTTCTTCCGGTTGGTCGGCGCGCGACGCAAGGCAGAGAGGTACCGAGACTTGAGGAGCCCCCGGCGGTTGAAGTACCACAGAGTCACTTATTGCCTCTTCACGGAGTGGCACGGCGATTTGCACGGACTGCCGGCGTTGTGGCGAATGGCGACACCACAACTGAAATAACAATGAAACATTCGGTCATGCGAGGGAAGCGAAGAGTGGCTGATTCATAAGCTCCGTTCTCTTTCTTTTTCAGGGACTTACCTTTTTCCAAAAAGTTTGTACCTTGAGGGAATTTTTAGATTTATTTTCGTGGTATCAATGTTCCGCATCTACATGGGATACTTTGCAAATCACATTTAAGTGCCTGGCAAAGGGTTCATCGAATCGCCATTATACTATTTATCTCCCATTCCATTCTCGAATAGCGCGCGTGAAGAAAGAACACCTAAATCTCTCCGTTCGAGCTCTGATTTCTCGTATTAAAATTCTGATGATCATTTATACCAATGTAAGTGGGAGTCAACAATATATTTTCACATTCTGAGGAGAATGTTGGCGATTTGAGTTTCGTAAGTAGCCCACGCCACAGCGATAAGCGCCGTTGTTGTAATGATTCCCATCCCAGACCCTGTATCGTTTCCGTAACGCTATCTCCCCTGTAGCGTGACAATACGAAACGAGATGCCCTTCTTTGTACTCTTTCGATGTCCTCCGTCAAACCCACCTGACAAGGATCCCACACTGGTTAGCAATACTCCAAAAGTGGACGGACAAGCGTACTGTATGCAGTTGCTTTGGTAGTTCTGTTGCATCTTTTAAGGGTTCTGCCAATAAAACGCGGTCTCTGGTTCGCCTTTCTCATGACATAATCTACGAGTTCTTTTCAATTTAAGTCTGAAGTAATAGTAATTCCTAAGTATTTTTTGGAGTTTACGGCCTTCACTTTTGATTGATTTATGTTCTAAGCAAAGTTTAACGGATTTCTTTTCGTACTCACGTGGACGACTTCACACATCTCAATATTTAGCCAATTTTTACACCATACTGATATCTTATTCAGATCGTTCTGCAGTTGGTTTTGATCTTCAGATGATTTTACTAGACGGTAAATGACGGCGTCATCTGCAAACAACCTAAGAGAGCTACTTAGATTTTCCCCTAAATCGTTTATGTAAATAAGGAACAGCAGAAAACCAATAACACTACCCTGTGGAACGCCCGATATCACTTCTGTTTTAGTCGCTGTCTTACCATCTATTACTACGAACTATGTCCTCTCTGACAGGAAGTCCCCTACTCAGTCGCAAATTTTGGGCGATATAAATAACCACGAAATTTGATTACAAGCCGTTTGTGAGGTACGGTGTCAAAAGCCTTCTGGAAATGTTGAGCACTATAGAAACATTATTGTTTGGATCGCTACATTTGCGACTTCATTGCTTAATATATGGTCTGAAAACATTAGTTTGTATGAGATGTACTTATTGTGTTTTGAAATTACAAAATAGTTTCATTGTAATAGTGACTTACTTGTATCTTTGCATGGGCCGGTATATATATATATATATATATATATATATATATATATATATATATATATATATATATATATATATATATTTTAATAACATCCATATTGTGTTGCTACAAATTAGAGAGAGGAATTAGTACTAAACATTACTTTACAGGAATAATATACACATATGTTTGCCTCGCGGACTAATCTGATGCTTCAAGCTACGGACTGGGCGACCGTTCCTCCCTCAGCCTTGGGTGCGAGTGTTGTCACTAGTGTCAGTTAGTTTAAGTAGTTTGTAGGTCTAGAAACTGATGACTAAAGCAGTTTAGGCCAATAGATTTACAGACATTTGAACATTTACACCAATGATTTCGAAAAAATTGCGTGTGGCTCACATTACGTCTCCCACTGCAGAACTGTCCGCCCCAGAGATGCATGGGACTGGAAGTGCTTTCGACAGCTGTCAGCGGGCCACACAGTGGAACGCGGCATTGGGGCTACTGGGTTAGCGGGCGGTATCCGTTTCAGCGGACTGGCGTGATCAACGGCCTGCAGGCTGAATAGACAATGCGGGGCGCGCCACGCGACACGCCCACCAGCCTGCAGCCTGCACAGTGGACAGCCATTCACACGAGACGCATCAGGCGCGCTAGGCGGCATGTCAGCCTGCCTGCTGTCCAGTCGCGTCGCCATAGATGGCCGTTGTGTCCAGGTTATTTAAAGCTCTGAAACTACCCTCATTTTGATAACTGTGAAGTAAAAGTACTAGCCAAGTATTGTGTCCCAGCCTCGTCGCCGCTTTTGTGTCTCGTTTCCGTCGTAGGTGTCGGTGGCCGAGAAGAAATACCGACACAGGAATAAAGGATGCACGCTTGTGCAGGTACGGAGGTGACCAGCCAGTGGGACAACAGGAACTAGAAACACTAGAGTAAATTAGAACGAGATATATATTTCATAGAGACTTAGTAATACTTAACTTATACATAGTTCTTGACTGCAGAATACTGATACATAGCTTAGATAGAGGCCTGCCTAGTGATGATTTCTAGTGCCTATCCGATAGCCAAGTCTTTACTGGTGCCTCCTGATTCCGAAGTTTAACTGGTTCCTATCTCAGTCCCAAGTGAACGATGTCGTTCAGTGGTGGCCACGAGCGGAGTTGTAGCAGAGGGCGCTCGTGGCTGACGTCGTAAGAACGCCGCGCCGTGCGTGCATGGCGGCCCGCGGCGAAAGTAGGTGGCGCGCACTTTGGACTTGTGCGACACCACACCACGATCGCTGTCATACTTTTATTTCGTTACCGGTTTCCTTAAACCTACGTTTACCCAGACAATTACGTAATCTGTTTACGACATGGCAGCACGAAAAACATCATTGCGTCGTCGTCTTTGTTGTTGTTGTTGTTGTCTTCAGTCCGCGAATTGATTTCACGCAGTTCCCCACCCTACTCTATTCTGAGCAAGCCTCTTCATCTCCTCATAAGATCTGAAACATACATTAAAATTCGACTACTGTACGTAACAAGAGCCTTGCTATGACACTAAAATTAGTAAATCAGGTCCGTGTGAACTACTGGTTATTCCCTGCTATAAAGCCTTGCTCCCTGGCCCAAACTGAGAACTGACTCGTTTCTAATTACAACAATAACAGGAAGTTAATACTACAGTGGTCAGTATACATAGCAGTTCACACGTTATTACACGGACATTAATAAGCTAGCCAGCACAATTGAAGTTATGTTAGAAAGGAAGCTAGGAAAACATTTAGGGCGCAACGTAATTTAGATATGGGAAAAAAATTACATCTGAACTAGTTCTCAGCACTTGTGAAGAACAATATTAAATAAAAGAGGGAAGGTGCTCTAAAACTACAATTTCTAGGCAACTTACGGATTATGCTGAACTTAAACATGTTTATTCAGATAGAAAACAAGCAAAATGGGGAACCGATATCGTTAATACAATAAAATGCATTTCTTACATGGATTAATGTCCAGGCTAAATTATACATGATTTAACGCTACTGGGGGGGGGGGGGGGAGCGGAGGATTAACAAACAACACTCATTCTCTCTCACACACGCAATGCCACGGCGAAACTCACCAAAAACAGCGTGTTGAGATGAGGCGGAAGCAGGCGCCGCTATCGTAGGCGAAATTCAGCAAGTCGGAGGTAGCACAAAACACTGGTCTTTCGTGCCTATTTTGAGGTGGTGGGCGTGTATAGCAAGTTAAATTACATCTGAACAGAAAACGCGAGCAAACACGCTAACGGCGACACACGGTTACGTTACATGAACGCTCGCCACTGAAGGTGGATTCATTATACAAATCACAGTAGATTATTAAGCTGCAGTCTGTTAGATCTCGAGCTAGGTACTGGTTTTATAAGAGAAGTGGCGTGAACTCAGGCGACTAGCTGCAAACCCCGGAAGTCACAGCTCGGACCCACGTGGTTCCGAAAACCGATAAAATTAAATAAACTAAGATTCCGAAAAATAAAGAAAATTAACTACTGCATGTAGCCCATAGAAATGCTTAGAATTATATAAGGAAGCGAATGAAATACAGCTACACGCGAAAGGGGGCGATTGCAAAGACAAATGAAGTCCAGTCTCAGAGAAAACACAAAAATGAAATAATTACAAAGTCGGAAAAATAAAATTTAGAACTAAAGCATGCAACCTATAGAAATACTTAGAATTATATAAGGAAGCTATTGAAGGAGATAGTAATTCTCTCTGAGCCTTGTACAGACACTGACACTATAAGTGGGAGACGAAACAGCAACTTTAAAATAGGTTGTTGGGAGAGAAAATCACGAAATATTGGTGGAAATGAGAAGGATACCCGCATAGTTACTTGCCTGATGGGCATGGAACAAACAAGAGTGGAAGCTGAAGGCCTTGTCCTATGAACCAACCACGTGGAACACATATCACTCACGGAAGGAGACGATGAGAAGATTTTTACATGCACTGTATAAAATGAACATATCACCTATTAGAAATCGAGCCCCACAAAGCTAGAAAGTATTTACACAGAGTTCATACACCGCCACATGCTTACAAAAGGTTTTAACATATCAGGCCGTTATCAAACTGCAACTACAATCACACACACCACGTTTTTCTATTGAAAATCACTGAATTGAAAAATGAGAACACATTTCCGCACACGATCGGAGAAAATATTCCAAAAAAAAAAAAAAAAAATGATTCTAGTTCACGAATCAAAGATAAACGTGCTAGTCAATGAACCGCTACCGTCTCCAGAAACAAGAGCAGAACCAACCTTACCTCACCAGACGACCATCCGAGACTGAATCGAAACCGCAAAATCCCTGAAAAAGCGGTGGTGGGGACGGAGAGCGAGTATACTCGCGCTGGTGTAGGTCCGCTAACTAGCCCGCAACCAAAGGGTGTGAAAGCCTCACCTTAGCAGCTATCGACTCTGAACCAGAGAGAACGATGCAAAGCGAGCTATCACTCTCCATAAATTCTCGCACACACTTAAAAGTACAACTGCACATTCTCACGGGGACAGTGGCGTAGCGGAGAAGCCGTACTTATGCCATATTAATTAATATAATAATAAATTATTGACATAAATAAGAAAAACCTAGCAATATTAACTGATATTTTAGCACATGAAATAAAAATTTTTTTCCTCAAGTTTTAACAAAATGATAATTAGCGACATTAAATGAATTATAACTTTACAGAAACTATCCAAAAATATGTGGAAGACGACATACGGTCGTCTTTCAACATCCACTTGGATATGCTTACTGTATTCATCTGTTGATCTCCCTCTGCGATTGGTACCCCCACACACTACCATCCAACGCTAAATTCAAGATACCTTGATGTCTAAGAATGTCTACTACCAATCGATCCCTTCTTTTAGTCAAGATATGCCAATCTCCTCAGTGCTGTTCAGTACCTCCCCACTAGATAAGCGATCCACCCACCTAATTTTCAGTATATTCCTGTAACTTCACATTTGAAAAGCCTTTGTCATCTTCCTGTCCTCACAAATGTCTCCAGGAAGGATTTACTGAGGCTTAAATCAATCATTTATTAACAAATGTCCCTTTTCCAAAAACACTTTTCTTTCCATTCCCATACTAAATTTTATAACCTGTTTAATGCGACCGTTAGATATTATTCCGCCCATGTAACAAAACTAATCTACCTCCTTTATGGTTTTCGATTCCTGGTCTAATCGCTTCAGAGTCGCCTGATTTTCTTAGACTGCACTCCATTACCGTTGTTTTGCTCTTTTTAATGCTCATCTCTTACCTACATTTCAACACAACATCCATTCCGTTCAACTGCTCTTCCAGGTCTTTTGCTGTCTCTGACAGAATTTCAATGCCATCGGCAAAACACAATTTTTTTTCCTTGAGTCTCAACATTAATTCCTGCACCAAATTTCTCCTTCTTTCTTTATAACTTGTTCAATGTACGAATTGAATAATACTGAAGAAACGCTACAACCACCTCTTACTCCCTTTCCAGCCACTGCATCTCTTTCATGCCTTTCAACTTCGATAACTGCTGTCTAGTTTTTGCACAAGTTGTAAATAACCTTCCGTTCCTTATATTTTACTCCAGATTGCTTCAGAATTTGAAAGAGTGAATTCCAATCTGCATTTACAACAGCTCTCTCATAATCTACATAAGCTAGAAATGTAGGTTTGCCTTTCCTTTATATCTCTTCTGCGATAACCCGTAAAGTGGGTATTGCCTCCCGTGTTCCTACATTTCTCCTGGATCGAAACTGATTTTCCCCGAGGTCGGCTTCTGCCAGTTTCTCCATCCTTCTTTAAATAAATCGTGGAATTATATTACAACCATGATTTATTAAACTGATAGTTCAGTAATTTTCACGTTTAACATAACGAACCCAAATATATCTGAATAGTCCCGGCAGTCGGAAACTATTACACACCACAATATATTATTTCACCGCCTTGGAGATGGCGGTGTATCAACATCCTAACGATAAAACTTAAGTAATTCAAAAGTTGTACATGCTGGATTACACCGGCTCCCGCTCACA
This sequence comes from Locusta migratoria, assembly GCA_026315105.1. Taxonomy (NCBI): domain Eukaryota; kingdom Metazoa; phylum Arthropoda; class Insecta; order Orthoptera; family Acrididae; genus Locusta; species Locusta migratoria. The sequence goes on along the minus strand of CM048750.1, from coordinate 46,823,994 downwards.
GATTAACAAGCACTGTGAGTTATGAATAATGGCTCTCCTTACTAGTAGCAGAGTACATAGTAAATAGAAGCATTACAACTAATTAAGTGTATAAAATGACGAAAATACACGGATTATATAATTTTACATAATCCATATGAGAGCTAATGATTTATAGCGTTCTTCAACATCTGGCGATAAATTTCGGGCAATGTAGTCGGAACGCGCGGACCAAGGCGCGGATCCTCTTCGTCTACATAGATACTCTGCAAATCACATTTAAGTGCCTGGCAGAGGTTTCATTAACCACTTTTATAACTTTTCTCTACCGTTCCATTCTCTAATAGCGCGCGGGAAGAAAGAACACATACATCGTTCCGTTTTCGATCTGATTTCTCTTATATTATTGGGATGGTCATGTCTTCCTAAGTAGGTCGGTGCTAGCAAAATATTTTCACAATCAGAAGTAAAAGTCAGTGATTGAAATTTCGCTAACAGATAACGCCGCAATGAATAATGTCTTTGTTTTCATGATTTCCATCCCAATTCGTGCAACATTTCCGTGATCCTTCCCCCCCCCCCCCCCCCCCCGTAACGTGATAAAACAAAACGAGCTGCCCTTCTCTGAACCTTCTCAATATCTTCCGTCAGTCCCACCTGGTGAGGGTCCCACAAGGGGCAACAGTACTCCAGGAGAGGACGCACAAGTGTGATCTAGGCCGTCTGGTGGAGCTGCTGCATTTTCGAAGCGTTCTGCCAATGAAAAGTAATATTTGGTTCGCCTTCCCCACAATATTTCCTATGTGTTCTCTCCAGTCTAAGTTGTTCGTAATTGTAACTACTAGATATTTAGAAGAATTTACGAACTTAAGGTTTGACTGATTTAGAGCGTAACTGAAGTTCAGCGGATTTCATTTAGTGGTCATATGTACTACTTAACGCTTTTCTTTATTTAGTGTCAATTACCAAATTTCGCAACATGTAGAAATTTTGTCTAAATCGCTTTGCAGTTTCTTTTGATCCTCTGGTGACTTCACTAACCGATAAACGACAGCATCATCCGCGAACAGTCTAAGGGAGCTATTCAGATTGTCTCCCAAATCTTTTAGAAACACAAATAAGAGTAGGGAACCTATAACGCTTCTCTGGGGAACGCCATATATCACTTCTGTTTTACTCGATGATTTACCGTCAATTACAACTAACTGTGTCCTTTCTGATAGAAAATCGTGAATCCATTCGCAGAATTGGGGAAATATTCCATAAGCAACCATTTTCAATAGAAGCCGCTTGTGGGGTACAGTGTAAAAAGCCTTCCGGAAACCCATAAATATGGACTCGATTTGTGATCCCTTGTCGATAGCACTTATCACTTCATGTGAATAAAGGGCAAGCTGTGTTTCGAGAGAGCGATACTTTCTGAATCCGTGTTGAATATTGGTTAATACGTCGATCTCTTCGACGTATTCGTAATGTTCGAACTACGTATATGTTCCAAAATCCTACTGCAAATCGACGTCAATGAAATTGGCCTGTAATTTTTGGGTCACTCCTATTGCCTTTCTTGAATATTGAAGTAACTTGGGTAACTTTCCAGTCTTTGGGTAAGGATCTTTCACTGAGTGATCTGTTGTAAATGATAGCTAAGTACGGAGCTATTGCATTAGCATAATCTGAGAGGAATCTAATTGGTATACAATCTGGCCCGGAAGATTTGTTTTTGTTTAGTAACTTGTTTTGCTACTCCAGGAAAATCTACTTCTAAGTTTCGCATGCTGGCAACTGTTCTTGGATTGAATTCTGGAGTGTTCACTTCGTCTTCTTTGGTGAACTAATTTCGGAGAGCTGCGTTTAGTAATTGTGCCTTAGCAGTACTGTCATCGGTAGTAGTACCATTGCTATTGCGTAGGGAAGGTATTGTTTGTCTTTGGCCGCTAGTATACTTCACATATGACCAGAATTTCTTTTGTGCAAGATTGCGAGACAGGATTTCGTTCAGGAAGAGCGCGGCACTCTTGCAGTGGAAGTCGGCCAGCCCGAGGCCGCCTACGGCCGGGGGCAGGGTGCATGTGACCAGGGATACCTGGAAGAAGTCGCCCCTCCACAACATCCAGTACACGACACGTTGGATGGCGCGTTCCAGCGCCGTCGGTACCGGTAGGATCTGCGCCAGGTACCACGCCCTGGGGAGGATGTTGGAACTGATGACCGCCACCCTGTCCGAGAGTGCCAGGTATCTTGCGGCGAGGATTTTACTGACGGCATTGGCCTTGTACAACGTACTTCACCAGTTGAAGGCACCCATCCGCCCTCATGATGACTTCCAGCACCTTATGTTGCAAGAATATGGAATACCAGTCCCGATGTTCGTTCTGAAAGCGACGCGTCAGTGACAGGAGGACCGTCATCGTTGGACTGACTAACGTTCCCGTGGCCCTTTTTTTTAGTGTTGGGGGACTGTTCGTAGCCTGTCGACGTCTTCTGGATGCTCGATGAATACCCCGAGATCGTCGGCGTAAGCGCGGCAGACCAATCGACTAGTGCGATGCCGATATCACCGCATTCCTCCGAGATGTACCGAGGAACGGGTCGAGGGCGATGGCGTACAGGGCCACAGACACAGGGCAGCCCTGGCGCATCGACCGACTGGTAGAAATTCCTTCCGTTCGTGACCCATTAACGTTGACGCTCGACGTAGCCGTGCGCTGCGTATTGCGAACCATGGCGCCTTTAACTGAATCCATACAGTCACTTTAGGCTAGGACAGCATCGAATATATTTCTGTCAGGGACGGCACACGACTGGCATTCACTAATCACTTTCGATAACATTGGTTTAAGACGGCCAGCGGTGCATCGAGCAACAATCTTATAGCAACAATCGTATACAGCTTGAGCAAAGTAATGTGTCGCACAGTGTCAATACTTGGTATGGTATTGGATTTTGGTACAAGTATGATCGAACCTTAAGTGAAGTCCGGCAGTATAACCACCCCATTCAGAATTTCGGTTCCGATGGTCTTTAACAAGTCACCAACAAGATAGAAATATTTGTGATATAATTCGGCGGGGAGACCGTCGATGCCTGGGGATTTCCCTTTGGGGCTGCGTTTGACAGCATCTTCCAATTCGTCGAGTGTAAAAGGTTCATTTATACGTTCTCGCTCAGCCCTGGTTAGAACTTGCTGAACTTTCTGGATTTTTTTATTTGTGTCAGAAACATCACAGAAGTTTATAAAGGTATAACAAACAGGCATTACTTACATACATGTAAACTACGAACTATAAACAAACAGACATAAATATTATATACATTTGGCCCAAAAGTCGACAGCATTTGGGGTTGACAACATCAGGTCCTCTAAAGTGCAGTGTGAAGAACATTCAGGGCATTTATACGAGGTACGTCCAGAAAGTAAGTTCTGTTTGGTTATATAAAACAAACGTGTACAGATACAGAAAAAATATTTATTGTACAAAAATACCTTTAAAATACTTTTATACATAGCTGCCGAAATTTTGTAGGCATTTGTCATAGCGTGGCACAAGTTTCTGTATGCCTTCTTCATAGAAGGTTGCCGCCTGTGTATTCAGCCATGTGGTAGCATGTTCTTTCAGCTCATCATCGTTGAAGTGTTGACAGGACAAATTTTAGGTCTAAGAAGAGGATTTCCATCAAAATGTGGTGTTTGTTTCCACGATAGTGCACGACCTTATGTGGCGAATGTGACCAAATAACTGTTACTGGAGTTTCAATGGGACGTGTTTGATCATCATCAGTACAGCCCGGGCCTCGCTCCTAGCCACTTTGACCTCTTCTTACACCTAAAAATCTGTCCTTGGTGGTCAACATTTCAACGATTATGACGAGCTTAAAGAACGTGCTACCACATGGCTGAATACACAGGCGGCAACCTTCTATGAAGAAGTCATACAGAAACTTGTGTCACGCTATGACAAGTGCCTACAAATTTTCGGCAGCCATGTAGAAAAGTAGTTTAACAGTTGCAGATTTTTGTACAATAAATATTTTTTCCTTATCTGTACACGATTGTTTTATATAACCAAACGGAACTTACTTTCTGGACGTGCCTCGTACATATGCTGGGTCGTCTGCACTTCTCCACAGTCACAGAGGTTAGATACAGCAGAATATCCCCACTTCATAAGATTATCTCTTGACCGTGCAGTGTTGGTGCGTAGCCTGTTTAGTGACTTCCGTACCATCCAGTCCTCAATGTGGCCTGGTCCCAATTCTTTCTTTGGTTCCATCCAGTGCCTTTCTCTCGATCTCTTCCGTCCACTCTAGATCCGGGTCGGTCACTGAGGTTGTCGGTTTCTCTAAGAAAGCTCCGTCTGGATTTCAGGCGTCTGGTGGCTGGCTGAATGTTGTGGAGCAGGTGGCTCTCAGACAACTCAGACCTCGCTTTTTCACTGCAGGCTGCAGCTTCTCTACGCACGCCGGGAGGTGCAATGCCAGCTAGGTGGTATAGCTTGTCGATTGGCGTAGGTTTCAGACATCCAGTGACGAACCTGCAGGTCGCATTCAGAGCGATGTCGACCTGTTTAACGTGGGCTGAATTATCAAAATTTAATACTTTCGGGATGATCGCGCGTAAGTATCCAGCGTCGATGTCGGTGTCAGTGAACAGCTGTTAACGTGTACGTCCTGCTTGATAACGCCAACGTCCGTCGTCCGTTGCCCGTAACGGGTGACCCACGAGTCGATGCGGAGTTTCTCCCGTCTCTTCCGTTCCCTGTTAAGGTGGTACAGGGACAGAGGTTTGCCCCTGACGTCCCGACCGGCTGGCTGCGAACGACCGGTCCACCGCTGCGGCGCCGCAGGTCGGCCAGGAAGCGCGCCTTGTAGCGCTTTTAGTCGGGCACCAGGTCGGGGCGGTCCGTGACGCGCCTCGCGAGGTCCTGCAGGCACTGCTGGTAGAAGCTGGAGGTCGCCCTGCGCCAGTGCTCCGCCTCGCGGATGTACTCTTTCAGGAAGAACAGGAGGGCGGGCTTCGCCGTCGTCACCCACCACTCGATCGTGCTGCCGGCGTTGCTCCTGTCCCGCAATAGCTGTCGACAGACGGTGGTGAGCTTCGATGTCAAGCTGGCGTCGTCGAGGAGGCTGCTGTTAAACTTTCACTGGTTCCGGCGACGCGCGGTGGGAAGTGTGGGCAGCGCGACGCGGAGGATGTAGCTGCATTGGTCAGAGAACGCGATTGGATGAACGACGGTCGTTGCGGTGTGGCCCGCGAGGTCGGCCGACACGTAGATCCGTTCGAGGCGGCTGTGGCCCATCGGGTAGAAGTACGACTCCTCCGACCTGAGCAGGTTCAGCACGCGCCACGAGTCCTTCAGGAGGTAGCTGTCGACCAGAAAGCGCAACTCCTGGCTCTTGTTCGGTCGTAGCATCTGATCGACGTCGGCGAGGACGGCGTTGGCCTCCCATAACCTCCTATAACCTGCGTCGCAGGAGTTGACATACCTCCTCTCCGTAAAACCGGCGTCTCGCAAATTTATCGGAGCAGGGGGCTTACACGTTCAGAAGCAGAATACCATCAATAGTATAGGATATTGCGTGTAGTTATTCTACGTAGATGTTAAGCTCCTTACCAGTTGTCTCAAAACTTTTCGCTTAAAGTTAAATGAGCTAGAGCTCAACTATGATTGGACGAAGCTTAATTCAAGTGAGGTACGTCTCTGCTGTACTATACCCATTCTACGTACATGTTAAGCACCTTACCTGTTGTCTTAAAATTTAAATGAAAGTTAAATGAGCTAATGCTCATTTCTCGTAGATGTTAAGCAATTTACCAGTTATCTTAAAATTTTTGCTTAAGTTAAATGAGCTAGTACTCGTCCCTCATTGTACTGTACTTTGCTATCATGTAGTTGATTTACGTAGATGTTAAGCACTTTACCAGTTGTCTTAAATTTTCGCTTCAAGTAAATGAGCTAGTGCTCATCTTTGACTGGACGACAGATTAAATAAGTAAGCTACCGCTCTGCAGTATTGTTGTTATTCTAAGTAGATGTTAAGTGCATTTCAGTTGTTGTAAAATTTTGGTTCAAGGTTTGTGAGCTAGTGCTTATCACTGATTCGATCACAATGTAATTCCTGTTAGCTTGTGCTCTGCTGTGTTGCATGTATTTTACTTGAGTTATACACTTTCCCAGATCATGAGAAAAGCCTTGTTTCCAGTTAAGAAAATTTAGCTTTAATTAGATATGATCAAGTGACCAGTTTTTTAACTGAAAGGTATTCGGTATTTCCTTCTGTTGAATAAATTAAAGTTTTGTGGGGCTGCTAGTCCTTAGTAAGAGAGCCTTACTAGCATTTTATGGTACCTGAACCTTTACTGAAATTGTAAATAAAGGTATTTGTTACGGCTTGTGACCCCACATTCAGGGACTGTTGTGTCCCAGCTTCTAACAGCTCCACGGTAGACCTATCCCTTCCCAGCTCTACCATAATCTGTGATTAAAATAATTAAATACGGGAGTGTTTCCGAAACTATCAACGGTGAAATACATCATCTTAACCAGCTGCAATTGTCTCGCTTTTTTCCAACTTGTACATATTCTTCATATTCTAAAATTTACATTGGCATTTCTTCGAAGGAAATGCGCTCTGCACTGATACATTTAACTTGTTCATACGCGCTGGGCAACGCCCCACCTCGGTAATGTTCGTCGTGATATTTTTCGCTTTTAGTACTGTACGTAAACACTGTTCCTCCTTTACTGCATCTGCTTCCGTAACTACATGCTAGCCATGATCTAATTGCACTGTGAAACTAACCAATATGTACTGCACAGAATTGAACACCATAAGGAAAACCGAGTGACACATAGTACTGTCCTGAAATTTATTGTTTCCTGTTCCCTACAATGAAAAACTTAACAAAATCTCTCGGATTCTTGTTTGTAATAAATAACATAGAATACTGGATTATTGTTGTATTAAATTCACAAAAAATGTTCCATAAACCGTAATTGAACCAAAGAGTTAAAGAAATACCACCACAGCTCGTGACGCTAACCACCACGTTAATCCGTTGTCTTAAAAAAAATTCAACGAATATCGGATATTACACTTAAATTAACAGCAAAAGCCGAAAACGCTAAGGAAACAAGAAAGGAAATAGAAAAAATTTTCGGAAGTGCCTGTACAGGAACTGCACAGGAACTGGCGAATCTATCCACTTCGCTATATATGCACGCTTACCATTTGCAAGTTATATCTGGTAGACTCTGCACATAAAACGTAATTTAATATGTTATTTACTTATACATAGCATTACAAAGATGCTTCTTTGATAGGATGGCGTTGTTCCGTAGCAAAAGAACGATATTCTTTCCCGGCATACACATTATAACTCTAACAACATGAAATACGATATTCTTTAAAGCTATCAATATGTAGATACGGTAATTTATTATAATATCTAAAATTACGCGTTTTCAAAATTTCCTCAATTTTCCGACGCTTTAAAAAAAATTACAATCTTACGTCGTGTGCAACACTGGAAGAAGGCTCGATATACTTTCAATTTGCAATGTGGCAGCTCAAAAGTTCTGTTTGTCACGTGAAAACAAAGTCGCATCTCACTGTCTACGTTCCACTCCACGAATCAAAATCCTAACATGTGAGATCCTTCGTTCCACCCTTCGCCGTCACTACTTCTTCCCCCACGCCCGTTTCCACGCCCCGTGAGAGGACGGCTTTACCGATAACCCAGTCACTGGTGCTTCACTCATCTGCCCAGTGTGAGGACTTTTAGAAATATACGCTGTTGGCCTAAATAAGTTTCATTTGGGTGACTAACCTACGAAATAATTACGTTAAACTTAGCGTGCTTTATATAACATACTAGCTGTAAACCCGGCGTTCCCCGGGTGTTTATTTGTTCTACACTCTCGTAGTCGTCCTCATCTTCCCTCCTCTATCTGCATTCATTTCTTTCTTTCCCATGTCTCTGTTGGTTTCCACGTTTCCCTTTCTCGGCAGTGTCGTCTTTTTTTTTTTTTTTTTTTTTTTTTTTTTTTTTTTTTTTTTTTTTTTTTTTTTTTTTGCAAGGCGCCCTCTGTCATGAACCATACGAACATGTAAAGGCAAAGGCGAAGGTGGTATTATGGGCTAGTGGTTGCAATATGGGCTAGCTTAGTATCTGACGAATAAGCCCGCGCATACTAGCGGCATCCTCAGTAAATAGTAGTAGTTAGTTCGTACAAACGCCACAGAATGCGTTGCCGCAGTCAGTTACGTAGAATGTTAGTGGTGAGCTGTTTCGTGATTTTTCTCATTTCAAAACTTTGAAAGGTAAGAAATTACAGTTACATTAGACGTACTGCCAATGCGTAGTTAGCCGTTAACTTCTTAACTACATATTATATAAATATTTAGCTCTCTAATGCTCATGAAGTTAGTTTATTAAAGTTTGTTTATAACGGATAGCGACGTTTTACTTTCCAAGAGGGCTAGGGTAGTAATATGGACAATCGCTGTGATGGTTATATGGGCTACCCACTATAGTAATCCATATTACAACCCCTAAAAATTCTGTGTGGTTTTCTGTTTCAGCCTGATAACACAGGAGGCTTGCCCCAGTCGTCTACCGGTCCACACCATGTGCCAAAGACCTAGCAGATGGTCCAAGCAGTGCGTCCCACGTTCCAATAGGAAACATTAAGACTTCACCAAACGACATTTTGCCTGTTCCAAAAAATAAGAAAAAGACAACAAACAATGGAACCTAAGCCAGGAAAGGAAGCTGATAAAAAAAAGGAAAATAAAAAGAAAGGGGGAAAAAGAAGTGGTCAAAAAAAAAAAAAAAAAAAAAAAAAAAGGAAGATCGAAAGTGACGAGCCGGCCGCGGTGGCCAAGGGGATTGAGGCGCTCCAGTCACGGTCTGCACGGCCACTACGGTCGGGGGTTCGAATCCCCCCTCGGGCATGGATATTTGTGCCGTCCTTAGTTGTAAGTAGTTCATAAGTAGTTTGTAAGTTTAGGGACTGATGACCCCGTAGTTAAGTCCCATAGACTCTACAAACATTTGAACATTTTTGAAAGTGACGATGTAACAGGGAATACGAAGAATGTAAGATGTGAGCCAGGTATTGACAAACGAAAAAAAAAAAAAAAAAAAAAAAAACAAGGAATAAAAAGCAAAACTCCATCAGTGAAGCGAAAATTGACCATCGACCTACAATCATCATCCGAGAGTTCAGAGGAGGGATCGATAGATTCGGAGGAGTCAGTTCTAGAGCCTAGTGTTGGTGTTGAAAAGCCTGGAGATGCCGATGCTACCTGCCTTTTTTGTGAAGTTATATTCCCAACACACTAAAGGAGAGCTATGGATCCAGTGTCTAATGTGCGAGATGTGGGCGCACAACGAGTGTGCTGGCTGTGAAACGGACCATTACATTTGTGACTTCTGACAACCCTAAATGAACAACTTCTGATAAACATGTCCCAGTAAAAAGGGTTTGCTATTTTCCAATTACTCTAAAAAGTCCACTGGAAATAATATTAACTTTTTTGTGTGTTTATAGGGTAGCCCATATTACCACCACATTTACATTTTCTTCATAATATGTCAATTTTGTAAACATGTTTCCATATTAAAGTTGCATAATGATTTAAACTAAAACATATGTGTTTGGCTTTTGTATAACATCATAAAGATTTTTTTTTTTTGGGTTTTCAGAAAATTTCACTGACAATTTTGGAATTTATGGTTCAAAAATAAAGTGGTAGCCCATAATACCACCTTTTCCTCGATGTATCTTGTGACGTTCCTCTTAGTAAATTCATCAAGATCTGAGCAAACCTATGCTTTATGTGAAAGTTCTTTATGTTAAGTACCGTCCACCGTGCACCGAACGAAATTTTATATAGACAGTGACATTCCTCTCTCTCTCTCTCTCTCTCTTTGGTGAAGTGTGTGCAAAATTTGATAAATATCGGAACAAAACTATACATTTGTATGCAATAGAAACACAGAGTCACACTGAAAATCACACTTTGTTGTTCTCATATTTTCCAGTTATATTTCATACAACCTAAGTTCTGAGAATAACGAAAACAATAAAAAAACGCCCTGTGAAATCGGTCGTGCCGATCTCAAGTTATGGCGCGACCAACATAGTTAGGGATAAGTATTTATCTTGCAAGATACTCTCCCCCACACACCGTACGAAACTTTAAGTATACGGTGACCATCCTTTTGAATGTCAAGCGTGCAAAGTTTCGTGAAGGTCGGAATGAAACTATAGACTTCATGAGTCTCTAGGATAAGGATCCTCCGCCATGCACCTTTATTCCGTCCTATCGTAAATACTTTCTTAGCTAACATCTTCAACCTTTAAACTACATATCGGCAACATTTCAACTTCGTAGGTGCAGTAGTTTTAGAGATTTCGTGTATCCTGAGTGAGTGACCTTCAGCTTATATATATATATATATATATATATATATATATATATAGAGAGAGAGAGAGAGAGAGAGAGAGAGAGAGAGAGAGAGAGAGAGAGAGAAAGAGAGAAAGAGAGAGAGAGAGAGAGAGAGAGATCTCCTGAATTATGGATCCTACAAAGATATTATTTGTCAAGTTTGTAGAGAGGAATATTAGGAAACTGCCTGCGTAATGTGGTGTAAATTGATTGGTAGTAAAGACGTAGATTTTACAACCTCATGCTTTCCAGGGCGAAGTTTCATGTATTTCAATGTCTTTGAACTATATGTTGTAATACGATATTATTTCGAAGGCACATCCAATGGTGCAAGTGTAAAACGTTTGCAAAATACGTCGCGAATAGAGTTAGTAGGAAAGACGTATCAAATCAGAACGTCATGCATGATGTGGCGGTTTTTCATTATCGTAATTGTTTATTAGTCCATATCTCATGAACTGTGTGTCGTACTATGATAAAATTTCGAACGTACGTTCAGTGGTATGCGTGTATCATTTCTCGCGAATACAATTAATAGCTTACGAGTAATAAATTGTAACGTTATGCCAAATGCCGTAATTTTACTTCATGAATGCCGAAAAGATAGAAAGAGACAGACTTTTTTCCTTTTTGCTGGGGTTGTCAGCGAGAAAAGTTTCCTAAAGGTTTGAAAATATGTTTAGAGTTTGTTTCAAGTACATAAGTGCTCTCCTTTGCAAATAGTGGACTGATAAAGACACACTATCACGTAGAGCAATACGGGGAAGTTTTCATTGTTTATGACGTCATATCTCCTTAACTATAGGCCGTACCGCAAAATCCTTTCTTAGCTGACGACTTCTACCAATGAACTACACTTCTGCCCATTACAGCCTCATAGGTGAAGAAGTTTTCGAGATTTTGTGTTTGGTCAGTGAGTGAGTGTCTTAATGAGTGTCCTTTCGTTTTTTTATAAATAGAGATTTATACAGAAACAGAGATTTGTCGTTGTTGGTAACAGTATGAATATTTTGTCGCCACAACAGCGCGGAAAATGCGAAGACTACATTACGTGCTTAGTCGTAATAATTGGGGTGGTGTTTTTAGCAGCGGTTGGCATCCAGCGCGGTGGCCGGAAACGGAGGGCGAGGGTTGCGGCAAGCTGCCACGGCTTCCGGCGGAAGTGGCGGTGGGAAGGAGCGCGGCGCTTCCGGTGCGCCCCGTAAACACTGGCCGCCCCTAACCGCAGCCGGGGAGGCGGCAGCGCGGGCCACGCCTTTTACAGTCAGGAGAGTCGGCAGTCAATCGATGGCGTCTGCCGGTGGCGCGCGGTTTCCTCCATTTATCAATCACAGCCAGCGGCAGGCATTAATCATCGCAGGGTGGGCTCAGCGGCAGACAGCGAAACAAATCGCTCTCCGCTCCCCGCGGGCCCGCTTCCGCTCCCCCGCCGAGGCAGTGTCAGCCCAGTAGAGAGCCAATATAGGAGAGAGGCGCCAATCGGCCAGTGCCCGCCATGTTTTTACCAAACTGAGCGCGGGACGTGCATTTAGATAGCGACCCGACCAGAAATGCAGCCACTTGAGGATTAAAATAAGGCATCCCACAGATGAGACCAAAGCATTTCTTCTACCTTAATACTTAGAACGTGCTTAAAACAAATGCCATTCGTTTGTGTTTATATAGACCTAATAAATTAGTGCCATCCGTTATATGTTGTTGTTGTGGTCTTCAGTCTACAGACTGGTTTGTTGAAGCTCTCCATGTCACCCTGTCCTGGGCAAGCCTTTTCATCTGAGAATAAATACGGCAACCTTTATCCTTTTGAATCTGCTTACTGTATTCGTCCCTTGTCTCCCTTTACGATTTTTACTCCACATACTTCGCTCTAAGGATAACCTTGATATTTTTGTGGTACACACACACACTGCAAATGGCTCAGGACACATCTTGCACGTCCAACACCAGCAGTATAATAGTATGACGATCACAAAAACCATACCTGAAGCCCTCTATTCTTTCGCGATCTATCGGAAGTGGCAAGCAGGCCGCAACCGCTCTTGCTACACGTCCCGATTGGTACTTCTCTCCACTACGGTCGGGGGTTCGAATCCCCCCTCGGGCATGGATATTTGTGCCGTCTTAGCTAGTTCATAACTAGTTTGTAAACTTAGGGACTGATGACCCCGTAGTTAAGTCCCATAAGTTCTACAAACATTTGAACATTTGCATTTGGTACCTCTCTTCCCACTGCTCAGAAACCGCTATACCCCATTCGTTTGTTATATCACTCTCTGTCAGCCGATTGGTTCCTGTTAAGTAATCCTACCCAAAAGTACGAATAACACACTTAACAGTATCGCGTAATCTCCAGGCTTAACCCTTTGAACCCAATAATACCATATGGCATCGTCATCTATATGTTAGGCTTGGCCCAACCATTTGACCAAAGATTATAAAGAACACTACAGAACGTTCCAAATTTCACTGCATGTAGCTTGGCTTCCATTACTTAGTGAAAACAGAGTGGCATTAGGCTACAACGCATTGACAACGCATTGTTTTTTAATCGCTAATTTGGAATACATACAGCAAGTGGACGACATTCCCTCAGAACTACTGAAGTCTCTGGGAGAGCCAGCCATGACAAAACTATTTCACCTCGTGCGTAAGATGTATGAGACAGGGAAAACACCCTAAGCTTTAAGAAAAATGTAATAATCCCCATTCCAAAGAAAGCAAGTGCAGACAGGTGTGAAAATTACAGAAGCGTCAGTGTAATACTTCATTGCTGCAAAATTGTAACACGAATAATCTACAGAAGAATGGTAAAGCCGGTAGAAGCCCACCTTCGGGAAGACGAGTTTGGGTAGTAAAATAACATGCGATGGTCGCAATACAGAGGATGTAAAATTCAGAATGGCAATGGGAAGAAAAGCATTTTTGAAAAAGAGAAATTTGCTAACATCGAATATTAATTTAAGGGTAAGGAAGACTTTTCTGAAGGCATTTGTGTGGAGTGTTGCCTTGTACGGGACTGAAGCATGGACGATAAACAGTGCGGACAGGAAGAGGACAGAGGCTTTTGAAATGTGGTGTTACAGAAGAATGCTGAAGATTAGGTGGGTGGATTGTGTAACTAATGAGGAGGTACTGAACAGAATTGGGGAGAAAATGAGTTTCTGGCATACCTTGACTAAAAGAAGGGATCGATTGGTAGGACACACTCTTAAAAATCACGGTATTGTGAATTTAGCGTTGGAGGGAAGTATCGCAGAGGGAGACCAAGAGATGAATATAGTAAGCAGATTCAAATGGATGTAGGCTACCGTTCTTATGAGGAGATGAAGAGGCTTGCTCAGCATAGAGTAGGGTGGAGAGCTGTATTAAACCAGTCTCCGGACTGAAGACAACAACAGCAAGGCTTTGAAAATATCAAGGTAAAAGAAATACAATAATTTAAAAATTTTATTAATAAATTAAAGTTTAATGTCTAAATTGGTAGTAAACAGTTGGAAAAATATTATTGTAAATAGAAATTTATACACCATGAGACTCTTTTTCGTCTTGTTAATGTCAGAGACATTAATGATAAAGGTGAAGCGTTGAATTAAAACTTGTGGTGTGGCCGGGAATCGAACCCGGGCCTCTATGCGTACTAGGCATACGTCTTTCCGCTAAACCTCCGCATCGCCAGCGGTGAAGGCGCCTCGGAATAGTCTAAGCATATATTCCCTCCATGCCACAACCTTTAATTTAGCTTCTGTGTTCCTATGGAACATTGCCACATTTACAATTTGGGTTCGATTCCTGTCCGCATCACAAATTTTAATTCAATGCTTCACCTTTATCATTAATGTCTCTGCCATGATCAAGACGAAAAAGAGTCTCAGGGTGTATAAATTTCTATTTATAATGTTATTCATATTACTTAAGCCTGAGGTTAAGGGCAGTAATGTTCCGATCTGTCCATCGCCGAGGTGCTATTTTGCTGCATGGAGAGCCTTGGCAGATGTGGCAATGTTTCATAGGAACACAGAAACTGAATTAAAGTTTGTCACGTGGAGGGAAGTCGTGCTTAGATTATTCCGAGGCCCTTTAATCGCTAGTGATGCGGTGGTCTAGTGATAAGACATGGAGATCCGTATTGGATTCCCGAGTTAATTCAATGTTTTACCTTTAAGTCGAAAAAAGGTGTCAGATACGGCAAAGGAAAAATATCGTGCCAAATTATGTCATGTAAAGTCATCCGAAAGATTGTTCCATAAACAAAAAATTTAAAAAATTCAAAAAGATATACTTTTGTTCACATATTAATGAAATGTGGGCTCGAAAGGATTAAATATACTACATGCAGAGCTGTTCCCAATTTGAAAAACACACACACACACACACACTGTATGTTCGAACAACTTTCGGGCACGCTGCCGGCTGACGTCGTCAACTATCCCTGATATTTCGAAAGGAGCACACCCTGCCATTTTCAAGGCACAACTGCACTCAAGAAACAATGTCAAAAAGAAATATAAAATGTTGAAATGTTTGTAAATCTATCGAAGCAAACTATGTAGTCATCAGTCCGCAGCTTACAAACTAGTTAAACTAAGGTATACAAACCTAAGGACAACACACACACCCATTCCCCAGGGAGGAATCGAACCTCCGACGGCGAGCAACCGCGCGCTTCGCAGCGAGGCGCCTTAGACTGCTCGGCTACTCGGCTACTAGAAGCTAAACAACCAAAGATCACCAACATCAGAAATATCAGTAGTGGCTAATAATCAACAGGTGAGGCAGCATTCATTTTCTCATGATGTTTTTTAACGACAGACAGAGTTGGATTCCAAGAGGAATATGAACAAAAACACTATCTCTAAGGTAGCTTGCTACTTTAATTTCAACAGCTTCCTTAATAACACCTTACCAATAGGTGGAAGTCATTCCAAAATCTCTTTGTTGTTGTATCCCATATGCTGACTGGTGCCAACACAATGTTCTACAACAGCGAATTTGCTTGGCTGTTGTAAGCGTTTGTGAAGTTTGTGTTCAGTACACTAATTGGCCAAATAGGTGACCACAGGCTTCCCATTGCAACTCTATTTGCCTGTTCGCAGTACTGACCATTGTATAAACAGGAATGGGAGTTGGTACATGTCGAAGTAAATTTGTTAACTCGACACCAAACTTAACCTCAATTAATTGGAAGAGAGAATCCACACCAAAACTCACTAAAACATGAGAGTCATTCAAACGCGGTCCCTGCTATCGACGTAGAAAATCCTCCGAGTTTATGATGTGGTGTTCACACCCACCTGCTATTAGACTCAACAAACTAGCTTGATGTTTATCGACACAATATGTCTGAACACCAAGGATAGCTACTATAGGCCTCAAAGGAACATTCTCCTTGTGGATCTTATGAAGGTCATATAATCTAGGTGGTATAGCTCAGTAATATTTAAGACTCTTGATAGTTCCCTTTGACAAGGGACTTTTCTTCAGGAGGTTATTAGTCTTTCTCTCAACACTCTCTACAGGATCAGCACGAATTCTATAATGTGCCGTTTCAGAAAGGAGACATTGCATTGTTTGAATGTAATCGTCATTGTTCAGCAAAACTGTGGCATTTCGCTTGACCACAGGCAAAATAACAATATCAGGATCCATTCTGAGTGAACGTAAAGCAAAAGCCTCCTCTCTGCTGTAGGGCCTATTACACTTCGTTGGAAGGGCCCCAGTCAACACACGACAAGTTTTCCCTCCTAGCCTCCTCGGCAACATAGTTTAGATACAGCCTGTTCAACAAAACTTACAAAATCAACGACAGGAAATTCAAACCTTTCCCAACACAGATAAAGCTGTGTCGTCAGAGGTATTCTCCAAGAGACTGATCACAGAACGTCGAGAAATAAAATTGCGCCGAACGCCGAGCAGCTAAGGTTCCTAGTCAGACATGCCCAAGACTCACAGTCCAACCAAACCCAAGAAAAATCAGTAACATTTGAAGCTATCATTAAATGAAGCCGACATAACTCCCTGGAAACAAAATCTGGCGGCGGGAATAGTGGATCCTTTCTCGAAGAAAGCTAAGCCAGCACATTACTTGTTACGATTGGCGGTAGAAGAAGAAAATATAATGCACAACTTTAGCAAACGTTGGAACAGTTTTACGATTTCCACAGTTAAACAATACCGACAAGGCACACTGCAACCTTACTCTACTGTTGCGGGGTTTGTCCAACATTCGCAAACACCGATATATTTCCTCCCTGTAAAGGTAAACAATGTAAGACCTTAACTTGTCTCAGCGTTCTGAACGTTCAAACAACTTACGGGTATGCTGCCTGGTGACGCCATAGACCACCGCCGATATTTCGACAGGAGCACACCCTGCCATTCTCAAAGCACAACTGTACTCAGGAAGCAGTGTACAAGTGGAATTTAATACCTTGGTTTGCAGTTGGAAAACAAGAAAGATAGCACACACAGACAAGTAATCGCAGAGACAAAACAATCAAAGATGACCAACATCGGAAGTATCGATAGCGACTAATAATCAACAGGTGAGGCAGCGTTAATTATATTCCTCTGATTACGTACGAGAGGCAGAGTCGGATTTCAAGCAGAATTTAGACAAAGACCACCAAGTAAATTTTTCAGGTCGCATGTTAGTTGAGTTTCGACAGCTTCCTTAACAACCCTATCGCAATAGGTGGAAGTGCGTGTCAGAATCGCTGTGTAGTTGTATTCCGTAAGATGACCGGTGCCAAGACAGTGTTCTGCAACAGCGGATTATCTGGGCTGTTGTAAGCGCGTGTGGCGCCTGTGTTCAATACACTGATCTTCCATAGTACTGATTGTCTGATCAATAAATGACTAGCCACAACTGCTCAAATGTTTGTTAAGCTTATGTGACTTAACTAAGGGGTCATCAGTTCTTTAACTTACAAACTAAAGACAACACAAACATTTATGCGCGAGGGAGGATGCGAAGCTCCAACGCGGGAGGCTGTGCGATCCGCAACGTGGTGTCGGGCGGCACAACTGCAAGGAATACGATAGATATCAACCTTACATAAACCAATATAATTCTTTCACACCCCAAGAGGGCCTTTTTCTTAGAAGGTGGTCGGAAAACAAATTCCACATCCCATTTCCACAAAATACGACAAATACTGTCGGAAATACTTCCTGCGTAAGGCAAAACCCAGCTGAGGCGGCTACTTTACGTTCACTGATAATATCTAATTTCTGATACGGCATATCTTAGTGTCGGTGTTGACCATACGAAGAGTGTTGAAAATGTTCAAATGTTTGTATAGCTTATGGGACTTAACTACGGGGTCATCAGCCCCTAAACTTACAAACTACTTATGAACTAGCTAACACTAAGGACGGCACAAATATCCATGCCCGTGGGGCGATTCGAACCCACGACCGTAGTGGCTGTGCAGACCGTGACTGGCGCGTCGCAGTCCTCTCGGCCACCGCGGCCGGCAAGAGTGTTGAGAGAAAGACTGATAACCTCCTAAAAAGAAGTATCACAGGAGACTATCAAGAGTCTTCTTACTGTGCTGTACCACCTAGCAAGTATGACCTTACTAAGATCCACGACTGAAGGTTCCTTTAAGGTCTAAACATTGCTGCTCCGACATATTGTGTAGCTGAACGTCTTGCTGGAATGTTGAGCCCAATAATTGGTAGGTGTGAACACTACATTAAGATAGCGACGTACTTCTTACGCCGATTGTAGTGACTGCGTTTGAATGACGGATGTTTTAGTGAGTTTTGATGTAGTTCCTTCCTTCACACGCATTCACCTGTCTTATTCATTATAAATAATTGAGGTTAAGTTTAGTGTCTAGTAACAAATCTATTTCAACATGTGCTCACTTCCTATTTATACAATGCTCAGTGCTACGATCAGACTGATACAGTTGCAATGGGAAGCCCGTTGTCAACTATTGTGGCAAATTTGTTTGTAGAGTATTTCGATGAACGTGCTTTGTAGTCAACGAGCTTGAGACCTGCGTGTTTCCTAAGATGTGTGGTAATACTTTTGTCGTTTGGAAGCACGGTAGATAGAATTTAAATGGCTTTTTGGAACACTTAAAATCAATCCACTCTAATATTTAGTTCACAGTGGAGGTGGAAGATAATGACTGTCTTCCCTTCCTTGATGTGTTGGTCTCATGGAAGGTTGATAGTACGTTGCGATAAGCTGTTTATAGGAAGCCTACTCACATTTGTATATACGAGCTGATAGTTGTCACCATCCTGCTCAGCGTAAACGAGTACTTCGAACCTTGGTTCAAAGGGCCCGTGTCATTTGAGACCCTGAGTGTATGTCAGCTGACTTGCCTTTCGTCAGAATGTTTATAGTGAGAGAGAAGATAAAACGTGCGCTGCGCTATCAGCCTACTTTTCAACAGATGAGTTACGATAGTAACTAAGTTGCACCTAAATATATGGACTTTTTGCCTAACGCAGGACGATTTCCAACAATATTGGCCATATTTCGAGGAAATTTGATGAGGATTATGATTTTCGACCACCTTGTAGGATAAAGGCCTTGTTTCGGTTCGTAAAGGGTAATCTTGGTTTGCGTAAGGCTGGTATCTGTCGTACTCCTTGCTTTTGTGGCATGTCATATATTGGTCAGACAATCAGGACTGTGGAAAACCGATCTACTGAACACAAGCTTCGCACATTCTTACAAAGGCCGAGCACCTCTCATCCTATAGAATACAACAACACAGAGATTTTGGAATGCACGTCCCCCAATTGGGATAGTGTTATTAATTAAGCCGTTGTTCAAGTTAAATTAGCAATCGACCTTATCAATTGAGATGGTGTTTTTTTTTTAATTTATGGTTGAAATCTGACTGTGTCACTCGTCCAAAAACAAAGCCTCACATGTTGATTATTAGGTTAATCACTGTCGATATATCTGATGTTGGTGATCTTTGGTTATTTCGACTCTCCTATTACTTGTACTGTGTGTGTTAGTTTCCTTGTTTTCTCTTTGCAAACCGAGTTATTAAATTTCCCTTGGACATTGCTTCCTGAGTGTACTTGTGCCTTGATAATGGCAGGGTGTGCTTCTGTCAAAATTTCGGCGGTGCTTTACGACATCACCCGGCAGAATACCCGTAATTTGTTTGACTCATCATCATAAATTGTTATATTTCTGTATTGATTACCTTATCAATTAATTTATGAATATAGATATAGATGTAAGCGGGGTTTGTACGGCTGTCGCCGCCTCTCACATCCCAATTACCATCGATTTCGGTCGTTGAAGCCTGCTTCATTAAGACCTCTCGGCGCCATTGCTTCAGTGACGTCATCTTTCCAGCACCTCGTAGGTCTGCCACGCCTTCTTCTATGATGAGGAGTCCATTGCCATAGTCTTTTCGGCCATCTTGTGTCTGGCGTACGTTGTAAATGACCATACCAGAGCAGGTGCTCTCTCTCTATGCGGTCTAGGATCGTGCTTTCCACTCCCATGATATCTCAGATACTGTCAGTTCTAACATGATCCAGCCTGGAATATCCACTAATCCGTCTCCATAAATCCATTTCAACTGTCAATATCCGTTCTTTTTGCCTTTTAGGTAGTTCCCACAACTCTGTACCGTACGTAGTGATACTTTCAATAATTGAATGGTAGATAATATGTTTTATCTTGCGTGTTATGTTGTTATTCCAGAGAACACCATTTAGCTGTTTATATGGCTCGCTTGCCCTGTCCAATTTTATTGTTCATATCATCCATAGTTCTACCATTGGACGACAGTGTCACTCCCAAGTACTTGAAGTTAATTTTCTATTACTTCTTATATTTATTATCAAATTTTATTCATGTAGTGATTCCTACATTTTAATTTTACTTTTATGTTTCAGTAAGATTTCGTGCAAAGATTGGGATATTAGCCTATGGGAGGTATCAGAACGTGGTGAGAAACTGAATGCAGCTTTGTCGGTGATAAGCTTCTTGTCATGAATCCAGCTTGAAAAATGCTAAATATGCATGTAAATTATATATGTACACAAACATAGTCGTTACGAATTTTCACATGTAAGGTAAAGTCCGTATATCACTGTATAAATCTTCATAAGAATATTTAATGCTCTATTTCGCGTCTTTCTGACGTATACACCGAAACGTTTCTCAAGACTTACACCGAGCATGACTAACACACTCCAGGCCATTAAAATTGCTACGCCACGAAGATGACGTTCTACAGACTCGACATTTTACCGACAGGAAGAAGATGCTGTGATATGCCAATGATAAGCTTTTCAAAGCATTTACACAAGATTGGCGCTGGTGGAGACACCTACAACGTGCTGACATGAGGAAAGTTTCCAACCGATTTCTCATACACAAACAGCAGTTGACCGAGGTTGCCTGGTGAAACGTTGTTGTGATGCCTCGTGTAAGGAGGAGAAATGCGTACCATCACGTTTCAGACTTTGATAAAGGTCGGATTGTAGCCTATCCCGAATGCGGTTTATAGTATCGCAACTTTGCTTCTCGCGTTGGTCGCGATCCAATGACTGTTACCAGAATATGGAATTGGCGGGTTCAGGAGGGCAATACGGAACGTCGTACTGGATCCCAACGGCCTCGTATCACTAGCAGTTGAGATGACAGGCATCTTATCCGCATGGCTGTAACGAATCGTACAGCCACGTCTCGATCCCTGAGTCAATTGATCCGGACGTTTGCAAGACAACAACTATCTTCACGAACAGATCGACGACGTTTGCAAAAGCATTAACTATTAGCTCGGAGACCATGGCTGCGGTTACCCTTGATGCTGCATCACAGACAGGAGCGCCCAAGATGGTGTACGCAACTACGAACCTGGGTGCACGAATGGCAAAACGTCATTTTTTTTCGGATGAATCCAGGTTCTGTTTATGACATCATGACGGTCGCTTCCGTCTTTGGCGACATCGCGGTGAACGCATATTGGAAGGATGTATTCGCCATTGCCGTACTGGCCTATCAGCCGGCGTGATGGTATGGGGTGCCGTTGGTTATACGTCTCGGTCACCTCTTGTTTGCGTCGACGGATCTTTGAACAGTTTCCGTTACATTTCAGATGTGTTACGATCCGTGGCTCTACCCTTCATTCGATCCCTGCGATACCCTACATTTCAGCGCGGTAATGCACGACTGCATGTTGCAGGTCCTGTACGGGTCTTTCTGGATACGGAAAATGATCGACTGCTGTCCTGGCCAGGACATTCTCCAGATCTCTCACCAATTGTTAACAAATGCCTGTTCAATGGTGACCGAGCAACTGGCACGTCATAATACGCCAGTCACTACTCTTGATGAACTGTGGTATCGTGTTTAATCTGCATGTACACGCCATCCAAGCCCTGTTTGACTCAATGCCCAGGTGTATCAAGGCCGTTATTACTGATTACTCAGGATCTATCCACCCAAATTGCCTGAAAATGCAATCACATGTCTGTTCTAGTATAATATATTCGTCCAGTGAATACCCGTTTATCATCAGCATTTGTTCTTGGTGTAGCAGTTTTAATAGCCAGCAGTGTAACTGTATGGTTATCCTTTCTTTAGTTTTTACGTTCATCATCAGACATTCAGATGCTGGATGCCTTTGTTCTTCAACATTTGTAAATATAGACTCATTAGTAAAATGACGAGAACGTCATTTAAACATGGCTGGAAATAAGTAATTAATGCGTCTTATCGTTTGAAGGTTGGATTGAAAAATCACAAATTCGTGACGCTTACTGTGCTGCCACTTGCCTATTGAATCTGGGTATGCGCTGAAAATAATATGCAGGCTTTGGAAGTACGTCCAACAGTTTCACTGTCGTTGTTTTTAAAAGCGGTCGAGAATGAAGAGATATTTTTAGAAACACGATCGCTTAATTTGGACACTCTTGCACTGTGTCAAGTTTCTTGCATATGAGGTTATTTTACTTCCCGTGTTCGGAACGTCATTTTCGGAGATTTCTGATAATAGAATGCCCCGTGAATAGAGCTTCTGGCACTAAATGGAGAGGTGTTCTGTTATGAAATGAAGTAACCCTTCCTCTTTGCTAATTATTCAATACTTAACATCAAGTGTAAATGCATTGTCCTCCTGTCATGATGGCAAGCTTTAACTACAAATTAATATTTTATTGTCTGGATAACATTTCATAAGGAATCTTATCAAAATGTGGGATATGGGATATTTTCCTTAGCTCGGGTATGAGGCGTAAATGAAGCAGCATTTAGAAAAAAATAAACATTTATTAAACAGTATTACATACACTATTCTTACTGTGAACTAGGTGGCTCAGCGAGTGTTGGCGGAGGCGGTGAGGCGCGGAGCGGCGATGCGGCGTTTCGCGATGTCGGCCGTGGACCCTGGCTACGCGGTCGCTGTCAGCGTATCTGCTTCTTTGATCGTCAAGTGAGCAGCGCTCGCCATTGAAGCTAGTACTGCGCGTGAACAGGCCGTGAATCCTGCGTAAGTACCTCGTGGCGGTGCTGTGTGATTTTCCCATCTGCTAAGTCCAAAAGCATTGTTCTGTGCTATGACCACAGGTAGCGGCGCGGCGAGTAGGATGTTCGTCCTCGCCGTGGGGTTGTTTCGACGGCCTTTGAGCTGCAAGTTTTCGAGTGGCAGAACCTTTGACGGAGACCAAAGGTGGCTTCCACGACCAGACCGTATCCTATCGTTCTGGTCAGTCATCCTGGATGAATACTTCCGTTGTTCTTGATCTCCGTCCCGAACGCTGTTAATGGCGACCGGATTATTCCATCTTCCGTCGTCAACTGTCACTGCTCGGGGTTGACTATGACTCAAACTCCGACTTCTGCTACTATTTCTGCTGGTGATAACGTCGCTTCTGTCACTACTAACTCTCTATACTCTGGCGGCGTCTTCTTGGCCGTGGTATTTACGAGGCGCGTCCAGAAAGTAAGTTCCGTTTGGTTATATAAAACGAACGGGTGGAGATACAGAAAAAATATTGATTGTACAAAAATCTACAACTGTTAAACTACTTTTCTACATAGCTTCCGTAATTTTGTAGGCAATTGTCATAGCATGGCCCAAGGTTTTGTGTGCCTTTTTCATAGAATATTGCCGCATGTGTATGCAACCATGTGGTAACATGTTCTTTCAGCTCGTCATCATCGTTGAAGTGTTGTCCACCAAGGACAGATTTTAGGTGTAAGAAGAGGATTACTGTCAAAATATCTTTTTTCACGATAATGCCTGACCTCACACACCGAATGTGATCAAACAATTCTTACGGAAATTTCAATCGGATCTGTTTGATCATCCTCCATACAGCTCGGACCTCTCTCCTAGCGACTTTCATCTCCTCTTACACCTAAAATCTGTTCTTGGTGGTCAACACTTCAACGATGATAAAGAGCTGTTACCATATGGTTCAATACACAGGCGGCAACCTTCTGTGAAGGATGCATGCAAAATCTTGTGCACGCTATGACAAGTGACCTACAAAATTTCGGCAGTTATGTGAAAAAGTAGTTAAAGAATTGTAGAATTTCGTGGAATAAAAATTTCTTCTGTATCTGTGTACAATTTCATTTTATTACCAAACGGAACTTACTTTTAGGATGCTCCTCGTATTTGATGGACCTGGCTGAGAGTGAACGCCTTCGGGGTCGTTGTCTTCTGCTGTCACGTTGTACGGTTTCTAGAAAGATTGATCGTCACGTTGCCCTGAATGTCAATACACTAGGTTATTGGTTTCTGGTCACATTTCTTCGAGAAGTAAGAGCTGGTCACGCTTGACAGTCTGTGCCTTGACTTGAGGTAGTCGATCGATGGCCCGATCGCCGAATCAACGGCTTCTGCTTGTGGAGAGGGCGATTGGCTCCTTTACGCGTTCCGCCACACTTAAATAGCCGGGGAGGCAATGACCATGCTGAATCTGCAGCTGGTCGACGCACTGTCAGAATGCGTCTGAGGTTTTTACTCGTCTGTGCCTCTGAACTCAACTATCACCCAAACCTTCAGATGTAGACACTCAGATCGATACCAAACGTTGTATATCGATAGAGTATCAGCCGAAGCTTCTATATAATTCGTGCTGTGTGCTGCCATCCAGGATAACGTTCGTAAACGGGAAATAATGTGTAACACCTAACCTACGGAGTACAGGAAAAGCACGACTGTGAGAACTTATTACGTTGCGCTACCGTGGGCTAGTTCATTGAAGAGAGGGTCGTGGGTTCGAGCCCAGCCTAGAGCCTTGCAGCACGTTGAAAATTGTTAAAAGAAATTGTCTATAACGTTTCACAGGTTCATTTCGGAAAACAGCACTGTCAGCTGCAGCAGTAGCAGTAGCGTGCGGACTGGACAGCAACGTCAGGCCCACTTGATGGTGTGTTATTAAATAATAACAGCTGCAGGATCAGAAGTGACGTCTGTTCTTTCGGAACAGACACCACATGTATATATATAATATGCCGGTGACGGGCAATGATCCTATCGTTAGTGGGGAGGGGTGGGCAAGTTTGAAGCCCTTACTCTTACGGGAATTAAACTACGAGTTTGATAGAGCGTATGTTGGGCAGGGCGAAGCTGGGAATTTGTATCTGACGGGAGGCGTGCTTAGGTAGTCCTTGCAGGTGCGGTGATCACTGGTGTAGGGGTCAGCGCAACTGCCTAGAAAGCAGGAGACCCGGGCTCCAATCCCGGCTGGGTACCCATTTTCAGCTTTGCCCAATCGCATTTGATGTCATATATTCTATGAATATTAAAACACACGACACTCTAGCCACAACACGCACATCCGCTGAACGGCGGTGCTGCCTATCTAGCAGTCATTTATTATTATTATTATTATTATTATTACTTTAATACTTCCACACGCATGGTGCAATTGATTCTTCCTTCCAGGAATATACTCTACAGGTTTGCTACTTTCAAATAAAACGAAGCAGAAGCAAACTGCCGACGACACAGTGCTATAAAATCCGAACAATCCTTTTACATTTCAGGAACATGTTCTCCCACTTAAAACTCTGTCTACGTTTGTCGACGTAGAACAGTTTGCAACGTCATACAGAAAAAAAAACTCGCGCCACAAGGGTTTGAACCGAGGACCCTCTTGACGACAAACATAAGCTCTATCAATTACCCCACGGTATTTCGGAATGGCAGAACCTTACAGATACGTTATTTCTCTGCTCCTTAGGACAGGTGTTACATACTTCCCGTTTACGCACGTTCTCCTGGACGGCAGCGCACAGCACAAATTATATAGAAGTTTCGGTTGACACTTTATCGATATACAACGTTTGGTAGCAACCTGAGTGTCTGACATCTGAAGGTTTGGGTGTGAGCTACCATTTTACTTCACATATTATCCACTATTGATTTATTACTGCATTTTATTTCACTAATTAATTTACACTTTACTGCACTCAACACCTGTAACAGTAATTGTGTGACGTGTTTCTTATATTCATGGAACCAGCACGAAACCTCCAGATTTGCAGCTGCACATAAAACAGTTCCGAATACAAATCGCCCATCCGTCGTCTGACCGCGGAGATGATTTACTTCCTAACTGCCATATTTCTCAGAATAATTTCTGGTGTGATAACTGTTTTGGGCTGTGGCACAGATGAGAAAGGAACCGGAATAAAATTGAACGTTACTTACCGTAGCAGTTCCGCCCTCAGCTGTGTTTTGGGGTCCTCGTTTGATTAGGGGGCCCGGGTAATAGGAGACTCCCGACTGTATAACGGGCCACGGGAGATGGCTTACAGCGCGCTACATTGAAACGCATGAAATGCTGTTACGAGCTTCCGGTGTTAGGTGGCCTCCACGTATTTGCATATACAAATTGGCAATATGACGTCTGGGTGATTGGAGATCTGATGTAGCGATCGCATTGCGCGTCGGGCAAAATGAAGGGATTTTGGGCTGGTTTTGTGTCCGAGCAACGGCTGCGTAAGGGGACCACTGACGTCACGTGACTGTTTAACGAGTACAGCTACCCACCGCGATCCCCTGTGGAGCGTGGTATTATCTCGCGGATTACGTCGAAAATCTCTTGCTCCGATTTCAAATAGTATTTCGCTAAACAGTTGGCTTCAGCAAACCAAAACGTAATGGTTCTGTGTCAAATGAAGTAAGAGTTAAATGAATATAGGTTTCGCAGAAATGTATTCTAATTGCAAATGAGAGTTTGGCATCAGGATACGCAGGGTAGAGGCTATCTCATGCTGCATTTTCTGCAGCGTTATGGATTTGAAGCATGTTATCTCAGAATGACAACGTGAATTGTGATTGCACGGATAACTTACTCTCCTCCATTAATTATATCTGTGACGTGTGATGTAAATGTCGTAATGGGAAAGCACCACATCGATATGCATCTTGTTTACAGCATAAACCAGGAATTCACCAATAATATTTTGAGCGTGTTTCGGGGTTACTAGCTGAATAAGTTTCTGTAACTTGTCAGGCGTTTCCGGTTGCTCGCAGAAGAGGAACAACAATAAAAGTTATAATTTAAGCTGGATTTTTCCACACTTATCTCTATTGTCTGAAAATAGCTACAGAGAAATCAAAAAATTTTAATGAACAATCACTGAAACGCATCACGCTGAATTCAGAATAGTGGAACAACACTGAGATTAAAAATTACCGTCCCGTGACTGTAGTCGCAGCGGTAACATTTCACTACAGCGTCGTTGTAAACGTAGGAATGAAAATGTAAGAAGCCTGTTTTCCAAACTAAGGATATAGCACACCCTGTCGCCTTTTGTGCCGCCGCAGAACAGCCGTGCGCACTAAGGTGCTTTGCTCCGATACGCGCGGTCGTTCGCCATTGGGGCTTCGAGCCATCCTTCGATTATGGGTGTTTGTGTTTTCCTTCGCAAAATTTAAGTTAGTGAAAGTCGTTTGTAAGACTAGGGACTGATAACCAACGTAGTTAAGTCCCTTAGATTTACAAACATTTGAACACTTTTCTTCCGTCGTGCAGATCTTTTCAAAGAAATCCAGAGACAAAGAAAGATGCAAGAATGCCACTTACACCTAATTACTCAGGAAGTATCCATATGGCTTCGGTACGTACTTTGATAGTGTCAATTTGCGACTACCCATTCCGATAACATTAGGTTTAGAGAAATAGGAACGTAAACATACATTTCTTAAAGTTTAAAGAATATTAAACTGAAAGTTGCATTATTTCTTAGAAATCTTTTTGGGTCCCTACACTATTGTATGCCGGTTATAACGTCCCAGTGTTCAACTTTTGCTAAGCACTCACTATATAGGGTGAATCACCTAACACTTGCACCGAAAATATTGCGGAAACGGAAAGTAAGATTGTGTGCGGTTTTCACAGAATAGATTAGTAGCCAGGGGCTCGTATTTTTAGCCAACAGACAGATTGTAATATTACTTAGAAAGCGTATTTTTAATGCGAACATACAGTTTGTTATATGGAACAATGGTTGTTTCTATCATGCACTGCAATATTTGACACCAGCTGTGTACAAAGAATTTTGAATGTCATTTTTATCACGTTTAGTTTGGCAGCTACAACTGTTTAAAGTTTCGGGGGCGGAGGCTGCGATAGCGCAGCTGACTGGCCGAGTGGCTAGCCCCTGGGGCACGGCCCACTGTCTCATGACCACCAGCCAGTCAGCTACACTGTCGTAGCCTCCGCCTCCAAAACATTGAATGGTCGTAGCTGCCAAACTAAACGTGATAAAAATGTCATTCAAAATTCTTTGTACACAGCTGGTGTCAAACGTTCTAGTGCATGATAGAAACAACCATTGTTCCATTTGAATAATTGTATGTTTGTATAAAAAAATACACTTTCTAGGTATTTTTACAATCTATTTATTGACTAACAGTACGAGTCCCTGACTACCAAGCCATTCTGACAAAACTGAACATCAATCGTACTTTCCGTTTCCGTAATATTTGCGGTGCAAGTGTTGGGTGATTTACCCTGTATACAATACAATTCAAATGTTTGTAAATCTATCGGACCAAACTGCGTGGTCATCAGTCCGTAGCTTACAAACTACTTAAACCTAGGTAAACTAACTTAAGGACAACACACACACCCATGCTCCAGGGAGGACTCGAACCTCCACGGCGAGCAACCGCGCGCTTCGCAGCGAGACACTTTAGACCGCTCGGCTACTCCACCGTGGCTACAATACAATGAGAAGTTATTTTAGAGGTGGAATTTTTGTCTGAAAATAATGTCATACACTACCACTTTTCAGTGAAATTGCAGTGAATAGGCAATGTGCCTACAAACGTGGATAGCTTCATAAATTCTATGGGCAATAAGAATGACGCTAATACATTTCTTATTTTGAAAGCTCTCTGTAACTTGGAAGTAACGATGCGTACACGGCATTGAAATAGTTTTAACGCTGGACTCATCTTCCTCATTCGAAAGATTCCGATAAAATTCATGGCAAACTGCTTGAATTTTTCGTTACCGATCATCTCAGCAGCTTAACATTTTCACCTTTAATCCAGCCTTTGACGAATCAACTTTAAAAAAATCTTTCTGTTTTACGTCTCGTGTAGAAACATAACTATTCTTCCGTTATACTTAGCTGTGTCTGCTGCCGTATACTACAATTGTGGCACATTAATCTAACTACAGTTGAGATAGTAATACAGTGAAAAGACAGAAAATATTAGTTACTCCGGTCGACATTTTCCCTGTACCGTGATTCAGTAAGTATTTCACTGACACGACATCAGCTTAGCCAATACATTATATCGTTACTTCACTTTATTTCGAAGTGTGTCGGCAATAGTACTACTCTATAGTGTTTAATCATGGTAATTCATTTTAAAACTAAATAGTGTATATTCATCTATATTAGGAATAAAACAGCTACCTCTTTAATTAATCACTCAAGTGGCAGTTTACTTTATAATCATGGTATTCACAAACAGTGACCCAAGGTCATTAATAACCGTAGTAATTTACACGTACGTCTCAAAGAATTCCTAAACAACATACACATATGGCTACAGCGCGAGACTGCTGGCATTATGGATTTATCAAATGAGTACACAGATTTTTTACTCATACCAGCAAATTTAGATGACTGTTGTTGTACAGCGAGGTATGAAGCTAGAACCATGACAACTAAGTTATTCGTTACTTTCTACCGAAATGATGGGCAGTTGTGGTCTAAGGCGTTATTTCACGAATTACGCAGCCGCCGCCGCAGGAGTTTTGAGTACTCCCTCGGACTTGCGTGTGTGGGTTGTCCTTAGCGGAAGAATAGGAAAGTAGTTTGGAGTTTAACGTCCTTGTCCCTGGCGTCAGTTAGTTTTAGCAGTTTGTAAGTTCCATGTTGGACAAGCTACGCCGACTGCCTGTAAAACAGAAGATCGATTCGGTTTTCAGGTCTGCTACAAAATTTCGTCAATTATTGAAGCCAGTCAAGGATGCAGCGGGTCTTAGATATTCTAGAATCTACACGATATCCTGCGAATGTGCACAGGGCTACGTAGCTCTAACAGTACGACGTATAGAACAACGTCAGATGGAAAGTGAGAGGTTTTATCGTCTACGCTACCTCGAGAATCGGGATTTAGTAAAGAAGGCTTTAGAAAACCATCACCTAATCATGTTTGACGATACCTCTGTCTTGGCTCAAATTCTGGTATTGCGGCATTAAGAAACCATTGCAAGTAAAACCACAACGCCAATAGCTACGGTGGTCTGCAGCTCAGCATACCGTGGTATCCAGAGACAGGAAAGTTGAAGCAGATATATCGGACGCCAAGTCAACAAATGGCCATATAAGGCGGTACCGCGAACACCTGTGACGTCGGTTGTACAAGGATGTATGAGCACTGGCCGATACATCCGCGCTATACATCGTACTGCAGGTATGGAAGGTGTAACGACTAGCACTTTGATTTCAAGAGCCACTCAGATTCCACCACGAATTCATCATAAGCAATTTCGTTTTAATTTTCAGTGTAGAATCATCAATATCGAGACAGTTGTACGACTTAATTTTCTCCATTTTTGCCATTGATACATCCATGACTTTTTTTATTCCGGTAAAATAAAATTAACTCGCCTTCAGTCACAAAAATGTTTTTTAGTGCACGCAGTGCATTGCGAGCAATGACGGCTCTTCATCAGGTGCCAGTATGATATTTATACGTGTTTAAAGGCCGGGGCAAATTAAGATTAAAACATAGGATGTAACAATAAGGGCCGGCCACGGTGGCCGAGGGGACTGAGGCGCTCCAGTCACGGTCTGCACGGCCACTACGATCGGGAGTTCGAATCCCCCCTCGGGCATGGATATTTGTGCCGTCCTAGTTCGTGAGTAGTTCATAAGTAGTTTGTAAGTTTAGGGACTGATGACCCCGTAGTTAAGTCCCATAGACTATACAAACATTTGAAGATTTTTTTAACAATAAGGAAAATTTTTGAATACAGTTTCTTGTAACAAAAGAGATTTTACAAGCAAGTGAATTGTACAGTCATATGTATCTCACAACATTTGATATATCAATTGACGACCTATTGTTCAAAGAAATTTTCAAATGTTTGTAAATCAATTGGACTTAACTACTGTCGTTATCCGCCCATTTTTGCCTCCTCTTAAAATACCAACCAATTTTACTGTTGTACCTAAACAAATCTCTATAATAGCGAGCTTTTGAGAGATGATGGTTCAAATACACTTCGTCCATCGAGATTTACATTTTCAGTGATTTCACCGAATCACTCCACGGAAATGCCGGAACGATTCCTATGAAAAGGGAACGGCTGATATCCTTCCGCATCCTTACACATACACTCCGAGCGTGAACTCCGTCTCTAAGAACCACGGTGTCGACGAAACATTGAACCCTAATCTTTCTTCATTCCTTCAGAAAGTGATAACAGTAACATGACTACAAACACTGTGGTATAAGTATCTAGTGCGAGTTCGTTTTTACCACAGTTTCTACTGCAATCGAATGGAAGCTTAAATCAAAGAAGTATGGGAAGAGGGGCTGCAAAAACATTCATTTGAACAGTTATTGCTACTACGTGGGAAACTAGTTAAGCATATAACTAAAATCAGTTGCTTATTTCCTATTACGCATTTCATTTAGAAGAAAGCATAACTTGAAATATTTCTTATAAATGGTAATTTTAGAATTTAATTCTAAAATGATATAACGCACATAGAGTAGACGATATTCCCCTTCAATTTAATTCTCGCGAGAACATTACTGTGCATCTATTGTACAAAATATACGTTGTTGTTGTTGTTGTGGTCTTCAGTCCGCAGACTTGTTTGATGCAGCTTTCCACGCTACCCTGTCCTGTGCAAGTCTCTTCATCTGAGAATACGTTCGGCAACCTACATCCTTTTGAATCTGCTTGCTATAATCGTCCCTCGGTCTCCCTTTACGATTTTTACCCCACACGCTTCCTTCTAATGCTAAGTTGACAATTCCTTGATGTCTCAGAATGTGTCCAACCAATCTATCCCTTCCCTTAGTCAGGATACGCCAGATAATCATTTTCTCTCTCATTCGGTTAAGCACCTCCTCATTAGTTATGTGATCTACCTATCTAACTTTGTTGACCTTACTCTGTGTAATTCTGCCAATCACTCTAAACCCTATATACGCATCTTACATGATACATTTTGGTTAAATGTGCTGAGATTTTACTTATATATTTAATGAAAATATAGTGATGACTCCTAAATTCATACAACATAGTTTTCACTGTTTGGCATTATGTTAATGAACATCAATGACTTCTCCAAATACTTAAGTCTATATTCAATTTCATTATCATTATCATTGAATACTACTGTTATTAATTGCTTTTGAGGCAAATGAAATGAAACTGTTTGTACCACTTAAGAAATTTGAAACACTTTACTACCGCAAACTTATTTGTACTGATACTTAAATTATTTAGCTATACTTGCATTATTTTATCAGTCATTACCTTACCATGAATGTAATTTTAAACATAAAGCGCATGCAAGAGGCATACACTAGTTTTAACTTTACTGCTCCAGACATTAAACGAAGCACTTCAATGTATTAATTTGATCAAACAAATATTATTCAATTGATAATTTACTTTCATGATGAACACTCTGATATGTTCACTCTAGGATAGGACCTTAACAAAGCAAGTGATCCGGATAAATTACGTTGGACACAAATGTATGATTACCAAATGAAAATGATGCACTACTTTCCGCCTGGTCCAGCCGCATTACGAATATAAAAGAACGTAACATCGTTTACTATGCCTTGCGATGGGCGAGCAGATGCATATTTCTGCAACTTGAGGCGTAAAGGTCACCAGACGTTGCTCTGGCTCTAAGGCACAATATTATCTTCTTGGCGTCGTACTACTATTTACAGAGTGCCCAAAATTCACTGCCAGGATGGAGTGGACATTGTACCTGCATGCGAGGCTATTAATTTTTACAAATTGTTGCAGATGTCTCAACTTCGCTGTGAGTTACTTTCTCGCTTACGCCTCACCACACACACTTTCTCACTGACTGCAGTGAAGCCACATCCATGTGTTAGTGCGTCTTGTGCGTCAAAACTTGACGCCTTCTGCATCAGTAACGGGGAAGTAAAGATGCTTTTACATGTCACATACTGAGACCTCCAATTTGTAGTTAAACAAATAAAACAGAAAATTATTTGGGTAGGGGTTATAAAAGCAATTGATATTTTAACAAATGTAATAATAAATTTGTAGACCTGAAGTTGACAGTTCAAATTGATTTAAATGTCTTGCGAAAATTGAAATTCCTTTTAAAACAAAATGTAAGTTTGAGAACAACGGCGATTCCAACATCCTACAAGATATAAACATACTTGACAGCAAAACTTTATTCTGTTAGTAAAACGGGTTAAGTCCATGTTTGGAACAACGAATCAAGTACACAGAATTTAATATCAAACATGACTGGATGCTACAATGTGCTCAGAAATTAAAACAAAATTTTTCTTTAACGGCTAAGGTCACACATAGAAATTAACCATCTGTACATCGGTTGCAAGCCAACAAGATAAAACACAAGACATTAGGTGACAAAACTTAACTTTCAACAGGAAAGAGAGCTCGTAACAATTACATATTAGAACAGTGGATGAAATCAGCTCACAATACGGAAGTGAACATTGTGAAAAATGGGCATTTAAATTAGTGTTTAGCAGCAATAACTGTTAAACACCAACATCCACTAGGTCCAACAGGGCAAAAGTGAAAGAACGGAGTCAGCTAATCTTACCAAGGTGACGGCCAAGAGTGTGGTTAAAACATACATTCAAAATTGAAACTGCAGAAAATACACCCAACCCCAAGGCAAAATTCAATAGAGGGGTGGAAAGAACACTGCCACAAAATACATCCGCAGTCAGGGCAGCTAACTGACTTGCGAACGGTTGCAAAACCGATAAATACCCTAGTTACACTAAATGAAATCACTCAATTGACACAAGAAGGCGCTCGTAGATTTTACAACGCAGCGCCCAATATTATATCACAACATTGAGACGGAACTTAGACTGGGTAACCACATTACAGGGAACCACAAGAGGATGGCTTCAGGAGCAAAATGAGGGTCCGGGTCCGGGTCCGGAAACGTCACCGAACGGCTATAGCTGCTAATTATAGATGCTGGCGCCTGACGCTAGGCCAAGACAGAACACAAGATAGAACCGCTGTCATTGTCTGTCAGTTACAACCATTACAAATCTCTGTAGCGTACAAAATCGGAGATTGTGTTAGAGGTTTTGCGAGGCAATAAAACGTGGGGTGAAGCCCAAGTATGTAACCATCAGGCATCACGGAGAGTGTGGTGTCGCACAAGTACAAAGTGCGCGCCACCTACTTTCGCCGCGCGCCGTCATGCACGCACGGCGCGGCGATCTTACGACGACAGCCACGAGCGCCCTCTGCTGCAACCCCGCTCGTGGCCACCACTGAACGAGATCGGTCACTTCGGACTGAGTTAGCAACCAGTTAGGACCTTCGTAATCAGATAGGCACCAGTGAAGACTTTGCTATTGTACAGGCACTAGGCAGGCCTCTAACAACTATGTGTCAACATTCTGCAGTACTATGTAAAAGTTAATTATTGTTACATTCTGTGCAATATATATCTCTTTCTAATTTACTCTAGTGTTTATAGTTTCTGGCTGCTCCCCTCCGTACCTGCACCAGCGTGCTGTCTTCGTTCCTGTGTCGGTCTCGTTCCGCTCGGCCACCGACACCTACGACGAGGCTGGGACACAAAAGTGGCGACGAAGTCGGGACACAAAAGTGGCGACGAGGAGTGATAGAACCTTGGACCAGCCCGCTTGCAGCAGCCAGACAGCAGCAGTCGGAGCACGCAGAAATTGCTCCCGCCCACCCACCCTTATTATAAGATTTTTGGGGGAACATTTTCAGTTACGTGTTTGTGGACTTTTTTGTTGCAGAGCGTCCTCTTTCATATTGCATTTGTGTTTTGTACTAATTTACTTGTATACGCGGCGCCTAATCGGTCAGCATGGCCACTACCCCGAACCCAAACTTAATGGAAATTATTCAGTTACAGACGGCGCAAATAACACAACTTCTCCAGGCTGTGGCCCAGCTCACGGCGCAAGCAGCTAACCAACAACAACAGCCGCCGCTTCAGCAGCCCACACCTGCCGCCGCAACGCTTCCTACATTTCGCCGGTACAACGAACGTCAGGAAGAATGGAGCGACTACTTCGCACAGTTTCAAGAACTCGTCGCGGCTCATCAAATTACAGGTCAGAAAGTGAAGCATCTGTTATTATCTGTAGTGGGCCCCCAGACCTTCGTATTATTACAAAAACTATTCCCTCACGCATCTCCTCGTGATGTAGACTTTGAACAAATAGTAGAGGCACTAAATGCTCATTATGAGAGAAAAGTTCTAGTAGCTGCGGCACGGTACCGATTTTTCAGACTTAAAAAATTACCGCAGCAGTCACACCAAGAGTGGATTACGTAATTGAAGGGCTTAACCCGCCAATGTAAATTTACTTGCTCTTGTGGACTTTCGTATAGTGACGTGATGTTGAGGGATGCGATTACGCAGAATATTCAGGACCCCAGAATTAGAGCAGCAATTCTGAAACAGTCTGACCCCTCCTTAGACAGTGTACTGCAGCTTATAGAAGCGCATGATACTTTTGACTTAGCTGATGTAGAAATTCAAAGCCATAGTGTAAATTCAGTGCGCCGCAACGGACGCTTTCCTAGCCGTAGTTCTCAGTATAGCACTAGTGATTCTTATTTTTCTACCGGCCGTGCTGAACAGACAGTGAACAGTAGCCAGTGTAAAAGTGCGACGCAAAGGTCGCCCCGTCGTGTTAGAAACAGTAATTTGAATAACGGGCGCCAACGCTCATTTCAGAAAAATGTACGTAAATCTTGCCCCCAGTGTGTGTCTCGCCACAAGCGTGCTCATTGCCCTAGTCGCAACGCAACCTGTTATCAAGGTGGCAAATCGGGACATGTGCAGTCTGTGTGTATGCAAATTAAAAACTCAAAGAACGGTAACGTTAGAAACGATGCTTCGCAAAGTGCGAGAACAGTTCATTCTGTGAATGTTATACGGGCTGTGGAATTGAACAGTGCTTTCCTTGGATCTCAATTTCAAGAAAGTAGTTCTGCGCCTATGGCAAAACTATATAGTGCACCACGTAGCAAGCGCCAACGAGCGCGTAAAACAGTGCAACGGAAACGGGTTCGGGACAAGCAAAATGACTATGAACAGTGCAATCCTGTAGTGAAAATAGTGCCTTCTGCAACTGCACCTTGTAATAGTGCCCAGTACTGTGTAGCTAGTGACAGTAGACATCAAGTAGCTACTCAACAGTTTAGTGCAGTAGTTAGTGACTCTGTAGTAGCCTCGCATTGCGCGGACGCCGATCCGCCGATAGTGCCATCTAGTGACAGTGTTGTTAATCCGCTGTGTGCCGAGTATGCGCCGCTTCCTACCGCACGCAACCCGCGCAAGCACAGTAAACAAACCGTAGCAGACGTTGCCCACATTCGCGCACCAGTCGAGCGCCACAAGCAAAAACTGTTTGTGACTCTCTTCATAGAAAATAAGACGGTGCAATTTCAGCTTGATACTGGTTCCGCTGCCACATTAATAAATAAAGATACTTATGAACTTCTGGGTTCGCCAAAATTGTTGCCGTCGCAGCAAGTGTTAACAGCTTATACAGGTCAAAATATTCCCGTGCTAGGAACGTGTAGCCTGCCCGCCTCTTTTCAAGGTGTAACAAACACAGTTGCTTTTGTAGTTCTTCAGGCCAAATCAACACAGAACATTTTTGGACTAGATGCTTTTGACTTGTTTGGTTTATCAATTCAAAGAGATGTGCTTCAAATTTCGTCAGTAGTGCCTCAGGATAAAATCAATGCATTGTGTGACAAATATAGTGACTTGTTTTCGCCGGAACTAGGTTGTGCAAAA
The DNA here is from genome assembly GCA_026315105.1 of Locusta migratoria. Classification (NCBI taxonomy): domain Eukaryota; kingdom Metazoa; phylum Arthropoda; class Insecta; order Orthoptera; family Acrididae; genus Locusta; species Locusta migratoria. Next base: position 46,787,057 of record CM048750.1, on the reverse strand, counting down.
GACTTCGTGGCACATGTAACTTTAAAAGAATCTGCAGTTCCAAAGTTTCGTAAAGCTAGACCAGTGCCTATCGCCTTGCGTGATACAGTTGCCGAAGAACTTAAACGTTGGCAAGATAGTGGGGTGATTTCTCCTGTTTCTGCGAGTCAGTGGGCCTCGCCTATTGTAATTATACCCAAGCCGTCAGGAAAACTTCGTCTCTGTGCGGACTTCAAATCAACAGTGAACAGTCAAACAATTGTAGACACTTACCCTCTGCCCAGACCTGAGGAACTGATGGAGAAATTAGGACAGTCTCGCTTCTTTTCCAAGATTGATTTAGCAGAGGCATACTTACAGATTCCACTTGATGACGAGTCAAAAAAGTTTTTCGTCATTAATACTCACATGGGCCTTTTTTCAATTTCAACGCCTACCCTTTGGCAGTTCTTCCGCCCCCGCCATTTTTCAGCGCTTTTTGGAACAGCTGACAGTTTCTGTGCCGTGTTGCTCGAACTATTTAGATGACATTGTGGTATCCGGACGTACAGTTGAAGAACATTTAGCAAACCTGGAGTGCCTTTTCAAAGTTTTGACTGCAGCAGGTCTACGTTGCAATAAAGCAAAGTGTTCGTTTTTTCAAACTGAAATAGAGTACCTAGGCCATGTGATTAATGCCCAAGGAATTCATCCCTTACAGTCACATCTTCGAGCAATCAAAGACTTGCCTCCTCCTAAGAATGTGCATGAATTGCAAGCAGTGATGGGAAAGCTTAACTATTATTTCAGGTTTATTCCCAATGCCTCTCAGATTGCAGCTCCACTGCATCACTTACGTAGGAAGAATGTTCCTTTTGTATGGTCTAAAGATTGTCAGGTTGCCTTTGACAAACTAAAGTCTGCACTACTCAGTGATGCATGTTTGATTCCCTTTGACCCACAGAAGCCTGTAGTGTTAGCAGTTGACGCCTCGTCGTATGGTCTGGGCGCGGTAATCTCACATCGCATTGGATCTCACGATCGTCCTATTGCCTTTGCCTCCAAGCTACTGACGCCAACGCAACAGAATTACAGTCAGATAGAAAAGGAGGCCTTAGCAATCATTTACGGCGTCACAAAGTTTCATCATTATCTCTATGGCAGAAAATTCTATTTGTTGACAGACCACAAGCCTCTCACGTCGTTGTTCTCACCCACAAAGCCAATTCCGCCACGTACGGCACAAAAGCTTCAGAGATGGTCCTTGATATTGTCAAATTATCAGTATGAGATTTTGTACCGACCTACCACTAAACATGCTAACGCGGACACCCTTTCCCGACTTCCGGTTGGCCAGGATGTATCATTTGATTCTTCAGATATGGCATGTTGTCAGATAGACTCCAGAGATGCTTCCGCTGTCGCAGACTTTCCTTTGAACTCTCGTCGGGTTGCACAGGAAACAGCTGCGGATGCAGACCTAAGTGTGGTAGCACGTTTTGTTCGCTCAGGGTGGCCTGCCAGAGCCAAAGACATTGATCGGCCTCTGGTTCGACGTTATTTTGCACAACGTCATGCATTGTCTTTAAGTCAGGGTGTACTGTTGTTGCATACCGACAACGACCAAGCAAGAGTGATTGTTCCTCGTTCCCTGCAACTAGAAGTGTTACGCCTCCTGCATCAAGGACATTGGGGTATTGTTAGGACAAAGCAACTGGCCAGACGTCATTGTACCTGGGTTGGTATGGACGCTCAGATAGAGAGCATGACATCACAGTGTACAGTTTGTGCGGAGCATCAGGCGGCTCCTCCACAGCGTTTCTCAGACTGGCCACGCCCCAAGGGACCATGGCAACGTTTACATATTGACTTTGCCGGACCTTTCTGGAATACGCGCTGGTTAATTGTTGTAGACGCTTTCAGCAAGTTTCCTTTTGTGATTGCCATGAACTCGACGACAGCTTCTAGTACAATCAGTGCCTTAACATCAGTGTTTTGCATCGAAGGCTTGCCTGAAACTATCGTCAGTGACAATGGACCTCAGTTTGTTAGTGCGGAATTTCAACAGTTTTGTCGTGTGAATGGCATTCAGCATATCACCACCGCACCTTTTCACCCTCAGTCCAATGGTGAAGCAGAACGTTTCGTTCGAACATTCAAGTCTCACATGGAGAAGATGAAAGGTCAGCACTCTAGGCAGCAAGCTCTTCAAATTTTCCTGACTACGTATCGGTGCATGCCACGTGACGGCCCGTCTCCTACCGAGCTGCTACACGGCCGCCGTCACCGCACTCTCCTTCACCTGCTGCAGCCTCCCACGCACCGAGTCGGTTCGTATGGCGCTACGCGTTTTCAGGTTTCCACGCCGGTGCTGTACAGGGTGTTTGCTGGAAACAAGAAGAAACTATGGATGCCGGGCACCATTCAGCGCGTGCTCGGGCGCAATATGTATGTTGTACGTTCTTCCACAGGGTCGGAGCTGCGGCGCCACGCAAACCAATTGCGCCTGCATAGGCCGCGCGATCCTGTCTCCGGTTTCTTGATTCCAGACCCAGTTCACCGCCAGGGAGCACAAACACATCGTTCGTCAACGGGTCCAGCGTCCCCGGACTACGAGATCGTCCCGATGGAGATCGACGCGACGCCGCCGCTGTCGCCGCCGCAGATGACAGCGTCACCGAGAGGGACTCCGGGACCGTGCGGGCCCCCTCAGCTTGGGCCACGCACCTCAGAAGAAGATGACCTGCTCCCTCTGGGCGGGGGCGGGCGCCCTTCCCCAGGTTTCGGCGGGTTCCCTGGAGGATCTCAAGGCAGATGCCGGGGCGCGGACGGCGTCTCGATCCCGGCCTCAGCTACGACGCCCGTCCCACCAGTAACGCCCCCGCCCAGGCCCTCCTCCCAGTGCCGTCGCCGTGGCCCTCAGCCCTACGCCACGACGGCGCGGCGGTTTGGGGGGGAGGGGTGTGGTGTCGCACAAGTACAAAGTGCGCGCCACCTACTTTCGCCGCGCGCCGTCATGCACGCACGGCGCGGCGATCTTACGACGACAGCCACGAGCGCCCTCTGCTGCAACCCCGCTCGTGGCCACCACTGAACGAGATCGGTCACTTCGGACTGAGTTAGCAACCAGTTAGGACCTTCGTAATCAGATAGGCACCAGTGAAGACTTTGCTATTGTACAGGCACTAGGCAGGCCTCTAACAACTATGTGTCAACATTCTGCAGTACTATGTAAAAGTTAAGTATTGTTACATTCTGTGCAATATATATCTCTTTCTAATTTACTCTAGTGTTTATAGTTTCTGGCTGCTCCCCTCCGTACCTGCACCAGCGTGCTGTCTTTGTTCCTGTGTCGGTCTCGTTCCGCTCGGCCACCGACACCTACGGCGAGGCTGGGACACAAAAGTGGCGACGAAGTCGGGACACAAAAGAGAGAGAGCATGGCATTCATTATATACAATTGCTGGCTCGATCTAGTTTACTGGCAATTGTTTCAACCATTCGCAAACCCTGAATATTAGAAAACCACATATTACAGACCTGCCCGCGATCTGTGTGTGCATAGAATGACGCATTGGCCTCCCAAGGAGTGGCCTAGTGGCAGGCGCCAGCACCTATAGTTTTCACGCTCGGTAGCACCGTTGGGTGACGTTTCCGGACATGGGTTCCCTACCTCATTTTGTTCCACGAGCCAACCTCAAATATCCAGCGACGTTTGACGGTATCATATGGAAGCACCCGGTAAAAAAAAAAAAAAAAAAAAAAAAAAAAAAAAAAAAAAAAAAAAAAAAAAAAAAAAAAAGGGAAAGCTGTCAACAATCCGAAGATTGGTTTGAACACCACAGTGCTTTACTAGGCATAGTCCTGTTTGGAGGTGCTATAGCCGTTGCCTTCCTCCGACCTTCGAACTGACTTACCCAGCCAGGGGGACCTACATTTTAACGTGGGTTCCGAACCACGGAGCTACTCAGTATTTTTCACTTGAACAATACTGCCAGAGGTGAAAGAAGTGGAAAGTGACAGATAAAAATCCTAAGACCAGGCGGGGATCGAACCCGCGACCTTCGGTAGTTTGGCACTCTAGCTCTGTGCAACCGAGGCGCACCTGGATAGAACGAAGTATAACTTATGCGCTCCGCAGACGTGAAAATACAGGTGTCCCACTTTATATGGGAAGGTCGTTCCACTAACATGACTCGGTCCAGAGCGCCATACGTTTGCCAAAAACATCCGAAAACTGATCTGAGGACTTGATGACTAACCATGTCCCTTGGTGAGGTGCAAAGTACAATTCCCATTGAAGTCTTAGCGCCGGAGAACGTCAGCCGACCAAACAGTTTCATCAGCGGTCTGACAGAGACATACAAGGGTCGGTGCACTGGCTCCTTGCACTGTTAGCCACACAGGACTCTCCATGTAGGCATGACGGCACAGAGTAACATATACAGAGAAGAAACCCCTCCTAAATCACTGTCCTACGCTCCCCTCGTAGTTCTGTAAGATGCCAGCAGATGTCTGGCGGTTCCCTGGCTTAGTACCGGTAGACGACACAACAGGCGCTTCTGAGGGTGCCTCTCACACATCAGAGGGTAGCTTGGAGGGGAGGCTGAGGAGAGAGCTCGTGCCGCCTCCCACGAGGCCACGGCTGTGTCCAGCGTGCCGGCGTTCGAGGGGAGGTGGTGGTGAGGGCCAGCCGCTACCTGCCGCCTGCTCTGGCCAGTTTTAAAGGGCTGCTTCTGACCGCAGCGCCATCATGGGACATCTTATGGAACTGCTCTGGCCCTCCCTCCCCGCACCCCTGAGCGTGTGACCGGGCCCTTATGGAGGCTTCGCCGGTCGCGGTGGCCGAGGGGACTGAGGCGCTCCAGTTACGGTCTGCACGGCTACTACGGTCGGGGGTTCGAATGCCCCTCAGGGATGGATGCCGTCCTTAGTATTAGTTAGTTAATAAGTAGTTTGTAAGTTTAGGGACTGATGACCCCTTAGTTAAGTCCCATAAGCTCTACAAATATTTTAACATTTGTACGAAGGTTTCCTGTGATGACGGCTAACAGACTGTCACTGCCCGTCTCCCCGTTTCTCTCTTTCTGTGAATCTGTGACCGACCTGCCAACTGCCGAATCTCTGTGCGGTCCCCACACGTCGGCGCACATAACACGGGAGCTACCAGTCACCCAATGAAAGGACTTACATAAATATAACTGACTTAATTAAGAAAGAACAATACTGACCCTCGAAGCTCTCCCAACGCAAACCATACGTGAGAGTGAAAGAGAAATGAGAAGTTAGGAAAATAATGTTTCCGTCTGAATGTCCCCACGAATCAGGGTAGCTTTCCGTGGAGGGTCACAAGTTCGAGAAAACCATTGGATTTCTTAAATGCCCAAACAACCAAACAACAATACACAAATAGCGATAAACACTACAACACGGGACATTTAGGTGTCAATACGTGCGAGTAAACCACTGCTTAACTCACAAAGAGAAGCAGTTGCTACTCCGGAGGAAAATGTATAGCTTATGGGACTTAACTACGGGGTCATCAGTCCCTAAGCTTAAAAACTACTTATGAAATAGCACGGCACAAATATCCATGTCCGAGGGGGGATTCGAATCCCAGACCGTAGTGGCTGTGCAGACCGTGACTGGAGCGCCTCAGTCCCCTCGGCCACCGCGGCCGGCACTCCGGAGTACTACGATGCCAGAAGGAAGGCACCACCACCTGAAACACTGCACTTCTTACGACACCACAAGGCGTAATACGTAACTCCAGTATTTGTGCCGATCCTGACAACACCACGAGCAAGTACTTCAAGGCAATGACACGCTCTCGCCGCTAACGGGCATTAAATCTGAACAAGCTGCTACCGTCACCCCAGCAGTCCAGTCCCGATCCAGCATTCCAATGAAAACCACTCGCTGCTCCTTTTGCTCCACAGCTCGTCTCCACCAGAAGTTCAAATCGGAGGAGTAACCTCTTCCGTCCGTATCATCCGCCAACGGCCACAGGACACGCTATAGTCCACCTCCCTCCGGGCTCTCGGATGGTACAGTGCCCACTGCAAACTCGTCCTTAACCTGCGTATCATGCTGCTTCAAAAGATTCCGACACGCTGGCTGTAGACCGCAGCCCCACCGACGGCGTAGGCGGGCACCAAATATCGAAATTCTAGGCAATACCCGGGAGCCAAATAAATTAATAACAACGAAAGGTACCAGGAAGCCAGCATGGCTGAATCTATCCTCTTCAGTCCCATTTCCAAGGTTAATTTAAAATTTTGAAAATCTTAATATATTTTTGTTTATTATGTTGCACAGGAACCATATTTCTCTTTTGCAATTTGGAAAATTTTTATTTTTTGAACGTTGATGGTACACACTTGTGTACCTCGGGTTTCAATCGTAAACATATTTCTTAAATTTTCTTAAGGGTAAAATTAATTACAGTATGTTGTATTTGTACAACCTACATATTTCATTTACAATAAGAAATTTTACAGTACAGATTTTGAAGTATTTGTTACTGCGAAATGGTTTTCTATGAGTCCCCATGACAACTTTAATCCCAACATGTTGCAAAATTTTTGATGCGGTTGGTTTGAAACTAAGTGAACTAGGCTAATCAGATCTGAGGAGTGTCTAATAAGTCACAATCTCTCAGAATTCAACTGGAAAGAATTCGTTGAAAGATTCCAAGTCTCCTTTGGGTCGAATGGAATCACTTTCCAGAGATGCACCAATGTCAGACATGCTAAAAAAAGTAACGAACAAACCATGGATAGGCACGAAACCTAACATTTTTCGTAAAAAACTTATGTGAAAATTTACATATTTTGTTACAAATAAACAAAGAAACAAAAAATCATTTCTTCAGAGTATAGCAATACTAACCAAATAACTTTTCACGTCAATTGAATCTTCAATGTTTTGAACTGAATTTTTTGGAGCATCACGTGGGGAGTCAGAATTCGTACGATGTCGATTCATTGCAGCAAATAAATCATCCTCAGATACAGAATTTGAATATTCTGCAACTCTCCTCTTTAGTATTCGTGATATTTCTTCATCACTTAGCACATGAGCTGCCAAGATATGGTACTTTATATAGTACAGAGCAATTGTAAAAGTGCACACTAAGAACCAAGGTACACAGATGAAAACATCGGCATTTATTGCCCAGGAATATTGAAATAATTCACATTTGCTGTGTTTCAGATGATTCTTCAAACTTCATTTATCACACACTACTAGAAAGATAAACACATAAAGCTTTATGTATTACTAGCTTATATGCCCGTGCTTCGCAACGGTTGTTAAATAGGGACCTGTGTATATCATTTTTTTTTTCTGTCAATAAACTCAGTCCTTCTAGCCAAATGAATGTTCATAAAGGTTTCCATACAAAAAGTGAGCCGGCTGCGGTAGCCGAGGGGACTGAGGCGCTTCAGTCACGGCCTGCACGGCCACTACGGTCGGGGGTTCGAATCAACCCTCGGGCATGGATATTTGTGCCGCCCATAGTCTTAGCTAGTTCATAAGTAGTTTGTAAGTTTAGGGACTGATGACCCCGTAGTTATGTCCCATAAGTTTAACAAACATTTGAACAAAAAGTGATCTTGACCACTCTTTCAGCTAATAGATGTGTCCACGTCCAGCAGTGATTACTTCGTAAAGCACGAAGTTGAAATCGATTTTGCGCAATATAACTATATATTCAGAAATCGGATTATAACTCAAAGTACAAATGTCTCTGCAAAAGAAGACGTCTTTCTCTATCTTAATCTTGTGCGCACCAAATGTAAGAAATTACAAATTTTAATCACAGAATTGTAACGAACAGTTATGAAAGCAGGGAGGTTCCTGATGAGTTTGTCGCTCGGGTGTGTATGTTATCTCTAGTGTCAGGCACAGAGCAGAAATATCTCTGGAGAGAACATTGAGATGCGCAAAACAGATTTTCTATTCTCACCTGATATTGGGAAAAATTTACTAATCGATGACTTTATCGTGGTCTTTTTTTTGTTCGGTGAAGATAGATGACTATGTGTAATTGGCACTTTTAGCAACGCTTCCTTAACTTTCTTGTTGATTCTGTGACACAATTATTTAGATATTATTTCATGTTACGTGATTGCTCTGCTAAAAGTAGGTGGGGCTTCTTTGCAGTCAGTGCGGTAGAAACCAATCACAGGAGCAAATAAATTTGTGGAAAGAGTGGATTTGTTTCAATATCATTTGGTAATTCCAGCTTAATGTTGAGAAGATGCACAGAATCCAATGCTCACTTAACAGACATTTCTACTCTATGTATAATTTAGTGGTTATACCCATCGAGAGATGCACTTCTTTTCTTTCTATGACATTGCAAAGCATATGGGATGCAGCAAGGAAGGGAAAAAAAGTGTCCTACCTGGGCTAAACTTTACTTCCGGTGGCAGTGGTTTAGTTTGCTATCGTTGGCAACGAACTATTCGCTTTAGGAGGGTGATTAATTTACTGACCAGAAGAGCATAAACTATTTATTTCATCTTGAACATAAAGAATTATTCCCCTTATTGTATGTGACTGATTTTTGAAACAGCATTCAACGGCCGTTACCAACATCAGCGCACAACATCGCAGCCGTAAGTAAAATTGTATCTGGTCTTGTAGTGTATTAAACCATAGTTATGAGCATAAAAAAAAAACACAGCAATGCCATAAATAGTTATTTGGTGTGCTATGTAACTAACGTCGCTTCACTTTGTCCTTTCCTGTACTGTGGCGTTTTCGATGCATTCCTAAACAGAATGCACTTAAAATGTAATGAGAGTACACTGAAAGCAGAAAGGAAACTACATAAATTCCATTTTCTTTGCAAAGATTTCTAATATAAATTACAACATCGATAGACGCGAAAGAATGCCCCCTGCAAAAGTATCAAAGATGTTGTTAAGCTGTGAATGTACAAAGTGTAATCAGCAATTCACTGTTCAAAGTTTGTTTGTATTTGCAGAGATAATATTGCGGCTCTTAATTCAAAATCAAGGAGGTTTTGTTCAAAATACTTCTGTTACTGAGGGAATGTGCACAACACGATCATGCATTGTTTCTTTGCAGCACTACAAAATCAACAGCATCTTTAATGGTTCGTTGCTGTTCTATGGTATGACCATCGAAAAGAAATAAAAAATTAAGAAATGCAGCAGCGCCAACTATTATTTTTTGGTGCAATACGTAACTGACAGGACCTCTATTTGTTCTGTACTGTACTACACGGTTTTCTAGGCATTCCTAAACAGAATGGACTCAAGATGTAATAATTACACACCGAAATTCCTGTTTTGTTTAAAGAATACTATGTAAATGAAAACATCGATAGACTCGAAGTCGTTATGTTTTAAATTATAATGATGCCCGTGGAAGGAAGCACTTTTTTTCTTTCCATGGCATTGCAAGGCAAGCGGGATGTAGATAGTAAAAATAATATTTTTTGTGCCGTACCTGGGTTAAATTTTACTTTCAGTGGCAGCAGTTTAGTATATTGTAACGTTGGCAACGAAATATTCGCTTTAGGGGGATCATTAATTTACTGATTGGAACAACATGGACTATTTATTTCATTGTCAATACTACGAATTGTTACCCTCATTGCATGTGACTGATTTTTCAAAAAGGATTCCACGGCCGCTACCAACATCAATACACTACATCGGTGCCGTAAGGAAAATCATAGCCCTTGTTTCAGAATTTTACACTTTAGTTATGAGAATAAATAATACAGCATCGCCATCTATTAGTTATTTGGTATACTGAGTCAATAACAGAGCCTCTTTGCTATACTACGCCGCATTTCATGCATAGCATACATCAGAAACTACAAATTAGGATATCTTTTCTTCCCTTTATCTGATTTTGATGAAATGAAGCTTATATGTTGCCCAAAGGTACTCTCAGTTGGCCAATGAAACCCCATGAAAGTTCTTGGAGATTTGCTGTACTACACCATTCTTATAAGCATAGTGTACACAAAAACTTCAAATTACGATATCTTTTCTTCCTCTGATCCGATTTAGATGAAATTAAGCCTATGTTACTCTCCAAACTATTCTCAACTTACTTGTGGAAACCCATAAAAGTTCGTGTAGTATTTTTGTAGATTACCTTCAAAAATAGACATACATGATGGCTTTTAAGCAAATGATTAAATTTTGATATCTTTATTTTCTCTGGTCCGATTTTAATTATGAAGCCTTTATGTGACCGCACGATATGCTCAAGTTACGTGTGGAAACTCCATATAAATTCGTCAAGTGGTTTAGGAGATAGACGAGTTGAAAGAGACAGACAGACTTGACGGTAGTTGATAAAATATTTCAAATTACGATATTCTTCTTTTTTCGTGATCCGATTTTTACAAAACGAAGTCTATATGTTGTCCAGAGTTACGCTCAAGTTACTAGTGAAAACCCCATGAAAATTCGTGAAGTAGTTTTGGAGATAACGGGTTTTTAATAGTTGAAAAAAAAAGACACGACGGTTACTGAAAATACTTAAAATTGCGATATCTTTTTTTTCTCGCGATCCGATTTTGATAAAATTATGCCTATATTTTGACCCAGACTTTTGTCGTGTTTCCTGTGAAAACCGCATGAAGATTCGTCCAGTAGTTTTGAAGATTGAAGGGAACACCGACAGGCCTACATTTACAGATTTATTATTAGTATAGATTTACTTGTTACTTGCTGTTATAACGACGCTGCCGGACTGCCAGCTTCACTAACAACAAACTTCTGATTAGTGTAGCTCAAGAAGTACTGCTGCAAGGGCTATACAAGTGGCGTCATTTGAAAGCAAAAAGGTACGCGATTGTGGACTGGCGGTCTGAGCACACAAAATACGCCACAGACAAACAGTTTACGAACCAAGGTGCACATGTGTGTACTTACAGACTGAAGAGGATATATATAATAGAAACGACAGTGGCGGCTGGTTCTTCAGATGACTGGGGGTTCACTTCTTTGAGTGCCGAACCTTGATGATGGTGCCACCCCCTTCCTCCACGCTCGGCGACCAAAGAGACAATTTGGCGCACCTCTGATTCTGGCCCCGGGGGAAAAGTCCCGGTTTGCCCCCCACCCTAGTCCTTTAGAGATAGTTTCGTTAAAAGATCGACTTGTTTGAACTTTCTTCAACTCGAGATGAGGCGTCTGCATACCACACTTCTGTTCGAACCTTAAAACTGAGTAATTTGTTTGTAAAATATACTGAACGTTGTTCATATGTCTTTGATAATAAACACCAAGATCATACGAATATGCGCAGGCAAAGGCAATGTTAAAAGCGTCCTATCTGCCGCAGATGCGTTCATATGCTGCCTCCAGGGGTGCAGAAGATAATATGAACCTCAACCGCGCATGCGCATTGCATTTATTTACATCTTTTTTTACGGCGAGTTTTTTTCCGGGGGTCACTGAACCAGTGAACATATAGGACGCACCGACACTGAGGAACGAGGTAACACGTCTCAACACCATTAACACGGGGTTTAAAAACTATAATAATATTTTTCAATCTTCGGTAGATGATTACGTTCACCTGATGAAATAAGGCGGCACGGCTGAGAAAGGTAACATCCAAGTTTCCATACGGCATTAGTGCATTATGTAGCGTGTCAGTAGGAGAAAGGGTTGTACCTTGGGACAGTTTTTTACATTTTAATTTTTTTATACTATAACTTCTTTACAAGAAATTTGAAAATTTACTCCATCACAGGCACTAATTTTAGATAGTGTTGAACGAACAGCATTTTAGGCTAGCTCCAATATTTACACAATTACTTACCAATAAAGACTTATGTGACACTTGTCCCAAGATACAACCTATGGTTTTACCTTGGGACATCGGTGGTTTTACCTTGGGACACGGTGATGTATTTCAGTTTCTCAGTTTTATGAATGAAAAAATCGTACTGGAATTAGGTAGTACATGTTTATCTGTTACTCCAAATACAAAAGTTATTTTATCTTAAAACAGGAGACGGTGCTAATAAAATATTAAATGAATGAAATCCACAACACACCACTGGAGCTGGTAGTTCTTTCACTATATTACTGCTACCTCCAGAGCTTCTAACAAGCTCGAGAATTTATTCATCACAATAAGTGGAAGATGAAAACTCTTTTGTCCCTCAGGTGGCTTCTTTCTTTGGGAAAGACTTCTTTTTCTTGTTTTTCCCCCTCTTCAATTGTGTAGTGTACAAACTCCTGTTTCATGAAGATTCCAAACTTCTGAGGCTGAGGATCAAATCTGGGATAAACTTCTTGGAATTTCTTTAAAAAAGGTTCAACATTGGGTTTGTTGAAAGATGCCATTTGACCTGGTTTTCTAAGGCATATTCTGTTGTTTTAAGACTTCTGAAATGTTCTGTACCACTGCCTTCCAGCCAATTCCTCTTCCTCCCGTGTCACTGGAAATTTAATGTTGTCAGCTTTAGCATATTGGAAGGCAAACGTTTTCAAATAATCCACAGTCACACCAGAGTTCCAATGCACAACCCTTATTATATAAGAAAGAAGTTCTTCCTCTTACTCTGTAGTGAAGACTATTTTTTTGTAGCACTGCTGGCTTCATATTTGAAATTAGTTTGCCCAGAAAATCTGTGTATTTGGATGTGCCTGCCAAGATTACTTTTCGACACTCCCCATACTTCAGCCGATTCTCGTATAGATAGTTTCTGTTGTAATAACCTCATTGGCAGCTGCCTCCATGCACTCGGCAATTTGTTTTTCACTTTTCGTTCCCAACTGACTTCTACCCATCTAAAATGATAAACAATCTTTAGTAAAATTCTGGACAAAATGTTTGGTTGTACCGTGGGACATGTCCCAAGGTGCAACCAGAGAAGTGTCCCAAGGTACAAGCTAATACACAATAACAGAAAACATTATTCTAGCCTATGTTCACATATATATCTTTATAACTTATGGTATCAATAGCTTATTTAAACAATGCCCTACAATATTGTATTTAAGTAATATCAATAATTATGCTTAGCTTTTATTTATATATTCTAAGGAGAGTGGCTATAGTATACTTTCAAACACGAATACTTGTAAACTCCTCAGATCTCAAACATCATCCAAATACAACATGGCCTCCTATTCCCTCTGACAAAAGGCCTGACAACCAGTGGCGGCTGGTGACAATGTGCTAATGTGCTGCAGCACACTGTAAATATATTACTAAAATTATGCCATTTCTCTTCAAATGCATGCGAGAAATCGCTGTAAAATTACATCCTTTCTCTTGGCATGCAAGCCAGATATCACAATAAAATTATGCCAATTCCCTTCCAATGCGTATTAGAATGCTAGTAATAAGGATGAAAATGCATTTTGGAGCCCTCTCGCCGAGATAGCTAGAAACCAGCTCCGTGTGCTGAAGTGGGATTCAGCCGCGCTGTTACGTGCGCAGAGAGGCGGCGCAGTCGTCTGTTCGCTAGTGCGCATGCGCAGACGTGACGTCAGGACTGGCGACTCGTGAGTGCTGAGACCGACTGCAGCACCAGATCAATATTTCTCTTCGCGCTGCGTATAACGGTTGAGGAAGAATAGTATATGACGAATATTGCGGCATACAGAGTCAAATAGCGTGCTGGCTCAGGCGTCTTGCGCGTTGTCTCTCAAATCTACTTGCGTCAGGCTCTTATTCCAATACCTATGAGTCTAAATTTTTAATTTCCGTAAATAAAGTTAATATTTTCAAACGTTATATTTACTACCTGCAGTGAATACATGCAGTTGGCAACGCTGTTATAGATTCCCCTGAAGGTCCTACTGTCAATACAGTTGTTGTTGTTATGGTCTTCAGTCCGGAGACTGGTTTGATGCAGCTCTCCACCCTACTCTATCCTGAGCAAGCCTTTTCATCTCCTCATAAGAACAGCAACCCACATCCACTTGAATCTGCTTACTATACGCGTCTCTTGGTCTCCCTCTGCGATTTTTACCCCACACACTTCCCTCCAATGCTAAATTTACGATTCCCCGATGTCTAAGAATGTGTCCTACCAAGCGATCCCTTCTTTTAGTCAGGGTATGCCAAAAATTCCTTCGCTCACCAATTCTGTTCAGTACCTCTTCATCAGTTATGTGATCTACCCACCTAATCTTCAGCATTCTTCTGTAGCACCACATTTCAAAAGCCTCTATTCTCTACCTGTAAGCACTGCTTATCGTCCATGTTTCACTCCCATACAAGGCAACACTCCACACAAATGCCTTCAGAAAAGACTTCCTTACCCTTAAATTAATATTCGATGTTAGCAAATTTCTCTTTTTCAAAAATGCTTTTCTTCCCATTGCCATTCTGCATTTTATATCCTCTGTACTGCGACCATCGCATGTTATTTTACTACCCAAGTAACAAAACTCATCTACCACCTTCATTGTTTCGTTACCTAATCTAATTCCTTCAGCATCGCCTGATTTTCTAAGACCGCATTCCATTATTTTTGTTTTGCTCTTGTTAATGTTCATTTCATATGCTCTCTTCAACACGATTTCCATTCCATTCAACTGCTCTTCCAGGTCCTTCGCTGTCTCTGACAGAATTACAATGTCATCAGCAAAACGCAATGTTTTTATTTCTTCCCCCTGAACTTTAATCCCTATTCCAAATTTTTCCTTGCTTTCCTTCACCGCCTGCTCGATGTACAAATTGAATAACATTGGAGAAAGGCTGTCTTACTCCCTTCCCAACTGATGCTTCCCTTTCATGCCCTTCGAGTGCGGTCTGGCTTTTGTACAAGTTGTAAATAACTCTCCTTTCCCTGTATTTTACCCCTGCTGACTTCAGAATTTGAAAGAGTGTATTCCAGTCAACATTGTCAAAAGCTTTCTCCAAATCTACAAAAGCTAAAAATGTTGGTTTGCCTTTCCTTAATCTGTCTTCTAAGATTAGACGTAAAGTGAGTATTGCCTCCCGGGTTCCTACGTTCCTCCTGAATCCAAACTGATCTTCCCCGAGGTCAGCTTCTACCAGCTTTTCCATTCTCCTGTAGACAATTCGTGTTAAAATTTTGCAACCATGACTTATCAAACTGATGGTTCTGTAATTTTCACACCTGTCTGCGCCTGATTTCTTAGGGATGGGGATTATTACATTTTTCTTAAAGTCTGAGGGCATTTCGCCTGTCTCATACATCCTACACACCAGTTCAAATAGTCTTGTCATGGCTGGCTCTCCCAGAGACTTTAGTAGCTCTGAGGGTATTTCATCTACTCCTGGGGCCTTGTTCCGACCTAGGTCTTTCAAGGCTCTGTCAAATTCATCTCTCAGTATAGTATCTCCTATTTCATCTTGATCGACTTCCTCTTCCCTTCCAAACAACATCGTCCACCTTTCAGCTTTCGCTTCTTTGCTGAGAACTGGTTTCCGATCTGAGTTCTTGATATTCGTAGAGTTGCTTTTCTTGTCCCCAAATGTCTCTTTTATTTTCCTGTAGGCAGTATCTACTTTTCCCCTTGCTGTACATTCTTCTACAGATTTACATTTGGCTTCTAGCCACTCTTGCTTAGCCATTTTGCACTTCCTGTGAATCTCATTTTTTAGACGTCTGTACTCCATTTTGCCTGTTTCATTTACTGCATTTTTATATTTTCTCCTTTCATCAATTAAATTTAGTATTTCCTGTGATATCCAAGGATTTTTTGTAGGTCTTGCCTTTCTACCTATTTTGTCCTCCGCTGCCTTCACTATTTCATCTCTCAATGCTACCCATTCCTCTTCTACTGTTTTATTTTCCCCTGTTTCTGCCAATTGTTGCCTAAAGCTCCCTCTGAAATTCTCCAGAACTTCAGTTTCCTTCAATCTATCTAAGTCCCATCTCCTTATTTTCCTACCTTTCTGCAGTTTTTTCAGCTTCAGCCTACAGTTCATGACTAAGAAGTTATGGTCAGAGTCTATATCTGCCCCTGGGTATGTCCTGCAGTTTGTAACCTGGTTCCGGTACCTATGTCTTACTATTATAAAATCTATCTGATATCTTCCGGTGTCTCCTGGTCTCTTCCATGCATACAACCTTCTTTTGTGATTCTTAAACCACGTGTTTGTTACGATTAAATCATGTTCCGTGCAAAATTCTACCAGGCGACTTCCTCTTTCATTCCTCCTGCCCAGTCCATATTCACCTATTATTTTTCCTTCTCTTCCTTTTCCAACTACCGAATTCCAGTCTCCCATCACAATTAAGTTTTCCTCTCCCTTAACTGTCTGAATAATTTCCTTTAGCTCCTCATATATTTCTTCGATTTCTTCATCGTCGGCAGAGCTAGTTGGCATATAAACCTGTACTACTGTTGTCGGTGTTGGCTTCGTATCTATCTTGACAATGATAATGCGATCACTGTGCTGCTCATAGTAGTTTACCCGCATTCCTATTTTCTTATTCATTATCAGTCCTACTCCTGTGATACCCCCAACTGATTTTGTATTTATAATCCTGTACTCACCTGACCAGAAATCCTGTTCATCCTGCCACCGAACTTCACTAATCCCCACTATATCTAACTTCAACCTATCCATTTCCCTTTTTAAATTTTCTAATTTTCCTACCCGATTAAGGGATCTAACATTCCACGCTCCGATCCGTAGAATGCCAGTATTGTCTTTCCTGATGACAACATCCTCCTGAGTAGTCCCCGCCCGGAGATCCGAATGGGGGACTATTTTACCTCCGGAATATTTTACTCGAGAGGATGCCATCATCATATGTTCATACAGTAGAGCTGCATGTCCTCGGGAAAGATAACGGCTGTAGTTTCCCCTTGCTTTCAGCCGTTCGCAGTAGCTGTGTGGCAAAGCCACATTAGCTGATGTTACAAGGCCAGCTCAGTCAATCATCCAGACTGTTGCCCCTGTAACTACTGAAAAGTCTGTTGCCCCTCTTCAGGAACCACACGTTTGTCTGGCCTCTGTGCATCGTTGAGGCACGCAAGCCACCCCACCTCGGCAATGTCTGTGGTTCATGGGGGTCAATACAGTATTAATTCATATTTAATTAAAGGCAATCATACAAAGGTTGACGTGTTGTATTTTGAATGTCATGGAGCCTTTCTTCAAAGATGCACCGCATAAAATTATCGCTCAAACATACGATGGTGCATCTGTCATAAGTAGTTGCACAGGCGCTGTGCAGACAAAAGTTAAAGCAGTGTATCCTAATGCACGCTGCTTCACAGAATCAGTCAGCTATAGTGCGCTTTTTAAATGTATCAGGCTTCTCAGACTTCTTTTCAAGGGCATTAGAACGACTTTCCCCCTTAGAGAAACTGGCAGGAAGAAGGATTCCTAGTGGGCCAGCTACTAGGTGGAATTTAAAATCACGCACCATAAATGTGGTCCATGAAAATAAATCCTTGCTGCTGGAGTGCTTATCAATGCTGGAAAAATAGTCTTCCGTCCAAACTTGTTGCCAAGCAGTTGGACTCAGTCGAAATCTACAGGATGAAGAATTCATCTTTTGGCTATCATTCTTCCACAAAGTGATACCTCATGTAGATATCATGTACAGCCAGTTGCAGGCAAGATCGGACGATGCTGTAATAATAAAAGGTTCAGTATCCCGCTTCATACAGGCCATTAATAATATAAGAGCTTCAATCGACGTCATTGATGCGGCAGCCACAGCACCAGCTACCTCTCAGAGCAAGCGCCGGAAGGTAAGTTTTGTCCACATTCTGATGCACGAGAAGTCTGCGACAGGATTACCACAGACACCAGTGATCGTTACCAAGCCACAGCTAAACTAGATGCAGCAAAGCTGATAGACTCTTCAATGTTTGAAAAATACTCAAGATGCTTCAGGCAGAGAACTTAATGTTGGCCGGCTGCGGTGGCCGAGGGGACTGAGACTCTCCAGTCACGGTCTGCACGGCCACTACGGTCGGGGGTTCGAATCCCCCCTCGGGAATGGATATTTGTGCCGGCCTTAGTGTTAGCTAGTTCATAAGTAGTTTGTAAGTTTAGGGACTGATTACCCCGTAGTTAAGTCCCATGAGCTTTACAAACATTTGATTTGAACGTAATGTTGCGGTCCAAGCTTATACCATGTTGGAGAAACCCAGGTTACTGACGGAGCTCTCGGTATTGTACGAACGACCAGACTTCAGAAATATTGCACGAGCTGTACCATTACTACAGTTCATTTCTAACAACAATATGCATGACACCTTCTATCAGATACCATAACTTCTGAAAATAATAGTAACCACACCGATGACAACTGCTGAGCCTGAAAGAAGTTTTTCTTCTCTGAAGAGGGTCAAGACTTTTCTTCGGAATACCATGTCAGAACAACGACTTAATGCCCTCCATTGAGGATAATTTAGTAAGCAACATTGAGGACTTCAACACGAAAGTTATCGACAAATTCTGCAATAGGAAACAGCGACGTATGGACTTCATTTTTCGACGCTGAGTGAATACTACTTTTTATTTAAGTACATTTTGTTTCTTGTTTATTTTTGTAATATTGTATCACACTGGTCAAATTTTGTACAAGCCGCCACTGTTTACAACTACTTTGTAGTTCTTAGAGTTGCCACTTGAGTGCACGGTCTTTATTAAAAATATAAGGAAATCATAGTTAAGTGGGGCGATCTATACTTGTTTAATAATAATTTTGCAGCCAAGATCGCATTTGTCATTTATTACGTGACCGTTTTCGGCGTACTCGACGCCATCTTCTGACCTGTCGTAATTTACATAATTTCACGACATTTTTATACACTAAAAAAGTACATCCAGGTTGAGGGATTGTTAAACATAAAATTAGTAGTCTAAGTAAAAAATATATATCCATATTCTAACGGTTTTGACATGAGGCACATCAAAGTCTAAGTACAATACTACTTGGAGTCCAGTATAACACTCACTGGACTCCAAGTAGTATTATACTTAGACTTTGAAGTGCCTCACGTCAAAACCGTTAGAAGATGGATATATATTTTTTACTTATGACTACCATGACTACTAATTTTATGTTTAACAATCCCTCAACCTGGATGCCGGCCGCGGTGGCCGAGGGGACTAAGGCGCTCCAGTCACGTTCTGCACGGCCACTACGGTCGGGGGTTCGAATCCCCCCTCGGGCATGGATATATGTGCCGTCCTAGTTCGTAAGTAGTTCATAAGTAGTTTGTAAGTTCAGGGACTGATTAACCCGTAGTTAAGTCCCATAGACTATACAAACGTTTGAAACATTTTTTCAACCTGGATGTACTTTTTAGTGTATAAAAATGTCGTGAAATTATGTAAATTACGACAGGTCAGAAGATGGCGTCGAGTACGCCGAAACCGGTCACATAATAAATGAAAAATGCGATCTTGGCTGCATAATCTTTATTAAAAAGTATCCCAAGGTAAAACCGTCCCAAGAGACAACCCTTTCCCCTACCAATACGAGCACAGTTGTGCCAACTTGCAATGATGCGCTACACCGCTCAGTGTCCGCATTGTTTTGTGCACCTCCAGTATTTGCCTCGAGCTAAGTGGTCTGGAACGCCGATCGCCTGCCGATGGCGCGGTTCCGGCAAGCAGACAGGGCCGCACATTATTAATCGGCGCCGAGGCTAATGAAGTTATTAGGTGCGCACAATATTGTGCGCGCCGACACGCTCCGGGCGGCTTTGATCTGCGGCAGGTGTGTGCGCCTAATTAGCCGCAGTCCTTGCCAGGCAGATCCCGCCTCACCTCTCATCCACCTGCTTGTAGCGAGCCGCAGAGGCAGACGCAGAGTCACGCCTCTCGCTACCCCGCAAGACTGCTCTTCAGCTAACTGTCGCACAAGCTTGGCTCACACAGTTTCCTCCAAACACTAGGCAACTTAATATTTCGATTATCACGCCACATACGAACAATGTGTTCCAAGAAGAAATTGAATCATATAGCCAAAAAGGAAATATTTCTTTGCCGCAACTCGCATTTGGCGTTCCCTCCGGAGGTTCGAGTCCTCCCCAGGGCCGGCACGATCAAATTCGGCGCCTTAGGCAAATTATTTCAATTTTTTTATTTATTTGTGTCAGAAGCATCTTGTACAATACATAACATGAAACACAAAAACAAAAAATCGCACTGACGTGTTTCACGGCCCACTTTAGATTTGTAGTTTTATAAGTTTTTGCAAACATTTTGGACCAAAATAATAATCTAAGTAATAAGAAATTAATTAATAAGAGTTTCTGAAACCCTTTTAGGGAAAAAAATTAGGTAATGACGGGTTCCGAACCACCGACCTTTATCATCATAGTCTAACGCCTTGCCAACTACGCTACGGCTATCACTCAGAAGATGAGTCCCATAATTCATACTATTGATGGCCGTGGTTAACTGATGATAATATGGCATTTGTAGACACTAGATTACCATTTATCGTACGAAGAACGATGTTTTTTGTTAATTCTTCAGTGCGCTATTGCTTTGAAATGACAAAGTGTAAGTTACAATAAGAAAATCATCAAATACGCGCAAGATGGCGTATGCCACAGAGAGTTCTGCGCGAGGAATGTCAGGTGACATCTCTTAACGGCTGGTTTACGTTTATTCAATGAAGGGTTTCAAATCTCCGTTATTTCTGCAAATATGTCTCAAACGATACGAGATATGAAAAGAAAAAACACAAGGGAGCTAAGTTGTAGAGAATTTTCTCCTCTACCAATTAGGTTATTCAATTTTCGTATCAGATGAACGGTTCGTTTGCAATTACAATTATATTACAAACGGCTTTTTTAGGTATTACTACCGTATGTTGTGCCCGAAAAATTTGAAGAAGGGAGGTTCTGGTCTCTGGCGTCCTACAATCATGTCTGTAAAATTTGGTGCTGATCGGTTGAACGGTTCGTCTTAAAAACAGGGAAAACGTTACGGACAGACAGACAGACATGCATACCAAAATTGCCATTATTTTTGCAAATATCTTTGAAACCCTACGAGATATCAAAAACACATAAGAGAGCACAGTTGTAGAGAATTTTCTCCTCTACAAATTATGTTATTCAATTTTCGTCTCAGATGAATAGTTAAGCCGTTATTTTCATTTAAATTTCGAGCTGTCAAAATATGATCACAAAGGTCCACTTTTAGTGTTACTACCGTAACCTAAAGTGGGACAAAATGAAGATCAATGAATATAAATACAAATTAGCCATTAATAGTACACATATTTGTAATTAACAGTGGTAATAGTTCAAAGGTCTTTTCCCCAGGATTAAACATTAAACTATGATTGCCCAAAATCTGGCTACATCACACGCATCACGGGTAGGACCAGTCAGGTCCTGCATGGTACAGCAGTCTGGACAAAGCTCACACTGTAGCAGATGCTAGGTGGTTTGTTCTTTTCCACACTCCCACATGACAGATGCATCAGTGAGGCCCCACCTTCTCATGTTGACTTTGGATCTTGTTACGTTGGTCCGCAGTCGATTGAAGGACTTCCACGTCATCCAGTCCTCCTCATAGCGAGGTTGGAGTGCTTCCTGTGGGGTCATCCAGCCACTAAGGTCCCCGATCTTCGCTCTCCACATCTCCAGCCTGGTCAGTTGTGGTGATTTGTGAAGCTCCGTCGTTGCATGCAGAAAGCTTTTGCTTTATTTGAGTCTGCTGTGGGCTGCTGAAAATCAAAAAGGGGATGTGTTGATAATTTCGATGCCTTTGCTCGTTCCATTATGGCTGTGACTTCCCTTCTAATCCCAGGTGGCTCTATGTCAGCCAGGCAGTATAGTTTTTCCACTGGCGTTGGCCTTAGACATCCCGTGACAATGTGGCAGGTTTAGTTTGGAGCCACATCCACTTGTTTAGCGTGGCATGAGTTGTACCATACTGGGCACGCGTATTCTGCAGCTGAGCAACACAGGGACAGGGTTGTGGTTCTTAATGTATTGGTTTGTGCACCCCAAGTTTGACCCTGCGAGCTTGCGAACAATGTTATTTCTAGCAGCTACTTTGCATTTGGTATCCATCCAGTGCTCTTTGTAGGTAAGCGTTCGGCCAAGAGTCACACCCAGATATTTTGGGGGTGGCGTTGTGTTTTAGTGAAATACCTTCCCAGTTTATCTGTAGGGGCCTTGACGCCTCCTTGTTCTTTAGATGGAAAGCACAGGTTTGAGTTTTGAAGGATTGGTTTTAAGTTCGTTTTTCCTATAATATCCTGTGAGGTCTTCGAGGGTTCGTGGTAGATTTTCTTCTAAACTGTCAAAATTGTCTGCTTGGGCGGTGATAGCACGGTCGTTTGCATATATGAAGTTCTGGGTACCTCGAGGAAGGGGCTGGTCATGGGGGCATATATTGAAGAGCGTAGTGGCCAGAACGCTACCCTGTGGAAGACCTTGTTTTTTATTTCTCCATTGGCTTTTCTGCTCCACGAAAAATCTTCGGTTTTGGAGAAGATTGCCTATCATACATGTCAGGTTGAAGTCCTTGCATATTTCATATAGTTTGGTAAGCAGTCGCTAGTGCTTGAGTCGTAGGCTGCTGATAGGTCTATGAAGACTGCTCCCGTTATCAGTTTGTTCTCAAAATCATCTTCAGTATGTTGCGTCAGTCTCAGCACTTGTGCTGTGCAGCTCTTCCCTGCTCGGAAACCAGCATCGCTAGTAAAAAATAAAAAAATATTAAAAGTAAATTTAAAAAAATTATTTCAATGGCTCCCCAATTAATAAAATCTCAACAAAACATCACTGTAAAATACACATTGAATCTTTTTCATTCAAATACATAATCACATCATATACATTACGTAAACATATTTCTCCATTAAAATGGGACACTTACACATTTATACAATAATGTTCCTTTTTCATAGTGTTTACATTTTGTCTTTTAAAAAGGTTCGAATTATCTTCAAATGTTTGTTAAGCTTAAGGGTCGTAACAGTGGGGTCATCAGTCCCTAAACTTACCATATATCTATGAACTACTTTATACTAAAGATAACACAATCATACACGCGCAAGGAGGGATTCGAACCTCGGCGGGGAACGGCCTCGCGTATCAAAGCATAGCGCATCATTGCGCTTGGCAACTCAGTCGCGGCTTTGAAAAAGGTTTTGGTTGATAGTTAACAATGATTGATACAATTATAAGTGTCATTACACAAGAAGTCACTCAAATTTCGTTTTTTCTTGACTTGGCTTGTGCAAAATCTGAGACGATCTCCTGTGCATCGATTGTGTCTGCTGTTTATCCTTCAATTGACAAAGTTGCAAACCCCGCTAGTCTTTCTTGAATAATTGTGGATCGTGGATATGTTTTTATAGTTTTTATTTAGAGGAGCTGCGCTCTCCACTGGCTACAGACACAATAGTAACCAACACTCTTAGTGGAGTAAGTAATTCAGGTACAATGTCTATTAATAACTTTTTACAAATATAACTCAGAATATAGACCCTGATCATAACTTGGTGGTTATGAACTGTAGGCTGAAATTGAAGAAACTACAAAAAGGTAGGAAAATAAGGAGATGGGACCTGGATAAATTGAAGGAACCTGAAGTTCTTAAGAATTTCAGAGGGAGCTTTAGGCAACAATTGACAGAAACGGTGGAAAATAAAACAGTAGAGGAGGAATAGGTAGCACTGAGAGATGAAATAGTGAAGGCAGCAGAGGAAAAAATAGGTAGGAAGATGAGACCTACAAAAAATCCTTGGATATCACAGGAGATACTAAATTTAATTGCTGAAATGAGAAAATATAAAAATGCAGTAAATGAAACAGGCAGAATGGAGTACAGACGACTAAGAAATGAGATTGACGGGAAGTGCAAAATGGCTAAGCAGGAGTGGCTAGAATGCAAGGATGTAGAAGAATGTATAAATAGGGGAAAAATAGATACAGCCTACAAGAAAATAAAAGAAACATTTGGAGATAAGAAAAACAGCTCTATGAATATCAAGGACTCTGATGGAAAACCAGTTCTCAGCAAAGAAGGGAAAGCTGAAAGGTGGCGAGAGTATATAGAGGGGCTTAATGAAGGAAATGAACTTCGCGGCAATATTGTAGAAAAGGGAGAAGAAGTAGATGAGGATGAAATAGGAGATACTATACTGAGAGATGAATTTCACAGAGCACTGAAAGACCTAAGCCGAAACAAGGCCCCTGGAGTAGATGATATTCCCTCAGAGCTACTGAAGTCTCTGGGAGAACCAGCCATGACGAAATTGTTTCACCTGGTGTGTAAGATGTATGAGACGGGTGAAGTAGCCTCAGACTTTAAGAAAAACGTTATAATCCCTATTCCAAAGAAAGCAGGTGCAGACAGGTGTGAAAACTACAGAACCATCAGTTTAATAAGTCATAGTTGTAAAATATTAACATGAATTATTTACAGAAGGATGGGAAAGCTAGTAGAAGCCGACCTCGGGGATGATCAGTTTGGTTTCAGGAGAAATGTAGGAACACGGGAGGCATTACTCACTTTATGGCTTATCCTAGAAGATAGATTAAGAAAAGGCAAACCTACATTTTTAGCTTATGCAGATTTGCAGAAGGCTTTTGACATTGTTGATTGGAATAAACTCTTCCAAGTTCTGAAGCAAGCAGGAGTAAAATATAGGGAACGTAAGGTTATTTACAACTTGTACAAAAACCAGACAGCGGTTGTCAGAGTAGAAGGGCATGAAAGGGATGCACTGGTTGGGATGGGAGTAAGACAGGGTTTAGCCTTTCTCCAATGTTATTCAATTTGTACATTGAGCAAGCTATAAAGGAAAGCAAGGAGAAATTTGGTGGAGGAATTAAAGTTTAGGGGGAAGAATTAAAAACATTGCGTTTTGCCGACGACATAGTAATTCTGTCAGATACAGAAAAGGATCTGGAAGAGCAGTTGAATGGAATGGACAGTGTACTGAAAGGTGCATATAAGATGTACATTAACAAGAGCAAAACTAGGGTAATGGAGTGCAGTCTAAGAAAATCAGGCCATGCTGAAGGAATTAGATTAGGTAACGAAGCAATAAAGGAGGTAGATAAGTTTTGTTACTTGGGCAGTAAAATAACAAATGATGGTCGCAGTACAGAGGATATAAAATGCAGAATGGAAATGGGTAGAAAAGTGTTCTTGAAAAAGAGAAATTTGTTAACATCGAATATTGATTTAAGCCTAAGGAAGTCCTTTCTGAAGGCATTTGTATGGAGTTTTGCCTTGTATGGGAGTGAAACATGGACGATAAACAGTGCGGACAGGAAGAGGATTGAGGCTTTTGAGCCGGCCGCGGTGGCCAAGGGGACTGAGGCGCTCCTGTCATGGTCTGCACGGCAACTACGGTCGGATATTCGAATCCCCCCTCGGGCATGGATATTTGTGCCGTCCTAGTTCGTAAGTAGTTCATAAGTAGTTTTTAAGTTTAGGGACTGATGACCCCGTAGTTAAGTCCCACAAGCTATACAAACATTTGAACATTTTTGGAGGCTTTTGAAATATGGTGCTACAGAAGAGTGCTGAAGATTAGGTGGGTGGATTGCGTAACTAATTAGGAGGCACTAAACAGAATTGGGGAGAAAAGAAATTTTTTGCATACCTTGACTAAAAGAAGTGATAGCTTGGTAGGGCACATTCTTAGACACCAAGGAATTTAGCGTTGGAGGGAAGTGTGTGGGGTATAAACCGCAGAACAAGACCGAGAGATGGATAAAATAAGCAGATTCAGACAGATGTAGGTTGCCGTTCTTATGTGGAGATGAAGAGGCTTGCTCAGGATAGGGTATTGTCGAGAGCTGCATCAAACCAGTCTCCGGACTGAAGACCACAACAACAACAACTCAGAACGTCCTGTGGTCTTGAGTTATTGGATACTCTTCTAGTAGTGGCTTGTAATTCTCTGCATAGATCAATAGCATCAATGTCTTTAGAGTCTTTGTGAGTTAGAGATTCTTCCAAATTAACACATTTTTCTAGAACAGCTTTGGGAGTTTTATTTTGTACATCATGTACGTTGTACAGACTGCGAAATACAGTATTTACGTTGTTAATATGAAATCTTTCGTCAATTGAATTTATTGCAGTATCACCAGCTTTGATCGCAGGATGGTTAGCTACACGCTGCTGGTCGTCTATTCATTAAACGCTTACTGGCAACATACTGAAGAGTCAAAGAGAATGTATGCAACATTGACTTGCGTATTGTCTCCTGCCTGTTGTTCTTTCTATGTGTAGTAACCGGGTGTTCATGGCTCCTCGAAACGCAGCGAAACGGCAAAGAAAACCACACGTGAATGCACGAGGGTTCGTCGAGCACTACAAATTTGTCGGCCCCAAAATTCGAGATTCCTAGGCAATTGCCTAGTTTACCTATATGGACGCGCCGGTCCTATTCCTCCCTCGTGCAGGGGTATTTTGGTTTGTCCTTAGTGTGAGTCAGTTTAAGTAGTTTGTAAGTCCAGGGACTGATAATCTTAGCAGTTTGGTCCGATACTTATAAATATTTTGAACACTTTTGCGCCGTAACTGCAGTAATTGTGAAATAGGTACAAGAAATAAGGACGGTCGTAGACGGTGTCACTAGATCCTATAGTGACCGTGTTCTATAAAAGGGTGGAACAAGACTATGATCCTAGATGCCGCAAACAAAATGTTATGTTAGTATGCCTCCTTGCCAAAACGCCAAAGATATACACCTACTTTGTTATATCATTGTTCTGTGCTCGGCTGTAGCTGTGGGGTGGGGCAGTACTTCCGAGTTGTTTCTAGAAGTGTAAGGACACTGGTCCATTTTGTGAATCTGTCTATAGTGGCGGCAGATACTGATTATACAGAGGTATATTATGTGTTGAGTCAGGCATCTCTCACATTATTTCACTGTGAAAAGAAGTCACCACAAAGTATTGATACCGTATTTATTTGTATGTAGTTTGTTAGAAAGTTGATTGAACAACCAGGACTTTAGTTCCATTGTTGTTTGAACTTTCCTGAACGAAATTTTTATTAGAAGACTATGGTATCCAAAAAATGTTCAAATGTTTGTAAAGCTTACGGGACTTAACTGTGGAGTCATCAGTCCCTAACTTTACAAACTACTAATGAAGTAACTTATACTAAGGACAGCACAAACACCCATGCCCGAGGGGGATTCGAACCCCCGACGGGGATCGGCTTCGCACATCGTAGCTAGCATAGCGCCTCCATGCCCTCGGCCGTTCCGCCACGGCACTATGGTTTCCCTTTCAGTGGTAAATACCTACCCCCTCGTAGTTAGTTTGAATACTTATGCAACAGGAGTAATGACTAATGAAATTTGAAGTGTGATGTTTTTATGAAAAACTGTCAGAAAGATAATCGTCACAGCAGTGTCCTTTTTGGAAAGAAAGAAAGTATGGCGGTCCGTTGCGTAGGAAAGAAACGTGCTGAAAGATATTTGAACGGCGTAAATTTGCTTACGGTAAATCATTTGTGCCAGAGTGCATTTCTTTGTTTGTTATTTTCATGATTTCCAGACTAAGCACCATGATCAAAGACTTTGACAGAAGAGGAGACGGCGATCTTTTATGGTTTGTTCAAATTATATATATATATATATATATATATATATATATATATATATATATATATATATACCACTACAATTTGTAGAAATTACAAGACTAGAAGGAAACTCGTGAATTCAGTGAATTTAGTACCACGGGTGACAAGTAACAAATGATAACATTTTCAAATCTATGCATTTCGTACTATTCAGTATGCCGTGTGACTACCATTCGCTGCAATTAGAGTTGCTATACTCTGTGGACTTGAATTAATAAGATACTGAATACGTTCCTGAAGCATTTCCCTGTATGATATTTGTATCTGAGCCAAGAAATCCGTCACACTAGCTACTGCAGGACCGTGAAGCACCACGTACCGATCAACCACATCCCAAACATTTTCATTGGGCGACGTGTCTGTCAAAGTTCAAGCCAGGAAGGCAATGTACCCGTCGCATTTCGAAGACGGCCAGTAAATTCGTCGCAATATGTGGCCGATCATTGCCCTGTTGAAATGTGGCCTCAGTAGCTGCCTGAAGCAGGGGGGGTACCTTAGGCTCAACAAGAACCGTTGGGTACCGGCTGATGTTCAAAGTGCCCTCAATACATAGGAGGCGATTTCGATCCTTGTAACCAATGGCGCCCCGAACCATCACACCTGGTGTTCGTCGGCTCCACAATGCAGCCCTCTAGGCTGCTCTCACCACGGTAGCGCAGGACACGTATGCAGCCTTCGTTGTAGGACACTTTGAAGCGGGACACGTCCGAAAAGAATACATTTTGCCACTCAGCACGCCAGTGTTGCTGTTCACGTGCCCATTGGAGTGGGAGGAGCTTGTCGTTTCTGGACACTGAAAGCCGGCGTGATGGCTTGCGTGCAACCAGTCCAACTTGCAGCCGACAGCGACGAAGACGAATCGTCCATGCAGACAAGTTCACACCTGTTGCAGTGCTCCAGTGACGAGTCTACACTGTGGATGACGCAGTACGCTGTGGACAAGCGGACAAGAAGAGGATTATCCCGTGTTGTGGTCATATTCCGTGGTCCAGTTCAACCTCGTCGCTGCGTGCGACATCTCTCTATCCACTGCTTCTACACACGTATCACTGTCGTAGCAGCAATCCCTAGCTAGCTGAAATGTCACGTTATGTCATACCCGTTTCTCGCAGTTCGATCATTTTGCCCCTTCCAACTAGATGGCGATATGGCCAAGTGACGTCGACGAGGCATACTAGCACTTACCATATTGTTTCCAGTTTTTGTGACAGCTCTGCACGACTACACCGTCCTTACCGATATGAGAGGGCTCTGCTCGGCCTACGTGTACCCCACCTCTCTGCTAAACGGATCACTTATTGCTTGCACACCAAAAGATGTTCAAATGTTTGTAGAGCTTATGGGACTTACGGGGTCATCAGTCCCTAAACTTACAAACTACTTACGAACCAGCTAATACTAAGGACGGCACAAATATCCATGCTCGAAGGGGGATTCGAGCCCCCGACCGAAGCAGCCGTGCAGAACTTGACAGGCGCGCCGCAGTCCGCTTGGCCACCGCGGCCGGCGCTTGCACACGCATCGCCACTTCCAGCAAGTGTGGCGCTATTCGGGTAATTGTGTTTACTGTAAAATTGTTAAATTAACCTAGAACTCAATACCAATTTAAATATCGAATCTGGTGGTTGGTTTCGAATTTTAGTCATTTTCAAACGTGTAAACAAACAAAGGACATAACCTGACATTAAGATCTGATGGACAGAGTAACTTGTAATTTGCGGCTGTTTGCTGATGATGCTGTGGTGTATGGGAGTGTGTCGTCTTTAACTGACTGTAATAGCATACAGGGTGACTTAGACAAAATTTGTAGTTGGTGCGAAGAATTGCAGTAGATGTAGAAAATGTAGAAAAATGTAAGGTGATGCGCATGAGTAGGAAAAACAATCTCATAATGTTCCAATACAGCATTAGTAGGCAGCTTCTTGATGTTGTCGCGTCGTTCAAATATTTAGGCGTAACACTGTAGAGCGTTATGAAATGGAACGAACATGTAAGGACAGTCGTGAGTAAGGCGGATAGCCGACTTCGGTTTATTGGGAGAATTTTGGGAAGATGTACTTCATATGTTAAGGAGACCGCGTATAAAACGCGCTTGTACGACCACGTCTTGAGTATTGCTCAAGTGTTTGGGACCCGCAGCAGATCGGTTTAAAGGAAGACATAGAAGCAGTTCAGAAGCGAGCAGCTACGTTTGTGACTGGTAGGTTCAACCAATGCGCGAGTGTCACGGAAATGCTCCGGCAACTCAATTGGGGATCGCTGAAGGAAAGATGACGTTCTTTTCGTGAATTTCTGTTGAGGAAATTTAGAGGGCCGGAATTTGAAGCTGAGTGTAGTACGATCTTGGTGCCGTCTACTTACATTTCGCGTAGTGATCACAAAAACAAGAAAAGATAAATTAGGGCTCGTACGAAGGCATATAGGCATTCTTTTTTTCCTCGTTCTATTTGGGAGTGGAATAGGAAGGGAAATGCCTAGTAGTGGTACAGACGGCGGCGGTGGCTGAGGGGACTGCGGCGCGTCAGTCACTGTCTGCACGGCTACTACGGTCGGGGGTTCGAATCCCCCCTCGGGCATGGATGTTTGTGCCGTCGTTAGTATTAGTTAGTTCATAATTAGTTTGTAAATTTAGGGACCGATGACCCCGTAGTTAAGTCCCATAAGCTATACAAACATTTGAACATTTTTGTAGTAGTACAGTGTACCCTCCGCCACGCACCTTACGGTGGATTGCGGAGTATATATGTAGATGTAGATACATATTGAATGCTATAGAAGTGAAATACATTAGAAAGGTAACAGGGCTTTAAAGAACATCGACTATACTACTCATTACAAGCATTAATATAGATGTAGTAGGGTTGTATCGCCAATATGATTTCTCATACCATATCAGTACAGTGGTGGTTAGAATCATTTGCGTTGTAACGCGTTTAAATTAGACCGTCATAGGACTATGTCAGTATTTTAAAATATTTCAGTATAACGAGACAATAGGACAACGCATTTAGCTTAAATTAGAAAAGTCAATCGCTTATTTAATTTTCAGTTTTTTGTATTTAATAAACGATTGATGAAACAAAGTCGAAACTGATCAACAGGCTGAGTCGTTTGCATGTTACGAGAAGACTTTCTGGACCATAAAGAGCTACTTCGGTTATTTGTTATTTCATATCCTCCTTTCCTTCATCGTAGGCTAATTTTTATTATACATAGTAGAATTCCTTAAGTTCGTATACATTGTGGTCACAACTTTTTGCCATTTCTATTTGTATCTCTGTCATATCACCAGTTTTGTCTGTTTACAGTTTTCTCTCAATCCATACTAGCTACCTGTTAGTGCTCTCATTCTATTCAGTAGATCTTGTAATTCTTTTTCACCTTCATTAGAAATAGCAATGTGATCATCGAATGTTATCTTGATATCCTTACCCCCGAAATTTTAATATCGCGCTTGATCCTCTAAGATAGACTGTATAGTAGGGGTGATTGACTGTGTTCTATTTTTATACAATTTCTAACTCGTGTTCATCGTTTTCAGTGTTTCAACCATCCCTCTTGGTTCTTGCACATACTGAATATTAGCCAGTTTTCCCAATGCCGCATTATTGCAATTCTTCAGATTTTCGAGCTTATTGCACCAACCAATGTCGTGGCATTCTTATTCTAAAAATCTAAAAATACTTCCTGCCGCATTACATCCATTACGAAGTGCAGCACCAGGTCTACCTATTTCGTGCCTTACCTTTGCTAAATGCAAACGTATCTACCAGATCCTAAATTTATTTTCCATTTCCTCTGTTTATTACACTTGACATAGATTTCTGCCTGAGCTGTTATGCACATAGCACAATAGTCCTCGCACTACTCTGCCGATCCTATGCTCAAATGCAGCCACTGTCAATATTCCCTTTCCTATCCTTCTTCATTCCCTTCCTTCAACAATCATTTGAAAATGCTATTTGACTGCGGAGCAGGTGTGGTGTCTGTTCTTTCGGACGTCCGAAAGAACAGACACCACACCAATACAATAAATCCCGCGTTTTGCTCAAGATTGCCAGCTGCTGGTCACTGGCCTTAAGGGTGGCTAGTAAATCATAGAGGCTGACTGAGGAATTACGAGGAAACGGAGAGCGTCAGCGGGCTGTTGTGTTTACGAGCATTTGTGGGGAAGTCTGTGTGTGTGTGTGTGTGTGTGTGTGTGTGTGTGTGTGTTTGACTTCAACTGGCAACAGGGAATAGGAAACTACAACAACAGGAAGACTCGCTTCTCGGGTTTGGCAAGATCAATGTGTAGTCTTTTTATTATTAAAAAAATTGAATAAAAAGGATAAGGTAAGGGTAAACTTTATTTTAATTACGTTAATAATATACAAGATCATCATCAACTATAATCTTGTAACAATTACCAGAACCTTTAATTCAAATTCACTCTCATTAAGTTTGCTTTGATTTGTAGTTCTAATAAGAAATGGCATGTTACAAGTACGATGGTTGGAACTTAAATAGTGGAAACTATTTATTCACCAATGGTGCAAAACTTACATGTTTGCACCTGTTGCTTTCCTTGTAAGTGGTCACCGCCGTTGTGGAAGGCGCAGTATAGCGTTAGTAGTCCCTGTTCTGTCGATGGTACGAATGGAGCGGTCTACTCCCTGTCGAATCACTTGGTCGCGGCGGAATGGCCGAGCGTACTGAGGCGCTATTCTCCGATGCGCGAGGCCGTTCCCGTCGGGGGTTCGAGTCCCCCATCGGGCATGGATGTTTGTGTTGTCTTTAGTATAAGGTAGTTCATAAGAAGTTTGTAAGTATAGGGAATGACGACATCGCAATTAAGTCTCATAATCTTAACAAACATTTGAACTTTTTTTTTCGATTCTCTGCATCAATTCTTAATCGAATGCCACTATGTGCTTCCTCGTCTTTGGAATCAAATCTAAGTCACTAGAACTTAGGTTCGGGGAGTATGGTGGATGATACAATACTTCGCAGTCCCATCGACTGAACAGAGTAGCCACAGCACAGCTTGCACTGCATGTACTCACGTTTTGTCGTGTGCAAAAAGATGGGTGGGTTGCACAGAAAGTATTGTCGCTTCTTTCACAAAGCTGGTCGCTTGTTACGTTCCAAAAACAAACAGTAACACTGTGCACTGACGGACTGCCATGGACGACGACACCATCACAGTCGTACACGAGAATCGCCATAACTTTCACCGTACTGGGGTTCTGACGCACTTTCGACTTTCGCGGCGACCCATAATGACGGCATTTATTGGACTGGCGTTTGTTTTGGCTCGTACGCTGAGGCCCACGTCTCATCCAGTGTGACGATAGGGCGTACGAAAGCTTCTCCTTTGCGCTCGTAGAGCACGAAGTGCGTTTACGCAGCGTCGGAACTTGTCTGTAATTCCGTCGATTCATGTGGAAACTACAGTGAGGCATGTCCAGGCGTTTCTTCAGGATGCGAAGCACAGTAGTATGTACTAATCGTGTTTCTTTGGAGAGCTTAGGAATCGCCTGGCGTCGACCACTGTCCACTAACGCGGCAACATTACTCAGTGCTTCCACAGAGACGCTAGGACGACCTGCCTGATGCATGTCTGCCACAGTTTGCCGACATTCGTTGAAGGCTTTCACTGTTCTGTGCAGCAATGCCGCTTCCCCACGCGCCTCTTGAACACCTTGATGACACTCTCGTACTATACGACCTCTGGCACATTCGATCTCGACCCAACACCGTTGTTCCTGTTTCGAAAATATAGTGACACCATTACGTTAAACTGTTCGCTCACAAGTGACTGTTTCCCTCGATTGTGCGCACGTCGGTCCATTTGCTCAAAGGTAAGGTAGGTATGTCAACAACGTGTGCTATCAGCAACAATAGTAGATTCCATTGCTTATTGTCTCAACAGCAGTGTTGCCACTATTGAGGTTCCACCGCTCGTATGATCTACCAAGATATCGATCGTCAAACTCAGCAACTTCTAATGTCCTAAACGCAATTAAAAGTCTGTTATAAAGCTTTCCAAAGCATCTGTTGCCTTTACACCAGAACAACTGTAAAGAACAACAGCTACAGTAATCCATCTACTGCCATGACGTGCAACATCAATATTAGTAAAGGTAAAATTCAAACCACACCCACAAAGGACAGATGGGACTTGAAGTACGAGGCGTGTTTTAGGTAAGGTCCGTTTAAACATAAGTACGGAACGAAAAGGTATTTTAAAAAGTAAATTTATTTCCAGAAAGAAAATACTTTATTTTTCGACCTAGTTTCCAAGTTTGTTCAAACACTTATTATACTTTTCAACCAATTTTAAAACACCCTCTTCATAAAAGACTGTAGAGTGGGTGGTCTAAAACTTCCCACCTCAGCTGTCCAACAAATCGCGGGTCTGACCTGCAGAGCGAGGTCTTGCATTGTTACGGAGAAGGACAATTCCAATTGTCAGCATGTCGCGTCTTTTGTTTTGATTCGCTCGCTGCAGCTTTCTCAGGGTTTGGCAGTATGCTTCTGCATTGATAGTGATTCATCGTTGCGTGAAGTCGACCGACAAAACACCATGCCTGTACCAAAACATCGACGCCATGATTTTGCGCTGGGACAGAGTCTGCTTAGCCTCCACCTTTAAAGGCGAGTGTGCCTGTCTCCATTCCATGCTCTTTTGCTTCGATTCGTGCCTGATATACGATCTGACTAAAGAGCCGTTAGTTTCTTCGTCATAACGAGTCAAGACTTCATCGCACACTAAAATCTTGGTTTTTGTGGTCCTGTTTCAGAGTTTGTGGACCCAAAGCAGCACAGTTACCTAAACTTTAAGTTTTCAGAAACAATTTTTGTAAAGCACTGATCTCGACACGCCAGGAAATTCTTTTCAGAGATCTGTTACCAGAAGCGTCTATTACCACTAATCCTCGCTTTAAGGGAAGCCACCAAATCGTCTGTAATGAAAGAAGGGCTACCGGGGCGATCGTCATCATGAACGTTGTCACGTTAATCTCCGAATTGTCGGACCCAGGGAACGCACTTTGCTTTCATTCGTAACAGTATCACCATACACTTCGCAAATCTGTTGATAAATTTCTGCAGCAGAAAGGTTCCTCGCTGACAAAAGCCATATCATTGAGGGAACCTCACACGCAGCATGCGAGTTGATAGTCTTAAACATTTTAAAAAGCACAGAACAGAACCGTACAGGCTAGATACAGCCCGAAACTAAGCATAGTTGTTGCCGAGGCATGCCGGTACTCGTTGGACGCGCTCGTTGCGGTGTACGCGGGAACTACTACTAGTGCCTACAACAAAACGGACCTTACATAAAAAAAACACACCTGCTATTATTTGGGCAACATATCCGTCCGATGTAGTAATCTCTATATCATCAACTAAATTATATACAGTAAGGGTGTGAACGCCTGGATTTCCTCCTATAACGTGATAGATCGTGAGCAGTTTAATGCTGTTGCTCGCGCGACTGATTGGGGATTAACATTAACAAAACTGAATAAATTAAATTCTTCTATCTACATCACATTTAAGTGAATGGCATTCATCGAACCACGTTTATACTATTTATCTCCTATTCCATTCTCGAATAGTGCGCGGGAAGAAAGAAGACTTGAATGTCTCCGTTCGAGCTCTGATTTCTCTTATTTTACTGATGATCATTTCTATCTGTATAAGTGGGAGTAAAAAATATATTTTTGCATTCGGAGAAGAAGCTTAGCGATTAGAGTGTCGTAAGTAGCCCACGCCGCAGCGATAAACGCCGTTGTTGTAATGATTCAGTTGTAATGCTCCAGTATTCCTTACGTGACGCTGTCTCCCCTGTATCGTGACAATACAAAACGAGTTCCCCTTCTTTCGACTCTTTAGATGTCTACCATCAAACCTACCTGATAAGGATCCCATACTGGGCAAACAGTACACCAAAAAAGGACGGACAAACATAGTGTATGCAGTTCCTTTAGTACTTCCGTTGCATCTTTTAAGGATTCCGACAGTAAAACGCAGTCTCTGGTTCGCCTTTCCAACGACATTATCTATGTTTTCTTTCCGATTTACGTCTTAAGTAATAGTAATTCCTAAGTATTTGGTGGAGTTTACGGCCTCCACTACTGATTGATTTATCATGTAAACAAAGTTAAACGGATTTCCTTTCGTACTCATGTTGACCACTTCGCACTTCTCAGTATTTAGAGTCAATTGCCAATTTTTACACTATACTGATACCTTATTCAGATCGCTCTGCAGTTGGGTTTGATCTTCAGATGATTCTACTAGACGGTAAATGACGGCGTCATCTGCAAACAACCTAAGAGAGCTGCACAGATTTTCTCCCAAATCGTTTATGTAAATAAGGAACAGCAGAGGACCAACAGCACCACCATGTTGAACGCCCGATATCACCTATGTTCTACACGATTCTTACCGGCGATTACTTTAAATTGTGTCCTCTCTGACAGGAAATATCCACAACCACGCACTTTGATCAAAAGCCGTTTGTGAGGTACGGTGTCTAAAGGCTTCTGGAAATCAAGAAATACGGACTTAATTCTATTACGGCATCAGAGGTCCCCCCTTCATAGACGCCTCGAGAGAACTCATTGCAGCCATGCACTATAACGACTACTGGGACTATGCGCCCTACCTTACGCAGCAAGCATGAGAATCGCTGGCGACCCCGCCAGGATGTCGCGAATCGTGTCCTGTGTCCTCTGTCCTCTCTGATAGGAAATATCCTATCCAGTCGCAAATTAGGAGCGATATGCCATAACCAGACACTTTGATAAAAAGCCATTTCATTGGTATGGAGTCTGCCCTGTATCTTACACAGCAAGCGTCACAGTCGCTGGCCAGGATGTCGCGAACCGCGGCGACAGCCCGCTCGGCGCGTCCACCAGTCCGCGGGTCCGACCGCGCTTTGTGCGGCGTCCCGCCTCCCCCGGCTGCCGCCCTCGCAGCTGAGTGGTTCGGCTGTATACCTGGTGGTGTTTGGCGGCCGCCCCCGCCGCCCCTTCATCAGTCGGTGGCGGCTGTTTGATGCTATAGAGAGCAGCCGGCCGCTATCTGCAGCTCGCTGAATGCTCAGCACTATCGCGTGGCGGCGGCGGCTGCGTCGGCGTCGCGGCGCCACATCAAAGGCCGGCCGACGCCATTGTCTGAGCCTCCCGCAAACATCCACCGCCGGCCGCTGAGAGGGCCGCTCATTGCGTCCCGGGATATATTTGTGTCTAGTGCCTCGCCTCTCTGTCCCCTGTCCAGTGGCGAGCGTTCCTCAGATGGTTTATCTGCAACATTTTGGAGTGTGTTTTTCGTTATGTGGTTCTTATGATAAATAAACACGTTTATATTCAATATTCATAGAATATATGGCATCAACTGCGATTGGGCAAAGCTGAAAATGTGTACTCAGCCGGGATTCGAACCCGGGTCTCCTGCTTTCTAGGCAGTTGCGCTGACCCACTGGGGACACAGTGATCACCGCACCTGCAAGGACTACCTAAGCACGCCTCCCGTCAGATACAAATTCCCAGCTTCGCCCTGCTTGTATCTAACTGGAGGCGTGCCTAGGTAGTCCTTGCAGGTGCGGTGATCACTGTGTCCCCAGTGGTGTAGGGGTCAGCGCAACTGCCTAGAAAGCAGGAGACCCGGATTAGAATCCCGGCTGGGTACACATTTTCAGCTTTGCCCAATCGCAGTTGATGTCATATATTAAATATGAATATTAAATAATAACAACTGCAGGATCAGAAGTGACGTCTGTTCTTTCGGAACAGACGCCTCATGTATATACGTTTATATTCCACCGCTCTTTCATAATAAATTATTATTTTATCCATAATTCCTTGACAACACAGTTTTTAAAAATATCACTGATTAATTCAGACTCATTCCTTCCGAGAGGCATTTGAAAGTCCGAGTAAAAATAAAAACTACTAACGTGTTTGGTGACAAACATTTTTATTTTTCGACATCGAATAGAAAAACTTGTGGAATCCAACAACGGGGAAGATCAGATTGGATTTAAGAGAAATGTAGGAACACGGGAGGCAATACCCACATTACTACTTATCTTACAAGATAGGCTAAGGAAAGGCAAACTTACATTTTTAGCGTTTGTAGATTTAGAGAAAGCTTTGGACAATAATAATTGTGTTTTCAATTTAAGGCGTTTCTATTGTTTTTTGAGGTGTATTGTTATAGATATATTTAGGATGCTCTTAAGCAGATCTATCAAGTGGTGTGCTTTTCTTATTTTGTGTTTTTGGAGACTTTGATGCCTGTACACAGTAACTCCATATAAAATTACTTGGACTGCGCCGCTAACAATCAAGAATCTACTTCTGGCTGTGTTATTCTTATGCAGGCAGGCAGGAAGTATTTGATTTCTGGCTAGCGCTGCCTGTTGTGCTTATCAGTGGCACTTCTTCCTCTGTGGCTCTCTCTCTAGCAGAAGTGTATTATCTTTGAGAGAGAGCTTCTTTAAGTACTTTGGTGGGGCAACAGCTTGTAGCGTTGCGATATACCGTTTTCCTCAATGACTTCACCAAAACTAAAATCACGATAAGTAATTATAGCACGACCGTAAAAACTTTTGAAGCTAATAATATGATTTAAAGGACCATAAGAGCTGTGTGTGTGTTGTGGAACCTATCGTTAAATCAGACAACAAATTGTTCATTAACACAGCAATTTGGTTTAATTATGGCCCTGATATTGATGTATATACTATTAAATAAGAAACAGTGCATTAAACTGATTATGTGCGCAACGGATATTTTAAACACAAAACAACTGTGACAAGTCACCATTTGAAACAGACACTGACTATACTCAAAAATTTTGACTGTGAGAAAGATATTTAAAAACCACAAAACACTTTCTTAATGCTTGACTGTGAGAATTTTATGCAGATCAGTTTCTGATTATTGAAATTTAGTATCATAGTCAATTAACTATCATTTACCATGGCACCAATAACGAAATCTGTTCAACAATATTATTAAAATCAATACTGCACTTTAAATCCACTAATAACTCATTATCAAATGAAGGAAGTAGGTTAATTTTCTAACTACGTAAATGAAACAGGAAAGAAAGGTCAACGTTGTTACTTGTTATTAATAATCATCATTAAATTACCTACATAATACAACTCCTGACTTGCTGGCAAAGCAGCCTCTGCTCTACATCAGAGCCATACACACAACTCAACCGCTCTCTAAGCGAGCTGAACCACAAGTGCTACTCTCTCTCAGCGCGAGCTACAATGCTATGCAATACATGATCTTTGCCAAAGATGAAACTTCACCGAGTTAAGTACACATATCGATACATACAGTAGAAGCGATATTATACATTTTCTTGCAAGCAAGTTACTCGATACAAAACAGGAGGCACAATATTAGACATTTTCTTACAAAAATAATTTTTTATGGACACGTTTCAACCATTACGTACTTTTAAGTACTTTCCGCTTGGTTTGTATAATTCTCTAGGACTAAAATCAAAGGTCTCTTCTAAAAGGACACAGGTTTCCACGTATTGTTTACAACATTATCCCAATACCTCTTACTCTATACTTCTTACTTGGAAGGCCAGTACTAAAGTTGAAAATATCAACAGGCCCGACTACAAAAGAGCTAGAGTGCTTCCTCCGACGTAAAAACACTTGAGAGCCGTTTATTGAAGATGCCTGTCCAAAACTTCAGTGCTAAGGCAGCTACTCGATGTATTAATTTATTAAATGAAAGACATCAATGCGCCTCTGTAGGTTCATATTATAAATTAAATAATTACTTACTTAGGAAATCAATTAAGATAGCAAGAATTTAGACGAGCAGATTAGCTCTAATGAATCACGTAATCACGACAATTAATTGATTAATTAATTCCATATGGGGTGAGATTCCCCGCCCCCTTCCCCCAAAGGCATTGATCCAAACGCAGGCGACTGGAACAGACAAGGTACACGAAGGTCCGTTCTGCGGCAAACTAATGACTCATGTGAGAATCCGTTTCGTGTTGCCGTAACACAAGACCCCCCCCCTCCCCGGGCATGGATACTTGTGCCGTCCATATTGTTAGCTAGTTCATAAGTAGTTTGTAAGTTTAGGGACTGATGACCCCGTAGTTAAGTCCCATAAGCTATACAAACATTTGATTTTGAAAATCGGAAATGTCATGGAAATAGAGATGACACACTGCACGTTTTAACTTAAGGTATAGCAGTCAACAATCCGAAGATTAATTTGATCACAACAGTGCTTTACTAGGCATGGTCCTGTTTGTAGATATGCCGTTGCCTTCCTCCGATCTTGGAACTGACTTACGCAGCGAGTTACAGGGGGATCTGCAGTTTAACGTGGATTCCGAACCATGGTGCTACTCCGTATTTTTCACATTAGCAATACTGCCAGAGGTGAAAGAAGTGGAAAGTGACAGATAAAAATCCCAGGAGCTGGAGGGGCTCGAACCCGCAACCTTCGTATTCATAATCTGCCACTCTACCACTGTACAACCGAGGCGCACTTTTTTTAACTTGCCACACTTTATTGTTTGCATCAACACTGGATGAAGAAAAAGTCCAATGGGAATGCATATTTACAAATAGCACAGTTTGTTACGCATTTCAGTTGACTGTGTGTTAACACAAAATGTGCTACTGCTTACCTTTTGCCGGCCGCGGTGGCCGAGGAGACAGGCGCTTCAGTCACGGTCTGTACGGCGACTACGGTCGGGGGTTCGAATCCCCCCTCGGGCATGGATATTTGTGCCGTCGTTAGTGTAAGCTAGTTCATAAGCTCGTTTGTAAGTTTAGGGACTAATGACCCCGTAGTTAAGTCCCATAAGCTTAACAAACATTTGAACATTTTTTGAGCTTATCTTTTATAATAATTGAAACATAACTTCATACTTCATCAATAAGGAATAAATCAAAGGGGGCACTATTTTGTTTTATATATTTTAAGTCAGTGAAACACACTTTTTCTTTTATTTCCATAATCAATTGGTAAATATCCATATTGGAGGGGTTCGTAATACTAATACTTTATCAGTGACAAGTAACAGAATTATTAGGTTTAGTTAGGCACATAGTCCAGTTAATATTAAATAATCACCTGGACATTTCAATTGAAGACCAGGTTACCAACAGTAAGCTCTGACCCATGCCGTCATCGACAATCATCGATCACAGCCTCAGCCAAAAAAATCCACACCGTCGGCGCTGACGTGTGGGGAGGGAAAAAAAAAGTATCTGTTAACTTATACCTCACCATCCGAGTCAAGCTACGGAGCACTTCTTAAACACAAAATCATGATCTCTGTTCTGCTTATAAACAAACTATAGTCTTTAAACAGCCACCACATAATTAGGCCTACTTATGCCGCCTACAAACATGCAAGCACACGACAACACGCTGATGCCACGGGTCAAAGCCGACGTGCTATATGCCCGTCTTCAGTTGAGCCCAATTAAATTACTATATGTAACAGGATAAAGGAATAAAAAGAAAGAAGCATACACACTGAATTATTTTCTTTATTGACAATACTTGGATTTCCACATCACTATAGAGGTACCAAGCTTGATGCTTTATCTTTTTTTACTTTTTTTTTTTTTTTTTTTTTTTTTTTTTTTTTTTTTTTTTTGTACTTGGCGATTTCCCCAGTAGGCCTATAAACCGTGATAAACAAATCAAGTATAATGATACACCAGGGTAATTCTGTTCAAACCAAACACAAAGGCATGTATATACATACATATGTTCCTGGACGACAATGTAGTAAAAGCTGATTCATACCGTATTTTGTGTATTAATCTTTAAAGTCGAATGTTTGTTGATGAACGACATGATTCTAGTACGACATTTTGCCGCTTGGTACGGCGTGTAGACACTTCTGAGGCATTAATTTATTCATCTTCGAGGTTATGTTGCCTTCTGTATGTGGCTGTGAGTGTGGGCGTGAGTGTGATTCATGTTATTTCATTGCATCAGTGAATTGTCTTGCCTTTGGTGTTGTGGCGATGATTATGGTAGCATTATTGATTTGGCAGTTTTACCTATCAACACAATAACGTCCAAGTAATAAAATATCTAGATACAAAGTCTGTATTGCGCATGAAATATATGACATAAAAAGACAGTAGTTCGATCAAACATTTTAAAACACATATTTTGATGTTTAATGCACTGTATTGACACACAAAATACTGAATTTTATTTGTTCCGTAGCTGAATTCATAATATGGGAAAAAAGGGTTAAAACTGTCGGTAGAAGCACTTTGCAGACAGACGATTTTGAATATTGTACGTGAGGACGGTAAAAGACCTATTTAATCTCTTACCATTTCCTATGGCAATCTCCGAAGGGCCGTGGTGGAGTAGCCGAGCGGTCTAAAGCGTCTCGCTACGGAGCACGCGGTTGCTCGCCGTGGAGGTTCCTCCCTGGGGCATGTGTGTGTTGTCCTTAGGTTGGTTTAGGTTTAAGTAGTTTGTAAGCTACGGACTGATGACCACGCAGTTTGGTCCGATAGACTTACAAACATTTTAACATTTTTCAATCTCCGAAGGCAGGAAGTTAGTTCTTAAAAAGACAGTGCGTATCACAGAGAGATGACTGAAAGCGTAACACACTAAAATATGCCCGTTTCCCTAAGGGAGACTGGAGAAAAATTTTGAGGTGCGATGAAAATTTCATTCGGTGTATTCGTATTAGTTCCTGCTGTAAGATAAACACTAAGTCAATTACGCAGATAAAAAATTTACGTTTGTTGATTGTTAAACGAATGTAGGCGGTGCGGAGAGAGTAATCTTTCGGCGCTTATTTAATATTTACTCTCTGCCAGCACAGAGAATGAGATTCCAGACCGTTTTTAAACCTCTTGCTCTTCTGCCACTTGGCACGGCAGAAAATAAAGAGGGAGGGAAAAAGGAAATGGTGCTACGCGCGGCACATCCCTACAACTCAATAAAAGGTGGGAGGGACTGATTTCATAATGGAACCACGCTCACGCCCCATTCCCTCCAGCATGGGTGAGGCGTGGCGGGGGGCGGGGGGCGGGGAGTGAAGGAAAAAAAAATCGGAGATGGGCCAGACGAGTCGAGAGGCGGAAAAAGGAACGGCAGAGATATGGCAAACTAATATAATTCCGCGGTTTGAAATAGGTAATTAAATTGTGCGGAGGTATTTTCTATTTGGGCGGCGGCGGTCGCTAGCCCTGCTCCGCCGTGCGTGTGCTCAGCTGGCCGGCCGATGTATTTCATTAGCGCTAACTTTGTTTAATGAAGCCGCCGCGAGAGCGAGCGAGCGAGCTGTGTGGCGCGCGGCGCGGCGCGGCAAAGAACGGAAATTGCATTTGGCGGCGCGGCGCGGCGCGGCACCGTGCGACCGGAGTGGCTGCGGCCGCAGGCGAGGCCTGGATGGATGCTTCTGCGGCTGGGCTGGGAGCCGTCATGTGCGGTTGTACTCGGCAGCACATGAACTCTGGCTGCTCTCTGGTCGGCTGCTGCTGCTGCCTTAATGATATAGGGTACTTATAAATGACGGAAAAAATCATTTTTATATTAAATTCTGTAGTCTTATCTAGTGTGTAGCATGTATGAGAGAGGCGAAACACCCTCAAACTTCAAGAAAAATGTAACAATCCCCAGTCCAAAGAAATCAGGCGCAGACAGTTGTGAAAATTACAGAACCATCAGTTTGATACGTCATGGTTGCAAAATTTTAACACCAATTATCTACAGGATAATGGAAAAGCTGGTACAAGCCGACCTCGGGGAAGATCAGTTTGGATTCAGGAGGAACATAGGAACCCGGGAGGCAATACTCACTGAACGTCTTACCTTAGAAGATAGATAAAGGAAAGGCAAACCTACATTTTTAGCTTTTGTAGATTTGGGGAAAGCGTTTGACAATGTTGACTGCAATACACTCTCAAATTCTGAAGTCAGCAGGGGTAAATATAGGGAAAGGAGAGTTATTTACAACTTGTACAAAAGCCAGACCGCAGTTATTAGACTCGAAGGACATGAAAGGAAAGCATCAGTTGGGAGGGAGTAAGACAGGGTTGTAGCCGATGTTATTCAATTTGTACATAGAGCAGGCAGTGAAGGAAAGCAAGAAAAAATTTGGAATAGGAATTAAAGTTCAGGGAAAGAAATAAAAACATTGCTGATGACATTGTAATTCTGTCAGAGACAGCAAACGACCTGGAAGAGCAGTTGAATGGAATGGACAGTGTGTTGAAGAGACCGTATAAAATGAACATTAACAAGAGCAAAACAAAAATAATGGAATGTGGTCTTAGAAAATCAGGCGATTCTGAAGGAATTAGATTAGGTAACGAAACAATGAAGGTGGTAGATGAGTTTTGTTACTTGGGTAGTAAAATGGTCGCAGTATAGGGGATATAAAATGCAGAATGGCAATGAGAAGGAAAACATTTTTGAAAAAGAAAAATTTGCTAACATCGAATATTAATTTGTTCAAAAAATGTTAAAATGTTTGTTAAGCTTATGGGACTTAACTACGGGGTCATCAGTCCCTAAACTTATACTTATCAACTACCTTATACTAAGGACGGCTCAAATATCCATGCCCGAGTGGGGATTCGAACCCCCGACCGTAGTGTCCGTCAGACCGTGACTGGAGCGCCTCAGTCCCCTCGCCCCCCGCGGCCGGCAAATATTAATTTAAGTGTAAGAAAGTCTTTTCTGAAGGCATTTCTGTGGAGTGTTGCCTTGTACGGGAGTGAAACATGGACGATAAGCAGTGCGGACAGGAAGAGAGGCTTTTGAAATGTGGTGTGCGAGGGTGAAAGTCGGGGTGAGAGTTTAAAATGGAGAAAGAATAATTTTTAAAACTCACAACCACCAACTGCGAACCAAATTCCTAAACATGCAAAAGCACTGGATCTGTGATTGCTACTGTTTGACTTGTTTTCTAGGGGATGATATCACACGTTCGCAGCTTTCCTTCCCTGCATATGACTAACAAAAAAAAAATCATAATAAAATCAAGTTCATGAGAGAAAAGGGTGTACTAACTACTATTTTTGAAAACACTTGAAAGTTCACTTTATGTTGTTTATTTCACAATATTAGAACCCTGTGGCTGATACGTCTGTACGTTGACACATTTATCAAATTAAGTTATAGCTCGTGAGCCCCCAGACAAAAATGAATATTTGTCGCAAATTGTTTTCACACCATGTGG
Organism: Locusta migratoria; assembly: GCA_026315105.1. NCBI lineage: Eukaryota > Metazoa > Arthropoda > Insecta > Orthoptera > Acrididae > Locusta > Locusta migratoria. Next base: position 46,742,315 of record CM048750.1, on the reverse strand, counting down.
CTGTCTCAAACACCGTATATGTTCTTGCCTATGGGACGACACGTGTTACATTAACAAATCACAGTGAATTTAATTCAATGCGATGCACACCTTGTTCCACCAGCTAAATATTCACAACACATAGTAGCACTCGATACAACTTGGTGCAGTCTACGACGAGCAACCGCACTTGGCAATTGCCACACAAAAATCTATAGTCTCCACCTGGAGATCCACATGCCGACTCTGTAGAGCGACGCCGCCCGGCCAGCTACCCCACTCGCTCCCGACTCGCACTTCCTGCCCTCGCGCGCGCGCGTGCCAAAAGCCCAACTGCCCGGGTTTTTTCCCTACGTCGTCAACTTCCCCATGTGGGCTGTTCCAACCGACTTCCAACGTACAGCGCTCAGCCAATACATTTCTAAAACTTTACTTAAAATCAAAATAACTACAATACACATTAAACAAATTTCTTATGTTTTTATATTGGTATACACATCCTTTGCACTATTTATTACAATCGTGCAATTTCTTATATCACAGATAAGTGATTTAACTGAATATTTCAAGATAAAATACACAAGATTAACTGAAAATAAAATGAGAAATAGTTAATATATTACTTTTATAAACAAACATTGCTATGATAGTTGTGTAACTGTCTTGTATTCATTGGTAATTTATTATTTTTCATTGTCAGTTAAACATATTACGTCAGATGTGACTATATCAGCTAATGTATTGTTTATTTGTCAACAGGCTATTTTGTAATGAGGGCCTTAAAGGTTCCTAACTGCATTGTATTACTTCAAATGCAAGTAGTATTAGAATATTTTATTTCACGCTGTGCACTGCACTCCACCTGGCACTCGCCATTGTCCCTCTCTCCCCTCACTGAAAACGAACCTGGGAAATCCTAAGCTGGAACAAGCCTGCTCGCTGGCCTCCCGTCAGCTACAAGCACACAGCAAATCTCAACGTGGAGAATTTCTACCTTTGGCCTAACTATAAATGTGGTCACCCAACTGCGTACATACATTGCTACCATAATTAATAAGATTAAAATTGTGTAACATTTAGTGCATTGGCATGGTCAATGTTTGCAGTGAACTTCACACCGTTTAATTATCAAATGCTATTAATTACCAGTATTTCTATTGGGCGGTAATCTCACAGGTGCTAGAGAACAATGCTGAAGATTAGGTGGGTAGATCGCATAACTAATGAAGAGGTACTGAACAGAATTGGTGAGAAAAGGAATTTTTGGCATACCCTGACTACAAGAAGGGATCGCTTGGTAGGACACATTCTTAGACATCGAGGAATCGTAAATTTAACATTGGAGGGAAGTGTGTGGGGTAAAAATCGCAGAGGGAGACCAAGAGACGCGTATAGTAAGCAGATTCAAGTAGATGTTGGTTGCCGTTCTTATGAGGAGTTGAAAAGGCTTGCTGAGGATAGAGGAGTGTGGAGAGCTGCATCAAACCAGTCTCCTGACTGAAGACCATAACAACGACAGTATTATCTCATTAGATTGATATACACATATAGGTGAGTGCACGTTTTCACGGCGATATCCATTAATGAAATCTTCTCGGGTTACAAGCCGCGTCATGTGGTTTACTGCCCACGAGCTTTCGACAGAGAACTCCTCTGCCATTGTCAAGTGGATGACTGTCATTTATGTCAGACAGACTGTTCGCACTATTGAACACGAGCGGTGTTTTCGATTACGCTATCCCAAAACGTCAGCTGTGGTGGAACATGCTTTCGAAAACTGACACCGAATTTCTTTCTACGAGACATCTATTATTAAACGGACCAACAGCTTCTGGGACAGTAGAGATCAAAATTTCTGAAAACACCCTCAATAAAGACGGCGGCTTGCAGCTCAGTACGGCTTGGGATCCAGTAATTGCGGAGTTGAAGCGTTTGCGGCGTACGCGCGACCAAACCTTTGCCATATATGGCCATGGAACTGGGCACCAGTGACGTCACTGGCGTCTACGCAGCTATATAAGCACGGCAGCAGACGCGAAATGACAGTCATCCACTTGACAATGGCAGAGGAGTTCTCTGTGGAAAGCTCGTGGGCAGTAAACGACATGACGCGGCATGTAACCCGAGAAGATTTCATTAATTATACATATAGGGCTTAAGCTGAAAAATGATCAATATGTACTAATTACCGACTGACTGCGGCCGTAGGCCGCAGGCCGCCGGGATGGATGCTTCTGCGGCTGTGCTGGGAGCCGTATAGTGCAGATGTCCTGGGCGGCACACGGGCTCTGGCTGCTCTCTGGTCAGTTGCTGCTGCTGCCTTAAGGATAATTTGTTAAATTCTGTAGTCTTTCCTCATTATATTGATATATAGAGGGTGTTACAAAAGGTACGGCCAAACATTCAGGAAACATCCCTCACCCACAAAGAAGGAAAATATGTTATGTGGACATGTGTCCGGAAACGCTTAATTTCCATCTTAGAGCTCATTTTATTACATCTCTTCAAATCACATTAATCATGGAATGAAAACACACAACTTCAAACACTTTGTTACAGGAATTAGCGAGGATACATACATCCACCCTCCGTCGCATGGAATCCCTGATTCGCTGATACAGCCCTGGAGAATGGCGTATTCTATGATAGCCGTCCACAATACGAGCACGAAGAGTTTCTACATTTGGTATCGGGGTTGCGCAGACAAGACCTTTCAAATGCCCCCATAAATGAAAGTCAAGAGGGTTGACGTCAGGAGAGCGTGGAGGTCACGGAATTGGTCCGCCTCTACCTATCCATCGGTCATCGAATCTGTTGTTGAGAAGCGTACGAACACCTCGACTGAAATGTGCAGGAGCTCCATCGTGCATGAACCACATTTGTGTCGTACTTGTAAAGGCACATGTTGTAGCAGCACACGTAGATTATCCCGTATGCAATCATGATAACATGCTCCATCCAGTGAGCGTAGGTGGAAGAACTTGAGAAATACTAAAATGAGCTCTAACATGGAAATTAAGCGTTTCCGGAGACATGTCCACATAAAATATTTTCTTTCTTCGTGTATGAGGAATTTTTCCTGAAAGTTTGGCCGTACCTTTTTTGTAACATAGTGTTTCAAATGAAAAATGATCTATACATACTAAATTTTAAAGTTACGGTCATGTGTACCGCCACGTCCCCTTTACTGCAGAAACCAGTTTTATTTCAAGAAGATCTGCGAACTTTCTCTTCCATAGCCTGCTATGAATGAAATGAAACCAGTTTTCAGAGACCTGAGTGACAGTGTTCTGTTTAGTACATGTATTCATGGCGGCGCAGAATACAAATGAAAATTCAAGCCATAGGCCTTATTCCAACCGTAACAATACACTGCATGAAGCAAATTACTGGTAAAATGTATATATTATCCACTGTTAATACGTGACTACATTGAAATTTAAAATAGGTTAAAATAGATGATGCGTTCACGGGCCTCCAACGTTGGAAGCCCGTGAACAAATCATCTATTTTAACCTATTTTAAATTTCAATGTAGTCATGTATTAACAGCGGACAACGTACAGATTTTATCAATCATTTGCTTCGTGCAGTGTATTGTTACGGTTGGAATAAGGCCTATGTACGAACAAGTCCGAAATTAGTTACCAACTTCTAAATAGTGCAATTGTGACGAAAAAAAGAATGGTTTTCACATTGAAATTTGTTTCACTAGATCCAGTGATATGTTTCAATGATCGAGTGATAGGAAAGATGGAAGTCCTGACAAATTGAGGCATAAAATGTGGCTCCAATTTGGAAGATCAATATGCGTGTGACAGACTACAGGTGCGTGAAGCTAAAATATTCGCTCTTCATGTCACTAAAGAAGAAAGAAGTGCTAAAAGGAATGCCAAGCGGAAGCTTGAAGATGATGAAATGCTGCAGGATGAAGACTATGCTTCAGGAATGTTCGAAGTAACAGATTAATTGGACGCATATCTTCATTCGCAATTTCTCACAAGTTGTATTGTTCAGCATTCAGGTACAAATATTTCCTAAAGTTTATCAAGCATTGCTTTAATTTTTTCTGTTACTTGCAATAGTCCTTACTTATACAGTGCAATTAAGCTTTATTGCAGAATCAGCTAAATTAAAGAAATAGATATTAGGAGAAAAAATATAAAAACTGTAATGTAGGATATATTTTTACGCTTGTATTATACATAATAGGTGGAATTAAATAGGTGTAGTAGATGAGCCGTTATGACACACATATCTGGAAAGAATTTGGTCTCCTTCAGATCTATAACATAGAATTAAAAGGTACCTCAATTTGAGGGATCATTTTGAAAAAAAATGTACAAATATCTTTGTAATTTTTACGAATAGTTTGAAAGTGACTATAAATAATAATATCATTGACTCTTAAATAAATCGTATGTGATTAATGAATAGATTATTAGCTACGAGTCGAAAAAGAGCCAAAGTAAAATTTGAACTCAAGGACAATATCATCGTAAACTGTGAGATAGATTCTTTTTTGTAAATGGCTCCAATTTAAATTAACTAAATGGGCAAAGATAAGAGTTTCAAGTATTGTTACATCAAATATCAAACCTCCTGAGAAAAAAAATGCTGTATCTTTACAAAATTTTAAGTTACAAAGACAGGCTAGAATAAAATAAGATACTGTGCAGTTTCTCATGGTAATCAGAAGCCAGCAATTTATTACGAATAGAAGTATCAACCTACCATTCCGACAGACAACCCAAACAAATTCAGAACCCATCTATTCTATACGGATTAAAAACCTAAGTGCAGAAGAAGCCAGTTAAGAAATATCGCCTGGTATATTTGCTGCAGAGTAAGTGTATAATTCTGCAAAATTTCCTATACGCTGTGGCAGAACCATGTCTGCACCATACCCTATCTTCGAGGAGAGCTAGTCCTGAAACGTTCGCAGAACTTCTGTGAAGTATAGAAAGTACACTGAGTGGCACTGGTCGAAGTGAATGAAGCTGTGCAGACGGTCATGAAGTATGCCTGAATAGTTCAATAGGTAGAGCGCTTGCCCGCAAAAGGCAAAGATCCCAGTTTCGAAGCTCGGTCCGACACCAAATTTTTATCTGTCATGAAGCTCCAAACGGAGTAGTGTTTGCTTTGTACACATTAACGGACGGTATATTCGATGCCATAGCAGGGACTATCGTAGAGTGCGGGACTGCCTCCAGAGGCGGAATAAGGCTGTCTGAGGCACGGGGCGGCGGAAAAACAATATGAGGGACCCCCGTCCACTTGCAAATACATGTGTTAGTATTAAAAACAGATTCCGAGGCCTCCAGGAGGAGAGACATGGGACAGTCTAAAACAAATTGCTTTTGAGATTTGTGTGTCCAAGAACGAGAGGACAAGGGCGCTAGAAAAATAATAAAATAAAGTAAAATAAAATAAAATAGATGAAATAATAATATTTGCAGACCACCCAAGACGAGAGGCTCCCGGGGCAGTCGACCCCCCTCCTCCCCCCCCCCCCCAACCTTAGTCCGTCACTGACTGTCGCTGTTTGAATTTTTATTTTTTATTTCTTAATTAATAAATTTATTTATTTATTCATTTTTTATTCATTTTTTATCGGACCTAACTACAGGGTCATCAGTCCCTAAACTTACAAACTACTTACGAATTAGCTCACATTAAGGACGCCACAAATATCCATGCCCTAGGGGGGATTCGATCCTCCGACCGTAGTGGCCGTGCAGACCGTGACTGGAGCGCCTCAGTCCCCTCGGCCACCGCGCCCGGCTTTTATTCATTTACCACTGCTGTTGCACCAGCAAGCATCATGGAATGGAATGAAATCTACAACAGGAGTAATTTTGATTGAATTATATTTTCCTACCGTTTGTGAAACTCCAGTAGTGACATATTCAGGCCAATTCAGTAATTGGTTCATGTGGAAAAGAGAACCTGGTATATTACATGCGAAAACAGCCGACACCATCCCGGAGCAACTGTCACTTGCACAGTGCCTTGTTGACATCACGGTTCTGTGGCTTACAAGAAGACCACGTTGGTGTCGGGTTTTAGAATTTTTTCATGATTATGGTAGGTGTAGTTTAAAATTCAAATACCAATCTGCCAAAGCCATTCAATTAAACTCTCAAACATTTTCGAGGTAATCGATTGTGAAGTTTCTGAAGTACATGTAAGAAATAGTAATTAAAAATGTTGTAACGTCAATTGCTGGAGCTTAAGTGGTAGTAATCTGGCCTTACAACCATAGGATAATGCTTCCAATTTTACCGCGCCGGATTTGTTTCTCCGTTGTGTTCGAATACCTACACAATTTTAATATCAAATTGTGCACTCTAATGATCATATGATTGATCTCGACGATTTGTTTTTGACGAAGTACATATGTTGCTATTATTATGTTTAATGATGTTTCCTCGTGGCAATAAATTTTATGAATTTATTAATTAGATATCGTCCCGAAACGCGTCATGCTCATATATATATATATATATATATATATATATATATATATATATATATATATATATATATATATATATATATATATTGACAAGTGGTGCTTTATTTGCATTAATAATTAGTTAAAAGCTGTACGATGGAGTCAAAACAGTGAAACGGGGTAAGTAGTCCTCCAATAGAAACCTCAATTAGCAATTATCTAAATTAATAAATTGTAGACAAGCACACCAATCAACGCCTTGCTGTTACTTAAAGTGCTTTTTATTTGTAAATATCCCTACCCTCCTTTGTCTTCTTCGGCTCTCCTCAGTTAGTTAGTTAGCTGAAAACCCGGCGTTGCAGAGTTATTTAGTACAAGTATTCTCTGTCCAGCTACTCCTCCTATATCTACCTCTCCGCCCTCATTCCCAGCCTCCCTCTTTTCTTCCTTTTCCTCCTACCTGCTTTGTTGTTGTTGTGGTCTTCAGTCCGGAGACTGGTTTGGTGCAGATCTCCACAATACCCTACCTGAGCAAGCCTCTTCATCTCCACATAAGAACGGCAACCTACATTTGTCTGAATCTGCTTACTGTATCCGTCTCTTGGTCTTCCCCTGCGATTTTTCCCCACACACTTCCCTCCAACGCTAAATTCACAATTCCTTGATGTCTAAGAATGTGTCCTACCAATCTATCCCTTCTTTTAGTCAAGGTATGCCAGAAATTTCTTTTCTCCCCAATTCTGTTCAGTACCTCCTCATTAGTTACGCGATCCACCCACCTAATCTTCAGCATTCTTCTGTAGCACCATATTTCAAAAGCCTCAATCCTCTTCCTGTCCGCACTGTTTATCGTCCATGTCTCATTCCCATACAAGGCAACACTCCATACAAATGCCTTCAGAAAGGACTTCCTTAGGCTTAAATCAATATTAGATGTTAACAAATTTCCCCTTTTCAAGAACGCTCCTCTACCCATTGCCATTCTGCATTTTATATCCTCTGTACTGCGACCATCATTTGTTATTTTACTGCCCAAGTAACAAAACTTATCTACCTCCTTTATTGCTTCGTTACCTAATCTAATTCCTTCAGCATGGCCTGATTTTCTTAGACTGCACTCCATTACCCTAGTTTTGCTCTTGTTAATGTACATCTTATATGCACCTTTCAGTACACTGTCCATTCCATTCAACTGCTCTTCCAGATCCTTTTCTGTATCTGACAGAATTACTATGTCGTCGGCAAAACGCAATGTTTTTAATTCTTCCCCCTAAACTTTAATTCCTCCACCAAATTTCTCCTTGCTTTCCTTTATAGCTTGCTCAATGTACAAATTGAATAACAATGGGGAAAGACTACAACCCTGTCTTACTCCCTTTCCAACCACTGCATCCCTTTCATGCCCTTCAACTCTGACAACCGCTGTCTGGTTTTTGTACAAGTTGTAAATAACCTTATGCTCCCTATATTTCACCCCTGCTTGCTTCAGAACTTGGAAGAGTTTATTCCAATCAACATTGTCAAAAGCCTTCTCCAAATCTACAAAAGCTAGAAATTTAGGTTTGCCTTTTCTTAATCTATCTTCTAGGATAAGCCGTAAAGTGAGTATTGCCTCCCGTGTTCTTACATTTCTCCTGAACCCAAACTGATCTTCCCCGAGGTCGGCTTCTACCAGCCTTTCCATCCTTCTGTATATAATTCGTGTTAATATTTTGCAACCATGACTTATTAAACTGAGGGTTCTGTAGTTTTCACACCTGTCTGCACCTGCTTTCTTTGGAATGGGGATTATTACATTTTTCTTAAAGTCTGAGGGTACTTCGCCTGTCGCATACATCTTACACACCAGGTGAAACAATTTTGTCATGGCTAGTTCTCCCAGAGACTTCAGTAGCTCTCAGGGAATACCATCTACTCCAGGGGCCTTGTTTCAACTTGGGTCTTTCAGGGCTCTGTCAAATTCTTCTCTCAGTACAGTATCTCCTATTTCATCTTCATCTACATCCTCTTCCCTTCCTACAATATTGTCTTGAAGTTCATTTCCTTTGTAGAGCCCCTCTATATACTCTTTCTGTCTTTCAGCTTTCCCTTCTTTGCTGAGAACTGGTTTTCCATCAGTGTCCTTGATATTCATAGAGCTGTTTTTTCTTATCTCCAAATGTTTCTTTTATTTTCCTGTAGGCTGTATCTATTTTTCCCCTATTTATACATTCTTCTACATCCTTGCATTTGTCTTCTAGCCACTCCTGCTTAGCCATTTTGCACTTCCTGTCAATCTCATTTCTTAGTCGTCTGTACTCCATTTTGCCTGTTTCGTTTACTGCATTTTTATATTTTCTCCTTTCATCAATTAAATTTAGTATCTCCTGTGATATCCAAGGATTTTTTGCAAGTCTTATCTTCCTACCTATTTTGTCCTCTGCTACCTTCACTATTTCTTCTCTCAATTTTACCCATTCCTCCTCTACTGTTTTATTTTCCCCTGTTTGTGTCAATTGTTGCCTAAAGCTCCCTCTGAAATTCTTAAGAACCTCAGGTTCCTTCAATTTATTCAGGTCCCATCTCCTTATTTTCCAACCTTTTTGTATTTTCTTTAGTTTCAGCCTACAGTTCATAACCAACAAGTTATGGTCATAGTCTATATCTGCCCCTGGATATGTCTTACACTGTAAAACCTGGTTCCGAAATCTATGTCTTACCACTATAAAATCTATCTGGTATCTCCCGGTGTCTCCTGGTCTCTTCCACGTATACAACCCTCTTTTGTGATTCTTGAACCAGGTGTTTGTTAGAACTAAATTATGTTCTGTGCAAAATTCTACCAGGCGGCTTCCTCTTTCATTCCTTTTGCCCAGACCATATTAACTTACTATCTTCCCTTCCCTTCCTTGTCCTACTACCGAATTCCAGTCTCCCATAACAATTAAGTTTTCCTCTCCCTTAATTGTTTGAATAATTTCCTTTAGCTCCTCATATATTTCTTCGATTTCCTCATCATCGGCAGAGCTAGTTGGCATATAAACCTGTACTACTGTTGTCGGTGTTGGCTGCGTATCTATCTTGACAATGATAATGCGATCACTGTGCTGGTCATAGTAGTTTACCCGCATTCCTATTTTCTTATTCATTATCAATCCTACTCCTATGATACCCCCAATTGATTTTGTATTTATAATCCTGTACTCACCTGACCAGAAATCCTGTTCATCCTGCCAGCGAACTTCACTAATCCCCACTATATCTAACTTCAACCTATCCATTTCCCTTTTTAAATTTTCTAATTTTCCTACTCGATTAAGGGATCTAAAATTCCACGCTCCGACCCGTAGAATGCCAGTATTGTCTTTCCTGATGATCACATCCTCCTGAGTAGTCCCCGCCCGGAGATCCGAATGGGGGACTATTTTACCTCCGGAATATTTTACCCGAGAGGATGCCATCATCATATGTTCATACAGTATAGCTGCATGTCCTCGGGAAAGTAACGGCTGTAGTTTCTCCTTGCTTTCAACCGTTCGCCGTAACTGTGTGGCAAAGCCACATTAGCTGATGTTACAAGGCCAGCTCAGTCAATCATCCAGACTGTTGCCCCTGTAACTACTGAAAAGGCTGCTGCCCCTCTTCAGGTGCAAAACATTTCCTGAAGCCGTGGTTTGTTGCAAAAATTTCTTGTAAAGTACCCATCCACGACGCACCATAAGAATTACAAGTAATACAGAGACAGAGCCGATTTACCCGGTATAAAGTCATATGTTAATCAAAAACGGATGGACGGTATGGCAGCGCATAAAATACGAATATAATCCAAAGTGGAGGAGCCCATAGAAAATTAACAAATTCAATTTTTAGATTTTCCAGCTGTTCTTCGCATTTTCTCTTGTTTTCTTCTATAAATCACCCACATAGTAAAGAGACAAAAAACCTTTATTCAAATCGGTGAACGCCTTTCTAATTCTAGTGAGATTAAGGAACAGCACATAATTTATACACTGTATAGGCATTTAACAGAGGAACACATAATTTCTATCACACTCATAAAACAAAACCGGTCATTTAGTTCTTCCTGCAGTTAACAGTATTTACAGTCGATGGCACGAATTTCTTTTTCTAAACAAAATTAAATGCAACTATATTTAAATGTAATTAAGTGCAACTTTTAAGTAACTGAATGCTAGTATTCATTAAATCGTCGTATATATTTAGAAATAATAATTGTGTTCAAGATATTAAACCATACTGTTTGATATTACTAGGCGTTGTATCCGCGTGTCAGTACAAACAAATTGCAAAAAATTTGCAAAGAACATGGTGCCTTATTTAAAAAAGATAACGGATAACATATTACAGTATAAAATGGGATCGAAACATTGTCGTGGTCCTGAAATACTAAAATTACCAGTCAGAACTGGAAATGGACTAATTTCGGACCTTTGTCCATCAATATGTGGTCATATATAAAACACTCATCTGCATATCTACTGGTGAATTCCATTAAAATTTTGAGGTACTGAACTGAATACATACCTGTGCATCATTGCATGAGGCGATATAGCTGAAGGTACGATACTTTAAAGGACTATAGTGTTACCGGGAGTGCCAACGAACATATTGCGTCTGATGGAAGTGAATGACGTGGTCAGTACGAGATTTGTAATTAAAAATCTTTCTCGTCCTACCGGTATACACGGTATACTCGTTGACTTTACTACGGATCTACCTACAATCCAACTGCTACTATTTCACAATAACAGCCAATAGCAGCAGCTGAAACGTTGACAGTTTAATGCCTGCGAGAGAAAATAAAACAATAGCTCTTTTGACAGAGACTCTATCCACAAACAAGCTAAATAGAAAATTCTGTCTAGATCTAGTAATAATGGCCAATGTATCATTGTCAGAATTTGACGGATAATCCTATACATATTATAAATGGGAAAGTTTGTATGCTTGTTACCGCATCACGCTAAAACTACAGCACTGATTTGGATGAAATTTCATATAGAGATTTCTTATGTCTTGGATTAGGACATAGGCTACTTTTCAAAATGTTTATTACAAGTTATTTATTTGAAATATATCCATAGAAATACGTAACGGTTATAAGAAGCTTCTAATACAAAAGCAGAAGTGAGTTGTTGGGTATGTCATGTTTAGCCGCTAGGTTTAACGCGTCATGTAATAGATTTCTGTCATTTTGGGCAATGGATCGGGTCCTGCGATAGTGAATTTTTTTTTCTTTGATATTGTTATCTTTTTTACTTTCGAATATACAAAAAGATTCTTGGATACTGCCAAAACGGATTAACTGATATATAATTACATACACAAGAAATCTGAATGTTGGCGTTTATGCCGCATTCATTTTCATTTGTTGTAACAAATGAAGAAAGTATGTATATAAATTGAAGACTTTAAATAAAATATGCTCTAAGTAACATGGCAAGAAAAAACATTGACGTTTTGTGTAGAATGGGATCTAGATACCACGCCCTATTCTGTGTACAAAGCGCGAACTGCCACGTATAAATAGCGTACGTAAACTGCAACGAAAGTAGTAGCAAATGCACTCAACAGATGGCAGGTGGTACGCTGCAGTTAACATATGAAACGTTATAGATGTTCGAACATTGTGATTTATCGTAATTCTTTAAAATTGTATTCTCTTTGGATTTCAATGAATAATAGTTTCTTTGGTGATTTCGATTATTTATAGCATTCTAACGTTTCCATTTAGTTCTTTTGTTGGTTCGCTTTGCATTTATAGGATCTCAACAGTTCGTTTCTCCGTTAGATGTCTTTTTTATCTCTTTACTTTTCTCCGTTACATTTGTTGTTTATTTCGTTACTTTTCTCCGTTAGGTTTCCTGTTTATTTTGTTCCTTTACTTGGCATTTGTTTTCGATTACAGTATTGTTGTTATTGTAGTTACTTACTGTCATGGGTGTCATCCCACAAGTTGGAGCTGAAGGTGGGTGTGCCTGTTTTATTGATGCGTAACTTGGATGCACCACGATTATGCAATGGCACCAGGTTACGCATGACGGACCTAAGAAAGCATATCGTGCAGGCCACCATCATCACCGGTGGAGCCAAGAGAGAGACTGTATTAATACCACGAATTCCCATCATCCCAACAAACTTGCCATTCCAGGTTAACCGGTTACAGTTCCCATTGAAAGTGGCCTTCTCGATTACTATAAACAAGAGTCAAGGACAAACATTAAAAGTGGGAGGTATTCATGTGGCCACGCCATGTTTCTCGCACGGACAGCTCTGCGTAGGCTGTTCCCGTGTATCGAGAGCTAGAAATCTCTACGTATACTCTGAGAACAAGAAGTCTTGAAACGTCGTTTACAGGGACGTATTGCAATAGATTTTTGGCTCTCCATCCGCTCCAAGACAATTATATATTCCGTGCTAACAATGTCACAAACAGTCGTCAGTCGTGTAGTTATTTATGCCATAGCGCCGTGCACGACCGTATTAATGAGAAGCAACATAGGGGATGGAACAGCATACGCTGTGAATATTAATCTCGTTGTATGAGATTCATTACAACTAGTATTATCATCAGCCTACGTGAATGCGTGGATGAAAGGTCCCATTACCATTATTCATTATTTTCTTGTATTTATTTAATTATGAATATTGCGACACACTAGCTGCTACCTGTCTGGTAGATCAGATTACACGACAGATGCTGTCCTTTTAGGTTAAGTATATCAGAAATTCGAGTACTGCTATTTGATGTATCAGTAACGGTGTTTCACATTGTTCTGAACAGACTATACACTAATTTGGCATTCAAGGGCAGTTGACAGATGAACGTTGATGCCGAGAGCGCGAGGGCTGAATAACAAAAAGACGGGCGGGAAGAGAACTTGTCCGCCAAGTTACTTTGGAAGAAAGTTAATTGGATCCCGTCTCCGAGAGCAGCGCCTCGGTGGTAGGCCCGCCCGCAGCACAGGTGGCTGGGAAGCGGAAGTTTGTCGGAGGCTGCGGCGAGGCTGTGCGATAAAAAAGAAAGAGTTGTGTGTGAGGGGCGGCAGGAGGAGGCAGAGGAAGAAAGAAAGTCGGCACCGGGGTGCGAGAGGAGCAGCTGGCGAAAAATAAGTGGCTTTCCTTCCAGACTGTGCCCGCAAATTAACCGGATGAAACCTATTGTATTAAACTGTCCATCAACCTACCGTTCTTTACACAGCTTACAGAAGTGATGGCATGCAACTGAGAGCATTTCTATTACATCATCATCATCATCATCATCATCATCATTAGAGACTGATTATGCATTTCAGCGTTCAGTCTGGAGCATAGTACCTCTAATAAAATTCCTCCATGAACCCATTATTCCATATTAACATTGATGCCTCGTCTGATGTTATGCCTTTCACTTCCAAATCATTCTGCACCGAATCTAATTACTTTCTTCTTGGTCTACCTCGACTACTCTTACCCTCCATTGACGCGCTCATGAGTCTCTTAGGTAACCTTGCTTCTCAAAAAAAAATGTTCAAATGTTTGTTAAGCTTAAGGGACTCATCTACGAGGTCTCTAAACTTACAAACTACTTATGAACTATCTACAACTAAGGACGGCACAAATATCCATGCCCGAGGGGTGATTCGAACCACCGTAGTGGTCGTGCAGACCGTGACTGAAGCGCCTCAGTCCCCCCCCCCCCCTTGCTTCTCCAATGCGAGTAACATGACCCCACCATCTCAGTCTGTTCGCTCTAACTGCTTCATCTATGGTGTTCATTCCCAGCTTTTCTTTGATTTCCTCATTGTGGACACCCTCCTGCCATTGTTCCCATCTATTGGTACCTGCAATCATTCTTGCTACTTTCATATATGTAACCTCTATCTTATGAATAAGGTAACCTGTATCCACCCAACTTTCACTCCCATACAACAAAGTTGGTCGAAAGATAGAGCGGTGCACTGGTCTTGGTACTTACTTCCTTCTTGCTGAAGAGAGATCATAGCTGAGCACTCACTGCATTAGCTTTGCTGCACCTCCATTCCAGTTCTTGCGCTATGTTCCCATCCTGTGAGAAAATACATCCCAGGTACTTGAAACTGTCTACCTGTTCTAACTTTGTTCCTCCTATTTGGCTCTCAATCTTTTTGAATCTCTTTCCCACAGACATTACTTTCTATTACAAATAGGATTTAAATATAACAGCTATGTCTTGTTCTAGAACGAAACTGGTTTTATAGTTCTACCTATCCGATGTACATAATCTGTTCTCACCGCATCATTTTGTGCACACTCGTAAATTTCAGAGTATGTGTCTCATATTTTGAATTTACAAGGAGACCACATTGGTATCGGATTCTAGAATTTTTTGATATTTATGGTACGCGAAGTTGAGGACTCAAATAACAATCAGCAAAAGCCATTCGACGCACCTCTCAAGAATTCTCGAGAGAATGGAATTTGAAAATTAACTAAAAAAATCAAATGTTTGTAAAGCTTGTGGGACTTAACTGCGGGGTCATCAGTCCCTAAACTTACAAACATGAACTAGCTTATACTAAAGACGGCGCAATCATCCATGCCAGAGGGGAGATTCAAACCCCCGACGGAGAACCGTCTCGCGCATCCTAGCATAGCGCCTCAATGAGCTCAGCTTCTCCACCGCGGCTGAACTTTAGCAAGTACACGTAAGTAGCAATATATAATCACTTCTGGCATCTTTCGGTATAGTTCAGGTGGTAGTGTTATAGCTGGAGTCGATGGTTCGAAACCCGTTGCGACAGTGGATTTTGTTTATGTGTATGTAGTCGAGTTGAACACCTTGTCGTCCCCTAAAACGACGGTTGAGTCACAGGGTAAATGCTTCGAAAGCCATTGGTAGCTATAGAGACTTTCCGAAAAATTACGCCGTAGCTCTTCACAAACTGAACAGTCAAAGACAACCTCGTTAAGTAATAGTGGAGCCAATACTGTAAAAAATGTAACTTATGTCTTTTGATTGAAACCATCATTCTTAACGACCTTTTATAAAATATAGAAAATTACGTGCATATTTCGTAAAAATTACCTTCAGAATTTAACATTGTGTAAGTATTCGAAAACAACGTAAAAAGATATGCCTTTGCCGGAATTTAACCATCTATTTTAGGGTTGCAAGGCTACAACGCTACGGCCTGAGCTATAACGACAGATGCTGCAACTGTTTTATTTATTGATACGTTTATTTGTAAAACTTTAAAGTTGATTTTCTCAAGAATTTTGTGGGAGTTGCGTCGAATGGCTTTCCCTGATTGTTCTTTAAGTTCTGAACTTCACGCACCGTAAATATAGAGAAAGTCTAAAATCCGATACCCATGTGATCTCTTTAGTATTTTCCTACAGAACGTAACAATGCTTTTAAAAATATCAAGTGACATTCCTTTAGGTCTGAACTATTGCATCTGGTTCTGTCCCTTCTTAAATTCCATATGTAAATATTTGTACGTAGGTAAAGTAGATTCTCAGAAGAACGCAGACATGTTAGAAAGTACGTATGGGTACATAATTCAGAGCAAAGTTTTTGTATTTATAGTTATATAATTTTTAAAACGAAAATGACGTGCGTTTTTTTCCCGTGCTTTATTCCGGTAACTGTTTTATAATTACTAAAAATTTCTGGACTATTATGCCCTGGTCTTATGAATTTATTATGGAAACACAACGTTTCGTCCCTGACTGCGAAGGACATTTTCAAGGGGGTTCGTGGCACGTTTGAATGTCAGATGTCAGTAGCGAGCCAGGGTGTACATCGGACATTCAAAAGTGTTACGATCCCCCCTTGAAAATGTCCTCCGCACTTGGGGACGAAACGTTAGGTTCAAAAATCAAATGATTGTAAAGCGTATGGGACTTAACTACGGGGTCATCAGTCCCTAAACTTACAAACTACTTGTTAACTACTTACGAACTGGGACGGCACAAATATCCATACCCGAGGGGGGATTCGAACCCCCGACCGTAGTGCCCGTGCAGACCGTGACTGAAGCGCCTCAGTCTCCTCGGCCACCACGGCCGGCGAAACGTTAGATTTCCATAGTAAATCAATAAGACCTCGGCATAATAACCCGGAAATTTTTAGTAATTTTGACCTTTCCGGCCGTGAAAATTCACATTTTACAATAACTGTTTTATAATAACCACAGGTACACGGCAGCTGATATCATAACTGAAAGCGAGAGCTGCGCGTAGGTCGCACAGCGTCTCTGTTAGCAAGTACTGTTGCTTTGAAAGCAGACACCACGAAAATACGAGTTCCAACTGGAGTAGCGGTGTTTTCTTTGTCGCGCGTTTCTTATAAAGAAATTCTCAGAAAAAAAAAATTCTTCTGTAGCATAGAATTCCACGGAAAACGGGGTGGCAAACTGAGCAGTATCCAAGAAAGATTCAGCAAGATAAACAGCTTTTAGCCATCCTAAAGTACACATGAGGCCCACAAATACGGAAGTTTTTTTCCAGATGCTCGGGAAGCTGAAACTTGGAAATACTATTTTCTCCTGCCACTAGAGAAGGAAACACGTGTCCCGTAAAAAAGCCGTATATTTGTAGCTGTTGCGTGACATAAGCCTAATTTCCCATATGACGGTCTTTTAGTTTCATTGGAAGCCCTGTCGGGGGAAGATATTAAATAACTAAGTAATTACACCGTTGTCAGAGAAGAAAATCTAGCTTTTGCGGAATGGTAAATAACACTTCGCTGGGCAAATTGAAGGAATGTTCTGTGGAAGAAGGAATTGGGATGCAGAGGTGGATGAAAGACCGTCAGTTCGCTTCAGTCACACATCCTTACCATTGACGAAGTCACGCAAGCACTTGTACGCGTGCACTGGAGCGATAGGATAAACGAAACCATGATCAGCATAATTTTTTTCTCTTTTGTTAAGTCGCACAACGTTGGACATTACAGTCGCAGTTGACAGGTGACTTCAGTTTTTCCCTAGCCACTCAGTCACGGCTAGAGATACCAAAGCAGGTTGCTAGTTATAGATTCAGCAGCGAAGACCATGAAGAGCTATTTCCAATTATCAATTAACCCTATAGCCCATCATCGTAATCTTTAACTGTTTTACTGCACACAAAGTTCTCCTTTACTCTCTGCGCATAAATGTTTGAAATCATTCCGGAGTTAAATAATCTTTGTCACTGACGCAAATATAATTCTTTAACAGCAAAGACTGTGTATACCCCATCTGACATTCTCTGCTAGGGACTAAGCCCTATTGGTCGTTAATTCATTCGGTTGTGATCTATCAACCCATCAGTGCTCCTAGAAAGTGGATTTGTCTCCCTCTCAATTCCATGAAGACACTGCTGAAGATACATCGCATAGAAAGTAATGGCTGGACTATTCTATTTCAGGACTGAAACTATGTTGAAATGGGATTGGCGGTTGTGACACAGGTTTCTGTCATCAGACTGAAAGACCGGCTAAGTCATGAAAAAATATCGCTAGTGCTCGCCCGAATCCTATTATACATTTTGCTCACGGCCCCACCAGATGTGAACTAGACGCCTGTATGCTCTTGCGAATCACCTCTTACCGCTGGTACGGTACCCAGATGAACCCATAATGACGGAATCAGAATAACTAGTTGCCTCTTAGTGATCCACAAATAAATATTCGAGTGATGTAAATGTTTCATCCATTATCTTAATGTAACAATCTGAAAAACTTGTGAAATTCGGTGTCTGTGCACTGTTTCATACGTATACGTCGCACCAGGGGAGATATCGACTTTAACCATGTAACGTTTCTCAGGTATTGGGTTCAGAGAAGCTTATTGAAACACACAAACCTGTTTAGTGTGAAATACATTAAACTTTTAGTAATAGAACAAAGTGATTTTCCTACATGCAATACTAGATCGATAAGATAAGTAAACGACTGTTTTGTTACCCCCATAATTCAGGTAATTGAACCAAACGGGAATTTGAACACAGGCCTAACACGTTCCCTTTGCATTGCTGCTACAGGTAGTTTCAGTCTTGATCAGCATAGGAAACTTGGACGATATCTGCCATACTGGCGAAAACGGGTGCTAATGGAGTCCGTAGACTGTATGGTTAAAAAAAAAAATGATTTCTAGTCCATGGTGTACAACAATCAGTGAGAATAAATATTACTTCAGTAAAAAACCGCCTTGTTACAAATTGGTTTATTAATTAATGACGCGTTTCGCCCTTTAGCAGGGCCTCTTCAGATTATCTGCGTGACAGAATTTACACAAAATTACAAGGCGGAATTACAAACGGTTATAATGGTACATGGGCTTATTTTGTGTTCAGAAGACAGTATAAATGGTAAACAAAGCTTACAATGCGCCCTCCGTGATGTGACTTACGGTCTTACGGTGTCACACCATGGAGGGCCCATCTCGATGTCTGCATTGCTAGTACAAATAGCGACATGCAAGTAGGTCGTGGTAACACGATTGGGAGAAATGGGAGTGTTGTTTAAGATGGAACCTGTATCTAAGTCTAATCTACACGAAGTTCGTTCCACCAAGCACACAACTCATAATTCTACCACCCAAGTAAAGCCCTAATATCCACCACGGATGTCTATTTTAGTAGAAAGGTAACGAATTCCCTGTAGGAAGGAGTCCACGATCGTCAGTCTTTCAACAAGAATAAATCCCGTCTAGATATTGATTGATTACGACGTTTCAGCATCTGTCATCATCAAATCTAAAAACCTGTCAACTTGCACAGTAAAGTTCAGCGTCATTGATAGAAGATCTACCTATTAGATACGTAGGGAGTTGACGTACGTACCATGTAGATGTTTTATCATTGACGCTAAACCTTACTGTCCAAGTTCAGAAGTGTTTAGATCCGATGATGGCAGATGCCGAAACGTCGTAATCGGTAAATATAATTTTAGCGATATACACAGTTTTAATTATTGATTACCGGTGTTGATGACCTGAAAATGTCGCCGAATTTTTCGTTTAATTTTATTGATACTGTTTCGCCAAATATCTAGAGTAGAAGTAAGCGGAGCGGCGAAGAATACACTTAACATCTTCTGTGCTGACTACGGCAGCGGGGCAAGGAGGATGCAGGATGGAGGGAGGGGGCGGAGGCGGCAGGGGAGACGGACGAGGAGCAGCGAGTGGAGAGGCATTTCTGCCAGAGTCACTGGTAATTACAGCGCCGCTGTTACCGAAATGAAATTCTCCTCCGGATGGAATGCGACAATAACAAGAGATAGTTCTTTTATGTGCGCCGCTGCCGCTAGGAGAGCGCCGGGTTTCCTAGCAACAGCGGTCCGCTTCCGGCGTCCCCCATCAGGCGGAATTCTGCCCCGCAGGGCGGTGATTTAATAAAGCTGATATATGAGCCGCTGGCGCGGTCTCCATTAATACCGAGTGCCTTGTATTTCACAGTAACCGGGCGCCATTTTCTTTATTGCCGCTACTTGCGCCGGCGGTGATGCGGCCCGCTCGTTAATAATCTTTATATCCTTCTGATGCCGGCGCGGCGGTGCATTACGGCGATGAGAATCGCGGCTGCCGCGGCTGGGCTGTGGGACTCCGCAATGGGGCCGAGATGGGCCGAGCCGCGAGCTGGCGCCCGTCTCGAGGGGCCGACCAGATCGACGCGCAGGACGAATAACGGCAAGTGCTGGCGCGGGGAGGACCGGCAACTGGCGCCAGCAAGGCACTGCGAAGACTGGCGCAGGCGATGACGGCGCTCTGCATCGTTTCTGTTTCTCTTGGCCACTTCTCCTAAGTTGTCGGTTCGGGACCGTCTAACACAGATTACATCTACCTCGTCTGTGTGTGTGTGTGTGTGTGTGTGTGTGTGTGTGTGCGAGTCAGGCACTCACAACACCCCACACGTCAGATCAAGAGAAATAACGTCTCATTTCATTCGCAGTCACTACATTCAGATGCAACACATCTTCCGGCAGACGAAAACCAGAGCTGGGCACAAGTCCTTCTTGAATGACGGATTAACTTTACAGATACGGCCAGCCGTACATTGATACCGGTGAAAGTCGTTTTCCAATAGCTGTTATTTTTCCAGAGATATTTTGGGTGGACAAGATAGCTGGGACACCCTGTATATAACCAAAGGATTTAATACGGCCGGCCGCGGTGGCCGAGGGGAATGAGGCGCTCCAGTCACGGTCTGCACGGCCACTGCGGTCGGGAGTTCGAATCCCCCCTCGGACAAAGATATTTGTGCCGTCCTTAGTGTTAGCTAGTTCATAAGTAGTTTGTAAGCTTAGGGACTGATGACCCCGTAGTTAAGTTTCAAAACGTTCAAATGTTTGTATAGCGTATGGGACTTAACTACGGGGTCGTCAGTCCCTAAACTTACAAACTAGCTAATACTAAGGACGGCAAAAATATCCATGCCCGAGGGGGGATTGGAACCCCCGACCGTAGCGTAGTTAAGTCCCCTAAGTACTACAAGCATTTGAACAATTGAAAAAAAAAAAAAAAAAAAAAACGGATTCCTTTGAACTTATGTTAACTCGTACGTCCGTTAAACCGTTATTTTTGTACCTACTTCTTGTTTCCATCAGCGATAACAATGGCGAACGAGAACCGTTTCAACGAAAATAAACGTTTGTCTTATGTTCCTGTTAATAGTGCATTCAGCGACGACGTACTAAACAAATCAGTCACATATTTTTGGAAACATTTTTGTTTCACTTATGGGGAACAGCACTGTTATTTAAATTTATATATAAAAGAACAGTCTAGAGTGCAAAATTTTTTAAATATTTTTTTCCGAATAGTTTCGGTCTTATTTTAGACCATCTTCAGGAAATTAAGTTCCATTGGTGTTGTGGATCCCAAATTCCTGAAGATGAACTAAAATAAAAGCGAAACTAGACGGAAAAAAATGGCAT
The DNA here is from genome assembly GCA_026315105.1 of Locusta migratoria. NCBI lineage: Eukaryota > Metazoa > Arthropoda > Insecta > Orthoptera > Acrididae > Locusta > Locusta migratoria. The sequence continues at coordinate 46,720,999 of CM048750.1, read as the reverse complement.
TGACGTGTTTTATGGCCACTTTAGATTTGTAGTTTTATAAGTTTTTGCAAACATTTTGGACCAAAATAATAATTTAAATGATAAAAAAATTAATTAATAAGTGTGTCTGAATCCATTGTAGGAAAAAAAATTAGATACTGACCTTCAGCCTCACAGTCCAACAAATTGGCCACTACGCTACAGCTAACAGAAGTTGCGTTCTTTAGTCTCATACTATTGATGGCCATTGTTAACTGATGTTAATAAGGCATTTGTTGACACTAGATTATAATTTATCGTACGAAGAACGACGTCTTTTTGTTAATTCTTCAGTGCGTCATTGCTTTGAAATGACAACGTGTAAGTCACAATAAGTAAATCATCAAATACGCAACGCAAAATGGCGTAAGCCAGAGACAGTTCTGGGCGAGGAATGTCACGTGATATCTGCGAACGGCTGGTTTTCGTTAATTTAATGGAGGGTGTCAAAACTCCGTTATTTTTGCAAATATCTTTCAAACGATACGAGATATGTAAAAAATCATAAGGGAACAGAGTTGTAGAGAATTTTCTCCTCTAAAAATTCGTTTATTCAATTTGCGCTTCAGATGAACGGTTTATTTGCAATTAAAATTAAATTACAAACGGCTTTTTTTTTAATGCTACCGTATTTTTTGTCCGAAAAATTTGAAAAAGGGAGGTTCTGGTCTCTGGCGGCCTACAATTATGTGTGCAAAATTTGGTGCTGATCGGTTGAACAGTTCGTCTTTAGAAACAGGGAACACGTTACGGACAGACATACATCCCAAAATCGCCGATATTTTTGCAAATATCTCTGAAACGATACGAGATATGAAAAAAAACATGACAGAGCAAAGTTCTAGATAATTTTCGCCTCTACAAATTCGGTTTATTCATTTTTCGTGTCAGATGCATGGTTAAGCCGTTATTTTCATTTAAATTTCGAGCTGACAAAAGGCGATCGCCGGCCGCGGTGGCCGAGGAGACTGAGGCGCTTCAGTTACGGTCTGCACGGTCACTACGGTCGGGGGTTCGAATCCCCCCTCGGGCATGGATATTTGTGCCGTCTTTAGTATAAGGTAGTTCATAAGTAGTTTGTAAGTTTAGGGACTGATGACCCCGTAGTTAAGTTCCATAAGCTTAACAAACATTTGAACATTTTTTTGAAAAGACGATCGCAAAGGCCCACTTTTAGTGTTACTACCGTAACCTAAAGTGGACCAACATCCAGAAATAGAAGGCATCCATCTTCCATTTCTGGATGTGATGGTACGACGTAAAGACGATGGCACCTTAGGACATTCAGTATATAGGAAACGTACGCATACTGATTTATACTTACATGCAAATAGCTGTCATCATCCATCCCAGACGATGAGTGTTCTTAGAACACTGGTCCATAGAGCACACGTCATTGCTGATGAGAGCAGTCTGCAGGACGAGCTTCTACACCTGAAGAGAGTCTTTGAAGCAAACGGGTACTCTCCACAACAGATACATAAGGCACTACGTACAAAGCCAACGGTACGCGAAAAGAATATGGAAGATGATACAAAAAGTTTTAAATCTATGGCTTTTCTGCCATATGTTGGGAGCCTGTCGTCGAAAATCGGACGGATTATGAACAAACACGATGTTAAAGTGATTTTTCGACCCCCACCAAAGACAGCAGCACTTTTGGGTTCTAACAAGGATGATTTGGAGCTCCGGAAGGCCGGGGTTTACAAGACCCCATGTGAATGTGGCCTTTCGTACATAGGACAGACGACACGTACAGTGCAGGAAAGATGCACGGAACACCAGAGATATACCCGTCTTTTACAATCAAATAAATCGGCAGTGGCAGAGCACTGTATTGATACTGGTCACTCCATGACGTACGAAAACGTCAAAATTTTAGCTTCCACTTCATCTTTCTGGGACTCAGTAGTGAAAGAAGCAATAGAAATTCGTTTGGGGACGAATTTGATTAACAGGGACAGTGGCTTCACTTTAGATAAATCATGGAATCCGGCACTTTCTTTAATAAATTTACAAAGACGCCACCACAGCACAGATAATAATACATCGATATCTCCGCAGTAATCGATCATGCAGCCACAGACATAATTTACATACACGGGTACTTTCTTGCCGCCGAGTAACGTCTTTGGCGCCTTGTCGTATCTGTGGCCGCATGCGCAGTAGCGCGGCCCGCGCGTATATAAGCACGAAGCGTGTGCTGGAGCATCAGTCTTCGACTCGTCTCTGAAGATGGCTGAACGTTTCTCAGCCGAAATATTAGAAGAAGAAAACTTTATGCGGCTGCACGCCCGAAACTTCTTTGAACAAGTATTTTTAATGTTCTAAATTGTGGATTATCTGTTTGAAGCCGCGGTTTCTCGCCGTCGGAGGTTCGTGTTCTCCCTAGGGCAGGGGTGTTCCTGTTTGTCCTTAGGTTAGTTTAAGTAGAGCTACGGACCGATGACCACGCAGTTTGGTCCGATAGATTTACAAACATTTCATATCTGTTTGAAGTAGGTATTAGGGGTGAATGGGGACAGGATGGCAGAAAAGCCAATTTTCATTACAGTTTTCTCATTGAACTTTCTTGTAGCTGAAAGGAATAAATTTAAAATGCATACCGCGAAACAATCGTTAAAGGAGGCTGCTGGAATCGAGATATGACTGAAAGACCTAATCATGAAAGTAGCATATAATTTTATTAGTTTCCCCGTCTTATGCTGACTGCAATTAAATAAACATTATACACCAAATGCGTTTAGTTTTTTATTTGTAATGTATCTCCCGTGCAGGATTTCTTTTTAAATTTTATCGTTCAATCTAAGGAGACTACAGGCCAAATATGTTTAACAAATAAACCACAGAGTCTAATGAAAATGTGGCTGGAGATGAAATGAAAATATTCATTTAACGGCGTGGTAATTTGTATGAGAAAATATTTTAATAGATTTTGTATATAGTATATTACCGCTACACTTTCAAGTGCTGCAGCGGAACGTCTTTTTCCTGCGGGGAGCAGATATTTTGACTCCCTGACATGGTTAACAGTCTGACTATAATTTTAATATGTTAATGTTTCTTAAAGGCAATATGTATCTTATGTCAAAATATATTAAGTGAACTTACATATTTTGAGTCTCCTGTAAATATTATTTTATTTCTCAATTATTATTATTATTATAATTAGCAAATGCCCCCATGGGAGAAGGATAAGCAGGTGATTTATCAACATATCTTAAGGTTCTTCTTATTTTCCCAATATTTCTTCATTTTCTCCCCAAAGGCCTTCTTTCTTTCTTCGGTCCACTTAGGTCGGTATGGGTTTGGTACCGTCTCTGAGGTAAAATTCCACTTGTCAGTTTTTCTTCTGAATGTATCCCTGTCTGATGTGTTTGTTATGTCAATTTTTGCTTTTGACAAATTCTTCTTAACTTCAGTTACCCAGGATATTGGTACTTTAACTGATGTCACATATTCCAGTAGACGTTTGGTTAACCTGTCCAGGTAATCTGTGTAGGTGTCCATAAATTTTCAGTCGTCTCTTTCTGATGTCAGTTTTGATATTTGTTAGTTTTTCGGATGTATCGATGGTTTGCAGTCTGTATCCATCTTATGGGTATCGTGGTCCCAGAACTGCCCTAACAATTTTTCTCTCTATTACAAACTAACCTTTATGTATTACTGCCGCGTGGGAGTAGCCGAGCTTTACAAACACTTAAACATTTTGTGTATTACTAGGACGCTATGTCCTGGCGGCCGGCTCGAGCGTAAACAAATGACAAAGTCTTCATTATGTACAAAAGACTAATCATCTCAGAGAACATAACACTTTACCGCCAAAGCGAAAGACTCTTGCGAAGGCGGTATTGCAACTTTAAACTTGGTATGTGATTAGTCCTCATTTATTTACGCTCACAGCCGAGTGCCAGGATAGAGTGTCCGAGTAACACTAGTTTTTATTTATCCTCCAAGTGCTACTGAAAGTTCCCAAACCAAAACATTTTTTTTATATCAGTTAGGGTAATAAGTTTTATTTAACTGCTCTCTCCAATAACTCTTTAACGTTTAACAAAGTTAACTTTTTTAGTAAGGTATTAATGATTAACGAAGCAAAATTTTTTATTAACGGTGCATACATCTGACAAAAACCGATTTTCGTCAACCGTGTTTCGCTAGCATGTTTACACGTCACAGACTGAATTGGATTTCCTAGCCCATTCAATGTGACAGCTGAAAAAGAGCTGATTCTGTTCCTGATTTAGTCAGCTCAATCTCTATTTTTGTTTACTTAAGTACATGCTCACTCTAATATTTGTATATTTATTTTCATGGTAGAAAATGTCACTCAGTCGATATGTGCCGAAAATTCTTAACATGAAAACACAAGCTGACAAGCCAAGAACGTTTTAAAAATGGTTGCGTTTACATGGCCACGAAAATCGATTGTGGAATTAGTAAACCGCTTTACAGAAGTAGATATCCAGAATCGATTTTGCAGTGTTTACATGACCAACCAAAAGCGGATTTGGAAAATAAGTTTACGAAATCGAGTTTTGGAAGCCCATGTAAACGGGGTGATTCTTGTTCCTCGACAACAACGTATTAAATCGCGATTTATATCGTCGCATTGTTGCTGATGCTTCTGTTCGACATTTTGCCTCTTATTACGGCATTCTGACGCATTATTCTGTCCGTCTTTGAGGTTCTGTTACATTGTCGCCTGACCGTGGCTATGAGTGTGAGCGTGAGTGTGGTTCATGTTATTTTATGTCAGCAGTGAATTATCTTGTCTTTGCTGCTGTGGCGAAAATTATGCTAGCATTGTTGATGCCAGAGTGTTAGCTACCAACAAAATAACGTCCAAAGTAATAAAATACAAGCTCTGTGTTGTGCATGAAATACGTGACGTAAGGAAACAACACTTCTATTAAAAAAAATTAAACACTTATTTATATGTTTAGTGCAGAAAACAGTAAATTTTCATTTTTCCAAAGCTGAAGTCATAATGTAAGAATGAAAGCGTTAAGAGTTTCGTGTCAACATAGGAACATGGAAACACGGCACTGCTTATGTTAAAATCTGTGCAGTAGAAATTTCAAAGAAGTCTACTACAAATGGCTGCAGTACACTACTTAATCGCATATCTTCATGGTGGTTTCATGAGATGAAAACATAAATGGCTTCTCCTTTGTCGCTTGTTGAGTGGAATCACCTATTGTTCCATCATTTTTCATTATGGAATCGGGTACAACAGACTTTTAGGTAATTCTGATACTATCGTCTTGTTATCATAAAGGAAAAATTGCTTAAGCTCTGCAAAATTCTTTATTGAAATACTTTCGGCTTCTTTAGGCGATCATTAGGTAACAAATGAATGTTGCAAACATTTCTTCACAGATTTGTGGCTTACGAACATGTTATTAAACAACAGAAGATTCATATTCATATTCACATGTTCACAACAAAGTGTTGCATTTTCATGGCAATGACTCACATTTACTAAACATAAAGCTATATAAAAAGTTGAACATTACGGTTAAAAGTCAGGGGGAGGGGTGGGAGACAAACAGATGGTAACAATGGATACATTTAACAAACTGATGACTGAAACTTATTTGAGTAGAGGGGAAAAGGGAAACTGGGTTTGGTCGTTTAATACTATACTGGTATTCCGTCATATGTTTATTGATTTCCAGTATTTCCGATAGTGTCATCCTTCTGCTTTTCTTGAGAAAATGTAAGATTTTACATCATAAGTATGTTTTTCCATGAGAAAATGTTCGGCAAAGGTTTAATCTTCATATAAAAGTGACTATATCAACAAAGTGAAACTGTTGCTCGGTAATCCAGACTTTCAGCAACTACTCAAAATTCAACCGCCTCTAATAACCACGCTGTCGATGGGGCTTTAAACTCTAATCTTCCTTTCTTCAAATATTCAAATACTAGTTTCAATGAACAAGTTAAGGCCACTACAAAATCATGCAAATGTATTATATCTGGAAACGACAGCTATATGCTCTGGAACGCATCTACACAGAACAAGAACCTCGAGAGTGGTGTTTGCATCAGGCGTACCATTCAGTCACAAACATCGCTTCAGTTTGTTAGTGGCTCCACCACCAAGTTACACGACTGCACGTGTTCCAACTGGCTATCCTTCCTCCCCATCGACGTCAGCTTGAGACAATTCGTTCTAGTTCTAATTGCCCTATTGTGAACAGACTCAAAATCGGACGTGCTACCTCACCTAAGCCGTTTTCTTTACTACTAGCCTATGACTCAAAACACATTTCGCAGCATACAAACATGAACGGGGAACAAGTGAACAGAAGTAATTTGATTTATTTTTGACTGAAATTGAGTGACAATGGCATCGAAATTATAGTGGTTGTATACCGAACGTAAATAATTACTGGTTATCTCTCTAAAATCACTGCATCAGTTAAAAGACGGTATTGATCAACGTCTTTCATACATATACGTTAGTCTACATTAGCATTCATATTAAATGTTGCCTGACTATATTGCATTAGATATACTGGTTATTCCAATTTATCCATAATGAGAATATATTCTTGGATGTAGAACTTCTCAGAAAACAAGATTACATAATACATAATTACACATAAAATAGATATGCTAGTTCACCTTCCAAAGATCCCAAATGAGACTAGTATTGTGGCTACATAGTCGGCCAAAAAAATTAAACCTTAAGGATATTTCTATTCACAGGACAAAAAACTTTTATTTAATGTTAAGTATAGAATATCCTTAGATGCATGATATATCTTTAGATACCGTAGCTTGTTTATTTTTTGTGGTCTTCATTCCACAGACTGGTTTAATGCAGCTTTCCACGCAGCCCTATCCTGTGCAAGCCTTTTCATCTGAGAATTCGAAAGGTAATCTACATCCTTTTGAATCGCCTTACTGTATTTATCAGTCGGTCTCCCTTTACGATTTTTAGCCCACACACTTCCTTTTAATGCTAAGTTGACGGTTCCTTGATGTCTCAGAATATGTCCCACCAACCTACCACTTCTCTTTGTCAGAATATGCCAGAAACTCCTTTTCTCCCCAATTCTGTTGAGCACCTCTTTAGTAAGGTGATGTACCTATCTAATCTTCATCATTCGTCTGTAGCACTACATTTCGAAAGCTTCTAACATCTTTTGGTCTGAACTCCTTATTGTCCACGTTTTACATACAATGCTACACTCCAGACAAAATGCTTTCAGAAAGGTCTTCCTAACATTTAAACTAATATTTGATGTCAATAAATTTAGCTTCTTCAGAAACCCCTTTCTGCCTAAAGCCATTCTGCATTTTACATCTTCTTTACTTCGGCCACCAGAAGTTATCTTGCTAAATAAATAACAAAACTCATGTACGATTTTTATTGTCTCATTACCGTATCTAATCCCTTCAGCATCGCCTGAATTCTAACAATACATTCAATTACCTTTGTTTTAATCTTGTTAATGTTCATCTTATACCTTCCTAACAAGACACTGTCCATTCCATTTATATGTTCTTCCAGGTCTTTTGCTGTCCATGGCAGAATTACTATGTTTTCAGCGAACCGCAAGGTTTTTATTCCCTCTCCCAGGACTTAAATTCCCTCACCAAATTTCTCCTTGCATTCCTTCACAGCTTGCTCAATGTGTAGATTGAACAGCATTGGTGGAACGCTACAACCCTTTCTTACTCCCTTCCCACCAAATGCGAATCTTTCATGATCTTCGACTCTTTTAATTGCTGTCTGGTTTTTGTACAAGTTGAATATAAATCTTCGCTCCCTGTATTTTACCCCTTCTAATTTCAGAATTTGGAAAAGCGTATTCAAGTCAACAATTTGAAAAGTTTTCTCCATATCCGCAAATGCTAAAAACGTAGGTTTCCCTTTCCTTAATCTATCCCCCAAGATAAGTCGTAATGTACACTACTGGTCATTAATATTGCGACAACAAGAAAAAATGCAGATGATAAACGGGTATACATTGGTCAAATATATTGTACTATAACTGACATGTTATTAGATTTTCAGACAATTCGGGTGCATAGATTCTGAGAAATCAGTACCCAGATCAACCACCTATCGTCGTAATAACGGCCTTGATACGCCAGGGCATTGCGTCAAACAGAGCTTAGATGGCGTGTACAGATACAGATGCCCATGCAGTTTCAACACGATACCACAGTAATCAAGAGTGGAGACTTGCCCGTACAGGACTTGCAACATGCGGTCGTGCATTATCCCGCTGAAATGTAGGATTTAGTAGGGATCGAATTAGGGGTAGAGCCACGAGTCGTAACACATATGAAAAGTAACGGCAACTGTTCAAAGTACCGTCGATGTGAAAAAGAGGTGGCCAAAACGTGTAACCAATGACACCCCATACCATCACGCCTGGTGATACGCCAGTATGGCGATGACGAATACACGCTTCCAATGTGTGTTCACCGCGATGTCGCCAAACACGGATGTGACCATCATGATGCTGTAAACAGAACCTGTATTCATCCGAAAGAATGAATTTTGCCATTGCTGCATCCAGGTTCATCGTTTCGTACACCAACGCAGGTGCTCCTGCGATGCATCGTCAAGGACAACCGTAGCCATGGTCTCCGAGCTGATAGTCCATGCTGCTGCAAACGTCGTCGAACTGTTCGTGCAGATGGTTGTTGTCTTGTAAAAGTCCCCCCTCTGTTGACTGAGGGATCGAGACGTGGCTACACGATCCGTTAAAGCCAGGAGGGAAAGATGCCTGTTATCTTAACTGCTAGTGATACGAGGCCGTTGGAATCCAGTACGGCGTTCGGTATTGCCCTCCTGAACCCACCGATTTGATATTCTGCTAACAGTCATTGGCTCGCGACCAACGCGAGCAGAAATGTCGTGATACGATAAACCGTAATCGCGATAGGCTACAATCTGGCCTTTATCAAAGTCGGAAACGTGCTGGTGCGCATTTCTCCTCCTTACACGAGGCATCACAACAACGTTTCACCAGTCAACGCCGGTCAACTGGTGTTTGTGTATGAGAAATTAGTTGCAAACTTTCCTTATGGCTGCATGTTGTAGGTCTCGCCACCGGCGCCAACCTTGTGTAAATGCTCTGAAAGCCTAACCGTTTGCATATCACAGCATCTTTTTCCTGTGGGTTAAATTTCGTGTCTGTAGCACGTCATTTTCGTGGTGTAGCAATTTTAGTGGCCACGAGTGTATTACCTCGCGTGTTCCTACATATCTTAATTGATCTTCCCCAAGGTTGGATTCCACGAGTTTTTCCATTCGTCTGTAAACAATTAATGTTAGATTTTACATCCATGACTTATTAACCTTTTGCTGCACATCAAATTAAATTTTCTTCAAAATCAGTAATTGTTCCACACAAAGTAACGAAAGAAACCACTATATGTAAGTTTATTTTCAGAAATTTGTTTCACATAAGAACAAAATTATGGGTTGCATTCTCACAATATCACTAAGACATAAAAAGGCGGAGAATACCACTGTGGAGCAAAGTGGTAAACTGATAATTCTGTAATTTTCACATTTGTCTGCACTTGCTTTAGGAATTGGAATCACTACATTCTTCTTGAAGTCTATGTACCCCGTCTCACACATCTTGCATAACAGGTGGAAGAATTTCTTAATAACTGGCTCTCCTAACGATAATAGCAGTTCAGACGGTACATCATCTACTCCAGGGGCCTTGCTTCTACTAAAATCTTTTAGTGATCTTCCAATTTCTTTTTACGCAGTACTGTATCTCCTAACTCATTTTCCTCTACTTTGTCTTCCACTTCTAGAATTCAGTTTATTTCCTTTGTACAGGTGTTCTATATATTCCTCCAATCTTTAAGCTTTCCCTTCTTTGCTTAATACTCGTTTTCCATCTGAGTTCTTGACATTCATACCGCTGCCTTTCCTGTCTCCAAATGTCTCTTTTATTTTCTTATAGGCGGTATCTATCTTAACCCTAGTTAATACATACTGTCTTATACTGTCTTGCATTTCTCCTCAAGCCACTCCTGCTCAGCCAATCTGCAAATAAAACGAAGAAAAACATTTAACAGCACCTATTTACCGTGATCGAGTTACTGCACAAGGTTTGTACAAAATTAGACGTTACACAATATTCACTGTTGAGAAATTCAGTAATATTGTAGACGGAGGTGGCCACTAATACGTTCTTTAGACACTTCTCAATTACTATGAGTTAAAAATTTAATGGTTACTGGTATGTTCTTGAAAATGTGTATTTGCAGAGTAGAGGACACCATTCGGAGACTATCTTTTTTAAAGTTATTTGGTTCTTTATATTAATTACAAGAACAGAGCCGTTGGTTTTAAGGAAAAAATGGGATATTCAATTAGGGATCAACAGAGCAGTGGATAGTCACCTCTTTTGAATTTCACACAGCAAATAATTCGTATAGTATATTTTTAGGCTCTAAAAACATCAGCTTCACTTTATGAGTTACCACAGAAAATAATACGGAATGACATAATTGTAACTAATGTAAGCATACCATACTTCTTCCAGAGCTAGTAATTTCCATTGTCTCTATGTGTGTTGACTAAATGTACCCTCATATGTACTTTTCACCACCACATACCACTACCACCATCACTACTACATAATTCGTTAAGCATTTACAGATGGCGTAGCGATAGAGTCAGGGGCTCATCCTTACGCAAATGGTCTCTACGTTATCGTCCGTCAGTAGCAATCAGTGAGACATCCACTTTTCGAGCGGATATTATATGTAGGCATCGGTAAATGTACGAACTTCAAAGACTGCCAAGAATGAAGTTGCTGAATTTGAAGTTGTTACGTGGCGGACTGTTAGGCTAGTCTACAGGCAGTGGTGCAACACACGTGGTAGAGACACACGACTTTACAGTAGTGATCGACAACACATCCTGGCAGGAGAGGGACTGGAAGTGCATTTTACGGCTCATGAATCGAAATCGAATTCATACCCGACAGAAATTGTTGCAAATACCGACCATCCCAGCTCCATAGCCAGAAAGCATTGAGACGGGATGTTTCTCTCAACACATGCGTACTGATATGTTGGTTTTAAGACATTCGTTGATTTTGGGATTCGAGTTCCTTGTCACATAGATTCCTGGTCTCAAGAGACAGCTGGCCAGACTTTAAGGCTTGTTGCTGTAATTGCAATATACGGAGTGAAAGGGAGGCGAAAACTGCTGGGGAACAGGTGGGGAATTTAAAGCACCATGTACCACTTCAATACGTCAAATATAATTATAATATGTATTTACCAGGAATCGTGGGCACTCTAAACAGTAAATTTAACAACTGATGGTGAGCTTTACTAAGGACACTATAAAATACACTAGTTTGAAAATATAACAAGGTCTGAGAAAATTAATAAGAGACAATAAAATACGCTAGCTTCTGTGCCCATCAACTTTAACAGTCTTAGAAAAGTGACCTTTGGAAAATTCAAAATTTAACTTGAAAATAGTTAACCACAAACATAGTCGACCTCCATGCAAGCACCGACGCAACCACTTAGGAGACTTGAAGGAACTGCGTGCACCCCTTTTAAACAACTGGTACCATCAACCACCGTTAAGGAAGGGATAAAACACACAGTCTCAGCACTTGGCGATATAACAACAGACCCCATTAAAACACGTTCTTGGGGAAATGGGGGTAGAAGAAGGAGACACACGAAAGGAACAGGGCAGTACGAATACGTAAACCATACGCTGGGTGGCTACAGAAAACATTTATATATATTTTTGACGAATTACAGCGTTCAAATGAATGAAATAAATCGCAATTTGCGATGTTATGGCATCAATTTATTAGATTTAGATGGAATACCAAACTCTGGCGAATGAAAATTTGTGCCCGGCCTGGATTCGAACCCGAGATCTCCTGATTACCAGGAAGACGCGTTGACCACTACACCACCGAGGACACAGTGACCAGCCCGACTGCAGAGGAGTCCTCCCTGCACGTCTCCCGCCACACACAAATCTCCATTCGCCATGCTGTCTCTTTCCTATAACACAGCCTATTTATTCTATAATGGTCGCAACCACAATACTGCATTCCCGCATCAGAGAGAACAGACCATGAGGTATCTAAACCTAATACAGTGATGCCAAAACATCGCAAATTGCGATTTATTTCGTACAGAAAACATGATGCTATGAGACCGGAAAGGCACACGCTACTCTGCAAGAAACCTTTTTAAGGTTACGCAAGAGGAACTGTACTGAAGGCGTTGTAAGAGCCAGGAGAATTCCAGCATGCAGCTGCAGAAGCACTCGATCTCAATTAACATGGCTGTGTCGCCTTCTCAGCCGCACAGTGGTGCACGGAGGGCTCCATCCAACAGCTACCTCTGCGCTAACCCGAGACACTCCAAGCAGCGCCGGCGTGCCCCAGCGCCCTCGCGGCGACCACCACACACAGCCCGAGCCCATCGGAATCTGGGCCGCCGTCCCTCCACTCAGACCAACTGGCTTCCTCGCACATGCAATACCCCAAAGACCTATATAAGCAACATAGACTGGACACAGCGCCGCCGTACTTGAAGCCAATTGGAAAGGTTGCCGCCATCTTTGAGAACGTCAGTGTCACGCCATGTGATGCTGGGCGGCTGCTAACAATTGAATCGTAGGCTTTGTATTAATTATTGCCAGTCTCGATTTTTCCTTAATTTCTGGGCGACGCAGTTCGGAAAGTAATTCCCACTACGAATAGCATTTCTCATTTACTACTGCATCCTAAGTGTAATGTCTACAATCGTCGAACTGCTGCATTATTTGATGTTACTATAATGTCAATAATAGTTTGTATTTGCTGACGTTTCTTCCCTATAAATACAGGCAAATTTCTTTAAAATCTTTAATTACCTTTATTCTGCCTGTTGTTAAAATTATGTTTCATGCTTTTAAGTACATTACGTATTTATCAAGCTCTCCACAATTTAACGTTTCCTTGGTACTCTCCTTACAGCTTTTGGTTTCTGTAGGAGCTCAGGAAACGAAAATAGTGTTGGAATGGCATTTGCAAGTAGCCGGTTTCGATCGGTGGTCGCACCCATACCTTTTCTTCAAAATACTATGTAGGCTGCCACTTATCACGCCTCATACTGGTTACCCATTGGGTTAACAACTCCTTGTTTTGCGAACGAGATCTGTATAAAGAACAGTTTAATTACAGATCATATACCTGGGCTACTTACCCGATGGATACGCTTTTGTACACAATATAAAGAACTGCCAATACATTAAAACACACCAAATACAACCGTCATCTGCCTAGCTTTTTGTTGGTCGTGAAGTAAACATAATTTTGAAACTTGGTGAATGCGAAAGATAAGTATAATGAATGTTTATAGACAAATACACGCTGATACACAACGACCTATATAATTACATATCTCTTTCTTTACGTATGATATTCCAACGGTTTTATCACTGCGGTTGCTGCAGTTGTACGCCGAACATACATTGGGCTTGATTTACCACTAATAATGGCGCTTACACGTTAGTTTGGATTACAAACAGAGGCGTCTGCTCTCTCTCCTGCATGAAACTAACGTTCTCAAATATGGCGCCCAGTGTTGCTTAGTGCTGCCACCCACAGCGCTGTAGCTTGCATGTAGCCTCTCTATGTTGTTTATATACCTCTTTGTCATACCCGATGGAGAAGCAAAGATAGGGCAACTGCAGTCACTCACAGCGCCATCAACGGATGAAAGAGACAACGAGGTCGATAGGGGGCAAAGCAGTACTTACGCACCAGGAAGCGAGGGGGTGACCACCCGAAATCTGAGCCCGACACGGCTCACAGACCATCACTACTTAGCACGAGTAAAGCCGTCGACACACGGAGAGTGTGTCTGAACGTGTGCGGTCAACGTGCCGAGTCCACCGTGCTGCTGAACGCTCGGAGACGGCGCGACTTGTGCATACGAGGCGTGTGCCTCAACGAGCTGCACGCGACCGCAGCGCGCTCCGGCGACAGTTGTCGGCGGTATCACTTGCTGGAATGACACTGTTTACCAAATCAAAAGATTGCAGTTCCTGCTTTACCACAATCGACCCGCTTATTTCCGCGCTTGTGCTTATGTTCGTTATGTTCTGTGATAGTCCTAAACAAATAACAACAAAATACCCATGCACATAAGACACTTATAAAAGTTGCATTTTATATTAATAGCTGCAGCGAATAATAAAAGTTTCATGACAAACTGTGCGATATAAAATTAGAATAAGCCTTCACGACACAAAGATTATTGCAAGAGTCTCCCTTTTTAGTAAATCTTAAAAGATCATGCTTCCACGGTCAATGTTACTATTCAGTAGAAGAATGTTAAGAACGTGTAAAATGCAATACGTGAAACAATAAGTACGTATTTTACTCTAAGTGAGTTGTAAAACGAATCCAACATACTCACTCCTCAGAGGGTGCGCACTTATGTTTACATAGCATCGAATATTATGCAGTAAACTTCAAAGAAATTTATAGAAAATTCTTTTGAGTCTATCAGAAAACCGAATAAAAGAAGAAATTATTTGCTTATGTGGAGCCTTTTACCAACACTTCAACCACTGTTAGCTTCGCAGTCCACGACTTACCCCCTACGCTATGGCTTGCTACATTACCAATGAATTCTCACCAACGGTGTTAGACATATCGTATATGCTACTGGATGATATGTCGGTTGTTGACATGTAATTACAACAAATGATACAAAGAACTAGATCTTCAGTCCGCCTTGCCTTGAAACGGCAGATTACTGTAACACGGAAGTTTTTTAACCCTGTATAAGACGTTTCCAGTCATTTATTCCAACAAATAGTACCTTAAAGCCGCGGTGGAGTAGCTGAGCAGTCTAAGGCGCCTCGCTGCGGAGTTTGCGGTTGCTCGCCGTCGGAGGTTCGAGTCCTCTCTGGGGCAAGGGTGTGTGTGTTTCTCCTTAGGTTAGTTTACCTTAGTTTAAGTAGTTTGTAAGCTACGGACTGATGACCACGCAGTTTGGTCCGATAGATTTACAAACATTTGAACATTTTTAGTACCTTAATGGCCAGTTTCCGAGAGATTCTCAATTTACTCAGTTACTGTTACTTGTTTTGAAAGTCATTCATTCATAAGACCTAAGTTATGTATATAAAACCCACGAAATACGACGGCCAACATGGCGTCTTCGTCTCTCTACCGAAAAGAGCTGTCCCCCTCCCAGGATAGCCACGTGGTGTGACGTCGGTGGCGTTCTCCCACCTTATTGGTGATCGTTCAGTCGCTCTTTGAGAATATATGACATGCTTGATACTGCCCCACACGTTGGGAAAGTCTCGCCAGCGTGCGGTTCGCACGTTGTGACGTCAGAAACTCGCCACGTTGGCCACACTCGTTCAGATACACGCTCCGTGTGCCGACGGCTTCAGGGTAGATGAACTAACTTTTTCGACGCTGGCGAAAAGCCATTTATTTTTTTTAATTATTATAATAATTATAATTTATTATAATATCAAACAATACAACACATTACCTAAGAGTAAAATGGGCAATAGTATAATACATAAATTTCTTACGGCTAAATGGTGACATTACATTACATGTTTCTGCAGAAACCACTGGACATCTTGCTGGTTGTTGATGTTTATACTGGGTGATGTGTATGATGTAATGTCTTATGCTACTGCTGTGGTGTTACATGTGTGCCAGCATTACAAACCTGCTTGTGGTGGCCAGCTCACCGAGCGAGTCCCAGTGAGCATGCCCCTGGCACTGGGCGGCCAATTTCTTTTGTCACCACAGCGCCCCCGCAAAATTTTTCCCCGGTGTGTCTTATTCTACTATTTAAGAAAAACCTACATCTAACTTACGTCTATGGTCTAATTCGGTGTTTGCCATATCTAACCCCCGAATCCAGGGGATGGCGGATTCTTCCATTGCTGGAGACCAGTCCATCCCCCGGCGGCATGGCAGATGAAGCCATTTATTTCCAGGTTAGAATATGTGACCACTTTCACACAAACCAGAAAACTGGCACTTGAAATTTCCGAAAGGAGCACCAGAAGACAACAGGTGCGGCCTGAATGTGGTACGACAAGGATCATCTGCGTAATTTAATAGGTCTGTGGGACAGTGTGGAGATGAGTACAATTGAAACAACGAAATTTGGCTATTTTCAACAACTTACGGTCTGGTGTAATATTCTGCAGAAGTCAATTAACAAAAATGTTCAATTGTTTGGAAACCTATGCGACCAAACTACTGTTGTGATGTGCCTAAACTTACAAACTACTTAAATCAGTATAAGAAAATCCTAAGGAACACAAAAACACACATGTCCGAAGGAGGACTCGAAACTCCGGAGAAAGCGCCCGCTAAGGGCCTGACTGAAAACCCAAACATATTTCGGTCTTATTGTCACGTTGAAATGGAAGCAGGATTGACTTAGACGGCACGGTTGTCGACTGAACACAGCAATTATATGGAAAGGAGGTTTATTGTGAATTGAAACGTACACGCAGCACTTACTGCCTCCCGGGCAGAGTGCTTTGCTATTTATATACAGACTGAATGTACAAGAAATTAGAAGAATAGTTAACATAAGAAACAAGTAGAAATTACAAGTGAACATAACAAACATGTAGAACATTCTGTAAATGTTAATTGCAAAGAAATAATTTTTTGCCGGTGAACATGACTGAACCGGCAACCTTCAGCACCGCAATCGGTGACTGTATCCCCTGCGCCACGCCGGCTGTCTATTAACGTGTGGTCTGGCGGCAACATGTTAAATATACTAGGGGCAAAACACAAACGTTACCCTCACGACTTGATAGTAATTGCATTCCTGCCGATGATAGCGCTACTAAAGCTTTTCGAAATTCATTTATCAAAGAAGACGAAATCAGAATGAGAAACGTTGAAGTAGATATCCTCGGAATAGTGAAGCAAATTAAATCACTTAACAAGAACAAGTCTTCTGGTCCGGACTGTATACCCACTAGATTTCCCTTTGATTATGGTGAAGGGATAGCTCCTTACTTAACAGCCATAGACAACCCTCTCGCTCAAAGATGGATCTGTGCCAAAAGACTGGAAAGTTGCACAGATCACACCTATATTCAAAAAATGTAGTAGGAGTAACCCGCTAAACTAAAAATCAACTTCACTGACTTCAATTTGCAGCAGGGGTTTGGAACATATCTTGTATTCAAATATTATGAATTATCTCGAACAGAATGTTCTATTGACCCAAGGTCAACACGAATTTAGAAAATATCGTTCATTCGCCACACAACTAGCTGTTTACTCCCACGACGTGAGTGCTATCGGCAAGGGTTCTCAAATTGTTACCGCATTTCTTGATTTCCAGAAGGCGTTTGACACCATGCCTCACAAACGGCTTTTAATCAAATTAGATGGTTATGGTATATTGCCCCAAATTCGCGACTGGATAGGGGATATCCTGTCAGAGAGGACACAGGTTGTAGTAATCGATGGTAAGGCATGACTATGATATCCGGCGTTCCACAGGGTAGTGTTATTGGTTCTCTGCTGTCCCTTCTTTACATAAACGATTTGAGAGAAAATCTAAGCAGCTCTCTTAGGTTGCTTGCAGATGATGCCGTCATTACAGTCTAGTAAAATCATCTGAAGATCAAAACCAACTGCAGAACCACACAAACACGCGTCTCCTTAGCAGTTGACTCTAAATAATGAGAAGCGTGAAGTCGTCCATATGAGCACGAAAAGAAATCAATTAAACTTCGTTTACAAGATAAGTGGATCAAAAGTATGCTCCACTAAATACCTAGGAATTCCTATTACTTCCGACTTAAATTGGAAAGAACACGTAGATAATGTCGTGCGAAAGGCGAACTCGAGACTGCGTTTTATTGGCAGAACCCTTAAAACATAAAACAAAAGCACTAAAGAAACTTCATAGACTATGCTTGTCTGTCCTTTCTTGGAGTACTGCTGCCCAGTGTGAGATCCTTATCAGGTGGGTTCGACGGAGGACATGGAAAGAGTCGAATGAAGGGCAGCTCGTTTTTTATTGTCATGATACAAGCGGGACAGCGTCACGGAAATGATACAGGATCTGGGATGGGAATTGTTAGCGTTTATCTATGCGGCGTTTGCTAGTTACGAAACTCCAATCGCTAACATTCTCCCCCGAATGCTAGAATATATTTCTAATTCCCACTTACATAGATATAAATGATCATCAGAATAAAATACGAGAAATCAGACCTCGAACGAGGAGATTGAGGTGTTTTTTCTTCCCACGCGCTATTCGAGAATGGAATGGGAGTTAAATAGTATAAAGGTAGTTCGATGAACACTCTGAAATGCAGAGTATCACGTGTAGATTTAGTTGTAGAAAAGCTGGTTTTAACACATTCACTGCTTTTGTTATTCGCGTTTCGATTTTAGGTTTCAAGAAACAGCTAGCCAGACCCCTACTACTTAGCATGAGCAGGGCTAGATGAACCCACTTCCTCGGAGCTGACGAGAAGGAATTTATTTCCAGGTTGGAACGTGTGTGTCCCGTTTCACACAAACCAGAAAACTAGCGCAGCAATTTTCAGAAACGAAGCACATTAGACAACAGTTGTGGGCTGAATGTGGTACGTCAAGGAACATCTGCGTAATTTAATAGGTCTGTGGGACAGTACGGAGATGAGCACAAGAAAAACTACATATTTTGGCTATTTTCAACAACTTATGGTCCGGTGTAAAATGCCGTGGAAGGCAAGCTACAAGGATGTTCAAATGTTTGGAAACCTATGGGACCAAACTACTGCTGTAATGTGCCTTGACTTATAAACTATTTAAACTACCTTATAAGTAACCTAAGGACCACACAAGACCAATGTCGAAGGTAGGATTCGAACCTCGAGCGGAAGCGGCCACGAAGCGCCTGAGATCGTGTCTTAGAACCAGAAGGCTATTTCGGCGCGACCAAAACGAGCTACAGCAACAGAATGTTATAGGCCCAGAAGAGGTGCATAGCAATCATGTGTGGAGTATAGCCGAGGGACCCATGCAGATACCTATTTAGTGATTTTCAAAACTTTCAAATCCTCAGTATAGGTTGTCACTGATGTGCTTAGTTCCAAAACTAGCAAATAATTCAAAATAAATTATAACACATCTACAATACGTGATACTATGATCTGAAAACGAAGAGTATCGTGCGAGTATCGGCCAAAAGCACAGTGGCACCAAGATTTTAGTACCCTTCACCACTAATGAAAGATCTCCTCTAAGGATGTATACCTGTATATTCGTTCTGAAGTATAGTAATTCTTATGTAAAGTTATATTATGAAGTAATGAATTTATGTTCTCTATACATAATAAGAACAACGTAATTGTACCACGATGTGGTACAAATGTTCACTTGTGTATATATCGAACGGGAAATCAAATGTTATGATGATGAATGAGTCCCTTAAGCCAGAGTTTCTCAAACTGTGCTACGCGGAGCACTTGATGCTTCGCGAAACAATTCCAGGTGCTCCGCGAAAAGGTAAGGATATTTCTATGTTTTTTATTTTTATTTTTTATTTATTTTATTTTTTATTTTTTTTTTTTTTTTTTTTTTTTTTTTTTTTTTTTTTTTTTTTTTGAGCAGATGAGACAAAGATTTCGATCTAGTGATTTCTTGCGCCCTTGAGGAGTGTGTACAAAAGTATCGAGTTGAATGAAGTAGATAAAATTTAGCAGTTCCATGTGCCAATGCGCCATACTTCGCCCAGGTGGTAAGCATACGTACATATATACGTTTGTCAAGCTTAAGGGACTTAACTACGGGGTCATTAGTCCCTAAACATACAAAGTACTTATGCACTACCTTATACTAAAGAAGGCACAAACATCCATGCCCGAGGAGGGGATTCGAACCCTCGACGGGGAACGGCCTCGCGCATCACAGCATAGCGCCTCAGTGCGCTCGGCCACTCCGCCGCGGCCACATTGTAAGCCTCTGCGTTATCTGTAGCATTTACATGTGTTTATTGTACTTCTTTAGAAATGAATACGATTCTGTGATGTCGGAATTGACGAGATAAGATACCCTGAAATTTACGTTCGACCATAACTTTGTCCAACCTAAGTCATTTGAGGTTAGACAATGGTTAATTAGAAGAACAGGATTAGAAGATATTATCGGGATCCACCTTCCGATAATCAGCAGCGTTATTTCCGAGATAACCGAAGTTTCAAACTAAGCAATCAGTCTCGGAATTTTGGTGTAAGCTAATGGATGACTTAAATATCTTACAAGATAAAGCTAAACTTAATCTTCTGCCTTTCTCAACCACATATTTACGCGGACAGTCTCATTGTGCAAATTAAAACAGTCTAATCCTTCTCACTGACATCCGCATTATTTTCTCTGAAACCAAGGAAAGCTTGTAAATATCTGTTTAAATACCTATTTACTTGCGTGTGTCAAAAAATTGTGGATCTACAATACTGGTTCTGTTGAATTTATTCTCAAGTGTTTTGTTATTGTTTTTCTTATGTGCGTGACATTCTGTGTGATGTGAAATCGTGGATGAAATACACATTTACAATGATTAATCTTTTTGTCTCCTGTGCTTAAATTGTAAAATTCTCTAGTTTCGTCAATAATGCTTTCAATGAATTTAGCGAATGCAGTATATAACTTCGAGGTAATTTCCACTTTTTAAGGTGCTCCGCGACTCAAAACGTTTGAGAACCCCTGCCTTAAACTGTACTTGAGATACGTGAAGAAACTTCCACTAACGGGAAAGAATTATGTATAAAGGGAGTCTACAGTAGTATAAAACAATAGCGTTGGCAGGCACTCTCTGTAACCTGACTTAGGCCGGGCGCACATTGAGACGCAGGCGACGAAGGGCAGGCCAGGGCAGCGCAGCTCCTGCCTCCGCCTGGGCCGCACAGTGTCCGGGACACAGGTTACTGTGCGAGTGCCGCGCAGCTTTGCCGGCTGGCAGACCGCCTGCTGGGCTGGCGGTGCCGTCTGTTGCCCCACTGCCCACTCGCTGCGAGTCTTCTCCAGCTACTTACCGCGCGATTTCACGGGTCTATGTTTGACATGAGGAAAACGTAACTGATGCAGTTCCCCCGAACCTGGTTTTGTACGATATCAAACACAATGACTACATGAAAAACCAAATTAATACAACAAATTTGGGTTTCTATTGCAAAAGATTTGGATACGCAGAATGGTACGTATTAGGCTTTATTACTTCAGTTTTATTCAGGCACCTAGTGTTAAACATCAAAGCAATCTGCTTTCATGATTACAGGGAACTCCACTTAATGTCCATGACTAATTTGTCTATTCAAATTAGAGTCGTAAAAATGTCAATTGTTTTCTCTAGTATTTTCCTTTTGTAATGTTGTCTGTTTGCCGAGATGCTATTCCAACTGTGTTAAAATAATAACTTCTTTCTCACAACGAAAGCACTTAGAACACTTGTTAGGTCTCAAAGGAAGCTCTTGTACAGAATGTGGAGGTACCTGCAAATTTTGTCTCCGAAACATCTTTGCCAATGTAATACTTGAAAAAATATTCCCATCGCTAAACCTGCCCATTGATCCCACATTAATAGTGATAAACTTGTACTTTGAATCGAGGGTAGCCATTAGCACTACGGAATATGTAAGTCAGTAGTTGAAAAATGATGAACCATTGGTTACTGGCTTCTTAACAACAATATGTTTTCCACCGAGAGCTGCGATACAGAGTGGAAACTGTCATCGTTGTTCGAAACATTATCTGCTTGTTTTCTGTATCTGACCTGTGGGTTGTGGTAAATATAGTGGTTGCATGGTGTTCCACATCGCATGTGAGACTGCATTAACAGTGTCTGACACAATTCGATCGCCCATTCTGTAGGCAATACTTTTGTCTCCTGTGGCTAAATACCTGTGGGAAAAAATGTATTTAAGGAAAATGCATGGAATGCGTTGTAGATGTTCTGCCATCATCATCGCGTACAGTATTAAGTTTATGTAACAATTACACAGACTACATAAAGAATACGAATAAGGTCTGTGAAAGGTGAGGGCATTGAGGGTACATAAGCTTTAAATGTTTGTATATAGCTGCGATGCAACCATTTACTGACTATGACACACTGACAATGGGCATTAGATTCTTCGGAAAATATATATTTTTTCATCAGATCGTGAAACTCGTGGAATTGACTCTGGTCTTAAGGGAAGTAGTTCGGGGACTGTTTATCATAAAACTCTGATGTCATAGCGAATTGTCCAAAGGTGTTTCTCTTGTTCATGTTACTTACTGCTTTTTCATTCTGATCTCTCGTGTTATGAAGCGTTATATAATAACATCAGCATGTAAATTTCCTCATCAGAGTCCCACTCTGAACTAAGGTTCACGAGTGCACCCGTAACTGTACAAGGAAACACTGTTCACTTGTTCAACAAGGAACGACTGTGCGACAATGGCTAGAAACTGTCTCCCAATATGCGCAGACTCTGTGTTCAAAATGTTTGTTAAGCTTAAGGGACTTAACAACGGGGTCATCAGTCTCTAAACTTACAAACTACTTATGATCTACCTACAACTAAGGACGGCATAAATATCCATGCCCGAGGTGGTATTCGAACCCCCGACCGTAGAGACCGTGCAGACCGTGACTGAAGCGCCTCAGTCCTCTTTTTTTGTGCTCTATGGGTAGTTCTGTGCCTTGCGGACGTTGCTCGTGTTTGTTCGTTCTTGTTCGATTTGTTCTTGGCTCAGCTTTTTTATTACAGAGGGCGTTGAGCCCTCTGACCGGGCGCGCTGAGCCACGGCGCCCGGCTAATGACTGAAGCGCCTCAGTCCTCTCGGCCACCGCGGCCGGCCAGACGCTGTGCCGCAAAGTGTATCCTTCGCTGTGCTGCCCTGCCCTACCCTACATCAACTGCGTCCCAATGTGCGCCTGGCCTTATTGTTAGCTTCACTCGTCAAAAAAATTGCGGCAGAAATCGAGTTACTGTTTTCACAATTGGCCTCGTTTCTTTGTTCTTTGTTTCTAGGTCTTATGTACACCGCGCTCTAAAGCACACTGCGGTTTAATTTCCGCGCGACTGCTGTTATTCTCACAGAGCATTAAAAGCAAGGGGACCGCGGCTGTCCGCTGGTGGGCCTGTGTGACGTCACAGTTTACGACCCACAACGCTTCCCTGCCCCCCCCCCCCCCCTTTCCCAGTCCCGGGCGCTGGAACTCTTCGCCTCCACTAATTTCGCCCGCACCTCCAACAGCCTCCTACCCTCACCTACGCCGCGCCCGCTGCGTTATCGCATGCTGCGGGCGTCTTTATCTCGCGAAAACTTTTACTCCTGAATTTCAATTTCGCAGTAGATCTGCACACTAAAGAGTGCCGCAGTTGGCGCGGAAGCCACCCCTTCAAGCTCTCGTGGCTGCTGAAGTGAATAGGTAGAGACTGGCTGCTCTGCCGAAGAGGGGGCGCACAGTAACAAAGGGACATACAGTAAATTATTAACTGGGTTGAGGATTGTTGTTGTTGTTGTTGTGGTCTTCAGTCCGGAGACTGGTTTGAAGCAGCTCTCTACAATACCCTATCCTTAGCAAGCCTCTTCATCTCAACATAAGAACGGCAACCTACATGTGTCTGAATCTCCTTACTGTATCCATCTCTTGGTCTTTCTCTGCGGTTTTTACCCCACACACTTCCCTCCAACGCTAAATTCATAATTCCTTGATGTCTAAGAATGTGCACTACCAGTCTATCCCTTCTTTTAGTCAAGGTATGCCAGAAATTTCTTTTCTCCCCAATTCTGTTCAGTACCTCCTCATTAGTTACGCGATCCACCCACCTAATCTTCAGCATTCTTCTGTAGCACCACATTTCAAAAGCCTCAATCCTCTTCCTGTCCGCACTGTTTATCGTCCATGTTTCACTCCCATACAAGGCAACACTCCATTCAAATGCTTTCAGAAAGGACTTCCTTAGGCTTCAAACAATATTCGATGTTAACAAATTTGTCTTTTCCAAGAACGCTTTTCTACCCATTGCCATTCTGCATTTTATATCCTCTGTACTGAGACCAAAATTTGTTATTTTACTGCCCAAGTAACAAAACTCAGCCGCGGTGGAGTAGCCGAGCGGTCTAAAGCGTCTCGCTGCGGAGCGCGCGGTTGCTCGCCATGGAGGTTCGAATCCTCCCTGGGGCATGGGTGTGTGTGTTTATCCGTAAGTTAGTTTACCTAGGTTTAAGTAGTTTGTAAGTTACGGACTAATGACCACGCAGTTTGGTCCGATAGATTCACAAACATTTGAACATTTGAACAAAACTCATCCACCAGCTTTATTGTTTCGTTACATAATCTAATTCCTTCAGCATCACCTGATTTTCTTAGACTGCTGTCCATTACCCTAGTTTTGCTCTTGTTAATGTTAATCTTATATGCACCTTTCAGCACACTGTCCATTCAGTTGCTCTTCCAGGTCCTTTGCTGTATCTGACAGAATTACTATATCGTCGGCAAAACGCAATGTTTTTAATTCTTCCTCCTGAACTTTAATTCTTTCACTAAATTTCTCCTTACTTTCCTTTATAGCTTGCTCAAAGTACAAATTGAATAACATTGGAGAAATGCTACAACCCTGTCTTACTCCCTTTCCAACCACAGCATCCCTTTCATGCCCTTCAACTCTGATAACAGCTGTCTGGTTTTTGTACAAGTTGTAAATTACCTTACGCTACCTATATTTTACTCCTGCTTGCTTCAGAACTTGAAAGAGTTTATTCCAATCAACATTGTCTAAAGCGTTCTCCAAATCTACAAAACCTAGAAATTTAGGTTTGCCTTATCTTTATCTTCTAGGATAAGCCGTAAAGTGCGTATTGCCTCCCCAGTTTCCTACATTTCTCCTGAACCCAAATTGATCTTCCCCGAGGTCGGCTTCTACCAGCTTTTCCATCCTTCTGTATATAATTCGTGTTAATATTTTGCAACCATGACTCATTAAACTGATGGTTCTGTAGTTTTCACACCTGACTGCATCTGCTTTCTTTGGAATGGGGATTATAACATTTTTCTTAAAGTCTGAGGGTACTTCACCTGTCTCATACATCTTGATGAGGATTACTAAATCATAATTTCGTATGATACTATTTGGATCGACAAATTTTTTTAAACCTTGTGTCATGGGGTCATGGACAGTCTGTATTACGGTAGATTAGTTGTCGAATGTGGGACAGATAATCGGCTGAACAACGCGCGACAGTTTAGTTATATTATGTTGATAATGGTCAGAAGAATATTTGTATACATGCGAAATAGGAAACATTACCCGATATATAGAAAATTTTGGAAAAACTGAAAGTGCTGTTTTCAATGGAATTTATGTGTCCACTCAACAGGATTCAAATCATGGGAGTAAATAATTTTCTTTTATTATATTGTTCATGATGGATCTTCGAGAGATTTCAAGAAAATCAAAACTCACCTGTTTCAACGATCAATCCATGTGAAAGAGTTTTTAGATAACACACGTGTTTCATAACAATGTGTGCACACGACCACCATTCAGAGTGGAACATTTGAAGAGTTGGTAAGCAAAATGCCGATTTATAACACTTATTTTACGCAAGTAGAATTATCAGTAATCTAGAGACGAATGAGTGGTTGCACTTGATTCCACGAGTGCGACGAGAAAATACTACGTGGGAAAAGTTGCACCTACATACATACTCTTCTATCCTCCCAAAGGTGCGTGGCGCAGGGTACTAATGCCATCACTACTTACTTGATTTCCTGTTCCTCTTCCATATACATCGAGGAAAAAAATGAATGCTTGTATGCATCCGTACGAGCCTTAATCTCTCGGACCTTATCTTTGTGGTCTTTACGAATAGTGTAGGTTGGAGTATAGGATCATTTTGCAGACCGCCTCAAATTCCTGCCCTCTAAATTTCTTCAACAGTTAATTGTCACGTGGAAGGCAGGTGACTATGATGAATAATAAACCATTACCTACTAAACTACAGGCCTATTTCATTGACGTCAATTTGCAGCAGGGTTTGGGAACATATCCTGTATTCAAATATTATGAATTATCTCGAACAGAACGAACTTTTGAACCAAGGTCAACACGGATTTATATAATATTATTTATATAATATCGTTCATGCGAAACACAACTAGCTCTTTATTCAAAGGAAGCGATGGGTGCTATTGACAAGGGTTCAGAAATCTATTCCGTATTTCTTGATTTCCGGAAGGCTTTTGACACCGTACCTCACAAACGGCTTTTAAACAAATAACGTGGTTATGGCATCGCCCCAAATTTGCGATTGGATAGGGGATTTCCTCTCAGAGAGGACACAGTTCGTAGTAATCGATGGCAAGGCATCGACTAAAACAGAGGTGATATCGGGCGTTCCACAGGGTGGTGTTATTGGTCCTCTGCTGTTCCTTATTTACATAAACGATTTAGGGGAAAATCTAAGTAGCTCCCTAAGGTTGTTTGCAGATGACGCCGTCATTTACCGTCTAGTGAAATCATCTGAAGATGAAAAGCAACTGCAGAACGATCTGAATAAGATATCAGTATGGTGTAGAAATTGACAATTTGACTCTAAATAATGATAAGTGTGAAGTCGACCACATGAGTACGAAAAGAAATCCGTTAAACTTTTTTTCCAAGATAAATCAATCAAAAGTGAAAGCCGTAAACTCCCCAAAATACCTAGGAATTACTATTACTTCAGACTAAAACTGGAAAGAACACGTAGATAATGTCGTGGGAAAGGCGAACCAGAGACTGCGTTTTATTGGCAGAACCCTTAAAAGATGCAACAGAACTACAAAAGAAACTGCATACGCTACGCTTGTCCGTCCATTTTTGGAGTATTGCTGCCCAGTGTGGGATCCTTATCAGGCGGGTTTTACGGAGGACATCGAAAGAGTCCAAAGAAGCGCAGCTCGTTTCGTATTGTCACGATACTGGGGAGACAGCGTTACGGAAATGATACAAGATCTGGGATGGGAATCATTACAACAACGGCGCTTTTCGCTGGGCGTGGGCTACTTACAAAACTCCAATCACCAACATTCTCTTCCGAATGCGTAAATATATTCTTGACTCCCATTTACATAGGTAGAAATGATCATCAGAATAAAATACGGGAAATAAGAGCTCGAACGGAGAGATTAAGGTGTTCTTTCTTTCAGCGCGCTATTGGAGGACGGAATAGGAGATAAAAAGTATAATGGTCGTTCGATGAACCCTCTGCCTGGCACTTAAATGTGATTTGCAGAGTATCCCATGTAGATGTAGATGTAGATGTAGATACCAAAATGTGATTGTCATATTTTAGACTCGCGGCCACGATTATAGTGCATGCCACCACATCTAGATGTTATTGACGCTTTTCCCCACTCGTATTTTTAGGGTATGTCAACCTTGGTTTTGGTATGAACCTACTCCTGTTATCCATAACATTTCGCCGTTTGCATAACGGTATTTAGAAATCTAACGTTATATAATAAGCACGCTGGTCAGATGGATGCTCAGCCACTGTTACCCGTGCTGTTTATCCCAAAATAACAGCAGGTCCTGAAAATTCATACATTTTGTATTCTGATAGCATGTTAATACCTAAGCAATGTGTTCAAACCTGGCACCTTATATGGTTGTTTCCAGTAAACAAATATACACTATATATGTAAAATCATTGTTACGATGTTCATTATCACAGCTTCTAGTTTCTGTGAGCTTGTTAGTATATAGTTTGTCAACTGTTGTCACCATTGTTTATAATGTCTAACTCTATCACTCTATTATTCCATCCCCTTCATTTGTATCCCTGATCTTTTTCTTTATAGTAATTTTAGTTTTGTTATAATTATTTCTACAATTTTGTAAACAATTGTCATTAATGTATTGTAAGAAGTTAGCTTCATGACGATTTGTTTCTGTGATCAACTCACTATATCCCTCAAATCATTTACATAGAGAGAAAGTAATAGCGGTCCTACTACAGTTCCCTGGAGCACCCCCGTCGATACCCTAGTCTCTGAAGAACACTCGCCACCGCGGACAACTGGGTTCTATTACGTAAGTAGTCTTCGAACCATTCACATTTTTGCGTACATATTTCATAAACTCATACGTTCTTCAGCAGTCTGCGGTGTGGTACCGTGTCAAACGCGTTTCGAAACTCAAGAAATATGCAGTCTGTCTGTTGCCCTTATTACAAGCAAGATGTCATGAGAGAAAAGAGCAAGCTGGGTTTCCAAAGATCTATGATTCTTAAAGGCGTACTGATACTTAGAAGAAAGCTTTTCCTTCTTATGGAGATTTACTGTATTAGTACTGAGAATACTTTGAATAATCCTATAGCAATCTGATTTTAATTATATAGATATGTAATTACTTGAATCCGTTCATTTGCCTTTCTTACACACAGAAGTTACCTGTGTCTTTTTGAAGTCGCTTAGAACTTTGCGCTAGATCAAAGATTCACTACAAATGCAAGCTAACAATACGTATGGACCAATGCCGCTGTGTACTCCTTGTACAACGGCTATGGTCCCTGGACCTGAGACTTATTGGTTTTAAACTCTCCCCTACTTCTCCACACCAACTATGCCGATTACTATGTCCTCAATTTGGGAGTTGGTGCGACCATCAACTGGAAGTATGTTTACAAGGCCCTCCTGCTTGAATCATTTCATAAATGTTAAATTTAAAACTTTGGCCTTCAGTTTGCTGTCTTCTACCAGCACCAAAGAATGATCGACGTGTAAGGCAAGCATTTATCGCACTGTCACACCAGGCACAATATTATGCAGCACATCACTCAACAAATCGTTAGGTCAGATAGAACAGTGTAAAGTGGAAGTCATTTTACTGGGAAGTCATCCTAAGTTCTCACAGTTACACACAAAAATTCTAAATCGTAACCGTTGCATTCTGAACCGTACCGTTCGTATTCCGCGAGAAAGGTTTTATCTACTCCCAAATCCAATGACAAGAAAATAATAAGTGCAGTAATCCCATCATCACTTAAAGAAATTTTAGCGGAAATGAAATTTACCGTAAGAGACCCTTTGGAAATTTGCCACCTTTATTCAAAGCAGTACCATGAGTTTAACCTTTGTGGGATAATGAATGAATAGGAATAATGTTACCGGAACGGATGTTCTAAGAGCAAGTGTTGTCTCTGAATGTTTTAATCTTTCTCTGTGTGGTAAGTTTGTTTTTAACCGCCTTCTGATGGTATATTTTCCATATTTTATTTTCAGTATATTTAACTGCAAGCAATTTCAAGATGACACATGAATGCTGATTAGATTCCCGAGTAGAGACTAATTATCTGATTGCAGAATCTTTACCTGATACAAATGATGGCTAATATGTCAACATTAGAAAGAAAAATGACACAGAAAAGAAATATAAATTGTAAAGATGTACTGAAACTTTTGTGTTAGATATCATATGATATCAATTGTACTAGTATTAATTTATCTTCATGCATTTGTTTCCTTTCTGATATTGTTTGTTGTAAATTAGTCTTTGTATCCACATAATGTCAGCTACTCTTACGTAATGAAAGACACAAGTAAATTTGTAGTTGGAAGATAGCGTAGTATAGTGAAATGTGATTCGAAGCCACATAACTTGTACTAAGTATTGTACCATGCCTTGAACGATCTCTAAACATTGTCAGCAGATTTATTCCATATAAATGCTCCATTTTTGCACTCCACCTCTTAATGGCGACTTGATACGAAGCTTCATGCAGGAGTAGAAGCAAACCACAGAAATAGACAATCGCGTCTTTACCTTCTTCGCACGAATTCGTACGTTATACCCGTAATAGGCTGTGTAGCGGAACGAATATGCAGAAGCATGCTGTACGGACGTACCAAACGAAATAGCTTGATAATATTCCATTATTCATAGGAATGTAATTACGTTGTAATGATTGGCGAACAGCTTAGATTCGGAGGGAGACGTACGAACATAAGAATGAAAATAAATCTATTATTTAGTGAATTCTTTCAATGAAGAGGAGAGCACTTTAAGATAACCACAGCCTGCAGTTCGAATTTCTGATTAATGAGTAAGTTGAACTGCTGGCTGTGGTTTCCTTAAAGTGATATCGGTCGTTAGACAGTGAGAATAAACAGTGCAAGTGATTTTTCACTAACGGAGGGTTTTGCGTGTACTGTGCCTACGAATATAAAACGTAGTGTACTTACCATTCTCGATCTCGGCCAACGACAGTATACTCCCGAAGTCGAATGCAAGTAGTGTGTAATCCAAGTATGTGTTGATGAGCAGTCACATACACTCAATCGAAGGGAGGCCCGTGCACGCCAGTAGAGAATATAGCATAACTTTATGGTATAGGGGCCAAGATCAACGATAGATCAATAATTTTACGTAGACTCACCATGATATCATGTATCAGTTTTGCTGCTTACATTCCGAAGACAATTGGCGGTTAATATCCTTTCACTTTTCTGAAGTTTTTGTACTGTTGACATTAAATCATAAAATCAGCTATTAAAAAAATTGACACGAACTGCACAGCACTAACGCCCCAATGCCAACATCAATACAGGAAGTTATAACAGTCTACCAAGGCGATGTTCAAATGTTTGTTAAGCTTATGAGACTTAACTGCGGGGTCATTAGTTCCTAAATTTACAAAATACTTATAAATTAACAGATACTAAAGACAGCACAAACTTCCATGCCCGAGTGGGGATTGAAACCTCCGACGGGGTACGGCACGACGGCAATGCATTCACGCATCACTCATTGAAGTAATTCAGATACCGTACTTATTTTTCTTTTTCATAATCTTTACTTCCGAGGAAAAATGTGAAAAACAAGATCTTGCATAGGATGAGATTTCCTTTACAGTGACAAAGATAAAGAAGTGCTCATTGTGTCACTGGATGACATTTCCATATATATATATATATATATATATATATATGTATGTGTGTGTGTGTGTGTGTGTGTGTGTGTGTGTGTGTGTGTGTGTGTGTGAAACAGAACACTCGCATAAAATAACTGTTTGTAACATTAACAAGATTGTTTCTAACGAGGGGGCGGGAATTTTGCTTCTCGCTCGGGTTGGCAGTTGGGCATGTGTGGGCCCTGTTCGCAGTTTCAGAGAATATACTCCCATGAACCGCAGACATCGCCGAGGTTGGGTGGCTTGCGTGCCTCAACGATACAGATAGCCGTACCGTAGGTGCAACCACAGCGGAGATGTATCTGTGGTGAGGCCAGACAAACGTGTGGTTCCTGAAGAGGGGCAGCAGACTTTTCAGTAGTTACAGGGGCAACAGTCTGGATGATTGACTGAGCTGGCCTTGTAACATCAGCTAATGTGCCTTTGCCACACAGTTACGGCGAACGGCTGAAAGCAAGGAGAAACTACAGCGGTTACTTTCCCGATGACATGCAGCTCTACTATATGAACATATGATGATGGCATCCTCTCGCGTAAAATAATCCGGAGGTAAAATAGTCCCCCACTCGGATCTCCAGGCGGAGACTACTCAGGAGGATGTGATCATCAGGAAAGACAACGCTGCCATTCTATGGATCGTAGAGTGGAATGTTAGATCCTTTAATCGGCTAGGGAAGTTAGAAAATTTAAAAAGAGAAATGGATAGGCTGAAGTTAGATATAGTGGGGATAAGTGAAGTTCGGTGGAAAGAGGAACAGGATTTCTGGTCAGGTGAGTACAGGATTATAAATACAAAACAAGATGAGCAAGTAATAAGTGTAGGTCTGACAATCAATAAGAAAATAGGAATGAGGGTAAACTACTGTGAGCAACACAGTGATCGCATTATCGTAGTCAAGTTAGTTACGAAGCCAACACCGACCACAGTAGTACAGTTTTATATGCCAACTAGCTCTGCCGATGATGAGGAGGTCGAAGAAATATATGAGGAGGCAAAGGAAATTATTCAGACAATTAAGGGAGAGGATAACCTAACTGTTACGGGAGACTGGAATTCGGTAGTAAGACAAGGAATGGAAGGAATGATAGTAGGTGAATATGGTCTGGGCAAAAGGAATGAAAGAGGAATCCGCCTCGTAGAATTTTGCACGGAACATAATTTAGTTGTGACAAACACCTGGTTTAAGAATCGCGAAAGAAGGTTGTATACGTAGAAGGACCAGGAGACACCGGGAGATACCAGATAGATTTTATAATGGTAAGTCATAGATTTCAGAACCAGGATTTAAACTGTAAGATATATCCAGGAGCAGATATAAAATCTGACGATAACTTATTGGTGATTATTTGTAGTCTGAAACTGAATAAACTGCAGAAAGGAGATGGGACCTGTATAAACTGAAGGAACCTGAAGTTCTCGGAAATTTCAGAGGGAGCTTTAGGCAACTATTGACTGAAAAATAAAACAGTAGAGGAGGAATTGGTAGCATTTAGAGTTGAAATATGACGGCAGCAGAGGACAAAATAGGTAGGAAGGCAAGACCTAAAAGACCTACATCACAGTACATACTAAATGTAATCGATGAAAGGAGAAAATACAAAAATGCAGTAATTGAAACAGGCAAAATGGAGTACAGACGACTAAGAAATGACATTGATAGGAAGTGCAAAATGGCTAAGCAGGGGTGGCTAGAAGGCAAATGCAAGGATGTATAAGCAAGTATAAATAGGGGAAAAATAGATACAGCTTATAGGAAAATAAAAGAGATATTTGGAGATAAGAAAAACGGCTCCATGAATATCAAGAACACAGATGGAAAACCAGTTCTCAGGAAAGAAGAAAAAGCTGAAAAGTGGAAAGAGTATTTAGAGAGGCTCTGCGAAGGAAATGAACTTAGAGGCAATATTGTAGGAAAGGGAGAAATAGTAGATCAGGATGAAACAGGAGATAATCTACTAAGAGATGAATTTGACAGGGCACTGAAAGACCTAAGACGAAACAACGCCGCTGGAGTAGATGTCATTCCCTCAGATCTGCTGAAGTCTCTGGGAGAACCAGCCATGACCAAACTGATTCACCTGGTGTGTAAGATTTAGGAGACAGGCGAAGTACCCTCAGACTTTGAGAAAAAATGTTATAATCCCCATTCCAAAGAAAGCAAGCGCAGACAGGTGTGAAACTACGGAACCATCAGTTTAATAAGTCATGGTTGCAAAATATTAACACGAATTATTTACACAAGAATGGAAAAGCTGATAGAAGCCTATCTCGGGTAAGTTCAGTTTGGGTTCAGGAGAAATTTAGGAACACGGGGGGCAATACACACTTTACGACTTATCCTAGAAGATAGATTAAGGAAAGGCACAGCCAGCTTTTGTAGATTTGGAGAAGACTTTTGACCGAGTTGATTGGGATAAATTCTTTCAAGTTCTGAAGCAAGCGGGAGTTAAATATAGGGAGAGTAAGGTTATTTACAACTTGTACAAAAACCAGACAGCGGTTGCGGTTGTCAGTGTAGAAGGGCATGAAAGGGGTGCACTAGTTGGGATGGGAGTAAGACAGAGTTGTAGCCTTTCTCCAATATTACTGAATTTGTACATTTAGCAAGCTATAAAGGAAAGCAAGGAGAAATTTGGAGAAGGAATTAAAGTTCAGTGTGAAGAATTAAAAATATTGCGTTTTGCCGACGACATAGTAATTCTGTCAGAGACAGCAAAGGACCTGCAAGAGCAGTTGAACGGAATGGACAGTGTGCTGAAAGGTGCATATAAGCTGAACATTAACAAGAGCAAAACTAGGGTAATCCAGTGCAGTCGAAGCAAATCAGTTGATGCTGAAGGAATTAGATTAGGTAACGAAACAATAAAGGAGGTGGATCAGTTTTGTTACTTGGGCAGTAAAATAACAAATGACGGTCGCAGTACAGAGGATATAAAATGCAGAATGGCAATGGGTAGGAAAGCGTTCTTGAAAAAAATTGTTAACATCGAATATTGATTTAAGCCTAAGGAAGTCCTTTCTGAAGGCATTTGTGTAGAGCGTTGCCTTGTATGGGAGTGAAACATGGACGATAAGCAGTGCAGACAGGAAGAGAATAGAGGCTTTTGAAATATGGTGAAGATTAGGTGTGTCGATCGCGTAACTAGTGAGGGGTTACTGAATAGTATTTGGTGAGAAAAGTAATTTGTGGGATACCTTGACTGAAAGAAGGAATCGATTGGTAGGACACATTCTTGGACACCAAAGAATTGTGAATTTAGTGTCAGAGGGAAGTGTGTAGGGTAGAAACCGCAGAGGAATACCAATAGATGGACACAGTAAGCAGATTCAGACAGATGTAGGTTCCCGTTCTTATGTGGTGTTGAAGAGGCTTGCTCAGGATAGCGTATTGTGGAGAGCTGCATCAAACCAGTTTACGGACTGAATACCACAACAACAAGATCCCATGAAAAGTTATTCATCATTTAAAAGGCTGAAAACAATACATTATAACTTATTAGTACATATATTCTTACCTCAAATGAACTGAAAATTTGCCCGCTTTCCTATAAACATATATTTATCAGCCATATATTTATCAAGCACCGTTACAAGATGTATTTCATTGGAAAGGATTGCCAAAGTCGTCACTATTTTCTGGAGCATAGAATTCCGTAAGAATGGTTTAATTCTTTTCAAAATTGAAGAGCACCTTTCTGCTTCGACTGATGAGTGGCAGAATGACTTACCCAATAAGAAGGATTGCTGGTACAACCACGCGGAGAAGTGTGTCTCTGTCGATCGGTGCTTCCTAGGGGAGCTCTGGGAACTGTTCCTGGCCCGGGAGTTTGCAGGCTAGCTGCAACCCACTGTGACGTCATTGGCACATATGTTACGAGGAGTCGCGCTGAGTTTTGGATTTGCCGCTGCCACAGGTATAGTGGGCGCAGCTGCCACCACAGAGTTGCAGTGGGAATGCAGACCCCCTGAGCTTGGCACAACGGCGGCAACGGTTTTGTGGCGCCTTACGGGACAACGAAGCAGCATACGACTAAAAGTAATGGATTAGAGCGTATGAGTAGCCTATTATCAAAGACGGACATCTCTCGTTTGCCAGTAACTGAGATAAATGTCATTTTTATTGCGAAACGTAGAGCTAATATATTTATAAGCTGATTTGAGCAATATCAACTTAATATTCGAGGATTTATACCTGGAAGTGGCTAATATCAATTTGATTACTAAGGCACCTCAAATTGTGTTTGAAAATACAGATGTCCGTCTTTGAAACCAAAACTTGTAGGTGTCCGCTTTTGATGTGAACACGTTTTCATATGTCCGTTTTGATACTCAGAGATTCGCTTACTGCTGCCCAGAATCTTTTACAGGTGTATAATCTGGAAAATTTTAGAAATATCAACATAAAGTGGAAAATATTAAATTCTGAACTCTATTACAAATTGAAAAAATTAAGAACTACAATAATTATAATAATCTTTTTAATTTTATATACAAAATGAAATGTTACGGCACTGATCTCTAAAAGTATGAGAATAAGGTCTGTTGAAACTGTCACCAAATGTTTCCTTAAACATCCTTATGTTATTTCTGACATCAAACTTCTTTCCAACAAGTGATAATTTCGTAACACACACCTTACTATAGAAAAGTGTAGTTTACAAGTTAGTCTTACCTATGTTTCATTTCAGTGTTTATTTTCCACTTTCCAGGTTGTCTCAACAGCTTCCTAGCTTTTCCTTCGGACGCGGCTGGTATATTATGTTCCATTTCACTCGCTGTGAGATGGTTGTTAGTAATAACACTATACAAAATTACTGAAAAACTTAAGTACAGTCTAATACGACTTAGTATCTTGCACATGATGTCGCCATGTTTGATTTTCGAGGTCGTGTGATCATATACTGTGTTCCCATTGCTGCACATTGCTTCATTAAAGAAGTGATATTAAGGTCTTATGTAAGTGTCCGCTTTTGATGTGAACAGTCAAATTTAACGTGTGATTTATCACATTTACGTGAATTTTTGGGGAAAAAACGGATTTCACCAATGAAAAGAGCGGAGTACTTCGCCTAGGAACGACTGCTAACTAAATTAAGACTATCATGTCAGATGTCCAGCTTTGATATTAGGCTACTCATATATCTCGGTGTTCAATGTTCAAATGTTTGTTAAGTTTATGTGACTTAACTACGGGGTCATCAGTCCCTAAACTTACAAACTACTTATGAACTACTTACAACTAAGGACGGCACAAATATCCATGCCCGAGGGGGGATTCGAACCCCCGACCGTAGTGGCCGTGCAGACCGTGACTGGAGCGACTCAGTCCCCTCGGCCACCGCGGCTGGCCATCTCGGTGTAGCTTAGGCTTCCTAAAGGAAAAATACACAATAAAAGGGACATAAATAGGTTTAAAAATCTGGGAGTTATGAAGTACCACCACTGACAAACTGTAATAGGAATGAATAGGTGCAGGAGAAAAAAAATAGGGTGAAACTTCCTGGCAGATTAAAATTGTGTGCCGGAACCGGGACTCGAACCTGGGACCTTTGCCTTTCGCGGGCAAGTGCACTACCGTGCTATCCCGACACGACTCACAATGCCGCCTCACAACTTGACTTCCGCCAGTACCTCGCCTCCTACTTTCCAAACTTTCCTACTTTCCTACTTTCGCGCTTGCCCGCGAAAGGCAAAGGTCCCAGGTTCTAGTCCCGGTTCCGGCACACAATTTTAATCTGCCAGGAAGTTTCATATCAGCGCACACTCCGCTGCAGAGTGAAAGTTTCATTCTAAAAACTAGGGTATTTCCATCACCACCTTTGGTATCAGAAGGTTTAAAAAGAAGCCGTGTACTTGTCACACGAGAGTTAGTTGGAAACGTGGTGCAAACAGAAGAGGTCGTAGTGCTCTGTGCGTCCTCTACGCCGAAATCGTGCCCTGCTGCCAGATAGAGGGCGCCGATATGATCAGTGGCAGGACAAAGGCAGCGCGGCGCGGCGCGGGCAGCGTTCCGCACCGGCGGCCACACGGCACGGCACAGCCAGCCGGCGCCGCCATCAGCAAACAGCGCCAGCAGCAGCAGCAGCAGCAGCTGATCAGCGCCAATTTGCCGGCACTCACAAACAGCGCGCGCTAACGAACGCCCGCGGCGGCGCACAGTGGCAGAGGGCAGGGCCGGTCAGCGCCGGCCAGATGGCCAATCAGCGTCACTCAATTTGCGACGAGTAGCCACTGCGGCGCGGACGTCGTCGCGGCCTGCGTGGGCGGCCAATTACCGAGTCGCTTAGTTGCGACACTTACTGTACGGTACTCCAGGTGTACCAGTTTCACTGACAGAAATACAAATTTTTTTACTTCAGATTTTCCAATTCTTTCAAGATTTTTGAAACAGTTCACACTGTAATGGATTTAACTCTAGGGTAGTGGCGTGCGCACATAACTAATGAACAGGTGCTCAACAGAATTGGTGAGATAAGGAGTTTCTGGCATATCCTGAATAATAGGAGGGATAGGTTGGTGGGATACAGAGACAGCATTAGAAGGAAGTAGGGCTACATCTACATAAATACTCTGCAAATCACATTCAAGTGTCTGGTAGAGAGTTCATTAACCACTTCCATAACTTTTCTCTACCGTTCCATTCTCTAATAGAGCGCGGGAAGAAAGAACACCTAAATCGTTCCGTTTTCGATCTGATTTCTCTTATTTTATTGGGATGGTCATGTCTCCCTAAGTAGGTGGGTGCTAGCAAAATATTTTCACGTTCAGAAGTAAAAGTCGGTGATTGAAACTTCGCAAACAGTTCACGCCGCAATGAATAACGTCTTTCTTTTAATGATTTCCACCCCAATTCGTGTAACATTTCCGTGACGCTTTCCCCCCGGTAACGTGATAAAACAAAACGAGCTGCCCTTCTCTGAACCGTCTCAATGTCTTCCGTCAGTCCCACTTGGTGAGGGTCCCACAAGGGGCAACAGTACTCCAGAAGAGGACTACATTTAAGTGCATTGTTAATAAAGGGTTAGAGAAATATGTGCCAGTAAAGACGATTAAGGATGCAAAACATCCACCTTGGTATAATAATAATGTTAGAAAACTGCTGAGAAAGCAAAGGCTGTTGCACTCTCGATTCAAAAAAGAACACGCAAATGATGACAGGCAAAAGCTAGTAGAGATTCGTGCGTCTATAAAAAGATCGATGCGCGAAGCATACAATAATTATCACAGCCATACCTTACCAAAAGATCTTTCCGAGAATCCGAAAAATTCTGGTCCTATGTAAAATCGATAAGCGGGTCAAAGCCCACTGTCCAGTCACTCGTTGATCACTCCGGGGCAGTAATAGAAGAAAGCAAACGGAAAGCTGAAGTTCTAAATTTAACCTTTAAGAAATCTTTCACGCAGAAGGACCGCACAAATGTACCATCATTTGATCAACGTACTACTTCCGAAATGGGGGACATAGCAATAGGTATTTCCGGTGTAGAGAAGCAGCTGAGATAGCTAAATACGAAAAAGTCTGCTGGTCCGGATGGAATACCAGTTCGATTTTACAAAGACTATTGTGCGGCGTTGGCCCCCTACTTAGCTTGCATTTATCGCGAATCCTTAATTCAGCGCAAAGTTCCTAGTGATTCGAAAAAAGCGCAGGTGACTCCCGTGTATAAGAAAGGAAAGAGAACTGACCCACTCAATTACAGGCCAATATCGTTGACATCAGTTTCATGTAGAATTTTGGAGCATATTCTCAGTTCGAATATAGTAAATTTCCTTGAAACGGAAAAGCTTCTTTCCATGAATCAGCACGGGTTTAGGAAACATCGTTCATGTGAATCTCAGCTTGCCCTTTTCTCACATGACATCATGCGAGCCATGGATGAAGGGCAACAGGCGGATTGCGTTTTCTCGACTTCAAAAAGGCGTTCGACGCGGTGCCACACTACAGACTGCTAACGAAGATACGAGCTTATGGAATAGGTTCACAGATTTGTGACTGGCTGGAAGACTTCCTAAGTAATAGAAAGCAGTACGTTGTTCTCGACGGCGAGTGTTCATCAGAGACGAATGTATCGTCAGGCGTGCCCCAGTGGAGTGTGATAGGACTGCTATTGTTTTCTATCTATATAAATGATCTGATGGACAGGGTAAGTTGTAATATGCGGCTGTTTGCTGATGATGCTGTGTTGTATGGGAGGGTGTCGTCTGTAACTGACTGTAATAGCATACAGGATGACTTAGACAAAATTTCTAGTTGGTGCGAAGAATGGCAGCTAGCTCTCAATGTGGAAAAATGTAAGGTGATGCGCATGAGTAGAAAAAACAATCCCATAATGTTCGAATACAGCATTAGTAGTGAGCTTCTTGATGCTGTCGCGTCGTTCAAATATCTAGGCGTAACATTGCAGAGCGATATGAAATGGAACGAGCATACAAGGACAGTTGTGAGTAGGGCGGACAGCCGACTCGGTTGATTGGGAGAATTTTGGGAAGATGTACTTCACCTGTAAAGGAGACCGCGTATAAAACGCTTGTGCGAACACGTCTTGAGTATTGCTCAAGTGTTTGGGACCCGCAGCAGATCAATTTAAAGGAGGACATAGAGACGGTACAGAGACGAGCAGCTAGATTTGATACCGGTAGGTTCGACCAATGCGCGAGTGTCATGGAAATGCTCCGGCAACTCAGTTGGGGATCGCTGGAAGAAAGACGACGTTCTTTTCGTGAATTTCTGTTGAGTAAATTTAGAGGGCCGGAATTTGAAGCTGAGTGTAGTACGATCTTGCTGCCGCCTACTTACATTTCGCGTAAAGATCACAAAGACAAGATAAGAGAAATTAGGGCTCATGCGGAGGCATATAGGCATTCTTTTTTTCCTCGTTCAATTTGGGAGTGGAATAGGAAAGGAAATGCCTAGTATTGGTACAGTGTACCCTCCGCCACGCACCTTACGGTGAATTGCGGAGTATGTATGTAGATGTAGATGTAGACGCACAAGTGTGATTTCGGCAGTCTCTTTGGTGGAGCTGGTGCATCTTCGAAGCGTTCTGCCAATGAAGCGTAACTTTTGGTTCGCCTTCCCGACAATATTTTCTATGTATTCTCTCCAGTCAAAGTTGTTCGTTAATGTAACTCCTAGGTATTTGGTAAAATCTACGACCTTAAGGTTTGACTGATATATCGCGTAATTGAAATTCAGCGGATTTCTTTTAGTGGTCATGTGTATTACTTCACACTTTCCTTTATATAGCGTCAATTGCCAATTTTCGCACCATGCATAAATTTTGTCTAAATCGCTTTGCAGTTGCTTTTGATCCTCCGTTGACTTCACTAACCGATAAACGTCAGTATCATCCGCGAACAGTCAAAGGGAGCTATTCAGATTGTCTCCTAAATCGTTTATAAACACGAGGAAGAGTAGGGGACCTATAACGTTTCCCTGTGGAACGCCAGATATCACTTCTGTTTTACTCGATGACTAACCTTCAATTACAACGAACTGTGTCCTTTCTGATAGGAAATCGTGAATCCAATCGCACAATTGGGGAGATATTCCATAAGCACGCAATTGGAGTGGGGTAATAATCGTTAAGGGAGACCGAGGAACGAATGCACTAAGCAGATCCAAAGGATGTAGGTCCGTTCGTATTCTCAGATGAAGAGGCTTGCACAGAACAGGGTAGCATGGTGAGGTACATGAAACCAGTCTGTGGACTGTAGACCACCAGAACAACAATGCTTCATGACATTCGTCATGATATAAATATCGCTGCAATTCGTGGTGTATGAAAGTTACAAAATTAAGTTATTACTTACTAAGATCCCATGACCACTCCCATGAACAACAGGGGAAATCGAATGGTGTATTGAAAGGAAGATATAAGGTGAACGTTAACAAAAGTAAAACGAGGGTAATGGAATGTAGTGTCGGAAAACCAGGAAATGAGACGATAAAAGTAGTAGATGAGTTTTGTTATTTGGGTAGCAAGATAAGTTTTGATGCCCGAAGTAAAGAAGATATATAATGCAGAATGGCTATGGGAAAAAAAGTGTTTCTGAAGATTTCGGGGTTTTCAAGCGTCAACTTCTCGTCCCAATATCTCGGGATGTAATTGTAATATTGCGATGCAATCAACGCCAGTGTTTATGTGATTTGTCATGCTATGGATTGCTGAAGAAAAAAATATAGGGTGTCCATTTAAAAAAACGTAAGTTTGTGTTAAACACGTTTGCTTTCGTTTTAGAATGTTTCCAA
Source organism: Locusta migratoria (assembly GCA_026315105.1). Taxonomy (NCBI): domain Eukaryota; kingdom Metazoa; phylum Arthropoda; class Insecta; order Orthoptera; family Acrididae; genus Locusta; species Locusta migratoria. The sequence goes on along the minus strand of CM048750.1, from coordinate 46,679,745 downwards.
ATATGTACATTCATGGGCCCCAGCCATATATTGATGCAAGTGAATGTGCGGAATATATTCACAGGCAAGAACCTTATTAAAAATCGTGATGCTCCTGTTGTTTTGAAGGTGGAGCTTGTACAATGTAATATCAATTTAAAACAGCAGTCCATTGTCGACGTCTTCCGAATTTCAAGTATGCCAAGTTTCATCAAAACTGGAATAAAATTATACATTTTGTCGCACTTAGTAAGTAAAGCACGCTGTATCATGCCCAATGCGAATACGCAGTGCCGTTCTTCTCGTTTTAATGGGCAAGTATACTACTGACTGAATGGGAAGGAAATGCATAAAATACGAATCTATTCCAGTACAAAATTAGGTATTTTGATTGTTGTGAATTTTCATGTGTTCCTTTTGGTTTTTTCGTATTTTCATTTCTCAATGAAGCACTCCTGTATCGAAGAGAAAAATAAACAAGAAAAGAATTACTGCAATCGGTCAAGCCATTTCTGACATTTAACTGGACTAACGCACAACATTTTATTTAATTATAGAGATACAGAAATTGATGAGCTGTTGTTTGCACTTAGCTTTTGACTAGATTGCGTTCATCTATTTATATACAAGCACGTAAGGGATCTGCAGCTACCTCCTGAATCTCTGACGTAAGTATTTTTCCTTCCAACTCGAAACATAATCGACAGTCGTTGAACAAAGTTCTTTCAGTAGCCGCCATCATACACTATGCGATCAGTACTATCCGGACACCTGGCTGAAAATGAGATAAAAGATCGGTTTCCCCTACACCTGTAATGCTGGAATTGAATACGGTGTTGGCTCTCTCCTTAGAATTTATAACAACTTCCATACTCAATCAAGTACTGTGTGGCGTCTTGGGCGTAGTAGCCCATTCTATACGGTGTTATGCACTGAGGTGAGTTATCAATGTAGATCGGTGAGACGTTACGAAATATCTCATAGGTGTTCTATAGATTACAAGTAAAGAACTCTGTGCAGGACAGTCCATTACAGGGATGTTATTGTATGCTTTCCGCTACAGATCGTGGATTATGGAAAGGTTCACGATCGTATTGAAAGATACAATCGCGTTCCCGGAATTGTACTTTAATAGTGTGAAGCAAGAAGATGTTTAAAACATCAGTTTACGTCTATGCGTTAACATGCCACGCGAAATAACAAGAAGTTCAATCCCTCCATGACAAACATGACCACACCATAACACCACCGTCTCCGAATGCACAATTTTTACGCTGGCAGATGACTTTCGCTGGTTATTTGCCACGCAAAATTTTTTCCTCTGTTCAATCATTTAATGTCTACGCTCCTTACTCCAAGCGAGGCGTCGTTTGGCAATGACCTGAGAGGTTTAGCTTATGATCAGCTGCTCGACCGTGAAATACAAGTTTTCTTAGCTCGCTACGGTGGAGAAGCCGAGCGTTCTAAGGCGCCTTGCTGCGTGCTGCGGAGCGCGCGGTTGCTCGCCGTCGGAGGTGTCCTCCCTGGGGCATGGGTGTGTGTGTGTGTTGTAGTCAGGTTAGTTTACCTTAGTTTAAGTAGTTTGTAAGCTAAGGACTGATGATTACGTACATTGGTCCGTTAGATTTACAAACATCCCTTCCCTTTCTTAGCTTCCGCCAAAGTGCCATTGTACTTATTGTGCCTCGTGCTGGTGTTTAGAATTCCTGTGTAATGCTCTATTGCCCTGTACCACCTTCTTCAACTATCGGGGGTCTCCTTTAGTCAACATAGAGGTTGGCCTGTACACTTTCGTGCTGAACGTGTCCCTTCAGGTTTCCACCTCACTATCACATCAGGGGACATAGGGATGCTTAGGGGTTCTGATATTTCACGTACAGACTTCTCATGCAGATGACACCCAAACATCTGAACACGTCCGAAGTTGCTGAATTACGCGGAGCATTCTCACCGTGTCTCCTGAGGCGGCTGATACCTATTACCTGGCAGCAGGTGGCAGCGCAATGCATCTAATATGAAAAACGCATGTTTTTGGGTGTCCGTATACAGGTGCGAAAATTACAGTACCATCGGTTTAATAAGTCGTGGTTGCAAAATTTTAGCACGAATAATTTACAGAAGGATGACTGAAGCCGATCTCTGGGAAGATCAGTTCGGACTCAGGAGAAATGTAGGCACACTCACCCTCCAGTAAACACTGTCAAAAGCTTTCCCCAAATATACAAAAGCTAGATATGTAGGCTTGTCTTTCCTTAATCGCAGTTAAGCTTTTAACGGTGTTTACTGGAATACAAATTCTGAAGTCAGCCGGGATAAAATAGAGTGAAAGATTATTTACAATTTGCACATCAATCAAACAGCAGTTATTTAAGGACATGAAAGGACGCTGTGGTTGGGAGTAAGACAGGGTTGTAGCCTTTCTCCAATGTTATTCAATTTGTACATTGAGGAAGCTGTAAAGAAAAGAGAAATATGGAGAAGAAATTAGACTTAATGGTGAAGAAAAACAAACATTCCGGTTTGTTGATGACATTGTAATTATATAAGAGACGTCAAAGGACCTGGAAGAGCAGTTGAACGGAATGGACATTGTGTTGAAAGGATCGTATAAGATAAACATTAACAACGTAAAAACAAGGATAATGGAATGTAGTCTTAGAAAATCAGGCGATGATAAAAGGATTAGATTAGGCAATGAAACAATAAAGGTGGTAGATGAGTTTTGTTATTTCGGCATTAAAATAACATATGACGGTCCCAATACAGAGGATATAAAATGCAAAATGTCAATGGAAAGAATGGAGTTTTGGAGAAAGAGGAATTTGCTAACATCGAATATTAATCTAACAGTAAGGAAGTATTTTTAAAGGCATCTGTGTGTAGTGTTGCCTTGTACGGAATTGAAACCTGGACGATAAATAGTTCAAACCCGAAGACGATAGAAGCTTTTGGAATGTGGTGCTACAGACGAATGCTGAAAGGTGGGCAGATGGCGTAACTAATGTAGAGGTACTGAGCACAATTGGGGAGTATAGGAGCTTTTGGCATAACGTGCCTAAATAAAGAGATCTATTGTTAGGACACAGTCTTATACACCAAGGAGTCGTAAATTTAGTATTGGAGGGAAGTGTGTGAGGGAAAAACTGCAGAGCGAGATCAAGAGACGAATATAGTAAGCAGGTTCATATGGATGTAGGTAGCGGTCCTTACGAGAAGATGGAAGAGGCTTGCGCAGGATAGGGTGGAGAGCTGCATCAAACCAGTCTCCGGACAGAAGACCATGACAACAACGTACACATTCTAGAGAAGCTCTGTCGACCACCTAACACTTCAGCTCCTAGCCAGCCAGTATACACCTTTTGTAATATCGAAATGAATACATACCACTGGCTGAGCAATTCGTCAATGTTGTCGACAACAATGAGTATTTCTTCCACTCATTAATACCTGCCAGTTTCATCGTTTCAACGATCTACTGGTGAAGTACAGGGTGTCCAGAAAAGTGTTTCCTGATTTCAAAATTAAATATCGCGAAAACAAAGATCGATATAGGAATGCAGTAAACGGTATGTTTATTGTGAAAACTGTAAGAAGTTTATACAGTAGTTTGAAATAATAGTTACAAAAGCTGGTAACAGATGGCGCTGTACGCTGTACAGCACATATCAGCATACGTAAGTGAAATAATCGTATGAAAACACTCTTTGAAAACAATCACATCACAATGTTTTAAAAATGTTCACCATTGGCACTACAGAGGTGGCACAAACAAAGAATGAAATTCGCCATAACATTTCGTAGTGTCTCAAACGAAATGGATTCACATGCCACAGATATCACCGATTCAAGCTCGTCCAGCGTGGCGGGATGCTTCGGGTAGACCATGTATCTCACTGTGCAACACAGAAAAATGTCACAAAGAGTCAAATCCGGCGGATATGGAGGCTAATCCATGCCTGCACCAGTAAATTTCTGATATTCCAAAGCAATGACCCGATTCCCGATGTATTCCTCAAGAAAGCGAAACACCTTTTCGGTCCGATGTGGTCGGGCACCATCTTGCATAAACCATTCAGTACCTGGTCGATCCTCTAACGCTTGCTGCGTGGCGACAAATTGTTCCAAAATTGCAACGTAACGTGCACCACTGACCGTTTCTCGAATGAAAAAAGGCCCAATAATGCCTCTGCTGCATACCGCAGGCCACACAGTAACTTTAGGAGAATACAGGGGTTTCGCTTCACACCAATATGGCTTTTCGGAACCCCAAAACACCAGTTCTGCTCATTCACGTATCCACTCAGGTGGCAGTGTGCTTCATTTGTAAACCAGATGCAGCCAACATTAAATCCTTCACTATCAATCATTGTGATCATCTGATTAGCAAAGGCAACCCTTTGCGGCACAGTTCGTACGGTTATGGCCTGGTGCGTTTGAATTTTGAATGGGAACTTGTGCAGGCTCATTCTCAGTATTTTCTACGTGCTGGAACGCTTCAAACCAGTCTCAGATGCAATTTTACTGACGGATGACATTGGATTTCGCTGAATAATTCCAGAAAATATTTTCAGGCGTAACTGCGGTTTGCTTGCGGCCAACATGCCCCACTAGATCATCAGTTACGCTGTCTGTTCTTTGACAGTGTGGGTTTCGCATCGGGTAATTGGAACATTAAATCGTGCTTGAAAACTTCGCTTTGTTGTCGTAGGATTCTCTTCTGACCTGTGCTACTCTAGCACCAGGAAAACACGTTGTTCAATGGAGTACATGGTTTTAATCTCTTCCTTCGGTACGCTAACCCCCTTTCACGTTTCAATAGTGGAACTGATCGCTCTGGGCTTCGGATCACTATTTATAGTAGGCATTATGTATGGCGATTACAGCGCCATCTGTTAGCAGGTTTTGTAACTATTATTTCAAACTGCTGAATAAACTTCTTACAGCTCTCACAATAAACATACCGTTTACTGCATTCCTCTATCGATCTTTGTTTTCGAGATATTTAATTTTGAAATCAGGGAGTCTTTTTCTGGACACCCCGTAGACGTGAGATGGAGTTTCGGTGCTGGCTGGGGCAGTGTGTAAGGTACAGTGGCAGCAGACGGACGCTGCGAACTGCCGCAGACGCGGCGCGCGGCCTGCACAGGTGGCCTGCGCAGGTGTGGGGCCGCGCAGGCCGGCTTGCGCGCGCCGCTCGCGGGCCAGATTAGCCGCGCGCATTCCTGCACAGTCCATCAGCGCCGCGCCGCTGCCTGAGAGGCTTAGCGGCTTATGCAAATCTTCTTACGGTAGTTGCGCGCCCGCCGGGACTTATACACGACTTAATATGCTGCCGGCCCAACTCCAAAGTTCAACAGCGCGGTGCCCACTTGCTGGAATCCGCCCCCACTTGCGGCCCCCTGCCCGCCTGCCCGCCCACTAGCCCCAGCCCCCCATTACAGGGAGAAGTGGCCACTTACCTGGGTAAGCAGAACATTATCATAGTCAGCAGACTGCCAGCGTGCACCCCATTGTAGCGTAGCGGCTGCTAGAAACTCTACATTGTCCACACGGACCATCGAGTACCACAAGTTATTCAGTGCAGTTAAGCAAGTATAGTCACTGCACGTATTACAAGTCTTTCAGTAAGGTTGATACAAGGAACGAGAATCTCTTAATTTATTTTAGGGCATTACATTTTCCTTCAATCTCACGATTTTATCCATCTACTCCTGAGCTGTGTTAATTTTTATATTACAATCACTTTGTTTGTACAATTTATTTTAATTAACAATGAATTTTAATGTCATGGAATTAGACAATATGTAGGAATGGCAGTGTCCCGACTAACTGGCTGACACATCATCGCTCAATCCAAATCACTGAATATGGAGGACTGACATTTCTAGAGGGTGTCGAAGTTCTACTGCTCTTTAACCCTTTAATGTATGACTTTTTATCTGAAGCTATAAAAACTACCACGATTAATGCATAGTGAGTGTATACTGACAAAAGCATTAAAACAGCTTAAAATTATTATGCACTACTAGCAACAAAACGTTCATAGCTGGTCAGCTATATAGTGCTTCCATGTTGTATCCGATGTAGTAAATGTCACTATTATGCTTCTAATATTTTCAAAAAGTATCTCACAATGCAACAGTTGTATACGATTGACTACTTTTACATCGCAAAGGAAGGATACTTATGTAAATAAATGCACAGTTTAGGACTAATTCAATGCATCACTCTGCAATTTATAATTTCTAGGACGAGATACTAGCATATGTAACACTGTGTATACAAGCAGCTAGAAATAAATTTGTTGAAAATTTTGATCAGTTTAAGAGATAACGGAAAAATAAGGTATGTAGGTGGTCAGCTACACTATGCATTAAAGGGCTTATACATACAGGGTGGTCCACTGATAGTGACTGGGCCAAATATCTCACGAAATAAGCATCAAACGAAAAAACTGGTTTGAAGGGCTGCCACAGGTCAAACGGATATCATCTGCATTTTTTAAATATGTACTCCCATTTTATTTAGATATTCGTCTAGTACATAAATAAATATGAATGTTTATGTGGAACACTTTTGTCGCTTTGTGATAGATGGAGCTGTAATATTCACAAACATATTGCTCACAATTTTAGACGAACAACGGGTAATAGGTAGGTTTTTTAAAATTAAAACACAGAACATAAGTACGTTTGAAATTTATTTCGTGTGTTCCAATGTGATACATGTACTTTTATGAAATTGTCATACATTATGAGAAAGCATGCTGTAACTGCGCGATTACCTGTAATTACCTGATGACTTCTGTAAATGCTGAAAATGATGCCCTTCATTGCATTTGGCAATACGCGTAATGAAATTCCTCTCAACAGCGAGTAGTTCGCCTTCAGTAATGTTCTCACATGTATTGACAATGCGCTGACGCATATTTTCAGGCGTTGTCAGTGAATCATGATAGCAAATATCCTTCAGTTACGCCCCCCCCCCCCAGAAAGAAATCCGGGGATGTAAGATCCGGTGAACGTGCGGACCATGGTATGGTGCTTCTACGACCAATCCACGTGTCATTAAATATTCCATTGAAGACCGCCTCAACTGCACGCGTACAATGTGCCGGACATCATTAATGTTAAAAGTACATCTCCATTCTGTCATGCAGTGAACATTACGTAAGAAATCAGAATACATTGAACCATTCAGATTGCCATCCATAAAATAGGAGCCAATTATCCTTCATCCCATAATGCCGCACCATACATTAACCCGCCAAGGTCACTGATGTTCCACTTTTCCCAGTCATCATGGTTTTTCCGTTGCCCAATAGTGCATATTATGCCGGTTTATCTTATTTCCGTTACTGAATAACGCGAATAACAGAACGCGTGAAAAAAAAATCTGTTGTAGTCTCGTAATTTATTTTGTGCCCAGTGGCAAAACTGTACACGACGTTCAAAGTCTTCGCCAAGCAAATCTTGGTGCATAGAAATATGGTAGGGGTAAAATTTATGTTGATGTAGAATTTTCAACACCGACGTTTGTCTGCTACTGATGTGCGGATTAGCCACAACTGCAGCTAAAACACATACTTCGGCATCATCATTTGTTCCAGATCGCGGTTTACGTTTTACTTGTGGCTGAACAAATGTTTGTAAATTTATCGGACTCAACTGCTTGGTTATTAGTCCGTAGCTTACAAACTACTTAACAAAGGTAAACTAAACTAAGTACATCACAAACACCCATGCCCAAGAGGGGACTCGAACACCCGGCAGCAAATGGCCACGCGCACCGCAGCACAGCGCCCCTGTGCGCACGACTAATTCGCCGTGGCTGTGGCTTAACATTTCCTGTCCCTTTAAATAAAGTAAATATCAGACGGAAGATTCGGAAACTTGGATGATGTCCTGCAGGATAATGATCAACATACGTAGCACAGGCCCGTTGGGCATGTTGATTACAATAGCCACACATGAATAGAATATATACCTTTTCTGCAATTCGAAAATTCATTTTAACACGAGTAACGTATCACGTAGCAAATACCGTCTGCGCTGGCGAAATGTTACGCGATACCACGTATTTATACGTTTGTGACTATAACATCTATCAAAAAGTAAAAAAAAAAAAAAGTTTTTCAAATAAAACATTCATATTTATTTACGTACTAGACGAATATGTAATAAAAATTGAGGTGCCTATTTAAAAAAATGCAATTGATATCTGTTTGACCTATGGCAGCACCATCTGTTTCCCCTTAGCGTCGCAATATCTCGGGATGTAATTGGCGTACTGCGATGCAATAAATGCCTTTATTTGTGTGATTTTTTATGCTATTGATTGCATACGAAAACACAAGTTTGTGTTGGAAATAGTATTTGTAAACGTTTTAAAATTTCGCATAGTATTTAGTTTCTTAGGCCCCAGCCATACGTTCATGCAGGTGAAAACCGTTTCTGAATATCTTTTGTCGTTCCAAAGTTATTTGAGGTGGCAACGTTAGGTGAGATACACTCGGCACTCGGTAACTCGGCCACCCCCTGCACACCCTCTGGAATTACTCCGTGCTTGCAGAATGTTAGATAGAACCTCGGTTAGGAACCCAAAGTTGGTGTTTCAGCGTTTTTGTAAGTATGGAATGAATCCTAGAATTATTTAAGTATAGAAACTTCGATATTTATCATGTTGCTCTTATAGGGTCGGATTCTGTAAGACGTGATTTCTGGGAATTCCACGCTTATGGAGATGAAATATGGGTTGAAAGTCTGTATTCAAGAAATTTTGGAGATAGAACTACAACAAATGGCGTTTCACTTATCGGACAGGAATTAAAAATGTGTTCTTGACTTTTTCAGGAAAATCAACCAATGAAGGGGTGAAATAACATCTACATAGATACTCTGCAAATCAGATTTAAGTGCTTGGCAGAGGGTTCATTAACCACTTTCATAATCTTTCTCTGCCGTTCCATTCTCTAATGGAGCGTGGGAAAAAAGAACGCCTAAAACGTTCCGTTATCGATATGATTTCTCATTTTATTGGAATGCTTATGCCTCCCTATGCAGCTGGGTGCTAGCAAAATATTTTCACATTCAGAAGTAAAAGTCGGTGATTGAAATTTCGCAAATAGATCTCGCCGCAAAGAATAACTTCGTTCTTTTAATGGTTTCCACCTCAAATCGTGCAACATTTCCATAACGCTTCCTCGCTTTAACGCGATAAAGCAAAACGCGCTGCCCTTCTCTGTACCTTCTCAATGTCCTCCATCAGCCCCACCTGGTAAGGGTCCCACACTGTGCAACAGTACTCCAAGAAACGATGCATAAGTGTGAAGTAGGCAGTCTCTTTAGTGAATCTGTTGCATCTTAGAAGAGTTCTGCCAATGAAACGTAACCTTTAGTTCGCCTTCCCCACAATATTTTCTCTCTCTCCTGTCTAAATTGTTCGTAATTGTAACTCCTAGGTATTTAGTAGAATTTACGACCTTAATGTTTGACTGATTTATAGTGTAATCGAAGTGTAGCGGATTTTCACACTATTCATTAGTTAATTGCCAATTTTGTCTAAATGACTTTGCAGTTGCTTCTGATCCTCTGTTGACTTCACTAACCGATAAATGACAGCATCATCCGCGAACAGCTTAAGGCAGCTATTCAGATTGTCCCCTACTTCCTTTATAAACACAATGAGTAGTGGGGGACCTATAACGCTTCTCTGAGGAACGCCAGATATCACCTCTGTTTTACTCGATGACTTATCATCAATTACTACGAACTGTGTCCTTTCTAATAGGACATCGCGAATCCAATCGCACAATTGGGGCGATATTCCATAAGCCCCGAATTTCAAGAGAAGCCGCTTTTGAGGTACAGTGTCAAAAGCCTTCCGGAAATCAAGAAATATGGAATAGATTTGAGATCACATCTACATCTACATAGATACTCTGCAAATCACATTTAAGTGCCTGGCAGAGGGTTCATTAACCACTTTCATAACTTTTCTCTACCGTTCCATTCTCTAATAGCGGGCGGGAAGAAAGAACACCTAAATCGTTCCGTTTTCGATCTGATTTCTCTTATTTTATTGGGATGGTCATGTCTCCCTAAGTAGGTGGGTACTAGCAAAATATTTTCACATTCAGAACTAAAAGTCGGTGATTGAAACTTCGCAAACTGATTACGCCGCAATGAATAACGTCTTTCTTTTAATGATTTCCACCCCAATTCGTGCAACATTTCCGTGACGCTTTCCCCCCGTAACGTGATAAAACAAAACTAGCTGCCCTTCTCTGAACCTTCTCAATATCTTCCGTCAGTCCCACCTGGTGAGGGTCCCATAAGGGGCAACAGTACTCCAAGAGAGGACGCACAAGTGTGATGTAGGCAGTCTCTTTGGTGGAGCTGGTGCATCTTCTAAGCGTTCTGCCAATGAAACGTAACCTTTGGTTCGCCTTCCCCACAATATTTTCTCTGTGTTCTCTCCAGTCAAAGTTGTTCGTAATTGTAACTCCTAGGTATTTGGTAGAATTTACGACCTTAAGGTTTGACTGATTTATCGCGTAATTGTAGTTCAGCGGATTTCTTTTAGTGGTCATGTGAATTACTTCACACTTTTCTTTATTTAGTGTCAATTGCAAATTTTCGCACCAAGTAGAAATTTTGTCTAAATCACTTTGCAGTTGCTTTTGATCCTCTGTTGACTTCACTGACCGATAAACGACAGCATCATCCGCGAACAGTCTAAGGAAGCTATTCAGATTATCTCCTAAATCTTTTATAAACACGAGGAAGAGTAGGGGACCTATAACGCTTCCCTGTGGAACGCCAGATATCACTTCTGTTTTACTCGATGACTTACCGTCAATTACAACGAACTGTGTCCTTTCTGATAGGAAATTGTGAATCCAGTTGCACAATTGGGGAGATATTCCATAAGCACGCAATTTCATTAGAAGACGCTTGTGGGGTACAGTATCAAAAGCCTTCCGGAAATGCAGGAATATGGAATCGATTTGAGATCCCTTGTCGATGGCACTTAACACTTCATGTGAATAAAGGGCAAGCTGTGTTTCGCAAGAGCGATACTTTCTGAATCCCTGCTGACTATTGGTTAATAGGTCGTTCTCTTCGAGGAAGTACATAATATTCGAACAAAGTATATGTTCCAAAATCCTACTGCAAATCGACGTCAATGAGATAGGCCTGTAATTTTGGGGATCACTCCTATTGCCTTTCTTGAATATTTGAGTAATTTGGGCAACTTTCCAGTCTTTGGGTACGGATCTTTCGCGGAGTGATCCGTTGTAAATTATAGCTAAGTACGGAGCTATTGGATCAGCATACTCTGAGAGGAATCTAGATGGTATACAATGTGGGCCGGAAGATTTATTTTTGTTTAGTGACTTAAGTTGTTTTACTACTCCAGGAACATATACTTCTAAGTTTCGCATGCTGGCAGCTGTTCTTGGATTGAATACTGGAGTGTTCACTTCGGTTCTTTGGTGAAAGAATTTCGGAAAGCTGTGTTTAGTAATTCTGCCTTAGCAGCACTGTCGTCGGTAGTCTTACCATTGCTATCGCGTAGTGAAGGTATTGTTTGTGTTTTGCCGCTAGTGTACTTCACATATGACCAGAATTTCTTTGGATTTTCTGCAAGATTACGAGACAGGATTTTGTTGTGGAAACAACTATAAGTTTCTCGCATTGAAGTCCGCGCTAGGTTGCGAGTTTCAGTAAAAGATTGCCAGTCTTGCAGATTCTGTGTCTTTTTAAATTTTGCATGCGTTTTTCTTTGTTTCTGCAACAGTGATCTGACCTGTTTTGTGTACCACGGGGGGTCAGCCCCCTCTTTTATTAATTTATTTGGTATAAATCTCTCGATTGCTACTGATATTATGTCTTTGAAAGTAAGCCACAACTGATCTACATTCGCATTTTTAGTTTTCAAGGACTGGAGACTATCACTCAGGATAGTGTGAAGCGAATTTTTATCTGCTTTACTGAATAGATATATTTTTCGTTTATTTTTGGTGCATTTGGGAATTTCGATATTCAGTCTCGCTACTACAACTCGATGTTCGCTAATCCCTGTATCTGTTTTGATGCTCTTTACTATCTCGGGATTATTTGTTGCTAGGAGAGCAAGAGTATTTTCGCAACACGTACTATTCTAATGGGTTCATGAACTAACTGTTCGAAGTAGTTTTCAGAAAAAGCATTCAAAACTAGTTCGGACGATGTTTTATATTTGCCCCCGGTTTTGAATACGTAATTATTCCAACATATCGAGGGTAAATTAAAGTCGCCACCGATTATAACAGTATGCTTCGGATACCTATTTGAAATATGATTCAAGCTTTCTTTGAACATTTCTGCAACCGCATCGTCTGAGTCAGGGGGCCGATAAAAAGATTCAATTATTAATTTATTTCGGTGGTCAGGTATAACCTCTACCCAGACCAATTCACAGGAAGTATCTGTCTCAATTTCGCTGCAGGATAAACCGTTTGTAACAGCAATAGACACGCCACCCCCTGTTTTATTTATTCTATCCTTTCTGAAGACCATTTGGCCCTTTGAAACAATTTCGGCCGAATTTATCTCAGGCGTCAGCCAGCTTTCAGAACCTATAACGATTTGTGCCTCAGTACTTTCTATCAGCGCTTGGAGCTCTGGAATTTTCCCAACACAGCTACGACAATTTACAACTGTTACACCAATGGTTTTTAGGTCTGCTTTCTTCCCGTGTCTGACCTGCCCCCTTTGAGACTGAAACCCATTTCGTGTATTCCCGAGGCCATCTAACCTAAAAAAAAAACGCCCAGTCCACGTCACACAGCCCCCGCTACCCGTGTAGCCGCTTCCTGAGTATAGTGGACTCCTGACCTATTTAGCGGAACCCGAAAACCCACCACCCTTTGGCGCAAGTCGAAGAATCTGCAGCCCACACGGTCGCAGAACCGTCTGAGCCTCTGATTCAGACCGTCCACTCGGCTCTGAACCAAAGGTCCGCAGTCAGTCCTGTCGACAATGCTACAGTTGGTGAGCTCCGCTTTCATCTTGCAAGCAAGACTGGCAGTCTTAACCACTTCTGATAGCCGCTCAAAACCAGAGAGGATCTCTTCCGATCCAAAGCGACACACATCATTGGTCCCGACATGAGCCAGGCTGCACAGGGTGCAGCCTGGCTGCACCCTGTGCTCTTCATGGCATCCGGAAGGAGCCGTTCCACATCCGGAATGACTCCCCCCGGTATGCACACGGAGTACACATTGGAATTCTTCCCCTCCCTAGTAGCCATTTTCCTAAGGGGCTCCATTACCCGCCTAACGTTGGAGCTCCCAACCACCAACAAACCCACCCTCTGTGAGTGCCCGGATCTTGAAGGCAGAGGGGCGAGTACAGGACAAGCGACACCATCCGCATCAGGAACATCCCCTGCCACAGACAGCGCCTCGAATCTGTTGGCAAGACTAACCGGGGAGGCCTCCACTTCGGTCCCCCGAGAAGTCTTACGCCGCCTGACACGCGCTGAGGGGACCTCCCAATCCACCACGGATTGGGGGGCTACCTCCTCGCGGGCAGTGAGCGGGCTGGCCACAGCCGCAGGGCGTCTGCTGCACCCCCGCGAGCGGCCCACAACAGCGGCGCCCACCCACCGCAGACTCAAATGTTGCCAGCGAAGCCAACGCCGCCTGAAGCTGCGAGCGACGAATCACCAACTCTGCCTCCATCCGTTCGCAGCAGTCACAGTTCCTAGCCATTCTAAAAACCTTTGTTTCATTCAAGTAAGTACGTCAGAGGACACAGTAGTTTGATAAACAGTGAGCTTTGCAAAGTATAAACCTAACGCTGAACTGTTTATTAACGGCGAGTCTGAAAAATATATACGCGAGCAAATAAATCAAAAATTCAGTAACTGAACAGACAAATAAACGCGATTCTTAATAAACAAACACGCGAGCACACTAAAGTATATAGAGCTGCAAGAGAAAGCACACACGAAATGTAAAATAAGTCGCTTCTATTCAGAAGCCGCTTACCGTAAAATCTAGAGCCGCTGCTGGTCACGTGTGCACTGGCCGCCGGTCACTGAGCAACTGTCGATGGCACTTATCACTTCACGTGAATAAAGGGCGGTAGTTTCTCAAGCCGTGTTGACTATTGGTTAATAGGTTGTTCTCTTCGAGGTAGTTAGATATTGTTCGAACAAAACATATGATCCAAAATCCTACTGCAAATCGACGTCAATGAGATTTGCCTGTAATTTTGGCGATCAATGCCATTGCCTTTCTTGAATATTGGAGTGATCTGGGCAAGTTTCCATTCTTTGGGTAAGGATCTTTTGCAGAGTGATCGGTTGTATATGATAGCTAAGTATGGGGCTATTGCATCAGCATACTCTGAGAGGAATCTAGTTGGTATACAATCTGGCTCGGATGATTTGTTTTTGTTTAATGACCTAACTTGTTTCACTACTCCAGGAACATCTACTTCAAAATTTCGCATGTTGGCAGCTGTTCTTGGTTCGAATTCCGGAGTGTTTACTTCGTCTTCTTCGGTGAAAAAAATTTCGGAAAGCAATTCTGCTTTAGCAGTACTGTCATCGGTAGTATTATCATTGCTATCGCGTAGTGAAGGTATTGTTTGTGTTTTGCCGCTAGTGTACTTCACGCATGACCAAAATTTATTTGGATTTTCTGCCAGATTATGAGACAGGATTTCGTTGTGGAAACTATTATAAGCTTCTCTCCTTGAAGAATAAGGGACGAAATGCATTTTTTTCCTTAGGTGAGAAATAAAGAATAAGTATATTGTTGCTTCTGTATATCCACCCGCAATTGGCTGAAATGGGGGATTGAATGATTTAGACAAAACGTTTCATCATTGAAGCATTTACGAGGCGTATCCGCAAAGTGAGTACCGTTTTGGGAAAAAACCGTAGTAAAGATTTTTTTAAATTATTGTCACAAGAAAGAGTATATCTTAAACTACGTTTCTCCATTGTTTACAGCGATATTGGGGCACTTGTCGTAACGGTTGATCAGTTTATTTAGTCCTACCTGAGAGAACGAAGCCTCCAGTGGTGAGAACCATTGCTGCACACCACGTTTACTTCGTCGTCTCTAGCGAAACGTTTCCCGCCAAGCATCCGCTTTAGATTTAAGAACAAGTGATAGTCCGATGGCGTCAGGCAGGGCTGTGTGACGGGTGGTCGATCATCTCTCAACTGCTGAATGAGAGTTTGTGTGTCACTTGAGTGTGTGGCCGAGCGTTATCGTGAAGCAGAACAATTCCTCTGCTGAGCTACCCTCTCTGTTTGTTCTTTATCGCACATCGAAGATTTCTCAAGTCTGACAGTATGTGGCTGCTATGATGGTTTCACCTCTTCGGAGAATATCAAGAACTTACAATTATTCTCATCACGGGCTGCATCGTTCTCTGACGAAAGACTATATAAGGTGCCTCAACAACGGTGAAAACTATTTGGAACTGGAATTTTGGATATTCTCTTTCTTGTGACAATACTTTTTTTTTTGCATAAAAATATGTTTACTAAATTTTCCCTCCAAACTGTACTTACTTTCCGGATACGCTTTGTATTTTACAACTTTGGGGATTTTTACGGTCTGTAAATGGGCCCATGAGCTATGGCAGCAACTTACAAATTCGAGAAACTGAAAAGAAAAAAAATCTATGAATATCATACAGTTAACGAGAGCGAAACAGTAAGATAGGCACTGGGGTAGAGTGGTGAACGTACTTAGTTATACCAGATAATGGTGTAAGGAGGCCTCGATGTTGATATAGCGGCTGGAACTCAATTCACAAACTTGTCAATACGATTAACAGCATAAACAAGTTTGGTACGACAACTTTACTGGTACTGCTTAATGTCGTTTTACAAGGCACAATGGTGGCCCTCTTATACTTTTCTATTTGAGGCAGTTTCCTAGTTAAACTTACCTCACAACTGTTTTATTACAGAACGGAAGTGGTCAGATGAAATATTAATCATACATTGAACGAAATGATTATACAGTTGCATTGAAGTAATCGGAATTTTAAGAAACTGTATACTTCACGACAACATTACATTATCAACAGTTTAAAATAATTTAAGTTTCCCGAACATAATATCTACGTCAAAAAGACTGTCAGCATCACCTTGCTTGCTTAGGACACAGCCCTGAATTTTTTAGGTGGAGGTGACGACGGATGCTTCGCTTCCCTCGATATCGCACTACGTTATCCCAATGTGGCGTTTTCACAGTACAACTGGTTTTGTTGTTACGATGTGTCGTACCTTTGAATTACAACACTGTTCATAATAAGATTTTGGAGCGATTTTGTAGGGGTAATATAATAATGTTTCGTGTATTGTTTTGGATGGGTTTGCGGAGTGACTGAAAGTATTGATGCAACTAATTTGACAAGATGGAAATCAGGAAACATCTTCAAAATTATTTTCTTTTTGGCTAGAAGGCTGCAGACTTCCAAAAAGTATGTGCGAACATGGTTTTGATGCAGCATTATTTTATTTGTATAATACATTTGATTCTGAAGGGTTTTAAATGGCCGGCCACGGTGGCCGAGGGGACTGAGGCGCTTCAGTCACGGTCTGCACGGCCACTACGGTCGGCGGTTCGAATCCCTCCTTTGGATATTTGTGCCGTCCTAGTTCGTAAGTAGTTCATAAGTAGTTTGTAAGTTTAGGGACTGATGACCCCGTAGTTGAGTCCCATAAGCTTTACAAACATTTGAACCTTTGGTTTTAAATGTGTCAATACCCGTGAAATGTGGATGATATATAATTGATTTATGCAGATAAATATGAATTATCAATTACTTTACAGTTGATCTCCTGACTAAAAAGAGAACGTTACAGAGAAGTGCTTGTGGAGTGTTAATTCAGAGACAAGGTTTAGATAAATGTAGTAGAATGACATGAACTGACAAAATGTTAGTGACTTCGCTGTGTAATGAAATTTTTTTAGCATGAGAGACGTGTTTTCCAGAGTAAACATGAGTAGCGTTGAAATGTCTAGTCGATCCAATACTACTTTGCCAAAGCAGGAGCTTAATGTCCGTTTGAATTGCCTCTATGTTTTTGAATGTATCGATTCCACCGGAGAAGGTATTCAGACCCTGATCTTTGGTGTTTCTGAAACATTTGTGATTATTGGCAACTACACTATAGTGTTTCAGCAGCTTCCACACTCGAACACAGATGGTGAAAGGGTTGCGGTTTGACGCATGGTTTTGCAATGTATGAGAGATATGAGATCAGTGAATGGTGTTACATTGCATAAAATTACAATGATTCGAAAAAGGACTGAAATGGACAAAACAGCTATCATAATTTTTGGACATTTATTTATTGTGCCAGAAAGTTTATAATTTTATTAATAATAAATTGTGAATGTCCTTATAGATCTTTATAGGTTCATGCTACTTCACACATCACCACAAATTATTGACACTATTGGACACACGGAATATTTTGTGTTAATTTTATTGTGTAAAATGTTCAATTTTGTGCGACTAACGCTACCAAGTTAGCCAACCAATTGACACAGAAAGTCGACGTGTAGTGACGTTACAGATACATACTCCGTTTTTCAGGTGGTTACACTAATTATGAAATTGTATGCAAGGCAGAGTAGCAGTCATACTGACGGGTGAAGCGTGCAGTTGCCACACCGTCTAGATACAAGGTCTCACAACAGGTCCGTGTCACGTCACACCAGTAGGCTACCCTCGCAAGCTCACTGGCTGGCCGCTGGGGCACAGACCACTGCCTCGTAGCGCCGTCCAGTGAGCTTGCGAGGGTAGCCTACTGGTGTGACGTGACACGGACTTGTTGTGAGGCCTTGTATCTAGACAGTGTTGGCAGTTTCCGGTTCTGCAATGCCAAGGGAGCAATTAGGAACGGGTTTCGCCCAAGAGACCGGTAAGACCCAAGTACACCTACGTAAACTGATCGACTTAGGTGAAAATCATGTTTTTAAAGGCGATATGAAGTGACAGGGAAATCTGTTAATGGACGTAATGGCAGATAATTTAATAAATGGACATTATCTTAATTTATAAATACAAGGGCTGGAACTTAAATAGTGCAACCGATACAAAAGAGTTACATGTTTGCACTTGTTACTTCATTTCAAAGTAATCACCATCGTTGTATAGAAGCCGTTGCCAGTGATGTGGCAGACGTATTATATCGTTAGCAGAGCCTGTTCTGTTGATGGTGTGAATGTAGCGGTCTACTGCCTGTCGAATCTCTGTAACAGATCTGTAGCGAATGTCAAGAAGTGGTTCCTTTATCTTCGGAATCAAATCAAAGTCACAAAGACAGCAGTCCGTGGAACATGGCGGATGGTACAGTACTCCATTTTTTCTCTCTGGACAGGCTACTTATAGAAACATATCTTTTGTTTTAAAATAGTGCATACTTATTGTGACTCATAGAACAACAGCGCCAGCTGAAAGGACTTTATTGATACAAAATGACGACATTTTGAGTGAAAGAACAACGGTTAATTATTCGCTTTCCCCATATAGTGGTGTGCTAAACATTGAAATTCATCACCGGTTTGGTGATACATGTTGTGGTGGTGTCATAGTCGTTGTAAGCGCCACCTACCCTACTCATCGAGCATAGCTACAGTCATAATTACTCCCTATCAGACCTGCACGATCTTACGTCCAACAATAACTACGTATTTTCAACAGAGAAATGCAGTTTGCTTAGCCATGTTCACACATTTATTTACAGAATACTTCACATGCATATAAAACAAATATCACAAAAAAATTAATAGCAAACTTTGTACCACTAATTGTTGAAATATGCAGCCTAATCGCTTAAGCTCATATAACACCATGACTGCCCAACTCATCAACTCGATTGCCGACTCTCAACCACTGAACTACTGGTGCCGCACACCAGCGATATTATAAATACTCCAAAGAATGTAGGCCTCTGTCAGATAAACTACTATATATCCATATAACGTGTGTGCGACAGTTCAAAGGAGGCAGCATCGACTATGAGAACACACAAAGACTGTCTCGGCATCGTGCCAGCCAACCTCACGACATGACCGAGCGAGCAAAATAAATTGTTTGGGAGCGTAGCTGAAGGACTGTGGAATACATCTTTTTCGGAGTTGGCATATCGTGGAATCTATGCATACAATGCTGCATGAGGAACAGAAAATTCAGAAGTGTCATTCTGGTGGATATCGTGAGTGCTGATGAATAACGGTTGTGTTCCTGGCATGTTGTCAGGCAATGTTGACGCTTGATGACGGCATTAAAAACACTATCTTTTCCTCAAACGTGACGTGGGGTGAAACAAGGATGCCCTGATTCAATCATTACAGAAAGCGCCAGTGAGTCATTGCATCAGCGATTTTTTAAGCAGAAGCTTAAAGAAGCGTTCACAGCGACCATGGAATCATGGTGTCGTCCTTTTGAAAAATATTTATATTTTTTCAGTTTGCGTCTGATTACTTTGAGAGAAAAAATGTTCAAATGTTTGTTAAGCTTATAGGACTTAACTACGGGGTCATCAGTCCCTAAACTTACAAACTACTTATCAACTACCTTATAATAAGGACGGCGCAAATATCCATGCCCAGGGGGGATTCGAACCCCCGACCGTAGTGGCCGTGCAGACCGTTACTGGAGCGCCTCAGTCGACTCGGCCACCGCAGCCGGCGATTTGAGAGAAAAAATAACGAAATTGTTACACCTTCAATCTACGTGGTATAAATGCTTGACAAAGACTACACGAAACATGGTGTACTAGAAAAGTAACCTGCTCCGAAATGTGCATCAAACATGATTTAGGTCAGGGCAGGTTAACCGTAAGAGTGCAACTTGGATAATAGCTGTCTCCAAGCATCTTTACTATGGATAAAACAATATATCCGTTTCTTGTAAAAATCTGGAGTTCTATGTCTTTAACCACAAAGGATTGCATTTCTTCCACAAAAAGCGCTTGATGCAGTATTCCCACCAAAGTTAACAATTATGACCGCAGACAGATTATATGT
The DNA here is from genome assembly GCA_026315105.1 of Locusta migratoria. Classification (NCBI taxonomy): domain Eukaryota; kingdom Metazoa; phylum Arthropoda; class Insecta; order Orthoptera; family Acrididae; genus Locusta; species Locusta migratoria. Next base: position 46,659,707 of record CM048750.1, on the reverse strand, counting down.
AATATTCATAGAATTTATAGATCATCAACTGTCTCGTTCTTAGGTATTTGGAGTTGGCAAAACTTTTTTTCACGAGCTATGACCTTGGCCAAGCACTGTTGAAATTCAATTTGACACTTGTCGGTACTCTACGTTCTACAAGAAAAGAAGTCCTAAAGGAGTTTTGGCCCTCGAAATCTGCATACAGTGGCAAAACGCTACTAGTTTCGTATGTTCCAAACAGAAATAAGGCTGTGGTACTCCTGTCAATTCAGCATTAATCATTTGCAGTGCTCGAAGAAACCAATTTGAAACGAAAACCAGAGATAGTATGTATTACAACTCAACAAAATCAGGTACTGATACGCTGGATCAAATGAGCTCTTACTATACTGTGAAAAAGGGTACACAACGTTGGTCATTACCAGTATTTTATGATCTTGTCGATCTAGCTGCTCTCAGTGCCTAGAGACTCTTCTGTGTTGCTGTTCAGAAAACATACAGACGTCTTTTTCTAATGAAGTTGGCATCACAAAGCGCATGTACCTTGATGCCATATTTTTCAGGCTTGTTTCCTATATACTGCCTGAATTTGAAACTTCCCGCGGAATGGTTCTAACATCTCGTCTATCGTTGTCAGTGAGTCAGTACTATAGCTCTTATTGCAAACATCCACAAATTCGTCAAATGACATATTCCATTCCATGTTTATACTAATTTATAATGCTTTGTTAATAACAAAGAAATGATTTATTGTATAAACGTGTCTTTTTCTGGCACAAAGAGATGAAAAGGGTGCAAAATCTCATCGTTAGAAAAAATTTAACACGGGAGTTATCGCGTGACAACAATATACGCTCGAGCGACCGCGGGTTAAGGATATTAACGAGCTCTTACGACCACTGTGACCCGTTCGGATAGAGAAGTTAGAAACACGGAATGTGTTTTCCCGCTGCCAAACAGCAACGCCGATGTTGATAGCACGGTGGCGCAGTGGCGCGGCGGCGGCTGCCGATGTACTTATGCAGATGCGGCTAATCCGCGCGGCCGCTGCAGTGGCACGGCGCGGCCGCCGGCGACCTTTCCTCGTCCCCGCGCGTCCTCTTTGTCCTCCCCTCCCCTCCCCCGCCCCGCTCGCCACTCACCTGTTCCCCGGCTGTACCTTCAATCCCGCCTCTGCAGGCATTAGCAAGTTTATGCGCCAGCGACCGCGCGATAAACACGGGCCGGGATATGGAAATCCTTCCTCCGCTCTCCACCTGTCCCCCGCCCCTTCCGCGGCGACTGCTCCGCGGCACACGCCGCCGGTCCGCCGTACTGAAGGCGCGCAGCCGGGCGTACCGACTACAAAAGCGGCCCCGCTGCCGTACACACGCTTCTCCTCCCCACCCCACCCGCCACTTCAGCCGCATCCGCCCCTCGCTACGTCGCTACTCTGCGACCCTTTCTGCGTTGATGGCACACCGGCCCACGTAACATCTTCAAGTGGACGTCTCTCCTCTTACTGAGAAATTCACGTCGCAAAAATCAAACACGGTCAAACGTACAACGTACTTTATCATAAGGACAAAAAACTGAAATCGAAATTTCGTGTGTGTTGATATGTCGCATAGGTGCTCAATATTTAAGTTAAGCACATAAAACGACACTTCACTGCAAATCCTCAGAAATTTGTCCATACATAAGTCCTAATTAACGAAATAGTCTAACAGGTTCTCTACACAGACCACTACGTTGTTGAGAAGACAAACAAATTTATTTGAACCACACTCAAAAACACAAAAGTCACTTACACTTCTTTTACACTGTGTATACTCATACCATACATCTTATATAGCTTGGTTTCACTGCTGCTACTACCACCGGTACTACCAATACAGCACACATTTTCTTTCTGCCTTTGGCATCTGCCAACAAAGTTTAAATACCATTCAATAAGGCGGCTACGTCACGTTTCGTCACGTAATGTAACATCACCTGACGTTCAATTTTCACTTAAAAGTTTCTATTAAGATTATTTTAGATTTTTAAATAGAAAATATACTTCAAATTACAATGTAAATTATCTTTTAGTGTTTAGTAAATATTTTTTATACAAATGAAATTGAAAGTAACAGTTACAACTACTACGCTCTTTTCTTTTAAAGGTACAAACAAATATTTTAATTTTTAAATAACACATATTCATGTAATTGCATTATTATTTGATTCTTTGTGACTACTAATGGCTTTTATACAAATGAACATTTTAGTAGTAAGTTACAATCACAACGTACAAATGCTGATAAGATCGTCTTCTATGTTTAAGATCTTCGGCACAGTTCTTATGACAAATCAAAAGAAATGTCAGTCTCATACATGCCTTGCCTGTGATTTCCGATGACAAAAATATACTTAACATGTTTAAGGTAAGTTTAACACATACAGATAACTGTGGTAGTTACAATTCACGTAAAACACGCGAATATTTGCGCGATTTTCTTACGTTACTAATATTGAAAGTTCCTATGAATCGCAATAGTGTGGTTTTTTTTTTCTCTTTTAATTCACATCTAGACAGCTAAGGAGCAGAGTCGTTTCCGAATAACATTTTCGACTAAATGCCTATTTTCATTATATCGACATTATCGAAGTACATTTGTGGTTTAAGGGGGACGTTGATGAAATTTATCAAAAATGTCAATTTTCGATTAATATTTTTTTGATGGTACAACTCATGGCCAATAAGTTCCTAATGTTTCAATTGTGAAATATCACCTGAAGTGCCTTAAATTAATTAAAAGTGTGACGCAACCACCCTGCCACACCCACGTTTTCAAGCAACACTTTAATACCAGCGCAGTGAACAACGATTATGTGTATTATTTCAACCAAACATGTGTGGGATACATCTGCAAGGCCCTGATACATATTCTTTGGTTTTATAGATCATCTTTGTTCCATATCTTATATACAATAAACTAGCTGCATCATTTACGACGAAGCAATTCTCTTTCTTCTTTCTTTTTTTCTTCCTTGTGATACTGACGGACATTTATACAAGTGTTCGATTCTTTCTACATTCAGTTATGCCTCGATCACAAAGAGTGCATAAAAACGGGATAAACTGCGTTTGAATAAGTTATAGAATAGAAGACGTGAGAAACGGCAAACCAGCAATGAGGCTAGGTCCGAAGTAAGAACATCCGCTGAAAATATGGTCTTCTAGCAGCTCCAAGCGAAAAATTAGTGTGGTGAAGCGTACATACTACAGTGACGAATCTCGCTACACTGCATTTAGATTAACTGACTATGAAACCAAAACCCAGAAGTCAAGTGAGTCTCTAAATTCACTCATATGGAAACAATACCCTAAATCCACATTTTCATCTGCTATAGTTGGCAGAATTTCGATATGATGTCGTTCTTGTCTTTAATGATGGGGACGTCGGAAGGATAAAGGTATAAGAAAGAATGGGCTTTATAACAGGAAATTTTACTTAAGACATCTTGAGACCATTAGATTTACAGCGCATCTCTGCAGCTGAAAAGTCAGTTGAAGCCTGGTAAAGGAAAGCAGACAGACAACAAGAAACCAGAAGAGAAGACATTGAAATAATGTTCCGGATTGCTGCTTATATTTTATTTAATAGTGCTACAGCTGTTTCGACAGTTTGTCATTCTCAAGCGCGTTTACGATGTTTGGACGTTATATGCTGACATCTGACGTAACTGTTGCATAAACTATATGGAAATATACACGTATTTAGTTGTTGCATCCGGTTTTTAGCTGCCAGGTATTATGCAGCTTTTTACGCTAAAACGTTAAATTAAATAAAAGTTTTATGTTTTTCGTAATTAACAACAACTTTTCCGTGTGTGTGTGTGTGTGTGTGTGTGTGTGTGTGTGTGTGTGTGTGTGATATAGCATATATATATAAACATCTTTGGCAAAGCTGTTGTTAATTACGAAAAATATAAAACTTTTCTTTTATTTAACGTTTTAGCGTAAAAAGCTCCATAATACCTGACAGCTAAAAACCGTGTACAACAACTAAATGCGTGTATATTTCCATATAGTTTATACAACAGTTACGCCAGATGTCAGCATATAACGTCCAAACATCGTAGGCACGCTTGAGAATGACAAACTCGAAACAGCTGTAGCACTATTAAATAAAATATAAGCAGCAATACGGAACATTATTGCAATGTCTTTCTACGACATATATGGTGCTGCAGGCTCAACAATTAGGGAAAAAAAAAACAGAAGAGAAGACTTCAAGGGAAATACGACCCAGAGTACAAATGTGGTGACTAATGAAAAAGTGATATAAGGGAGAAAGTTGAGTTGAACTTTAAATCGAATTCGTACATATATATATCTGTAAACCTAGTAAACGTTTTCTCCAGAGATATTTTTGAAATTCTGATAGCAAGCTGAGATGTGGGGAAAGTGCATGGAATGTTGCATGAATTTAAAATTGTACTTGTGGAATTAGAGTATGAAAATTTTTCTATTTCACCTGTCCCAAAAACAGCATGAGAGAAGCTTACAACACATAATGAGATGAAAGAGAGACATTGTTGTAGAAATCTCTTAATACTTTCTGAGGAAAAGGAACATACATTATTTTTTGAAAATAAAACTACAAATTCATTTTAAAAAGTTGAATATATATAACCAAAGGTTTTAACATGTAAATGTGTTACCTTCATGTAAAGCGTCGTACAAAATTGCATTGCCATATCTCCAAAACTGTGAATTTGGAGCATTATTGAAATAGTGTGTGTTTTTCATCAATGTCCCTCCTTATGAAAAGATTACAAATTACACAGCATCAAATAACCTTTTAGAAGAATACTCTTGTCTCCGGTAAAATCGCTGCACGACGTCCCTCTTACAATTGTCACTGATGATCCCCAACAAAACATGAACAAATAATTGTTGACTTCTGTCCCTTTTAGAATTTAGCATCGCCCTGAAGTTTAAATTTTCCAACATACGTTCTTTACACCAAAAGTTTGTAATGAATAGAATTAATAGGTCACAATTAAGGGAAGTAGTATTAGGTCTGCCTAAAGGATCAGTACTGGGTCCTTACGTTTCTCATTTTACGCTCTCTCTACCGTATCGCTTTTGCATACAAACATTTATATTGGCTACTGTCAATAAGCATAGAGACTGTCAGTCATATCATTATCTCAGTCATTGCACACCCTCTTGCCAATGCTCACCTTTTACACAGTAATTCAAATCCAAATATTTTTAAATATGTGAGATGTAACTACTATGGTTATGAGTCCGTAGGCTTACAAATTAATTAAACTAACCTAAGGATAAACACACACACACACACACACACACACACACACACACACACACACACACATGTTCGAGGAATGATTCGAACCTCCGACGGAGAGCCTACGGCGTACTCTGCAGAAAGGCGCTCGGTTATTCCATCGCAGCATTTTACACACTAAGAAAAAATACTACTTCTCAACAAAATAAAATCTTTATCACTTGGTTCATGAAATCTTCCATTATGTGGACAAGCGACCATACGTTGACATGCATGAATTTTTTTTTTTTTTTTTTTTTTTTTTTTTTTTTTTTTTTTTTTTTTTTTTTTGAAAAGTCTCGGTCGCAATATGGTTTCTCATGACGCGTTTTGAGTACATCATCATCAGATCTGTGGTATAAAAGAAGAAAATTACATTTTAGATGTTTAAAGCACGTAATTACAATATCTACAAGGAGAACAAGACATATTAATACATATATACTTACAAAAAAAGTTTAAGAATGACAGCTAGTTCTCAATGTAGATGAATGTAAGGTGATACACATGAGTAGGAAAAACAATTCCATAATGTTAGAATACAGCAATGATAGTGAGCTTCTTGAAGCAGTCGCGTCGTTCAAATATCCAGGCGTAACATTGCAGAGGGATATGAAATGGAACGAACATGTATGGGCAGTTCTGAGTAAGGCGGACAGCCGACTTCGGTTTATTAAGAGAATTTTGGAAAGAAGTACTTCATCTGTAAAGGAGACCGCGTATAAAACGCTTGTACGACCACATCTTGAGTATTGCTCAAGTGTTTGGGACCCGCAGCAGATCAGTTTAAAGGAAGTCAGAAGCAGTTCAGAGGCGAGCAGCTAGGTTTCTTACTGGTACGTTCGACCAATGCGCGTGTGTGACGGAAATGCTCCGGGAACTCAGTTGGGGATCGTTGGAGGAAAGACGACGTTCTTTTCGTGAATTTCTGTTGAGGAAGTTTAGAGGGCCGGTATTTGAAGCTCAGTGTAGTACGATCTTGCTGCCGCCTACTTACATTTCGCGTAGTGATCACAAAGACAAGATAAGAGAAATTAGGGCTCGCACGGAGGCATATAGGCATTCTTTTTTTCCTCGTTCTATTTGGGAGTGGAATAAGAAAGGAAATGCCTAGTAGTGGTACAGAATACCCTCCGCCACGCACCTTATGGTGGACTGCGGAGTATGTATGTAGATGTAGATGTAGCCTTTCTCTAAGTAAACGCCGTGTAAACTTCAAATAAACAGTTGACACAGTAAAATATCGTATTATATAACACGCAAATTACAATTGTAACCAATATCTGAATAAAATACGTTACCATATGTATACTGTTTATGATATCTAACCTGATCCTATACTTGTTTTGTGCAGTGTCGTTGTGATGCACTCAAAATCCCATATACATTTCAAATGTGTTACGACCCGTGGCTCTGCCCGTCATTCGATACCTGCAAAACTCTACATTTCAGCAGGATAATGCATGACCGCATGTTGCAGGACGTGTTATAGGCCTTTCTGGATACGGAAAATGTTTGACTGCTTCCCTGGCCAGCACATTTTCCAGATCTCTCACCAACTGAGAACGTCTGGACAATGATGGCCGAAAAACTGGCTCGTCACAATACGCCAGTCTCTACTCTTGATGAACTGTAGTATCGTGTTGAAGCTGCGTGGGCATCTGTACCTGTACACGCCATCGAAGCTCTGTTTGACTCAATGCCCAGGCGCATAAAGCCGTTATTACGGCCAGAGGTGGTTGTTCTGGGTACTGATTTCTCAAGATCTGTTGTTGTTATGGTCTTCCGACCGAAGCTTACTATAAGCATCTCTTGGTCTCCCTCTACGATTTTTACCCTACACACTTACGACCAATGCTAAATTTACGATTCCTCGTCTAAGAATGTGACCTACTAAGCAATCCCTTCTTTTAGTAAAGGTATGTAAAAAATTCCTTTTCTCGCCAATTCTGCCCAATACCTCTTCATTATTTATGCGATTTACCCAACTAATCTTCAGAATTCTTCTGTAGGATCTGATTTCAAAAGCCTCTATTCTCTTCCTATCCGCACTCTTTATCTCCTTGTTTCACCCCCGTACAAGGCAACACTCCACACAAATGCCTTCTGAATAGACTTCCTTACACTTAAATTAACATTCGATGTTAGCAAATTTCTCTTTTTCAAAAATGCTTTTCTCCCCACTGCCATTCTGCAGTTTAGATCCTCTGTACTGCGACCTTCATATGTTATTTTACTACCCAATTAACAAAACTAATCTAACACCTTCATTGTTTCGTTACCTAATTTAATTCCTTTGGCATCGCCTGATTTTCTAAGACTGCATTCCATTATCTTTGTTATGCTCCTGTTAACGTTCATTTTATACGCTCCCTTCAGCACACTGTCCATTCCATTCAAGTGCTCTTCCAGGTCCTTTGCTGTCTCTGGCAGAATTACAATGTCATCAGCAAAGCGCAATGTTTTTTATTTCTTCACCCTAAAGTTTAATCCCTATTCCAAATTTTTCCTTGCTTTCCTTCACCGCCTGCTCGATGTACAAACTCAATAACATCAGAGAAAGGCTACAACCCTGTCTTACTCCCTTCCCAATTAATGCTTCCCTTTCATACCCTTCGAGTCCAATAACTGCGGTCTGGCTTTTGTACAAGTTGTAAACAACTCTATTTTCTCCCCTGCTGACTTTAGAATTTGAAAGAGTGTATTCCAATCAACATTGTCAAATCTTTTTCCAAATCTACAAAAGCTAAAAATGTAGCTTGGCCTTTCCTTTATCTTCTAAAATAAGTCGTAAAGTGAGTATTGCCTCCCGGATTCCTACTTTCCTCCTGAATCCAAAATTGTCTTCCCTGAGTTCAGCTTCTACCTGAGTTCAGCTTCTCCTGAAGATAATTCGTGTTAAAATTTTGATACCATAAGTATTCACACATGGTTCTGTAATTTTCACACCTGTCTCCGCCTGATTTCTTTGGAATGGAGATTATTACATTTTTCTTAAAATCTGAGGGTATTTCGCCGGTCTCATACATCTTACACACCAGGTGAAATAGTTTTTTCATGGCTGGCTCTCCCAGAGACTTTAGTAGCTCTGAAGGAATGTCATCTATTCCCGGGGCCTTGTTCCGATCTAGGTCTTTCAGGGCTCTGTCAAATACATCTCTCAGTATAGTATCTCCTATTTCATCTTGATCTACGTCCTGTTCTCTTCCTACAACATTGTCTCTAAGTTCAATCCCTTTGCACCCAAAATGCGTGAAAAGGTAATCACATGTCAGTAATAGTATAATATATTTGTCCAATGAATACCCTTTTATCATCTGCAGTTTTAATGGCTAGTAGTGTATGTATATATTTCACAAGAAATAATTTAGATCGCTCCCTTGCTTTGAATAATGTCAAGCATGGTACTTTTCTGTACTATTCGAAGTATGCATACGATCAGTGTTGCACGCTGTTCCAATCTGGTAGATCGACTGTACTCAATGGTCAGTTAGCTATAAGAGACAAGGGTCTGTTAGTGACAAACAGGAACAGGTATTTGTAACGAGAAAGTTGCTGAACTGTAACTTAAGAATTATTTTGAAAATTTCTATGTTACGATAAGGGAAAGTTTTTGAATGATTTGAGATGGAAAGTATGTGATACTTTTCTTGAAGAGATTATCTTAGTCACGAAACGTTATGTAGTGACATTATTTGAGGCGATCTGCGTCAATTTGTAATGCGGCTAATTTTCTACAGAGGTTTTTTCTAAGTGTAGTACCTTACGCAGTTTTATAGCAGAACAGCTGGTAAGAGAACACCTGAAGTAGGTGGACATTAAATTTCAGCAGCAGACACCGACAGCTATTTCGCAAGCTTAGTCAGCCCTCAACATCACCGCCCTAAGAGTCCACTCAAAACTCTGTTGAAAATTTGTCCTCACGCGATTAGTATTATTTGTTTTATTGATGCCTTTGCATCGCGTAATCTCCCGAAGATACTGCTGTAGACTCTGATAATGTAGTTCCCGTATAACTAACGTCTCTGGAATACCGAGCTCTGTGGAAATTACTCTAAATGAGCAGACTCACATCCGTACGGTGAATACTGTCACAAAAATGGCATTTGTTCGCACTGTAAGGCGTTTCTGAGGTGCTTAATGTGCACCTTTGTGTGAAACTACAATTACATGTGATATAATTGCGCAGTAAAACAGTCGCGAAAGTATGATGCTATTTAACCAAACCATTCTACAATGACTTCAGAATCGTCGTAAATCCTCAGAGCTTGTATCATTCCTTCTGTCGCATCGTACATATGGTACATGAGCTTTCACATCACACATCAACATTTCTAAGCAATTCGATAAAACTATGAAAAACTCTAGAGCCAGTTGTAATGTTTACCAGACATCTTTAATGTTGTGTGGATGTTGGTAAAGCAGTTTAACGTGAACATCCTGTAACTTAAGTGACATGTGAAATTTATAAGAAACAAATGTTTAACTACCTTGCAGAGGTACTATCATTGATGACTGAGAGTCCAGACATCAAAGAGTAAATTTCAAAGTTCCCTTGATAGCATGATAATTTCCTTCCCAGGCACTACATAGCACTATACGAAGAAGGGCACTGTACGAAGTGTGGCGCTTTCTGACGAAAGGAAGCACTGCGCTGAAATGTAATACACTGTCCTGACTGGATATGTACTTCCTGATTCTCCGAACACTGCAGACACGACATACCCTGCCTCCTGAATCGATTAATACTGTCCTACAGGCCGTATGACCAGGAAATTGAATTACAGTCTAGGCGGTCAGATTTCAGACACATGTCGGGAAGCTAGGAACTGATATTACCAACTGTCAAAGTTACTGCGGCCATGACTGTCTGCATCTGATTAGTGGTGTAGTTGTCTTTGGTGTCATCACTGTCAAAGACACTATTTTCAGTTCCTCAACGCTAGGTTGATATTTTGTTCTCCTGTGAAACTTTATTGTACAACGTTTCTGTATCATAAGTGTGAATAGCGTATGGTCGAATTTCAAGAGAGTTTTTTGAAACTTGCATCGAATTTCTTTGGACGGTTGAGAATTAGGTCTAGTGTTGTGACGTTCCATCTCGCCGTTCGAAAGCTACAAGAAAGTAGCTTTTCGAAACTTCCTGGCAGATTAAAATTGTGTGCCGGAACCGGGACTCGAACATGGGAACTTTTCCTTTCGAGGGCAAGCTCTCTACCGACTGAGCTATCCCGACACGACTCCCGATGCCGCCTCCCAACTTCCGCCAGTACCTCGCCTCCTACTTTCCAAACTTCACAGAAGCTCTCCTGCGAACCATGCAAGACTAGCACTCCTGGAAGAAAGGATATGGTGGAGACATGGCTTAGACACAGCCTAAGGGATGTTTTCAGAATGAAACTTTTACTCAAGGTCCCAGGTTCGAGTCCCGGTTCCGGCACATAATTTTAATCTGCCAGGAAGTTTCATATCACCGCACACTCCCCTGCAGAGTGAAATTTTCATTCTGTTAAGTAGCTTCTCATTAAGTAACGAAAAGTCACGTTACACCCTAGCTGCTTCGCTAATGTTGCGCAATCATATAGGCCATCAGTACAAATTTGATAGTAATCTCGACTGTTTTAAGAGTATATACATGTCCTAATTCACACCATTATCAACAACACCAGCATGCTTGTGTGTCCAGCTTACAATTCTCGTAACAAAAAGATGATTTCCTCTACAAATCACTCCAGAGATCGTCAATATATTTAGTTGCATCGTATACAGAACTAAAGATATCAATGTCTGTTGATATGACTCAAGATAAGTCTTTGCCATTATTTTCGCATGTCTAGATATATTTACATTCACGTTTAGACATAGGGATGTTAGGGTTTGCTTGCTTCATTTGCTTGTAATTTCTTCCTTTCTTCTCAACTGTTAGGATTCCAAACTTCTTCCTCTCACTCTTTTTCCTCCTACTTATCTCTTCGCCATCGTCTGTAGTAGACAGTTCCTGCTTATTATTTGTTCCACCCATTACAGTCGATTTCCTTATCTGTATCATCCCCAATAAGTTTTATTACTTTCTTACCCTGATCAACAATTCTTGCGTCGATTCGTTCCTATTTCTTCATTCTTCTCTACAGCCACATCTCAAAACTTTATAAATATTTTTATTCTCTCTAACTGTTTAACAAGCATGCTACTGGTTGTCAGCAAATCTTTGACTCTCCCGAAATCCTTCTTTGTCATGTAAATTCTCTGCCTCACTTCTTGTATACAATCTACAATAGATGTTATCAAGCTTCCGAAATACTAAAATCACTCAACTGGTTCTTATTCTTTTACATCTGTTGATATATAGACCGAGTGGCCTTCTTCTCAAATTAGCATCACTTTGGCTTTACAATGTTCAGTTCCTTTACAATATTCTCCGAAGCTCTTCTTCTGTTTCTTTTAGTACTATCATATCTTCTGCATACTCCATAATTTTGGTTTTTTCTTCTGTCCCTATATTTCATTTAACTTTCTCCATGGCCTTGTGAATCAGCTTTTAACGATAAACTGAAAAGCTATGGAGACAAATAACAACCCTATGCCATATCTTTTGAAGTACTCACTTTTTCAGTTTGTCGTCTTGCTTCCAGTTAAAAGTCGACCACTGTAGGAAACAAGAGCTTTGTTTTACTACTAAAATTAGCAAATAAGGTCCGTGTGAACTACCGGTTACTCCCAGCTACAAAACCTTGTTCCCTGGCCCAAACTGAGAACTGACTCCTTTCATATTACTTCAATAATAGGAAGTCAATACTACAGTTGTCAAAATACATAGCAGGTCCCACGTTATTACACACAGACATAATAAGCAAGCCAGCACAATTAAAGTTTTAGAATGGTGGCTAGCGCAACGGAATTTAGACATAAGAAAAATTGCATCTGAGCTTGTTCTCAGTACTTGTGAAGAACAATATTAAATAAAAAAGAGAAGGTGCTGTGAAACTACAATTTATCGGCAACTTACGGATATGCTGACTTAAACTTGTTTATTCCGATAGAAAACAAGTAAATAGGGAACCAATTTTTGATACAATAAAAATGCTTCTCTTACAGGGATTAATGCGGACGGTGCCCAGCCTAAATTATACATGATTTAACGCTACTAGTGGGAAGGATTCACAAACAACACTCATTCTCTCACACACACGCAATGCCACAGCGAAACTCACCAAAATCAGCGTGCTGAGACGAGGCGGAAACAGGCGCCGCTATCGTAGGCGAAATTCAGCAAGTCGAAGGAAGCACAAAACACAATATGCAAAAACACTTTGAAGCTAGTTCTGGTCTGACGTTCCTGTTTTGGGATGGTGCGTGTGTATAGCCAAGTTAAATTACATCTGAATTAGACCGCGAGCAAACACGCTAACGGCGACGACACACGGCTACGTTACATGAACGTACTCCACTGAAGGTGAAGTGGTTGAAAATCGGATTCATAATACAAAATCACGGTGGATTCTTAAGTTGCAGTCTGTTAGATATCGATCTAGGTACTGGTTTTATATGAGAAGTGGCGTGAATTCAGGCGACTAGCTGCAAACCCCGCAAGTCGGAACTCGGGCCCACGTGGTTCCGAAAACCGATAAAATTGAATAAATTCTGATAAATTTCAGAATAAAGAAAATTATAGCATGCAACCCATAGAAAAGCTTAGAATTATATGAGGAAGCGAATGAAATGCAGCTACACGCGATAGGGGGTGATTACAGAGACGGATGAGGTCCTGACTCAGAAAAGCACAAAAATGAAATAATTACAAAGTCGGAAAGTAAGATTAATAATTACAGCATGCAACCCATATAAATGTTTAGAATTACATAAGGAAGCTATTGAAGGAGGTTGTACAAGGCTCAGAGAGATTTACTGACAAAAATATTTTGCGTAAAATAAGTCGGAGAAGAAACAGCAAAATTAAAATAGGCGGGGAGAGAAGATCGCGAAATATTAGTGGAAATCAGAAGGATACCCGCATAGTTACTTGCCTGATGGGCGTGGAACAAACAAGAGTCGAAGCTGAAGGCTTTGTTCTATGAACCAAATATGTGGAACACATATCACTCACGGAAGGAAACGATGAGTAGATTTTTTACATGCACTGTACAAAAATGAACATATCACCTATTAGAAATCGGGCCCCACAAAGCTAGAAAGTATTTACACAGAGTTCATACACCGCCACATGATCACAATAGGTTTTAACATACCACGTCGTTATCAAACTGAAACTAGAATCACACACACCGCAGTTGTCTACTGGAAATCACTGAATTGAAAAAGGAGAACTCATTTCCGCACACGATCGGAGAAAATATCCGAAAAAATGATTCCAAGTTCACGAGTCTAAGTTAAACGTGCTAGACAATGAAACGCTATCATTTCCAAACACAAGAGAAGAACCAAACTTACCTCACCAGAAGACCAGCACAGAATGAACAGCCGACTAGCCATGGGGGAGCAAAAACCTACCGGAAACTTGAAAGCCCAAGAAACAGCGGTGGTGGGGACGGAGAGCGAGACTCGTGCTGGAGAGGGCTCGCCGACTAGCTTGTAACCAAAGGGTGTAGAAACCTCTTTGGTATTATCTGCAGCTATCGACACTTAGCCAGAGACAACGAAACAAAGCGAGTATCACTCCCCAAATTCACACAGTCATAGATTCTCGCACATCCACTTAAAAGTAAAACAACACATTCTCACAGGGACAGTGACGTAGCGGAGAAGCCGTAATTATACCACATTCATTAACATAATAATAAATTATTAACACAACAAAATAAGAAAAACCTAACAATATTAACTAATACTTTAACACATGAAATAAAAATGCTATTCCTCAAGCCGTGAAAAGAGTGGGGTTCTAGTTTTAACAAAATGATAATCTAGCGACATGAAATAAATTATAACTTTACAGAAATATACATAAAATATATGGAATACGACAGAGGGTCGTCTTTCACAGTGTATAACGGTATCTTTATCTTCACTAGCGTGTACCAGTCAAATGCCTTCTCCCTCAGAATACACATCAAAAACGTATTGCATTAGCTGAACACTGGTGTGTATACTTCATCAAAACATGGTTCCTTTGGTTGTCACTCAACCCGCACAAATACGTAAATAACCACTCGTGGGCCCTCATAATGTGATGGAGTGGGTACGACGACCAAACAGTTTCATTCATAACTCCAGGAACGAAGTACATTTCTTCTGTTGACTGTAATTCTGAGTGGCCTAGAAGGTCAAATCCGAAGTTTGGTCGTATCCTCATTGTTACTTTATGTCAAGAGTGCCTCTCATCAAGAGAAGGTTTCAGGCTTCTCGGAGTGAACCAACCGACGTTGTTCGGACGCGGAGGAGTTACAGAAACACAGGCAATGTCGATGCTCACGTCGCCCTGGCTGCCCATACCAGCTGATGACCGCTAATTTGGAATTCAACTTGGAGGTACTTTGAGAGGAGAGCCACAATGTTAAAGATACAGTTGCAGCCACAAGACGTCGTATTTCGACTCCAATTGTACTTCAGAACTGGCATCATGTGTTATTCACATATGAAACTCCCACCTGTCTTCAACCAGGCAATCGGCGGTCGATAGAGGCAGCCTGGTCGGCGTGAACGTCTTAGAAAAACTGCCAAACAGTATGATGCTTCCCTTATATTTTGGTGTGGCATTATGTGGCTACTGTCCGTCACTGGTGGTCATAGAAGGCAGTCAAACGGCATCCTCCGCCGTATGTACAGTCATATCTCTACCATTTCACTGAGGGATTCCTGTTAATGGACGGCAAGTCTTGAACTCATGAATGAGTTCCTTCATGATAATGACATCGCAAGAAGAATGGCCATAATGTTCTCCAAGAATGAACTATGTCGAACATGCCTGGGATCAATTAAAAAGGCTGCTTCTGAAGGACACGATCCAGCAAGCAATCTGAGATACTTCAGCCAAATCGTCGTTGGGACGGTGGGTAGGGAGCGGGGTACAAATTACAGCAAGTGTCCCTTGACGATCAGTATGCCACAACGGTTACAGGAATGTAACAGTGCACGAGGAGGTAAAACCGAGTTTACGGGTACTGGAGAATGCTACAATGTAGAAAACAAATTCTGAATGTCTACGTTATTGATGTACAGCTAATTAAAGTCTTTTTCCATGAGGAATGATGAAAACTGAATTGCTGTTTTTGTACATCTCAATTACATTTTTTGTGTTGGGCCACTATACCCGGAAACGTGTTTATGCCCAAACCTTTTGGTGTGGGGATATCTATCTATTCACTCCAAAAAGTGTATCTCCCAATATTATCATACAATCTTCTACAAACGCGAGTGAAGCGCACACGGCGTTATCAGAGTCTGCGCCAGTACCACCGACATGGTGGGCAACATTTGCATCTATGAGAAGATACCAAGGAAAGGATTTGCTCCAATAATCATTACCGACATTCGCTGCAGTGCACCTATTCTCTTGATGAGTAACCATTTGTTCAAAAGGCCTTTTCTATTTTTAAATTCTCTCCTGTATTCTCCTCTGTTTTCGTTTTATCAGTCCTTGCCCGATCATACGTTTGGTAACATTACGTACAATAACGATAATGTTTACACTCTTTCACATTGCACTTGTTTGGTTAGGTGATCGTTATGCTATTTAGGAACACTTCAGGCCACTTATTTAATCACAACCCTTTGTTTAGCTTCCCTTGAGATCCTGGAGACCCTCCACATTCAGTTTTCTTGTTATTGGTCCCCAAAGGCTTTCTTCACATTAGTGTTCCTCCTCTAAGACCAGTCCATGATCAGCTTTATCTTTGGTATTGTCAGTTATCTTTCCTGACTTGTTTCGCATTCCTCACATGCTACCTTTTCGCGGTTCTTTCTTTGTTATACACTTTGCAACTATATACATCCCATCTACTTGTTCTTACAACTATTCAGTTACGTCACATTGCTCTTTGATCCTGTCTGCTCTTCCTGTGTCAATAGTCCTCATCAGTACATATTGAGTTTCGTATTCCTTCATTTTACTTCTTTCTATTTTCTCCGGTCATCCGTTTGTCCAATACATTCTTCGTGACCTATTCCTTTCTATTCTTAATTGCTTCTACTTTCCTAATTTTTTCTTCAACGTTACCAATATTGCATCTCTGAAGGCAAGACGTCCTTCTATTCAAAGTAGGTCTCATGCTTTACAATTTTTCTACAGTACTAATTTCTAAACGGTCTGGCATCTACATTTTTCAATTGTGTCAGAGTCCTCCTCTTTACATTTTCTTTCTTTGTAACATGTTACAGCCTAGTTCTTACGTCTACTGCAATCAAGTTGTAATATGTATTCGCATACCCTTCAGAGAAGGTTATAGACATCTATGCTGCTATTTAATCTTTAATTACTTAAAATTTATCCTATTTGTTCAAAACTAACTTATACTAAAGACAACACATTCATTCCCGAGTGAGGATTCGAATCCCCGACAGGGAACGTCCTCGCGCATAGGAGCACAGCGCCTCAATGCACTCGGCCAATCGGTCGCGGCATATCCTATTTTGTAGCCGTCTTATCTCCGTGGCATTTTAATGTATGTTGTTGTTGATGTGGTCTTCACTCCGGAGACTGGTTTGATGCAGTTCTACACAATCCCCGATACTGAGCAAGCCTTTTCAACGGCCACCTACATCTGTCTGAATCTGCTTACTGTATCCTTCTCTCGGTCTTCTTCTGCGGTTTTTACCCCACACACTTCCCTCCAACAATAAATTCACAATTCCTTGATGTCTAAGAATGTGTCCTACCAATCTATCCCTTCCTTTAGTCAAGGTATGCCAGAAATTACTTTTCTTCCCAATTCTGTTCAGTACTTCCTCATTAGTTACGCGATCCACCCACCTAATCTTCAGTATTCTTCTGCAGCACCACATTTCAAAAGCCTCTATCCTCTTCCTGTTCGCTCTGTTTATCGTCCATGTTTCCCTCCCATGCAAGGCAACACTCCACACAAATGCCTTCAGAAAGGACTTCCTTAGGCTTAGATCAATATTCGATGTTAAAAAATTTCTCTTTTTCAAGAACGCTTTTCTACCCATTGCCATTCTGCATTTTATATCTTTGTACTGCGACCATCATTTGTTATTTTACTGCCAAGGTAACAAAACTCATCTACCACCTTTATTGTTTCGTTACTTAATTTAATTCATTCAGCAATAACATGATTTTCTTAGACTGCACTCCATTACCCTAGTTTTTCTCTTGTTAATGTTCATCGTATATGCCCCTTTCAGTACACTGTCCATTTCTTTCAACTGCTCTTCCACGTCCTTCGCTGTCTCTGATAGAATTACTATGTCGTCGGCAAAAGCAATGTTTTTAATACTTCACCCTGAACTTCTCCAAATTTCTCCTTGCGTTCCTTTATAGCTTGCTCAATGTACAAATTGAATAACATTGGGGAAAGACTACAACCCTATCTTACTCCCTTCCAACCACTGCATCCCTTTCATGCCCTTCAACTCTGACAAACGCTGTCTGGTTTTTGTACAAGTTGTAAATAAAGTTGTAAATAACATTATGCTCCCTATATTTTACTACTGCTTGCTTCAGAACTGGAAAGAGTTTATTCCAGTCAACATTGTCAAAAGCCTTCTCCAAATCTACAAAAGCTAGATTTGCCTTTTCTTAATCTATCTTCTAGGATAAGCCGTAAAGTGAGTATTGCCTCCCGTGTTCCTACATTTCTCCTGAACCCAAACTGATCTTCCCCGAGGTCGGCTACTACCATCTTTTCCATCCTTCGGTAAATAATTCGTGTTAACATTTTGCAACCATGACTTATTAAACTGATGGTTCTGTAGTTTTCACATCTGTTTGCGCCTGCTTTCTTTGGAAAGGGGATTATAAAATTTTTCTTAAAGTTTTCAGTAGTTCTGAGGGCATATCTACTCCAGGGGTCTTGTTTCGATTTAGGTCTTTCAGTGCTCTGCCAAATTCAACTCTCAGTATAGTATCTCCTATTTCATTCTCATCTACTTCTTCTTCCCTTCCTATAATATTGCAACTAAGTTCATTTCCTTCGTAGAGTCTCTTTATATACTCTTTCCAAATTTCAG
Source organism: Locusta migratoria (assembly GCA_026315105.1). Taxonomy (NCBI): domain Eukaryota; kingdom Metazoa; phylum Arthropoda; class Insecta; order Orthoptera; family Acrididae; genus Locusta; species Locusta migratoria. The sequence goes on along the minus strand of CM048750.1, from coordinate 46,641,261 downwards.
CTTTCGCTTCTTTTCTGAAAACTGGTTTTCCATCTGTGTTCTTGATATTCATAGAGCTGTTTTTCTTATCTCCAAATATCTCTTTTATTTTGCTGTACGCTGTATCTATTTTTCCCCTATTTATACATTCTTCTACATCATGCATTTGCTTCTAACCATTCCTGCCTAGGCATTTTCCACTTCCTGTCAATCTCATTTCTTAGTCCTACTCCATTTTGCCTGTTTCATTTCCTGCATTCTTATATTTTCTCCTTTCATGGATTAAATTTAGTATGTCCTGTGGTGTCCAAGAATATTTTGTAGGTCTTGCCTCCCTACCTATTTTGTCTCTGCTGCCGTCATTATTTCATCTCTCAATGTTACCCATTCCTCCTCTACTGTTTTATGTCCCCCCGTTTCTGTCGACTGTTGCCTAAAACTCCCTCTGAAATTCTCTAGATCTTTAGATTCGTTCAGTTTATCCAGGACCCATCTCCTTATTTTCCTACTTTCCTGCAGTTTTTTTCAGTTTCAGCCTACAATTCATGAACAATAAGTTATGGTCAGAGTTTATATCTGCTCCTGGGTATGTCTTACAGTATAAAACCTGGTTCCGAAAACTATGTGTTACCATAATAAAATCTTGTATCTCCCGGTGTCTCCTGGTCTCTTCCACGTATACAGTCTTCTTTCGTGATTCTTAAACCAGGTGTTTGTTATAACTAAATTTTATTATGGTCCGTGCAAAATTGTACTAGGCGGCTTCCTCTTTCATTCCTTTTGCCCAGATCATATTCACCTACTATCGCTTCCCTTCCTTGTCCTACTACTGTTTTCCAGTCTCCCATAACAATTAAGTTTTCCTCTCCCTTAATTATCTGAATAATTTCCTTTAGCTCCTCATATATTTCTTCGATCTTCTCATCTTCGGCAGAGCTAGTTGACATATAAACCTGTACTACTGTGGTCGTTGTTGGCTTCGTATCTATCTTGACTATGATAATGCGATCACTGTGTTGCTCATAGTAGTTTAGCCGCATTCCAATTTTCTTATTCATTATGAGACCTACTCCTGTAATACCGCCAACTGATTTTGTATTTATAATCCTGTACGCACTTGACCAGAATTCCTGTTCCTCTTGCCACCGAACTTCACTAATCCCCACTATATCTAACTTCACCCTATCCATTTCTCTTTTTAAATTTTCTAGCTCTCCTACACTATTAAGGGATCTAACATTTCACGCTCAGATCCTTAGAATGCCAGTGTTGTCTTTCCTGAAGGGAGACTTACGAAAAGCCCGTGGCCGTAAGGAGTTTTATGGAATCAGTACATTGTACAATAAATACAAAATACCTACCGATTATCGACGCATGGAAAGAATCAACATAGGTATATCACCTAGGTATAAACGAGAAGTTTCGTTACTTTTTCATTACAGGATGGCTGAATGGTCACTGTAAAGAATCATACACTACAAATAACTATAAGTTTCGTTCAGAAAAATTACTGTAACCCTGCATAAAACCCATCGAGGGAAAATCAGATGTCAGACTGATTCATTCGAGTACTGCTTAAAAAGTGTGGTTACCACCTGCAGATGAGTTAGAAGGACCGACACTAGAATATTTCTGCTCGATTTGGTACCGTTAATAGGTGATATCTGTAGACAAATAAATGTATATAAAAAAGAAAGGAACTATGTTTTTGGGCACGGATGCGTTTAGTAACAGGAAAAACGTCGAGAAGTAGTGGGATGCTAACGGCAATCCAGTGACTGCTATTACGAAACATCATAAAGACACTATCAAAATTCCTACAGTTTCTACAGCGTACGGTCACGAAACAGCCGTCCTAATCTATATCGCAATAAAACGAAGAGTTTCATATTAGAGATATTGGAGTTACGCGCACTATTCACCGCTGAAAGAAATGAAGTTTTAAGTGACCGTGTTGCAGGCAGTATCCTTCATCGATAAGATTATTACTCAAGTACAGCTGTATAATATGTGTGTGTTTGTTTTTTGTTTGCGCCTACAAGCGAGTAAAGGATAATTTTCTTTTAATCTCATACCAATCTAGAATAAATTGCGTAGTTATTCAATCGTAATTCTTTTTTTGCCAATATATTTTTAACTTGATACTTGCGAAAAAGGTGTGTTTGCATAAGCAATTATTCAAGATACTCAATACTTCTAAAAAAGGCAACAATTTTTAGAAGAATAACGATTAACATAGTGATATCTCACTTTATATACTAGGAAGAAAATCGGTTGTTTTCGTGTTTATCATTTATGTCCTTGTTTTAGGTGTCAATACAGGAGAGAATCTTTTCCAGTCGCTGTAGTTTCCTGCCCTAACTGTAATACGAAAGAGGGGGAGGGCAGATCCACGCAGCAGCGAAAGCACTCTTTTCGGCTGCCGTGTGTAGGGCGCCTGAATAAAAGACTTCCCGCTTATTTTCTTAACCGGGTCGCCACGTAACCGAGTTCCTATGCGGCGAAACGTCCCATAAGAAATCAGGCAATAAATTACGAAAAAGTTCAGCGACAGAGCCGCAAGCAAGCGAAAGTCTCCGCCTCTCTCTCTCTCTCTCTCTCTCTCTCTCTCTCTCTCTCTCTCTCTCTCTCTCTGTCTCTCTCTCTCCGTATTCCAAGCTTATTTATGTTGCCGATAACGTTGCCAAAGATCAAAAGTCAGGGACTCGGAGTACGAGCAACGTGACTGATGCTTCTTTGTGTATGTTATTTGAGAGAGGTTCCTTTCCCTGTGACGTCGACTAAGCGCAAGCAGGTCTGTATACTGTGGCACCAGCAGAGGAGAGGTGGTGGTGGGGGGAGGGGGAGGCTGGACGTTGTGCTTATCGGGAGAATTTATCCCCCGTCTCCGTTTCTCTGCCCTCCTGGAAGTGATTTCAATACACCACAGCACTGCCAGTCGCACTGGGCGACTCAAAGTTCCGACAGCGAATTTGTGAGGGAAATTTCCAACAGGAAACTTTGACGGACACCACCTCTTCCTGCTTCTCCCCGTGTCCGTCTCTTTCTGTCCCCATCCCACTCCCACGTCACTCCCACTTCCCCACCTCCTATCTGTCTCCCTTCTCTCTCTCTCTCTCTCTCTCTCTCTCTCTCTCCCTCTCTGGGACTATATCGTTCTTGGTCTCCTTGCTTTCACAAAAGCACTAGTACAGGCACACAAAAACTCAGACGATAGGAAGCAGAGAAATTGCTTTCGCTGTGTCGAAGTAGGGTTGCACTTCTTCAATGGAGTGAAAACTTTTAAATAGACTCGTTTCGCTTTTCTCAGCACGAGCGCAAAATACAACCGATATCAGCAACTACATTCTGGGAACGCAAACTGTAAATCTTTCCAACGCAGACTTCTTCTGAAGTATCGGTATGAATAGGGTGGCCGACGTTAGCTTGTGCTTCGAATATCCATTTGAATTAAAAGTAGATAGGAAAGGACAAGTGCAGGTAAAATTGATTCGTTCTGATTGATATACATGATGCGAGAAAAACTGTCACTGTAAGATAAAAAACAGTTTTATGCATTCCGCAAGTGACAGTTATTAAAGTGTCAAGCTATATTGTTGCTTCGTGTTCTGAACTATAGCTCATCATGAGTCGGTCATTCAGGAAAATCATATATATATATATATATATATATATATATATATATCGCACATACAATTAATTACTTTAAACACAAAATAATCATTTCTATAGAAATTTATGGTAATCTATTTTGACTATTCACTCGGTAATAGTTGTTGGTACGTGTATTATCTATATGTACTGCGTTTGAGTTTCATTAGTGACTGGTATCTGGATAAAACTTATTAAAGTGTTCATACAATAGTTAGTCAAGATCGCAATTTATTTTTCGGTCAGCAGTTTAGGCCATTTAAATGGCCATACTCAGACCGCTTCAATTGTAATGATACAGATCATGTAATACTATAGGCATAATGTCTAAAGCAAGTTATCATTATTCGAAATATACCCATAGTGTTGGTCACCGGGTATGCTGCGTTCGATCTGTCTGTATGTTAGATTTCGACTGCTGTAGAAGTTAGTGCATCATCTTTTAAAAACTGGAACCTCTGCCTTCTAACTCAAATTAGGGTCAATCGAGTATGTCCTAACGAAAAATATTATGAAAATGCATTTCATTATGAATGAATACGGAATTATTATGTAGAAAAGTTTAAATAATAACATGTAGAATATATAACTTCTCTAAAATGAAATTTAAAAAAAAGAATCGGAGAATATGAAACAATAATAATATTGGTACCTATCCCACCCTCTGTGTTGCATCTGTTCCAAAGAAATGAAAAGAATATCGATATGGGTTGCAGGCGACACTCCAAATATACTTAGGGATGTTACCTGTGGTTAGTTTCCTTTGATAGTAGCAGACGACATTCTAAAATTTAAGAAGAGCAAGTAGAAGAGGTTGACAGTATGAAATTCCGGGAAACCAGCTTCTTGATAATAGATTCAGTTGGAGGATCACAGCTCAGAACTGCAGAAACGACTTAACAAATCTTTATATGCAATTCGAGTGTTATCAGGTGTAGTGGACATACAAACAAAAAAAAGCTTGCATAATTTGCGTTCTTTTATTCCATAATGTAATGTGATATAATGATTAGGGGTAAATCTTCAAGTCTAGCAAGTGCTTTCAGAGTCCAAAAGTTTATAATACGTATTATTTGTCGATTAAATTCATGGAGATCCTGTAGAAGCCTCTTCAAAGAACTGCCTCTCAGTATATTTATTTCTTGTTTAAATTTGTCATAAATAACAAATCCCTTTTTCTAACAAACATATCAATTCATACATACAGTGCTAGGAACAAAAGTGACCTACACAAGTAAAAGAAATTACTTTGATTCCAGAACATATCCATTATTAAAGATCACAAATTTTCAGTAGTTTATCCGCAACCACAAAAAATTCAGCTACAAATATAAATCATTTTAAGAAGGGCCTGAAAGTCTTACTACAAGTCTTTTATGCCACTGATGATTTTCTTAGTAGAACCGATTGATGTATGTATTCATATTATTAGTATTATTATATCAGCTTGAAAACCATAACCAAAATGACATATTGACATGTTCCACATCCACGAGGATCCCTTCAATATGAATATATAGAAAGAATAACTAATCTAATTGAATCTAATGTAAGAGGTCGTGAGACTGGACAAGTCCTGCTATTTATGAATCTATTACGCCTGTAACAAAATCCTATATCATTCAAGTATTTGGCTATCAGGGCCCTTGGCTTGAAAATTACAATCAAATAAAATGTACGCCAAAGCCATAACGTACTATCTGTGAACTAAAAGCATCTGAAATATGAACGATTTTTTTATACATGGTAATGGGAGACGAAAGCATTAACTAAAATGAACTCGTCCCTTAAAATGAGATAAAAATTGGGAGATGCGACAAAAGAGTAACGATTCTACAGGTGATCAACAAACAGTTCAACGAAATATCTATCTCTGAAATCCAGCTCTTCATTTATATACTCAAGATGTTTATTCTTAAGAAATATGTAGATTTCTACTTGTTTTACTACATTATTAATTGACCTGTTGATGCATTGAGTAAGAATTTCATATTGTCAGAAATAGGCCCTGTCCAAATGAGTCAGTCTTTCCTATTACTTGACAAACTATATGTCAGATGACATCAAATCCTAGTAGAATTAAAATGTATACTTCTGATGATCAAAGAATCAAAATAGATGTTGATATAGAACTGGATCTCCTCCTCCTGCTGGATCAGAGAATGATGTGTTTAAGTTTCGGTACTAATCTAGTAATTGATCCTGCTAGAAAAAAATAAAAATAACCAAAATGAAATACCAATGGATAATGAAGAATATTAAATACATCACTGATTTATTGTACTCATCAAGATGTTGACGATTATCGATTTGCCTGCATGCAGCATCAGTAGTGTGTTCTTTAAACCGTTGTAGAAAGGTACGGCCAGTTCGTCCTGTATATTGGTTATTACAATATTCATATTGTATATTGTATAAACTAGTTATTATATATCTATTTGATTCACAAATAGTACGTTGAAGTTTAGTTTGATGTTGGCAATTGTTTGAAATTGCTTTGGTTTCAAAGGAATTTTAAAACAAGGTGATGGACAAAGGCAGAAGGGAGGAGGAGAATACGGACTAAGGGAGCGAAAGGATGAGGACGACACGAAATCTCAGGTATATATTGTGGGATATGTGGCGTGACTGGAGTGGATTCAAGTTTATTATGGACAGGGACAGAGTGGAGGAGGCAAAGACGAAAAAAAAAAGGAGGGGGATGGAAGTCGACAAATAGAGGAGGAAGAAGGATGGGTACAACCAAACTGAAATTAATATTTTAAAACGAATATCCATTGCCAACGACTTTAAAGCAAGCTATGTCGAATACTTATATAATAAACTACGACAAATGAATGATAAGGCTACAGTTTCAAAAAGTTGCTATGCCAAAATGACATACATGGCTCTTGTTTCAGATAATATAATCAGATTGTTTAAAAATTCTCAGTTCTCACTTATTGACAAAAATATTTTAATTTATAATCTAACAATGGTTGTATAGTACCTCCACCTTCTGTTTTTAAATCACAACAGAAGCCATTGCATGACTTTCTTTATTTCCATATACTGCACATGCCTTTTTATATGGATATACATAAAGTACTTTTAAAATTTTTTCACGTTTTTTTTCTGCTTGATTATGATTGCTCACTACTTTTGGTAAATATTGTCCGTTGGATATTTTGATGTAATTGTGTCTGCCATGTCCACTCTTCATCTATTGACTAATGTCTCGAATGAAATCGGGCATGGCTCACGGCCTTCTCATTTTTAGTATGTCCCTCTTTCAATCTACTCCTTCCGCTATATATGACAAGTTAGACGTACATGCAAACATTAACGGTACGTCACCAGCGGGTGTGGAAGCCTATTGCAAGTTACCCCCGCCAAATGCAATACGGCAGGTAAAATAGTCATCCCCCTGAAAACATAAATAAGTACAAACATACTGCTGATGAGTAAAACGTCCAGAAAATGTAATGATGGATCAAAGGGTATCGAAGTGTATGGCAGTGTTCCCTGTTCAATGCACTATATGCTGAGTTGCGTAGAAATACACTTCTCACTCAAAAATTAATAGAAATATATCAGATTTGATGCTGATCAGTCACATCAAGTGTTCGTTTCTACATTGAGCTATGAAGGAGAGTGCATAAATTTTTTTTTCAGATTTCCCAACTTTCCAGGTCCATAACGAAGAAAACTAGAAAGAAATACAGTGTTAATTAAAAACGCATAGAAAAAATCACTTCATATTTTCTCATATTTTCTCATATTTTCCTATTTATCGGTGGATTTTCCAAAAATTTTCTGTCCTACACACCTGTTCCTATGAATATTGCATTTTTTTTTACACTTTGTCCGTATTTTTCGACTTGGAGATTTATGATTCACTTGAAGTTTATCGAATTTTCCTATATTCTTGCAATTATTTTTTCTGACTTTTCCACGTCCATAACGAAAAATAATAATACAAATAATAATCCTCTGCATAGTCGGAATCGTGAGTTATAGTGTTTAGTTCATTCAGAAACGCACTGAACGATAAACTTAGTTCTTTGAAATTTAACAATTTTTCTGTGGATTTTCCGAAAATTTTCCGTCATACAGACCTTTGCAGGAGAATTGCGAGAAAGAAAAAAATCAGCTAAATTTGTTGAGCTGTTCTCAAATGATGCTCTTACATATATGTGGCAATTAATTTATATTTACACATATATGTATTAAAGCTTATTGCAACACCAGAATATAATATTACTGTTAATCAGCAAGCCTGACAGTGCATTATCATATAATTACTCAGCAGAAGCATTTATATTTGATTCGATGTATGATAAATCTTTTCCTAGAAATATAAATACATTTCTTACACTTTATAGCTATTTACATGTGTGTCTTTAATTTTTAAGTCTAACAACAGAGTCACCTGTATGAAAGATAACACAAAAACACCCAGTCTCACCACACACATACGCACACACACACACACACACACACACACACACACACACACAAACAAACACACACACACACACACACATATATATATATATATATATATATATATATATATATATATATATATATATATATAATATAGTGAGGACAGTTTACTACTCACCGCAAAGACGTGGCGACGAGCTGCGACAGGCACATACAAAAGACACACACATACAACACATTCAGCTATCGGCCATGGCCTTCTTCAGAAATAGAGCACTCACGCAATCACACAGGCACACAACACAGTCATACAACCATCACCTCCGACTGCCACACTTCGAATCACGCTCTGCAGCGAATCGGGGACGGGAGGGGAGGGGAGGGGGAGGGGATAGAAAGGTTACGTCACGGTGGTGGGGATGTGTTAGATGGGAATAACGAGATGCAGCTTAGGAATGGAGTGGGGAGGCGGGTGAGGGGAGAAAATAAAATAAAATAAAATAAAGTAAAGTAAAATAAAGTAAGATAATTCATGTACACTGCAAGTGCACAAGACCACATACACACACATACACATGCACGGACACACACACACACACACACACACACACACACACACACACACACGATCACACATTCACACACCACTCAAATCAGGCGAGGTTTGGGATACAGAGGTAGGAACTGTAAGGTACGGAAAAAAAAAAAAAAAAAAAAAATAAATACATAGGGAAGTTATCGTAGGTTGAGGCCTGGTTGATTTCGGGATCGGAGAATGTATTGTAGGGATAACTCCCATCTGTGCAGTTCAGAAAAGCTGGTGGTGGATGGGAGGATCCAGATGGCCCGGGTTGTGAAGCAGCCATTGAAATCAAGCATGTGCTCCGCTGCATGCTGTGCCACAGGGTGGTCCACCTTGTTTTTGGCCACAGTTTGGCGGTGGCCATTCATCCTAATGGACAGCTGGTTGGTGGTCATGCCAATATAGAAAGCTGTACAGTGCTTGCAGCACAGTTGGTAAATTACGTGGCTGCTTTCACAAGTGGCCCGGCCTCTGATAGGGTAGGATAAGCCTGTGACAGGACTGGAATAGGAAGTGCTGGGTGGGTGGATTGGACAGGTCTTGCAGCGGGGTCTTCCACAAGGATATGATCCCTGTGGCAGTGAGCTGGGTTTCGGGGTGGCATAAGGATGAACTAGGATGTTGTGAAGGTTGGGAGGGCGACGGAACACCACTTTAGGAGGGGTGGGAAGGATCTTGGGCAGGATGTCTCTCATTTCAGGGCATGAGGATAGAAAATCAAAACCTTGGCGAAGGATGGAATTTAGTTGTTCGAGACCAGGGTAGTACTGGGTGACAAGGGGAGCGCTCTTTTGTGGATGGTTACTAGTGTTAGGAAGAGGATTTGGGGTGTGTGAGGATATGGCACGGGAGATTTGTTTGCGGACTAGGTCTGTGGGGTAGTTTCTGTTTGTGAAGGCCTTTGTGAGACCTTCAGCATATTCAGAAAGGAAATTCTTGTCACTGCAGATATGCCGTCCACGGGTGGCCAGGCTGTAAGGGAGGGATTTTTTGACGTGGAAGGGATGGCAACTGTCAAAATGTAAGTACTGTTGGTGGTTGGTAGGTTTAATATGGACGGAAGTGTGGATGGAGCCATCAGTGAGGTGGAGGTTGACATCCAGGAATGTGGCATGGTTGGTTGAGGAAGACCAGGTGAAGTGGATGGGAGAGAAGGAATTGAGGTTCTGAAGAAATGAGGATAGGGTGTCCTGGCCGTGAGTCCAACCTGGACTTTCCATTATTATATATATATATATATATATATATATATATATATATATATATATATATATATATATATATATAGGAGATAACTTTTTATCAACATTTTTGAATTTGAGGTGAAACTAATATTATATGTACTGATTAAGTACCGGAACATTTGATTTTCACATCAGTAGCATTGCCACTGGTTAAACAAGTGAAAACTGATCCCTTTAAACTGAGACTACCAGTCCACCGCATACTTAAAGAACGATAGTAAAAGATTCTCTGTGGACCTGAAATCAATGAATACTTCCAGAAAAGCTTCCAGATTAGTTATGTAATTTTAAGGAGGCCAGTTATGAACGAAATTTTAAAGTGCAAGACATATCCACGTGCAGATATGGACTCTGATTATGAGGATATTGGTTTGAAATATTGAACTAAAACTGAAAATATTGTAAAAAAAATTAAGTTTTAAAGATATGGCACATGGGCAAGTTTAATAACCAAGGAGCTGCTGAGAATATCAAAAGGAGTATTAGATAGCTATTGATTAAAACTGAAGAAAGAGAATTAGTTAAATACCAATGGGAGATAATGTGCTTAAGGTAGCAGGTATCACAAGTGATGATAGACCAAAACTTTTGAATAAAATATAAAACTGGAGGAAATGATGTCTACAGCAATAAATGTGGGCTGTGAGACCATAATTTATTTCTCGTACTTATTTTTGTGTTTACCATGTTTTGTAAAGATTACTTGTAATATGTGTGTAATATTTTAGAGGTTCCTGCTTATCGTTTTTTGTGAATTACATACAAGTATAAAAGTTGGGAAGCATCCCCAAATTGTAATTTACAATTGTAAATTTTATTTAAACATTCCTTGCTTTGTACTACTGACTTTATGAAATGTTGTGTAAATTTTTATTATTTTTTAGGTTCCTGCTTACGGTTTTTTGTGAATTAAATACAAGTCTAAAACTTGTGACTCATCCCCAATGGAATGGAAGGTGATGGCGTGGACGGAAAATTTAGAAAAAGCACGCTTAGTGGGTTTTTGCGTAGCTTAAATCAAGTTATAGAGGGGTCTTGTCTGGACGCTTTATTTACTAGTTTGGCATCTACAAAGGCAGTCACCAATACTACATTCATTACAACAGTCTTACAGTTCTATGCTGATTACAGTATCTTTTAAAAAAGGTCTCACATTTCTAAAGTAAATTACAGAAATTCTTGAGCCACTCTATGGCTAAGTCACTCAGTCCGTGAATGACATTGAATTCACCATCTGATCTGTATACTTTGAACACGAGTAGATGGTCCACTGAAGTATTTCTCCCCACTTGTACATAAGTTGTTTGTATCTTCCATTGCTCGTTCTGATGCACTTCAGAAATGTCAACAACTTTCTTAGGAGATTGAATACATCACTCTTCTTGCTTCTTATGTTCACTCGCAAGCCACAGTTTTTCCGTTTTTGAGACGAAGCCTTCAAGTTCTGCTCCAATTTTTGCATCAAGCAGTCCTGGCTTTAAGACTACTTATAGGTGTTAGGTCACGATGGATATGGAAGTTTCCTATATGGTCTTATGGTCAGCTGTGAGCGCCTAACTTGGGGTATCTCAGGTTCTATACGACGGGAAGCGAGGCACAGAGTGTAGCCCTGAGTGTTCCCGTTATTATTCACATTTTTTCCGTCATCTGGATGTCAACTTTGGCGACATGTGCACTTCTTATTTAGACTGGTTAACAGAATATTGCAACGCTGTACACAAGAGGCATAGATAAAGACCTCGAAGTGCTTGTTACATATCCCCATGCGGTTACAGCTAGTTTTGGGGAGTATAGAACTTTGGGATTATAATTTATCTTATAGGTGTCGGTTATACGTTAGACTGCGACCTAGTTTCACTACCAGACACTTTGGCTAAGTCTCATGTATAATGTATTGACCATTCGTAGATAGCTCTAATTTTATATTTACCTCCCTGTTGTTGAAGTGCATTGTGGTGCTGGTTGTTTCGTTGGGATTTGGATATAGATGTCATTTGGAGTAATAAGTATGTAGCACATCCAGATCTGCATTTAGAATTAGTCGATGTCATTGTAGTCTTTACTTTGATATTCCATGTCCAGAACGTCTGCATACGCAAATTTACGAGATTTCGTTTCTGGCATATCAGCTACGTATAAAGAGAACAGGTACTAGCGCTGAACCCTGTGGTAGTGTTATTCAGAACCACGCTCCTTCTGTGCAGTGAGACCCTAATTGTCCTGCTTGTCAGTACGTGTCAGTACTTGTCTGTCAGTAACGTCTAAGTCTGTTAATATTTTATAATTTTAGTTAGTTTAAGCAGTATTCTTTCAGTCTGTACTGTATCGCAATCTGATGTAAGGTCTGTCAGAACGAGGGCTGTTTTCATCTTGTCTCAATATAGCTTGGGAGGGCCATATCTTGAGTATAGGTATTTCTGTGTGCTCGAAAACGTGCACGGTACGGCGGAATGTTTTCTTATATGTATGAAGTTAGTTTAGTCAGTAATACTCTCTAGATTAATTATTGGGAGATACATAGCATGATATTTGAAAACAACGGCGTTACTAAAAATCTTCCATTTAAGTAAGTTATAGAAAGTAGGCTTATCACAGTTGTAAAAGGAGTTTTTATAATACTAGGTGAATGGTCACATATTTTACAAACCGCTCTGGCAATGATGAGGTTCCACCGTACATACATTAAGGGACGTGCCAATAAGTGTCCCCTATCATGTAAGTCACTGCAGTTAAGCGGTGGTACACGCTGCGACACAGCTAACAGGGTCTTTGTGGGAACTTGTGTCTTTGTAACATGGACCGCAAAATGAACCAACGTAGCAACGGGATAACACCAACTTTTGTTTCAAATTAGGCAAAACGGCAACTGAGGCCCATGGGATGTTCAAATGCTTGTAAAGCTACAGGACTTCTCAGAAGACCAGTAAAGGTATTTTATTTTTAAGTCTTGTCACCTATATATGAGACTATTCACCGAACTTTTCACAGGAACCTTGTTCCAGCAGTCAATGTATTTTTGAATATTTTGATACATGTTTTCATAAAAAAAACTAGCTGTTTGATTAATTTTACAAAAATATTATAGAATTGTGAACTGACCCATTTCTGAAATTCAGCAAATTGAAGAGATATGAGTGTTTGCTTTGCCATACTAGTTATTTTTTGGCTTCGCATAATTAATGAAATTGCTAACATTATTACGCAGACCCTTAATTGTTTGCCGCAGTATACTTCTTCAAAGAATTGAAACATTTACCTGTTTACCACAGTTAAGTACAGATTACTGTATTGTTGCTGACATCTGCAAAAGTGAGTGAATTTGCTACCAGTATTGTTTACAGTGTATGCGATTCCTATGTATCTAATATATTTGAAAAGAAATATTTCTACTCTTTTACATAATTAACTTCCTTAAGTCTCTTATTTCATGATCATTTTTAAGTAATAACGGAAAAGTTAAAACTTCTCCACAAGGAATGGCGACCACAAAAATAACACACTGCAGTATTTTGCTCTTGAAGTGGACCTTTCTCTGAAATCTTTTCGTGAAGTGAAAACTATCTTTCATGAATTCACCCGTTAGGAACACACACGGTCAAAATTAAATCGTCTCAGAAAAGACACAATTCTGTACGCTGAGGCTAAGAGTGGCAATTTACTTCAGCTAGATTTGCAATAACCGCAACTTTCCAACAGGCAGGAGTGTTTCAGAGTGCTTAGAAATGTCAGAAAATGCAAAACGACTACGCAGGAATGATAAGAGTACAAATCAGTAGAGCCGCTTGAAAGTGGAGTTAAAGTAGATGCCGTATATTGGAAAATCAAAGACTCGATTAGGGTAAAATAAATAAAATAAAATAAAATAAAAACACAACTATATGAATATCAAGAGATCAAATTCAAAACCAGAGCTGAGAAAAGACTAGAAAGCCAAAATATGGAACATAAGTTTAGTTTACAGAGAAACATAGCCACACGTGAGAGAATACAACCACAGCACAACTTTGGATTTAAGTTAAGGAAACAGGAAGAAAAGTTTATGTGATTTGCACTCGTAGGGAAGTTTTTGATAATATTGAGTGGTGGGTAAGAGACTAAGGTAAGGCTGCAGCCTTTTCCAGTGTTATTCAGTCTGTAGAGCAAGCAGGATTTACAGAATAACAAAGAGTTATTTCGAAAGGGTATCCAAGGAGGACAAACCAAAACTTGGCACTTAGCCGATGACACAGAGGAGAACTTGGGGGGAACAGTTGAAAAGAATAACAAACGATGAGCATTATGAAAGACATAAACATTACAGTGGAATGTAGTTCAATTCAATCAGACAATCCCAATGGTAATACTTTGGGAAACGAGACAGTGAAGGCAGTAGATAGGTTTTGCTAATCTAGAAGTAAAACAAAAGCCTTTCTTCGTAAGAGAGATCTATTAATATCAAATATCAGTTCACGTGTTAGAAGTTCTGCCTGATGATAATCATTATGTAGCCTTTTATTGTAGTAGGCAGAGGTGTGGGCCAACAGTTGCAGGAAGTACTTGGGAGTGAGTACCAGGTCACCAGCATAGTGAAGCCTAGTGCAGGGTTAGCTCAGGTCACTTGTAACATAGGGGACTTATGTAGGAATTTTTCAAAAGAGGATCAGGTAGTTATAGTGGGTGGGGCCGGGAATAGTCTTGATAGGGACGGGGAATATGATATAAGTGGTGATCTGGAAAGGATAGCAACTCTAACTGGTGGCACGAATGTGCATTTCGTGCAACTGTTTCAGCGTCATGATAGGCCTTGTCTTAATAAGGCTGTCAGCCGTGTTAACATGGGGCTTGAGAAGGCGCTGATGACGGATGGCATGGATCACATTGCAGTGGTGCCAGTTGAGACTATCCAAAGGTCGGATTTTACTAGGCACGGTCTGCACCTCAATAGGTATGGGAAGGGGAGGTTGGCAAAGCTCATAGGTGAGAGGGTAGTAGGGGTGGGGGTTTCACTCATGGAAAAATTCCTGTAGTAGTTGGTGTTAGGGCTGCACCTTTTTTAGACTGAGGACAGCTGACAGGTATTCCTGCTTAAAGGAAGTCCCTCTAAGAAAGGAACCACCTTTGACAAAGTCTAAGAATATAAGTAATAAGGGAGTTACTGTTTTTCATCACAATATACAGGGTATCAGAGATAAAGTTAATGAACTGATTATTGATACTGATTCTGACATTATTGGTATTTCAGAGCACTTTTTAAGTGGTGTGACAATTCAGAGACTTCATTTGCCAGGATACAGGTTAGCTGCCTTCTACTCTAGGAGTTCCTTGCAGTGTGGGGGAGTGGCCATGTATGTAAAAAACGATTTTTCATCGGAGTCAATCGATTTTTCTAAACACTGCACAGAACAGATATTTGAATGTTGTGCAGGTGTTGTTAATGTTAATGGAACAAAACTAGTAATAGTTGTTATTTATAGATCCCCTGACTCAGATTTTAAAATGTTTCTGCCCAAGCTGGAATTGGTTCTGGATTCACTGTATAGGAAGTATAAAAATTTAATTGTGTGTGGAGATTTCAACATTAATTGTGTACGTGATAGCTCAAGGAAAAGTCAGCTGTTAGATCTATTTAATTCCTATAACATGATGCAAACAGTATTTTTTCCAACAAGAGTCCAAGGAAATAGCAGTTCTACCATTGACAATATTTTTGTTCATTCTTCATTATTAGAGGGGCACTCTGTCAGCAGAATTTTAAATGGCCTATCCGACCACGATGCCCAACTTTTAATTCTAAAAAGTATTTGTTCTCAAACAAATGTTAAACATAAATATCAACTACTCAGAAAAGTTAATCCAGATGCAACTGACACCTTTTTAAGCTTAATTAAGGAACAAGAATGGCAGGATGTTTATAGTGCTGATAATGCAGATGATAAATATAATACTTTCCTTAACACATTTCTTACGCTGTTTGAAAGTTGCTTTCCGCTAGAACGCTCAAAACAGGGTACTACCAATAACAGACAGCCAGGGTGGCTGACAAAGGGGATAAGAGTATCATGTAGAACTAAGCGGGAGTTGTATCAAAATGTTAGAAGCAGTCAGAATGAAGATGCAGTAGCTCATTACAAACAGTACTGTAAGGTTCTGAAAAATGTCATTAAAATGCAAAAAGTATGTGGTACGCAAAAAGAATAGCCAACTCTCGGGATAAAATTAAAACTATCTGGTCAGTCGTGAAGGAAGTGTCTGGTCAGCAGCAGCAGGTAGAAGATATAACGTCAGTGCGTAGTAGGAATGTTTCTGTTACTGATAAGTTAGATATATGTGCAATATTCAATAATCACTTTCTGAATATAGTAGGGGAACTAAACAAAACTCTAGTTTCTACAGGTAACCATATAACGTTTTTAGAAAATGCCTTTCCGAGGCTGTTACCTGAAATGGTTCTTCATGATACTTCCATAGGTGAGATTGAGTCAATAATTAAATCACTAAAGACTAAGGACTCTTGTGGATATGATGGGGTATCTAGCAGAATTCTAAAGTACTGTTCTCCATATGTTAGCCCAGTACTAAGCCATATTTGTAATTTTTCCTTTCAGAATGGTCAGTTTCCTAACAGATTAAAGTACTCAGTAGTGAAACCGCTTTATAAAAAAGGAGAAAGGGATAATGTAGACAACTATAGACCTATTTCTAAGCCATCGTTTTTTTCTAAAGTTATTGAAAAGGCTGTATATTCAAGATTAATTGATCATTTCAGTTCACATAATTTATTGTCAAACGTACAGTTTGGTTTTAGAAGTGGTTTAACGACTGAAAATGCTATATTTTCGTTTCTCTGTGAGGCACTTGATGGGTTAAATAAAAGGCTACGGACATTAGGCGTCTTCTTTGATTTAACAAAAGCGTTTGATTGTGTTGATCACAAAATATTGTTGCAAATATGGAATACGGGGAGTAGTCCATAACTGGTTCACCTCTTACTTTAATAATAGGCAGCAGAAGGTAATTCTCCGCAGTGTAGAAAATAGCTATGACGTGCAATCCCAATGGGGCATAATTAAGTATGGGGTGCCCCAGGGGTCTGTTTTGGGGCCGTTGCTGTTTCTTATTTATGTAAATGATATGCCTTCAAGTATAACAGGTGATTGTAAAATATTTTTGTTTGCTGATGATACCAGCTTGGTAGTGAAGGATGTTGCTCGTAATATTAACACAGTATCAAATAATGCAGTTCAAGAGATAAGTTCATGGCTAGTAGAAAACAAGTTGATGTTAAATCACAGTAAAACTCAGTTTTTACAATTTCTAACACATAATTTGACGAAAGCTGACATTCTGATTACACATAATGGCCATGTGATAAGTGAGACTGAACAGTTCAAATTTCTAGGTGTTCATATAGACAGTAAGCTGTCATGGAAAGCCCATGTTCAGGATCTTGTTCCAAAACTAAATTCCGCTATATTTACCATTAGAACAATATCTGAGATAAGTGATTTTTCAACACGGAAAGTAGTCTATTACGCTTACTTTCACTCACTTATGACGTACGGCATTGTTTTTTGGGGTAACTCGCCTGATGCAAAAAGGATATTTCTGGCTCAAAAACGGGCGGTTCGAGCTATATCTGGTGTAAGTTCGCGAACGTCATGTCGACCCCTTTTCAGTAGTCTTGGAATTTTGACTCTGGCGTCACAATACGTTTTTTCTTTAATGTCGTTTGTTGTTAATAATACCAGCTTATTCCTACGAGTTAGTAGCTTTCACTCGGTGAATACTAGACAGAAGTCTAATCTACATTTGCATCACACCACCTTAACACTTGTGCAGAAAGGGGTACAGTATTCTGCGGCATCCATTTTCAATAAGCTGCCACAAGAACTAAAGAATCTTAGCACTAATCCACACGCTTTCAAATCTGAATTAAAGAGTTACCTCATGGCTCACTCCTTTTATTCTGTCGAGGAACTCCTAGAAAAGTTAAACAATTAAGCTAATTTATTTTTTCTTTATTGATTCTTTTCACTTTGTCTTAAGATTGTCGTGTGCTAAGGACTATTTAAAATTTTTCCCATTACCATTCTTGTGTAACAATTAATGTATTGACTTGTTCCATGACCATGGAGTCTCACTCCTCAATTGGGTCCTATGGAACAGAAAAAACCAATAAATAAAATAAATAGGAAAGCAGTTCAGACTCGGACAGAATGTAATCAGAAGTGATGTTATGCTGTAGAAAAATATTGACGAGGGGATGGAAATATTACGTAATTAATGAGGATTGACTGAAAAGAACGCGTTTAGATCGGGACTATGTCACACTTAATCAGGTTCAACATGATTTGGGTTTCAGTAGTTATTCAGAAATGAACAACCTTGCACTGGATCCGGTAGCAGAGACAAATGTTCAAATGTTTGTACAGCTTAAGGGACTTAACCGCAGGTTCATCAGTCCCTAAACTTACAAACTACATATGAAATACCTTATACCAAAGACGACACAAACATCCATGCCCGAGGGGGGATTCGAACCCCTGACGGCGGACGGCCGCACGCACCGCTACACGGCGCTCCAGTGCGCGCGCCTAATCCGCCGCGGCTAGCAGAGACAGCTGCATTAGCAGTGTCTTTGAACTGAAGACAGCAACAGCGACGCAAAAAATTATACATCGTCAACGAGAGAAGTAAATAGACAGGCAGAAATGCCGAACCTTTAGAAATCTCGTAACTCTCGTCAAAATGTAGCAATCATGACATAAATAACTCCCCATATCTGTCATAGGTTAAAATTAAAGACGATTGACAATTAGGGGAAGAAAAGTAAGAGGGTATTTGAAATCATGTACATAGATACTGTTGTCGCTTATGAATTTGCCAATGACTAAGAAAAATAATGGCATAAAACCATATAAGTCACGCTTCGTGCCGGCCGCGGTGGCCGCGGTGGCCGAGGAGACTGAGGCGCTCCAGTCACGGTCTGCACGGCCACTACGGTCGGTGGTTCGAATCCCCTCTCGGGCATGGATATTTGTGCCGTCTTTAGTATAAGGTAGTTGATAAGTAGTTTGTAAGTTTAGGGACTGATGACCCCTAAGTTTAGGGACTGATGACCCCGTAGTTAAGTCCCATAAGCTTAACAAACATTTGAACATTTTTTTTTCACGCTTCGTATTGCACAACTAGGGTTCGTTGAAATATTAAATGCAGTTGGGTATACAGTAAAGCACGAAAAACTAACCTTCTAACAGCATGTTGATTTGCTATTAAGTCACTTGCCATATGCTTCATTAATAATATGAAAAGTTTCTATAAAATAAAACCAATATAAATACTCTAAGGTCTGTGTGTGGTCAACGAACTTAAATAGTTAAAATGTTCATAGAGCTTATGGGAACTACGGGGTCATCAGTCCCTAAACTTACAAATTACATATGAACTAGCTAATACTAAGGACGGCACAAATATCCATGCACGAGGGGGGGATTTGAACCCCCGACCGAAGTGGCTGTGCAGACTGTGACTGGCGCGCCGCAGAGCGCTCAGCCACCGCGGCCGGCTTAAATAGTTACCTGAGGCTTTATAACGTAAAGAGAGCGCCAAACTAATCGAAATAAAAATATTCCCCATGTAGTAATGAATTATTGTTTTTATATAATTACGCAGGCTTCCGTGGCCAGAGTAAGATGTACCGCGTCATGATGTAAGAAGGATATTACTTTAATAGCCGACGTTTCGGCCAATGTTGCAGTGACCTTCATCTGGGTATACTGATGTGAGCTGGTTGTTACTATATACTTACTTTCAATTAGACATTACCTCATAATTTTTAAAATCAACGATGTTATTGGAAGTTTTTGGCGGAAGAATGGAAACTTTATTATGATAGGATGCTGAGGTGGAGGGAGTGGTGGTTAGACGTTGCCTATTGCTTCTTGCATAGCGAGACATTTATTGGTGTTCATCGGGGAATGGGGTGAGGGCTTCCGTTTCTCTCCTGCTGGCCGTGGGCCGCGCGGCGGCAGTTGCTTACTAGTGACGCTCACGTGTTCTGTTGTCAGTGCGGCCTATTTCTCTGTGATGGCTGGAAGCCAAGAGGGTGGCAAGCCTTAGTCCATCTTCCCTGTTCATGTTAGTGGGATGGTTTAAAATTTTGATGGCTTTCCCTATCTTGCGTTTAACCAACCCTGGTTGCTTGGCGAGTATTCTGGCATCGTCAAATTTTATCTTTATACTGCAATCTTGCTGGTGTTCGGCTACTGCAGATTTATTGTGTTGGCCTAATCGAATGTAGCGTTCATTTTTATTTATTTAGCCCCTGGGACAGCTTGCAGTATTCCTGTTGACATGCAGATTGAACAGCCTAGTATGCGATTTTACAACAGATAACTAGTGTAGAAGGGTGAAGAAATAAAAACCTTGCGTTATGCTGATGACATTGTAATTCTGTCAGAGATAGCAAGGGACTTGGAAGAGCAGTTGAAGGGAATGGACAGTGTGTTCAAAGGAGCATATAAGATGAACATTAAGAAGAGCAAAACAAAGGTAATGGAATGCAGTCTTAGAAAATCAGGTGATGCTGAAGGTATTAAATAAAAGTGGTAAATGAGTTTTTTTACTTGGGCAGTAATATAGCATATGAGGTCGCAGTACATAGGATATAAAATGCAAAATGACAATGGGAAGAAAAGCGTTTTAAAAAGAGAAATTTGTTAATATCTAATATTAATTTAAGCATAAGTAAGTCCTTTCTGAAGGCATTTGTGTGGAGTTTTGCCTTGTATGGGAGTCAAACATGAACGATAAAGAATGCGGATAGGAAGAGTATAGAGGCTTTTGAAATGTGGTGTTACAGAAGAATGCTGAAGATTAGGTGGGTGGATCGCATAACTAATGAGGAGGTACTGAACAGAATCGGGGAATACCTTGACTAAAAGAAGGGATCGATTGCTAAGACACATTCTTAGACATCAAGGAATTGTGTATTCAGTGTTTTGGAGGGAAGTGTGTTGGGTAACAATGGCAGAGGGAGACCAAGAGATGAATATAGTAAGAAAATTCAAATGGATGTAGATTTCCGTTTTTATGAGAAGATGCAGAATGTCTATGGGAAGAAAAGCATTTCTGAAGAAGCGAAATTTGCTGACATCCAATATTAATTTAAATATGAGGAAGTCCTTTCTGAAAGCATTTGCCTGGAGTGTAGCATTGTATGGGAGTGAAACGTGGACAATAAGAAGATCAGATAAAAAGATGATAGAAGATTTTGAAATGTACTGCTACAGACGAATGATGAAAATTAGATGGGTAGATCACGTAACTAATGAGGAGGTGCTTAACCGAATCGGGGAGAAAAGGAGTTTCTGGCAAATACTGACCAAGAGAAGGGGTAGATTGCTTGGAAACATTCTGAGACATCAAGGAATTGTCAGCTTAGCATTAGAAGGAAGCGTGTGGGGTAAAAATCGTAGAGGGAGACCGAGGGACGAATATAGTAAGCAGATTGAAAAGGATGTAGGATGTATTCTCAGATGAAGAGACTTGCACAGGACAGGGTAGCGTGGAGAGCTGCATCAAACCAGTCTGCGCACTGAAGACCACAACAACAACAACAAATTTAATTTATGATACACATAACAGGATTATGTAAAGTCTTAGGTTTAACACATAAAATCTTCTTTTTTATCCTACATTACAATAAAAGCTCTCTGACGTCACTGTATATGAATGCCTTAACTTTGTAGAAGGCCTTTTGTTTCAACCAAGATTCTATACTTTTTTCTGAATATACTTGTTTTCCTCAGTCTTATCTCACTGGGTAATTTGTTTAAGAAAGATTTTCCTGCTTAAATTAAGGTTTTGTATTTTTGTTAATCCGATTCTGGGATTGTCCAAACTGTTTATGTTCCTGGTTACGTGAGTATGAATATCAGATCCGGTATCGAGCTTATCCAAATTGAGTTTGGTGTGCATAAGAACCTGAAATAAATAAAGGCTGGGGACAGTCACTGCTGTGAATAAAATGAGTTTTACAAGGAGCGTCGGTTTTTAGGCCATACATGCTTCGAATTACTTTCTCCTGTCAGAAGAAAACTATTGTGCTAGAACTAAATAAGTGCTATGGTAACGAGACGATAAATTTTACCCTTTTAAGAAGTACGATAAGATTTCACACATTTTCGCTCTCTTACTGCATTTATAATCATCCTGTTTTGGCTCACTTTAGGTTACGGTAGTAACACTAAAAATGGCCCTTTGCGATCGTCTTTTGACAGCTCAAAATTTAAATGAAAATAACGGCTTAACTAGTTATCTGACAAGAAAATTGAATGACCCAATATGTAGAGGAAAAAATTCTCTACAACTTTGCTCTTTTATGTTTTTTTTTTTTTTTTTTTCATATCTCGCAGCGTTTGAAAGATATTTGCAAAAATAACGGCAATTTTGGTATGTATGTATGTCTGTCTTTCTGTCCGTAACGTGTTCCCTGTTTTTAAGACGAACCGTTCAACCGATCAGCACGAAAGTTTACAGACATGATTGTTGGCTGCCACAGACAAGAACCTCGCTTTTTCAATTTTTTCTGACAAAAAATACGGTAGTAATACTAAAAACTGCCGTTTGTAATATAATTGTAATTGCAAACGAACCGTTCATCTGACACGAAAATTGAATAACCTAATTGGTAGAGGAGAAAATTCCCTACAACTTAGCTCCCTTATGTTTTTTTCATATCTCGTATCGTTTGAGACATATTTGCAAAAATAACTGATATTTGACATCTTCCATTGACTTAACGATAACCAGCCGCTCGGAGATGTCTCGCGTATTTGATGATTATCTTATTGTAACTTACACGTTGTTATTTCAAAGCATACAGCAACAGCATACTGAAGAATTAACAAAAACACGTCGTTCTTCGTAGGATAAAAGGTAATCTAAAGTCTACAAATGTCATATTAACATCAGTTAACAACGGCCACGAATAGTATCAGATTAAAGAACTCCTGTTTTGAATTATAGCCGTAGTGTAGTGGGCAAGGTGCTGGACTGTGATGCGAAAGGTCGCCACTACGTACATTTATTTTTCCTAAAAGGGTTTCAGACACTCTTATTAATTAATTTATTATTGGTTAGACTATTATTTAGGACGAAAATGTTTGCAAAAACTTATAAAACTACAAATCTAAAGTGGGCCGTAAAACACGACAGTGCGATTTTTTCTTTCATATTTTTCCCTTATTTTTCACCATCGTCATATAGTATGAATTTCCTGCTCTAAACTACGTTTCCTAATTTGTTTCCCTGTCAGCTTCTCTAAGAGCACATCCGCGCTATCGGTTGTGTACTGCGTCTGAAGGAAGGCCCCGAGATCTTTCTCACTCTAGGAGCAAGGAGCTACGACGCTCGTTGGCGGAACAGCCGCCAGGGCGCAGCTCCGTCGCCCGACCGTGGCGCGGCCATTGGCGGCAAATGGTCCGGAACTCTGCTAAACAGTTTGCTGCCGTTACCAGCGACGGGCGGTTTATTTTTATTGCGCCGATACTGCTCCGGCGGCGTTCCGTCCGAGTAGCGTTCAGTGGGCACACTAGCCTGATCGCCCTAGATAGGCAACGACGTCTAGCCGGTAACTGTAGACTTTCCAAGTAATTCTGACCTAGCACTCTCCCGGAAATGCATACGGATTTGGAACAAACTGCATGGAGGTTGACGTGCTCATAAATTTTGGGTGTAAGCGAAGGGCAATGTGACTCATGGTTGTTGTCGGGTAAAGGCTAAACAAATTAAAACCGACGCATATGAGGTAAAGAGAATACACATATGGGCAATGATACACAAAATTGTGATTTATGACCCTTTGGATAGGATGTGTTTTTTAGATGTGCGATTGTAGTTGATTCAGGATTGACTCCAAATAACACTTTATCTCGCTGTCATCAAAAGCTGTGTCCGAAAAACGACGCACACCATTCATATACGAGGGTGGATTGGAAAGTAACGAACAAAATTTTGACTGAAATCACACCAATTTTTGCGCTTGCACAGAAACTGTAATAGACATCGATCGTTTATCCCATTTCTGATTCCCGTGATTGCCTTGCCCTGAAATTTCCTAATTTGAAAACTCCCTTTTCCTTTCCGATAATAATTGTTTCCATCGTGAAGATTGCGAGTTCCTTTTTGTAAATCATCGTCCCCACTACGAAAGTTTCTATTTCCAGAATGTGGTTTAAATATTAACGCCTGTTCTACATTTCTATAAATGCTAAAACTTCATCAGTGAAATTGGACGGGTTGTCGACTAATCGCTTTGTATATAATCCGTTTACATCATTTTAAGCTTAGCAATTTCAGTTAAAGCTCCCAGTGGACGTTTTATGTACATTAAATCATCCCATTCACGCACGCAAAACTCCCGCACTGAACCATCACCTTGTTTGTAACTTGCTACTTTTAAAATCTCATTCTGCTGTCACGTTTGCTGCACCTCACTTTAGAATTTTTTTAGTAAACAACATTCACACGTATCATATTAAAAATTCCATTGTTTGAATTAGCCCATGGTTTCATTTGATACTGCTCAGAAATCCCCCTCACAAAAACATCTCTACATATCGCCATAAAATCAACCTGATACTATTTTTCACAGTTGAGAAAACGTATACTGATTCCCGTAGGGACCCATTATATAAGTAACACATTATTCATCTGATTAGAAGCTTAAACAGTCAACTATGTGCGCAAATCATCGACCTTCTGCTGTAATTGCACATTCTGTTTCTATTCTCACCTTTATCTGTTCCTTATTTTGTACTATATCACAATCCACTACCTTAGTAGAAGAATTGTTCATAGAATTAGCGACTGATATTTCAGAAGCATTTTGCCACTGTACAAATTTACCTACACTGCGGCCTGTTACGGTCTGTTCCATTTCGGCTTGGTCCGCAAAATCTTATGCTAATGATCTTTGTCATTCACTACGCCAATCTCCTCTGCAATATTCGATATTCGCATCATCTGACCTAATGCCTTCTGATGTTGTATCCACTATTCCCTCCATTACAGATCTAATCTAATATTACATCGTCAATCACTGCTTTTAATTGAAACTTCAATTACTCATATATGTTAGAACAATCTAAATTTTTAAATTTACCTTGTCAATCTTCAAATTGATGTCACACATATCTTCTTTAGCACAATAAATTTTTGTATTAACACTACCCATATCTGATTTCATATCACCTATATCTAAGTTCATATCACACACATCTGTTCTTACATTAGCCACATCTGTTTGCACACTTCTCCATATATGATTTACCATTATCAATTTGTTGTTTTTGTTGTTGTTATTGTTCGGGTCTTCAACCCGCAGACTGGTTTGATGCAGCTCTCCATGCTACCCTGTCCTGTGCAAGTCTCTTCATCTGAGAATACGATTGGCAACCTACATCCTTTTCAATCTGCTTAGTACATTCGTCCCTCGGTATCCCTCTACGATTTTTACCCCACACACTTCCTTCTAATGCTATGTTGACAATTCCATGATGTCTCAGAATGTGTCCTACCAATCTATCCCTTATCTTAGTCAGGATATGCTAGAAACTACTTTTCCTCCCAATTCGGTTAAGCACCTCCTCATTAGTCACGTGATCTACCCATCTAATCTTCATCATTCGTCCGTAGCACCACTTTTCAAAAGCTTCTATAATCTTTCTGTCTGAACTCGTTATCGTCCACGTTTCACTGCCATACAATGCTACACTCCAGACAAATGCTTTCAGAAAGGAATTCCTAACATTTAAATTAATATTGGATGTTAACAAGTGTCGCTTCTTTAGAAACGCTTTTCTTCCCAAAGCCATTCTGCACTTCATATCCTCCTTACTTCGGCCATTAGATGTTATCTTGCCACCCAAATAACAAAATTCATCTACTACTTTTATTGTCTCACTACCTAATCTAATTCCTTCATCATCGACTGTTTTTCTGACATTGCATTCCATTACCTTCGTTTTACTCTTGTTAATGTTCATCTTATATCTTCCTTTCACGACACTGTCCGTTCCATTCAATTGTTCTTCCAGATTTTTTGCAGTCTCTGACAGAATTACTATGTCATCGGCAAACTGCAATGTTTATATTTCTTCTCCCTGCACTTTAATGCCCTCTCCAAATTTCTCCTTCCATTCCTCCGCTGCCTGTTCAATGTACAGATTGAACAACATTGGGAAAAGGCTACAACACTCTCTTACTCTCTTTCAAACCTCTGCGTCCCTTTCTTGTCCTTCCTTAGTCTATCTTCTAAGATATGTCGTAATGTGAGTATTGCCTCCCATGTTCCCAGATTTCTCCTAAAACCAAACTGATCTTCCCCGAGGTCATATTCCACAAGTTTTTCGATTCGTCTATAAATAATTCGTGTTAGTATTTTGCAACAATGACTTATTAAACTGATACTTCTGTAATTTTCACATTTTTCTGCCCTTGCTTTCTTTGGAATTGGAATTACGATATTCTTCTTGAAGTCGGAGGGTATTTCTCCTGTCTCATACATCTTTTCATGACTGGCTCTCCTAAAGAAATCAGCAGTTCAGACGGAATATCATCCACTCCGGGGGCCTTGTTTCGACGCAAGTTGTTCAGAGCTCTGTCAAATTCTTATTGCAGTATCAAATCTTCCTTTTCTAGAATACTGCCTTCAAGTTTATTTCCTTTGTATAGGCCCACTATATATCCCTTCCAAAGTTCAGCTTTCACCTCTTTGCTTAGTACTGTTTTTCCTTCTGAGTTCTTGACATCCATACAGCTGCTTTTCTTGTTTCCAAATATCTCTTTTATTTTCCTGTAAGCGGTATCTATCTTTGCCCTAGTTATTCATTCTTCTACGGTTCTGCATTTGTCCTGTAGCTACTCCTGCTTAACCAGTCTGCATTTCCTGTCAATCTCATTTTTCAGACGTCTGTACTCCCTTTTTCTGCTTCACTTGCTGAATTTTTGTAATTTCTCTTCTCATCAGTTCAGTATGTCCTGTGTTATCCGGGAATTTCTATTAGGCCTTGTTCTTCTGTCTATATGATCCTCTGCTGCCTTCATTACCCTGTCTCTCAGAGCTACCCATCCATCTTCTACTGTATTACTTTCCCCCGTTTTATCCAATCCTTGCCTAATGCCCCCTCTGAAACTCTCAACCACCGCTGTTTCCTTCAATTTGTCCAGGTTCCATCTGCTAACGTTTCTACCTTTCTGCAGTCTCTTAAGTTTTAATCTGCAGTTCATAACCAACAAGTTAACCCTTAATCGGTTTTCTTGCATAGCTGTTACGAAGATGTTGTGATTTTTGAGGGTGCCTAAAAAATCCAATTTTCCAGTTTTTAAAAGCTTTGAAAGCAGCTAGATAAAGTGTTGATTTGTATTTCTTCTTCTTGAGGTCGCAAGACGCTCTGACTCGTCTGTGTATAACGCTGTAGACTACACGAATATCAGTTTGCTCACTATGGCGTAGTGGATTGTCTAACGGAGGTAGTTTGTTTCCCATCACACTCTTCAATAAATGATAGTACTATGTATGGGGCGGATGCCAGTAAACAACTACAAAAACCGTTTTATCACGTCTATTTTTGCAAAGTTCGCAAGAATTATACCCACCATTTCCTTTCTCCATTTATTTATGTGTTTTGTCAGAAATATCATACAAGCCTGCTTAAGTAGTACTCTTAGAGAGGCTATATTGTTGAGAATGAAGATGTTCCATTCCAGTGCTCTTAAATCTATTATTGCGAAGATAATGTTAATAACTAAATTACTCTGATTTTGTCTCTTCTTAATGGTTGTAATAGAAACGATTAAAATGCTGTTTTAGTAAGAGGATGAAAATATCGCAGAAAATTATCACGCTACACCGTCAACATTTCTAATTTTCTAGTTTTATACACCTAAATCACTCCATGCACAGGAAAAATATCCGAAATCAAGTGATCAATCATAATGTTATTAACGTCTTAATGTAGATATTATTTTTTCATTCCATATAAAATAAGATGTCTCAAATTAGGGATTGCTCGTTACTTTTAAGCATATTCAAAGCACGATGTACCATCGCTAGATGTTACTCTGTTGTTCTGGTAGGCAGAAGGCAAGTATTGAACTAGTAGTGCCCACTTGAAGCAGTAAAGACTTGTGACAACGCAGCGTCACATAGACTTACTTGTTTTGCAGCTGCAGAACTCTTCGGTCGCCAGTTGCATACGAAATTGCCAATAGCTCCGCCCCGCCTGGCAGACACCTGGTAAAGTTGGTTCCTCGAGAACACGAAATCGTGACGCCTGCATCCTCTGGACTTCATTCGAAACTGTTTTGCATTCCACTGTCTCCAACGTAGCACCCGTTATCTGCACTACCCGTTTGTCATTTTCTTGCTACTCACTACGTGTCTCATTTGTTACAAGAGGGTCTCTGCTTCAAAAATGTAAGTACATTTATTGTCTCTGGTCGTCCGTTCTCTGGTCACCCGCTAACTCTTACTACTTATAAAAATGCTATAATGGAAAATGTACCAGTTGTTTAAAATGCATACACTCTCATGATTTGTATATAGTCTCCCCATTCGTAAGACACTTTTCTTTAATCGTCTATGTCTACACATTCCTAGAAAGTATCATGTGTTTTATTAGGTTAATGTTGTGCGCTAAGTAATGTTTCATAATATTTCTGTGATGCAACCACCACCCCAAAAATATGCCATATAATTAGTCTGAAATCATGATTCTTTTACAAATCAAATGAATGGCAAATTATATGAAATGATTTTTCTTAACATTGTCCAACCTAAAAAAACACATCAATCAGCACCCTATGCTTCGAGTGGCTGGCTATGTTGAATGAAATGACAGGAAGAAGAACTAAGTTTTCACAGCATTATTTCCTTCGCCCCTTTTCCGCTAAAGCATTGAGATCACATGGCTTTTAGACTCTCAAACATGCACGTTAAATTTACCATGACAGAAACCAAAGAGATAATCGTTTTCTTTTTCACTCTGTCACTTTCTTACCTCCCTCTGTATTCCGCCATATTGTTTCCCCTCCTTTTTCCATCCCTACTCCTCCTCATGCAAACAGATTGCCAATAGAATTAGTAACATGGAAGAAATAAATTAAAGTGCATGCTTGATGCAGCAATTTTTCACCAATGAGTTACTTTTGCAAGTATAATAAGTGATAGAAGTGAATAGCATGCTGTCTGTCGCGTATGCAGATAGCTGTAGAGAAGAAATGAAGAAAAAGATATCAGTGGAAAACGCAACGTTGTGTCAAAACGTCCACCAGTTGGATTTAGTAGCAGGCCTGGTTTAGGTTAAAAACGGTCAAGTATTTAGCATCGACATACCAGTTGAAACAGTTGTAGAGATATAGTAACGGTTCATACTGTAAGACCACATTCTGTTTCAGCAAATGGTAATACACCCCAGGATGACCCCTGATTCGTTGTGCTCCATAACTAGGAAGATGGGAGACGGCGATACAAAGGTCTTATCACTCCTGCTGCAAACATTGTTTGTATGTCAGAGTTTCCTTTTAGGCCCAGCCAAGCAATATGGTGACTGTTTAGAAGGGATATCAGAGGTAAGCTAAATACGATGATTAATTCTCTTCGTTATTCCCAACTTATCTGTAAGGACCTGTCTGAATTTTTCATACCGCCCTACTGACATACAGGGGAATGGACACCTAACCGCGAAACGTGTTGACAAAATAGCACTTTTTTCTTAAGTTTAGAATTACAATGAAACAATTTTTGACATAATCTAGTGATAAACATGCATTCTCAGTGACATCACAGCCCACTAGAGAAAACACACTTAATTACTTTACCATAATCAACCAAAGAGACGACGAAACGGTCCAACAAAAAGTTGGTCAATAGTAGTAAAAAACAAAAGAAAAAAAGAAAAAAAATGTGAAACTTATGGGACTTAACTTTGGGGTCATTAGTTTCTAAACTCACAAACTACTTATGAACTACCTTATACTAAAGACAGGACAAACATCCATGCCCGAGGAGGGTTCTGAACCCCCGACAGGGAACGGCCTCGCGCATCGCAGCATACGGCTCAAAGCGCTCCGCCGAGGTTCAGTAGTAGTCAAAGGTTGCACATTGGTCGCATGATAGTGCCACACAACTGGATGCAACTTAGAAATTTACGTAAATGTTTATTACTGGCATACCACTCAAAACAATTTTTTTTAAAAATTAATAAAAAACTGAATTACACTATACATTACTGGCTTGCGATTTTCATTTGGACGTACAAAACGGAGTATAAAATGGCTCCTAGCTCGAGGCAGATTACCTTTACGCTTGTTGAACCTCTGGTGTCAGCTGTCTGACAGTCCTCAGTCCACTATAACATCTCACGCAATGGCGGACATACCATTGTTCGCGGGGCAGGATATAGCTCACCATCACGAGAACTACCACTACCGCACTCCCTTCTACGATTGACCGATTTACGCAGGGAATCAGCTTGTTTTGTGGCTACTACACGTGTGACAGAAACTGCGACAATGCATTTGACAGCAGAGTAAATGGTCGTTATAACCTACTCTCCACGGAGAAGAATATATGGTTTCTACTGTTTACATTCAGTATTGTAATGTTATCATAAACCTAATACTTAAAGCTCTTAGATATTCTCTCATAGCTACTTCTAGATCTATCAATCTGAACAGCAGTAGAAATTGCTGCATCAGTTCCAGTTAGAAGAAAACAGAGTATTATGTTAGAACACATATGTCATTGTCTTTACAGGTAACACCCCACATTTCACCCTTATCACAGAATCCTTCCCATTTGTATTTGTGTAAGCATGATGGATGTAAATAATGCAGTACCCAGTTCCAGAGAATCAAAGTATCATATGAAAATTACGTCATTTACCAAGGTATCATATTACGCCCTTATGTAATTATCATCACAGATAACACCTATTGCAGTATCACATTATACACATATCAAATGACCCTTTTGCACATATTGCTCATGTAAGCATCATGGATACAAATGTAGAACGCTGTGTTAGCATCCATTGATGAGTGATAAAATGACTGACCACAGTATATGTTCGTTCATGTGACTAACTTTGCTGTCTTCACATCTTTATATTGTGAAATATCATTATATATATATATATATATATATATATATATATATATATATAATTGTTAATGAAACTTAGCAAAGAAGAACTGCAGTCAATATTAATAAACTTCAGAGAAACCGTAGAATAAACTCATGTAAAAAAAATACCGACAGTTTTCAGAATGTTTTCTTATTGTTGATTGCTTCATCACATCTCAGGGTCATTATGTGGTTCATTTTAAGGCCTAAGTAATGAACTAAGACGAAACTTTTCACTCTTGAGAACGATTTGTATTTTCTAAAAAAAAAAAAAAAAAAAAAAAAAAAAAAAAAAAAAAAAAAAAAAAAAAAAAAACATTTACATCACAACTGATAGTTTACAATAACAAAACCGAGACAGCTCATCGCTTCTAACTGCTCAAGAAGTCAAAACAAGACTGACTGCTAATTAAAAATCAAAGAAACTGCTATTCCACCTTTTTTCTTTTAGTTCCACAGATAAATTTTTTCACAACAATAATTAATAATTGTCTATTATTGTTATTATTAATAATAATTTTCTCTCTCTCCTTTTTTTAATAATAATAGAAAATTAAATTAAATGAAATTAAAATAGAAATTCGCTTCTTACTGTTCTGATACCCCAACACTCCATTCCTGGTAACAGCACATCCGCCCCCATACGTTTGGCGAATGTACTCCGTTACATGAGGCAGAAGTATGTTATATATCAGAACAGTAAGATAGCTTTCCTTGTTGGCAAAAGATTAACCTTGAATAAGAAATATTTGTCCATGGATTGGCTCACTAGCTGCTAATCTAATTCAGAGGCCGTTTATCTACCTTTTCATTGACATATTTTAGAATCTGGTTAGAAAAAAATCATCAAAGCACACATATAAGAAATTTACAAAGAAATATACATCTACACATAAATTACATAGATCAATACCTATACAAATAATTGTTTACAAGCAAAACAATTACAAATTTTCCATGTCACAGGGCGTTGTAACCTTTTAGTCTCTTTCTTTTCCTTTTCAGGTCCATTGTATGTTTAAATTATTTATTGTCACTTGTGATCGTCCATTTTTTCCACTCAAATGTACCGCTACGCACAACAAGTGTCCAGCGATATTGCATCGTCATGCAAAGAGAATGCGATCAGTTACTTCTCTGCTCGGCAGTTAACAATACCTGTACCTTAGTCTTTGTTATCTTGCTCGATAGCTTGGCTCTCAGTTCAGTAGCTTGCACTCATGAGGACATATTGTAGTTCGTGCTCTTGTGTGAGGGAGGATCCAGATGCTGCTGGCGTCGTTGTTACATCCCGCTCTCGCCGTTTGTGCTAAATCGTCTATTGGGATATCATCACGACCACCTCCCGTGTACGCCGTGCTGCTGATTTGCCGTAAGTACTTTATATTAAATCACTTCACCTCTTCGACTGCACACGTGGCACAACATCGATCTGCTATCCCCTCACAGTCACACGAATCACCCATTTTTCACTAATGAATTTAAATCCTCGTCTGATCGTTTAGTCATCTTGGCACTATAGTTTTCGTTATAATTAGTATTTTACCAAGCCATTTGTTCAACAATACATATCGTCCTGTCGACCTTGGTTTATACTTCCTACATTTAATAGTCTTCGTGGTTTTTTTTATGTTCACAATTGTTAAATGATGAATTTTACATATCTTTCATCCTTAAAACAACTATAATATTACTCCTTTTTTTTTCATCAGAAATTATACATAACCAGAAGAAAACATACATTCCACTCTTTTACTACCTATAGTATTCTTTTTTAATACCTCACGTAAAAAAACTTTCCTTATACATTTATACGCCATCCATGGATTTACTTAATCTATTTATGTTCAGACCTATTTATTCGGAAATAAATATGAGATCAGGCCAGGTTTCTGGTCTTGCTTTTATTGAAATTTTTTCCCTTTTTTTTCAGACTCGTAAACGTCTCATGAAGGTATAAAGACATATATATATACACATCCTCCAAGGAAACAAGAAATCGGCCCACACTATCCTCCAACCACGATAGAAGGAAAGAATCCTACATCATTTATCGTGTGTAATGTGGTTAGTTGTGTAGTAGAGAATAGCTGTGAGAACTTTGTCTACTCGTGTTTCAATGGATAAGCAATTACTATATGCATAAATCATAATTGGAAAAGAACTCTCTGTTTATATATATGGACTTTATAGACTTCAATTGACTGAACTGCCATAAAATATTCATCCTGTTCATTAACACTAACAGTGTGAGGCTAAGTCCGTGTTCGGAAGAACTTTATAGCAATATTAATCTCCACTTTCTTGTATAAACGGAATATGATTCGGAACCCAAAATTCATTTACCTACTGATTTATATATGGATGGTTTGACCTGTTAACCATTAAGTTTGATGAATCAGAATTGCAAGTGTGTTCCCTGCCTTCTGTATCTGTATCATTGTAACCCCTGCTTCAATATGTTACTCAGTTATTTCTTGTTTTTCTCAATCAATATTTAATAATTCAGCATAATGTAAATTATGAGGCATGAAGTCCGTTTTTAGACATTTCGCATTCAGTCATCATGACATTCATTCTTCCACATTCATCTTCGTAGAATAGGGTTAAGAGAAAAGAAAAATCGGAGTTGCGGAGGCCACAATTATTCATTTTAGATACCATCGCTCAAATATCCGACCGAAAGCGCAAATAAGCGCCACGTGCCTTAGCAAAAAACAATTCAATAATCCCTATCTCAAAATACAATATATCCACAATTTTTTTGTCAGGCAATACGCCTTCCACAAATACATTCTCATTATTATTATTATTGACATGAAGCGCGTAAAATGTAACCTATGCCTATTGAATTTCTCATTTACATATACTTTAATACTTATCGCAGCTTTCCTTATTATCTTTAGAAAATTTCCGCAGAGGTTTTAATTGTTAGTAAGCAGTATAGTTGATTCTTTTTTTATCTGATTTAGTTAAATTTTAGTTAGAGGAATTAGGCTGTCGTTAGTGTAGTTAGAGTATTTAAACAGTAGTTAGTAGTGTAGTTTAGATTTGTATATATCCGGCTATCTGTAAGGTATCGTTGTTTTTAAACAGTTTTAAATTTCGTTTGTATATATATATATATATATATATATATATATATATATATATATATATATATATATATATATATAAATTTTGTATTTAATTTCGCGTGTGCATAGTTCGTTTTCTCTCGTGTACATAGCATGTTTTATTTCCGTATATATATATCTTCCCATGAACCACAGACATTGCCGAGGTGGGGTGGCTTGCGTGCCTCAACGATGCAAATAGCCGTACTGTAGGTGCAACCACAGCGGAGGGGTATCTGTGGAGAGGCCAGACAAACGTGTGGTTCCTGAAGAGGGGCAGCAGCCTTTTCAGTAGTTACAGGGGCAACAGTCTGGATGATTGACTGAGCTGGCCTTGTAACATCAGCTAATGTGGCTTTGCCACACAGCTACTGCGAACGGCTGAAAGCAAAGGGAAACTACAGCCGTTACCTTTCCCGAGGACATGCAGCTCTACTGTATGAACATATGATGATGGCATCCTCTCGGGTAAAATATTCCGGAGGTAAAATAGTCCCCCATTCGGATCTCCGGGCGGGGACTACTCAGGAGGATGTGATCATCAGGAAAGACAGTACTGGCATTCTACGGGTCGGAGCGTGGAATGTTAGATCCCTTAATAGAGTAGGAAAATTAGAAAATTTAAAAAGGGAAATGGATAGGTTGAAGTTAGATATAGTGGGGATTAGTGAAGTTCGGTGGCAGGATGAACAGGATTTCTGGTCAGGTGAGTACAGAATTATAAATACAAAATCAATTGGGGGTATCACAGGAGTAGGATTGATAATGAATAAGAAAACGGAATGCGGGTAAACTACTATGAGCAGCACAGTGATCGCATTATCATTGTCAAGATAGATACGAAGCCAACACCGACAACAGTAGTACAGGTTTATATGCCAACTAGCTCTGCCGATGATGAGGAAATCGAAGAAATATATGAGGAGCTAAAGGAAATTATTCAGGCAAGGAAAACTTAATTGTTATGGGAGACTGGAATTCGGTAGTAGGACAAGGAAGGGAAGGGAAGATAGTAGGAGAATATGGTCTGGGCAAAAGGAATGAAAGAGGGAGCCGCCTGGTAGAATTTTGCACGGAACATAATTTAGTTATAACAAACACCTGGTTCAAGAGTCACAAAAGAAGGCTGTATACGTGGAAGAGACCAGGAGACACCGGGAGATACCAGATAGATTTTATAATGGTAAGACATAGATTTAGGAACCAGGTTCTACAGTGTAAGACATACCCAGGGGCAGATATAGACTCTGACCATAACTTGTTGGTTATGAACTGTCGGCTGAAACTAAAGAAACTACAAAAAGGTAGGAAAATAAGGAGATGGGACCTGGATAAATTGAAGGAACCTGAGGTTCTTAAGAATTTCAGAGGGAGCTTTAGGCAACAATTGACAGAAACAAGGGAAAATAAAACAGTAGAGGAGGAATGGGTAAAATTGAGAGATGAAATAGTGAAAGTAGCAGAGGACAAAATAGGTAGGAAGGCAAGACCTACAAAAAATCCTTGGATATCACAGGAGATACTAAATTTAATCGATGAAAGGAGAAAATATAAAAATGCAGTAAATGAAACAGGCAAAATGGAGTACAGACGACTAAGAAATGAGATTGACAGGAAGTGCAAAATGGCTAAGCAGGAGTGGCTAGAAGGCAAATGCAAGGATGTAGAAGAATGTATGAATAGGGGGAAAATAGATACTGCTTACAGGAAAATAAAAGAAACATTTGGGGACAAGAAAAGCAACACTACTAAAATCAAGAACTCAGATGGGAAACCAGTTCTCAGCAAAGAAGGGAAAGCTGAAAGGTGGAAAGAGTATATAGAGGGGCTCTACAAAGGAAATGAACTCAGAGACAATATTGTAGGAAGGGAGGAGGATGTAGATGAAGATGAAATAGGAGATACTGTACTGAGAGAAGAATTTGACAGAGCCCTGAAAGACCTAAGTCGAAACAAGGCCCCTGGAGTAGATGATATTCCCTCAGAGCTACTGAAGTCTCTGGGAGAACCAGCCATGACAAACCTGTTTCACCTGGTGTGTAAGATATATGAGACGGGTGAAGTACCCTCAGACTTTAAGAAAAATGTTATAATCCCCATTCCAAAGAAAGCAGGTGCAGACAAGTGTGAAAACTACAGAACCATCAGTTTAATAAGTCATGGTTGCAAAATATTAACACGAATTATATACAGACGGATGGAAAAGCTGGTAGAAGCCGACCTCGGGGAAGACCAGTTTGGGTTCAGGAGAAATGTAGGAACTCGGGAGGCAATACTTACTTTACGGCTTATCCTAGAAGATAGATTAAGAAAAGGCAAACCTACATTTCTAGCTTTTGTAGATTTGGAGAAGGCTTTTGACAATGTTGATTGGAATAAACTCTTTAAAGTTCTGAAGCAAGCAGGAGTAAAATATAGGGAGCATAAGGTTATTTACAACTTGTACAAAAACCAGACAGCTGTTATCAGAGTTGAAGGGCATGAAAGGGATGCTGTGGTTGGAAAGGGAGTAAGACAGGGTTGTAGCATTTCTCCAATGTTATTCAATTTGTACTTTGAGCAAGCTATAAAGGAAAGTAAGGAGAAATTTAGTGAAAGAATTAAAGTTCAGGAGGAAGAATTAAAAACATTGCGTTTTGCCGACGATATAGTAATTCTGTCAGATACAGCAAAGGACCTGGAAGAGCAACTGAATGGACAGTGTGCTGAAAGGTGCATATAAGATGAACATTAACAAGAGTAAAACTAGGGTAATGGAGTGCAGTGTAAGAAAATCAGGTGATGCTAAAGGAATTAGATTGGGAAACGAAGCAATAAAGGAGGTAGATGAGTTTTGTTACTTGGGCAGTAAAATAACAAATGATGGTCGCAGTACAGAGGATATAAAATGCAGAATGGCAATGGGTAGAAAAGCGTTTTTGAAAAAGAGGAATTTGTTAACATCGAATATTGATTTAAGCCTAAGGAAGTCCTTTCTGAGGGCATTTATATGGAGTGTTGCCTTGTATGGGAGTGAGACATGGACGATAAACAGTGCGGACAGGAAGAGGATTGAGGCTTTTGAAATATGGTGCTACAGAAGAATGCTGAAGATTAGGTGGGTGGATCGCGTAACTAATGAGGAGGTACTGAACAGAATTGGGGAGAAAAGAAATTTCTGGCATACCTTGACTAAAAGAAGGGATAGATTGGTGGGACACATTCTTAGACATCAAGGAATTGTGAATTTAGCATTAGAGGGAAGTGTGTGGGGTAAAAATCGCAGAGGAAGACCAAGAGATGGATACAGTAAGCAGATTCAGGCAGATGTAGGTTGCTGTTCTTATGTAGAGATGAAGAGGCTTGCTCAGGATAGGGTATTGTGGAGAGCTGCATCAAACCAGTCTCCGGACTGAAGACCACAACAACAACAACATATATATCTTTATATCTCTCTCGGTGTTTATCCTGATTATATGAACCGGTTCAAACTGAGCACGCCCCTACATCTGTTTGACACTCCCACGTATAAATCAACTTTGACAGCTGGCGCGCGTTGATCATCAGCTGCCTCAGCGCTATCCGCCAGAGTTTATGATAGCCACGTAAAGTAGAATTCAACTTAGTGGCACGAATTTTTCGCGTGCATAGCGGTGGGCGTACGCATAATTAACACCGTGATATAAACATCTTTATCAAATTAGGTGAATGTATCTTGTCTGAGTGTTATTGGATATATGGTTTTAGATCCTTATGCGGATGCAGTCCTTTTATTTTTCCCGATCCGGGATATGCTAACAGATAGCTACCTGGGTGTGAGATCTTCACAATAACAACTGGTCCTGTGTATACCACCTGCCACTTTGCATTCAATTTCTTTAATTTATCGGCCCTTGGATGGCTTTTCAGAAGTACCATATTTCCCTCTTCAAATTTGTGAATACGACCTAGCTTGTTGCCATACGTACGCTTTCTTCTCTGTGCCTCCTCATTCAATACATTCTGGTTTTGTCCATTGAGAAAATTATTACACTGTTGCCCATTCTGGAAGACCGGGTTATACCTATTATCATTCCTCCTCCTATTGTCGTTCCGCATTTGGTAACTGTTATTATTATTGTTACTACCACCGTTGTAATTACCGTTTAGGCTAGAACTCGTTCCATTTTGCCTAGGCGGTGAGTTCCGACCAGAATTCCCATGGTTCACATTGTCACCAAAATTATCCCTATTAGAATTGCGAACAAAACTTCTCTCCCCTTCATGGATCAGGTCGTAATCGTCTAAAGCATTCAAAAAATTTGGCAAATTATACTCAGGCACCCACATAATTTTTTCAGCAATATCAGCGGGTAATTTTGATTTGAGTATCCTAATTACGTCCACGTGTGACATTCGTGTCGTCCAATACTAGGTTTTATTCAGATATTTTTCGAAATATTTACGTAGGCTGCCCGAGCGTCTGTTATACGGTTCCGGACTAAAAACTTGCCGTCGTAGACGTTCTTGTACAGACTGTGACCAAAATCTTGCAATGAACTCCTGCTCGAATTGAGCATAGGTTTGGCACCTATTTATGGCGCTTGCAGCCCAAGCAGAAGCATTGCCTTCTATGTGACTAACTATTTCTTGAATTTTCCGAGCATCCGACCAAGAATGTGGCAATACATTCTGAAATGTTTGCAAAAATATGATTGGATGATTCTTTTTGTTTTCTTCCGAAAATGTGGGAAATTTTCTCGATCCACCTTAACCGTCTTCAGTTACAATATTGATAACCTGGTCCCCGTATTTTGCTGATTGGGTTTGGGTTACAACTGTGGACAAACCGGGTACCGTATTTGTACGCGGCCCATTTGTTTGTGTTGGCATAGTTAAATGTTCCAGAGGTGATCCATGACTTTGCTGCATATTAATGTGTTGGAAAATTGGCGGTGTCGTTTGCGATCTTGTAAACGATACAGACTCCCTATGCTCATTTACTAAATTATGTCCCGGTGGCACGGTATTACTTGTTAATGTGGATATTGAGCCGGTGTGTGTGTTCTCCGTAAATCTGACGGGTCATACTGCCAACTTCCCTTTTTATTTCCCGCAGTATTTGTTCCCCTTTTTCACTTACCCATTTTTCCACTTTCTCTCTACAATTCCGATGCCCTGAAGTGCTACTGTCGCATTCATCGTCTTGCATTTGCTTTTTTATCTCTTGTAATTCTATGTTCGAATTCTTTTGTTCTACCTTTAAAGATCCTACTTCACGTGTTAGCTGTTCCATTTTATCGGCTAACGGATTGTAACCCTCGATCAGCTCGTCTACTCTCTGCTCAATTGAGCTTATGGATCCTTCGACCATTTGTTTTACTGCTTTTAAACTTTCACAATCCTTGGCAATGTGATCTACTTGAGTGCTCAAACGGGTTTGCGTAACTTTTAAACCCTCAAATTTAACATTGATTTCATTTACTTCCTGTTGTATGTCAGCTCGCAATTGCGTGACGTGTGTTTGTAAATTTTTAACAGACTCCTTGGTAGCCTGTAATTCAGTTCGCAAATGTTGCATTTGTTCTAATTGTTTTTCCGATTGTTTGTTTATTTGCTTTGATTGTTTGTCCATTTTCATTTGCAAACTTTGTGATTGTTTGTCTATTAGTTCCATTATTCGGTTAAAAAGAGTGTCCATTCTGACGAAGATTTATTTTCCGTCTCTACTCGGGTGTTATCTGAAATTTTTATTTCTGCCGGGTGCGCGGTTTGTGCCTTTGAAGAAGTGGGGGTCTGCCAGTTATTAAATTCAATTGTGTGGGCGTTTTGTGAAGCTTCATCATCAGCCCCACACAAATGCTCTGATATTCCATAAGAATTTATACTCTTTGATATATTTGACTCTAACAGAGGATTCATCATCGGGTCATTGTTTGATATGAAAGAGGTATTGTTATCACCATTGGATTTAAGTCTGGGATCTGTAATTCGGGATTTTGGACTAACTGATTATCAAAACTAACTTCGCCATCATTGCTAGAAGATTTTCCTGATAGTTCACACTGTTCACGTTTATCGGACATTTTGGCCAACTTTCACTTAAGGCCTCGGCAACAATGACCATTCCCTTCCTCAAACCACTATTTAAAAAAACAACGCTTCAACAATCACAATTGAATACTTAAAACCAATTTCATGCCTTATATCCCACAAGAAGTTAATTTTAGGATAAATTTAGATTAACACTCAAGCTACATCAGCAACTACGTGATGTTACACCATCCAACTACATTAATTCTGAGTAACTATTAAAGCTAGGTGGAAAGAGAAATTTCAAAATTTTTTAGGTTCTTTTTTTTCCTTTTTTTTTTTTTTTTTTACTATCAGAAAGATTGTTAATGAAAATTTCTTTCGAGTTGGAGTATAGTATCTTCTCCTACCTTTTGTTGTCTTCTTAATACCGCTTTGCGTTGTTATTTGTGCATTCCTTTCCCGTTACCTGAGTCGATCTCATCCTTATATCCTTTTTTTTTTCTGGCTCCATAAAGTACGATACGTGGAAAAGTAAAAAAAATTACATCGATTAGTAATTAATACCATACTTGGCCACCCCGTTGGGCGCCATTGTGGAACATCTTTATATTGTGAAATATCATTATATATATATAATGAAACTTAGCAGAGAAGAACTGCAGTCAGTATTAATAAACTTCAGAGAAACCGTAGAATAAACTTATGTAATAACAATACCAACAGTTTTCAGAATGTCTTCTTATTGTTGATTGCTTCATCACATCTCAGGGTCATTATGTGGTTCATTTTAAGGCCTAAGTAATGAACTAAGACGAAACTTTTCACTCTTGAGAACGATTTGTATTTTCTAAAAAAAAAAATAAAAAAAAATAAAAAAAAAAATTACATCACAACTGATAGTTTACAATAACAAAACCGAGACAGCTCATCACTTCTAACTGCTCAAGAAGTCAAAACAAGACTGACTGCTAATTAAAAAGCAAAGATACTGCTCTTCCACCTTTTTTCTTTTAGTTCCACAGATGAATTTTTTTTCACAACATTAATTAATAATTGTCTATTATTGTTATTATTAATAATAATTTTCTCTCTCTCCTTTTTTTAATAATAATAGGAAATTAAATTAAATGAAATTAAAAAAGCAATTCGCTTCTTACTGTTCTGATACCCCAACACTCCATTCCTGGTAACAGCACAAACTACTTATGAACTACCTTATACTAAAGACAGGACAAACATCCATGCCCGAGGAGGGTTTTGAACCCCCGACAGGGAACGGCCTCGCGCATCGCAGCATACGGCTCAAAGCGCTCCGCCGAGGTTCAGTAGTAGTCAAAGGTTGCACATTGGTCGCATGATAGTGCCACACAACTGGATGCAACTTAGAAATTTACGTAAATGTTTATTACTGGCATACCACTCAAAACAATTTTTTTTAAAAAAATTAATAAAATTAAAAGAGAAACTGAATTACACTATACATTACTGGCTCGCGATTTTCATTTGGACGTACAAAACGGAGTATAAAATGGCTCCTAGCTCGAGGCAGATTACCTTTACGCTTGTTGAACCTCTGGTGTCGTTTTAAGCATTGGTGTGCAAAGAATGTTCCCTGTGATACATACAGCAAACAGTGTGGTTAATTTGAGTCCCACTCATATTGTAGTCAATATTTTGATGTTTAAATATGGTTATAATTGAATGTCGGATAAGACTCATGACGATTGGGAGATAGGTACACAAATGGTCATTGAAAGTATGATTGCATGGTTACAATTGCACTAAGGCATTATGCACACCATGACCAGACGTGCATTCAGCTAAAAATATTTTAATTCTGGTTCTATGTACCTCTAAAAACAAAATTAATACTAGTTATGGGAACATACAAAGATATTCTTGTTAAAGTACTGATGTTATTTACGACATTCCCCCTCCTCTCAACATAAAGCTCATAGGCTGAACACCAAAGTGTCCACGCACGTGATGTGAAAGGCGTTTACGTTTAGATTGCTTATGATCAATATTCAACATACCGCATACTTTCTGAGAATGGCAGCGTCATCTTAATACCACGTGGCTACTTTAACTACAATAAGGTTGGCGTAAAACGGTTCTGTAAAGGGGTGAAAGGACATTTTTTACTAAAGAGTGTACCATTTTTCGGTATAACTGAAGTTACTGTTGTCACTAATAAATTGTCAACATTCTCGTCTAAAACCCAACAATCATAAACTTTCATCTATATGTTTGGGAATAATGAAGTTTCAAATTATGTGTAGGATTAATAGTAGTGTAATGTAATATACAACACTCTATTCTCAGATTGTTGCAATCGTAAGTACATCTAGCTCGGCCATAATCAAACATCCACATGCAAACATACCACAGTACACATTTGTAATGAGAAATTTATGTTAATCGTAGTGCAATCCACCAGTTAAAATAATTACTATTAGTTGTGGTAATGTAAAAAGAGACTTTTGGTATTGTAATCTTATTATTTATGGTGAATACTCCTCCTCTCACTACAAAGTTCATTGGTTGTGAAACAAGAGTGCTTGACTTGCCCTAATCAAAAAGAATATCAGTCCTTTCTCTGCACTTACACACGCCGATCTGATATCTTAGAATTTCAGTGCACTTTACATTTATTGTACTTTTATAGACTATGGAGCGTTCTGTCTATTCGTCGTGATCTCGTGGCAAGAACATTTGTGATTTATCGTTTGTAGATTGCTGAAAATATTGATCCTATTCTTTCTAACAATTCTCTGTGTGTAATTCATCCTGATAACAAATGTCATTTTTATGAACTGTAGAGAAATAGTCACATTTAATTTTCATAATAGCACACTTTTAAACTTAAAGCAGAGAGTAACAATCCGTCTGCTTTAATGGCAGCTGGCTAAAACTCTCCTTTTTTATTAATTTTTTATTTTATTTTTTAACGTACTGTTAATTTTTACAGCAACATAGCCTAAATGTATGATTTTCTGTTTCAATACAAATACATA
Organism: Locusta migratoria; assembly: GCA_026315105.1. Lineage (NCBI taxonomy): Eukaryota > Metazoa > Arthropoda > Insecta > Orthoptera > Acrididae > Locusta > Locusta migratoria. The sequence continues at coordinate 46,598,080 of CM048750.1, read as the reverse complement.
ATTAATTAGCTCAATAGTTATCACTATTCTTTTTCGTTCACTTTCTAACTGTAATTCTTAAAATCTGTTTGACAAAGAAAAACTGACATGAACAATTGGCTATAGCGATCTAATCTCAGCACTGTAGTGCTAACAACGTGGCCTTTTCTAATCTAGCCCATTCATAACTGCTTAATCTGTATTTATGCACAATTGAACGCAAAATTAACTTTCTGCTTAATTTCATACCACTGTAAGCTACTTTAAAAAAATTTTCAAATGTCTGTAAACCTATTGGTCGAAAGTTATATAGTCATCATTTCCTAGTCATTCAAACTTATTAAACATTTTTACTCAAAGGACAACACATACATGCACAAGGGAGGACAGAGGACCCAAACCTCCCACAGCAAGGAACCACGCACTTCCACTGCGGCTGCCTTTAATAATATGCATACAAGCGCCATACAATTCAATTACGAAAATGTTTTCAAAATAAATTTTGATTACTCTTAAGTAAATTTTGAGATAGAGTGGCTGTGGGCTGAGAAGGGCTCCGTCCAATAACAACGCATACAAGATTATCAGGAACCCGGACACGTTTCGAATACTTGACACTTGCCAACGAGATCTCCAATAAGGTGCGTCAGGGCTTCATTATGAACATCTAACCTGACTGTGACATAACAACCCGACTAAGGCATGCCACATCTGACATGCCGCCAGGGGATGGACTGTTCGTCAGAAATGACAGTATCCGCCATCAGTGGTTTCGGGGGTTAGATGTGGCAACACAGGATCGTGACGTAGACGTAAGTTTCCTGTAGATTTTTCTTTTCTTTCGTAGATTATAACAAATTTGGGATACATTTTTGCGGGGAGAGGGGGGGGGCTGCGGTGACGTAAAGAAAATTGGCCTGCCCAGTGCCAGGGGTAGGCTCACTGAGTTTTGCTCGGTGGGCCGGCAACTAAAAAGTAGGTTTGTCTTTACTGGCACAACCTCTAACATCACAGCAGTAGCATATTAGGGAATAAGAAAACATAATGGATTAACTAACTACGGTGTAGGGGTGTCCAATGGTTTGCTTAACAATAAAAGTAGTTATAAGTCACTAACAACAATCAATCGTTGTATTAATAATTAGACCCATATTAACATGGGTGATGGATTGTATTTTATGATATTGTCTATAAAGAAAATTTATTTTAGAAAATATCTTGAGATGGCCTACTTCAAATGACCAAACAATGTCCGTAACCACAGAGGGATACTTTCTAACTACTGAATCAAAGAAGATGAACTTTTAATAAAATGATTCATTCAAGAAACAACAATGAAAGCTAGAACAATAATGATTTTGCAGCCAAGATCACATTTTTCATTTATTATGTTACCGGTTTCGGCGTGCTCGACGCCAACTTCAGACCTGTCGTAATTTACAAAACTTCACGACATTTTTATATACTAAAAGAGTACATCCAGGTTGAGGCATCACCAAACATAAAATTACTAGTCACAAATAAAATATATACATCCATCTTCTAATGGTTCTGAAGCGAGGTACTTCAAAGTCTAAGTTCAATTAATTCAATTAATCATCATCTGGTCATAGCAAATTTTATAAGTTGGTCATCGTATTTTAAAAAATGGACATTAAGTAATACGTGCAACATAGCACTTAGTCTAAATATAATCCTGATTTTCATTCTCGTTTCCTGGAGTTGCAACTTCTCAATACATTACAGCTTTACAGCATCGTATGAAAATTACATACTTTTGCTCATGATGTAATACGTAAAAAAATTTGAGCAACACCAGTTGAAATAGGAACAAAAATGACACGAAATTCATATATCATTCATGTTTGTTCCACAATGGGTGGTGCCTCGAGAATTTGCAATTCTCGGCCATGAAACTCTAAAATTGAAATGTTTAATCTTTCATGTGCATCATAACAATTACTGCACGTATGTTTTTAATGTCGAATTTTTGCGTGCTACTGATGTTTCTGACTGAATTTTGATTAAATGTAAAATATATCCTGTGATAACCGTTGTTCATTTAAAGCCGTTAGGTGTCGTCAATTCGTACTAAGATTTGGAGAAGGACTCCTGTTTTTCGACAAACTCTTGAAATTCTGTGTTTCGAAAGAAGTTTTGTAAGCTGACGGGCAACAAGGTCGTAGCCGTGAGTTAAATGAAATATTTTACATGCAGTGAGACTCAGAAATATTCGGATTTTAAATATATTCAAGCTGTGTTGAACTTCGTCTTTTTTTTTAGCCGGCCGCGGTGGCCGAGGAGACTAAGGCGCTCCAGTCACGGTCTGCACGGCCACTACGGTCGGGGCTTTGAATCCCCCCTCGGGCATGGATATTTGTGCCGTCCTAGTTCGTAAGTAGTTCATAAGTCGTTTGTAAGTTTAGGGACTAATAACCCCGTAGTTAAGTCCCATAGACTATACAAACATTTGAACATTTTTTTTAAAACTTCCACAGCTGAGAACACATTGAGGAAATTTCCAGCTAATTTATAATGTTTATGTAGTGGTTTTTAATCGTTATATTGGTGGATCAAGCTATTATTAAAGCTTTGTAGTCAGGTACATGATTTATGCGGTCACATACATAGCAATCATTACAGTAATGACAAGTTTTTGTACATTTTTCTATGTTTTGTTTGCGTCACATTCATCAGGTGATAAAGATTAACATACCGTTAAATAAAGGAAGACACCCAATTTTGGTAGGATGCAGTCCTTATTCTGCCTTTAATCGCTCAGATTTCTTGTTAACCTCTTGGAGATAAACGTGTTCAAAGAGACAGACAGATATGATGGTCTTAAATAAAATACCTTGCTTCGTGATTCGATTTTTATGAAATGAAGCATTTATTTTGTCTCAAAATGTGCTCAAGGTTTCTGTAAAAGCACATGATAATTCGTCTAGCAGTTTTCAAATCAAATGTTCAAATGTTTGTAAATCTATCGGTGGTCATCAGTCCGTAGCTTACAAACTACTTCAACCTAGCTAAACTAACCTACGGACAAACACACAAACCCATGCCCCAGGGCGGACTCGAACCTCCACGGCGAGCAACTGCGCGCTCCGCAGCGAGGCGCTTTAGACCACTCGGCTACTCCACCGCGGCCGTCTAGTAGTTTTAAAGATTAAAATGTACAACACGGTGAGCTATATTTAGTTTTATTTTAGCATACATTTCAATTTATATACATAATATTAATATAATGTGTGTAAGTATGATTGATTAACTAATGTTATTAAACAAATATTTTGCATAACGTGGTGTTGTTTTGGATGAAATCAAGATTTACAAAAGTTATAGTAGTTTACTATCTATGGAAGTCCAATGATATTTTATATGTTCCTTGATATTCGAGGAAAACAACCTAATGATCAATAAAAGTATTTTATGACAGCATCTGTTGGCGTCAACATTTTTCCATAAAATATGCTTCAGTGCGACGCAATTATAATTCTTTTAATAACGGAGGAAAGCTAGATGAGAGTCAACAGTTCTTTAATAGAATGCAGACTGTGACTTCCACTTATTAAATTGCTTCCTATAAATTTGAGTTTTCGTTTAGTTAACAAACACCTCAAACCATATTAAACGAGGAAATAAATGTTTTCATAATGCCAAAGTTATTAGAATTCCAGCTAACTGAATGAACGATATTTCAATATCCCCGGTCGTCTTCAAAACCGGCTTGCAAGCTGTTACATATTAATTTGTACACTGTGTATTTTATTACCTCTGGCAAATAGTTTGAAATTAATTTTATTACGTAAAAATCACATAGACCGTGATTCTCAGAGGCATAAATACCTAATTCCAAGAACAGTTGAGTCCGCTACGTATTTGCCACCACATATTGTTAAATCAATACAATATACAGTGTACTTATTACATTCAGCACAAAAGTAAAAGAATACTCCAATTTTCGTCACATTTGAGTTGTAAAATGAGAATTGTAGAAATGAGTGAAGATGTTTTTCTGCTGACATAAAATATGTAGCCGTGTAATTGAAGCAAGAACATAGTGGGGCATTCAGTATCGCAAATCACCTAGAAGGAAAGTATAGTCACTCTGCGTGTAGCGCTTTTAAACTTTATCACCTCCCCACGGCACCGAGCGAGGTGGCGCAGTGGTAACACACTAGACTCACATTCGGAAGGATGGTGGTTCAAATGCATCTCCGGCCATCAAGATGTAGGTTTTCCTTGATTTCCCTAAATCACTCCCGGCAAAGGCCGGGATGGTTCCTTTCAAAGGGCACGGCCGATTTCCTTCCCCATCGTTACCCATAAAACCGAGCGTGAGCTCCGTCTCTAGTGACCAAGCTGTCGACGGGACGTTAAAGCTAAGATTCCTTCCTTCCCTCCCACCTCCAGACGTGTTGAGACATACCACTCTTGACCGAGCCACGCAGTGCTGTGATTCCAAGCAAATTCATAGAGTAGGTTCCGAAGACATTTTAATCTGCAGACGTTTATTACATATCAGTGAACAGTACACCCTGTCATCATAATTTCCACACTATACCTTTTCAACATTATTTCCATACCCATCAAAATGTCATACCACTTCACAAGCTTCCAGATTCCTTCTGAGTAAAATTCCCCATAAACTAATGATCAGTTTGCTACCAAGGCCATTTACTCATGTTTTGGAAAAGGTGTAAGTCGATTGAAACCAGGTCAGAACTAAACGGTGGTTGCGGAAACACCTCTCATCCACGCAAGTTTGATTGCATATAGCTATGAAAAACATATTTCTTATCACAAAGATTGTGGTTTTGAATTGTGATGTGAAAAAGTTGGGATACATTTCTGTGGTTTCAATATTTATGCCGCCATTGAGTACAAGTTAGTGTGTAGTCAGCCTACGCAGCGCAAAATGCTTTTTCTGAGAGTTCAGAAATTTTTAAGTGGAGACATACATGAAAATTTCCAACATTGTGAAAAAAATATTGCCTATTCATACTACATGATATTGAAGTTTCAGTTACCAAATATTATGTTTTAATTCCGCGAACAAAAAAATAATTTGTATTAGATGCCAAAGGACCGCGCCCCCATCTTGTTCTTCATTTTCTCGTATTATTTCTTTATGCCGCGTTTTTTTTTTCAGTTTTCTGCAGTCATTATTCAGGGAATGTTTTTATAGTACATCAAGATGGCTGTGGAATATTGTCTCTGCCGCAGAATTTTATCTTCTTTGGTTTACAGCGGTTTTTTTTTACGAGTGTTTGTTTCGACAAAATTTTTACCATAGTGGTGAATGGAGCTGTTAATATATTTTGCAGCATGCGTCATCTAGTAAGGTGTTTAGAAAGATTAGGAAATGTCATGCTTCTTTGTCGTAAAGACAACTTGAAAATTTATATTTATTGATTTGAAAATACTATCTGATATTATATTATCTGCTTGTTTATGTGCTGAGTGTGGTGTAAAATATGACGAAGAAAACCGGAATTTGTATAGTGTATAAGTTGCATTTCTCTTGTTCAATCTGTCATTCAGACACTGCTTTTAAAATTTCAGCAACAAGTAGCCGGATATATGAAGGAATTATATCTTTAATACACGGCTTGAGATGTTTAGGCATAGGCAGAGAAGGTACCAGACTTTTCGTGGTATCACGAACGTGCCACAACTAAGTGCTTGGTACACCACTGGAAATAAAGCACTTCTAAGTGCTCTTCAAGAGGAAGTGGAAGAAAACCTGAAATCCTCTTTAAAGAAAGCTGTGAACGTAAATAGTGGACTAAAGACAAACACAGATAACACGCCAGTCAAGGATTTGTGTGTGTCATGTAATGGAACATGAATGAAGCGTGGACATACATCACTGTATCGAGTATCATCTGTCATTTGTGTTGATACCGGAAAAACTCTTGACAATCAGGTAATGTGCAAATATTGTTAGAGTTGTGCACTCAGAAAGGGAGACGGTGGAAGTGCGAGAAAATAAGTGGCACGAAAGAGTGTTTCAGAAATGCTGGTTCTGGTGGTGGAATGGAACCTGCAAATATGAAACTTATATTCCATCGAAGTGTGGAAAATTGTGGTGTTAGATACACAAATTGCCTTGTGATGGTAACTCTAACTCCTTCAAACCTGTTTGGAAAGTGAACTTCATTGTCCTATTTGTGCTATAGAAAAATTGGAATGTGTTGGCCATCTGCAAAAACGAATAGAAGGCAGACTTTTAAAATTGAAATGTGAATTGAAAGGCAGAAAACTTGAGGATGGAAAACGTTTAGGTGGTCCAAACAGACTCACAAACAAAGAAATTATTTCTTTACAAGTGCACTATGGCAAGGCTATAAGGATCAACATTGAATATTTGAATTACATGCAGAAGGTTGTGGTGTATTTTTTTTTTTTTTTTTCATAACTATCTAAATGCTATAAAACCAAATTTTAGATGTTTAGCAGAACCAGACCTCCTACCAAACTGTGTGCACGGAAAAGCACAAAGTTCTAATGAAAGTTACAACTCACTGATATGGAAATGTTTCTATAACTATTGTTAAATTTGCTGCATATGATGCTTGTTTAGTTTTAACAGTGGTAATGTTTAAAAATAATAACTCTACAGAGAGTAGGATTTCATCCACAAGCTTTCACATATTTAGTATTGAAGATATCGATTACAAAACAGTTACTGCGGCTGATATTACAACCAATAAAATTGAACAGCAGGTTAACCAAAGAAGACAAGCAAAGAAGAGACTGCTTGAAGTGAAGAGTATACATATGGCTTGCACTAGTTCGCACAGAGAAGGTAAGAACTAATAGAAAACCTGTCGATTCAGTTTTCCCGTAACCTTTTTCTCACAAACCACAAAAGGTAGAGAAATTAAAATTCACATATGAATAGCAGTACTATAATGAATATTTCTGTAGAAGAAATATTCATTTAATAAAATATTAAGGCTTTTATGATAAAAAACTTAGATTTTTTATAAAATACTTTTCAATCTACTACAGATTCATGTACGTCCCACTTAAACGGTGTTCTGATCATATCATCCACTATTGCTACAAGGTTATCGTTCGCAACAAACAGTTTTTCATCATACGTCCATCACGATATGCATGACACTATCGTGGAATAACACTCAAAATGTTCCGTACACGTCAGGAACCTCACTATATTGGCCCACTTTAGGTTACGGTACTAACACTAAAAGTGGGCTTTTGCGATCGTCTTTTGACAGCTCGAAATTTAAATGAAAATAACGGCTTAATCATTGATCTGACACGAAAATGGAATAACCTAACATGTAGAAGAGAAAATTCTGTGCACCTTTGCTCTCTTGTGATTTTTTCATATCTCGTATCGTTTCAGAGATATTTGCAAAAATAACGATTTTGGAATGTCTGTCTGTTTGTCCGTCTGTCTGTATGTAACGTGTTCCTTGTTTTTAAGACGAACCGTTCAATCGATCAGCACCAAATTTTACAGACATGATTGTAGGCCGCTACAGACCAGAACTTCTCTTTTTCAAAATTTTTGGACAAAAAATACGGTAGTAATACCAAACAAAGCCGTTTCGATTTGACGATGTCTGTGTGGCTGTAGCGTGCTCCCACTTTTTAGGTCGAAGCGTTCATCCGAATTTTACAGACATAATTGTTGGCTGCCAGAGACCAGAACGTCGACTTTTTTAAATATTTTGGACAAGAATACGTTAGTAATACCAAAAAAGCCGTTTGTATTGTAATTGTAATTGCAAATAAACCGTTAATCTGACGCGAAAATTGAATAACCGAATTAGTTCCCTCATGGTATTTTTTTTTTTCATATCTCGTATCGTTTGAGAGATATTTACAAAAATAATGGAGTTTTGACATCCTCCATTGAAGTAACGAAAACCAGCATTTCGCAGATGTCACGTGACATTTCTCGGCCAGAACTCTCTCTGGCATACGCCATCTTGCGTTGCGTGTATGATGATTTTCTCATTGTAACTTACACGTTGTCATTCCAAAGCAATGGCGCACTGAATAATTAACAGAAACACGTCGTTCTTAATACGAAAAATGATAATCTAGTCTCTACAAATGCCATATTAGCATCCGTCATCAATAGTATGACATTAAACAACGCAACTTCTAATTGTTAGCTGTAGCGTAGCGGACCGGGCGCCGTGGCTCAGCGCGCCCGGTCAGAAGGCTGAACGTCCTCTGTAATAAAAAAGCTGAGCCAAATGATCAACGAACGACCAAAAACGAACAATGAAAACGACCGCAAAGCATAGATCTACCTGAAGAACAAAAAAAAAAAAAAAAAAAAAAAATAGCGGGCAATGCGTTAGACTGTGACGCTGAAGGTCAGTGGTTCGGAACCCGCAACTACATAATATTTTTTTTTTCTTAAAAGGGTTTCAGACACTCTTATTAATTGATTTATTTTATTTAGATTATTATTTTGGTCCAAAATGTTTGCAAAAGCTTATAAAATTACAAATCTAAAGTGGGCCGTAAAACACGTCAGTGCGATTTTTTTTTTCTTTCTCTTTGTGCGCACAGAAATTGCATACCTCTACCTTGGGCTATATCACAGTTGGCGAGATCCTGTTTATTACACACATTTTAGGCACCCGAATTGATGAGAGAATTACCCGCATACATCACTCTTTAACTGTCGGGTTCATGCTGAACAAATTTACCAAAAGGGAAAAAGTTCTTGGCACTCTTTCGTATTATGTGAAATACTGTATCTTCAGTTCCAAATTGCTGTCGTATGTTTCATTGTCTACGTCGCTATCACTTCCTCCGTATTCTGCTATGAGGCATCTCCCATCTCTGTCGACTTATAGCTTTGACCTTAAATTGTCCTTCATCGGTTGACCACAAAGGGTTGGCGGATAGCTTTAGCAAGGCAAGTACTCTAAGTCATGAGGACATATTAAACCTCCTCACCCCTAAACCAATCTGTTTGTATATCTATGGGACTTAACTACGCTGGTCATCAGTCCCTAGGTTTACAAACTACTTAAACTAACTTGTTCTAAAGACAAGAAATACACCCATTCCCGAAGGAGGACAGGTACCTCCGACGGCGAGCACGTAGGCGCCTTGGAATACTCGGCCACTCCACCGCGGCCACCCCATGTGTGCCTAATGTTTCTAATTATTAGTTATGGCTACTATTACAAGGGCCGATAATGTAGTGAAGATATAACCGTAACTTTGCTGCACCATTTGTTTGGCAACAACGATCGATATATGGTAAAGGAAATAAAATTGGGAATAAAAAAATATTTTATGTAATATGTTGAACAAACAGAATATGATGAATAATTTGTAAAATACAAACGTGGGCTTCCGCGGCCGTTGTCACTATCACTAAAACTCTTCTGGGTATGAAACCGCGTCGTCATATTATAAATTCCACCGACGTTATAACCACCAATAAAGGCAAACCCACGTCCCCCTTCCTTTCCCTCATCCGCAGCTATATAAATCCCAAGATATCGTATATTCAGCAGTCAGACACAGACCCTGATGAAGGCCGCCTGCAACAGTGGCCGAAACGTCGGTGGAATTTATAATATGACGACGCGGTTTCATACCCAGAAGAGTTTTAGTGATAATTTGTAAAATAATTAAATAACTGATTTTACAGTCACCAGCTCGACGCAAGATAAAAACAATATTAATGGGAAGTTAATGATAATACTGCTAATTAGTGGTCTGAAAAATTAGGTAAAATTTGGATGGGCAAGCAGTCAGAATAAGCGAGTCAAATCAGAGTTCAAAGGGCATAAAAATCGCACTGGGCATTGATAATTAGATCATTAACACAGAAAGTGGGATCACTAGACAATAAAATGTATGAAAGGCAAAGCAATTTTCACGTGCAACAAAACTTGTATATCTTACTTTAATACTTACCATTTACAAGCAAGAACAGTTGCTTAAGCAATAATGACGTCGTCATTGAAAACCTAACTGTACTGATGACATTTTCTAAAATAGATAATGTCGTGTGGTGATAATTTTGATTAATTTGAAATAAATGATGTTTTTTCTCCGAATATGACATTGTCACTTGCCTTTCATGGAACATAAATTAAAAACAATCACCATTCGTGCTAACTGGTGCTTTGACTTTGTCCAGCGCTCAGCACCGACAACTGTTACGCTGCGCGTCTCCGCGATGACTCTATGCAATAGCAACCAGCGTGTTTACGTAATTACAAAATTTGTTTTAACCCCCCTACAGAATGAAAGACATTGCAAATACGCGAAGTTAATAAGAAGTGAGAAATATAAAAATTATTTATGAGTACAACCAAAAACAAATATACTATTACATTGTAGCAAATGATGTAGATAAACATGAATGAAAAGTGGTGTTGGCCACTGTATTGTTGTGTCTCAATGGGAGCTCTAAGCAACTGTCGAAACTGAATATCACTTTAAGAGACAGAATAGGTTGCTAACCTCTCTCTTTGAATCCCAGAGACGCACGTCGAAGAAAGTCTTGGTACTAAATCTATTGTTGGGCTTCTACATGAGTCACTGCGAAGCTGCAATTGGAGAACCAATAGGTTTTGTGAACTCGTGAACAGATTAATGTACACACTACATCTTATGTGTTTAAATTTGAGATAAAGCCTGTGATACAAACGAAGTCACTGGCCATCCTAGATGATATTGGTCAAATTGCTTACGTTTCTATATATCGAGTTTGAGCCCTGTTTCGGCAGTGTTCTAAAAGTGTGCGTGCGAAATCAGGGGCCCATATTTCGTTTTAAGGGCGAAGTCTTCTTGATACCCTTCGCCTAGTGATCATTTCTATACACACTAGAAGATTGCAAATACTCTAGCTGACCTATAGTACAGCGTAATAGCCTTAAATATCAAACACTTCATGGAGACCATTCATATTGAGCAAATCGGTTTGTTTGTGCCTATCACGCATGGTCTATGGTGAGATTTAGATGGCTTAGAAAATCACAATTGTTTTCACAGATGGTTACTAACAAAATCACTGACAAAAAATAATTGTTGGTACTAAAATCGGAAGTGTGGTGTTCATTTCCAAATTTTCTGTTAATTATAAATCGTTGAAACTCTTACCATATTTTATTTAGAGTATATTCCCAAAATGATTTTTTAAATTTCTTCCATTTCTTTATCCGCTTCAGAGATGCAAAGATTCAAACCGATCGTACTTTAGCACAAAATCACAAACCCTCCGATATTTTAGCCGTTTTTGCATCGTGTATAGCAAATATTTAAATAACTAACCGTAGCAAATTGTTCAAATACTTACAATATACCTGCAGACATTTACCTAGTAACCTGAGCTGACCATCTGATTACAAAATTTCTACTTATGGAAAAAATTAGATTTTTGTAAAACTTCCACATTGATATCACCGCTTGATGAAAGGGTGATTTTATTTTCATTATTCATCACAGTTAATATGCAGCTTTCACTGAAGTATTGAAACGTAAAGAGTTTACAGAGGTAAAAACAAATTGCGTAGACTTTTGAAATGGTTAATTTTAAGTCCTGTGAAAAATGTAAATAATTTTATATCTCTTTTTAGAGTAGAATGATATCTTATTTGGTTCACGAGATCCGTATGTGCACAGTAGCATCCGGTAGTCATGTGTTCTAAAATGCGTTGTTTAAAGAGTTGTATCTTGGGGAGTAGCAAATGACTGAGATTTTATTTTTACATTGTTTCGATGGTTATCTAGAAAATCCGTTTCACTATTTCGAAAATGCATATTCGTCATCACGATACGCTAGGTAAACCATAATGTTTGGTATCAAAAGTGCTAGTTGTGGGGATTGAGATATCTAAACTTTCTATTCGTGGTAAATCGTCGCCGTTTTTATAACATTTTCTTTAGATGATAATCTCAGGAACCCTTGAAAGATTTCGTAATATTATCCGTTACCGAGCCGCAGTTTTACTAACGTGTGGAATGAACAGCAAGGGTTTTTGTTTCAGAGCTAACGAAACGGTGCGTATAGTCCCCATTTATAACAGACACAAACCATCGTAAATTTGGTATGTGATAGAAAATTTTTCAGTTTCCACTGGTGTAGGTCACACGTCTCCGTACAATGTGCCCGTGACAAAGATTATGCATTTTTCAGCTATATACCGGTAAATAACCTCTATGACAAAAAATTGTGCTCTTAAGACAGTAACCCGTTGCAAACTGACAGTCATCCATGTTGAAAAGCGAGAGTTGTGGAGCAAGATGGGTCACTTATTGCACGGAGGATTTTGTGAGACACAATTTACTGTTATAGGCATATCCATGATAAATTCCTTCTTCATAGGGAAAAAAAGGGACCGTTGGTAACTTTCCTGCATTCTACGGTTATTTGAATAATCCAGACATTTCCGAAAAAGTGATCAACAAGGTCTCTGCCAGTGGTACATAATTTGTAATGACTCTATTAAAACAGATGAACATTTTTATTACCGTCATTTTCCTTCGGAAACGATTAAAATTGGTACCACTAACTGTAGAAGAGAAAGATGCTGTCTGAGCTCATCAAGTTTCTTGAAACAGATTTAACAGTGCATTTTTAAGGTAATCCTTACCATCCTCGTAAGCATGTTTCTGATGCATTCACTTTAATTTTTAATTTCATCTACCTTAATAGTTTCAAGTGCGTCATCAGGAAAGCCTGATACATTTGCACAACAATGGTGGAAAATTATTTCAACCCCAGTGTTTAATCACAAGGAACAGAATTTTCTCTTTTTCTAAAACTTCCATGTCTTACCAAGATGCACCCGAAAAACGATTATGCTTCGTTACCAAAAGTGTCAATGTTGTAAGACATGACGTCCCATTCGCTAGAAAACATAAGAAATCCGCTCTCAAAAAATATTATTTTTATAAACATACGGTTCGATACCTTCGCTCAGTGAAGGCCTGATTTAATTGTCGTTATTTGTCACATTTACTGTGTAGCATCAAATTAAGTGAAATATTACAATATATGTTGATGAGTTTGCAGAGGTAAAAATACAATGTGGGACTCTACATTAGTTTGAATACAGCTTATGGTATTGAAAGGATATGTCGAAATTTTATTTTAAAGTGAGAAAAAAATAATATGTCAATACATTCGCTATATATTGGTTTCATTCCACGGACGAATAATTTCCTAGGTGCATGTCTACCTCTAATGGGAAATTCTAAACATTCCCTTTTAATAACACTATTGTGTTACAAATTTTATTTAGACATCATATGGTCTGACATCTCGTCTAGATAATGAATTGCATATCTTTTGTTATTTATCATACTCTGTATATAAATCCATTGAGTCATAGGAATAAATTGTCTGCGGAGACGCAGAATTTGTTTTATATTAGCAGAATACTCTGCTGTTCCAAGCTGAAAATTGCCTCAGTCGGAGCACAAAAAGGCAAATATGTTACCATTTAAACAACACTGACATTAAAATGGCGAACCAGCGGCTTCCTCATTCCGCTTTCTCCACCAAAAATTTCGGCAAGCGAGGATATTAGCGTTTTTTTTTTTTTTTTTTTTTGTGCTTAAAGTGATTAGCAAAGTGGCGGTGGAAGAAAGAGAGTCTGAGAAGGAGAGAAAGAGCAACCATAGTCGCTGTGGGAGAGGAACAGTGGTAATAAAAAATGAACGATAACAGTGAGAGAAAAAGAGAGAGGAGACAGTGAAATTGAAAAAGAGAAATGAATGTGGACTGTACATAAGGTTTGGAGATTTGGATGCTCTAAACCGGAGAACTTTATAAACTAAAATTTTGTTTGCGCCACCCCCCCGCCCCACACCCCTATATTCCACATACCTACGTCTTAGTTTCTCGGTCAAGGAGTTAAAAGCACGAGCATAGAATTCGTGAGAGTACGTATAACGAGGACAAAATTGTGATTGATGAAACAGAGACAGAGAAAATAGGCAATTGCAATGTAAGAGATAATAAGTGGGACATGGACAATGGCAGAAGAAGGCAGCCAAAATGGAGAGAAAGAGATGAACGCAGTTGCAGTGGAAGACACACACTGCTGATTGGACGAAAAGGAGACAGTGGAATATATATATATAGACAATGACAGTGAAAGCGAGATGTGTCTGTAATCTTATTTACGATCAGAGACTGGGTAAAATGATTCAGCATATTTTGTGTTAAAGAGTGCGAATGTGTTCGTATTGACGGGGCTCGAGCGGTTTCTGGCGCACCCCTTGGTGGGCGTGCACTCAGCTGGCGTTGAAGAGCTGGTTATTTGTAAGGGGCCAGACTCCTAACCCCCACGGTACGCCCTGCAGGAAGAGGTAGGGGCGGTTCTGGTGCCGCCTTTGCCATAATGAAAGAATATTGTTCGGTAGAACTTTTATTCTGAAATGGCTGCGTACTCCAGGCGACGTGTCGATGACGTCGGCGACCTTTCGACGTACTGTGCGCTGACAGTGCGACTGCGTCCTCGCTAGCTCAATGGGCGGAGGTAGGCATCCTTCAGCCACGCCGTTTGTTGTGGAAACGTGCGGAAGTATGGTGGAACGTGTGAATGAGAGATTCACACGTCTGGACGGCTGGTTCTCGGTCCCCGCGCAGTTGTCGCGTGGTCGTGATGTGCGCTGACTCCTGGCCTACCGGCAAGTAGGCGTCTTCCCTAAGAACGCTTGAGTTCCGGTGTGCAGGACATGGAAGTCCTGCTAGATTCTTCCTCTGCGTCCGTAGTTCGTTGTAGCACAGGAGTCGAACTCGGAGCTATGCAGGAGTCGACATGTCGTCGGTTATCAGCTGATATAGAAGAGTGCTGGTGTTCTATAACAGACTTGTTCGGGAATCGAGTGCTTCGAAGTGTAAGGCATCGATTCATTTGACCGACTGCTTATGAACTCGTGCCGTATTATATATGGCGTATGTGAAGAGATTGATATTTCCCCTATGTACATCGACCCTGTCATACGAACGGGTCGTCGTTTTTCATCTTGCCGTGTTTACTTAACAGGTTAGCTAGTGGTTCCAGAAGGCTCCGGATACGCATTGTTGCGTTAGACATCAGCATTGTTTCCTCACGTAACGAAGTGACGTGATACTGCAAGCTCGTACCGTTCCATTTAACTTCCGCTGATGCTTGCTATTCAGCTTAACCCAGTAAATATGACGCAAAGTAGCTTCTGTTCCCCTTCCCCGCTCTGTCGACACACCGCCATGTTTCTACAGCAACCAAGACTTAAAAAAATTAACCGCTACAGAGCTGGTGTGCAACAGTATGCCAAAAGTTTTGGTGGGTATAGCGAAATGGGGTATTAGGTAGCTGTTCCCCAGTTATCTATCAGTGTCATTTAAACAGGAACATATTTGCTTTTTATGTCCTACAGCACATTTTTTCGTTTAGCTGAGACATGCAGTATACTACAAGGTTGGGCACATGAACATAGCACGACGGACACAGTTACGGGGTGCAAAGAAATTCATTAGAGAAAAGGAAATCGCAATGAAATGTGTTTTACCGTTGTAAACATAGGGTAGCTACTGTGAAACTTTCTTTACAAAACATATTTTTTCATTACATCTTTATTATTTAAATTACCATATGCATTGTCAACCCTCACTTCAATTCACGAGGAACACGAACATTGAGTTACACAGATCTGTAATGATGTTCAGAGATGCATCAAGTTTTCTTTTCATAATGTCAGAGTTCAGTGACACAGTGCCTTCAAAAAAGTCCGATAAGTCTCCTTGCTCTTATACTACGATTATAGAGATTTCACAGGCGCTTACGCCGTTATTTACTAACATCAGTCACATAAAACACCAAAGACAACAAAATTGAAACTTAGGTGCTGACGGTGGGCGCGGCCGTTCGCCGTCGGGGATTCGAGTCCCTCCTCGGGCATGGGTGTTTGTGTTTGTCCTACAAACAATTTTGTATGAAGGGCAACCACAGCTAAAATATTTATACATAATTAAGACACTTTCACACAGTTAAATTTTAGGTGTTAAAAATTGAAGTTTGAGTGAAAGGCCATTGGTCCATTTGAGCTGTTTCTTTATTAGAGTCGTGCAGACCCGTACAACCGGCTTCACAACTTATAGTTGCATTTTAAGGTTCAATTACCGTACAAAATAATATTGTTTTAACAAAATGAATATTTAGATTGAAAAGTTACATATTAAAAATCTAAATTCCAAACTACTTATGTATGAGTAAGTTAAATGCAATTTTTTTTTTTTTTTTTTTTTTTTTTTGCAAGCCAGTAGGCTAGTTACTTCAATAAATATTTTTATAGTACATACAATGTTTTCCAAATAATTCCTATGGTGTATAACGGGGATTAATGGTCAGGTCCGACCGCAAGCAATTTCCCTCATTTCGTCAAACATAAAATCAGTTGACCATCCGGTTCGTGTCATTTTGAGTAAAAATACTGAAATGTCGGCAATCAGTTTGGTAAAAATTGTTTGGCTTGTTTGTCATTTAGGCGACAAGATGTACAGCCAGATTGTCTTCAATGCAATGAATTTCATCAGCTCCATCAAGGTGGTCAAAAGTTGCATTTCCGTACTGGGTTGAATTGCGGAAAAGCCTGAGATGACAAATCGCCATGTGTATCAGCCGCCAGACTGAAACCAACTGCCTGTGGTTCGAGAGTTTCGATTTAGGAAAAATGTAGGAACACGGGAGGCAATACATTACGACTTACCTTATAAGATAGGCTAAGGAAAGGGAAACCTACGTTTTTAGTGTTTGTCGTTTTGGAGAAAGCTTTTGACAATGTCGACTGGAATACACTCTTCCAAATTCTGAAAGTAGCAGGGGTATAATATAAGGAGCGAAGAGTTATATTCAACCTGTACAAAAACCAGACAGCAGTTATTAGAGTCGAAGGGCAAGAAAGAGACGCAGAGGTTGGGAAGGAAGTAAGACAGGGTTGTAGCCTATCCCCTATGTTGTTCAATCTGTACATTGAACAGGCAGTGAAGGAATGGAAGGAGAAATTTGGAGAGGGCATTAAAACGCAGGGAGAACAAATAAAAACATTGCGGTTTGCCTATGACATAGTAATTTTGTCAGAGACCGCAAAAGATCTGGAAGAGCAATTGAATGGAATGGACCGTGTTTTGAAAGGAAGATATAAGATGAACATTAACAAGAGTAAAACGAAGGTAATGGAATGCAATGTCAGAAAATCAGGCGATGCTGAAGGAATTAGATTAGGTAATGGGACAAAAAAAGTAGTAGTTATTTGGGTAGCAAGATAACTTCTGATGGCCGAAGCAAAGAAGATATAAAAAGCAGAATTGCTATGGGTAGAAACAAGTTTCTTAAGAAGCGAAACTTGTTAACATCCAATATTAATTTAAAAGTTAGGAAGTCCTTTCTGAAAGCATTTGTCTGTAGTGTAGCATTGTATGGGAGTGAAACGTGGACGATAAGTAGTTCAGATAAAAAGATGATTGAAGCTTTTTAAATGTGGTGTTACAGACGAATGATGAAAATTAGATGGGTAGGAGTTTCTGGCATATCCTCACTAAGAGAAGGGATAGATTGGTAGGACACATTCTGAGACATCAAGTAATTGTCAACTTAGCATTAGAAGGAAGCATGTGGTGTAAAAATCGAATAGGGAGACCGAGGGAAGAATACAGTAAGCAGATTCAACAGGATGTAGGTTGCCGAACGCATCGTCAGATGAAGAGACTTACACAGGACAGGGTACCGCGGAGAGCTGCATCAAACCAGTCTGCGAACTGCAGACCACAACAACAACAACAACAGTAATTGCACCTGAAGATGCAATTACTATAAGTTGTGAAACCGGTTGTTTGGGTGTCCATGCCTCTAATAAAACGACAGCTCATGGGAACCAACGGACTTTCACTCAGACAACTTAAATTTTAACACCTAAATGTTAACTTTGTGAAAGTGTCTGAATTATGTCCTTAGGTTAGTTTACCTTAGTTTCAGTAGTTTGTAAGCTACGGACTGATAACCCAGCAGTTGAATCCGATAGATTTACAAACATTTAAACATTTAGGTGTTGATGATAGATAGTAAGTCCACGACTTGAGACAGAGGTAAACGTTTTCCTTGCATTGAGTAATTCACGCAGCTTGCGCTAGTGCCTGCGCTGTCAATATTCAGTGTTAATTAAAACGGCCAATCGCCAGTCCTCGCGTTGCGCGTGTCCAGCCAGTGACGCCGCGCCGGTCTGGAGCGGCCATCGGTGTGCCAGGCGCGCGTTCCGCCCCTTGGGTTATTCAGGGCGCCCGCCTGAACTGGCCAGTCGAATAGCTCCCTGGGGGTGGCGCGAGCCGTCCTCACATGTCACACCCTGGGCCGGGGGCAGTCCGTCACGATACGTGCCAACGTTTCCTCCTGAGCGCTGTTCAGCACTAGCGACTAGCAGGCACCGAGACGCCCAGGCGCCCTAAGGTGGCCAATGGGATATGTCTGTGGTTGTGGATGATAGATGGATGTGCGACTTTGAGTACAAATCAATTACGCCAAACAAAACATTTAGGAGAGGAATTATTTCTCCCTAATAGTAAAAATAATAAATATTTTATTACTAGATGAGCCGGTGAACTTCCTATCACTTACCTCTTAATATAAACCATATTAATTTAATTAATACGTATTTTAGACCCAATAGCTTTCCGGTTGCACAGTGGTAGAGTGCCAGACTACAAATCCAAAGGTCTTGGGTTCGATCCCCGCCAGATCCTAGGATTCTTATTTGTCATTTTCCACTTCTTTCACCTCTGGCAGTACTGCTCATGTGAAAAATACCGAGTAGCACCGTGGTTCGGAACCCACGATAAACTGTAGGTCCCCCCATAACTGGCTGGGTAAGTCAGTTCGAAAGTCGGAGAAAGGCAATGGCATACCACCTCCAAACAGGACCATGCCTAATAAAGCACTGTTGTGTTCAAACCAATCTTCGGATTGTTGACTGCTTTACCTTTTAGCTTTATAAAGGCATCATCAGATAGTCTAAGTATTGGTGAACGTCAAATGTGCAAAATTTTATCGCAGTCGTACGAATGATATTGCTATCACAAAGAAAACAGCTCTTTCAGTTTTCCCCAAATTTTACTCTTTTCTGGCCAACTATTCCAAACTTTTACTTCACTCAAACCTTCCTCTCTCTTTGAAAGTCGAATGTGCAAAATTTTATCGCAATCACATGAATGGTATTGATATTTCATAGAAAAATCTTTCTATTTTTCTGAATTTCAAATTTTCCGGGAAACGTTTCCAAATTTTTATTTCATAAGGACGTTACTCTTACTTTGAACATCAAATATGCAAAATTTTGTGGCAATCAGACGAATAATATTGATATCCCATTGAAAAAAGCTCTTTCACCTTCTCGCGAATTTTCAAATTTTCCGCGTAACTTTTCCAAAACTTTTAGTTCATAAGAACGTTCATCTTTCGTTGAACGTAAAATGTTCAAAATTGTATCTTAGTCGGATGTACGGTTCTCAACTTATAGTGTTGAGTACATTTAGAAACACAACGAAGAAGGAACTTTGTTAAAATTTCGCGACTTTTCTTTCTGTCTCCATTTTTTACTGAAAACTTTTCCAAGACCGTAATGAAAAAAAAACTTTACGTCGTGCGTATATAGTGCTGAATTAAATCAAAGACACATTAAAAAGGCACTTTCAGTTTTTCTCTACTATTCCAATTTCCCAAAAAAAATTTTCATACAAACCTTGTGGTTTTTATTCAAAGAAAAAAATAGCTTTCGGTTTTTCCTAAATTTTCTTACTTTCCGGGCGACTTTTCCAGATTTTTATTTCATATGACCCTTCCTCTTGCATTCAACATTAAATGTACAAAATTGTATAGCAACTGGACGAATGGTATTGATAGCTTAATGGAAAAAGCTGCTTCAGTTTTCCCAGATTTTCCTATTTCGCGGACAACGTTTCCATATCTTACCACTGTTTAAACCTCCCATTAGCGAGACTAATGAACAGCAATTCATTTTTATATATAGATTAAAAGAAAAAAGTTAACGATTTTATGTAAGTAATGCTAATTTAGAAGAGTAGCGCCTGACAAAATAATGTTCCGCGAAATGAAAGTTAACACCGAAAGTGAATAAATTTTTTAATCAGTCGTAATTTTGAAATGAAAAGATTGGCGCTGGAGAAATATCTCAAGTTAGTGGCCACGTTGTAAATGTCTATCATTAAAAACTGTGCCTGAAACATTTTTTTTCTTTTTCTTTTTTTTTTTTACTTTAACTGAATAAAGCTGGAAAACGGCAAAAAATTATTTAATTCTAGCAACGTGCCTAAAAACCTGTCTTATTTCGTAGAAAAGCAAGTCGCCACAATTACATTGCACAGAAACTTAACTGTCGAAATGTACTCGTAAAACAACCATTTATCATAAGACCACGGCAAGCAAAAATTTGAAAATAATGAAAATTGGATTAACAGGCGTATATCTCAGAGACGTTTAGTGCTGAACACATGATTCTGAAATATGGAGAATTGTGCGTCAATCCAACATTTAATTTCGTACACTGCAAAGAAAATGGTGGCTGGTGGCAATCCGTAAGAAAACATCACATATTGTTAATATACAAGATGTTACAAAAAGGTATGGCCAAACTTTCAGCAAACATTCCTCACACACAAAGAAAGAAAGTATGGTACGAGGACAGTGTCCGGAAACGTTTAATTTCCATGTTAGAGCTCATTTTATTGCTTCTCTTCAAGTCACATTAATCATGGAATGGAAACACATAGCAACAGAACGTACCAGCGTGACTTCAAACACTTTGTTACAGGAAATGTTCAAAATGTTTTCCGTTATCGAGGATACATGCATCCACCCTCCGTCGCATGGAATCTCTGATGCGCTGATTCAGCCCTGGAGAATGATGTATTGTATAACAGCCGTCCACAATACGAGCACGAAGAGTCTCTACATTTGGTGCCGGGGTTGCGTAGACAAGAGGTTTCAAATGCCCCCATAAATGAAAGTCAAGAGGGTTGAGGTCAGGAGAGCGTGGAGGCCATGGAATTGGTCCGCTTCTACCAATCCATCGGTCATCGAATCTGTTGTTGAGAAACGTACGAACACGTCGACTGAAATGTGCAGGAGCTCCATCGTGCATGAACCACGTGTTGTGTCGTACTTGTAAAGGCACATGTTCTAGCAGCACAGGTAGAGTACCCCGTGTGAAATAATGATAACGTGCTACAGTGAGCGTAAGTGGAAGAACATGAGGCCCAATCAAGACATCACCAACAATTCCTGCCCAAACATTCACAGAAAATCTGTGTTGATGACGTGAATCGAGGCAGTACAGTACATACTAACGAAACAATTGGGTATTTTGACAATTGTCTGCACGAATTATTTCAATTTACATTTAAAGACAAATACGCTATCGCAGCCTCCGCTCCCGGAACTTTGAAAGGTTGTAGCACTCAAACTAACAGTGATAAGAATGTAGTTCAAATGCACGAATCCAATGCACGATAGAAAAAACTATTGTTCCATTTAAAAAAATTATATCTTTGTGGTGTAAATCTTTGGAAGATGATACAATAAACATGTTCATAGCTCCGCAGAAAGTGTAACATTTCTTGTGTTGACCTACCGCATTAAACTTTCCCGTCACCTATTATTTTATAAGTTACAGAGGCAAACACACTTAGTGAAACACCCTGTATGTAGGCGTACAAACTTTTATGAATAGTTACGTGTACCTTCATCCTGTCTGTGAATACTTTCTTGTAACCCTATTTGTTTTGTAATATTCTTATAGTGACACATACCTTTGTCACCTTTTCGAAAAATTACCAAACGCACTATAGGCCTAATTGTTCCGTTAGCAGTCACCTGTGAAATCGGAGGGGCTGGTTAGGATGACGAAAAAATCGAGTGAATTCGATGGAGAGATGAATTTATCCAAATATATTACGCTTCATGTATCATGGCAGAATTATCACAATGTGTACAGACTACATCACCTGTGTCTAGGAAAATGCTGGCACTGAGAAAAATAACACAGTCGCAGTTGAATATAGAAAGGTAAAAAAGACAGCAAATATTTGTTTAAATTTGTATTCAATTTGTGGACAGTGTATAAGATAGAGGTTATCTGGTGTAGAGAGGCATGTATGGACGCGCATTTTGGTGTGTAGAGGTCAGCAAATTTCAATTAGTTCCTTAAATGAAACAGTAATGATTAATTTGCAGAGCATAATTTTGATGCTGTAGGTTTGTTTTAAAAATGAATTCATCTGTGAAATTTGTTTTGTGTGTATGGAGCATTATCTGCGCGAGCTCAATTTATATGCTAAAAAAATACTAGAGCAAAACTGTGTGAGGAAGTCAGAGATTCTAATGAATCTATAGTAAAATCACTGTTTATTATCATATGATGTATGAAGTTTTGGAAGGGGTTTTAAATAGTTTGATGATC
Organism: Locusta migratoria; assembly: GCA_026315105.1. Taxonomy (NCBI): domain Eukaryota; kingdom Metazoa; phylum Arthropoda; class Insecta; order Orthoptera; family Acrididae; genus Locusta; species Locusta migratoria. The sequence goes on along the minus strand of CM048750.1, from coordinate 46,575,622 downwards.
GTAAATATTATGGGCTGCATCCGCAAATTTTTAGAAGTTTTCATTCTGTACCATTGTCGAAACAGAAGAAAACGTCATAAGAGATGTAGCCATGACCTAACTGACAACGTTTGAAACAAACAAACAAAATAAATAAATAAATATCTGAAAACAAAGACTAAGCATCTTCTTCACTTTTATGACGAATCTGCAACTGCAATCATAACTAAAACTAAGTAATACCCTATCCCGTATGTAGGAAAGCTATCCAAAAATTAATCAAAAATAGGTCTATAATTTAACTATTGCTGACATCCAACACCAAGGATGACACATTTAACAACCTCGTAGTACCAGGTGGGGCTGGCATGACATGAAGTGGCACTGCTTCTTCCATATGTCATTTACAGACAACAGCAAACCTATTAGAAAATATGTGATACCCTGAAATGATTAACAAACAGTATCAGATTATTTTAAACTTGATATTGGATTTCCTGTAAGCCGCAAATGAACTAAGTAAGTGCTTATGTTACATGGAGTCATGTGTACATCCATCTGGTATTACAAGAGTTAAGTAACATGTAGGTTTATAAAATAAATTACAGTGACTGCAGAAAACTATGTATTGGTCAGACAGGCAGGGCTATAGAGCCTACGCTGCTTGAATGCGAACTTAGCTGAAGATTACGAAATTCAGTCACTACTTTTCGCGATAAGATACTGAAGAAACGATTTAGATATCAAGTCAACATGAAGTGCTTCATATAGCCAACAATAGAAGAAAATAGTACCTCTTGAAAGCACTTGATGTAAACACACTTATAGCTAAAAATTCCAATTCACTTCTAAATGATCAGATACAGCTGAGCACATGCACATATTTTAGGTCTTCAAGATACAAACCAGCTACCGCAGACCGTCTCAACAAACAAATATTGCTACACAAATTGATACAAGAATCTGATGTACCTTGTGGGATATTTAGCATTTTAAGAAGATAAAAATGTAATAGTGTAATACTGTGTAATTTTATTTTGTGTGCCTTGTTTAAACGATATTTCATTACCTAAACTGTAATTTCCAATATAGAAAGAAAAAGCATGTTCGATGCACGCAAAAACGCGTTTTCGACAGTAATTAGGTTAGCCAAATACATTTTTGACTCCACTCCATAGAAATCTGAGAAAAATTGCCTTTATTCGGCGCCAGTCGTTTGAAAACACCGCAGTCTTTTGCACCTGGAAGCAAAGGGAGAGAAGGTCGCATGTCAAGAAGAGCAAATGGCGGAAATACGGAGTGCAGTGCTTACCTGCTTATTTACAGTCCTCTACAACACATTTCTGTGATATGTTTTGCCGACGTAATTAATGTTTTCTGCCCCATCAGCTTCTTCTTCCTCTTCTTCTCCCTCTTCTTCTTCATTACAGCTTGCTTTCTTTCCTGTCGTTACTGTTTTAGTCCACTGCTGTTTTCAGAAATCATCACAGAAGTACAGCCACTGAACTGTCACTTGAAAAAGATCAGATTAAAATAATAAAACAAATACTCCGGAGGAGACAAGGAACATTGACTCCTTTCACATATAAATAGCGCTTGTCAAATGACATAGGCTGTTTTTGTCGGACTTTATTTTGACAAAGGCAGTTTCTGTAGAACCATCATATTTTTGAACTACAGTAATTCATCACTAACGTCTTTTCTGTAGTATCTGATTTGAACATATCCTGCATCTCGGGAATGACCACAAGAATGCAATGGAATCGCAAAAATGAAAAAAAAGAGACATGGGTTGTTTTCGTGATGAATTCTTTTTGTGATACAATCTGCACTTTATTGCTCCTAAAATACCTATCGCTACCGACACGCGTATTCCTGGAGTTGCTATCGCCAGATCTCTTCAGAGATGTACGTTTGTCCGTAGCGATACGTGTTATGGAGGCAATTAAATGCAAACTTTATTATCTGATTAACAAATTTTATATAACTGACAAACACAGAATAAACAGATACAATTAAAGCATGTTCACAATAATTCGTACATTTTGAATAAGCGATCATGGTAATATGATGAAAGTTTTTCATAAATAGATATGTTGTAGAAAATTTCAAATGATAAATCAATGTCCGGAGACATTTAGTCTCAATATATATCAAAGATATAGAAATGAATTAAACTTCTGACACGGTCGGGATACTAACCCGGGCCGTCCTGCTTACTATGGAAGCACAATAACAACTAAGTTGGGAAGGGAGTAAGACAGGGTTGTAGCCTCTCCCTGATGTTGTTCAATGTGTACACTGAGCAGGCAGTGAAGGAATGGAAGGAGAAATTAGGAGAGGGCATTAAAGTGCAACGAGAAGAAATAAAAATATTGCGGTTTGTGGATGACATAGTAATTCTGTCAGACACCGCAAAAGATCTGGAAGTGCAACTGAATGGAATGTACAGTGTCTTGAAAGGAAGATATAAATTGAACATTAACAAGAGTAAAACGAAGGTAATGGAATGCAATGTCAAACAATCAGGAGATGTTGAAAGAATTATATTAGGCAATTAGGTAATAAAAGTAGTAGATGAATTTTGTTATTTGAGTAGCAAAATAACTTCTGATGGCCGAAGCAAAGAAGATATAAAATGCAGAATGGCTATGGGAAGAAAAGCGTATCTAAAGAAGCGACATTTGCTGACATCCAATATTAATTTAAAAGTAGGAAGTCCGTTCTAAAAGCATTTGTCTTGAGTGTAGCATTTGTGAGAATACCGCCAAATATAAATACTGGTAATTAATAGCATTTGATAATTAAACAGTATGAAGTTCACTGCAAACATTGACCATGCCAATGCACTAAATGTTACACAACTTTAATCATGTTAATTAGGGTAGCAATGTATGTACGCAGTTGGGTGACAACATTTATAGTTAGACCAAAGGTAGAAATTCTCCACGTTGAGATTTGCTGTGTGCTTGTAGCTGACGGGAGGCCAGCGAACAGGCCGACTTTGGTGGCTTGTTCCAACTTAGGATTTTCCAGTTCGTTTCCGGTGAGGGGAGAGAGAGACAATGGCGAGTGTCAGGCACAGTGCAATGCACAAATATTGTAATACTGCTGGCATTTGAAGTAATACGATGCAGTTAGGAACCTTTAAGGCCCTCATTACAAAATAGCCTGTTGACAAATAAACAATACATTAGCTGATATAGTCACATCTAACGTAATATGTTTAATTGACAATGAAAAGTAATAAATTACCAACGAAGACAAGACAGTTACACAACTTGCATGGCAATGTTTGTTCATAAAAATAATATATTAACTATTTCTCATTTTATTTTCAATTAATCTTGTGTATTTTAGCTTGAAGTATTCAGTTAAATCACTTATCTGTGGTATAAGAAATTGCACGATTATGATAAACAGTACAAAGGATGTTTATACTAATATAAAAACCTAAGAAAATATTTGTTTAATGTGTAGTGTAATTATTTTGATTTTAAGTAAAGTTTTAGAAATGTATTGGCTGAGCGCTGTACGTTGGCAAATCGGTTAGAACAGTTCACATGGGGAAGTTGATGACGTAGGGAAAAAAAACCGGGCAGTTGAGCTTTTGGCGCGCGCGCGCGCGAGGGCAGGAAGTGACGAGATCGGGAGCACGTGGAGAACTGGCCGGGCGGCGTCGCTCTGCATCAGTCGGCATGTGGATCTCGAGGTGGTGACTTGAGATTTGTCTGTGGCAATCGCCACGTGTGGTTGCTCGTCGTAGACTGTACCAAGTTGAATCGAGTGCTACTGTGTGTTTGTGAATATTTAGCCGGTGGAACAAGGTGTGCATCGCATTGAATTAAAGTGACTGTGATTTGTTAATGTAACACGTGTCGTCGCATAGGCATGAACATAAACGGTCTTTGAGACAGTCACGTGGTGTGAAAACAATTCGCGACAAATATTCATTTTGTCTGGGGGCTCACGAGCTATAACTTTATTTGGTAAATGTGTCGACGTACAGACGTATCAGCCACAGGGTTCAAATATTGTGAAATAAACAACATAAAGTGAACTTTCATGTGTTTTCAAAAATAGTAGTTAGTACACCCTTTTCTCTCATGAACTTGATTTTATTATGAGTTTGTTTTGTTAATCATATGCAGGGAAAGAAAGCTGCGAACGTGCGATATCATCCCCTAGAAAACGAGTCAAACAGTCGCAATCACAGTTCCAGTGTGTTTGCATGTTTAGGAATTTGGTTCGCAGCTGGTGGTTGTGAGTTTTAAAAATTAAACTTTCTCCATTTTAAACTCACACCCCGACCTTCACGCTCGCACATTGTATGAGAGTGAAACGTGGACGATAAGGAGTTGAGATAAAAAGATGATAGAAGCTTTTGAAATGTGGTGCTGCAGACGAATGATGAAAATTAGATGGGTAGATCACGTAACTAATGAGGAGGTGCTTAACCGAATCAGGGAGAAGAGGAGTTTCTGGCATATCCTGACTAAGAGAAGGGATAGATTGGTTGGACACATTCTGAGACATCAAGGAATTGTCAACTTAGCATTAGATGGAAGCGTGTTGGGTAAAAAACGTAGAGGGACGCCGAGGGACGAATATAGTAAGCAGATTCAAAAGGATGTAGGATGCCGAACGTATTCTCAGATGAAGATACATGTAGAGGACTGGGAGGCGTGGAGAGCTGCATCAAACCAGTCTACGGACTGAAGACTACAACAACAACAACTTCGAGAAAAAATGTATCTGTGGATACTGATTTATTATTTGACATTTACATCCAATATGCCTGGCGTACAAGTCAGGATAAATACCTTTACCTTCATTGCTGGGCTGCTATTCCGCAATTGGAAAGTTTCAGAAATATAGAAATATAAGCTGGAATTGAAGTTTGTGTTACGGGACACGTGCTTTAAAACAATCCGTACAATCAACGTATCCATTAATTAGGTCACTGTTACATAGTAGTTATATTAGCATTTCTAGTAAGCAGCATGTCATGGGTTTGAATTGCAGTCGTAGCAAAATTTTAAAATATTTCCTTCATGACCGATCTGTAGAAGGAAACTATTAAAAGGAGAATTAAACAGTTTGTCTCCCCAACCTCAAATGTGAAATATTTCTACCAAGATGTGTCGGCGGAAACCATCAGTACAAAAATTAAACATTAATTTGGGTAACATTGTCTCAGGGGAAAAACAGCGATCTTCTTTGACGATATTTGTATTGTAATAACAGATCTCTGCGATCAAGACTGTTATTACCATACAAAGGAAATTTAAAAAATCTGGGACCGATTACAACACCAAGCAAAATTCGGTAAAATTCTCAATCACTTGTATCGATGGACTAAAGTACAATTAATATTTATAATTTCTATTGTGATTGAGTCTTATCCTGAGATAGTCGGATTTTTAAAGATGATACTAAAAAATTCTGAAGGTAGCAGGGGTAAAATATAGGGAGCGAAGACTTATATTGTCTAATGGAATGCAATGTCAAACAATCAGGAGATGCTGAAAGAATTATATTAGGCAATTAGATAATAAAAGTAGTAGATGAATTTTGTTATTTGAGTAGCAAAATAACTTCTGATGGCCGAAGCAAAGAAGATATAAAAATCAGAATGGCTTTGGGAAGAAAAGCGTTTCTAAAGAAGCGAAACTTGTTAACAACTAATATTACTTTAAATGTCAGGAAGTCCTTTCTGAAAGCATTTGTCTGGAGTGTAGCATTGTACGGGAGTGAAACGTGGACGATAAGGAGTTCAGATAAAAAGGTGATAGAAGCTTTTGAAATGTGGTACTACAGAATAATGATGAAAATTAGATGGGTAGATCACGTAACTAGTGAAGAGGTGCTTAACCGAATCGAGGAGAAAAGGAGTTTCTGGCATATCCTGACCAGGAGAAGGGATAGATCGGTTGAACACATTCTTAGACATCAAGGAATTGTCAACATAGCATTAGAAGGAAGTGTGTGGCGTAAAAATCGTAGAGGGAGACCGAGGGACGAATACATTAAGCAGATTCAAAATGATGTAGGTTGCCGTACATATTCTAAGATGACGAGGCTTCAACAACAACTAAAAAAATTACGCCAAATTCGTAGAGTGCAATAAGCTTTTTCTGAGAATATATTCCTATATACAGCCTTAATGTAGGACACCGTAGCTGGGTTTAACAGAGCAGACGGGCTACGTGCAGTTGCGGCGCCTAGGCGGTATGCACCCCCGCGCTACTCGCCACAGACTCGGCGGTGGAAATTGCGCGCAGCTCGGCGCATAGAAATACTGCGCGATGTGGAGCGTCCGCCGGCGATGGCCGATGGGGCTTCGGTGGACCGCAGAGCGGAAATCAAAGGGGAGCGGGGCGAACACCCAAAGTAGCCCATCCAATCTGCCCCGAATGAAGATAAGGAGACGCGTTCGGGATAATCCAATTTCTTCGAAGCTTTTCCTTAGACGCGCGGTTGCGCGCATTCTGCGAGAAGTATGGGCTAGGGAAGCACTATGCTGGAACTTTGGCAAAAGGCGTGAATATCAAACAGATTAGGCCAGCGGTTTCACCTCAAGAGTGGAGACGGGAATCGTTTCACGTGGTCCTGTTTCTCCCCAAAGCAACGAAGTTGCGCTGAAGGGGTAAAAAGAAAGAACTACGAGGGCTCTTCAATAATGAGGGATCATATTTTTTTTTACGGTCGTAATTTCCGGCGCTAATCTTATGATATTCGGTTAGACAATCACGCCGAAATAGTTTCATTGTTGGAATTCCCGGTTCCAGCCTGTGAAAGGCATGTTCCGTTCAGATCTTCAAATTTTTGTAAATCTACGTTGGTCGTCAGTCCCTACCTCAAAGTAACTTACGCTAAGGACAATACAAACACTCAAGCCCGAAAGAGAACTCGAAATTCCGACGGCGAGCAACCGTGCGCTTCGCAGCAAGGCGCCTTAGAACGTTCGGCCAGTACACCGCGGCATACATGTTCAGGCGGACTTTAATTAAATTGACAAAAAATGTCAATTTTCGATTGAATTTTTATTTGTTCGAAGTGCCTGTACATCAATTAAAAGGGTGACGCGGCCTCCCTGCCACACCACGTTTTGAAGCAGCATTTCACTACCAGCTCAGTGAACAACGATTTTGTGTATTACTTTCACCCAAACATGTGCGGGATACCTCTAGTAGGCCGTGATACATACTCTTCGATTTTATAGACCGTCTTTGACTTTGTACCGTATCTTATATACAATAGCAAACTAGCTGCATCGTTTATGACGAGGCAATTCTAGTTTTGTCTTGTGATAGTGACGGAGTTTTATACACGTGTTCGATTCATACTTCATTCAGTTATGACACGATCACAAAGAGTTTATAAAAACTGGATAAACTGCATAAATTAGTAATTAGAAGACGTCAGAAACAACGACAAACCAGAGATGAGGCTATGTCCGAAGTAAGAACATTTGTTGAAAATGTGAACTCGTCTCCTAGCAGCTGAGGTGAATGGTGATTACTACAGTGATGAATCTCGATTTCTCAGCGATCCTATACTTCTCATGGCAAATCCAAATTAGTCTCTAAATTCACTGACATGGAAACGATGCCTTAATACCACATTTGGTTCTGCTACTGTAACCAGAATTGCAACTTATTATGCAGTTCTTATATTTAATGATGGCAACGTCACAGGGTGAACGTATTAGAAGGAATGGGCTTCAAGATATGAAATTTTACTCAAGACACCCAGAGGGAAATAGATTTACAGGGCCTCTCTCCAGCTGAAAAGTCAGAAAATTCAAATGTTTGTAGATCTATCGGACCAAACTGCGTGGTCATCAGTCCGTAGCTTACTTAAACTAAGGTAAACTAACCTAAGGACAAGACACACACACACACACCCATGCCTCAGGGAGGACTCGAACCTCCGACGGCGAGCAACCGCACGCTCCCCAGCTAGGCGCCTTGGACCGCTCGGCTACTCCACCGCGGCTGAAAAGTCAGTTGAAGATCTGGTAAAGGAAAGAAGACAGACAACAAGAAATCAGAAGAGAATCCTTGAAGGGAAAGACGACGTAGAGTACAAATGTGGCGCCTTCTGAAGAAGTGGCGTAAGGAAAAAAGTTCAGTTAGGTTGAACTTTAAAATGCGTTTCCTGAAAAGTTTTTTTTTTATATATATTTGTTCCTTTTCCTCCGATGCTATGAATGCTAGAATTATGAACTTTTGTACACATATTTCGGTAAACCTAATGAACATTGTCTCAAGATCAAATTTTGAAATACTGATTGAAAGCTGAAATATGGGGCAAAGTACTTGGAATGTTGCTTGAATTTAAAATGTACTTGTGGAATTATAATTTAAAAGTTATGAATATTCTCCTACTCCAAAAATCTCGAGAGAGAAGCTTACAACCTATATAGAAATGAAATACAGAATTTTTTTCAGAAATCTCTTGAATACTTTTTGAGGAAAAAGAACATACATTATTTTTTGAAAATAAAACTTCTGATTTCGTTAATATGTATATATATATATATACATTCAAAGGATTTTATATATAAATGTGTTTCTTTCATGTAAACGGTGGTGAAAAATTTCATACCCATATCCACAAAATTGTAAATTTGGTCAGTTTTAGAATTGGGGTTTCCATCTACGTCCTCCATTCAATATCGCTGCAATAGGGGTAACTCGCGAGGAACAATACGTGGCTTTGGAATTCTGTTTTCGTCTCATAAAATCTTCAGATGAGGGCTACAGAATGTTACACGAGGCTTATGGAGAGTCTGTTCTTCCTTACAGCACAGCTCGAAGGTGGTTTAAAATGTTAAATTAGGGAATAAAATCAATTTCAGAGGACGGTATACACGGTGCTCCATTTACTGCTCTTACGAAAGAAAAACCACGAACACTGCTGCTGAAAGACGATTTTCGAATTACCCTAGTACCACGTTATGAAATACTGAAAATTTCATTTGGTGCCACACATACATTGGCAACACAATAATTACGCATTAGACGTGTTTGTGCGTGATGGATTTCAAGACTGTTGGTTCCCCAATTAAAAACACATTAGCGTGCAAGTATGCATGCAGTTGAAGTTAATGTTAGACGAAGATCCGGAGTTGCTTTAACATGAACTAACTGATGATGAAACTTGGCTACATCATTTTGATTCTGAGAGTAAACAGGAAAGCTCAGTGTGGAAATCTTTATCATCAGTCTCCCAAAAAGCAAAAGCGGTTGCTTCTGCTAGGAATATTTTCGTCATCCCATTCTTTGATATTCATGGAATGGTTTATCAGCATGTCGTACCTGCACACTCATCAGTAAATGGAAAATATTACAGGGATGTCCTGAAACTATGGAAGTGCATATTAGGTGCAAAAGGCCACACTTCCGTGAAGCAGGATGGATGCTGCACCACGTTAATGCACGGCTGGATTTAGCCAAAGTTGTTGCTGAATATCTTGCATAAATAAACGTGAAATGCATCCATCGCTCGCTCTATAACATTGATTTAGCGCCATGTGACTTTTATTCTATTCTCTAACTTGAAGAAACATGTTCTTGGGAGGCATTATCCATCATCAGAAACAGTGGAAGGCTACGGATCTCTGAAGGACCTCTCTTCAAACATGTATTTGAAGTATTGTAAAATGATTTAAAAAAGCCAAGATCGCTGATCATCAATTTTTATTTACGACGACAGGTTTCGCTGAACTATGTGTGCATCATCTGGTCAAATAAAATATTTTACAAGGCCATAATCTTGTAATGTCAATCACTATGTCATTATAATAAAACATAATTATCACAGTGAGTTTGCTATTGTCACTCACTGTGATAATTATGTTTTATTATAACGATAACTCTCGTTTACACTTTGGTGTTTGTGGAATGAACTATGACCAGGACACGGTAACTGCGGAAGTTGAACGACCCGTACTACTGACGTTCTTGAATCAGGAATGATATGTGTTGTATAACAGGACATTGCACGCCAACACATTGCACCTGAAACTAAACATAGTCTGCAAGAGCCGCAGAGGCGTAACAGTGACGAGACGACCGACTGCTTTTATCAACCGATCGTTCGATTTAATTTTCATTCCGTCTTTTTTCCAGTTAGATAAAACAAAATTAAAAAAGCCCCTGTAGTCATAAGAACGTTTTCACTCACTCGAATAGAACAAGTCCCTTTCAGATGTGGCCGTTTAAAAATGTTTTTATTCATTCACCAGTTTGTGTGGTTTTATTTAAATAATTTTTCAGCCTTTTCTGCTGTACATTAACCATAGAAAATCTTTGGACAGCTTGTACACACCACTCAAAATACTACACATGCTACTTTTCACAGGCTGCGAAATGAAAATGGTACACAGCTAAATGGTTAAATATATTATTCACGGGCAAAATTCAAATGATTTTTAATTTTTGAATGTCATTACAATTATTCTCTAAAACTGAATGGTACTTGTCGCTACAAAGTACAATAGTTATTTCTTTTTCATACAATTTTAGGGGACTTTTATCCTCACCTTTAACCTCAGCTATGTGTGGAATATGTGTTTTTACCGAGTTGGTCCTAGGTTTGAGGCCATACTGTAGAGATTGAAATACAATATATATGGGGGTATGTGTGTGTGTGTGTGTGTGTGTGTGTGTGTGTGTGTGTGAGTGTGTGTGTGTGTTTGTTAACCATGGACTCGAGAAAAGGAGCATAATGGGGAATGTTCTCAACAAGAGTACTGTACCTACCACATGTGAAGTTTTATCTGGCTGTTCGCTTGCCGGGATAGTTCCTGCAGGCCGAAAATCTAGCTGGCTAAGTGCATAGATAACAGTAAGTAGTACACCTGGGCTCTACAGCTGGTCTCGAGAAAAATATTCTTCAAAGTTCAATTCCATGTCCAAAAAATTCAACCAAAATGTTACTCTCATTTTACACCTTTATGGTTAAACTAATGCTTGAAAAATCACATACCATCAATCAGCAATGTGAACCAACTCCAAACGTGTTCTACAATGTTGTAAGCAACATATAAAGCATGTACACCACCTGATGATAAACTTCCAGGCAGTTCGAAACCGGTTGTGGTAATAAATACATATTTGCTGATTTCTTTAATCAACACAGTCGCAGGTTCCACACTTCCAGAATGGATACAAGTTTAAATTAATGATAGTCATAAGTAAATAACGAAAATATCTTTCGAAAAAGCGGCGGTAATTTCTTATCTTGATTAGAAAAACACTTCTAAAATGAATTAGAACTAAATATTTTAGATGTAGTTATTAGCATTTATTTGATAAATCAATTTCCAATCGAAGTAAAGCACTAAATTCATTTCAGTGTGTTCTTGTAAAGCGTGCTGCGCTGCAACAAAGTCATCCAACTGTTCGCTCACGTCTCCTCTTCATTATTCATATTTCCGCGAGACCGCACGTCAAGCAACTGCCGGCGTGGCGCAAGGGATAGCGTTGCTGATTACGGTGCTGAAGGTCGTAGGTTCAATCCCGTCCAGCGGCGAAAATATATTTCTTCGTAGTTAACATTTCCAAAATGTTCTACATGCTTCTTATGTTCATCTGTAAATTCTACTTGTTTCTTATGTTAACTATCCTTCTCATTTCTGGTACATTCTGTCTGTGTATAAATAGCAGAGCACGCTGCCCGAGAGACAGTGCTGCGTGTATGTTAATTTCGCAGTAAACCTATTTTCAGTATAAGTGATGTGTACAGTTGACAATCCTGCCTTCGAAGTCAAGCCTGTTTCCATTTCAACGCAAAAATATCATTTATAGTCCAACTGGTGCAGTATCGGAAAAGTGCGCGAATGACTCTCCCCAAGAGCAGTTTTCCAATAAAAATTGAAACAGGGCCAGAAACAGCGGCAATTAGTTGATGAGTACCACGCAAAATAATAGTAAAGGCATTAGTGTGTTTGATAGGTCAGTTAGAAGTGCGAGATCTATCACCCATTGTCACTATTGTCGTTTTGAACATAACGCTCTTTCTGAACCGTTCTTCTCCCTCGCATTTTGTTCTACCACGAACTCCAATGATTCCTCGTCACGAGAACCACTAAGGGCACGAAACAGAAACGCTTGTCCTGCTACGAGCTCTGCTAGCAATGTTAGCTGAGAGGTGGGAGGGTATCTGCCTGCTGGCAAGCAGTCAAGGCTCGTGTTGGGCATTTGTCCATCCCTGCTTCTGATAATGCTGCCTGGAATAATATCTACCTTACTTGGAGGTAGAAGAGACAGGAAGGTGCACTAAAGGAAAACAAGAGATCGACAAGAAATGAAACTTCATGGAAAAGATATACAAACTTCTTGGTTTGCCAATGCCATTGCAGTTTTGCTAGCAATAGTTGATCATTGGAACAGAAATTATTTTGCAGAAAGAAACAAGGTGACAATCAACAAAAGCAAAATGAGGAAATGGGATGTAGTTCACGTACCATATTAGTAAGTGAAAATATTTGTATCACAAAAATAACATACAATGGCTGATAAAGAAGATTTAAAAAGCAGCAAGAAAACGTTTTTGGAAAAGATCAGTTTTTCAATATAGAATATAAATTGCACGATTTTCTTTCTGAGGCTTTTTGTTTGGAGTATAACCATGTACGGACTTGAAACATCAGCTTTAGGTTGTTAAGACGTAAAAACATACAAGGTTTCTATGTGGTGCTACAAAATAATATTAAAGCTTTGATGCCAATATGTGCAATTATTTAGTATAACTATCGAAAAATAAAATTTCTGACGTACTATAATACATTCTGAGACGTCCATCAATTTAGTACTGGAGGAAAGTGTGTGTGGGGTGAAAACTATGAAGGAGAGATACTGCAAATACAATTTTAATTAAGTTTCAGTAGTTATTCATAGAGGACATCTGTTGTTTCAGTACAGTCTTTGAATTAGAAACCGCAACAACTGCTTTGTAACAACTACTCTAAATATATCAATATGATATCAAATGACATGTTTACCTGCAAACACTGAACTGAAAATATCATCTACGTTACAACTGTTTACGGAAACATCAATTATCAAACTCATCGCACTGTGGATGGTTGAGCTTTGAACAATAATTGCTCACCTTCGCACACCTGTCATTTTCTAGACTGATGAGATAATTTCCTAACTACATACATTGATTATCTGTTCAAACGGCAAGTTAATTGCCCTCCAACGTTCTGAAGCTGTTTGCTAAAATAACGTTCCACTACGCCTTGACTGATAATATGTATACTCGATATGCAGTTAACAAGAGGCTAATTTTTTCGTGCCATGTTTTGAACTGATTTTCGAAGATCGGATACGTTGTTTTAATATTTGTTCCCTTGATATGAAAGCCAGCTGCTATTCCTGTTATCTTTTCTTGATTATGAAATTGACTAAAGAACACCACGGTTTGTTAACTCTGTGAAAACATTGGAATATGTAAACCTCCGTTGATTAGCACTTGGTAAATTCCCGTCTCTATATCTATCTTCATTTGCGGAACACTAATTAATGGGATACATTTGAATCCCTGCAATTCCCTCCCAGTGCGTCAAAATTTAATTTGGCTCGTAGGCACGTGAAGCGTTTCTGTGCAACGGTGCAAAAGCTTGATATCCTTCCACGTCACTATCATTCTCAGTGACGTTTCATGTGGCAGGGAGATTCAGACAATTGCATGTGAGATGTGAAGTGAATTAATGACGTCACATAGGTTGTGCTCATCGCCACCGTGGACATCACACGATGCTTATTTCGTCCGACCTCCTCCCCACCCTAACCTACAGTTCTCCTCTTATGTTAATGCACTGCGTGAGGTCCAATTGTTAACACATTTATTCGATAGGACGACGGTTCAAATACGCTTCCGGTACTCAATGTTAGGTTTTCTACGATTTACCTTTATTGTTCCAGGCTAAAGTTGAAAAGGTTCCTTTGAAAGGGCGTGGCTTATTTTTTTCCCGTCCTTATCATAACAATCCGAACTGTCGACGGGACGTTAAACACTAATAGGTCTTGATTACCTGTGATGGAAATTTTCATATGAGGGCCAAGAAAAACATTCAGCATGATGAGGTACTTGCAATCAAGCAATTTAAACTCAGATTTGGATATAATTACACAGTAATCATAAATTATTTTACACTGCTTTTCAACTTTTTATTACTTCACAATAACCTTGTTTCGAGCTTAGGCCATCTTCAGGTCTTCTCTAAATACAATAATTTGGAGGGGTTATTACATACATTCATATAACATATACACTTTCCAATATTTTACTTCCGGTACCAGTAATTTATCCGTTAATGTCTTTTGCTTATTTATTGTCTTTGTATATATAATGTTTACTATAGGTTTGGATGTTATGAATGTTTAATGTTTCCAGAATGAAACTTTCACTTGCAGCGAAGTGTGCGGTGATATGAAACTTACTCGAAGATAAAAACTGGTGTTCCGGAACCGGGACTCGAACCTGGGACCTATGCCTTTCGCGGGCAAGCGCTCTACCACTGAGATAACCTCGACACGACTCACGATCCCGCCCCACACCTTCAATTCTGCTTTCTGCTAGTACCTCGCCTCTTACTTTCCAAACTTCACAGAAGTTCTCCTGCGAAACTTGCAAGACTAGCACTCCTGGAAGAAAGGATGTGGTGGAGACATGGCTTAGCTACAGCCTAAGGAATGTTTCCAGAATGAAACTTTGATTTTGTAGCGTAGTGTGCGCTGATATGAAACTTCCTGGCAGATTAAAATTGTCTGCTGGAACCGGAACTCGAACCTGGGACCTTTGCCTTTCTTCCAAGAGTGCTAGTCTTGCAAGTTACGCAGGAGAACTTCTGTGAAGTTTGGAAAGTAGTAGGCGAGTTTATGGCAGAACTGAAGTGGTGGGGCGGGATCGTGAGTCGTGTCGTGGTAGCTTAGTGGTAGAGCGCTTTCCCGCGAAAGGCAAAGATCCCAGGTTCGAGTCCCGGTTCCGGCATACAATTTTAATCTGCCAGGAAGTTTAATGTTTAATGTTTATCCATTCTCTTGTCTGTTTATAATTTGAATAAAATTTTCGCTTTATTTTTTCATGTTTTAGCTCTGTTTATCCATTTAATATATTGTTCTGGTACTTGTGTATTTCTGAATCGAGTTCGATTTCTTTGAGAATATTCATTATTGACCCTTTCTGTATAATGTGTAAAATTTTTAAAGCTTCTTCTAAAGGTCTTACGTCGTGTTTTACTATGTTTAGATGTTGATATAATGTAGAGGGATTATTTTCGCTGTTTATGGTGTTTTCTTTATATCTAATGTGACATTCTCTGCCAATTGGGTCTATATATGATTATATTACGTAATTATGTTAAAATAATGTATGTAGCAACCCTTCTACATTACTCATTGTATTTGCAGAACACATGAAGTTGCCCTAAGGTTGAAATAAGCTTATTGTGGAATAATAAAAACTTCAAAAGCAGTGTAAAAATAATTTACAATTATTGTGTTATTAAACACGTCCCTCAAAGACGTACTGTACCTTGCAGGTCACAGAGAAAGAAAATTTTTGGACATGGCTACGTTGTAAGCACACTAAGGAAGTGATTCACCCACCCCCCACTCCTCTTGGTAGCTAGCGCTCAGCCGTTTCTGAGAAAATGCTTTTTAATAATGTGATGAGATTCATATGCCGTTTCATGTGCTGTACTAAATGCTAAAAGATTTGAAGGAAGGAAGAAGTTACAATGATATTAATGCGGATGCTCGGGAGGGAAATACTTATTGAAAGAAGTAGAGGGAGAAGAAGAAGAAGAAGAAGAAGAAGAAGAAGAAGAAGTGCTGCTAAGTGAGCTATCGTCAAGCAAGGGTGGCTCAGAGGAAGAAAACCTGAGTACGAACTGTGCCGACCGATTTCCGATCCGGGCTTTACTTTTCTTTATGTTTGGCCACCATCTGACGATATGTTATTCTCCCTTCTACAATGAATCTGTGGACTGGAACGCAGTTAATATATATTATTATTAAACTATTATTCATTCTAACATCGTACCAAAATAGGAAAAATAATTTGTGATGGCGTTATTGTTCGATATCGCTGCCGTCACTTGTAGCATATGTACAAATTGGTTAAATTGTAATGGCGTCACCGTTCGTAATCGGCGTCACCACTTGTTGCGCATATACTAAATATTTTACTGTTCACGATAGCAGCCGTCAAGTGAAACATATACGCAAAATACTTCTGTTGTAATAACGTTATTATTCTCCGATGCTGCCGGTCATTTGGAGCACAACCACTACATTCATGCGGATGGTACGTGTCACAGTAGGACGTGAAACGTAAATTATGTGTACAGTACGTGCATTTTATAAATACATCATCCGAGCACTGCAAAGTGCTTTTACGATTGACGGTCACATGATAGCTGCTCTTTTCATTATGTATTCATATCTTTATGTCACGGATGGAAAATTTTAACACCAATTATTTACAGAAGTTTGGTATGGCTGAAAAATGCTGACATCGGGGAACATTACTTCGGATTCAGTAGAAATGTAGGAACACGTTAGGCAATACTCACTTTACGACTCATTTTACAAGATAAAGGAAAGACAGACTTGCAATTCTAGCTTTTGTATATTTGGAGAAAAATTTTAATAATATTGACTGAAATACGCTCTTTCAAATTCTTAAGTCAGCAGGGGTAAAATATAGGGAACGGAACGTTATTTACAAGTTGTACGGAAACGGAAACCAGTTATCAGAGTTGAAGTGGATGAAAGGGACGCAGTGGTTTGTAAGGGAGTAAGACAGGGTTTTAGCTTTTCTCCAAAGGTATTCAGTTTGTACATTGAGCAAGCTGCGAAGGAATGTAAAGAGAAATTAGGAGAAGGAATTTGAGTTCGGGGCGATGAAATAAAAACAATGCGTTTTGATTATGACGTTATAATTCTGTCAGATACAGCAAAGGACCTGGAAGAGCGATGGAACAGAATGAACAATGTTTTGAAAGTAGCATATGAAATGAACGTCAACAAGAGCAAAACAAGGATAATGGTATGCACTCATAAAAATCAAGCAATGCTGAAGTATTTAGATTAGGTAGTGAAACAATAATGGTGGTAGATGAGTTTTGTTACTTGGACACTACAATAACATATGATGGTTGCAGAACAGAGGATATAAAATTCAGAATGGCAATGGGAAGAATAGCGTTTTTGAAAAAGAGAAATTGGCTAACATCGAATATTAAATAAAGCGTAAGGAAATCTTTTCTGAAGGCATTTGTGTGGAGTATTGCCTAGTACGGGAATGAAACATGGGCGATAAATAGTTCAGACAAGAAAAGGTTAAAGGCTTTTTAAATTTGGTGCTACAGAAGAATCCTGAACGTGGGTAGATCACGTAACTAATGAAGAGATACTGAACGGAATTGAGAAGCAATGGCGAACAAAAGGGGAAGGGGGCGGAGGGGGGGTGTTGCACGGATGGGACGGACCACACCGTGACTTCCGTCGAAGGGGGGAGGGGGTGGGGAGGGCTCCAAATACCTCGAAAGCACCGTTTCATTTAATATCTATCTCCGTCTCTCTTTTTTCTGGTGGAGGGCCTCCGAATCTTGACTAAAAGAAGGAATCGTTTCGTTGGACACATTCTTGGACTTGAAGAAAGCGTTAATTTAGGATTGGAAGGAAGTGGGGCAAATCACAGAGGGAGTTCAAGGGACGAATGTAGAATCCAGATTCAGATTGATGGGGTTCGCCGTTCCTATCAGAAGAGGCTAGCCCCGGTTAGAGTAGGATGTAGAGCTGCATCCAACCAGTCTTGGGACTGAGGACCGAAATAAAAACATTATTAATACAGTAGGTGCTCCATCTTCTGCCAAAATGTCGTCATATCCTGCGAACTTTGTTTAATGTAGTCCTAGAATATCGAACTCATACACTTTTCAATTGTTCGACATCAACCAGTTTCATTACAGGAAATAAAGAATTCGCAAAGGCAACGGGGAGCGGGGAGCATGTATGGGAGGAGAAAGCGATAAAGGTATTACCGCGGTGGAATGACTCTGCGCTCTAAGTCGCCTTGCTGCGCTGCGCAGTATCTCTTCCCTCGGGCATGAGTGTTTGTGTGTGTGTGTGTGTGTGTGTGTGTGTGTGTGTGAGAGAGAGAGAGAGAGAGAGAGAGAGAGAGAGAGAGAGTGTCTGTTAACGACAAGTAGTAAACACACTTAAAGTATCGCTTTTGTCAAGAAAAGTCGTATAGACGATGCTCTATGAACAGCAGCATTTTCATGATGCAGAAACCTTTCAACCGACTACAACGAATCGGGCAGCTTCAGCCTCACGCTGTTGAGCCATCTGTTCAGAATTTCCAAGTAGAAAGCTTGGTTAACTGTATGCGGCACTAGCTCGGAATGGAAAAAAAGGCATTGTTTTTATGTCTTCTTTCCCTTTAGGAGCATTCTTTCGACGAGGTACACTTGATTTCCCCTGATTCGATTTTTAATTTGGTTCAAAATCGAAAGTATAGCGTGAGGTATCGTCATCTAAATTAATTTTGAAAACAAGTTTGGATCATTTCGGGCACTTCTATCAAAGTACACGGTGGTGATACGTCACCTTCTTTTTGTAAGCAGACAGCAGAGTGTAACGGATTTGGCAAGCACCCACGCAATTCCCCTATTTCCTTTTAGTTTTCTATTAGTTGATGCCTCTCCATCTGTTACTACAAACTGTGTCCTCTCTGACAAGAAATCCCCTATCCAGTCGCAAATTTGGGACGATATACCATAACCACGCATTTTGATGAAAAGGCGTTCGTGAGGTACGATGTCAAAAGTCTACTGGAAATAAAGAAATACGGAATCAATTTGAGATTCCTTATCGATAGCACTCATCACTGTGGTCTCGCACAAGTACAAAGTGCGCGCCACCTACTTTCGCCGCGCGCCGCCATGCACGCACGGCGCGGCGTTCTTACGACGTCAGCCACGAGCGCCCTCTGTTGTAACTCCGCTCGTGGCCACCACTGAACGACATCGTGCACTTGGGACTGAGATAGGAACCAGTAAAGACTTCGGAATCAGATAGGCACCAGTGAAGACTTGGCTATCAGTTAGGCACTAGGAAGGCCTCTAGCTCAACTCTGTATCTGCAGTACTGATCTATGTAAAAGTTAAGTATTGTATAAATTCTGTGCAATATATATCTCGTTCTAATTTACTCTAGTGTTTCTAGTTTCTGGCTGCTCCCCTCCGTACCTGCACCAGCGTGCTATCTTTATTCCTGTGTCGGTCTCATTCCACTCGGCCACCGACACCTACGACGGAAACGAGACACAAAAATGGCGACGAGGCTGGGACACAAAAATCACTTCATGTAAAACCTAGTTGTGTTTCGCATGAACGATATTTTCTATATACATGTTGACCTTGGGTGAATAGAACATTCTGTTCGAGATAATTCATAATATCTGAATACAGGATGTGTTCCAAACCCTGCTGCAAATTGACGTCAATGAAATAGGCCTGTTTTTAGTGGTTACTCCCTCTGCCTTTCCTGAATAAAGGTGTGACCTGTGCAACTTTACAGTCTTTTGGTACAGATCCTTCGTTGACCGAGCGGTTATATATGGCTGTTAAGTAAGGAGCTATCACTTCAGCATAATATGATATCATAAATTACAGGATTAAAAGTCATAATTTTAATTACAGGTATAAGCTTATAGCAGAGTCGTACGTTTTTTATTCTTACGTAAGAGTTGAAACTCGTCCTCAAGAACTTCAAAACTGCTCTATGTCTACAGGCCTTCAGGTACCATAACAATTAGGGGATCAGCTGAGATATCTATTTTCTGAATTATTGTCATCGGTACAAAGAACTAAAGCGTTATGATGTTATTCTGTCGGTTCGACGGAGTGGAGGCAGCGACATTACGGTAACCAAGGTAGTGGTAACAACAGAAAGTCACTGACTTTTGTTCCGATACGAACTACACAAGCAGTTGGTTTCAGATAGTCTAGTGAGCAGGTAGTGAAAGCAACGACAAAGTGACTTACCCACAGCTACAGCATAGGAAAGTTAAAAGTGGGACAGATACGGGTAGAAGTGACTACAGCTATAGGAGTGTCCCAGAGTGTTATTTCCGGGAGCTGTACGCGAGTTTAGAGAACACAAACCGTTACGAGAAGGCAAAGCCAAGGTCATGGGCGAGTACAACCTGATAACAGCGCGTCCAGACAGGAGGCTGAACTAATCAGTTGAAACTCGCCCCTACAGGCAGCAACACAGTCCTAAGTCGCCTTCGGAAATGAGGCCCCTACGCAAGGAGGCCTATGGTGTGTATCCCATTAAGACCATGGCACTGTTTAGTCCGCAGAATCGAGGCAGACAAACATCATGACATCATGATTGGAGGCGTAACGAATGGCGTCGTGTTCTTTTCATACGTCAAGTGTTTGTGTTCAACCGGACAATCGTCGTCTCATCATTTCAGAACATGGAACTCTTAACAACCCTGATTATGTGAAGCAAACGTCACCATATGGTCAAGGACGAATGATGTGGACAGGAGTCAGTATTGGCTTACTTTCTGACCTCTAGGTCATTCAGAAAGGCCCGTTGACTGCTCAGAGGTATAGAGACGCTACCCTTCGACATTTTCTTGTACCCTACGCTGGTGGTGCCTTCGGAGATGGACGTTAACGCTCGTCCTCTTACAGCGGCAATGATGGAAAACACACTTGAAGCTGAGGGAACTGAACAAATGGAGTGGTCAGCCTCTTCAGCGGACTTAAGCATGTTCTGGGATACACTTAGCAGACGGATTGCAGCCAGAGCAGCACCTCCCAAAGCGCTTGCAGACCTGGATGTTGCACTCATTGAAGAATAATCAGATCCCTCAAGATCTGATTTATAGCCTCATGATGTCCATGCCATGCAGATATGAAACTGTACAGAACGTCTGATGTGAGGACACACCATGTTAGAGGTCACTATGTCTTATTCACTACCATGGTAGCCCCCTGATGCCCCACACTAACAAGGAAAGTACTCGGGCTCGAATAAACACAAATATACCACATTCGTGAGAGAGATAATGTAGATATCCCTTATTGTACTTGCGATACCCTCGCATCTGTAAAACTTTGCAGTCGCCCATTAGAGGTCTCTGCGTGTGCCACGCCGCATTGCACATTGAGCTGCCGGTACGCCAGTCGGGACCAGTAGAGACAGTGCGGTGTGCCTCTCAAGTTGACGCTGCAGTGTGCCTCTCAAGTTACGTTTTGTGACGTTATTTGTGTAGTGAGCGTCAGATGGGTCGGCGATTGGTAATCAATCCTGCTGATATATTGCCGTTGGTTAATATGAAATTCCAAATAGGTCTTCTTCGTGAAAATGGTCTTGGTGTAGAAGATGAATCATTCGCATGTTTTCTGGTATCTATTATAGTGCAGAAATATGAGCATACATTAGAAACACTATAATAGATACCAGGTAACATGCGAATGAATCATCTTATACACCAATACCATATTCACGAAGAAGGTTTCTGAATAACTTCATCTGAACCAGTCACACTATATTAGCATGCCTGATTACCAATCGCCGACCCATCCGACGCTTCACTACACAAATAACGTGACAAAACGCAACTTCAGAGGCACACTGCAGCGTCACTACTGGTATACCGGCAGCTCAATGTGCAAAGCGGCATGGCACACGCAGAGGCCTGTAAAGGACGACTGCAGAGTTTTGCAGAGGCGGGAGTACCACTAGTGCAATAAGGGAAGTTTACATTATCTCTCATATGATTTTTGTGTATTTATGTTTGTTCGAGCCCAAGTACTTTCCTTGTAAGTAAGCTCCACGGAAACCTTAAGCAAAGAGTTGACACAGCGAAGTACCGTAGTCTATGACACACAAATTAGAGTTGTAACCAATTCATGAATAAAATACGTTACCATATGTGTATTATGTATGATATCTCACCTAATTGCTCCGCGTCAGGTAGGAAGGCGGCACAGTTGTCAGCCGTTCTGGGCATTCCCCTCCATCACCGCGTGGCTTGCCGCGAGTTACGCAATGTTTCTCCCGCAGGCTCCACTGTTGGCGCTCGACCGTAGCTCCTCCCCTCCACGCTTCCCCTATCGCTCAGACTCCATGCGCGGAGGCGCCATCCTACATGACGCCAACTATAATTGTTTTGAACAGTGCAGTAATGGACTATTTAAAATCGGTATCAATATGATACAATTTTACATTTTAGAATAATCCATAGGTGATTAAACTGATAACTAGAGGTAGTGCACTAAATAAAGGCAACGCAGTAGCTCGTTGTGATCTCGATACACATAACTGTGTTCGCCACTGCCAGCGAGAGTACGGCGCGCCTGAGCTGAGGTTGTGTGCCGCGGCGCTGCTGTGCGCTTGTGCGGTACCCCATCGCAACAGGTGGCGAGAGCGCGCGCTTCGATTGCCTCCGGCTAACTCGATAATCGCACCTGTGCGACTCCTCGCTCGCAGCCTGCCAGTATCTCATCTGGCGCACCTGTCGCTGTGAGGGCCCTTATGGCGGCGACAAACCCATTTTTGGAGCCGAGGCAGCAGCCTGTTGATTCTCTGTTCGAGGGTCCATATTTGTCACTGGGGCCCAATAGAAACTCATCTGTTGTTTGTAGGGAGTACCAGTTTCAAGGTACATCCTGTACGTTGTCACATTTGTTTGTACTCTGTATATGTGTATGAGAACGACCTATATACCGAGCCATAGTCTACAAGGATTCAGAAAGTATCGTTCTTGTGAAAGGATGAAGAGATGAGTGCTATCAACAAGAGATCTCAATTCGATTCCATGTTTAGAGAGTTCCGGAAGGCTTTTCACACGGTACCTCACAAGAGGCTTCTAATTAAATTGCGAGGTTATGAAATAGTGCCCCAGTTGTGCGAATGGATTCACGATTTATTGTTAGAAAGGAGGGATTTCAGAGTTCATTCTGAATCGTAGTCTCCCATATAGAATTCCTCCAAAAATCCCTTATTCAGCGCTACCATTGATGTTTCGTCTGATGCAGGTACTTCAAAATCATTCTTGATCGATTCAAAGTACTTTCTCAATGGTCTATCTACACTCCTCTTATCCTCTTGACAAACTCATGCGTCTCTTAGGTAACGTTGCTTCTCCCATGCAGGTAATATGATCCCACCAACTCAGCCTTCCCATCTATTGGTACCTGCAATCATTCTTGCTACTTTCGCATCGCTAACCTTAATCATATTATTGAGGTAACCAATACCCATCCAGTTTTTATAAGGGAAAGTTGGTCGAATGATTGAACGGTGCACTGACAACTTAGTCTTGCTGCTGCCTTCCTTCTTGCAGAAGACAGTAGACAGTAGCAGAGCACACATTGCATTAGCTTTGGTACACCTTGTTGACCATTTTGCACTGTTGCCATCATGAATACATTAAACTTTCCACCTGTTCTAACTTTGTTCCTTCTATGTAGGACTCAATTTTTTGCAAATCTCTTTCCAACAGCCATTACTTTCGTTTTTGAGATGCTGATCTTCATGCCATAACCCTTACATTTCTGATCTTGCTCTGAAGTATTAGACTGCAACCTTTTAATCTAATCCGCATAGCCGGCCGCAGTGGCCGAGGAGACTGAGGCGCTCCAGTCACGGTCTGCACGGCCTCTACGGTCGGGGGTTCGAATCCCCTCTCGGGCATGGATATTTGTGCCGTCCTTAGTATTAGCTAGTTCGTAAGTGGTTTGTAAGTTTAGGGACTGATGACCCCGTAGTTAAATCCCATAAGCTATACAAACATTTGAACAATTTTTTGAATCCGCATATTCGAGACTGTTTATTTGTTAATTATTATTTTCATCTAATCCTGCCAGTCAACTGTTTTCAACATATGATCCATAGACACTTTGAAGACCAGTAGTGATGGGTTATAGCCGTGTCTTATCTCTGAAACTGCCGTTAATCAGGAACAAAATTTGCCGTCAATTCAAACTACTGCCTGACGATTTACGTAAAGACCTTTAATTACCTGAAAAATTTCCCTCCAATTCCACAACCTTGTAGATCTGCCAGTAGCTTCCTCCAAGGGACACGGTAAGTCTTTTGTAGATCTATAATACATCGATACAATTCCCTGTTCCACCAATTACACTTCCGCATTATCTGCCGTAAGCTACGAATTTGGTTCTCGCTGCGTGTAAGAAGCCTAATGTCACTACACCTAATACTCGCCATCTTCTTTAAACAAGACCTGAGAACAGTTCTCCCCATGACTAATTGATGAGGTACATCTGTTTAATGAAAACAAAAACATCCATCTTAGTTACAGTGCAAGATATTATAATTCATTAAGGAAACCATAGATTTTGTATCTACGGAAATGATGAACGTCTTAGTTCTTGCAGTGAGATATAAGGAATGTTATATTAATTATTGTAATGAGTGGTAAGAGATTTTGACTATTAACTAATGTGGTCAGATCATTCAACAGATAACTTTTCCAGCATCAGTCAGTATCGATAGCTTAGAGATTGGACGAGATTATCTTGACAAATGAAAAACCTTCAATCGTTATTTTTGGACTTTTTAATTACTAATTTGAAGAACACATTATTCTCTTCTTCAGACGCTTATAACATCCGTGCAGTAATGCAAAACTAGCCATGCATTGTAATACTGCATTACAACCTCTCATACCAAGGTGTACTCAGCTACATATTGCGGAGTATGGATGTAGATGTACATGTAAATCTAAGATAAGTGGTAATGTGAGTATTGTCTCCAGTGTTCCTGCATTTCTCCTAAATCCAAACTGATCTTCCCCACTGTCGGATTCCACAAGTTTGTCCATTCGTTAGTTAGTGTTTTTCAACCATGACTTATTGAGCTGATAGTTTTGTAATTTTCACATTCTTCTGCACTTGCTTAATTTTGAATTAGAATTATAATACTTTTTTCGAAGTCTAAAGGTATTTCCCATGTCTCATACATCTTCCATACCAGGTGGAACAAATTCTTCGCGACTGGTTGTCCTAACGCTAATAGGAGTTTAGGCGGAACTTCGTCTACAACAGGGGCCTTGTTTCTACTCAA
Source organism: Locusta migratoria (assembly GCA_026315105.1). Taxonomy (NCBI): domain Eukaryota; kingdom Metazoa; phylum Arthropoda; class Insecta; order Orthoptera; family Acrididae; genus Locusta; species Locusta migratoria. The sequence goes on along the minus strand of CM048750.1, from coordinate 46,550,501 downwards.
ATGTTTTAGAGCTCTGTCAAATGCTTCTCGCAGTTTCGTATCTCCAACCTCTACTTCGTCTTCCATTTCTAGAATACTGCCTTTCCATTGTACAGGCCTTCTATATATTCCTTCCACATTTCAGCTTTCCGCTCTTTTCTTAGTAGTGGTTTTCCATCTGAGTGTAATTCATACACTGGCTTTTCTCGACTCCAAATATCTATTTTATTTTATCTATATCTTTTCTAGTTATACATTCTTTTACGGTTCTACATTTGTTCTCTAGCCACTCCTGCTTAGCCAGTCATCATTTGTCGTCAATGTCATACATCAGACGTTTGAACTCCTTTTGCCTGCTTCATTTGCTGCATTTTTATATTTCTCTCAGAGCTACCCCTCTTCTTCTAAATACTTTCCTCCGTTTCAGCCAATCCTTGCCTAATGTTCCATCTGAATCTCTCAACCACCACTGGTTACTTCAGTTTGTCCAGGTTCCATTGCCTTAGTTCTCACCTTTATGTAGTCTCATAAGTTTTAGTCTACAGTTCGTAACCAGTAAGTAAAGGTCAGAATCTATATTTACAGGTACTGACAAAATCCACAGTTTTTTACGATCTTGATGAAATTTTGCGCACTCGATCTTCAAAATAAGAAAAAGCTCATTGTCTACATAAAATTGTGTACAGATCATGGCAGAGAGTTTCTTGCAACATATTTCGGCACCAATCTGCCGCTTTTCCTTGACATTCATGAAATTTGTCACATTACATCATCAAAACGAGACCAATGCGTCAGACATCTTACGATGTATGATGGAGGAGAACTTATAATACTTTTCGATAATGTTTTAATCAAGTTTCATAAATACACGTATACTTTCTTAGATAGGAGAAGAGAGAGGAAATGAGAAGGACCCAGGTGGAACTGAACGAAGGCAGGGAAGAGGGTGTAATGGACAGAGAGGGAACGGAATGCGGATTAACAGAAGATTCGAATAAATAAATACCAGAGCAACGTCGTGTTTGGGCTAGTATTTAAATACCTTTATTTATGCATAGGCCAGTGACGGACACACATGGGCTCAATGAGCAGCGCTTCAGATATGGCAGGCTGAAGAGCAGAGTCCGTGCACTGGTCGAAGCTAACCTTGCAGGTGCCTGTATAGGCTGCCGCAACAACTAAAAAGAAAAGCTGGTCAGACCAGTTGCACACGTGTAACATTTTTGGGGCTCTAATGCCTCGTTCTGTTCATTGGATTAAAATATGGTAGTAAATAAATACTTTTAATTATTTTTCGATCATTAGATGCTGCATAGGAAACATAAGTATTTAATTTGACACCTGGAAACTAAATATCGCCACAGTGGAATGGCCGAGCGATTTGAGGCGCCATGCTGTGATGCGCGAGGCCGTTCCCTGTCAGGAGTTCGAACCCACCCTCGGGCATGGGTGTTTGTATTGTCTTTAATATAAGTTAGTTTATAAGTAGTTTGTAAGTTTAGGAACTGATGACCAGCAGTTAAGTCCCATAAGATTAACAAACATTTGAACATTTTTAACTAAATATCACTAATACTGAGAGTCTTGAAACTACAGTAGGTCAACATGAAACCTCATTTAGAATACTGCATATCCAAGGAACGACATACTGAAGAAGGATTCTGTTATCGAATGAAGTAATCCTACCACTTTGCTAAATATTGAACACTTAACTACATACTGTAGAAGAGTTCTGTTAGCAAATGAAGTAACCGAAACACTTTGCCAATTATTGAACACTTAAGCACAACTGTAAATCCATTGCCCTATTGTCACTATGGCAAGCTTTAACTACAAATTAACATGTTATTGTCGGGATTAGAAGGAATCTTATAACATGTAGCATGTTCGATCTCTTGCTCAGTTTGGGTATTAGGCGTCTATGAAATAGCATTCACACAAAATAAATTCATTAAACAATTACACCATACATTATTCTAACTGTAAACTAAAAGGCTCGGCGAGTGTTGGAAGCGGCGGTAAGGCGTGCGGCGGCAATAAGGCGTTTCGCAGCTTGGCCGTGGATCTTGGTTACAATGGCGGCGTATCTCCTCGCTGGCCAATAGGACAGCGCTCACCATCGAAGCCAGTTCTGTGCGTTAACAGGTCGTGAATTCTGCGGAATTACGTTGTGGCGGTGCTGTTTGATTTTCCCATCTTCTACCACAGGTAGCTGCTTGGCTTGAAGGCTGTGCGTCCTTGCCCCGGGGATGAATCAACGGCCTTTGGGCCGCAAGTCTTTGAGTGGCAGCACAGGTGATTCTTACGACCAGGCCGCATCGTATTGTTCTGATTAGTCATGCTGAGTGAGTACTTACTGTTGGTCTCCTTCCCAAATGCTGTTACTGGCGACCAGATTCTTTCATATTCTTTCTTCTATCTTCAACTCCAACTGTAACCAGCGTTGGATAATTATGACTAAATCCAAGTTCTGCTAGTGCTGCTGCTACTACTCTCTCTCTCTCTCTCTCTGTCTCTCTTCGTCTTTATCTCTGCCTCTTTCTCTCTCTCTCTCTCTCTCTCTCTCTCTCTCTGTATCTCTCTATCAGTCCCTGGCGTCGTCTTCGTGGCCGTTGTATTTGTTTGACGGACCTGGCTGAAGGTGAACGATCTTCGGAGTCGTCTTCTGTCACGTAGTACAGTTTCTAGATAGATCGATCGTCACGGTGCTTTGAAGATCAATAAATACACTAGGTTACTGGCTTCACGTTATTTCAAGAAGTAAGAGCTGGTTACGCTCGACAGTCGGTGCTTTCGCTCGAGGTGGTCAGTCGATGATCCGATCAACGGCTCCCGCTTGTGGAGAGAGCAATGGTCTCAATTGCCCAGGACAATGTCATGCTGAATCTGCAGCGTTATGTCGTGTTTATAGTCTACTAGCTGAAAACCCGGCTTTGTCCGGATATTTATTTATTTATTCCTGCTTTTTGTTAGTACTTCTATAGTTTATCTCTCTCTCTCTCTCTGTCCATCTCCTTTTTTTCTAAAAACATGCTCTATTTATCGGAGAATATTTAAGAAATAAGACTGTCTCCCATGTATATGTATAAAATTATAATTATCCAAACAAAGAAAGATAGTAATTAAAACACAAATGACACACAAAATGCGTAAGACCTCATATTTATTGAGTTATATGTTGTACAATTGTGTAATTTTCATTTGTATAAGTGCTTTATGTCTGTATTAAAAGAAATTTCTTTTTTACCGCTTTATTTATTTATTCTTATATTTCCTTATTCGTATGCTTATCCTTACAGAGAAAGAGCTGAAGACATTGTAGCACGCATAGACCAAATATTTGGTCTGTGGCATCACGTTTCGCTGTATGTAACCTCCTTGCTATAGAGTCGCAAACGTCATCGCCGGCCTTCAGTCCGAATTTTTTAAATAATTTGGCGAATTTCAATCACCATAATTTCCTCCCCCTTATAGCTATCGGTATGGAACTGCTATGGTGTACAACGGGAGACGTCGGACAACAATTACACACAGACCATTCGTTTGCATTCTGTAGTTTTCGCTGCAAAAAGGAATATTAACACACACACACACGTAGAATTTTATATACACCGATAACTTTCCATCCCAATATACTCCACCCTTTTATCATTACCAACCCTCAAGCAACAAAACAACCAATAAAACCATTTTCAAAGGGTAAATATAATTTTCAAAGGGTAATTATTGTTCTGCATTTCGCGTTATATTCTTGAAATTACTAAATATCTATCAGATCGCCATAAAACCGTGCCTAAAGTCACAGACATTTGTAATTGTACAAAAGTTTAGCTGTTTATGTCTCGTGGTTCACGGCAGTTGGTCCGCCACGGAGCAACCGCGGGCTAGAAGCACGGCCTTAGCCAGCCAACGAACGGTCTGAATGCAGCGCAGACCTGCTGTTTTACTCGGCTGTGCCTGACTGAACTGAACCAATTTTTCATTTTTTATTTATGTATTGTTCACTTTCATTTATTGTGTATTTTATTTCATTAATTTATTTAGACAGTGTACTGTTCTCAACAGTACCTACTCTAGACCAAGCACAGAAATAAATGAATGAATAAATATATTCCATCATTAAAACATAGATTGATCTCAAATCTTAGTCAGCCTCTGTTTTAGACTCAAAATGGCGCACTATATTTGGTGTGATAGATCTCGCACTTGAAATTCGCAGAAATGCAGTGAGATGTGTGGCACTTAGAGTGGCTCTTCCTGGAGATTTATTTATCTTCGTCGGATACAACACTTTGAGCTGAACATTGATACCCATTCCACAACTATTGTTGTGCGTATTTGGGATCTCTGCTTGCGAAAAATGTTCATAAAATTGTGATATCCACTTTATATACTGACCCTGTTGCGTTTCTGTGGCTGTGTTTTTGCCTTCACTGTGAATAACGCCATCTAGTCTTTACAGCATAAACTGTAAACAGTCACATAGACTTTTATGGTCACTGATTCACGTTAAAATGTTTAACGTTTCACGATCGACTGTACAGGCATGTAGGGGACCTGAATTCACAAGAAAAAAAGCAACAACTAGATGGACTTAGGTGGACATCTTGTGGAAGTGTCCTAATAAATGGCGAAGAATTGATTATTTCCATGATTTTGCAACGTTCTCCCATGAACAGACGATTCTCAACAGCCATCGTTGAAAGGAACATTCGTTTGGTTTCAGAGTTTTCTGAACAAGAGTGATTAAAATCACTGCTCTGATCGATAGTAAATCGTTGTAATCTTCCGTTGCCTTGCGAACGCGATATTTACTCCATTTAATAACATTATTTACTTTTTAAAAAGAAATATATTGAAACACGTCCACATAACGTGTTCCATTTAATTGACTACCCATGAACAAATGTTGATGAGCTTCAGACATTTTTTTTTCTTTAGTGTAGCAAGACACTCCACTCGCAATATGCGAGATACCAGGCATTATATGCTGATTTAGTTTTATCTGTATGTAAAATTCTAAGTTTCTATGTTGTACATGAGGCCACAAATATCTATTAGTGTGTACTGTGATATGCTCCCACTGGCCCTGGCTTCCACAGAATGAATGAAACTTTGTATGTAAGGAAGTTTAGGAAGTGCTAGGCGCGCCTCGTCTGTTTTGTGTCGTCGTTGCTTTCCAACTCTGGGCGTTTAATGTCTCTGGGCGAGAAGTAGGTTTGCCAACTACTGAACCCAGTCTTAGCAAAGACTCCTAATGTGGCTCCTTGGCTGAGAGTTGGTCAGGTTACCTGCCTGACGAACGGTGACGCTCTCTGGCCTCTCCTGGTAGGGTAAGTACCTCTGGGTTTGGTTCTGCTGTGGCCTCGTAGCTCGACTTAGTTCAGGCTCCATAGTCGTACTTATGCTTTTTCGCGAGTTTAATTCTGGGAGTAGCAGCTACACTATGTGTAGTAGTGAGATTTTGCTTAATGTTGTACACGATTGCTAATTTTATGTCGATTTTTGCTGGAACCTGTTTCTGAGGTTCTGATGGTGTTTCGTTAGCATAGTTATTGCACTTTATAACTTTTAAATCACTTCTTCGCCTATTTAAATATGTTCAATGTCGTTCGCATTCTTATCGTAGTTGAATTCTAATATTTTTGGGGATTAGCGGTGCCTATACTGTTCGTACTTTGTCGACAGAACACGTGGATGATATCAGACTAAGCCTTCAGCTTTTCCTTCATTCACTGCACATGAGTGGTTAATAGTTGTATAGATAATTTGCTAAGGTGTTTCCTAGTGAGTGTAGCGTGATAATTTTCCCCGAAAATTGTCCATTCTAACTTGTAATCTGTGTACTTGTCGGCCCATGTGTGCGCCGATTAGCTTGTTCCCTGTCGTGGTTATTACCATTAAATAGGTCTTTTTCCTCTGTGTAGAAAGAACCGTTGCACAACGTATATCGTGTTTTTAATTTTCATGAAACAGAATTATTTCTCTTATCTTAATTTTTGTGACCAAACTCTGTATTGTGCTGTAGCAATCTGTAACCTTACCTATATAATAGATATCATTCCTCTGCTCAGAAAGAATGGTTACACGATATATTTCGCGATCTTATTCTCTTCGAAATTGATTTTGTTAACTTTATGCATATTTTGTGTTCCGACTTAGTAGAGTGCTGTATTGATCTAACAGCTTTAACCTTCTGTAGTTATCTTCTCCCTGTGCTAAACGAACGCCAGAACGACCGTTTTTAGATATTATTTAATGAAATCTTGATTTAATGTATAGTTAGAAGTTATAGGGAAACTTTTAACTTCCATCTGTACGTCGCACTTTGTGGTCTTAAACCAAGTGCGTTTGGTTCTGATAGTTGATCATGAGCCTAAGCCACTAGCTTGACACGTTATGGAAACGAAGTACTATTTCACTGTGCGCGAGTGAACCTTCGATCTGCATTCTCCACATTGCTTGGCTGTCGTCTTGGTGTATTGGTGTCGGGTGCTTGGTAAGTACCTGCATGGCTTGGCGTATGAATCTGTGTGTGAATGTGCTGCAAATCCTCCGTACCCCCCTATGAAACGTGATCATAATTAACCTGTACTCAACTTTGCAGGTGGGCAATTTTAGGGCCATGTAATTGTGGATATTTTGAATATTTTGTAAGGTGTGTTTTTTATTGTAATTAAAAAAACGGAGCAGAGAATATTTGCGTTTCCGTTACCAACATTTATTTTTGATTTAGATCCATGATGCGGATCATTATTTAATTGTGTGCAATTTCCTCTAAAGCTTACAGTAAAGGTAGAACTGTTTGCTTAACTTATAGAATCAGAGTTTTGCTTAAGGGAACTGTATACTTACGCCACTGTGTGAATATCGCCGTAATTAGATTTTGAGAGCAAGCAGTCAATTGTTAACTTCACAAACACGCCTAGTTAACAGTCATAAGAACAGAGGGCGAGTTTCAATATCAATGTATCATTTCCAAAACTCATTTGAACTTTTAGCTTTATTTCTCTGGCCAAAATGTATTACGTAAATCAGTAGTGATCAATAAGCTACATATAATTTTTTTTTTAATTCAAGATTTAAAAATCGAGTGCTAGCGATATTGCATTGTAAGCTGACATATTATCTTTGACTGGCCGAGCGAGTCTACTATAGAGTCTTACTCTGTCGCGAGTGAGCAGGTATTGGAGAGTCTGTGAGTTGCAGTACAGAGAAATGGCACAAATGGACCAGCATCGAGGGAGTAGCGCCAAAGCAACGCCAGTGTTAAATAAATGCTCAGTCACTGTATTATTCTGAGAGTTACGACGAATCATCATGGACGAGAGGAAGCAGTATTTTTATACCCGTTAACGTGTGTCGCATCGACTTTGTTGTTCAACTGCGCCGCGACGGTTTCGGTTTGATTATTGAATCTCAAGACGACAGAATTGTGCAACTAATCTGGACAGCTGATGTCTGCATTCGTGACTTCCATCGCTATACGTACCGAACTAATCGCGCTACCGCATTGCGAACGAACTGTGGAAAACTACATTCGAACAGCGTTTTCATTGTTGGATTGGATTCTTGTGACCTAAAGCTGCATCTACTGGCAAAAACATATCAGTTGTGGAATGCTTATGCTAATTAGCGGATCCTATGAACATTCTACAAGTGGAGCAATAATTTTGCAACACTAATTTAGACACATTTCGATGGACTTCTCATCATAATCATCAATAGAATTGTTAGAACAGTGCAACCACGCATTTGTGTGTTATGGAATAGATCTGTTATTACTAAATTGTGTTTCAATAGTGTTTGCCTATCATTCAACTAACCAAAATATTATTGGACAGTTTTTAATTGTCCCTAGTACGGAGTGGAAAGTTTAATGGCTCAGGGGAACATTTAGTGGGACAGACACACGGTCAACAGTAACAGCTGATATCCCAGCAAAGTATATAATACAGTGCAAAAAAACAGTGTATTGATTATTACACCTGGTGCATTGCAGTGTCATTACATAAACGATGTTGCGAATTATGAAACGGTAAATGGTTTATTGAGAAGTTAAGATTTCTCCAGCAAGAGTAAAATCAAATATATTTCTCGGTTCTAAGCGAGATACCTACCGATTGTGTGTAATATTGAGCGTATGATATTATTCCCGTATCACCAACATCACTGGTACAATTATTGTTTTTTTTTCATTTGTATGTCCTTACTGTCTGCATCTGATACACAATGAAACCAACACTACATGCGATGTTTGTCAGCAGATGGGTTTCACTCGATGGACTATAGAAAACTTGCCTTTTCCTACAAAGAAATCCGCACTGATATTTACCTGACGTTACAGCTCCAGGTGGTCCAACCATCTTCCCTCGGTCAGGACTGCTCTTCCTCTATCCACACCGAATGGCTTCGTTCTTTCTTGCCATCACTCTCGTCACTTCGAACTAGCTCCCACAAATCACCACCAGTCCTCCCTTTCATGACCTCCTTCTTGCCCCCTTCTCTCCATGTCAGTCTACTTACAACTCATTGCTCTGCTTGGTGATAATCGTCATACGACTCAGACACCACATCATATTTACTTCTTTATGCCTTTCCCGCGTTTTGAATGTTATAGTGGATATATAAACCGCAGTCTTATCTTACTGTATAGATCTGACTATATGTCTGCTACCGTGTGCATAATCATTTCCATTCTGTATGTGTTTGTTTTTACCAATGACCATATTACGTTTTAATATATAACATTTGTCAATATCCATCTGTCTATTGTATTTATGACTCTTTCCATTACTTATGCCCATAAAACATTTTAACATTTGTGTATTTTGATTTATATATTGTCACTCTTCGCTGAATAGCAAGAGAGTGTACTGCTAATAGCCCGCCTTATTACAGAAAAAACAATAAAGCAAACAATGAGTACAAAGTATCTTCATTGATCTACAATGATTGATATACATTATAGACTCTGTTTCTTAGATTGTCAGAAGTAATTTTACAAAAAGTAGCTCCTAAGGTCATCGTAGCAGTTTCCGCCCTCTGGGAACCTCTACAAATCATTTTTTCGCCAACGTTACGGGATGGGAATAACCAGTTCACATTTTTTTTTTTTTAGTTGCTCCCATATAATAATCTGTCTTGAGCAAGACACTGGTTTTCGTTTTTATACACCCATACATGTTTCGCTGAAGTTGTAGCATCTTCAGTGCGGACTTTTTGTCGCTTTTGAAATTGAACAACAGATTTTTTTTTTTTTCAATTATGAATACGTACAAGAATTTCAGGAATATATAAAACGAGGTGTATATACATACATGAAATTCTTATACATGTTTCTAATTAGCAGGACGAACTTATAATAACCTGTTGGAAGCAATAAGAACGACCCAGTGAACATGTATGGGTATACAGAAACAAAAACCGGTGTTTTTCTCAAGGCAGATCCTTATAGAGAAACAACTAAATACTCATAAACCGAACACGGATGAAAAGGGCTTCAACATCCGGATGTTCCGTCCATTACAACTACACTCATCATTGGGGGATCTGTACCAGATATCATTTTTATAAATCGTAGAAATGGTCCATGTAAGAGCGAAATCATCACGGAAATGGTCGGAAATCCTGAATGGGAACCTCTACAAGAGATATTTTGTTTTTCTATACTTGGCGATGCGAATGTTCCCAAAGCGTATTTCAGCTGTCACTCAATACGTTTATTCCTCTTCCCACATCTGACGAAATTACCACGTGGACAAAATTAGAGTTGATCTCTTGGAGTTAAAAACATTTCAATATTTTGACAAAATCTGAGACATCCACAATAAGGCTACCGGGTCCTCAACGAACCAAAATCGACTGGAATAGGAGAGGCAAGTCATGAAGGCACACAACGTATCGTCCGCCATTCACCGTGAGGTGGCCTGTCCAGTATGGATGTGAATGAAGGTAAGGACCCATTTGCATAGCAAATGACGTCGGTCAACTTGTAACACCCGACCCTATAAGGAAGCACAATTCTCGCGATTGGCATCCGCCCCCCCCCCCTCCCCCCCCCCCCCCCGCCCCTTTCACTTTCCCCAACGCCTAACGCTGCAAAAGTTCCACAGCAGAACAGCTAATGTTATCAGTGAATTTTAAAGACTAACAAGGACGCCTGCCACTCAAGACGAAAAGGGAAAGAAATGAAGCGAAACACAAAGGCAGAATTGCAAAGCGTTTAGATCAAAGGAACATTTCTCAGCGAATAAATGCTGAAAAGCCCACAGTATATGTATGGAAATTACTTATTCTTTATTCAGGAATGTAGATAAAAATGGACTCTGAACAGCTTTTACATTGTATAAAGAGTTCATGCTGTCACTGGATATGGGAGCTGGTACCATCTCCATGTTCTGATTATTTCTGCCTTAGTCTGTACCGAAATTGTCAGTTTTATAACGCTGTGTGGGTTCGTCACTGATTAAGTGTAATTTTTCCGTAGTACAATATTTTTCCAAATAATAACTGACAGTACTGAATGGCAATATTTTAATTAATTCCAATTTCAGTGTTATATTAAGCTTTCATTACAAAAAACACAGAACAAGGCAGTGATACGTTGGAGTCTTGGCACAGAATAGCTGAAAACTACACAGCTATTAAAGATATAGTTTATATTACTTCATGGAATTTCCAGCTGTGGCAATCACTTTCAAAAAGAAGTAGTTACCATGGCTTTAAAAGTTGCAGAGCTGTTTCTTCACTCTCATGCCCGTGGTCTACAGAGTAACTGCCGTGACTTGCAATCGAAACATCGTAGGTCCCACGTTTAAACCCAGTATCGGCTTAAATTTTGAGCGATAATCATCCGCTAAAGCGGCTGAAGGCCTCCGGCTTAAGAGGTCATCCTCCTACTGGCAACAGCCTTTTCACCGTTAGTACAGAGGATCAGTGGTCTCTCTTGCTCCTGAAAGGAGAACGAATCACCGTTGCTGACATTTCGATAAACCGTTTAAAACAAAAGTTCTATACAAGCATAGTACCCTGCTTACAGAATACAGAATTATATGGACGAAATGTACACGAAACAATACTGAAAGTGAAAAGAAACTTCAAGGACGTAACTGACATCCTAAACGTTTTCAATAGCGTGCACCAGAATATAACACTAACAGTAGAACATGAAAAAAATTACTTTTCTGGACCTAAATATCACACGACACAATAGCACAGGCACATTTAAAATGTACAGAAAAAGAACAATGACAAACTCCACAATCCTTGCATATTATGTCAACCAAGTATTCATAAATAGACAGCATACAGGTCAATACTACATAGGGCAATAAATACCACCAAGGAAAACAAGAAATGAACATAATAAAACAAATTGCAATAGCCATTGGTCACACCCTATACATGGTAGACACAATATTAAACAAAATTAATAAAAACCCACATAAATCACACTACGAATGAAAAAGACAAAAGCAAATAAATTTCCAGCATCGAGAAATGTTCAAATGTTCACATGTTTTTAGAGCTTATGGGACTTAACTACGGGGTCATCAATCCCTAAACTGACAAACTACTTATGAACTAGCTTATACTAAAGACGGCACAAACATCCATGCCCGAGGGGGGGCACAGGGTAGTGTTATTGGTCCTCTGGTGTTCCTTATTTACATAAACGATTTAGGGGAAAATCTAAGTAGCTCTCTTAGGTTGTTTGCAGATGACGCCGGCATTTAACGTCTAGTAAAATCATCTGAAGATCAAAACCAACTGCAGAACGATCTGAATAAGATATCAGTATGGTATAAAATAGGTAATTACTCTAAATAACGAGACGTGTGAAGTCGTCCATATAAGTACGAAAAGAAATCAGTTAAACTCTGTTTATAAGATAAATCAATCAAAAGTGAAGGTCGCAAACTCCACAAAATACCTAGGAATTACTATTACTTCGGACTTAAATTGGAAAGAACACGTAGATAATATCGTAGGAAAGGCGAACCAGAGACAGCGTTTTATTGGCAGAACCCTTAAAATATGCAACAGGACTACAAAAGACACTGCATACACTACGGTTGTCCGTCCATTTTTGGAGTATTGCTGCCCAGTGTGGGATCCTTATCAGGTGGGTTTGACGGAGGACATCGAGAGAGTCCAAAGAAGGGCAGCTCGTTTCGTATTGTCACAGGGGAGGCAGCGTTACGGAAATGATACAGGATCTGGGATGGGAATCATTACAACAACGGCGCTTATCGCTGCGGCGTGGGCTACTTGCGAAACTCCAATCGCCACCATTCTCCTCCGAATGCGAAAATATATTGTTGACTCCCACTTACATAGGTAGAAATGATCATCAGAATAAAATACGAGAAATCAGAGTTCTAACAGAGAGATTCAGGTGTTCTTTCTTCCCGCGCGCTATTCGAGAATGGAATGGGAGATAAATAGTATAATGGTGGTTCGATGAACCCTCTGCCAGGCACCTGAATGTGATTTGCAGAGTATCCCATGTAGATGTAGATGATTTGAACCCCCGGCGGGGAACGGCCACGCGCGTGGTAGCAAAGCGCCTCAATGCGCTCGGCCGCTCCGCAGCGGCTCTCCACCATCCGATAAGTTGGCAATATATCACAGAAGACAGCAAACATTTTTAAAAACCTCAAAGTAAAAATGGCATTTCCACTACCAATAGACTGGAACAGAAACTAATATACAACATTCATTGTAATCATGACCCACAATTTGAATCTGGAATTCACACAATTACAATGTATGAATGCTCCATGTTCTAGCTGGTACACACAGGCCGACATGGTAACACCAGGTATACAGAAAACATCAAGGTATACACCCAAAGCAGACAATAGCAATCTGAAAACACGTTCACAATACAGACCACCCATTCACTAAAATCGAGAAAACGTCAAATTACTCTGACTAAATAAAGGACATAAAATAGATTTTTGTTTGAAGAGCTGGAAGTGTATTCATATCACAAGAAATATGAAGATAAAATACTAATCAAAAACTGGAAGTTAGTTATTATCTTTCGAGGTTTCGATAATATACTTTTATAAAATACAAACAAATAGAAATAATCTGCATTGAAAATAGCCATAAACTAATTACATCCAAGATTATTAATGAAAAATATCTTGTTTCAGAATGTATCATACTGTACGAAAAATGTATTACCTTATCTTTGTTAACTTCATGTTGAAGGTAATTCACTTATTCTGCCAAGGGCATATTTGTATTGGAATTTTAAATGTTATTCTGCCTTGGGCATATTTTATTGGTATTTGAGCGGTACGTTCACATGTTCCATTTCTATGTGATGATCTGATTTTATTTTGAATGCACATGTTAATATGTACAAGTTGGTAATCTGTGCCATAATCCAGAGAGTATGCAATTTTTTTATTTTATATATATATATATATATATATATATATATATATATATATATATATATATATATATATAAAGGAAGATAGTCGGCTCTGTTGTGTTGTGGAGACCATTGTATCTCTAGCTGGGAATACGCACTTGATCTTCGAAAAATAAAATTTTCTGTACTCAATATTGTAATTTTAGTATTGTGTGATTATTGTTGTAGTAGGTGCTTAGCGTTTCTTATTAATGAAGTTAGTTAACAAAAGTTACTAGTTTTTTTAACCTGAAGTTACTTGCCAATTCCCATTCCTTTCATCATTCTGAAGATTCGTTTTATCTTGTGTTATCGATCTCTGACCAAGCGACCCATTGACTTAAATTTGATAAAAATATTAAAGTATAACCTTTAATAAAATCAATCTGTATAACTAATGATAATAAAAGTAACACTCAGTTACTCAAAGTGAAATTCATAAATAGAGAGCTTTGTGGTATTGATGAAAAATCACTTTGTTTGGTTAATTAATAGGCTTAATACTTACAGAAAAACTTAGTTGTCTTTCAAGAAAGGAGGTATACGCATTCAGTTGTGTTCTTCTAATCAGATTTGAAAATTACGTTAATGAAGTTTTTTGAATATTCTGATTGAAGTATTATTTCCTACAAAGATGACAAAATATTCCAGTTATCAGGTAGACATTTATTTTTCTTGGCTCTCGCAGCTAAACTGTTTGAGTGTAACGTGGTCACTGGTTTACTGTGTACGCTAAAAATAATCTTGAAATAACCTTAGTTCACATTACTTTTTAAAATACACGAGATTAGAATTCAATCATTTTACGATTTTAATTACAATTGTCTCATTCACAATTTGGCATTATTTACTGTGTTATCCACTGCGCCCTAAACAGTGACAAGTAATTTCACTAGTTTAAATGTTAGATGCGTTTAATAAATTTCACGGACAGAATCACATTAAAATTCATACATTAGATTATTTAATTGACAGGGTCATCACATTATTTTGTTGGTAAATTTTATCTGCAATAGTCACACCACACACGACCAGTGACATTCTTCTTTGAATGCAGACCAGGTTCCATGTTTTAATCAAAATTACACACACATACACACACACACACAAAAGTTTCAATGTAACTGTTTATATATGTATGTGTGTTTTGTAAACTGTAATTAGAAGCTTTTCAAGAGATTTCGCCATTTACTGTGAATAAAGACCGACCAATAACTAAAATTTGCACATTTGATCATTGCAGTTAAGACAACATAATGCAGAACCTCACGCAACGGAAACAAAGAAACTAAAATGGCATAGCACATAAACGCACTTTAAAATGGGAATTATTTCCCGAAACGTGTCGTGCTAAATGAAATAAAATCGTGACTGGTAGCGGAGGTGTTATTTATAAACTAACCCATTTTATTATTATTATTACAGCGTATAGTCATGTGTGGCAGAATTAAACTTATTTGACTACAGTTGCGTTGGCTGGTGGAAGTACGTTGTACCAGAATCAGCGTCTACCTTGGGTCACACAAAGCGACTTTGTCTGCCTCAACAGCAGAGCGGCGAGCGAGGCAGGCCTAGTGCTCTCTGGCCTCCACGCCTTGATCGAGCACAGCCGCGCTCCATGTGCATTCGTACTCGAAGTAGCCGAGACCGAGCGCGGTACACCCGACCGTGTACGAGCGAGCGTCATCTTTAATGTGCAGACCACTATTAAATGCTTTTAATTATTTCTAAATGGCAATTAATCGGAAATGAAAAATGCGAAAATAGTGAATCATCACCTTAGGGAACAGCGACCACTGAAAGCTCATTCAGTGAAGATAACACCACAGTCTAACATGTATAGTCGCGACATTACGGTAGTAACACTAAAAGTGGGCCTTTGCGATCGTCTTTTGACAGCTCGAAATTTAAATGAAAATAATGCCTTAACCATGCATCTGATACGAAAATTGAATAACCGAATTTGTAGAGGAGAAAATACTCTAAAACTTTGCTCTCTTATCTTTTTTTCATACCTCGTATCGTTTCAGAGATATTTGCAAAAATAACGGCGATTTTGGGATGTCTGACTGGCTGTAACGTGTTCCCACATTTTAGGTCGAACCGATCAACCGATCGGCACCAAATTTTGCAGACATAATTGTTGTCTACCAGAGACCCAAACCTCGCTTTTTTAAATACTTCGGACAAGAAATACGTTGGTAATAGAAAAAATGCCGTTTGTAATGTAATTTTAATTGGAAATAAACGGTTCATCTGACGCGAAAATTGAATAAAGGAATTTGTAGAGGAGAAAATTCTCTACAACTTCGTTATCATGAGGTTTTTTTTCACATCTCGTATCATTTGAGGGATATTTACAAAAATAACGGAGTTTTGACACCCTCCATTAAATTAACGAAACCAGCCGTTCGCAGATGTCACGTGACATTCCTCGCCCAGAACTGTCTCTGGCATACGCGATCTTGAGTTGCGTATTTGATGTTTTTCTTATTGTAACTTACACGTAGTCATTTCAAAGCAATGGCGCACTGAAGAATTAACATAAAGACGTCGTTCTTCGTACGATAAATGATAATCTGGTGTCTACAAATGCCATATTGGCATCAGTTAACAACGTCCATCAGTAGTATGAGATTAAAGAACGCAATTCTTTACTGTTAGCTGTAGCGTAATGGGCAATGTGTTGGAGTGTGCCGCTGAAAGTCAATGGTTCGGAAATCCCCAGTACCAAAACAATTTTTTCCTAGAAGGGCTTCAGACACTCTTATTAATTTTTTTATTATTTAGATTATTATTTTTGGTCCAAAATGTTTGCAAAAACTTATAAAACTACAAATCTAAAGTGGGCCGTAAAACACGTCAGTGCGATTTGTTTTTAATTGCAATTGGAAATATAAATTTCAAAAATTGTGTATCATGACCATAGGGACCATCAGACACTGATGCCTGATACAATAGAACACAGCAGACGGCAAGTGCTGGCTCAGACTCGCAGCGCGCTGGACG
Source organism: Locusta migratoria (assembly GCA_026315105.1). Taxonomy (NCBI): domain Eukaryota; kingdom Metazoa; phylum Arthropoda; class Insecta; order Orthoptera; family Acrididae; genus Locusta; species Locusta migratoria. The sequence continues at coordinate 46,534,081 of CM048750.1, read as the reverse complement.
CCGGTGCAGCGGCGGCCGCGGCCTCCGGCGCTGAGACACGGCCGGCCGGAAGTGGGCGCGCTCCTTTTATTTATTGAAACTTCCGAGTCCGGACCCGACTTCCGCTGTTTCATTACGGCCTCGGCGCGCGTGTTTGTATGCAATGGAAGCGTGCATTATTTAGCAGCCCCCAGCCCAGCCCAGCTTTCGCCGACCGTTGCTCGCCCCAGGTTCTCGATTTAGAGCACACCCACCACCATAGCCCTTCCTCCACACATACACACACACACACACACACACACACACACACACACACACAGACGCCATATAAACAGTCACACGCACAGAGGGAGAGGGAGAAAGACGAACACGCCTGCACCCAGTTTTCCGCAGGAAGTGAAATAAGGGAGTACGCCGTAACAGAAATCTAAATATTTAAGTGCGGCCGGCACCCCTGCCGCCTGCTACCCTTGCCTTGAAACGTTCTCCAAGGTCAGCTCGCACTGTTCCCAGGAGGATTCACCGCGAAATACACTGATTCAAGCCTGCTGAGAATTAATCCAGGACTATGCTGTGATTGCCTTTAAAGTGGATACTGCCACATTTCTATAATTTGGCTCCCATCTCATCACAAGCTATAGTGTCCTAACTTTGTCAGTAGTTTCCAATGTTCTGCTCTTTTACTCAGCTCTGCAGCAAACTACACTACACTCTGTTCATAATCCGTTAATTTTCTTCTAAGATTAACATATATGACTATTTCCCGCTTTTTCACAGTAATGCTGAGTCGTCCACTCTGTCTCAGTTTCTTGAATTTCATGTCCATTTACCAGTACATTGGACGAACCTTCAATGCTTCACATGGAAGACAGCCTACATCGCGTATTTATATTTATTGCGACTACTTTCGACAAACTTGTTATCATTTTCGAACATAATAATTCAAAAGCCTTGTGAAAGGTGGATATACACTGATAAGTACATCATAAATGGCACAGCAATAAACTCCAGTATATGAGACTTTTTTTAATTACCATCAGCACACAGAACCACAGATGGGAGGTTATAATGCGGCATATCAAACACTGTACATAAGCCAAAAGGACCTTGAAATTCCAATAAATTGTGTCTGTCTGCACAGCCAAAGAGCATAAAACATTCTACATGTACAATCCAAGAACATAAAACATCCACAATACCAGGATATTAAGAGCTGGCACTTGTGTTTCAAAATCAATATCTTCTGTATGTCTGACATCGAAAGTCAGGACATGTGTCGCTTTCTTTCCATCTTCCACCCCCCCCCCCCCTCCATCCATTTTTTCGTTATCCATTATAGCTGCCTTCCACAGTTGCACCCAGCTGTTCCCTAGTGTACTCTTGCCTTTCTAGAAGATTGGCATAATTCGTTTTCAATGTTGTACCTGTCGTGAATGGATATAAACGCTCCACTCTTTGATTCTTTGTACTGTCCAAACCTGGTTTGGGGTACACTACAGGACGATAAATAATTTAAATTACTTTTTGTCCGTAACTCAACTTCCTTACTTATTTCCAGCATACTGGGTTATGTAGGCAGCGACTTTATGATGTGACCAGTTTTCTATAATTACCAGCCGAAGTAGCATACAAGTAATTTTTATTTTTAAATTATCGGTTTTGGACATTTTCGTCTATTTTCAAAGCAACCAATTACGTCATACGACGTAATTGTTTTCTATTTGGTTAATTTTCATGGGTTATAAGGACTGTATATGTGAAGCGTTGACTCATTTTATTTGAAAATGGACTAAGCTGTCCGAAACCGGTAATAATAAAAAGACCTACAATTCTCATTTCTATGCAACTCCGGTCTCTGAATTCGTACCTCACGAGGTTAGGGTGATCAAGCAGTCGTTTATCGTAATGGTAATTAGAGCATTTCAGTTTTTCAGAGATGCATGGATTTCGTAGAAACAGAGTTTCGCAGTTTCTTTATTTACTAACATGGAAAGTACTTGGGATAGACCAAAAACATATACACCAAAATCGTATGAGAGATAATGTAAAGGTCCCTTATTACACTAGTGACACTCCCGCATCTGCAAAACTCTCCAATCGTTGCAGAGTTTTGCATAAAAACAATACCCACCAGCACATTGAGGTGTACGTAGAGATCCTGTAAGCAAACGTTCATACAGATATGTTTGTTCGAGCCCATGTACTTTCCTTGTAAGTAACCCGGCAGTGTTTCGCAAGTGCTAAATATTTATAATAATTGCAAATACGTATTAAGTTTCTTGTTCCCTTTCTTCATCCATCTTCGCATCCCTTCTCCCTCTCTGCATCTCCTCCTGCCCCCTTCTCTGTCCATAACCTCACTTGTCTCCCTTGTCTCTATGTCCATTTCCCTTTGATTATTTAGAAGAGTATTTTGTGAAAATTTAAAGTGAATCGCTCAACGTTCACCGGTGAACGTTCATTAGAGTGTCGTGTAAACATTAGATTTGTGGTTCAATCCGCTTTATGCAAGACAGCTTGTTTTGTTTCAAAACCCAAACATGTTTCGGCACTTATTGTGCCATCTTGTGGGTTTTTGCCTTTTATTTCACAGGTTAACGTTAAGATTTTGCGCGAGTTGCCTGGTTTGGCAATTTATTACGCCTAATTAATTTAAGATACTTACATTACGTCATTCGCAGGATTTGCATCTACATTAATTGAGGAATGACAAGTTTTCACAATCTGTCACCTACAAACAACAAAACATTTTATTTACGAAAAGTGATTTATTCATTGTACTTTCCCCTGGAAGTTACGCTGAACAGTATTTCTATGTGGCTGTTTAGTGTCTTACTTACATTGTAGTAAATCGGTCAATTACTCATCGTAACAGCGTATATATATATATATATATATATATATATACGTATTTATATAATACGTATATACTGTCAGTTAAGTCTACTACGCCTTTATTCTTAGTGCAAGTGAAGCAATAAATTGAAACAGTTCGGATGAACGATACGGCAGTGCATAAAATATAAAGAAACAAACGAATACTGAAACAGTTTCATATCCATGCGTTCCTGTAAACAGCTTAGAAATTATGAAACGGCCAAACAAACAAAGAACTACGTCGGTTGGAACTTAAATATTGGTAACTATTTATTCACAAACGATACAAAAGCGTTATATGTTTGCACCGATTAATTACCAGCGTTGTGTAAAACCCGTCCCCAGCGATGTGGAAGGCTTCGTACAACATTAGCAGAGCCTTTTCTGTTGGTGTTGCGAATGGAGCGGTCTAGTGCCTGTCGAAACTATGGAATAGTTCTGAAGCAAATGGCAGGAAGTGGTTTCTTCATCTTCTAAATGTCGGGATACAGTTCTCATGTGTTCCAATTCCTAGGGTAAACTCTCTGCGTCGGAGTTCGTGTGCGCCCTAGGTACTAGAGTTTTAAGTACCCCATTCCTCTGTGAAGGGTAGTGACAGCTGTCTGCGTGTAAATACAGATCAGTCTGCGTTGTCGTCTGATACACACCATGACACAGGGTGCCATCAGCTCTTCTCTTGACCAAGACGCCAAGGAACGGCAATTTACCCTCCGTTTCAGTCTCCATAGTGAATTTGATGTTGGGGTGTATGGAGTTCAGATGTGTCGTCGACGTAACGGAAAAAGCAAGTAAGTTTCCATTCAGATGATGCCAGGGCTTCCTCCTCGAAATTCTCCATGTACAAATTTGGGGAGAGTGGGTACATGGCGACTCCCTCCGTTTGTTCGTAGTATTCGCTTTGGAAAAGAAAATACGGGGAGGTCAAGACATGCCTAAAAAGTTCGGTGGTCTTCTCGTCAAACTTCTGACCAATCAAATCTAGTGACTCTGGAAGGGGCACCCTCGTAAACAACGAAACGTGAAAATAACGTGAAAACTCATGATATCTGACTCATCCAGCCTGCAGCTGTTAAGGCGTTTAACAAAATCCACGGAATTACGGATGTGATGAGGGCATTTAATATTCCCGTCAAGTATTTGGCCAACAAATATGTAGGTGCTCTGATGTTACTCACAATGGGACGTAACGGCACCCATCTTTGTGAACCTTAGGGAGTCCATAAAGTCTTGGCGGTACTGGACCTTGAGGTAGCAGTTTCTTGGCGACACCCTCCGATAAATCCGCATCTTTGAGAAGCGCCCTCGTCTTATTTTCCACCTTCTTTGTGGGGTCAACGCTGATCTTCCGGTAGGAATCGTCATTTAGCAGGCTCTTTCCATCTTTTCAGTGTAGTCCTTATGGGAGACAACAACCGTCAGCCGGTAAGACAACAATTTTAAAACTCTAGTACATAGGGCGCGCACTATCTCCGACGCAGAGAGTCTACCCCACGAATTGGAACACCTGAAAACTGTATTTCCAAAAAATGTGTACTCAGAGTGGCAGATTCAGCGGGCTATCCGCCCAACCACTACATCACAACCTGTAGAAACGGATGTAAACACGAGGGAGGATGTGGGCACTGCGTTCGTTCCATATACCGGCCCACTCTCGGGGAAGATTGCCCGCATTTTGAAAAAAACACCAGGTTGTAACTGTTTTTTGTCCGCCGAATAAAATTCGTGCACTGGTGGGGAGCGCCGAAGATGATCACGGTTCGAGGAAGGCCGGCGAGTACCAGATTCCGTGTCAGTGTGGAAAGTCATATATTGGACAGACGATGCGTACCGTCCAGGATCAATGCGTTGAACACCAGAGGCACACACGATTGATGTATCCGAGCAAGTCGGCGGTCGCTGAACATTGTTTGTCGGAGAATCACGCGATGAAGTACGAACGCACTAGGATTCTGGTACAGACGTCGAGATCCTGTGACTGCGTCGTTAGAGAGGCCATTGAAATTCGCACAAGTGACGACCTGATAAACCGTGACTGTGGCTATAATCTTAGCAAAGCTTGGGAACCAGCGATTGGGTTAATTAAGAGTAAATCTAGCAAACGTAATGAAGTGACGACCACACCGGACAGAGCCCTCACATCGACGTCATCTCAGACGCTGTCGCAATCGGTTCCGCTGCGCGGCCGCGGCGCGGGGCGCGGACCGCGGAGGGGTCGCTCCGCGGGCCGAGGGTATTTAAATGGCCCGCTACCGGGCTAGAACCCAGTTCCCTAAGAGCAGCCGTAGCGTGCGGATCTCCGTGCCGGCACGTTTGCTGGAGCTTAGTCCGTCAGCTCACCTGATGATGGCGACATGTATGATCGCTGAAATATTGTGCCCGCTGGACACTATAGACCGGCAGTACACCCACGGATATTTTGATGATTAAAAGCCGTTTGTGAGTACGGTGTCAAAAGCCTTCTGGAAATCAAGGAATACGGAATCAATTTGCGAACTCTTGTCGATAGCACTCTTCACTTTGTGTGAGTAAAGAGCTAGTTGTGTTTCGCAAGAACGATATTTTCTATATCCATGTTCATCTTGGGCCAATAGATTTTTCTGTTCAAGATAATTCATAATATTTGAATACAGGATATGTTCCGAAACGCTGCTGCAAATTGAAGTCAATGAAATAGGCCTGTAGATTATTGGGTTACTCCTATCGCTTCAGCATAATCAGATAGAAATCTAATGGGTGTACAAACCGGACCAGAATACTTGTTCTTGTTAAGTGATTTTCGTTGCTTCACCACTCTGATGATATCTACTCTACGTTAATCATTACGGCCTCTGTTCGTAATTTGATATCTGGGATATTGATTTCGTCTTCTTTGGTGAATGAGTTTCTAAGAAGCTATGTTTAGTAACTCTGCTTTAGTAGAGCTGTCATAGGCAGGATCGCCATTACTATCTCGTAGTGAGGGTATTGTTTGTGTTTTGCCCCTAGTATGTTTAACATATGACCAAAATCTCTTAGGGTTTTTAGTCAAATATCGAGAAAGAGTTTCGTTGTGGTAAGTATTGTAGGCATCTCGCATTGAAGTCCTCCCTAAATTTCGAGTATCGCCAATCCTGGGGATTTTGTGTTCGTTTAAATTTAGTATGCCTTTTCCGTTGCTTTTGCAACAGTGTCCTGACCTGTTTTGTGTGCCAAGGAGGATCACCACCTCCTTTTATTAATTTATTTGGTATAAAACTGTCAATTGATGTCGATACCACTTCTTTGAATTTGAGCCACATCTAGTGTACACCTACATTTAGTGTTAGAAATGAGTGGAAGCTATCTTTCAAGAAGCAATGTATTTTATTTCTATCTGCCTTTCTGAACAAATATATGTTTCGTTTATTTTTGGTAACTTTGGGACTTTCGATATTCATTCTCGCTACGACAGCTCTGTGTTCACTAATACCTGTATCCGTTTTGATGCTCGTTATGAGCTCAGGATTGTTTGTTGCTAAGAGATCAAGAGTGTTTTCACATCCATTTACAATTCTAGTTGACTCATGAACTAATTGTTCGAAGTAATTCTCAGAGAATGCGTAGAGTACAATTTCACACGATGTTTTATGCGTACCTCCTGATTTGAAAATATAATTTCGCCAACAGATTGAGGGTAAATTAAAATCTCCGCCTACTATTATCGTATGAGTCGGATACGATTTGTAATTTGACTCAGGTTTTCTTTGAACCTTTCTGCTATTGTATCGTCGGAGTCGGGAGGCCGGTAAAAGGAACCAATTATTAACTTCTTACGATTTTCAGGTACAACCTCTACCCATAATAACTCACAGGAACTATCAACTTCAACTTGGCTACACGAAAGACGACTTTTGACAGCGACAAACACACCTGGACTGTTTAATTGGACCGCCTCTGCTACCTAGGCAATTAAATGGGAGGCACTATTACAATTTTCCCGCATTGCCAGAATTGCTGGAAGTTATCCCGCTCTCTACAAGACGACACATATGGTTCCAACACGACGGGGCGTCGGCACATTTCATTCGTCGTGTGCTTTGATTTCGGGACCGACGGTTCCCAGAAACTTGAATTGGTTGAGGTGGTCCTGTACCATGGCCTTCTAGTTCCCCTCTGGACTATTTTGTATGGGGAGAGATGCGCAACCTTGTTTACGCAACTCATGTTGCATCAGAAGAGGATCTGATTGCCCGGATAGTAGCCGCAGCAGCAGGAACAATTCAGGATACTCCTGGTTTCTTTGTCCGTGTCAAACAGAACATGAACCGACGGTGTAACCTTTATTTACGTGTCAATAGAGGCATTTTTGAATATCTGCTGTAATTGAAATTGGATTGTGTTAATATTTTGTGTCTTGGTAATAAAAAATGAAAAAGTGTTTGTTGGTTTAATTGATTTGCCGCCAATCTTCCTTTACTGGTTTAAATACTCCTCAAAGGAGAAAATGACATTAAAGTATTTGCTTTGATGTCCCATACAACCTCTCAGAATTTGTCGGTTTAATACTTTTCACCCTCTATAATCTATATAGTTTCTGGACTACATGCTAGATCGCAAGAACAGAGAAAGTAAGGTGGCTAATTTGAAGACATTGTGAACAACATATTCTTGTTTCTTTCTTTTGGCCTTTTATCCGGATAATTTTTAAACTACAAAAGAGAGCTCTGGAGAAATATCTCGTACTAGTTCCAACGACCACTGGTAGTACCGCTAGTAGCACTGAAAGTGGGCGTTTGTGATCGCCTTTTGGCAGCTAAAAATTTAAATGAAAATAACGGTTCAGTCGGTCTTCTGACACGAAAATTTAATAAACGAAATTGTAGAGGAGAAAAGTCTCTACTACTATGTCATCGGCAAACCGCAAAGTTATTATTTCTTCTCCCTGCACCTTAATGCCCTCTCCAAATTTCTCCTTCCATTCCTTCACTTCCTGCTCATTGTATAGATTGAACGACATTGGGGAAAAGCTACAACCCTATCTTACTCCCTTCTCAATCTCTGCGTCCATTTCTTGCCCTTCGACTCTAATAACCGCTGTCTGGTTTTTGTATAAGTTGAATATAACACTTCGCTCCCTACATTTTACCCCTGATAACTTCAGAATTTGGAAGAGTGTATTCCAGTCGACATTGTCAAAAGCTTTCTCTAAACCGACAAACGCTAAAAACGTAGGTTTACCTTTCCTTAGCCTATCTTCTAAGATAAGTCGTAATGTGAGTACTGTCTCTCGTGTTCCTACATTTCTCCTAAATCCAAACTGATCTTCCCCGAGATTTGATCCCACAAGTTTTTCTATTCGTCTGTAAATAATTCGTGTTAGTATTTTGCACACATAACTTATTAAACTGATAGTTCTGTAATTTTCACATTTGTCTGCACTTGCTTCTTTGGAATCGGAATAACGATGTTCTTGAAGTCGGAGGGCCGGCTGCGGTAGCCTAAGGGCCTGCGGCGCTCCAGTCACGGTCTGCACGGCCACTACGGTCGGGGTTTCAAATCACCCCTCGGGCATGGATATTTGTGCCGTCCTTAGTGTTAGTTAGTTCATAAGTAGTTGTTAGTTTAGGGACTGATGACACCGTTTTTAAGTCCCATAATCTATACAAACATTTGAAGTGGGAGGGTATTTCCCCTGTCTCATATATCTTGCATACCAGCTGATACAATTTTTTCATACCTGGCTTTCGTAACGACATCAGCAGTTCAGACGGAATATCATCTTCTACGGAGGCCTTGTTTCGACTGACGTCCTTCAGCGCTCTATAAAATTCTTCTCTCAGTATCATATCTCCTATCTCATCTTCCTCCACTTCGTCTTCCATTTCTAGAATACTGATTTCAAGTTAATTCCTTTGTATATGCCCTCTATATATTCCTTCCACAGTTCAGTCTTCCCCTCTTTGCTTAGTACTATTACTTAGTACTTAGTACTATTAATGGTATATGTTGAAAGTCATTTATTAGAATCAAAGCGCGTACGTAAAGTCTTAGCACGGTTGGTATGTACGGTTTTAATGTAGATTACATAAATTTTTCTGTAGTTGGGATATGATTTTATTCATGTTACTTTGAACTGTCAATACGTTTTTCTGTAGTTCGGATATGACTTTATTCGTGTTACTTTGTCCTGCACTAAAGTAAAGAGCAAATATTCTGTTTCAAACCATGGCTACGTTTTCTCTTACATATTCAAAATAATAAACAAATAAGTACGGTAATATTAAATTCCACAGAACCTCATTACCTTTATATACAAAGTTACTACTGTCATTACATCATTTCCGACAGTTATTATAACAGTATCTCCCTAGTTTATGTGCATGTTTTTGTGTCCCAGCCTCGTCACCGCTTTTGTGTCTCGTATCCGTCGTAGGTGTCGGTGGCCGAGTGAAATGAGACCGACACAGGAATAAAGATAGCACGCTGGTGCAGGTACGGAGGGGAGCAGCCAGAAACTAGAAACACTAGAGTAAATTAGAACGGGATGTATATTGCACAGAATTTATACAATACTTAACTTTTACATTGCTCAGTACTGCAGAATGCTGATACATAGTTGAGCTAGAGGCCTGCCTAGTGCCTGTCCGATAGCCAAGTCTTCACTGGTGCCTATCTGATTCCGAAGTGTTAACTGATTCCTATCTCAGTCCCAAGTGAACAATGTCGTTCAGTGGTGGCCACAAGCGGAGTTCTAGCAGAGGGCGCTCGTGGCTGACGTCGTAAGAACGCCGCGCCGTGCGTGCATGGCGGCGCGCAGCGAAAGTAGGTGGCGCGCACTTTGGACTTGTGCGACACCACACATGTGGTAACGAAGTCTGTGTTTGCACATCGTTGGTATGTATTTCATGGCATTTTGACAAAACAGAACAAGAACACATTTCAGGGAAATAGTTGTTTTCAATTAACAAGAGTATGTGAGAACCTTTTAGGAAACAAGATGAGAAAGGAAATGGCGAGTCACGGGTTTCGAACCATAGTCTAACAGATTCGTACGTCACAAACTAATACGCCACCCATTATACTACGGCCAACGGCTGCGAGTGTAATCTGTATTCTCGTACCATTGATGGCAGGTGTTAACTGCTAACATGGCATTTTTGGACGTTAGATTACAATTAATTGTGCTACGAACGAAGTGTTTTGGATCATTTTCAGTGGGCCATTGGTTTGAAATGATAACTCTTTATTTATAATAAGAAACTCGTGTAATACAGAAAGCAAGATGGTGGATGCACAAGGATGGACAAGATTTCGGGTGAGTATGTCACGTGACTGATTTCTGAATGTCAAATGTAGGCTGTGTTCCTTCCAGGCTATAGTCACTCGCCCAAATGCCAAACGTATGCTACATTCCGTCCAGCCTACTGTCATTCGCAACCAATACCGGCAAAAAAAATAAACGTGAATATTTTTAAAGACAATGAAAATGTGGGAAAGCTATTAAAATAATAGTTTAAAGAGGTAAATGTTCAAAAAAGAGTACGTTTGTCAAAGTCAAACTCAACTATAAATAATTATCGTTGTTTGGTAAAATACAGTCCGAGGGAAAATTATGTATTGGGTGTGTCGTATATTGAATAATACTGTCGAAATTGCTGAAAGTCTGTGTGAAGCCAAAGGGACGCACTCCAAGCTGAGAAATAGAGACCATCGCAGATAACAGGCTGAAATAGGCCCATATAGCTTACAGGATGTAGGCGGTAAAGAAATCTTTGATCTGCCTCAGCCACCATCCCAGAGTGGAGAGTTTCATTTCGGCGAATAGCAAGGTGACTTCATACATCGTCTAGAGATTCAGTAAGATGTTGCTTTAGTACTTCGTTGCCTACAGTTACGTCTTAGTGTACGTAGCAAAGTTGATACCAGTCCGTGAAACAGCTACGTCAGTGCTATCACGAGGCTAGAGTAAGAGGCAAAAGGACGAAAACTACCACTCAGCACCTCCCCACTTTGGAGGGGATAACGTATAACGTTGTTTCTGAATATACTGGGTAGCACCGTGAAGTTTGCTTTTCAGCTGAACATTGTTGCTACCAAGTGTAGAGTTTCTTAGTGCAAAACACATGTCATCCCCCACCCAGGGAATGGCAGCGGCGACAGGGCTGAAAAGTGGTTCGGTAGAGGACACGGGAAGGTGGCAAGCCACAAATTAGATTGTTTGGACATTGTAGTGAACAATACCAGTTAGGTACCAGAAAGTGGGGAAAAATGTGCGCCCACGCTGGTGTAAAAACCCCAGTTTTTCGATCGACCGGGAAGTTCTCAGTCAGACGATTTGAGCGCCGGATCAGTGTCGTTCACCACCAGCCTCGAGTAAGCTCCCCAACAGTCTGTTTCTCGCAGGGAGTGCGTCTTTCAAGGAATACTGCTCGGAAGAAGAGCTGTATCAGGCTCTTCCCCAGGGAACGTAAACACTGATTTCTGTCGTGGCAAAGGATGTATCATTTCTAAATGATTATCCCCAGTGCAGTAGTATTAGTAGATGGGATGCAATAAATATATCTCCACTAGCTGAAAACCCGGCGTTGCCCGGGTATTTATTTATTTCTTCCTGCCATTTTTCAGGTATATATTCATTTGTTTAAGGGCTCTATGTCTGTAAAATCTCTTGGGCATACAATTAGTATTAAAGAAGTAATAGATTAAAGCTCGGTGCGGGATGAACTTTACTGTTTATGTGATCATATCTCAAGAACTACGTGTCGTACTGTGATACAGTTTGGAAGGTACATTCAACTATATATGTGTATACTGTCTGTAAAATTTCCTACGGCTACAATTTGTAGTGCAGAAATTATAAATTGCAACGCCATACCGAATGCCGTCATTTTAGTGCACGAACAGCGGAAAGTTACTATTTCTGTGCTCATATCCCATGAACTACGTGTTGTACTGTGATACAATTTAGAAACTACATTCAACTATATATGTGTATACTGTCTGTAAAATTTCCTGCGACTACAATTTGTAGTGTTCAAATTATAAATTGTAACGTCATGCCGAGAGCCGGAGTTTTACTCCATACACAGCAGAAAAGTAGTAAGCGAGATACTTTTTTCTTGCATCATTTTACTATGGTTGCCAGCGAGAAAAAGTTTAATAAAGGTTTGAAATTATGTTTAAAGTTTGTTGCAAGTCGCTAAGTACTGTCATGCTCACACAGTGTATTTCGAAAGTCTCGCCGCATTATATGGCATTTATTGCGATTTCTGTTGGTTATGACGTAATATCTTTTTAATCATGTGCCGTATGTGATCCTTAACCATGCAGCAATTGTTACCTCACGGTAAGGAATGTGCGTACCAAATTTGGTTGAAATCGGTCCAATGGTTTCGAAGAAAATAAACAGTATTGTCGCCAAATGGAGCAGTTTTTCGTGCATCTCATTGTCTATGACGTCATATCTCGTGAACTATGTATTGTATGTGATTCTTACACTTACGGCGACCGTCAACATGGATTGAAGCTAATGTGTAGAAAATTTCATAAAAATTGGAACAAAACTATAGATGTGTATGCAACACGTACAAACATACGGACACTCTGTTTTATGTATTAGATTTACCTATGAGTTCCCAAACTCTCCGAAACAAGTAACCCCTCGAGTCCCGAAATCCACATCTCTCGTAGATGCCTATTACCACAGAGTAACATATACAGTGAAGTAGCCCCCCCTCAACCACTGTCCTACGCTCCTCGCATAGTTCCGTAAGATGCTAGCAGGTGTCAGGCGTTCCCTGGCTTAGTACCGGTAGACCACACTAGAGGCACTTCTGAAGGTGCCTCTCGCACGTCAGAGGGTAGCGTGGAGGGGAGGCTGAGGGGAGAGCTCTGCCGCCTGCCACGAGGCCACGGCTGTGTCCGGCTTGCTGGCGTTCGAGGGCCGCCTGCTCTGGCCAGTTTAAAGGGCTGCTTCTGACCGCAGCGCCATCATGCGACATCTTACGGAACTGCTTCAGCACCCCCCGTCCCGCACCCCTGAGCGTGGGACAGGGCCCTTACGGAGGTTTCCCGTCTGTATATATTTGTCTGTGCTATTACTGGTCTTTCTGTAGTCGCTCCTTTCCGCTCGGGACTAGCAGACTGGCCGACAACCTATTTCCTGCGTTAGGATACGACAGATGCACAGATATTATCACAATAGTAGAGTCGTAAACGTATCGTCCATAATGTTTTATTATATATATTTTCACTATTTTTGTCCGATTGTTTGTAAAAAATCACAAAACTACAGACAAACCTAAAGTGGGTCGTAAAATACGCCAGTGCGATTTTTCTTATTTGTTTGTCGTAGTGTAATCCTGCACGTTATATAAACCTCTACAAAATGATGATTACGCTTGGTAGACGGATCAGACTCCACAGGGATTTTGCTACGAGGAATATCCAGGGATTGCACAGATATACTTGAACGAAAAATAAAATATATCTAAGATATTACTACGTGAAAATGTTGAAACTTTTCGTCCGTAATGTAGTAAAAAACGAACTTTTAACATTAATTCTGTGGGAGTTTACAAACTTTCAAAAATTAGGCTAAAAATTCTTATAGCAGCCAAGTTATTGGATCATAATATTCGTAGACAGCGGGCGCATTGCGGGTTGCGGGGTGTGCAATGTGAGTACATTTAGAAATAAAGTAGAATTATTGCCCTTGACGAGACTCGAATGAACAAATTTCTGTACAAGAACTTGCAACCTGAAGCATTACGCTACGCCATCCAACTGTGATATTAGTAAATCTAAATAGCGGCTGGTAATGATGGGTTGTAGCTCTCGAAACGTTCAGCTGTAAGAAGCCATTTTAAGGCCATGTTTTGTAATTCGATCTCTGGATTATAATATCTGCATATTGTCGCTATAGCGCAGCGTGTGTGAAAGGATCGAGTTGAAGTGATGTTTTCTTAATGCTCGTGTATGAAATGCAGGATTTTCGTTAGCTTTATTACTTATCTATTTTGTGTGTGGTTGTCACGTGTGATGAAGTGCGAAATAAAAGAGGTAGCCTATAAAACGTAATCAAAACACACTAGGAAAAAAAAGCCAGGTAAGGAATTGGAAATGTAGTAATCACTTGTTACGCTTTAGCAACGTCAGACGGTCAGGACGCAATGTTGACCCCGTGATGGAGGATAGAAAGCAGTTCCATAGCGGGAGACTTTAGTCAGCCTGTAGTCGCGACGTCTGGTGGGTAGGCTGGCCGCTGCCGTTGCCGATTGAAATAAATCAGACAACTACAGGCAAACCTAAAGTGGGTCGTAAAATACGCCAGTATGATTTTTCTTATTAGTCTGTCGTAGTGTAATCCTGCATGTTATATAAACCTCTACAAAATTATGAGTATGGTTGGTAGACGAATCAGACTCCACAGGGATTTTGCAACAAGAAGTATCCAGGGATTGCACGGGCCGAAAAGGGTGCTCTGCTCGGGTTACCTAGTTACCTTCAAAAGTGCATGGAGAAATAACTCCAGATGAGGAAGCATTTAGGCACAGAGTAACATATACAGATAAGCAGCCCCCCTAAACCACTGTCCTACACTCCTCGCCTAGCTCCATAAGATGCTAACATGTGTCAGGCAGTAGTTAAAACTTCCGGGCTGAGAGGCCGTGGTCGAAGAGTAGAAATTTCTTCCCCTAACGTTTCGTCGAAGGCTGCGGGCAACATCTTCTGAGGTGAGTCGACTCGCCTCAGAAGATGTTGCCCACAGCCGGCGACGAAACGTTAGGGGAAGAAATTTCTACTGTTCGACCACGGCCTCTCAGCCCGGAAGTTTTAACTACTGAAGACGCCGGCCGTGAAAGCCTACACGTTATGATTAGGTGTCAGGCAGTTCCGTCGGTTAGTACTGCTAGACCACACTAGTGGCACTTCTGAGGGTGCCTCTCGTACATCAGAGGTTAGCGTGGAGGGGAGGCTGAGGGGAGAGCTCGTGCCGCCTGCCACGAGGCCACGGCTGTATCATATCTCCTATCTCATCTTCCTCCACTTCGCCTTCCATTTCTAGAATACTGATTTCAAGTTAATTCCTTTGTATATGCCCTCTATATATTCCTTCCACAGTTCAGTCTTCCCCTCTTTGCTTAGTACTATTACTTAGTACTTAGTACTATTAATGGTATATGTTGAAAGTCATTTATTAGAATCAAAGCGCGTACGTAAAGTCTTAGCACGGTTGGTATGTACGGTTTTAATGTAGATTACATAAATTTTTCTGTAGTTGGGATATGATTTTATTCATGTTACTTTGAACTGTCAATACGTTTTTCTGTAGTTCGGATATGACTTTATTCGTGTTACTTTGTCCTGCACTAAAGTAAAGAGCAAATATTCTGTTTCAAACCATGGCTACGTTGCCTCTCGTACATCAGAGGTTAGCGTGGAGGGGAGGCTGAGGGGAGAGCTCGTGCCGCCTGCCACGAGGCCACGGCAGTATCATATCTCCTATCTCATCTTCTTCCACTTCGTCTTCACGGCTGTGTCGGGCTTGCTGGCGTTTTAGGGGAGGTGGTGGTGGTGACAGCCGCTACCTGCCTCCTACTCTGGCCACTTTTAAAGGGCTGCTTCTGACGGCAGCGCCATCATGGGACATCTTACGGAACTGCTTCTGCACCCTCCGTCCCGCACCCCTGAGCGTTGGACAGGGCCCTTACGGAGGTTTCCCGTCGGTATATATTTGTCTGTGCTATTACTGGCCTTTCTGTAGTCGCTCCTTTCCGCTCGGGACTAGCAGACTGGCCGACAACCTCTTTCCTCTTTCCTGTGTTACGATACGACAGACGCACAGACATTATCACGATAGTAGAGTCGTAAACGTATCGTCCATAATGTTTCATTATATATATGTTCACTATTTTTGTCAGATTGTTTGTAAAATATCACAAAACTACGGGCAAACCTAAAGTGGGTCGTAAAATATGCCAGTGTCATTTTTCTTATTTGTTTGTCGTAGTGTAATCCTGCATGTTATATAAACCTCTACAAAATGATGAGTACGCTTGGTAGACGGATCAGACTCCACAGGGATTTTGCAATGAGAAATATCAAGGGATTGCACGGTCCGAAGAGTGTGCTCTGCTCGGGTTACCCAGTTACCTTCAAAAGTATATACTTCAACGAAAAATAAAATATATCTAAGGTATTACTACATGAAAATGTTGAAACTCTTCGTCCGTAATGTAGTAAAAAACGAATTCTGTGGGAGTTACAACCTTTCAAAAATTAGGCTACAAATTCTTATAGCAGCCAAGTTATTGGATCAAAATATTCCCAGACAGCAGGCGCATCGCGGGTTGCGGGGTGTGCAATGTGAGTACATTTAGAAATAAAGCAGAATTATTGCCCCTGACGAGACTCGAATAAAGAAACTTCTGTAAAAGTACTTGCAACCTGAAGCATTACACTACGCCATCACATAGTTGTTCTCTCTGAAAGCAAATAGTGGCTTGTAATGATGAATTGTAGGTCTCCAAAGGTTCAGCTGTACAAAGCCATTTTCAGCCCACGTAATGTAATCCGATAATAGCTGCATATTGTCGCTATAGCTCAGCGTGCGTGAAAGGATCGAGTTGAAGTGATGTTTTCTTAATGCTCGTGTATGAAATGTATGATTTTCGTTAGCTTTGTTACTTATTTATTTTGTTTGTGGTTGTCACGTGTGATAAATTGGGAAATAAAAGAGGTAGTCTATGAACCGTAATCAAAACACACTAGGAAAAAAAGCCAGGACTATTATTGTCCAATTGTTTGTAAAAAAATCACGAAACTACAGGCAAACCTAAAGTGGGTCGTAAAATACGCCAGTGTGATTTTTCTTATTTGGTTGTCGTAGTGTAAACCTGCATGTTAACCTCTACAAAATGATGAGTATGCTCGGTAGACGGATCAGACTCCACAGGGATTTGGCAACGAGGAATATCCAGGGAATGCACGGACCGAAGAGTGTGCTCTGCTCGGGGGTTGGGGCGCACCGCGTCGCCGCGTCGAGCACATGGGGCGCGGCATTAATATTCGCCGCGGGCTGAGCTGCGAGTGACGTGGCCGCCCCACCTGCCAGCGGGGTATTAGGGGCTCCCATTCAGACGGCAGTCACTCGCGCCGCCGCCGCGCCGCGGCGCTGCTGCGCACTTCCAGCGCCTCGGGGATTCCCCCGGCCGCCGCACGCGTGAGCGCCCGCCTCCGCCCGAGGATAATCGCCGCCTCCGCCGCCGGAACGTTAACAAATGAACCGGCAAATCCCTGTTAGTCCCACTAAGATGCCGCAGTCGTGTCCTTATTACAGCCGCGTCCCAAGTGCTTCAACGAACTTTAGGAATTAACCGGAATCGAATCAGCCGCGAGGCAGCCAACGTTCATTCGACTTACGTGTTAGTAGCAAGAACATTAGTACAATTGGAGCCTGCTGCAGCATATTAACAATACCGCAATGCGTTAGCTCCTGGAGAACGAAGGAGACGGAAATGTGACAGAAGAAAAAGGTTCTTTTCTTCCCTGTAAAACTAGATTTTTCGTAGTTCTGGAAAAGGTGGTCGTGCAGATCAGCTCCCATACGTTATAAAGATCTCTCTGAATTTAATCTAGGATGTTTCTAGCCATCTACTTTACCATGAGTAGATGAGAAAATAAATAAAGGGTTACAAAAACTCAATTTTTTCATCAAATGCATTTTTAAAAACCATCAGCTGTTTATTCAAAACCTTATATAAAGTTTCGGTCAATAGACCATCTTCATGGATAAAAAAGGTGCTAAAGCTGAATGGTAAAATGCATCAAATAAAATACATCTAGCTGCGACAAACAGAAGTCAGTATAACAAAAAGTAAATTACAGTGGTCATCTTAGATAAAACATATCAGTCAAATATAACATCAAAGGTAAGAACAGACTACCTGTTGACTGATAGGTTTTATCTCAGTTGGCCACTATAATTTTAACACTTAGTTATACTGACACCTGTTTGTCTCAGCTAGATGTATTTTATTTCATGAATTTTACCATTCAGTTTTTACATCTTTTAGCCATGAAGATGGTCTATTGACCGAAACAGGTAGATATATAAGGGTTTGAATAAACAACTGATGGTTTTAAAAAATGCATTTTATGAAATATATTATGCTGTTGTCACTCGCCTCACCAAGGCATTCAATTTTTTGTGTATGCTTTCCTTATATCACATTCCTTGCTTCATTTACAACAGTTCCTCACAGAAACTGCGAATTTGTAACTGGAAAGCGTTATTTGTTTGTTTACTCTCTCGCGCGTTCTTTCCTTTTTCAATAATTTTTTTTCTCTCTTTTGTAAATTTTCTAACTGTCATTCTAAAAAATGTGCGTTGATCTGTTCCATATCCAAGTTAATTTAGGTCCCTTGTAGTGTGTTGTACTAAAATGTGACAGTCGGAGAGATCAGATGTGACTATGTTGTTCTGTGTTGCGTTTTGGTATAATCCTTTTGCAGAAGCATTTTCATTTAACGTCATTATTACTTAAGCATATAGGCCTACTGTCATTTTCTTTAAAAAATTTTAGGTGTTTGCCTAATTTTGCTTTCCATTTCACAAATTAACCCCAAATAATAAATCTTATTGCATCCTTCATAGATCACTTGAAGTATTACGACTTCACTTACTTTCAATGTTTCAGTATTACCAAACTTTACTCGTTATTTCCACATCAATTGGCCCATAAAATGTATTAATTTGCTTGATAAACTTCGAGATAATGCTGAGCAATTTCCTAATTTTCATTTTTATCAGTATTCAGTCAGTGCAGACCCAGGTTAGACATACCTCTCTCAAAGTGAAATGTTAATATAAATGTTCAGTCCTCTTGTTCATCATATGAAAATTAATGTTTAACAGATTGTTAATCATTTTAGGTTCCTTGAAGCATGGGTCAATGCGTAGAATGGTTTGCGTAATATATGTGACAGCACGGCATTTCAAATTGCTTGTTCTTAATTATTTTCTTTATTCTTTTCCTCGTATTACTCCACTCTACTAGCTGATAATGTTACTCCCGGAAAACACGCCTTGATGAAAATGATGTAGAATAAACTACGTTCGGCACAATCAACTATTTCATACTCGAATAATTGTTTGAATATTTCAAATTTATTTCAACTTTCATGTATTTCAATTTCTTTATTTTGATCCCCTTGACTTTTCAGTACAGATGGCATTTCCTACATCCTAGAAACGATAGCTCTGAATGACCTTCCACTATTAACCACGAATCACATAGAGGTTAGACAGGTACACTTAATATCCCGTTTGTTCATTTCAACGATTGCACAGTAAACCATTTCTAGAAAGGAAGCATAAAATCAAATTCATTAAGCAAGTGATATTCATACCGGACGAACGTTATTGTGATATTGAAGACGGTTGATTGAATGGTGTCTGTTTATTGTCAGCTGGTGCAAGTGGACCAGTTACGCAAACCTGGTGCCTGCACTGTTTGTTGCTACATGCAACCGAAGTCTGTTTCGTGTCACGTTTTAGTAATGGAATGTTTACATCAATGATACTATGCGATAAGCTTTTGACCTGATATGAAAATACTTAAAAAAAAGACATTGTGCTTTTAATATCGTCCTAACGTGAAAAGGTGGAAGAATGGCATCTAAACGTATTATTTCTGTTTATTGTTTATTTAGTGACTGAAAGTATTTGCAAACATAAAAATAAGATTATCACCCTTAGAGTTCGTAACGTTACTCAAACTTCGATAATTTGGAAACCTATGGGACCAACCACTCCCATGAACCACAGACATTGCCGAGGTGGGGTGGCTTGCGTGCCTCAACGATACAGATAGCCGTACCGTAGGTGCAACCACAGCGAAGGGGTATCTGTGGAGAAGCCAGACAAACGTGCGGTTCCTGAAGAGGGGCAGCAGCCTTTTCAGTAGTTACAGGGGCAACAGTCTGGATGATTGAATGAGCTGGCCTTGTAACATCAGCTAATATGGCTTTGCCACACAGCTACTGCGAACGGCTGAAAGCAAGGGGAAACTACAGCCGTTACCTTTCCCGAGGACATGCAGCTCTACTGTATGAACTTATGATGATGGCATCCTCTCGGGTAAAATATTCCGGAGGTAAAATAGTCCCCCATTCGGATCTCCGGGCGGGGACTACTCAGGAGGATGTGATCATCAGGAAAGACAATACTGGCATTCTACGGGTCGGAGCGTGGAATGTTAGATCCCTTAATCGAGTAGGAAAATTAGAAAATTTAAAAAGGGAAATGGATAGGTTGAAGTTAGATGTAGTGGGGATTAGTGAAGTTCGGTGGCAGGATGAACAGGATTTGTGGTCAGGTGAGTACAGGATTATAAATACAAAATGAATTGGGGGGGGATCACAGGAGTAGGATTGATAATGAATAAGAAAATAGGAATGCGGGTAAACTACTATGACCAGCACAGTGATCGCATTATCATTGTCAAGATAGATATGAAGCCAACACCGACAACAGTAGTACAGGTTTATATGCCAACTAGCTCCGCCGATGATGAGGAAATCGAAGAAATATATGAGGAGCTAAAGGAAATTATTCAGACAATTAAGGGAGAGGAAAACTTAATTGTTATGGGAGACTGGAATTCGGTAGTAGGACGAGGAAGGGAAGGGAAGATAGTAGGTGAATATGGTCTGGGCAAAAGGAATGAAAGGTGAAGCCGCCTGGTAGAATTTTGCACAGAACATAATTTAGTTATAACAAACACCTCGTTCAAGAATCACCAAATATTGTTGTATACGTGGAAGAGACCAGGAGACACCGGGAGATACCAGATAGATTTTATAATGGTAAGACATAGATTTCGGAACCAGGTTTTACAGTGTAAGACATACCCAGGGGCAGATATAGACTCTGACCATAACTTGTTGGTTACGAACTGTAGGCTGAAACTGAAGAAACTACAAAAAGGTAGGAAAATTAGGAGATGGGACCTGGATAAATTGAAGGAACCTGAGGTTCTTAAGAATTTCAGAGGGAGCTTTATGCAACAATTGACAGAAACAGGGGAAAATAAAACAGTACAGGAGGAATGGGTAAAATTGAGAGATGAAATAGTGAAGGTAGCAGTGGACAAAATAGGTAGGAAGGCAAGACCTACAAAAAATCCTTGGATATCACAGGAGATACTAAATTTAATCGATGAACGGAGAAAACATAAAAATGCAGTAAATGAAACAGGCAAAATGGAGTACAGACGACTAAGAAATGAGACTGACAGGAAGTGCAAAATGGCTAAGCAGGAGTGGCTAGAAGGCAAATGCAAGGATGTAGAAGAATGTATAAATAGGGAAAAAATAGATACAGCCTACAGGAAAATAAAAGAAACATTTGGAGATAAGAAAAACAGCTCTATGAATATCAAGGACACTCATGGAAAACCAGTTCTCAGCAAAGAAGGGAAAACTGAAAGGTGGAAAGAGTATATAGAGGGGATCTACAAAGGAAATGAACGTCGAGACAATATTGTAGGAAGGGAAGAGGATGTAGATGAAGATGAAATAGGAGATACTGCACTGAGAGAAGAATTTGACAGAGCCCTGAAAGACCTAAGTCGAAACAAGGCCCCTGGAGTACATGATATTCCTTCAGAGCTACTGAAGTCTCTGGGAGAACCAGCCATGACAAAATTGTTTCACCTGGTGTGTAAGATGTATGAGACAGGCGAAGTACCCTCAGACTTGAAGAAAAATGTAATAATCCCCATTCCAAACAAAGCAGGTGCAGACAGGTGTGAAAACTACAGAACCATCAGTTTAATAAGTCATGGTTGCAAAATATTAACACGAATTATATACAGAAGGATGGAAAAGCTGGTAGAAGCCGACCTCGGGGAAGATCAGTTTGGGTTCAGGAGAAATGTAGGAACACGGGAGGCAATACTCACTTTACGGCTTATCCTAGAAGATAGATTAAGAAAAGGCAAACCCACATTTCTAGCTTTTGTAGATTTGGAAAGGCCTTTTGACAATGTTGATTGGAATAAACTCTTTCAAGTTCTGAAGCAAGCAGGAGTAAAATATATGGAGCGTAAGGTTATTTACAACTTGTACAAAAACCAGACAGCGGTTTTCAGAGTTGAAAGGCATGAAAGGGATGCAGTGGTTGGAAAGGGAATAAGACAGGGTTGTAGTCTTTCTCCATTGTTATTCAATTTGTACATTGAGCAAGCTATAAAGGAAAGCAAGGAGAAATTTGGAGAAGGAATTAAAGTTCAGGGTGAAGAACTAAAAACATTGCGTTTTGCCGACGACATAGTAATTCTGTCAGATACAGCAAAGGACCTGGAAGAGCAATTGAACGGAATGGACAGTGTGCTGAAATGTGCATATAAGATGAACATTAACAAGAGCAAAACTAGGGTAATGGAATGCAGTGTAAGAAAATCAGGTGATGCTGAAAGAATTAGATTGGGAAACGAAGCAATAAAGGAGGTAGATGAGTTTTGTTACTTGGGCAGTGAAATAACAAATGATGTTCGAAGTACAGAGGATATAAAATGCAGAATGGCAATGGTTAGAAAAGCGTTCTTGAAAAAGAGAAATTTGTTAACATCGAATATTGAGTTAAGCCTAAGGAAGTCCTTTCTGAAGGCATTTGTGCCGGCCGCGGTGGCCGAGCGGACTAAGGCGCTCCAGTAACGGTCTGCACAGCCACTACGGTCGGGGGTTCGAATCCCCCCTCGGGCATGGATATTTGTGCCGTCCTAGTTCGTAAGTAGTTCATAAGTAGTTTGTAAGTTTAGGGACTGATGACCCCGTAATTAAGTCCCATAGACCTTACAAACATTTAAACATTTTGAAGGCATTTGTATGGAGTGTTGCCTTGTATGGGAGTGAGACATGGACGATAGACAGTGCGGGCAGGAAATATGGTGCTACAGAAGAATGCTGAAGATTAGGTGGGTGGATCGCGTAACTAATGAGGAGGTACTGAACAGAATTGGGGAGAAAAGAAATTTCTGGCATACCTTGACTAAAAGAAGGGTAGATTGGTAGGACACATTCTTAGACATCAAGGAATTGTGAATTTAGCATAGGAGGGAAGTGTGTGGGGAATAAATAGCAAGGGAAGACCAAGAGACGGATACAGTAAGCAGATTCAGACAGATGTAGGTTGCCGTTCTTATGTCGAATGAAGAGGCTTGCTCAGGATTGGGTATTGTGGAGAGCTGCATCAAACCAGTCTCCGGACTGAAGACCACAACAACAACATGGGACCAAATTGTTATGGTCATCAGTCCCTAGACTGAGAAACTACTTTAACTGAAGAACAATACATACATCCATGCCCTATGGAGAACTCGAATCTCCGACGGCGAGCAATCGCGCGCTCGGAAGCAAGGCGCCTTAGAGAGCTAAGCCACTCCACTGCGGAGTTTACGTTACTCAAGACATGAGTTGTCAATTTAAAAGATGAATAAGAAATCCTGAGGTTAATGATGGCTTATCTCCAAATATTCTGCTGGACCTCCATTTTCAACAGAAAATGCAGTACCTCGAGATTACAATGACTCAAAAGTCATAAGAAGTCTTCTGCAGGAGTCCTGAGCTACGATATCTCTGCAATGGTCCATAATCGCGGAAGTGTTGCCGGTACTGAATCCTGTGGACTGGCTGACCCTTCGTTTATGTCCCTTATATGTTCTATGGGATCAACGTCGAACGATTTGGGTGGCCATTTCATCCGCTGGGCCTCTTCTTCAACCCAATCGCCAACAGCTGTGGCTCTCTGACATGGCCCTTTCGTAATCATTCTATCATTGCATGACTGCAAATGGTCTCCAAGTAGGCGAATATAACCATTTCCAGTAAAGACTCAGTTCGATTAAACCAACATCACCTAGAGAGAAGGCCGCGGCACTCTCGTGTGACATGCAGAATAGGCTGCGCGCGCATAGCTGACTCGGTAGCCACTGGGGCACGGCCCACTGTGTCGAAGCAGGCAGCCAGTCCGCTACGTGCGCGCAACTTCGCTGCATGACGTCACACGAGAACGCCGCGGCCTTCTCTCTAGGTGGTGTTGGTTAAACACAGCTGACATTAATACGTAACCACCACTATCTTGCACACCGCCTTGACCACTTGGGTCCATGGCTCAGTAGGTCCGCGTCATATTAACAGTTTTACCCTGCCCACGGTACTCAAACTTGTAGTTTCAGAAACTAATTCCCATAAGAGTATGGGCCCCAAACTTGCCCATCCTTCCCCACTTACGAAAGGATTATCGCCCGTCACTAGCGGCGTCTATTCCGAAAAAACAGACGTCACTTCTGATCCTGAACTTGTTATTCTGTAGTTTGGGGCCCTTACTTTTACAGGAGTTAGTTTCAAAACTACGAGTTTGAGCACTGTGGGCAGGGTAAAGCTGAGAATTTGGCCGCCCACAGTGGCCGAGGAGACTGAGACGCTTCAGTCACGGTCTGCACGGCCCTATGGTCGGGGTTTCGAATCCCCCCTCGGGCATGGATATTTGTGCCGTCCTAGTTCGTAAGTAGTTCATAAGTAGTTTGTAAGTTTAGGGACTGATGACCCCGTAGTTAAGTCCCATAAGCTTTACAAACATTTCAATTTGAACATTTGAGAATTTGTATCTGACGGGAGGTGTACTTATTAGGTAGGCCTTGCAGGTGCCGTGATAACTGTGTCCCCAGTGGTGTAGTGGTCAGCGCAACTGCCTAGAAAGCAGGAGACTCGCCGCGGTGGAGTAGCCGAGCGGTCTAAAGCGTATCTCTGCGGAGCGCGCGGTGGCTCGCCGTGGAGGTTCGAGTCCTTCCTGGGGCATGAGTGTTTGTGTTGTCCTTAGGTTAGTTTACCTAGGTTTAAGTAGTTTGTAAGCTACCGATTGATGACCACGCAGTTTGGTCCGATAGATTTTTGAACATTTGCAGGAGACTCGTGTTCGAGTTACGGCTGGTTACACATTTTCAGCTTTGCCCATGCGCACTTGATGTCATAAATTATGTGAATATAAAATAATAACAACTGCAGGATCAGAAGTGTCGCCTGTTCTTTCGGAACAGAAGCCATATTTATATATCTAACGTATACAGTCGACAGTCTAGGGAGGGTAACGCTGTTAGCAAAGGCAATTGTGTCGGTTATCTTTTGTGATAGCCCATTAAACGCCAAATTTTGCCACACTGCCTTAACGGATACATCCGTTGTACATCACACATTGATTGCTGTGGTTATTTCATGTTTTCTCGGGTGACTGAAATCTCTGGGCTTACGCCGCTGTTCTCTGTCGAGGCTGCGCGGGCCATTAGTCACTGCGTAGTACATCTTGGGAGGTTATGCGTTACATTTTACATTTTTAACACATAACTTACTGTAGATATAGACATGATCACGATTTCCCAAATGAAGTGTCCCATTAACTGGGGAATATATGCGATTTATGCAACACACTCCGTTTAAATTATTTTTATCATCCAAACTTGTTTTGGCACTTATTGTTACAAAATTTACAAATGTATGTAAATCTATGGGTTTAACTTCGATGGTCATTAGTCCCTAAGCTTAAAACTAGTTATGCTAAGGTCAAGAAATTCATCCATGCCCTAGGGAAGACCCGAACCTCCGATGGTAAGCAGCGGCGGGCTCTGCAGCTAGTCGCCTTCGGACGCTCGGCCACTCCACCACGGCACTTAACTGTGCCGTTGTCTGTAGATTTTTCCTTTAATATCTTAAATTATTTTACATGTTACAATTTTCTGGGTTTTATAGACGTTTGTATCAATTGTTTGACTTGAGAAATACGTTGAATCTATTAGGCCTACATTAATTCATTGACCGAGATGAAGTTATTGCCAGGATTTACACGTTGCATTTAATAAAGAACGACGAGTTCTAAAGCTTATCATCTGCAACAACAAAATATTTTTATTTCCAAGACAAATTTATTTCTTGTACTTTCGCCTGGGTATTATATCTAAATATAGCCCTATGTTGGTATTTAGCTCATTACTTAATTTCGAGCATTGGTGTTGTTCACTCTTGTTTGTGACGTGTTATCGTGTCTCGTGATTTTCTAACCTTTATAAAATTTTGTTAGAAAATAGCACTGTTTATCTCGCCATTTGTTTTGTTGTGTTGGCTGCATCGTTTCATTTGTTTAGGTAACGTGTGTACCTCCCGAAAACCTTGGTCGGAACCAGGGTATTGGGACCAATTTAATTTATCTCTGGGACGTTGCCCCAGACTAAAAGTGGATTATCGGGGGGGGGGGGGGCGCGAGTGCACTCATGACAATCAAAGATCGGACGCCCGAGTTACCCTCGTAAACTAGTAGAGATCAACTCGACCAACAGTGGACAAGCGGCTCCCTATAGGAACCGCACCCGGAAGCGCGGTATCCTCTGCGTCGATGATGTCGAAAAGGTGTATGAGATCATTTACACTACTGGCCATTATAATTGCTACACCAAGAAGAAATGCAGATGATAAACGGGTTTTCATTGGACAAATAAATTATACTCGAACTGACATGTGATTACATTTGAACGCAATTTCGGTGAATAGATTCTGAGAAATCAGTGCCCATAAACCACATCGGGCCGTAATAACGGCCTTGATACTCATGGGCATTGAGTAAAACAGAGCTTTTGTGGCGGGTACAGGTGCACATGCTCATTCAGCTTCAACACGACACCAAAGTTCGTCAAGGATAGTGACTGGCGTATTCCAACGAGCCAGTTTCTCGGTCACTATTGACCAGATGGTCAGGGATCTGGAGAATGTGCTAGGCAAGGCAGCAGTCGAACATTTTCTGTATCCAGAAAGGACCATACAGGACCTGCAACATGCAGTCGTGCGTTATCCTGTTGAAATGAAGGGTTTCGCTGGGATCTAATGATGGGTAGAGCCACGGGTCGTAACACATCTGAAATGTAACGATCACTGTTCAAAGTGCTGTCGATGCGAACAAGGGGTGACCGAGACGTGTAACCTGTACCATCAAGCCGGGTGATACGCCAGTATGGCGATGACAAATACACGCTTCCAATGTGCATTCACCGCGATGTCGCCAAACACGGATGCGACCATCATGACGCTGTAAACACAACCTGGATTCATCCGAAAAAATGACGTTTTGCCATTCGTGCACTGAGGTTCGTCGTTGCGTACATCATCGCAGGCGCTCCTGTCTGTGATGCAGCGTCAATGGTAACCGCAGCCATGGTCTCCGACCTGATATCTCTATTGACTCAGGGATCGCGATGTGGCTGCAGAATCCTTTACAGCCATGCGGACAAGATAGATGCCTGTGATCTTGACTGCTAGTGATATGAGGCCGTTCGGATCCAGAACGGCGTTCCGTATTGCCTTCCTGAACACACCGATTCGATATTCTGCTAACAGTCATTGGATCGCGACCAACGCGAGCAACAATGTCGCGATACGATAAACCGCAATCGCGTTATCAAATTTGGAGACGGTACGCATTTCTCGTCCTTACACGGCGCATCAGAACAACGTTTCACAAGGGAACGCCGGGCAACAGCTGTTTGTGTATGAGAAATCGATTGGAAAATTTCCTCATGCCAGCACGTTGTAGGTGTCCCCAATGGCGCCAACCTTGTGTGAATGCTCTGAAAAGATAATCATTTGCATATCACAAAATCTTCTTCCTGTCGGTTAAATTTCGCGTCAGTAGCACGTCTATTGGTGGTGTAGCAATTTTAATGGCCAGGAGTAAATATACTCCTGAAAATGTTGCCCGCAGTAGGCAATGAAACGTCGGGAGAAGGAAGTTTTACAGATGTAACATGGCATCTTAGCCCGGAAGTTTTAATTAATGAAGATGCTTATCGCAAAACCCTACATCTTTCGAATTACTTTCATTGTTTCCAGTTCTTCTGTCTTGATTGGTAATCGGTGTTCTGATTAGCCAGTGTAGTAGAAATCTGAAATTTCCGTCCTTCTGGGTTATGGGATGACACTGATGAGATGAATCACGTGTCTCACGCGTGTAACTCCCACTACAAACTCGCATTTAAAGTTTGTTAATACATCATGACGGCATAAGGTTTCATATCAACGCAGAATGGCAGCGTTGTCAATGACGCCATTTTATACTTTACTAGTATTGCCTGTGGTCGAAAATCGACCAATTGTGTTGGTCACTGGGGGTATCATGCTGGCGGCCTCGTGTGATTATGTTGGCAACATCAACAACACGATAGAAAATCTTTGCCCATTTGTTCGAACCACATAGAATGACTCGATTAGTGTATCGTAAAGACCATGAAGCAAAAAAATATTGCTGTTCCTGCTTTATGGTTGACAATTTCTTGTATGTACCCTCGTCCGCTCAGTAAAAATGATTGCCCTCGTAAAGCGAACATTCCATGAGAAAACATCAGCGTTGTCGAGCGATTGGCTAAAATGAAGACTCACAGGATTCTCACTATTCAGAATCTGTTGCCAATATTATAATGAGAGGCCGCTGGGATATTTGGTAAAATTTAATCGGCACTGGGAGGTATGAAACGGTATCTTTTACGTGTTAAGGAAAATTCCTGACACAATAACTACAAATAAAAACGGAATTATATGCTTCTCATACCATTTTCGAATTACATAACTTTGATTAGTCTAATATTTGAAATGGAACTACAATTTCGGTGTTCGTATTATTATACAACGCCAAGAAATAATGTTATTTCGATACTGCGATATTCAGAATTCCAGAGCTGACAATATGTCGATTTCGTAGTTCCACCCGAGACTCGCTAGATGCCTCTTCCGGCGCATCATCATTTATATCGGCATTCTCGACTTTGTAGTTCCACCCGAGCACCACTAGATGCCTCTCCCGGCGCATCATCATTTATATCGGCATTCTCGACTTTGTAGTTCCACCAGAGCACCGCTAGATGCCTCTTCCGGCGCATCATCATTTATATCGGCATTCTCGACTTCGTAGTTCCACCCGAGCACCACTAGATGCCTCTCCCGGCGCATCATCCTTTATATCGGCATTCATATGAAAACATCCATTTCCTTTAACCACTCTTAATCAATGCGAAAATGAAGCATTTGAACGGCACAAGAAAGTGAGTTGGGAGCACTCCATGTTTCTATATTCACTTATTTTAATATTCCAGACAGCGTCTTTGGTCGAGGTGAATAGCCAATCAGTGAACTGATTGATGGAAAATGTAGAACTTGATCCAAGCTGTAGATATGAAAATTTCTAGAATGAAACTTTACACTCTGCAGCGGAGTGTGCGCTGATATGAAACTTCCTGGCAGGTTAAAATTTTGTGCCGGAACCGGGACTCGAACCTGGGACCTTTGCCTATCGCGGGCAAGCGCACTACCGACTGTGCTATCCCGACACGACTCACGATGCCGCCTCACAACTTTACTTCCGCCAGTACCTCGCCTCCTACTTTCCAGACTTCACAGACGCTCTCCTGCGAACCATGCAAGACTAGCATTCCTGGAAGAAAGGATATGGTGGAGACATGGCTTAGCCACATCCTAAGGGATGTTTCCAGGTTCGAGTCCCGGTTCCAGCACACAATTTTAATCTGCCAGGAAGTTTCAGGAAAATTTCTACTTCCTTTTACCACTTTTAATGTCTAAATTCACACATAATATTTATATTCGTGAAACCTACGACAAACAATCTTTGAAATCATGTATCTTTCATTGGCCTTCTTGTACGAATAAATTAGTAATCTGTACCACAATTTTCGTGTTAGCGCATTTATATAATGATGTATGAAACGCTAGAGCAATCTGTGCATGAGCACATTGCTACCCCAGGACTCTTGGCGCCTCAGTGTACAGTGGGATGTTGGGGGTCGGCACAACACCAGCAGAGCGCGTGAGAAACCGCTGCCTCCTTGAGCGTGTCCCGCCTCGGTGACGTCAGACGGTGTCTGCAGCAGCCGGACCGCGCCGCCGGCAGCGCCTCCCCTCTTCCACCCCCGCCGCCGCCACCGCCGCCCCAATTAACCTCAATCTCCGGCCCGCCGCCCACTTTATCGCCGCCGTTAATTTGCTCGCCCTGTCCTCCCCATCCCCCCTTCCTCCCCCGCCGACCACCCCCGCGGTATTCTATTCCGCCGGCCTGGTTTATCTTGCAGCCTGGGCTCTCCTCCGGTTTATTCTTCCTAATGGGCGAGCGCATTATCAAATCGGCATCATTTACGCCACCGTCTCGGTACACAGAGCTGCGGAGCTCCGCAGTGCACGTTGGCCTAGTAGACGGAGTATGCAGAGCTTCCACAACCCAGACTACCATCCATTCGGACACTTCCGTGCGACAGTGCTCCAGACTGTTAAACATCTCTGTAAATATGTTTACAACTGAACTGTAAATACTGTAAATGAAATCCTGGATGAGATACGTCAAGTGAAACTAGTCTGTAGTCACTGTCTGTAAAAGAGAACTGCACGGAAGTAAATGAGGATTCCGAACAATGGATCGCCTTAAATAAAAAATTTGAGAAATATAGGCAACGGAAACGCTATTACTTTTCTTTCCTCCAGAAGGGAACGAAAAGAGGTTATAATCTGACTTAAAGATTAAATATAAATAGTGTGGGGAAAATCAATTAGGGAAAGGCATTCACATTAACAAAGTCTTTATAAATATTTTTTCGCAATGGCGAATTTCACTTTGCGTCACTGTATAAGGTATAAATGTCCTACCAAATGGTGACATATGAAAATTTGTGCCGGGCCGGGACTCGAACCCGGGTTTCCCGCTTTACGCGAGCGGAGTCCTTAGCCACTCGGCTACCCGAACACGACTTAAAGCCCGCGCAATGTTCCATATGCCACACTAACTGCACTCGTGAGTCAACTACATTCATCCCTTAGCACTCGCAGCTTGATCTGTATTCCCACACCAGGGAGAATGAAAACAACGAGGCATTAACCTACGCTGTTGTCGTCATTGCGTCGCTTAGGTATCTGTTTAATTACTGTATGACGACGATATATATATTTATATATCAGCACTGTAAATCGTCGCCATTCAGTTATTTAATAAAGTGATTTATCGTCCAAAGATATGATCAAATATGGAGGGAGACCAATTTAAATACAATAAAAACACACTTTACGAAATAATCAGAATAAATACCTTGGGTTAGCTACATGGCCTTCATACTGCCCTCCTGAAAAAGTAGTACTTGCGAAATCAAAGGGATTAATTTTAAGAGATTCAAGATTCAAGCGCAAAGGCATACAAGTACTTACTAAGTACCGAACACACAATAACAGCAACGCCAGCAACAGAACGCTGATTGGAATTACAGGTCGAAACTTTTACACTCGGCCACCAAAAAAAAACAATAAATAAATAAATTAAATTAAAAAACACTTGGATCAGTGGTGTACGGGATTGAGGCTAAAACTCAGGGTAGCTATCGGCGGGTTGAAACACACGTGGTTGAAGATTGCGTGGAGTGAAAGACGGTCGCGGACTACAAGTTTACAGAAAAAATTCAAATTCTCTTTTACACACACAAACTAATGTGTAAAACGGACGTACTGATGTTCGTTCAGCGCAGGTTGAAGATAATACTGAATGTAAAACGTTTCAAGTCAATATAGCACTCTACAGGGTCCTATCATAAAAACTGAACGAAGAAAAACATTCGTTCTATTCAGGGAAGTGACATCTATCTAATAAGCAATGATACACAATTATACGACATGGTATGGGATTGGATCACGAAATTTGAGCAAAATGAAAAAAGTTCATTTCCAGAAGAAATAATATCGCGAGATAGGTTGTGTAACCATTCATTCAATTAATGGAAGTGAGATCTATATAATAAGTAAGGTTACAAAATGATACTGAATACGGAGTCAAATTACATAATTTTGGAAAAGTGAAAAGAATACATGTTCGAAAAAAATAAAGAACATGAGATAGGTGGTGTAACGGTCCATTCTGTTTCCGGAAAAAGGATTTATCTAATGAGAATGATTACAGAACAGAACACGCTATGTGGAATACACATGGGCCAGATAGTACTGAAATTACAACTTTATAAGTAGGCCTACTTAAATCTGGGAAAATTACCGCGTTGCACGTAGTAGAAAACACGGCATCTAAACTAAATGTATCATTAACAACCCGTGTGCAGAGAGGAATGGAGACAGTTCAACGCTTTGCCTCATCTCATCTCATCCACGTGTTCTATGGACAAAGGGTGCCTACCGGAAGTACAGAAAAGTTCCCGAAAATCATCAAATTTAGCCACCAAATGAATTTGAAAATATTTAAGCGTAGGAAGGAAGGACTCTATAGTTTCGTAATGCAAGGATTCAGCTAACGAACACCACTGAGAAAGCGAAGTTAAAATTCGGCAAATTATATCAAATTTAAATAGAATCACACTGCTGCGCATTGCGGGGATATGACAGGCAAAAATTGAGACGTGAAGCAGCATTTTAACTTAAAAGCGAATCTGGGCAAAGCCTAGTCTCAGCTCAGAGCAGGGCACCACCAGAAAGCGTCGAATTACCACATGTCGCTCTGGAGACCGACTGACTAGCAGCCTCGTAGCCGCTTCCGCTCTGCTATTGAGGGAGGAGGGGGAATCTGCTCAAAGTGTTTAGGCCACCGCCAGGTAAGCATCTTAACGAGTCAGGACTAAGGGAATGAATGGGGAACCTCTCTGGCCAACTTTGCTAACTAAAGCCTTCGGCACACGGAGCGTGTGTCTGAACTTGTGTGGTAAACGTGGCGAGTCCAACGTGCGGCTGAACGCTCGGAGACGGCGCGACTTGAGCATACGAGACGTGTGCCTCAAAGAGCTACACGCGACCGCAGCGCGCTCCAGCGACAGTTGTCGGAGGCATCAAGTTCTGGAATCACATTGCTTTACCTGTATCAAAATGCTTATTTCCGAACTGTCTGTGATACAGGCCTACGTAAGTAACAACAATATATCTATGAACATAAGACTATTTTAAAAGTGACATGCTCTGTCAATAACTGCAGCGAATTATAAAAGTTTCATGACAAACTGTTCAATATAAATTAGGAAATTCCTTCATATGAGGCAGATATTTTTGCGACAGTCTAGCTTTTTTCTAAAACTTAAAGGTCATTCTTCAACAGTCAATGTTGCCATGCAGTAGAAGGACGTTAACAACGTCTAAAAGACAATACATAAAACAATAAAGTGCTAATTTTACTCTAAGTAAGTTTCAAATTGTCCGACGAACTCACTTCTCAGAGGATGCGCACTTATATTTACATAGCATGGAATATTGTGCAGTGTAATTCTATGAAATTTATAGGAAACTCTTTGAGTCTATCAGAAAACCCGAATACAAGAAGAAACAATATTTACTTTCGAGGAGCCTTGCACCAGCGCTATGGAACATCTTTTATAGCACAGTCCACGACTTTGCTGCCTACAGTTCAGGCACTAACGTAGGTGTTTATCATCGGCAAAGGTATTAAACGTGTTGTATACCCTACTGGTAGATATGTCTGTTGATGACATGTAATTACAACAAATTATCTAAATAACAATTCGTTTTGGTAGATCTTCAGTCCACCTTGCCTTGTTCAAATGTTCAAAAGTATGTAGAACTTATGGGACTTAACTACGGGGTCATCAGTCCCTAAGCTTACAAACTACTTACGAACTAGCTAAGACTAAGGACGGCACAAATATCCATGCCCGAGGGGGGGGGGATTCGAACCCCCGACCGTAGTGGCCGTGCAGACCGTGACTGGAGCACCTCAGCCACCGCGGCCGGCCCACCTTGCCTTGAATCGGCAAATTACTGTAATACGGATTTTTTTAACCACATATAAGACGTTCACAGTCATTTATTCCATCAAATAGTACCTCTAATGACCGGTTTTCGAGAGATTCTCAATTAGTTACTTTTTCTTGCTTCAAAATTTCGTACATTCATAAGACCTGTTACATACACAAAACCTATGAAATACGAAGGGCAATATAGCGTCTTCATCTCTCTAGCGATAGGAACGTAGGTGGCGTTCTCCCATCTTATTGGTGATAGTTCAGACGCACATTGAGGTTATCTGGCATGCTTGATACTGCGCGACATGTTGGGAAAAGCCTCGCCAACGTGAGGATGTGGGTGTTACCCTTAGGTTAGTTTAGGTAGTTTGTAAGTCTAGGGACTGGTGACCAATGTAGATTGGTCCCATAGAATTACAAACATCTGGACATTTGGTACCCGATAGAGGCTCTGATTTCTGGGACTCGAAAGGCAAGAAAGACAGAAAGCTGAACAACACTTTCATTTTCGTCAGGCTAACTATTCGTAATTGTTAGTAGAAGAAAATGTTGCAATGCTACAACACAGGATTTGTTGTGGGGAAAAAAACCTACCATAAGCAGAGCGTATAAACAGCATTATACAATTATTTCAGCAGCACAATGAAACAAATATGAACAGTGGCAATCGAAGTGACAAAACAGACTTACTACCTACCTACCAACCTACAGGTGACAAGGAGTCGTTCCCTTCCGACTGGGAATCTCTTTGGATTTTAAAAGGCAGGGTTTTTAAAGGAATGAGTGGGTGTACGGTTAATGAACTATCTGCATTGGGAACGTTCATCCGATCTACACTTTTTTTGTCATTAGCGAATCCATGCCTTGAGTATTGCTCAAATATGTGGTATCCGCAGCATATCAGTTTAAAGGAAGACACAGAAGCAGTTCAAAGGCGAGCAGTGTCACGTAAATGCTTGGGGATCGCTGGAAGAAAGACGACGTTCTTTTCGTGAATTTCCTTTGAGGAAATTTAGAGGGCCGGAATTTGAAGCTGGGTGTATTACGATCTTGCTACCACCTACTTACATTTCGCGTAGTGATTACAAAGACAAGATAAGAGATATTAGGGCTCGTACGGATGCATGTAGGCATTCTTTCAATCCTGTTTCCAGTCAATTTGTTTATTGTAGCCAAAACGCATTTCAAGGTTTTAAACCTTGGAATAACATTATGCTGTGGAATTACAATTACTTATGACTTAAATTGGAAAGAACACGTGCACAGTGTCGTGGGAAAGGCGAACCAGAGACTGTGTTTTATTGGCAGAACTCTTAAAACATGCAACAGAACTACAAAAGAAACTGCATACACTACGCTTGTCCGTCCTTTTATGGAATATTACTGCCCTGTGTGGGATCCTTATCAGGTGGGTTTGACGGAGGACATCGAAAGAGCCCAAAGAAGGGCAGCTCGTTTCGTATTGTCACGATACAGGGGAGACAGCGTTACGGAAATGATACAGGATCTGGGATGGGAATCATTACAACAACGACGCTTATCGCTGCGGCGTGGGCTGCTTACGAAACTACAATCGCCAGCATTCTCCTCCGAATGCGAAAATATATTGTTGACTCCCACTTACATGGGTAGAAATGATCATCAGAAAAAAATACGAGAAATCAGAGCCCGAACGGAGAGATTTAGGTGTTCATTCTTCCCGCGCGCTATTCGAGAATGGAATGGTAGATAAAATAGTATAACGGTGGTTCGATGAACCCTCTGCCAGGCACTTAAATGTGATTTGCAGAGTATCCCATGTAGATGTAGATGTACATGTAGGTTAGGTTGACCTGTTTCATTGTCTACAAGAGAAAATAAAAAAAAATAAAAATAAAAAAAAATAAAAAAAACACTGCATTAGAATGTGAATTTGTACAAAGTACAATAAACGAAACTAACTGTTAACAGTAATACCTTGCGTTAATCTATTCCAAACAACAATCACGGTAAAGCATAAACCAAACTGTTTTCATTTAAAGTACACGATTTTCGACTGAGAAATGTCTCAGAATCAACTTCTGTTTCTTTCTATGCCATTTACACCATCTGACCAAAGACGTATTCCTGTCTATTGCGGGAAGCGGCAAGGCTAATACGTTATCGTCTGCTATTCATAAAAAACTGCATAGCTTCAAAGTTGGGCGTCGTGGTTCTGACCTGCATGGCAAGGGCGTAAAACGGAAGTGTGACGTGTGGATGAACGTGACTGATGAACGACCTGACACAGTAACGGCTGCTTCAGGCAGAGTTGAGTGCAATTCGGAACAAATCTGGCATCATTCTTACCTGTGTTTCCTTTGAAACCTCGTGGAGGCCAATAGTGGCGTCACTGGGCTCCGCGCTTTTGCACCACAAACGGCGGACTTCAAGGCAGCTTTGAGGCAAATTCCAAACATCGACGTCAGAAACGAAGACAATTACGGAGTTTCGAATAAGTAGTGACCCTTTAATTTTGTTGCGAAGAGTAAAACCGGCCCTCTTTCATTTTCTTATTTGCGCGCGCCCCGCATCAAACCTCCTTTCTCGTTCGCTACACTGCAATAATTGTCTCTTTCCCTTCTTTGTATACCCGCCTTCCCCCACCGTTCCGTTCTCACATTCCAGTGCCCTCTACTGTTTGTGTACACAACAAGAAACAGCGTAGGTTTTGTAATAATTTTCGTGAACACTAACAGTGTGTGAGAATACAGGGTTTTAGCTTAGTAACCTCTTTGGTACGTTTTGGTCGAACGATAGTTATCGTTAGCGTTCAGCGATAGCTGCTGGGCGACAATGCTTACGTTTTAATGTTTCTTGTTTGTTGGCCGGTGTGCGGCAGTCTTCCGCCGACCACAGCAGGGGGGCGCAGTAAGCGATGCGCAGTAGGAAACACGTTTCCGCCGTTCTGCGCATGTCGTCACTGTGGGACACCTGGGAGCAAAACAATATGCAGAGTTGGTTGCTAACTCGTGTGCGTGTGTGTGTTACCATTTCTGCTGTATTTGCTTAACCCTCTCATTCCCACGTTATGAATTCAGCTTTGGAAAAATTAAAATTCAGTGTTATCTGTATTAATACAGTGCACTAAAGGTCAATATATGTGTTTTAAAAGTTTTGGTCGCACTATTGATTTTTTATGTCATGCACAACACAGCCGTTTGTATCGAGGTATTTTATTACTTGGGATGTTATTTTGTTCATGGTTAACACTGTCAGATCAATAATGCTAGTATAATCTTCGCCACAGCACCAAAGACAATTCACTGATCAAATAAAATAACATGAACCACACTCGCGCTCCTAGTCACAGCCACGTACATACGGCTACATAACACAAACTACGAGACGGATAGATTAATGCATCATAAGTGGCTACACGCCGTACCAAGCAGCAAAATTTCGTACTTGCAGCATGTTATTCATAAACAACAATGCGGCTTTAAGGATTGATACACCAAATACGGTATAACTCAGCTTTTAATACGTTGTTGTCGAGGAACAACATTGGGAAGGAAAGGGTCAAATAGTTTTTTCCACTTCACAGTTCGGAAGTAAAAAGTTCTTAGTGGGAAGTATATTGATTTCCCGAGTGCTTGTAGCGCGTGTTATAATTTCTGCTGTAATTCTTTGAAGTACTTCTGTTATAATTTATACAATGCCAGGCTGTGCTATTACGGGTTGTAATTCTCACAGTGGGAACACAAAGGTTACTGAAACAAAGTTTCATATTTTTCCTCGAGATGAAACGTTAAAGTGTGGCTCTCAAAGTGCTACAGGAAGGACAATGTAAATGTTGCACATTCTCGAATACGCTCCCGGCATTTCAATGAAACAGATTATGTAAGGGATTTACAGTCCGAGTTGCTTAATTTGCCACGGAAAAAAGTCTTTGAAACATTCCTGTTCTTTTAAAGTCAGCAGTTCATATTAAAGAAATTGTCTATATGTTTGTGATTTGATATGTTACTGATACGTACCGCGTAAATCTACGATAGAATATGACCCAGCACTGTTAACTGCTATATTTTACAGCAGAATAGCACTTTGTACTTAAGGCAGAAACAATTTTCGTCAAAAACTTGATATAAATGCACATTCCGTGCCATACCGGACTAAGCCTGTGCAGGCCGTTTGGGAGCGCGCAGTCCCACAGTGACGTCACAGCGCTAGCCAATGGCAGAGCAGAGCGCTTACTGCCCAACCTTATATTTATTAACCTTGGACCACAGAGCGAGGCAGTCTCACGTCGACAGTGAGTCCGTAACCCGCGTTTAGCGGTGGCTAAGGTTTTGCCCATCAGTCGTATCGCATATGAGTTTTGGTTGCAGTTGCGTATTGAAATGTTTCAGTGTGGACTTGTAGACATTTATCGTGGTGGTACGCGGTTATTTAATCAGTGTATTTAAAGAAAGTGATTAACATTTGTCGTTCCGTAGTAAAGGAAGTTAACAAAGATTATTGTTATGGTTCAACCCAGAAATTGTCCGCATCGCATAGCGTCAAACCATCGGAACAATGATTAAGGAATAGCAAATAGAATATAACGGCACCTTCGGCCATCAAGGATTAGGTGGACGCAGCTGTGACGTTACAAGTAGGCTGATTTATCAAAACAGTTGTCTACATCTACATACACACTCACGGTGTTTGGTGGAGGATACCTTGCAAACCATTGCAGTTCTTTACAATCTAGTCGCGTATGGTTTGCGGAAAAATGATCCACTGAAACATAAAATGTACAAAAAAACCAAGCCTTGCGACGATTTCCTGCCATCATATATTGCTGTGAGATCTCATGGAAAACTAAGACGGTTAATTTAGTTGGTAATCATAGAACCACCAACCCAATATCCTGTCATAATTTGTTGTCATGTACCTAACGACATTTATATCGAATATATCAATATTATACGTCTTTATTTCTATAATAAAGATAATGACGATAATGGCACAGTAATATGACATAAAAATAACTATAATGATATGGCAATTGCTCATCGACATTATGACATAATAATAATGTTCTATTGTGTAACCAAACATAATTACGTAAGAATGAAATAAACTGATATAATTATGCATAACGTATTTTAAATATTAGTTTATGTTTTCATGAAGTTCCCAAGTCGATATGTTCATTATAGAAATAGTATTGATTTAGTCGCTAAAATTGTTTGTAGATTACTAACTAGATAACAAATAAGGACAAGGTGTTGAATAGGTGGTTTCATGAACACCAAATAAAACAACCGTTTTAGTATCCCATGAGATCTCACGACTTTTTGTGGTGGAAGGAAGTCGTCGTAGGATTTGTACTTTTGGACATTTAATAGTTTTGATGCCTATTTATTTCTTTTTGTAGGTAGTCCTTTTTTTCATTTTGGTTAAAATGTTTTGTATATCAGCCATTTTTTTTCTTAAAATCAATTCCCTGTCTCTTTCGGTTAATATCAGAGCCTCTTATGCAACAAATCATGGAAAGTCTATTAAATTGTTAATGTGCAATCGTTTAATCATGTACATATACTGTATGCAACCTGTGGTGGCTCACTGTAAAAATATTAACCAGTTGTATTTTGATCAATCCATGAACTCCAGAGCGCACGAAAGTTGCGGATAAAGTATATTTTCCTGTATAACTGAAAGTAATAGTGTTATTTAGCAAGAAATATATTGAATGATCAGTTTTTCAGAGTACACAATTCTGTGATATGAAAATGGTTACCTATAATTATATAAATCTTGTTCCTATAATCAGTACAATTATAACTTAAGAGAATTACATCATAATAATAATTTCTTTCGTCAGAAAAAATGAAGTCTGAGAGTGTTGATAATGACCACTAAAATAAAAGAGGAAATTCATCATCATGGTCTCCAGCGGGAAATGCATTTTGGACTACAAACTCATTTTAGCATTACTGAAATTGAATTGAATACTGCATTAGTTCTGTCCTTCAGTCCTCACATTATTGTACGATACCAATCGATAACTTCTATTTCAGGTACATCTGGATGCCTAATGCTGCGATTCACCCTTAATACAGAATAAGTAATTATTATTTTGTAATTTTTTTATGTGTGTGTGTGCGTGTGTGTGTTTGTGTGTTCATGTGCGGCATGGGTTTTAGACAATTTCACTAGAATTTATAAGAGAATTTTCTGGAAGACATTTTGGAAAGATCTCTTGTCAAAGTATCAAACTTTTTATTGTCATTCTGCTTCAAGTCAGGCCACGTTTCTGCATAGAAGCTATCTGGTGCATAAATTCTATTTCTGTGGTTCCTGTACCTCATACATATCTTCCATTATCTGTGATTTCTATAACGCTATTCGCACCATCATCTAGTCTACGTTCCATGCTTGACATCATTACCAGCATCAGCGATGAGTTTTATTGAATTTTCTTCGCATCTTTGTACAGTCATCAACTGAAAAAAAATGTTTAAATGGTTGTAAATCTATCGGACCAAACTGCGTGGTCATCAGCCCGTAGCTTAAAAACTACTTAAACCTAGGTAAACTAACCTAAGGACAAACACACACACCCATGCCCCAGGGAGGACTCGAACCTCCACGGCGAGCAACCGCGCGCTCCACAGCGAGACGGTTTAGACCGCTCGGCTACTCCACTGCGGCATCATCAACTGATTTGTAGAACATGTCCGCTTTTCCGTCCAAGAACAGCGCTTCATTTCTGTCCTCTCCACACAGTAACAAACACTAAAGTCTCCCCGTATGATGACAAATTTACGTAATGCGGAAAAGACTGCATTGTGCACAGATGCTTCCGTCAATGCATAACCTATCAAAAAGGCAATGCGTTCACATACCTGTAAATAGCGGAAGACCGTAGCCTTGCCTGGATTATCTGCAACTATGCCGACTAGAGCGCTTACAAATAAAGCTTCAACCCGACGTCTCTTTTACCTTGGTCCCACAAATACACTGAAAATGTTGTTCTGTAGTCCCGATACTGTGCCGACTGGTTGAAGGACACTAAACGTAAAGTAACACTCAACCATGTTGAGACTGAACATAAAAGGGTGGCAATGTATGACTGCAGAAGAGCACTGAATGCCCCAAATCGCTTTTTTTAATGTGTTTTTTAATTCAGCTAATCGTGACGGACTCTCGGCGCACGCAGACGCTCTTCAGCCGAGAGATACATAATAACAATGAAAAGTAGTGTACAAATAAAGAAAGCCGATATAATTAGAATTAAAATTTACATGGTGACAATGTTGTAGAAGCAATAGTTGAGTTAAAATGGTGAAAAGAATGTGGTCTTTTCGCATAATTAAGAGACTTTGTAGACATAAAACTTCTAAAACACAAGGTGTCGTCTGCGGGTTGGTCGTTAACTGTTCTTAAATTGAAACTTCACACCGAAGACAATATTTCTGAAGCAGTCGCTAAAACAGTGTAGGTGATGAGACCTGTGGAGAGGGGGCAAATGGGCAAGGGGTAACGGTGACGGAAAAAAGACAACGAACATTTAAAAATACGTATGGCGTCGGCTGCAGGTTGGTCGTCGCTATTAGTTTTAAAAACCATACTTTTTTAAAAGATACTTGGACGTTGTATCAGAACAAACATAATGGCTATGAGTGGTATGGAGGGAAGCTAGTGATGGCGGTAGGTGTAGGGCGTAGGAGGAGAAGTGAGGGGAGGGGAACGAGGAGGGACCACAGGGTCGGGAGTAGGAAAGCGAGGCAGAATGTTCCAGGAAGCCAGGAGGTTGCCAGTGGGACAGGTGCAGGAAGGAGTGTGTAGGAGAGACAGGAGGGGTGTGGTTCTCGGGAGGGATAAGAAGTGGATGGTAACAGCTGATAGGAAGGATAAGTAACTGGGCGGAGGGCATCATCTGGGGGGAGGGAGAATAACGAGAGTGAGCAGGGGGAGGGCGGAAGAGACACAGTGAAGTAGGCGTGGCAAAAAACGAGGATCTATAAGCGGGGGATGGACTAGGGAATTGGGCTCGTCTAATCAAGGCCATAGGAGGTGGGAGTGAGATCATGGAGAACTCTCATGGTGGATGAGCGATAAAAGGGGATGCGGAAGGCGAGGAGGAGTGCTTGGTGTTCTAGGATCTCGAGGGATTTGTAGGATTGGGTGTTGGGGTTTGGAGATCCAGGCGGGATGGAATACGCAAAAGATGGGACGAATGAAGGATTTGCAGGTGTAAAGGACTGTGGAAGGCTGTAGACCCGAAGTTCGACAAACGAGGAGTTTCCGAAGGCGGAGACGTGAGAGAGCTTTGATGATGTGGATGTGGAGAGTCCGGGAGAGGGTACTGTCTATCTCCTAGGTATGTATGGATGCGGGTAAGGCAGATGAGGCGACCGTGTAGGGTGATGTAAAATTCGTTGGGACAGAAGGAGTGGGTGGTTCGACCTACAATGACCGCTTGGGCTTTGGTGGGGTTGATAGAGAAGATCCACTGGTTACAAAATAAATGTTCAAATGTCTGTATAGCTCATGGGATTTAACTACGGGGTTATCAGACTCTAAACTTACAAACTACTATTCAACTACCTTTATACTAAGGATGGCCCGAGGGGGGTTTGAACCCCCGCACGTAGTGGCCGTGCAGACCGTGACAGGCGCGCTGCACTCCTCTAGGCCACTGCGACAGGCCACTGGTTACACCAAGTGGAGGAGACGATTGGAACGAGTGAGGGCGGTGTTATCAGCTTATTGGAAGAGGTGAACGAGAAATGCAGGCTTAGCAATGTTGAAGGTGTAGAGGAGATACAGATGGGGAGAGAGGACGGATCTTCGGGACACGCCGACAAAAGAGTAGAAGAGATGGTGGTCGGTATTACGGACATGAAATCGCTCGATGAAATAAATTTATGTGCAACCGGTATGTTGCTATTTTAAATTCCGAGTGAATAATAGTTGCTGTGATGGACACAATCCTAATAGAACTCATATAGTTGAAGGATTCATTCTGGACTCAAATCCGTAAGCGTGATCATAGTTCCATATATGAAAAGGAAACGCGATTGGGACAGTGCACAGCGCACAGTGTCGGTCGGTATCTGCCCCGTGCGGCCCACTGTCAGACGGGCAAACAATGGCCACAGTATCTGCGCGCTTCGGCTGGCTGTCAGCCGCGCGGCGACTGCTGCTGGCCGGGCGCTGCGGGCGGCGGCCGCTGTTTGAACTGTGATTATCTGCCGGCCGCGGGTCGCGTCGCGGGCGGCGGCCGCAAACAGCCGCTGTTTATCCTGACACATTATTTTCACCACTGCTGCGGCAACCTCCAAACTGACACGGCGCCTGTGGATCTGTGTACAGACACTCGAACGGCGACAAGATAATTTCCCGCGGCCGCATGACACACACACACACAGTTGTACAGTGTGACAGGTTTACAGTAGATGGTGAAATCTCACTGCATAAACAGCAGTATAATGAAATATTATTTCACTGCGTATCAAATAACTGAGACAAAGAACAAATTCTTTTGAAATTAAATTTGTTACGGCAACAATGTTTTGGTACGATTCGGCAACGAAACTGACCCAGTTTGATTCTGCGGCAGTTTTAGTGCATTATCTTGATGTCACCTTCATTTCACGTGTCTCTCTGAAAACATTTGGCTGCGCCTGAGCTACACTGCTCAAAACTATTAGGGATCAAGACACTATCATACACACTATACACGACTTAACGTACTTGACTGACTTATTTCCTGTATCTCCTAAATGTAGCATAAGGCGTCAATGAACTTACGCCAGGTTCTCCCTCTTTTCTCGGCCCCTTCTGCTATTACACTCCACCTCCATGTATTCCTACACACTACCTATTTGGTAAAGTAATTTATCGAGGTATTGGTTACAACTGTAATTTGTGTGTGTAATACAGTGCGATATTTTGCTGTCGCCGGCCACGGTGGCCGAGGGGACTGAGGCGCTCCAGTCACGGTCTGCACGGCCACTACGGTCGGGTGTTCGAATCCCCCCTCGGTCATGGATATTTGCGCCGACCTTAGTATAAGGTAGTAAATAAGTAGTAGTAAATAAGTGCGATATTTTGCTGTCGCCGGCCACGGTGGCCGAGGGGACTGAGGCGCTCCAGTCACGGTCTGCACGGCCACTACGGTCGGGTGTTCGAATCCCCCCTCGGTCATGGATATTTGCGCCGACCTTAGTATAAGGTAGTAAATAAGTAGTTTGTAAGTTTAGGGACTCATGACCCCGTAGTTAAGTCCCATAAGCTTAACAAACATTTAACTTAACTTTTATTTTGCTGTCTTTGAGGTTTACATGGCATTTACGCCATGGGCCTATCATAATAATGAAAATGTCATTCTCCTAGCCTTGTAATACGTTGTGTAATCACCTCGGACGGCCAGTACAGCTACACACCTGGGTGGCATGGACAGTAGGAGTTTGAGTTCCATGCCTACAATATACAGCTCGGTAACCATTGTGAGATGCGCTCGTCTGCCTGCAATGCGTCTGCCAAGTGCATCCCAGAGATGCTCATTCGGGTTCGCTGGCCAATCCATTCGTTCAGTTCTCTCAGTTTCAAACAGGTCTGTGGGAACAACTACCCTCAAAAATGTTCAAATGTTTGTACAGCTTATGGGACTTAACTACGGGGTCATCAGTCCCTAAACTTACGAACTACTTATGAACTAGCTAATCCTAAGGACACCACAAATATCCATGTCCGAGGGGCGATTCGAACTCCCGACCGTAGTGGCCTTGCAGACCGTGACTGAAGCGCCTCAGTCCCCTCGGCCACCGCGGCCGGTAACTATCGTCCACCAGAAGGAATTGATCTCCTATGGCACCAGTGAAGCGAACAATATAATGTCGAATGATGTCGTCTCTATCCCTCTCAGTAGTCAAAGCGCCATTCAAATCAACACAGACGTCCGTACGTCGGCCTATAATAACTGCTGCACACACAATTCATCCACCACTATGATATGGTGATGTTTCCTGCATATAAGCAGGACTCTTTCGAGTACCACAT
Source organism: Locusta migratoria (assembly GCA_026315105.1). NCBI lineage: Eukaryota > Metazoa > Arthropoda > Insecta > Orthoptera > Acrididae > Locusta > Locusta migratoria. The sequence goes on along the minus strand of CM048750.1, from coordinate 46,489,412 downwards.
TATCTCCAGAAGAGGGAAAGATTATTGTCCGACTGAATTAAGAATCTTGACTCATCTGTGACAGAACCCGGCACCATTCCTTACGAGTCCTATACTGATGTTCCAGTTTTTGCACACTAAACAGACGTGGTTTTAATGGCGTACAAACTATAGAGCACATTCCCGAAGGAGATATCGGGCTGTTTGAGTTGATATTGTGCGTCCTGTTGCTACCTGGTGTTTGAATTGCAGCTGAGTTACATTCAGCCTCCTGTCTCGATGGGCTGTTAACGAGAGATGGCTGTCATTTCTTGCTGATGGTACCCGTGGACGACCTAGGCCTTATCCTCTTTTAACGTCTCCTATTGTCTGATATCGCTTCCAGGTGATGGAAATTACACTTTGGCATCCTCCAATAGCTGCAGCCATCTCCCTGTGAGTCCATCCCGCTTCTAACCTTCCTATGGCTCTCCATGCCATTGTTTAGGGTTATCACGTAGTTGTTGCTTTTCACTACCTGCTCAGTACACAATGTTAACCAAGCTGCTTGTGTGTAATTCGTTTGGGAGGGTAAACATAAGTTAACCCAACAACTTCTGCAACAACATTCTCTTATTAGCATTACTTTGGTTTCCTAAATGTTGTTGTTGCCACTCTGTAGAACCGATATAAGGACGTCAAACCATTTTAGTCATTCTGCCAATTACCATACTTGATAACCTAGATATTGCAACTGATCGCCTAATTATTTTGACTAGTGTAGTTTCGCCTCAGTGGTTTGTGAGATCTCTTTCAGCAAGCACATTAGGGACTCGCGCTCAGCTTCTAAGCACGAAGATTTGACTCGGTTTCCGTCTCTTATTGTGATGTTAGTTAGACTGTGGCCATCGTACTTTGGGACTGTTCTTTGTAAGAGTGATGGTTCGGCCTTGATGAAAATGGTTCTCCAATTTGTATGAGCAAAAGTAGCAGTGTGTACTTACTGCCTGCTAGCGTATGGATCCTCGTGTTTGCATTCGATAATGAATTACGTAATACCACGGATTATGATGGAGCTGGGTAGATTGTGTCGTTAAACTTATTTCAGCAACTCCATTTTCAATACCCTGCGATGTCATGACTGCACAAGATAATCCGTTGGTGTATGTTGCACGCTTTTCTTGGCAGAATGTCATTACCAAAGGCGATAATGACGGTGTAAATGTGGTATCCAAGGGGAGGGGTACCCAGGCAGAGGGGTAGAACAAGCGGGAGTAGTTGACAGGATGGGCGGTGGGAGAGAAACGAAGCGATGACGCGTACATAATTAATAGGAAGGGCGTGCGTTTGGAGTTTGAAAAGAAGACCGGAATGCCATATTCGATCGTAGGCTTTGTCGATGTTGAGGGAAGCAAAGATGGAGGCGCGACAGGAATTTAGCTGGACAGGAAGGATATGGGTGAGGCTGAGGAGGTAGTCATCGACAATCTAGGGCGACAGAAAGAGGCATCTGAGGGGTCTTTCCAGGATAGGGAAACATAAGAAAATAGGAGGGTTTCCACAAGTTGGCGAAGAAGCCAGTGAAGAAGATGATATTGTATAGGGATGCAAGGCCAGCATTGAAGGAGTGGTGACCGGCCGCGGTGGCCGAGCGTACTGTGGCACGGCAGTCACAGTCTGCACGGCCACTAAGGTCAAGGGTTCTAATCCCCCCTCGGGCATGGATATTTGTGCCATACTTGGTCGTAGCTAGTTCATAAGTACCGGAACCGCGACTCGAACATGGGACCTTTGCTTTCGCGGGCAAGCGCTCTACCGACTGAGCTATTCCGACACGACTCACGATGCCGCCTCACAACTTTACTTCCGCCAGTACCTCGCCTCCTCGACCTGCTAGTCTTTCATGTTTCTCAGGAGAGCTTCTGTGAAGTTTGGAAAGTAGTTATTGTTGTTATGTTTGTTAAGCTTATGCGACTTAACTACGGGGTCAGCAGTCCCTAAACTTACAAACTAGTTATCAACTACCTTATACTAAGAACAGCCATGGGGGGATTCGAACTCCCGACCGTAGTGGCCGTGCAGACCGTGACTGGAGCGCCTCAGTCCCCTCGGCCAACCCGGCCGGCTTGGAAAGTAGGAGGTGTGGTACTGGCGGAAGTAAAGTTGTAAGGCGGTATCGTGAGTCGTGTCGGGATAGCTCAGTCGGTAGAGCGCTTGTCCGCGAAAGGCAAAGGTCCCAGGTTCGAGTCCCGGTTCCAGCACACATCTGCCAGGAAGTTTCATGTCAGCGCACACTCCGCTGCAGAGTGAAAGTTTCATTCTGGAAACATCCCTTCGGCTGTGGCTAAGCCATGTCTGCACCATATCCTTTCTTCCAGGAGTGCTAGCCTTGCAAGGTTCGCAGGAGAGCTTCTGTGATGTCGGTAGAGCGCTTGTCCGCGAAAGGCAAAGGTCCCAGGTTCGAGTCTCGGTTCCGGCACACAATTTTAATCTGCCAGGAAGTTTCATATCAGCGCACACTCCGCTGCAGAGTGCAAGTTTCATTCTAGATCATAAGTAGTTTGTAAGTTTAGGTACTGATAACCCCGTAGTTAAGTCCCATAAGCTCTACGAACATTTAAACATTTTATTTTGAAGGAGTGGCGCAGGCACTAAGGTGCCCAGGGTCAGAGTTGCGGTTAATGAGGACGAAACTGTGTCGTAAAATCAAATTAGGAATTGATCCCTTATGTACAACTAGAGATGGCGTCTCAGAGAAGAGACTCTGTTGTCCCAGTCTGGTATAACACGCAGATTTCTGTTTCCATGACATTCTCCCTCAGTGTTCTCCATTTAGTCCACGCTTGTTCGACCACACGCAGCATTTCACGTCGGGTCCTCCCGCCCTGGACCCGGCCTTATCTTCGTTTCCGGATGGCAGACGCGCGCGCGCTCTATCGGCGGACGCCGGTATCGCATTTCCGGCCGCGGCGTCCGCCGGCCGAGAGCGCAACAATGGACACCGAACGGCGCATCTGCTGATGTTCCAATTAGGAATGCGGCTAATTATTGAATACGGTCGGCACGCCATTACAAAAGAGCGGCGCGCGGCCAGTATTTCAATTTATCGAAAGTAATTATGGCCGAGCCGCGCCGCGCCGCGCCGCGCCGCGCCGCGCCGTTTGCCGGAATTGGTTTCCCCGTAAATGCGCGTTTGCTAATTTTCTGCCCGCAGCGCGAGCTTATGCGTTATGCATCTGGACGCGATAGCGCGGACTGGCCGTTGTCAGAGCAGCGCGCCCCAGAAGGTTCCGACGGTTCTGATGTAAAGCGGCCGGTCTGTCCGAACTGGAATCGTCATCAGAGCGGATTTATTTGCAGCAACAGAATGGATAGCGCTCCTTTATCAGCACGACAAAGGGTGAATGTACCCTGGTCAGGGTCAAAGGTATAAAAGCAGGGAACTAGATTGGCTTATCATCAGGTTGAATTTCAATGAAAAAAATCGCACTGACGTGTTTTACGGCCCACTTTAGATTTGTAGTTTTATTAGATTGTGCCAACATTTTGGACAAAAACAAAACGAGTTTATCGTCAGGCGTGCCCCAGGGGAGTGTGATAGGACCGCTATTATTTTCTATCTATATAAATGATCTGATGGACAGAGTAAGTTGTAATTTGCGGCTGTTTGCTGATGATGCTGTGGTGTATGGGAAGGTGTCGTCTGTAACTGACTGTAATAGCATACAGGTTGACTTAGACAAAATTTCTAGTTGGTGCGAAGAATGGCAGCTAGCTCTCAATGTAGAAAAATGTAAGGTGATGCGCATGAGTAGGAAAAACAATCCTATAATGTTCGAATACAGCATTAGTAGTGAGCTTCTTGATGCTGTCGCGTCGTTCAAATATCTAGGCGTAACATTGCAGTGATATGACATGGAACGACCATGTAAGGACAGTTGTGAGTAAAGCAGACAGCCGACTTCGGTTTATTGGGAGAATTTTGGGACGATGTACTTCACCTGTAAAGGAGACCGCGTATAAAACGCTTGTACGACCACATCTTGAGTATTGCTCAAGTATTTGGGACCCGCAGCAGATCGGTTTGAAGGAAGACATAGAGGCGGTTCAGAGGCGAGCAGCTAGATTTGTTACCGGTTGGTTAGACCAATGCGCGAGTGTCACGGAAATGCTCCGGCAACTCAATTGGGGATCGCTGGAAGAAAGACGACGTTATTTTCGTGGATTTCTGTTGAGTAAATTTAGAGGGTCGGAATTTGAAGCTGAGTGTAGTACGATCTTGCTTCCGCCTACTTACATTTCGCGTAAAGATCACAAAGTCAAGATAAGAGACATTAGGGCACGTACGGAGGCATATAGGCATTCTTTCTTTCCTCGTTCAATTTGGGAGTGGAATAGGAAAGGAAATGCCTAGTAGTGGTACAGTGTACCCTCCGCCACGCACCTTACGGTGAATTGCGGAGTATGTATGTAGATGTAGATGTAAATGTAAATAATAAAAAATTAATAAGAGTGTCTGAAACCCTTTTAGGAAAATAATTAGGTAGTTGCAGGTTTGGAATCACCGACCTTTAGCGTCATAGTCCAACACTTTACCCAACACACTACAGTTATGAAGCAGAATATGAGTCCTTTAATCTCATACTATTGATGGCCGTTGTTAACTGATGCTGCTGTGGCATTTGTAGACACTAGATTATCGTACGAAGATCTACGTGTTTTTATTAATTCTCCAGTGCGCCATTGCTTTGAAATTACAACGTGTAAGTTACAATAAGAAAATCATCAAATAGGCAACGCAAGATGCCAGAGAGAGAGAGTTCTGGGAGAGGAATGTCACGTGACAACTCCGAACGGCTGGTTTTCGTTAATTCAATGGTGTCAAATCTCCGTTATTTTTGCAAATATGTCTCAAATGATACGAGATATGAAATAAACGTAAGGGAGCTAAGTTGTAGAGAATTTTCTCCTCTACAAATTCGGTTATACAATTGTTGTGTCAGATGAATAGTTAAGCCGTTATTTTCTTTCACATTTCGAGCTGTCAAAAGACGATCGCAAAGGCCCACTTTTAGTGTTACTACCGTAACCTAAAGTGGGCCAATAAAGTATTCTAGAGTACGTAAGGTGCTCTTAACTGAATGGTTACAGCGTCTGTTTTAAAGCTAACGGCAATCAACATGTACACAACGAAACCCTAATTAACTGACGAAATACTATCACCTATTCAGTGCACGACTGTCTGGGTGTGAACACACGCTGCAGTGAGCTTCCCATTAAATACTCATTCTCCACAAAATGACTCTTGTATGAAAAAATATTTTCTCTCATTGTAAGCACGCCGGTTGCACAGGCAGTTACTCGAATGACCCTTTTTTATAAATAACCGTCAATGTCGCACGCACAGGATCTGTGTATTTTATTACTGATGACCAGTTTCAGACTTACTTCAGTTCATTTTCAAATCAGCCAATAAGTTGTAAACTAACAAAGGACACACCGGTAGGACACATGTAGACCGCCGTGTTAATCCCGACTGTTCGTTTTCGTCGGATTAGTACCAGATCTAGTCGTCTTTGTTTACCTTATTTATCCTTTGTCCAGTCCACAACATATGTATCTAGTCGTTACTTTTCTGGGTATTGTAATAAGGAATAGAGACTGTGATGCTGTGTGTGGATGGAGACTTACCTGGTGACATTTCGTTCTCAGCTTCAAGCTGGGTTAACCTCGGCAGCACAGCTTGAGCCTACAGTCGAGGGGAACCGTTCTTGTTGGCCAGTCGTGGGAACCGAATGGGTGCTGACGCATCCACCGATCGGCCTCAGGCAGCGACATGCTGCGATATTGCTAGCAAGCAATAAATCAGATACCCCTCGTGTGGTTCTGTGGGAGGTCGGTCCAGTGCAGTGTAAATCCCGGGGGACCGATTGAGAGGCCACCTTGGTTCGTCTTGCGAACAGATCTGAGGCGCTGTATATCCAAAACAATGTTCCTAAGCCGAATGGTGTCACTCATCCTGAAGTCACCACACAGCCTGCAAGAACTGGGATTCCCTATAGGGTATGTTTGCTCATAGCTTGAAGCTCCAATGTTAGGCGATTAATGGAGCCGCTTACGGTGAAGGCGGACAAAGGAGGGAAGAAAACCAATGTGCATTGCATATGCATACCGGAAGGAATCACTCCAGATGTGGAACGGGTCGTTCTGGTTACCATGAAGAGCATGGTGTGCATGTCAGTACCAATGATGCGAGTCGCTTTGGATCTTAAGAGAATCTCTTAGGTTTTCAGCGGCTATCTGAAGTGGTCAAGACTTCCAATCTGCTTGCAATTTGAAAGTAGAGATTACCATCTGCAGCATAGGTGACAGGACCGACTGTGGACCTCTTGTAAAGAGCCGAGTGGAGGGTCCGAATCAGAAGCTCAGACGTTTCTACGACCATGTGGAGTGCAGAGTCCTCGACTTGCACCATCAGGTGGTGGGGTTCCGGGTTCTCCTGAATTCGTAGGAGTCCACTACACACAGGAAGTGGCTATATGGGTAGTGGGAGCTGTGTGATATGGACTGGGCAGATTTTTAGGTTAGAGGGCATTGGGAGCACACAGAAAGGGTTTCAGTCTCAGAGGTTACAGGTCAGATATTGGACGAAAACAGATATAAAAACATTTGTTCTAACAGTTCAAAATTGCGGTAGCTGTGTGGAGAAAGAGCTGCAAGCGCTAATAGAAAGTGTTTCCTCTTCTTTCTCTTTGGCCTTGTTTCCACACTTGAAGTGTCAGCTTTGTTAATTCGGATTTGCCGTGTTAATAATTATGGAATGGCGGGATGCCGTTCCTGTTGCCACCCCATGCCGCCCAGGAGGAAATGTGTACCCCAGATATTTGTGTACAGTGTTGTATGTGTGAAAGTGTAAAGTGTGATGAAAATGTAAACGAAGGCTTCCGCGGCCGTTGTCATTGTTTATAAAACTCTTCTGGGTGTTGGACCACATCGTCAAAATATCAAATACTTCACCGACGTTTCGGCCACTATTGCAAGTGGCCATCTTCTGGGTTTACAGTAAACGTAACACCCAGAAGATGGCCACTTGCAATAGTGGCCGAAACGTCGGTGAAGTATTTGATATTTTGACGATGCGGTCCAACACCCAGAAGAGTTTTATAAACTGTGATGAAAATGTTTGCGAATCATATAACTGAGGCGGCGATTGGTCACCAGCCCCATATTCACCCAGGTGGATGTGGGAAACCGCCTATAAACCACATCTAGGCTGGCCACAACATCGAACCCCTTTAATAATCCGCCCGGCGAATTCGAACTGGGGTTGGTATGACTCCCCGTTTCGGAAAGTGGTACGTTAGACCACACACCTAACCTAATACAAACTATTGAATCCCAAATCATTTTAGGTGCTGTAAGCTGGCTAAAGCTGGAGACAAGGTCAGCTGAAATTTTTACAAACGGTCAAATGGTGTTCAGAAAGACAGAGTGAATAAAATAAGTGGTGGTGTATTTATTGCTGTCTGACGGGGTTTATTCTGTAGCAAAATTGGATTGCTCTTGCAAGTTGGTATGGGTAGAGATTATACCTTACAACCAAAGTAAGTTAGTAGTCGGTTCTTTTTATCTGCCAGCTGACTCAGACGATTTGATCCCAGAAATGTTCAGAGAAAGCTTGGATCAAATTTCAAAAACATATGGAAAGCTTATAATTTTAATTGGCGTTATTAAAATTTATAACAACAAAGAGAAATCTACGTTTTATAGAGAAACACTGAAAAAATATGTCTGCTATTGAAGGTTTCCAACCTAGGACAAAGAGGTAATTAAATGCTTTTATCGGAATGGTATCCTTCCTCAGATTTTTACCTCACAATTTTGTCAATAGTGAGAACGTCTTGAAACGGTTAAAGAAAAGTGTATGTTGGATTTGGATGCAGGAATGTCAACATGAGATTATTGAACAGCTTAAAACAGAATTACTGTAAGCTAATTTATTATTTCATCCAGATATTGAACAGGAATTTTGTTTGGCTACTGATAGATTGGCATATGGAATTGCAGCTTGAGTGTTTCAAGTAACTGGCACTGACTGTAGCAGGATGACATGAAGCCAACGATTGCAGCTCAGCCTCACCCAGTTAAGGACGTACGTTAAAGGTCGACCACTGTACGAAACCAGAGCTTTGTTTTATGACTAAAATTAGCAAATGAGGTCCGTGTGAACTACTGGTTACTCCCTGCCTTGTTTCCTGGCCCAGACTGAGAAATGACTCGTTTCAAATTTCTTCAGCAACAGGAAGTTAATACTACAGTGGTCAATAAACATAGCATTTCACACCTTATTACACACGAACATTAATAAGCAAGCTACCACAATGAAAGTTATCTTATAAAGGTGACTAACAAAACATTTATGGCGCAACGGAATTTACACTTAAGAAAATTTGCATCTTAGCTAGTTCTCAGCACTTGTGGAGAACAATATTAAATAAAAGAGGGCAGGTGCTCTAAAACTGCAATTGATAGGCAACTTATGGTGTAAGAAAACTGCCTGTTGGAGGTCGTCTAATAATCTCAAAATTTAGAATGCGTAATAATATACTCTAGTAATAATAATTTCGTTATTGAATGTTGCAGAAATCACAACTAATGTGTCGCAACAACACTTTCGCAGTGAAAGTTAAAAATTTTGAATAAAAAAAGATGTCAATTAACTTGAAACAGTCACTGTGGTAAATTAATTAAGCTTGGCCCTGTCTGACTTAGCATTGACTACAGCCTCCAACTAGCACCTCTTACGATTCATGAACAGCACAACTTCACTAATAAATGTGTCAGAATACATGTAGTGGTGATGGCGTGTTCGTGTTATAATCAAAATTTTAATAGCAGATAGACTCTGATTGCAATGATAATAGCTCAGTACAGTGAAACTCCGTGGTGCAATGAGCTTCACAAATACTACCGTCAAAGTTCCCAATAATTTTGATAATATTCTTTAAAGCATTCAAGTTTCTTATAAAACTTTACGTGAAATATATTTTTTTTAAATTGGTTCCAGGGCCTGGGTAGCGTACGCGTGTAACTGGCTGAGCAGAGTTTGTGTGGCATTTAACGTATTTCATAAAAAATATTACTTCAGTCAAGTCTGGTTAATCAACTATAATACTTTGACTACTGTTAGCCTGGTTACTTTCTACATAAATGAAACCAACTTTACTTGCAAACTGTCTTGCACTCTTTTGCACTTTAATTACTAGTCTCTGTGGTTGTAACACGTTTAGCAATTCTTTAACTCGTCTAGCAATTTCTTTAAAACTGATCGTAATTACTTTGCAAATGATTGAACTTGTTAGTCAATGTACAGGCTTGCATAATCAACATAATCTAATAATGATGATAATGGGGTGACTACAACTACTTACAAAATTAAGACTGGTTTCAAAAATAAGTCATGTATAATTGAACCAAAGTCTGATTGGGTTGACACTACATTTACATGCATACAAATAAAATGTTACAAAGGTACTCATCTGCTTTCGTCGTCTTCGTCGTGAAGTCCATACAAGACAGGTATGATTACAATAGGTACTCTTACTACAACAACGGCCACACTCGGTGTCAATAGACTTGATACCAAACAATTACTTTACTTGCACACATGAAAAAACATTACTCTGATCACTTTCGAGTATAAATAAACTTATTTCACACTTCCATCAATACATTAAACAGTACGCCTCTCAGGCTTATTGCAATTGCATTAAACTCGCGCCACACTGCGCCTACCGTGCCTCTGCACCATCAACAAAACATTTATGTGTTTACTATAGCGAGTCAGCTCCGCGATTGCTTCAGCAGCGCGACACTCACAGCTACTACTTCTGTACCAAAGACAGTCTTTACAACAGGTTCAACAATTTCTCTGGCGCATTGCTAACTTACAGCATAATAATGTCCGTGCATTTATGCGGGTTTACACATATAGTACATGTTTACACTAAATGATTCAATATAGAAAATGACGTTACATAAGAAATATATCTAGCATACAAGGAATGAAATATACATGAAATAAAAAAAATTCAAGAAAAAAAATTTGTTTTGTTTACCTTAAAACATAGGAAGAATTACATGACATAAAATAAAGATACATATTATTGGTTACATGGCATTACATAAGATACAAAAGGTAGGAAGTTATATTACATTATTTACAAAATTTGATATGTTGGGATGCGTCGGTGTGTGACGTAATCGGCGTATAAACCTGCAAAAAATAGCACTGCACTGAATTGACCTTCATGGCGAGCTCGATAGCTCCACTTTATTGCACATCACTTCACACGCTACATTTCGTAGTCCCGTTGGATGAAGCGGTGTGTGTTCCTTTGTAGTCGCTTCCGCCCATGGCTGTCGGCTGCTTTCAAGTCGCTCGCGCCGGCGGCTGACCGCGCGACGCAATTGTTGCGTCTGGTAGTGGCTGCCGCTGGCAGCACGTCTAATGTCCAAGAGCGCATTGTCGCCGCTCCGCCGGCCTGCATACCAAGCTCTCATCCACTTGTTTATTGTGTGCTAACCTGCAAACGGGGCTTAGCTTCAGTCTTTTATCTCAAATACACACTAAATCAAAATAAACAATAAGTTATACAATACATTAATATTTACAAGTCATGTTTATCACATCAGTCTTTCATTTGTAGTGTAGTTCCCCTTACAATATTATGATTACAACTTACATACTAGTGATAAAATTTTTTAATGTCACAAACGTGTCTGAGCCCTACATTTTTGTTGTTCTTCATGGACACCAGTTCCATAGCATTAGCATGTTTTACTTTGTTTACACGGTAGCGTCTTATCTCTTCCATTTCATCAGTAGAATGATTTACGTCATCATAATTAGTCTCCTCTTCTTCGTTAAGGTACACAGAGTCAACGTAATGTTGCATCTCTGCGTGTGTTTTGTCTTTCTCTTCGAATAAGTTCCATTTCGTCTTGATTCCACTCACATTCCATTCTATATATTTTTTCATAATAATTAATCTTCCTTTCCAATTTCCGCAACGTGTCCGCACCAATCCCGACGTCGGTCTTCAATCCCCTGACAACTAAAAATTCTGCCACTATGGCCTGTTCACATACAATAACCTCTAACATCACTCGTTTCCGAACTTGCACGCTTTGCTTTGGTATGATAGATGATGTGTTTATATTACAAGAGTCTTCTTTGATAATTAGCTTCTGCTTGCGGTTAATTAAGTACAAATCCTCTTCGATTGCATTGTACTGGCTTCCGGTGTCCGGTGTCACAATAACAATCCGTTCTCCAACAAATCCGATAATCAAGTTCGTTTCGGTGTCCTCTTGGGTGTCGTCTTCTTCGAGTAAAAAATGTGTCCTTTCTTTGTGTGTCAATCCAAGTAAGGTTTCATTTTGCTGTACAACACTTCCTCGTCCGCTGCAATGCTCTTGATTCACTTAACTGCAGTCAGACGTTTCATTTAGAGTTGAGTGTTTCATTTTCACGCGTCGTCTTCTCCAGTACTCTGTGCAGGCTCGCGGCGCGTCACGCCTCATTGTTGTCGGCACGTTGCTTATACCGTTAAGATCTTCAAGTTGTTCATCCCTCTATTTTAACCTTTCTCTTTGCCTTTGTTTGTCATGACTTGTTTTTATGTCTTCCTGGCTGCATCTCATACTAAATGTCATTACTGGATGCTCCACTTGCTGTAATAATTCGGTGGTGTACTGGTTTCCTTCGTTTTCAACAGTCAACATATTTATTTTTAGGTCCACAACCGCTCTAACTTTCTGTAGCCAATCAGCTCCAATTATCAACGGAATATTTATTTCTTCCACTACTACAAACTCATGGTAAAATAGTTGGTTAAGCTGATTGATTTTAAACGGCAAGAAAATCTTCTTCTTTGATTCCACAAATTTATAATTGAAAGCTCCATATATTTTCAATATAGTTGCTGGAAGTTCCTCTATTCTATGCAAGCTTTTCTTAACATCCTTATAAATCGATCGTGTCAAAATTGAAGTAATCGTCCGATTACCAGTTTTAGTTTCGGACATGAATTGCTTTCGCTCTGTTTGGCGTCTCTCAATACTCGTATTTCAGTTCTAAGCACATCTTCTTCTTCCGTTGATAATCTTTGTTGTTCATCTGACGTTCGGATGGCATTGCATTGTCTCATTTGCGGTGCTGTCGTTGCAACGTCGTGATAGCTCCAAATTTCGATATGTTCGATGATGTCAGGAAACGCATTCTGCAATGGATCATAATTTTCTGCTACTTCTTACGTACAGGTGGTTATGGTATCTGCTGCTTTGCTGTCTGGTTCTCCCTGCTCATCTTCTGTCGTATCCGATTCGTCACTGTCTTCCGTCTCTTCCACGTCAGTATCTTCTTCCAGTTGAACACAACAAGTTTTCTTATCTTGCTCATTGTTGTCCAGTAACGCATCTATTGCTTCAACGAATATTCTTTCATGGTATTCTTGTTCCGTTTCTGGCCCAACTGTTGCTTTATCTATTTGCGCTGATGCGTCAATAACTTTGTTTATTTGCGCGCCCTCAAGCTTCTCTGCTTCTACTGTTGTTGTTCGTTCATTCTTGACACGTTCAATTACATTCGTTGTCTTGTATATAACGTCAGATTCGTCTTCATCATCTGTCGTTATCCATTCATTATCGGAGTCTTCTTTCTTTGCATTTTCGTCTGAGCTCGTCGGTCCTTCAGTCCCCTTTAAATGCTTCGCGGCCTCGCCGCGGGGCAAAGCAGGCCGCGCAATTAGTTTAAACAACGTGTGTTTTCTTCATGATTTTTCGTACTTTGATTACGTATTTCGTGGTTGGTGTCTCCATTATCTACTGTGCGTGCTTCTAACGCATAAACCTGTTTGTCGCGAGGTCCCGGTTTCTCGTAGACTGTTCTTCCGTCTCCTCTACTTCTGTCTACATTACGTGACTGATTGTATTCTTTGGGCCTAGCTCCGTTGTTTTGCCAATCATTTCGATTATTTCTCTCGCTATTACGATTTTCCTGTCGGTCTTGCCTCGGTTCTTCTTCTCTCTGATGACGTTGCCGTCGATCATCTTGTCGGCCGTTATTGGTATCACCTCCTCGTGACCTGTCTTCCCGTGTATCCGCTTGTCGGTGCCCGTATCCGTTATCTTCACTGCGAGTACCTTCGTCCCTCCGATAATGTCGATCATCTGTTCCACTCCTATTCCCTCTGTCCTGTCGGTTGGGTCGGTCTCCATTTTCCCAGCTTCGATCACATCTTTCCAAGACATCCATAAATTTTTCTACTGATAAAACTGGTTGTACAATGAAAAGATCTCGCACACGTCTGGGCAATTTTGCCAACATTACTGAAATGAAAGCTCGCTCTGGTATTGGATAGCTAAGTATTCCAGTAATGTTTCACACATTTCTCCATCGTACTGAATTTATTTGCGTTAAAGATCGGTGCTGTGTGGATATCTTCATAAACTTCATCCTGCTTTGCTGATGACCAATATTTTCGTATTAGTTGATCCTTAAATTCGCAGTAGCTTCTGCTCTCGCTACTCATGTCCATAACGTCATTATGAATACTTTCATGCACGTTGGACAGAATATAATTTATACACATGCGATCCGACCAATCTCGCGGTAAAGTGTGTTCGATATGAGTCAAAAATTTCATTATGTGGATGTCGCTATCTGGTTTGAATAGTGGCGTTCTGATACTGCCGGCCGCGGTGGCCGAGGTGACTGAGGCGCTCCAGTCATGGTCAGCACGGCCACTACGGTCGGGGGTTCGAATCCCCCCTCGGGCATGGATATTTGTGCCGTCCTAGTTCGTAAGTAGTTCATAAGTAGTTTGTAAGTTTAGGGACTGATGACACCGTAGTTAAGTCCCATAAGCTTAACAAACATTTGAACATTTGGTCTGATACTACGCAAATCTGCTTTCGTCGTCTTCGTCGTGAAGTCCATACAAGACAGATATGATTACAATAGGTACTCTTACTACAACAACGATCACACTCGGTGACAATAGACTTGATACCAAACAATTACTTTACTTGCACACATGAAAAAACATTACTCTGATCACTTTCGAGTATAAATAAACTTATTTCACACTTCCTTCAATACATTAAACAGTACGCCTCTCAGGCTTATTGCAACTGCATTAAAATCGCGCCACACTGCGCCTACCGTGCCTCTGCACCATCAACAAAACATTTATGTGTTTACTATAGCGAGTCCGCACCGCGACTGCTTCAGCAGCGCGACTCTCACAGCTACTACTTCTGTACCAAAGCCAGTCTTTACAACATTTTCAACATTTTCTCTGGCGCATTGCTAACTTACGGCATAAGAATTTCCATGCATTCATGCGGGTTTACACTAAATGATTCAATATAGAAAATGACGTTACATAAGAAATATATCTAGCATACAAGGAATGAAATATACATGAAATAAAAAAATTCAAGACAATGTATACATTACGTTAAATCAAACTGTAAGATACAGCGACAGGTGTTCTCTTACAATGGACTATGCTGAAGTTAAACTTTTTTTATTCAAATAGAAAACAGGCAAAACGGGGAACGAATTTTGTTAATACAATAACATACATCTCTTACATGGATTATTGCGGCCGATGCCCAGCCTAAATTATACATGATTTAACGCTACTAGGCGGAAGAATTCACAAACAACACTCATTCTCTCTCACACACGCAATGCCACAGCGAAACCCACCAAAAACAGCGTGCTGAGACGAGGCGGAAGCAGGCTCCGCTATCGTAGGCGAAATTCAGCAAGTCGGAGGTAGCACAAAACACAGTAAACAAAAACACTTTGAAGCTGGCTCTGGTCTGTCGTGCCTGTATTGAGATGGTGTCCGTGTATAGCAACTTAAATTATATCTGAACATTAAACACGAGCAAACACGCTAACGGCGTCACAACTACGTTACATGAACGCACTCCACTGAAGGTGAAGTGGTTGAAAGTCGGATTAATTACACAAAATCAAAGTGGATTCTTAAGTTGCAGTCTGTCAGCAATCAATCTAGGTACTGGTTTTATATCAGAAGTGACGTGAATTCAGGCGACTAGCTGCAAACCCCGGAAGTCGGAACTCGGACACACGTAGTTTCGAAAACCGATAAAATTGAATAAATTCAGATTCCGAAAAATAAAGAAAATTAACTATAGTAAGCAACCCATAGAAATGCCTAGAATTATGTAAGAAAGCGAATGAAATACAGCTACATGCGATAGGGGCGATTACAGAGAGGGATGAGGTACTGTCTCAGAAAAACCACAAAGATTAAATAATTACAAAGTCGGAAAAATAATATAACAATTACAGCATGCAACCCATAGAAATGTTTAGAATTACATAAGGAAGTTATTGAAGGAGGTTGTACTAGGCTCAGAGAGAGTTACTGACAAGGACAGAGGAGAAACAGTAAAATTAAGATAGCCGGGGAGAGAAGATTGCGAAATATTAGTGGCAATCAGAAGGATGCCCGCATACACGTGGAACACATCACTCACGGAACGAAAAGATGAGAAGAATTTTACATGCACTGTATAAAATGAACGTATCACCTATTAGAAATCGGGTCCCACATATCTAGAAAGTATTTACACAGAGTTCCTACACCGCCACATATCAGGCCGTTATCAAACTGCAACTATAATCACACACACCGCGTTTATCTATTGGAAATCACTTAATTGAAAAACGAGAACGCATTTCCGCACACGAAAATATTCCAAGAAAATGATTCGAAGTTCAGGAATCTAAGTTAAACGTGCTAGTCAATGAAACGCTACCATCTCCAGAAACAAGAGCAGAACCAACCTTACCTCACCAGCCGACCAGAGCCGAATGAAGATCCATCGGTCATGAGGCGGGAAAACTGCTACCGGACGCGGGAAGCCACCAGAAGCTAGAAAATCCAAGAAAACAGCGGTGGTGGGGACGGACAGCGAGATTCGCGCTGTAGGAAAGGCTCGCTAACTAGACTGTAAAAAATGTTCAAATGTTTATATAGCTTATGGGACTTAACTACGGGGTCATCAGTCCCTAAACTTATAAACTACTGACGAACTAGCTAACACTAAGGACGGCCCAAATATCAATGCCCGAAGGGGATTCGAACCTCCGACAGTAGTGGCCGTGCAGATCGTGACTGTCGCGCCTCAGTCCCCTCGGCCACCGCGGCCGGCTAACTAGACTGTAACCAAAGGGTGTAGAAACCACTTTGGTAGCACGAGCAGCTATCGACTCTGAGCCACATTCAAACAGCCATAGATTCTCGCACACACTTAAAAGTACAACTGCACATTCTCACAGGGACAGTGGCGTAGCGGAGAAGCCGTACTTATTCCACATTAATTAATATAATAAAAATTATCAACATAACAAAATCAGAAAAACCTAATAATATTAAATAATATTTTAACAAGTGAAATAAAAAATGCTATTCCTCCAGCCTTGAAAAGAGTGGGGTTCAAGTTTTAACAAAATTATAATCCAGCCACATTAAATAAATTACAACTTTACAGAAATATAAAATATAGAAGACGACAGACGGTCTTCTTTCAACGTGGACACCCCATTCACCACTCTGCGTCGCTTCCTGCTTGTCACTGAACTCTCTGCGCTTTGTCGTCTAGGTCTGCTGGTGCTTGAAGTGATAACGGCCCTTGCTGTACTCCCACGCAGGCGCTCTTCGGCCCTCCAGAAGCTTCCAGACTTAGCGCTGCAGCTACATAAGCAGGATGCCTTGCCAACACCGACAGTACTCCTGATGACGATGGCGGAGCTTGCCTGGAAAGCTCGAGGATTTTGGCCGACATGACGCGGCTAGTAAACCGAAAGTATTCTATGCAAGGATGCCGTCGCGAAAGACTCCGAGGACAGTGATATATTACGTAATCTCCTGGACCGCAAAGTCGATGTAGATTTTCATTTTAATTACACAAGCTCCTTCTCTTTTACGCACCTACAAAGACCCCTCATAAGGGATGCTATGTATAACAGGGAAAAGAGAAAATATCGTTAAGTAGAGCCAAAGGTGGTGGAAAGAAACTCAAAATTTTATCTTATTTCCACAACTTCTTTCATGTTTGATTTCGTATAACAGAATTTGGTTGTAATAGAGGAGCAGCAATCGAGAGGTGCCTAGTTACTATCATCGTTCTGAGTGAAATGCACAGTCTCTAAATAAAATATTAACCAACCTGTTGTCTTCTCAAACTGTGTCCCTGCTGCCAGTGTCACATCGTTCAGAGCTCTAAGTAGTACAATTTAATTTGTGTTCATTTTCATTATCGGTCAGTTCCTTAATCTCCACTAGTGCTTCTGTTTTTAAGAGCTTTATTCTTGCATACTTCGCAGATATTCGTAAAATGTTCTGTTTTAAGGGTTTTCAACAGTGGGGACCAGTTTTCACAACGGAATCAGCTACCAGCTGCCTTTAGTAAAGCACTAGTGTAGTATCGAATTGAAGTCTTTAACAGCTTTATTGTTCTCACTCTTTAGTGTTTCAGTAGCAGTGGTGGGATGGATTGGGTGTGTGCATGCTGTGTGCGGACACAGGAGGAATTCGTCGCTATTCGCGAATAGCTGAACATGGCTTTGGCCACGGTCAGCAGTCTCCAGTTGCTGCCTCAGGGTGCGGGGGTGATGGATAGTCTGGAGTGTCGTATGGGGCACTCAGGTGTCGCGTGGGTCACCCAACGTCTCAGCTGCCGCAGCATCTTCACGTGCACCGGACACAGTTGACCTACCTTCACCGCACTGTGAGTACCGGGTAGTGCGTTCGCGGCGCACATGGCGGAGTGCCAATATAGAGGCTGGCCGTGTGGCATCGTTCGTTTATCCTGCGAGTGATCAGGTGGCCGGTACTTAAGCAGGGTCCGAGCAGGTCACATGGGGTATATTAGTGATTGGGAACTCCAATGTTGGAGGCGTTATGGAGCCCCTTAGGCAGATAGCATCCTGGGTAGAAAAGAATTTCGATGTGCACGCGGTATGTCTGGGGGTGGCCTTTCCGGCGGCTATTCAAGGACCCCTGTCGCTTGGGTTCTGAGGATATCCGCGGCTGGCGGAATTGGTGAAGAATGATGGCATCACGCGCCGGGTGCAAGGTACCAATTTACAACACTGTTACGTGATTGAATGGAGTCCTTTGTTTTTGAACTGAGTGGAGGGTCTCAGCCAAAGGTTTCGTCTGTGACAGTCATGGCTGCAGACTTCTGGACCTGTGTTACTGGGTGGGGAATTGTAAGGATCCCCTTGATAGATCAGGGACACACAGGAAGCAGCTACTCGGGTAGGAGACTATTGGTGGAGTGCACGTGGGTTCTTTAAGCGAAGTTATAGTTCTGGTGATATACGTCAGTGAAATGAGGTCACATTCAGAAAGATTCTTCAACTGTCAAAATAATACCAGTATATTTTCAAAGTATTAGAAATAAAGATTCCGAATTCACTGCATTATAGGAAAGTCTCCACGCCCGAATAAACCTCGGGACTGAAAGTTGGCCGAATACCGACGTTGGAAGCCTCGAAATATTTAGCAAAGAATGGGATGCATATGGCCAAAATAGATCAGGTAAGTTAGGAGGGGCTGCCTAAATTGCAATCCCCAAAAGTATTCCTTCTGCTGAGCTGAGAGGGACTGTGTGATTATCTGGTGACATGTAACAGGTAAAGGCGAAATTAGGTTAATTTTTAATTTAATTTTATTTAGTGCCACTGTCGCTGTGCTAGAGTCATTCGAAGAAAGTTTACAATTAGTAGCGCGAATGTACCCATACCATGATTAATTAGTTCGGGGGGGGGGGTACTTGAACCAGCCGAGTATGATCTAGAATGCAGTCTTGTACAGACAAGTAGACATGTGAACTATTGTTGAGTAAGTTTTTCGAACACTGCTTTGAGCAGTTAAATCGTCGGCCCAGACGCAATGGGAATATTTTGGACGCTATAGCTACAAACAGTCCAGACCTCGTCAATGATGTCACTGTAGAGACAGCGACAATGGCCACCAAAGTCAAGAAATCGGTAAAGAAGCCTAGGAGAATATCAATGCTATAAAGAGCAGATAAGCAGTGGTTAGCGTCCCACTTAAGGTCTGAATGGACATCGTTTAGTTCTAATAAGATGGATGTAGAAGAATTATGGACAAAAATTTAATGCATTGTAAATAAAGTCCTAGAGAAATACGTTACGACGAAGTGGTTTAAGAATGGGAAATACCCAGCTTGGTCTATCTTCCAGAAATGATGAGAAAGCAAATGCAGTTTCACCCTGGGTTCAAAAAAAGGTCAAGCAAATCGAATCAGATAAAAATTCCCCCCTCGGCCACGGATGTTTGTGTCGTCTTTAGCATAAAGTAGTTCATAAGTAGTTTGTAAGTTTAGGGACTGTTGACACCACAGTTAAGTCCCTTAGGCTTAACAAACATTTGAACTACCACCGTCATATCTTAGAAAAACATGATGCCAGGAACCCGAAAAAATTCTGGTTCTATGAAAATTCGGTCATTAAGATTTAAGAAATCATTCACGCACATACCTTCATTTGATGGTCGCACTAACTCCCAAATGGAGGACATAGTAATAGGCATAGCTGGTGTGGAGAAGCAGCTCAGTCGGACAGTGAGGTTACTTAGCTTACATTTATCGCTAATCCTGGATCCAGTGCGAAGTTGTAATCAACAGGAGAAAGGCACAAAACTCCCGTGTATAAGAAGGGCAACAGAAAGGACCCACGAAATTATAGACTTATATAATTAAGAACAGTTTGCTGTAAAATTCTTAAATATATTCTTAGTTCTAATATAGTAAATTTTCTTGAGACGGAAAAGCTTCTGTCCCTGCATCATCACGTATATGGGAAGACTGATCGTGAGAAACCCAGCTTGCCCTTTTCTCCCATGACATCGTGCGTGCTCTGGATGAACGGCAAAACGCAGACTACAT
This sequence comes from Locusta migratoria, assembly GCA_026315105.1. Classification (NCBI taxonomy): domain Eukaryota; kingdom Metazoa; phylum Arthropoda; class Insecta; order Orthoptera; family Acrididae; genus Locusta; species Locusta migratoria. The sequence goes on along the minus strand of CM048750.1, from coordinate 46,469,429 downwards.
ATTTCTTGATTATCGAAATGTGTTTGACACGGTACCGCGCTAGAGAATGCTGACGAAGGTACGGACATAGGCAATAGGTACCCAAATATGTGATTGGCTCGAAGTACATTTTCCTCGATGGCGAGAGTTTATCAGACAAGGGGATGGTCAGACTTGTCATGTCGAAATCTGTGTTGCTATTTTTAGCACTGTGAGTTATCATTGAAGGATGTCTGTATGCAGACTGTTAGCTGCTAACATGACCTGGAAGTCTGTGTAAGCTTTTATGAAGTATGACATTATTGTCGCATGGTTTCCGCGCTTATAACTGTCTGTTGTACAACCCTGACCTCTCTCGCTACGTTATACCAACGCCATCTAAGGACAAGGTGGTGTTAGCTACGCGCCACTCTCCTGCCACAGCAGGAGAGCTGATTCGTCCAGTGAAAGCGATCGTACGATAATTAATAAATACGATAATAATACATTCGTTGATAAATGAAGCTTATATGTTATCTACAACATTCTTTCTAAATAGCTATGAAATACACACAAATACATATACGGTTCAGAACACGTCAAACTTTTATTTCTTGTAATTATCGCAAAAATGCGAAATATTGATACAATGATCAAAACATAGGTGTTTTGTACACCAAGAACATACAAGCAAAGACGACATATGGCAGCCCTGCGAATCACGGACGTTGTTAAACGTCCGTAGACAAAACTCGGCCGGTGTTAGGAAGGAATCAGGCCTAATATCAGTATATGTCGAGGCGTGCCACGCATATTTAATCACATTTTGAAACCGTGGGGAGGAAAACTGATAATGTACGACTGATTGAAACTTGAGAATATTGTCACGGTGATAGACAGGAAACTGCAGTGATTTGCACACAATAAAGTGGCTAGCTGAATATAGATGTAGATGTACAGAATATCTTTCACATCTCTAACCAGTTTCAGGACTGTATGTTTCGAAATACGTACCAGAAATGAAAAGGAAGTGCATGCCACAGAAACGAATATTCGTTTCCCCTTTCCACCAAAACCGTGGAACGATATTCCTCTTCAGTGAACGCCGTGATAAGACGGCTGCACCTCCCGACCATGCGCACAACGCTCACCATAACAACAGCTCGCGACTCGCCATTTCCAGGTGTGGCCAGCCGTCACCGCAAGCGCCATGCAGGAAAAACAGCCATTTTCGTGACTTTTTAGGTGACTTCTTGGTCATGTCAGCAACTACCATTCTGCATACAGACTTCCTTCAATGTTAACTAATAATGATATAAAGATCAAAACATGTATCGGCATGAGAAGTCTGACCATTCCCTTGTGAGACTATATCGTCGTGGGTGCCCCAGAGAAGTGTGATAGGACCGCTATTGTGTTCTATCTAGATAATCGATCTGACGGACAGAGTGGCTTCATATCTGCGGCAGACTGCTGATGCTGCTATGGTGCCCAAGAGGGAGTCGTCACTGACTGACTGTAGTAGGATGCAGAATGACTTGGACCGAAATCCTAGGATAGTGTGAGGAATGGCAACTGGCACTAAATGGAGAAAAATGTAAGGGAATGCAGATCAGAAGGAGAACCAATCCCGTAATGGTCGAATGCAGCATTAGTATTGTGCTGCTGACACAGTTGCGTCAGTTAAATATCTAGGGGAGACGTTGCACGGCGATTTGAAATGGGGCGATCATACAAGGACAGTCGTGGGAAAACGGACAGTCGACTTCGTTTTAATGGGAGAATTTTCGGTTGGTGCGATTCGTTTCTAAAGGGGAGAGTATATGCAACGGTTATATGACCCCGTCTTCTGTATTGCTCAGGTGCTTGTGATCCTCACCATATCTGTTAAAAGGAAGATATTGAAGGTAATTATACACGGGCGGGTAGGTTTGTTATTGGTAGGTTGGATCAGTGCACGAGTATTGCTGAGATGCTTCGGGAACTTAACGTTTCCGAGAAACAAAATTTGAAGCACACTGCAGATGGAACAGGAAAGAAAGAAAGTAGTAGTTGTACTACGTATCCTCCGCTACGCACCGTTGGGTGGACTGCGGATTATTATGTAGATGTAGATATAGTTGTAAATGGAATTACAAACGAAACAACAATGTTCTGGGACTCCCATGTTGAGCGCATTGAGGCGTTATGCTCCGATGCGCAAGGCCATTCCCCGTCGGGGATTCGAATCCCCCCCGCGTGCATGAAAGTTCGTGCTGCCTTTAATATAAGCTAGATTATAAGTAGTTTGTAAGTTTACGGACATGACCCCGCAGGTAAGTCCCACAAGATTTACCAACATTGAAACATTTTGAACATATCTTCTGCTTTAGGCGTATTTTTATTAAATAATTTTACCTGATATTCTACCAAGGACACACTTTTATTGGAATTTTAGCTGCAATTTCTTATGCACTATTTTTATGTAATATTCTGGTGTGACTTAACTTTAAAATCTACGTAAAATTCTGAGTTCAATTTGTTAATGTGGATAAGTTAGTAATCTTTATCATAAAGCGAAGAATATTATCTCTGAATCCGATGTTCAACTGATAATGGTAGCCAGTAGGTAGATATGGTGAGAGGAGCTTGTATGAAGCAGACGCAATCGGAAAGTTGGAGTCTGTGGTTATTTCGTAAGAAAAAAAAAAGTTAATAAAATAATGCGTTAATTTTTCTTGAATTTCCCAGTTGAACTGTTTGGGGATTGCCAGGTCACCATTACACAGCGCACGCTGTAAATTTTGAAATAAACTTAGCAGATATTACACTTCAAACATTCCAGGTAAATCCATTGGTTGCCAAACAATCATACACACGTAATTTATCAGGGTTTAATGTCTGATGCAATTAATTTAACTGGGAAAAAGAAAGATAAAAATTTTTGTAGCTTAACAAAATTATTTTATAGACAGGGACATATAATTTTGTGGGACAATTTTTCGGCTGGATGGAAGTCAAAATCTCAGAGAAGTAGTATGTAATGCACGAGACATAAACGGGCTCTGCACAGGCAGCGCCAACATTTATGATATGTCACCCAATGTTATTTTTTACAGGCTGGACAAGTCATCCTCCATGACGACCTGTTTATAAATTTTTCAAGTTAACTTTTGTCTTCCAGTTCAGCTTATTTCGCATACGTTATAGTTTCTGCCTGGAGATTTTTAAATAATAATGCTATGGACGCTACAATGTGTTCTACACTAAAATATCATTTATAATACGTCATCTCAAGCTGGTACGGTATCTACCAAAAATCTTCATCACTTTGTAAACATGATTGTTAAATGCGACTGGGGGCAAGATACAGGAAAAAACTTAAAAACATTCTTCAGAAAATACAAATTTTTACATTAATCGCAGAACTATCATTTCATTATACTGACCAAAAGTGTCCGCTATTATCAACAGAAGTTTAGTATCATAATTCTCTTTATGACTAACAAGATGAACACCCGTTTCTGACCACAATGATAGGTGCCGCAGATACTGACTTAACCGGTTTGTTCCATTTCTTTCGTACAGGGATATTTGTATGATATTATACCTCTGTGAGTGTACTTCCTGTTAAGAGTACAACAAATATACGCGCCACTTTGGACCGCAGTGTAAATTGAGACTAATCGGTTAAATGAATGCACAGACGAACGTAAAAAAACTATGGAGGGTTAAAATTCCTTTAACTGGCGCAAATGGGAACAAAGTGCGCTGTTTTCACAACGACCAACAGTTGTTTGTAAATGGAATGCTTCTGTTTAATTTCCTCTATGACTGTGTTTCATCCTCTAGTACTGAAATAATGTTTGCATTAAGCTTAAAAATGTGTTGTGACAAAACGACAAACATATTATAATAAGTTCATTCCCTTTACTGTTCAGTTGTAGCATTAATACGAAATCGAATAGACGGAAAATCCTTCGAGTTAACTTCTGTGAATTCCGTTTCCTATTATGCAGTACAATGATAGCTTAATACTGCTATTTTCTGTGTCATTTCCCCTTTCGAAGTAAAATAGTTGCCATTTGAAATGAGACATAAATAGAACGAATGATTTGCTGGCACTATGATCAGTTTTTCGATTACCTTAAACGCCGTTTCGAGTACGGCCCGGAGAAAACATGTCACATCCAAAAATATTATCCTCTCACGACAAAGTTCGGTACCCTCTCTGATCACAGAGTGCCCTGGCTTCGTAAGTCAGATGTACTGTATTTATGTCCCACATCATCCATTTGTTGATTTTAAAGATATCCACACTATGTAGTTTGTATGTGTGTTGGATCGATTAGTGTATCCTGTTACCTCTGTGCGAAATGTCTAAACAAAGTGGTGAAGACTAAAAACAGTACACAATTAATTTTATCAGTTCTTTTTATATGACAACGTCCTTACTTTTCCACACTGGAATTGATATTTACAGAAAGAGTTTTTGCCACGTCCTACTATTAAAATAATTTGTGAAGTATCTCATTCCCTTTTTGGCTTAGGCTGTTTTTAATTAGTACGGTACGTTACAAATGATGACAGACTATTAAACTACCAGCTTCTGATTACACCTAATAATGGCCACGTGGTCAATTTACAACATCTCGGTACTCAACATTTTGGTAATTTTGTATAGATTTCCAGCGAGGCCGGACACGCGGTCTTCACTGCAAAAATTATTGAAAAAATTTTGAAAAGCCTCATGTGGCGGCGAATCCTACTTCGCCATTGAACTACAATACAACTAAAAGTGTATGGAAACCACTATGTTATTAAAAAAATTCATAACTCCATTCTTGATAGTTATGCGTATTCTCATGATAGCCCCTACTACTGGCATTCACACTGTACCTCACAGATTCTTTGTCTACGAAAATTACGAGGTGATCCTTAACTTTATTGAAAATTTAGTTTTAAATTGAATAATTTAGCACTGTTTTTAAACGACAGGTATGTTAATCCATATACTACGGGGTACTGGTCAGTAAAACAATCTTCGTTGAGACAAGTGGATAAACTCCAATTTCAAACATAAGAATCTCAGGAATGACAGCATTCCTCCATATTTTATGTATGGGACTCCAGACAGCCGTTAAGTGTGTTCAAATGTTTTGAATACTAAGGGAATCAATTGGTATAGTCATCGGTCAGTAGACTTACAAACCGCTTTAACTAACCTAAACTAACTAATCCTAAGGATAAACAACGCACCCATGCAGGACGGACGATCTGAATCTCCGACAGGAGCACTGCGAAATATGGCACCCCAAACCGAACGGCCACTCCCTAAAGTGTCTACAGTGCGTAACAAAATGCTTTCACTCTTATTGGCGGAAGTCCCACTGAATACGTGTCAGTGTTTATGGTACCAATAAGGCAGATGTAGCTTCCACGCCTTACACAAAATTTGTAGACGACCTTTGCAGCAGTCACTTGAATACAAAGTGGCCTGCACGCTTATCAGACACTTCCAGATCTGGACACTTACGGGATGTAGCTCCATGTTGTAATGGAATCGGGACTCATAAATTGGTAACAGATGGCGATATGGAAATGACATTTTGCAAACATCCCAGGTTCTAATCACAGTTTCGTCACACAGTTATAATCTGCCAGGAAGTTTCATATCAATGCTCACTCCGATGCAGAGTGAAAGTTCCATTCTGGATATTTCGCATTGTTCTTGACATCAGGAAATGATGTTCAAATGTCTTGTCCAGAACTCCGTTACCAGTTTGTGAGTTGGATAGCTGATTCACTCAATTTTAACTTAGTGAGCACATCTTATCACAGGTTGATGCTTTTGATGTTTTATTAATATGATGACAACAATAATGTTGGCGAATATGTTTTAAGACACTTTTAGGTGTGATGATCTGAGAAATAAGATAGCAATTAAACTGCCGAAACCGGTTATCTAAATAAAAATTAAAAAGCGATCTTGGCTGTTGCCCTTAGTATATTAATTGAAAAGATCGCCCCATAAAACTTGACAATTTTTTAAAATCAAATAGGATATACCCTATCGATATTCTCTTCATCTTCTTCTAATATATAAAGCACAGTGTCCGTATGTTTGTACGTGTTGCATATAAATATACAGTTTTGTTTCAATCTTTGTAAAATTTTGTACACGTGAGATTCAATCCATGAGGACGGTCGCCGTAAGTGTAAGAATCACATACGATATATAGTTCACGATATATGACGTCATAAACAATGATATGCTCGAAAAACTCCTCCATTTTGCGACAATGCTGCTCATTTTCTCCTAAACCATTGGACCGATTTCAACCAAATTTGGTACACGCATTACTTACCGTGATTTAACAATTGCTGCATGGTTAACAATCACATACGGCACATGGTTCTAAAGATATTACGGTATAACCAGTAGAAATCGCAAAAAAATGCCATATTATGCGGCGAGACTTTCGAAATACACTGTATGAGAATGACTACTTAGCGACTTGCAACAAACTTTAAACATAATTTCAAACCTTTATTAACCTTTTTCTCGCTGACAACCATAGTAAAATGATGAAAGGAAAAAAGTTTCTCGCTTACTACTTTTCCGCTGTTTATGGAGTAAAACTACGGCTCTCGTTATAACGTTACAATTTATACTTTGAACACTACAAATTGTAGCGACAGGAAATTTTACAGACAGTATACACATATATAGTTGAATGTAGTTTCTAAATTGTATCACATTCCGACACATAGTTCATGAGATATGAGCACAATAACGTTTATGAAACACCGCCCTATCGAGCTTCAATTTTAATCTATTACTTCTTTACTACTAATTTTATTGCGAAGAGATTTTACAGATATACAGCACTTATACAAATGAATAAATACCTGACAAATGGCAGGAATGAATAAATAAATACCTGGGCAACGCCGGGTTTTCAGCTAGCAGAATATAAAATAACGGTGGCAATAAATATGTCTTGATTATGGCCTGAAATATTCATAGGGGGTTTGAAAACCGCGGGATACCACTTATTTCCGTCTCGGGTCTTGATTTGTTTTGCGAATGGCACATCTCTGTGTAGCGTGAACTCAACACCTTAACCGACGTCCAACGAAATCAGTATTGATCTATGCTGGCTCTACAGCCGTTCACTATTGCCGCGCGGGAGTAGTCGAGCGGTCTGGAGCGTCACGTTACGGATCGCTTGGCATACTGCGTCGGAGGTTCGAATCTTCAATGAATGTGTGTGTGTTGTACTTAGGTTAGTAGTTTGTAATGAAAACCATATATATTTTCCTTTTTTCGTCACAATTGCACTATTTAGAAGTTGGTAACTAGTTTCGTACTTGTTCGTCCATTTTCAAACCATAGGCCTTATTCCAACCGTAACAATACACTACATGAAGCAAATGACTGATAAAAACTGTACGTTGTCCACTGTTAATACATGATTACAATAAAATGTAAAATAGGTTAAAATAGATAGTACGTTCACAGGCCTCCAACGAGTACATCTATTTTAAATGTCAATGTAATCATGTATTAACAGTGGACAACGTACAGTTTTTATCAGTCATTTGCTTCATGCAGTGTATTGTTACGCTTGGAATAAGGCCTGTGGTTTGAAAATGGACGAACAAGTCCGAAACTGGTTACCAACTTCTAAATAGTGCAACTGTGACGAAAAAAATAAAAAAATAAATGGTTTTCATTACATATAGAGTTGCTGATCCTGCCCCATCTCCACGATGAATGTTCATTAGTAGTTTGTAAGTCTAGAAACTGATGACCTACGTAGTTTCGTCCCATACAATCACAAACATTTGAACATTTTTGTTCACCATTACGAAAGTGTTGCCGATGCCTGATTATTTGCAGGAGCTACCCCCCACTTCCATTTTATTCTACACCTAAATACCTACTCTGCAATCATTAAAACATACAATTATTTAACTACTTTACGACTATTAAAATTCAGCTTATCAAAAATTTGACCAAGCAAAGACAGTTTTTGTCGCTTCTAATGATCAAAGATCTTGTGAAACCCCTTTTTCTTCTTGGTAGTTTGCATTGCAATGGGTTAGCTTAAATCCCATGATCCTATGATACCTTTGTAACCAATCTTTGATCTAAATTAATACACTTCCAGAATAAAAAGTATGTGGCTTACGTATGAATACACAACCATTGTATAGTTTTAGAGACTTACAGTGTGCGACATGAATGAAGACTCAAGCTATAAAATTAACAGTTATACGAAATCAGTAACCTGTTCTCGATTCACAACCATTCTGAAATAATGAATATGTTGCTTAGGCAATGATCGAGAGCATTAATACACCATAAGAAATACATTACATTGTACTGTCCACTTAACTTTATTTCACAACTATTTTTCGTTTTTAATCATCTTCACGACAGGGAAAAGGTAATGAACAACACATATTATAAATTCCTTCTGTTAAAAGAAACTTGATTTTTTGTATTTTATATGTACCCAAATCACGTATTTTTACTGCTGGAATGGCTGAGGACTCTGTGGGAGATCACACACACTCCTAGAAATGTCAGAAGACACATGGAGGGGAGAATCGTATATTTACCTGCCGTAAAGGTGGTTTGAAACCGAAACGTTGCGAAATAAAGTTAGTTAGACTGCACAGTGCAATGCATTTCTTAAATCATTCTGATATGGTCTGTTACTTCTTTAAGGATTTCTTAATGGATCTTATGATACTGTTACGTTTCGGGGAAGTTGACGATGCGTACGAAGTCTTTTTATTCATTTGTTAATCACCGTTTACTACCGAGAAGTTTTCCCCGTAGTCGATCTGTTTACATGATAAGTGTACTGTTACGGCCCAGCTAAATTTACCAATGTTTTATTTGCGTCGCGATGTTTTCCACTTCAAACGTCGGTGTGAAGTCATTATAACTTGAGAAAGACTCTAATTAGTTGACACTCAAGTCCCACGCTGGAGTGGATAAATGCCCTCACAAATATTTTTCTTTCGTATTTTTTGTGCAAAGAGATGAAAGACTTCGAAAGATACAAACTTCGTGGAATATCAGGACAGGCAAGAACGTCTGTTTTCTAAAAATACCTGAATTCCCAACACGATATAATAAGAAGCGGAACTTCATGTTTCGAGAAAGTGGTAAGACTTCCTTGAAAGGACACAAGGAGAGAGGAATAAAAGTGGAAGAGATACTGCAAACACGGAAAACGGAGAGACCGTAAAGCGGGTTGGGATACATGCAGCACTGCTGCTCGTGATAAACCGGCAAATATGGCGGTGAAACAGTCAACACCGCCCAAAATGCAATACGATAGCCGTGTACGTCCATCCTGTTAAGTGCCAGGGTGATGCGGAAGGGAACATCAAGTTTCACGGTGCAATAGCGTCATTACGTTTTACGATCTCGGTGTGTGTTAACGTCACACCGGAAATTACCGTCCTTCCATAGATGAAACGGTGACTGGGAATGTTGAGAATTGCGGCAATGACTTACATTTAAGCTCTAACAACAAAGTGTGTTCTTATTATGATGAATAAGCACATTCGCGAAAACGTTATTCAGTTGAGAGCTGTGATGAGGTGCATGAGCCATTCCAGAGTAAACACCTTCATCTCCATTTATAATATGACGAGCGATTTGGCAGTGCATGTCGGTACATCTGTGTACCGGTAGAATTCAGTCGACGCGTAAACCCCTCCCCCCAGCAACCAAATATATGTCCAGCTCTTAATAGAGAATACGTCTGCATTCACTTACTTTCACCTTCATGGTAGTTTCTTGCACCAGCCATGAAAGTGCAATTACTATTGAAATTCAGTCTGTTACTCCATTCTTCTGATGCCAACTGTTGTGTACATATTATTCAGTTACAGGAATTACTCTAAAAAGGCTGAAAGGTCAGGGAAAGTATTCACGGAATATTTTTGAGTAAATTTATTATGCATGATACATTTCGGGCTCTTCCCATCTGATGACCTGGTGAAATACATAAAATGACATTTTACAATTTCTTCCATAATATTTTAAAAATGACAGAAAACAGTAGAGCCGGCCGCGGTGGCCGAGGAGACGGAGGCGCTTCAGTCACGGTCTGCAAGGCCACTACGGTCGGGGGTTCGAATCCCCCTCTCGGGCATGGATATTTGTGCCGTCTTTAGTATAAGGTAGTTCATAAGTAGTTTGTAAGTTTGGGGACTGATGACCCCGTAGTCGAGTCCTATAAGCTTAACAAACATTTGAACATTTTTTGAAAACTGTAAAAATACAATGCAAAATGGCAAAATATACAAACCATATGACAAATCTGTAGAGAATGGCCACAAAAAAAAGATAAAGTGAAAACCACCATCGGGACTAAACAAAGTACAAAATGTTGTGTATTTTGTAAGCTGTCATGTTTTAACTTGTGTATTTTTGTATAGTGACTAAGTGCTATGTTAGACATATTATATTATATATCCATTTGGAAATAAGATGACTAGCTTGTAAAATATATATGACCAGATAATGGTGACACAGTTTACCGAAACCGGTCGTCATTCAATAAATTATTAATTTGTGATCTTGGCATTTCATTTTGAAGAATATAAAAGTACAAAATAATGGAACTTTCTTTGGATGGTGACTGAACAAAATGCCGAGAGCTGCTATGAATGCTGTGCAGGTGAGTGATTGTCCCGCTAGAGGGCGCACCGTCTAAATTTCAGATAACATCGCAGCACAATTTAATGACTATAAAATAAAATAAAAACAACGAAATTGCCCATAAGCAGACGATAGGGAACAGGTAAAAGTCTTGAATAACAATTCACAAGTCACCTTCACAAAACTTCGTTAAAATAAAACATAAAGGAATACAAAACATAAACCTTTACTTCGGAACAACAAATGTACAGACTTGTACAAAGCTAAAAGTTACAATTTCAAGAAAGATACCAAGTTTCTTAAGAAGTAATATTGAGAGGTTTGGTAAAAAATAAAGAGTTAGTGTCCAATCATGGAAAATGTACTATCTGTACAGACATATGAGTAACTCTTTATGATGTCTGTCAGAACAAAATTTGGTCAAAATATTAATAAACCAAAGTCCGCTACTAGTAGTTTGTTCATTTATTATCTGGTTTAGAGCTACACGGCAATTATTGTAGACTTCTAGCTATTCGATAATGGTGTATTATACTGAGGCTGTTTTCAATTCGATCTAGTATATGCTTGTGCTTTCCACATGCTGTCCGAGGGCACTATTACTCGTAGCATACGTGTGCCCATGAAATCTAGTTTTAAATTCTGTACCCGTACGACCAATGTTAAACTGATCACAAGATCCATACCTAAGTTTGTATACACCAGCATTCATCGTCCTGTTCTAGGCTGTGCCAAAAGACAAGTCCCTGTATAATTTTTGGACGTGAATTTTTGCTTTTCTAAGAGAATTAGCTATTTGCTCAGAGCTGTGGTCCATATAGGACAAATAAATATGAAAACAGATGTCTTCCTTTTGAACTCTTTGTTTGGGTACATTTATAAATCCCCTATTTTATTACCTAGTGTGCAGATATATTTTTTTAGAAAATCAGTTGTTTCAAACATCTTCTACAAGAGCCGTGATTTCTTTATCTCGATTTCTACGTGTCATAGATGTCATCGTCTAATCTGTACCAATCAATGTTACATCTCATGTAGACCCTAGCCATTACTTCTTATTACAAATATCTTGGTACAATTACATGCATCTATACTAATGTGAAATACAATCAATGATGCTAGAGTTGTATCCATCATTAGATTAATGTAGACATTTCCTCAACGCCTGCACAAGAGGGCACGTCTGCACAGATGCATGCAATTGTACCAGTATATTTGTAATAAGAAGGAATAGCTGGATCCTACATGAGATGCAAAATTTAGAAGTACAGGAGATCAAAAGATGACGTCTAAGACACGTCGAAACCGGTCATCCGAATGAATAAAATGCGATCTTCACTGTAAACCTGTACAAATTGATTGCAGATTGCCCAAACTAAACGTGAGTTCCATACAAAACTTTCTATCTTTTCTTCGTACAAGGCTGAACATGTGATATACCGAAGTAATGGTTAATTATTGTATTTCTTTATGTGTTACTTAAGGCACTTCTGTAAAGTTGTCAATTGTTATTCAAGATAATTAGTAACATTTTCTGTTGATTATCGCCTGCTTACGAGCAACTTCATTATTGGCTCACTTTAGGTTACGGTAGTAACACTAAAAGTGGGCCTTTGCGATCGTCTTTTGACATCTCGAAATTTAAATGAAAATAACGGCTTAACCATTCATCTGACACGAAAATTGAATAACCTTATTGGTAGACGGGAAAATTCTCTACAACTTCGCTCTATTATGTTTTTTTCATATCTAGTATCGTTTGAGAGATATTTGCAAAAATAACGGAGATTTGACACCCTCGATTAAATTAACGAAAACCAGCCATTCGGAGATGTCATGTGACATTCCTCGCCCAGCCTTTCGCTTTTATGTAGATAGAGATTTATTTCACCGTTACTAGTTTCCCCAACTATTTCCTTAGTTACAGAACATAAATATATCGCTATTCACAAGTTCTGCTCCTGGTTACATAGAAACGTTAAACCGTTGATGGAGAGTGGGGCCGGCCGCGGTGGCCGAGGGGACTGAGGCGCTCCAGTCACCGTCTGCACGGCCACTACGGTCGGGGGTTCGAATCGCCTCTTGGGCATGGATGTTTGTGTCGTCCTTCTACATCTACATCTACATGGGATACTCTGCAAATCACATTTGACTGGCAGAGGGTTCATCGAACCACAATAATAGTATTTATCTCCCATTCCATTCTCGAATAGCGCGCGGGAAGAAAGAACACCAGAATCTCTCTGTTCGAGCTCTGATTTCTCGTATTTCATTCTGATCATCATTTCTACCTATGTAAGTGGGAGTCAACAATATATTTTCGCATTCGGAGGAGAATCTTGGCGATTGGAATTTCGCAAGTAGTCCAGGCCGCAATCATAAGCGCCGTTGTTGTAATGATTCCCATCCCAGATCCTGTATCATTTCCGTAACGCTGTCTCCCCTGTATCGGACTGGGCTGCAATACTCAAAAAATGGACGGACAGGCGCAGTGTATGCAGTTTCTTTTGTAGTTCTGTAGCATGTTTTAAGGGTTCTGCCAATAAAACGCAGTCTCTGGTTCGCCTTTCCCACGATATTATCTACGTATTCTTTCCAATTTAAGTCTGAAGTAATAGTAATTCCAAGGTATTTGTGGAGTTTACGGCCTTCACATATGATTGATTTATCTTGTAAACAAAGTTTAATGGATTTCTTTTCGTACTCATGAGGACGACTTCACACTTTTCATTATTTAGAGTCAATTGCCAATTTTTACACCATACTGATATCTTATTCAGATCGTTCTGTAGTTGTTTTTGATCTTAAGATGATTTTACTAGACGGTAAATGACGGCGTCATCTGCAAACAACCTAAGAGAGCTACTTACATTTTGCCCTAAATCGTTTATGTAAATAAGGAATAGCAGAGGACCAATAACACTACCCTGTGGAACGCCCGATATCACCTCTGTTTTAGTCGATGCCTTACCATCGATTACTACGAACTGTGTCCTCTCTGACAAGAAATCCCCTATCCAATCGCAAATTTGGGGCGATATACCATAACCACGCAATTTGATTAAAAGCCGTTTGTGAGGTATGGTGTCAAAAGCTTTTTGAAAATCAAGAAATACGGAATCGATTTGCGAACCTTTGTCGATAGCACCCATCACTTCGTGTGAATAAAGAGCTAGTTGTGTTTCGTATGAACGATATTTTCTAAATCCGTGTTGACCTTGGGTCAATAGATGGTTCTGTTCGAGATAATTCATACAGGTTATGTTCCAAAACCGTGCTGCAAATTGACGTCAATGAAATAGGCCTATAGTTTAGTGGGTTACTCCTATTGCCTTTCTTGAATATAGGTGTGACCTGACCAATCGTTTGGTACAGATCCTTCTATGAGAGAGCGGTTGTATATGGGTGTTAAGTAGGGAGCTATCGCTTCAGCATAATCAGATAGAAATCTAATGGGTATACAATTCGGATCAGAAGACTTGTTCTTGTTAAGTGATTTTAGTTGCTGCATTACTCCGATGATATCTACTTCTACGTTACTCATTACGGCCTCTGTTCGTAATTCGAAATCTGGAATATTGGTTTCGTCTTCTTTGGTGAATGAGTTTCTAAAAGTTATGTTTAGTAACTTTGCTTTAGTAGCGCTGTCATCGGCAGGATCGCCATTACTATCACGTTCGTAATTTGCCCCGACCAAAATCTCTTTGAGTTTTCAGTCAAATTTCGAGAAAGAGTTTCGTTGTGATAAATATTGTAGGCATCTCGCATAGAAATCCTCGCTAAATTTCGAGTTTCTGAGTACGATCGCCAATCCTGGGGATTTTGTGTTCGTTTAAATTCAGTATGCCTTTTCATTTGCTTTTGCTACAGTTTCCTGACCTGTTTTGTGTACCAATGGGGATTGCCTCCTTCTTTTATCAACTTATTTGGTATAAAACTGTCAATTGCTGTCGATACAACTTCTTTGAATTTGAGCCACATCTGGTCTACACCTACGTTTAGTGTTAGAAAAGAGTGGAAGCTGTCTTTGCCGCGGTGGAGTAGCCGAGCGGTCTAAAGCGTCTCGCTGCGGAGGGCGCGGTTGCTCGCCGTGGAGGTTCGAATCGTCCCTGGGGCATGGGTGTGTGTGTTGTCCTTAGGTTAGTTTAGTTTAAGTATTTTGTAAGCTACGGACTGTTGACCACGCAGTTTGGTCCGACATATTTACAAACACTTGAACATTTTGAAGCTGTCTTTCAAGAAGCAATGTATTTTGTTTCTATCTGCTCTCCTGAACAAATATACTTTGCGTTTATTTTTGGTAACTTTGGGAGTTTCGATATTCCATTTCGCTACGACAGCTCTATGTTCACTAATACCTGTATCCGTTTTGATGCTCGTTATGAGCTCAGGAGCTCCTTAGTCTTAGTCTCATGAGCTCCTTAGCCTTAGTTAGTTCATAAGTAGTTTGTAAGTTTAGGGACTAATGACCTCGTTGTTAAGTCCCATAACCTCTACAAACATTTGAACATTTGTTTGGAGAGTGGATAGTTGGGGACTGATGACCTCGTAGTTCAGTCCCAAAACTCTACAAACATTTGATAATTTGTTTGGAGAGTGGGTAGTTGGGGACTGATGACCTCGTAGTTAAGTCCCAAAACCTCTACAAACATTTGAACATTTGTTTGGAGAGTGGGTGGTTGGGTACTGATGACCTAGTAGTTAAGTCCCAAAACTCTACAAACATTTGAACATTTGTTTGGAGAGTGGCTGGTTGGGGACTGATGACCCCGTTGATAAGTCCCAAAACTCTACAAACATTTGAACATTTGTTTGGAGAGTAAGTGGTTGGGGACTGATGACCTTGTAGTTAAGTCCCAAAACTCTACAAACATTTGATCATTTGTTTGTAGAGTGGGTAGTTGGGGACTGATGACCTAGTAGTTAAGTCCCAAAACTCTACAAACTTTTGAACATTTGTTTGGAGAGTGGGTGGTTGGGGACTGATGACCTAGTAGTTAAGTCCCAAAACTCTACAAACATTTGAACATTTGTTTGGAGAGTGGCTGGTTGGGGCCGGATGACCTCGTTGATAAGTCCCAAAACTCTACAAACATTTGAACATTTGTTTGGAGAGTAAGTGGTTGGGGACTGATGACCTTGTAGTTAAGTCCCAAAACTCTACAAACATTTGATCATTTGTTTGTAGAGTGGGTAGTTGGGGACTGATGACCTAGTAGTTAAGTCCCAAAACTCTACAAACTTTTGAACATTTGTTTGGAGAGTGGGTGGTTGGGGACTGATGACCTAGTAGTTAAGTCCCAAAACTCTACAAACATTTGAACATTTGTTTGGAGAGTGGCTAGTTGGGGACTGATGACCTCGTTGATAAGTCCCAAAACTCTACAAACATTTGATCATTTGTTTGGAGAGTGGGTGGTTGGGGACTGATGACCTAGTAGTTAAGTCCCAAAACTCTACAAACTTTTGAACATTTGTTTGGAGAGTGGCTGGTTGGAGACTAATGACCTAGTAGTTAAGTCCCAAAACTCTACAAACATTTGAACATTTGTTTGGAGAGTGGCTGGTTGGGGACTGATGACCTCGTTGATAAGTCCCAAAACTCTACAAACATTTGAACATTTGTTTGGAGAGTAAGTGGTTGGGGACTGATGACCTTGTAGTTAAGTCCCAAAACTCTACAAACATTTGATCTTTTTTTTTTTGTAGAGTGGGTAGTTGGGGACTGATGACCTCGTAGTTATGTCCAAAAACTCTACAAACATTTGATCATTTGCTTGGAGAGTGGGTGGTTGCGGACTGATGACCTAGTAGTTAAGTCCCAAAACCTCTACAAACATTTGAACATTTGTTTGGAGAGTGGGTGGTTGGGGACTGATGACCTAGTAGTTAAGTCCCAAAACTCTACAAACATTTGAACATTTGTTTGGAGAGTGGGTGGTTGGGGACTGATGACCTAGTAGTTAAGCCCCAAAACCTCTAAAAACATTTGAACATTTGTTTGGAGAGTGGGTGGTTGGGGACTGATGACCTTGTAGTTAAGTCCCAAAACTCTACAAACATTTGAACATTTGTTTGGAGAGTGGGTGGTTGGGGACTGATGACCTTGTAGTTAAGTCCCAAAGCTCTACAAACTTTTGAACATTTGTTTGGAGAGTGGGTGATTGGGGACTGATGACCTCGTAGTTAAGTCCCAAAACTCTACAAACATTTGAACATTTATTTGGAGAGTGGGTGGCTGGGGACTGATGACCTCGTTGTTTGGTCCGTCATTTCCATCAACACGCACACACACACACGCACAGAGTGGGTAGTTGCAGCACTGTGTCGGTGGTGTGAATGCGCGTGCGGCAGTGTACGCCGTGTTTACAGGAGTGCTGCCCCGGCAGAGAGAGAGAGGGCCCTGCCTGGTGCAGCCCTCCAGCGCGGCTGTCTTCTTCGCCCTGCTGGCAGCGGCACCGGCAACGGCAGCGGCAATTTGTCGTGGCGCCGGCTTGTTTCCAGGAGCCATTCAGCGCGCTCTGTAGCCAGCCTTATTGTGGCCGTTATTAATGATCCCGGGCGCGCAGTCGGCCCGAGTGCCAGTCAACATCCCGCCGCGGCGCGGACGCCTGAAAGGCAGCCCGGGCCGCAGTGCATTAGCGGGCGCGCTTCCCGCCGCCGCCGCCAGGGCGCACCACCTGCCGGCACAGTGCTGCGACAAACGACTGACACCTGTCGGACCCTGCAACGGCCGCGGCGCAGCTTGCAACGGCTCTCGAGGCGTTAGGCGGCGTGGGTTTAAATAGCGGAATCTGAGAATAAGCATTACATAACGGAATCTTTATATGAAAAATAAAGTTCAAATGTCTGTAAATCTATCAGACCAAACTGCGTGGTCATCAGTCCGCCGGCCGCGGTCGCCGAGGGGACGGAGGCGCTTCAGTCACGGTCTGCACGGCCACTACGGTCGGGGTCGATTCCCCCCTCGGGCATGGATATTTGTGCCGTCCTAGTTCGTAAGTAGTTCATAAGTAGTTTGTAAGTTTAGGGACTGATGACCCTGTAGTCCCACAGACTATAGAAACATTAATAATAAAAATCATCAGTCCGTAGCTTACAAATTGCTTAAACCTAGGTAAACTAACCTACTCCACGGCGAGCAACCGCGCGCTCCGCAGCGAGGTGCTTCAGACCGCTCGGCTACACCACTGCGGCTGAAAAATAAAGTCTCTATCTTATAAAATACTGACACGAATAATTTATAGACGAATGGAAGAACTGGTGGAATCTGACCTAGGGGAAGATCAGTTTGCCGCGGTGGAGTAGCCGAGCGGTCTAAAGCGTCTCGCTGCGGAGCGCGCAGTTGCTCGCCGTGGAGGTTCGAGTCCTCCCTGGACATGGGTGTGTGTGTTGTCCTTAGGTTAGTTTACCTAGGTTTAAATAGTTTGTAAGCTACAGAGTGATGACCAAGCGGTTTCGTCCGATAGATTTACAATAAAACAAAAATAAAATAAAATAAAATCAGTTCGGATTTAGGAGAAATGTTGGAACACGGGAGGCAATACTCACATTACGACTTACCTTACAAGATAGGCTAAGGAAAGGCAAACGTACGTTTTTAGCGTTTGTAGATTTCGAGAAAGCTTTTGACAATTTCGACTAGAATACACTGTTTCAAATTCTGGAGGTAGCAGGGGTAAAATGTAGGGAGCGAAGAGTTATACTCTACTTATACAAAAACAAAACAGCGGTTATTAGAGTCGAAGGGCATGAAAGGGACGCAGAGGTTGGGAAGGGAGTAAGACAGGATTGTAGCCTTTCGCCATTGTTCTTCAATCTGTACATTGAGCAAGCTCTGAAGGAATATAAGGATAAGTTTGAAGAGGGAATTGGAGTTTAGGGAGCAGAAATAAAAACTTTGCCGTTTGTCGATGACATATTAATCCTGTCAGAGACTGCAAAGGATCTGGAAGAGCAATTGAATGGAATGGGCAATGTCTTGAAAAGAGGTTATAAGATGAACAAATGTTTGTATAGCTTATGGGACTTAACTACGGGGTCATCAGTCCCTAAATTTACAAACTACTTATGAACTAGCTAACACTAATAACGACACAAATATCCATGCCCGAGGGGGGATTCGAAACCCCGTTCGTAGTGGCCTTGCAGACCGTGACTGGAGCGCCTCAGTCCCCTCGGCCACCGCGGCCTGCTATAAGATGAAGATCCACAAGAGTAAAACAAGGATAATGAAATGTAGCGCCAGAAAATCAGGCGATGCTGAAGGAATTAAATTAGGCAATGAGGCAATAAAAGTAGTAGACGAGTTTTGTTACTTGGTTAGCAAGATAACTTCTGATGGCCGAAGTAAAGAAGATATAAAATGCAGAATGGCTATGGGGAGAAAAGCGTTTCTGAAGAAGCGAAACTTGTTGACATCCAATATTAGTTTAAATGTTAGGAAGTCCTCTCTGAAGGCATTCGTCTGGAGTGTAGCCTTGTATGGATGTGAAGCGCGGACATTAAGAAGTTCAGACAAAAAGATGATAGCAGCTTTTGAAATATGGTGCTACAGTCGAATGATGGAATGATGATTGGTAGATCACTTAACTAATGAGGAGGTGCTCAACAGAATTGGGGAGAAAAGGAATTTTTGGCGTATTCTAACAAAGAGAAGGGTAAAAATCGTAGAGGGAGACCGAAGGACGAATAAAGTAAGCAGATTCAAAGGGATGTAGGTTGCCGAAAGTAGTCTCAGATGAATAGACCTGCACAGGACAGGTTAACGTAGAGATCTGCATCAAACGAGTCTGTGGACTGAAGACCACAACAACAACAACAACAACAACAAGATCTTAAAATCAATCGTCATTTAGACCGCTAAAATCCGACCTTTATCAAAGTCGGAAACGTGATGGTACGCATATCTCCTCCTTCCACGAGGTATCACAACAACGTGTCACCAGGCAACGCCGGTCAACTGCTGTTTGTGTATGAGAAATCGGTTGAAAACTTTCCTCATGTCAGCACGTTGTAAGTGTCGCCACCGGCACCAATCTTGTGTGAATGCTGTGAAAAGCGAATCATTTGCATATCATAGCATCTTCGCCCTATCGGTTAAATTTCGTCTGTAGCACGTCATTTTCATAGTGTAGCAATTTAATGGCCAAAAGTGTAACTTGTATAATCGCCAAATACATCTGCACTCTCTCAACGAACAGTTATCGGTGTTAACCTGCAGCAAATAGTACAGTATCATCAGCAAAATAAAAATCTTTCAGTAACCAGCACTGTTTATTCTTACTAACTGCCACAATGTAATTCAAGAAGATTTTTATAAAGAAGTTAATATGTCTCGGAGCGCAGATCGCGATGTTTACATACTGTTACTGTGTTCCTTTCCTTTATAACAAAGTAAAGTAACGCAGTAACAGCACTTATAAAGGAAAGCAAGGAGAAATTGGGAGAAGGAAGTAAAGTTCAGGGTGAAGAAATAAAAACATTGCGTTTATCCGATGACATTGTAATTTTTTCAGAGACAACAAAGGATCTGGAAGAGCAGTTGACCGGAATGGATAGTGTGCTGAAAGGTGCATTTAAGATGAACATTAAGAAGAGCAGTCTAAAAAATCAGGCGATGCTGAAGGAAATAGATTAGTTAACAAAACAATAAACGGTCGCAATACAGAGAATATAAAATGAAAAATGGCAATGGGTAGAAAAGCGTTCTTGAAAAAGATAAATTTGTTAATATCGAATATTTATTTAAGCCTAACGAAGTCCTTTCTGAAGGCATTTGTGTGGACTGTTGCCTTGTATGGGAGTGAAACATGGACGATAAACAGTGCGGACAGGAAGAGGATAGTGGCTTTTGAAATGTGGTGCTACAGAAGAATTCTGAAGACTATGTGGGTGGATCGCGTAACTAATGAGAAGATATTTACATCTACATGCATACTCCGCAACCTACCATACGGTGCGTGGCGGAGGGTACACTGTACCACTACTAGGCATTTTCTTTCCTCTTCTACTACCAAATAGAACGAGGAAAAAAGGAATGCCTATATGCCTCCATACGAGCCCTAATTTATCTTATCTTGTCTTTGTGATCACTACGCGAAATGTAAGTAGGCGGCAGCAAAATCGTACTACACTCAACTTCAACTTCCGGCCCTCTAAATTTACTTAACAGAATTTCACGAAAAGAACGTCGTCTTTCCTCCAGCGATCCCCAATTGAGTTGCCGGAGCATTTCCGTGACACTCGCGCATTGGTGGAACATACTAATAACAAACCTAGCTGCTCGCCCCTGAACTGCTTCTATGCATTCCTAGAAACTGATCTGCTGCGGGTCCGAAACACTTGAGCAATACTCAAGACGTGGTCGTACAAGCGTTTTATACGCGGTCTCCTTTACAGGTGAAGTACATCTTGCCAAAATTCTCCCAATAAACCGAAGTCGGCTGTCCGCCTTACTCACAACTGTCCTTACATGTTCGTTCCATTTCATATCGCTCTGCAATGTTACGCCTAGATATTTGAACGACGCGACAGCATCAAGAAGCTCACTACTAATGCTGTATTCGAACATAATTGGGGAGAAATGGAGTTTCTGGCATAGCTTGACTAAAAGAAAGGATCGATTGGTAGGACACATTCTTAGACATCAGGAAATCGTGAAATAACCATTGGAGGGAAGTGTTTGGGGTAAAATCCGCAGAGGAAGACTAAGAGATGGATAGAGTAAGCAGATTCAGACAGATGTAGGTTGCCGTTCTTATGTGGAGTTGAAGAGGCTTGCTCAGGGTAGCGTATTTTGGAAAGCTGCAACAAACCAGTCTCTGGACTGAAGACCACAACAGCAACAACTATGTTACTTGCCGAAGGTCGTTGATACTGCCACCCAAGTGTTCGCATCGACACAACCGCCAGCCTCCAACGGACCTACGTTGATCCAACGAGAGAGGCTGAAATGGAACTACATTTATTTTCTATGAGACATAAATCCATTGCAACAGCGCTGCGTTAGGAGCCCGAGGGTTGGCGAGAGAAAGCAGGCGCTCCCCCGCCGTTAAAGGGTAGCTGAGTAACGGTCGCGCTGTAGCCGCTGTTAATGAAAGGGTCCACCCCTGCAGGCGGCGCGTTTTGGTGTAATGGCGCCTTTTAATTCGCCCCTCCGCTGAATGCGATTCCGAAAAAGTTCCTGCGGCACAAGTTAAACATTTAATTGGGTCCATTAAGTGAACGCTTAGTGTCGTTTAATTAAAAGTCTGTACTTAAATTTTTAATTTGATTCAACGGCGAGCGATTCAGAGCCCTCGACGTGGTACCGCGCTATACAATCCGCCCTGCGCGTTCGCGGCAGTGAAAGATGTCGGCGTGCCTCCCACTTTGTCACCCGCAGTGTCAGAGGGTCTGTGCAGGACCCTTTCAACACTTTTTATTCTGGATGCCTGAAGAGCTATTCTTAGCCTTAATGGCTCGTCGTGGAGCATCTTGAAAAAGAACACGCGTAAAGGCAGTTTCACAGAGTAGGGTACAGCGCATCACGGGGAATCTGTGAGTGAAGTAAAGTCCCGCAAACTGGAAGGTTATGGGCCTTTTGGCTTACGTGGAAGTATGAAACACTTCCAAACTCATTCAGTGGACGAATGGAAATCAGAGCAAAAGAAACTCCGGAACAATATTTTCGTCAATGAAGCAACAAATGCTTTATGAACTCTTTTGGAGTTTCTGTTGTTGCTGCTGTTGTTGTTGTTTTGTGGTTTGATGCAGCTGTCCATTGTACTCTATCCTGAGCAAGCCTCTTCATCTCCTCGTTAGAGCGGCAAATCCCAACCACCTGAATCTGCTTACTATAATCGTCTCCTGGTCTCCCTCTGCGATTTTCCCCCACATACTTCCCTCCAATGCTAAATTTACGATTTCTTCATGTCTAACATTATGTTATCCCTCTTGTTTAGTCAGAGTATACCAAATAATCCTTTCCTTCCTAATTCTGTTCAGTACCTCTTCATTGGTGACGTGATCTACCATCCTAATCTTAAGCATTTTTCTGTAGTACCACATTTCAAAAGCTTCTATCCTCTTCCTGTCTAAACTATTAATAGTCCAAGATACACTCCTGTAAAAGGCAACACTCCACACAAATGACTTCAGAAAATACTTCCTTACACTTAACTTTACTTCAGGTTAGCAAATTTCTCTTTTTCAAAAACGTTTTTCTTTCCATTGCCATTCTGCATTTTATATCCTCTGTACTGCGACCATCATATGTCATTTTGCTGCCCAAGTAACGAAACTCATCTACCACCTTTATTGTTTCGTTACCTAATATAACTCTTTCAGTAGCGACTGATTTTCTAAAACTGAATACCATTACCCTGTTTTGCTCGTGGTTATGTTCATCGTATACGCCTGTTTCAACATACTGTCCATTCCGTTCAATTGCTCTACCACGTCCTTTGCTACTTTGCTGTCTCTGACAAAATTACAATGCCATCAGCAAAATGCAATTATTTTATTTCTTCAGCCTGAATTTTAATTTCTTTTCCAAATTTCTCTTTGCTTTCCTTCACAGCTTGCTTAGTGTACAAATTGAATAACATTGGAGAATGTCTTACTCCCATCCCAAGCACTGCATCCTTTTCATGTCCTTCAACTCTAATAACAGCTGTTTGGGGAATGTACAGGTTGTAAATAACCTTCCTTTCCTATATTTTTCCCCAGCCGATATCAAAATTTGAAAGTTTATTCCAGTCAACATTGTCGAAAGCTTTCTCCTATTTTACAAAAGCTAGAAATGTGTGTTCACCTTTTTTTAATCGATGTCGTAAGGTGAGTATTGCATCCCATGTTGCTACATTTCTCCTGAATCAGAACTGATCTTTCTCGAGATCAGCATCTATAAGCCTTTCCATCCTACTGTAATTATTTCATATTAAAATTTTGCAACGTTTACTTATTAAACTGATTGTCCTGTTATTTCACATCTGTCTGTCGCCTGAATCGTGCTAGTAGAAAGCTGCAACAGAACAAATAAGGGACAGCATACACCACGCTTGTCCGTCCTCATTTGGAGTATTGTTGCCCAGTGTGGGATCCTTATCAAGTGGGTTTATAGGAAACCGTCGAAAGAGTCCAAAGAAGAGCAGCCCGTTTTGTATTATGACGATACAGGGGAGACAGCGTCACGGAAATGATATAGGATCTGGGATAGGAATCATTACAACAACGGCGTTTACCGCTGCGGCGTGGTCTGCTTACGAAACTCCAATCGCCACCATTCTCCTCCGAATGCAAAGGTATAATGTTGACTCCCACCTACATAGGTAGAAATGATCATCAGAATAAAATACGAGAAATCAGAGCTCGAATGGAGAGATTCCCGCGTGCTATCGGAGAATAGAATGGTAGATGAAAAGTATAAAGGTGGATCGATGAACCCTCTAGCAGGCCCTTAAATGTGATTC
The DNA here is from genome assembly GCA_026315105.1 of Locusta migratoria. Lineage (NCBI taxonomy): Eukaryota > Metazoa > Arthropoda > Insecta > Orthoptera > Acrididae > Locusta > Locusta migratoria. Next base: position 46,445,345 of record CM048750.1, on the reverse strand, counting down.
ACAGAGTATGCCATGTAGATGCAGATGTAGGCGCAGTTGTACACGCATAATCAATAAAAATGATGAGAAATCACAGCACATACTAGATAAAGGTCTCAACTTGAGGCTAAGGACTATAAAGACTTTTTCTGTAAGAAAGTATTCGTTGTATGTAAGCTAAGCGCCGACCTCTCCCCTTTTTTCGGCTATCGCTCAATCCTTTCCGTGGAAAAGCCGTCAGTCGAGGGACCAATCATATAAACGTACTTAGCGTTATATCTCGTCAGGTCGGCATGCCTCGGTGGTTGAGTACATGATTAATAATTGGGTTGTCCCTTCTCGATTCCTATCGCGGGCATTACTTTTTTTATTTTACTTTTCTGTCATTATCTGGCAACTTGTTACTCACTCTTTTGCAATTTATTCGATTAATCTAAATTAGACCGCAATTAATCATCATTATAATTACATTCATCGTCACAACATGATAACCTATAGAAGGGAAGGGAAGTTCATATTCACTTGACATCGTCATTAGTATGTTTAGAAGAAATGAAAAGTATTTCAGTCATCTTAGTTCGGATGTGTCCTTTTGCTTATCAAACAGTGGTCCGACATTATCTATACGTGGTGGCATCGACACTAGTTAAACGCGAAGAGGGTGCTCAGGTACAGCAATCATCTCTGCATCAATCTGGAATGCTCAGCACCGATTCTCAGGGCTGCATCCATAGTTTCACTATATCCCAGACATGTTCAGTTGGCTTTAAGTCTGGTGACCATCGGAGCTAAAGGTTGAGATTCTGTTACGCCAAGAAGGCAGCAATATGTGATCGTGAATTGTTTGGCTAAGAAATGGCGTGCGAGGTGTCGTACACAGGGTCACAGAATACTCTGCATATCACATTTCAGTGCCTGGCAGAGAGTTCATCGAACCACCGTTATACTATTTATCTCCCATTCCATTTTCGAATAGCGCGCGGAAAGAAAGAACACTTGAATCTCTCCGTTCGAGGTCTGATTTCTATTTTATTCTGATTACCATTTCTACCTATGTAAGCGAGAGTCAACAATATATTTTCGCATTCGGAGGTGAATGTTTGCGATTGTAGTTTCGTAAGTAGCCCACGCCGCAGCTATAAGCGCCGTTGTTGTAATGAATTCCATCCCAGATCCTGTATCATTTCCGTAACGCTGTCTCCCCTGTATCGTGACAATGCGAACAAGCTGCTCTTTGGAATCTTTCGATATCCTCCATCAAACTCACCTGATAAGGAGTCCACACTCGGCAGCAATACTCCAAAAAAGGACGGACAAGCGTAGTGTATGCAGCCTCTTTAGTCCATATTCCGCAAGCCATCTCATGGTGTGTCGCGGAAGGAACTTTGCTTACCACAATCACTTCTTTCTAATCCAGTCGCGAATACTCGAGAGAAAAATTATTGGATGTATGTATCTAACCTTGCGCTTTTGATGGATTCGCGAAATATACGTAGGAGGAAGCAAGAAATTAGTTGGCTTTTTATGAAAAGTGCGCTCTCGGAACTCTCACACAAGCCAGTACCGCGATACATAATGCCTCTCTTGCATTGTCTACCATAAAAGTATCCCCCCAAAATAACTTCACCAGAAAGCTCACAAGTAGCCAACGATATTACTTTACTCTGCTGCTGAATACGCCTGCTCAATTTGGTACACATCGTGGAATGTTTATAAATTTTACTCTAAACGAGACCTGTAGAATAACAACACGATGCCTTAGAGCAACGCCTACTTATAAATTTTACATCCTGGCTGGGATAATCGCCCCAAATAAAAGAAAGGAAGTTGCTGCGAACACGGGGAGACACAAAGCAGTTCATCACCATCAATATCACCACAAAACCTGTGGACCATCATGGATTCCACTTTCCACTTTTGACGCACTCACTTCCTCCCCCCCTTCCACACACACACACACCCACACACGCACACGCACGCACACACACCACCGGAAATCTGCTGTGTAAAACTTACGATGTCACTCGACAGACTAAGAAGTATGATGGACAATCAAGCCGAATTCAAGTGACTAGCTGCAAACCCATGAAGTCGGAGTTCGGACCCACGTGGTTCCGAAAACCGATAAAAATGAATACATTCAATTTCCTAAAAATAAAGAAAATTAACTATGGCATGCAACCGCTCGAACTGCGTAGAATTTCGTAAGGAAGCTACTGAAATGCAGCAACATGCGATAGTGAGCGATTACAGAGACGGATGAAGTCCTTAAATGAATTGCTGTTCGTTAGTCTCGATAAAACTCGAGAGCGGCTGAACCTATCTGGCTAATTGTGGTCTTGAAATATTCGTGTAAGTCCAGGGATGGTTTAAAAGGTGATAAAATACGGAAAAGTTGTCCACAAAAGAGGAAAAACGGGAAAACCTGAAACAACTTTTTCCAGTGAGCTGTCAATATCGTTCGTCCAATTACGATAAAAGTTTTTACATTTCATGATAAAAGCAAGAGGAAGGTTCGAATAAAATAAAAAATTGGGAGAGTCGCCCAGAAAGTAGGAAAATTTAGGAAGAACCGAAAGCGATTTTTTTCTATGAGTAAAAATCAGTTGCCACGTGGTTGTAAGAGCATCACTTGAGAAACAGCTTGACAGGAGAAGGTTCGTATGAAATAAATTTTTTGAAAAGTCAACCGGAGAACTGTAAAATTTGAGAAAAACGAAGTTCGTTTTTCAATGTGTTTTGTTGGAATTCTGCATTCAGCTCTATAACGGACTACTCCAACGACGGAGAGAGGTAATTCTTTTTCTTTTCTTTTTTTTCTGTTCATTATGGTCTTAGAAAAGTTTTCAGAGAAAAAAGAAAAAATCGGGACAGTTGAAAAAGGAAACTCGCAAAATTCCTTTTTCAATGTGTTTCTAAATGTACTCAACACTACAAGCTGAGAACTGTTCATCCGATTTCGATAAAATTTTGATCATTTGACGTTCAACGAAAGATGAACTTTCTGAAGAACTAAGCGTTTGGGAAACTGAAAGAGCTTTTTTCAATGGGATATCTATATCATTCGTCTGATTGAGATAAAATTTTGCATATTTAATGTTCAAAGCAAGAGTAACGTTCTTATGAAATAAAAATTTGGAAAAGTTTCCCGGAATATTTTAAAACTTCCTAGAAAGAGTTTTTTCAATGGGATAGCAGTATCATTTCGCGTATTAGACATTCAAAGCAGGAGTAACGTTCTTATGAAATAAAAATATGGAAAAGTTTCCCGGAAAGTGGAACATTCAGAAACAGAATTTTCTATGAAATATCAATACCATTCGTTTTATTGCGATAAAATTTTGCACATTCGACTTTCAAAGCGAGAGGAAGGTTTGAGTGAAATAAAAGTATGGAATAGTTGGCCAGAAAGTAGGAAAATTTGTGGAAAACTGAATAAGCTCTTATCTTTGGGATTTCTATATCATTCGTACGATTGCGATAAAGTTTCGCACATTTGACGTTCAAAGCAAGAGTACATACATATTAGCAATTGCGAAGCATTGCCTGGTTGACTGGACGACCCGGTGAACTTCGTATCACTTACCTCTTAATGTAAACCATATTAATCTAAATCATATGTATTTTAGACCCAGTAGCTTTATAAAGGCATCATCAGATAGTCTAAGTATCGGCTCGGTAGTGGGCGGAAAGAGTGAGCAAATCACGCACAGATGTTCAGCATAATGTTCAAGTCACATTAGTGAAAGTTCAGGGAAAGTTTAAAAGGTGGAAAAATTGCGAGGAAAATTTAGATTTAAAACATGTAAAATAATGACTTCGTTGTTGTATTGGGTGCGTTCAGAAATATACTTTGAAAGAGTTAAGTTCGCTTTACACGATCTGAACCCGTGTATGAAGTGTCAAAGACACTGTCAAACGTTACATATACAGTAAATAAATCAAGAGTGCACACTGAATATAGTGCCACTGCCAAGTGCCTTGAAACTAACGCCAAAAACAGATACAAAAAATTTAAACTTCATTTGTCATTCATTCACCATTATAGTTACCATTATTAGTGCACGATACATTACTCTTTCAGAGTATATTTCTGAACACACACAACACAACAACCACGTTATTATTTTACATGTTTAAAATCTAAATTTTCCTCGCAATTTTTCCGTATTTTATCGCCGTTTAAACGTCCCCTGAACTTCCACGAATGTAACATGTGTGCGTGATTTGCCCACTCTTTCCGCCCACTATCGAGCCGATACTTAGACTGTCTTATGGTGCGTTTATAAAGCTACTGGGTCTAAAATACATATGATTTAAATTAATAAGGTTTACATTAAGAGGTAAGTGGTACGAAGTTCACCGAGTCATCTAGTTACCGATAAAGACTAAGTGTATACTACAAGTTCAGAGAAGAAACAGCAAAATTAAAATAGGCGAGGAGAGAATATCGCAAAATGTTAGTGGAAATCAGAAGGATACATGCATTGTTACTTGCCTGATGGGCATGGAACAAACAATAGTGGAAGCTGAAGGCTTTGTTCTAAGAACCAACCATGTGGAACACATATCACTCATGGAAGGAAAACGATAAGAAAAATTTTACATGCACTGTACAAAAATGAACATATCGTCTGTTAGAAATCGGGCCCCACAAAGCTAGAAAGAATTTAAACAGAGTTTGTACACCACCACATAATCACAAAAGGTTTGAATATACGAAGCCATTATCAAACTGCAACTAGTAACACATTCGCCGCATTTATCTGTTGGAAATCACTGGATTCAAAAACTAAAACACATTTCCGTGCAAAATCAAAATGAATATTCCAAAAAATGAATCTAAGTTAAATATGCTAGACAACGAATCGCTACCATCTCCACGGGCACAAGAGCGGAACCAATCTTACCTCACTGAAGTCCGAGCACAAAGTGAAGCCCTAGCGGCCAGGAGGCGCGGGAAAGCTACAGGAAACTGGGAAATCCATGATAACAGCGGTGGTAGGGAGAGAAGGTCGTGAGACTTGCACTGGAGAAGGCTCGTCAACTAGCTTGTAACCAAAGAGTGTAGAAACCTCTTTGGTCACATCAGCAGCAGCGGTTGGTAACGACTAACTATCGACTCCGAGCCAGAAATAACCATGCAAAGCGAGCTATTACCACCCACATTCAGACAGACATTAGATCCTCGCACATTCACTTAAAAGTAAAACAAGTACACATTAGCACAGCGAGAATAATAAATTATTAAAATAACAAAATCCTAGCAATATTAACTAAAATTTCAGATACATATATTTTAAACCATGAAATAAAAATGCTATTCCTCATGTCTTCAAAAGAGTGGGGTTTTAGTTTTAACAAAATGCTAACCTAGCGACATGAAATAAATTACAATTTTATATAAAATATGGAAGACGACAGACGGTCGTCTTTCACTGTTTCCTGCACATGGGAGGACCTATTGCAGACCTAGGAGAATACCGTCGAGGATGCCAATGTTTGGTGTGACTATATTTAGTGAAAATATCGCCAACATTCTCCTCCGAATTCGAAAATATATTGTTGACTCCCACTTACATAGGTAGAAGTGATCATCAGAATGAAATGCGAGAAATCAGAGCTCGAACGGAGAAATTCAGGTGTTCTTTCTTTCCCGTGCTGTTCGAGAATGGAATGGGAGATAAATGGTATGAAGGCGGTTCGAGGAATCGTCTGCCAGGCACTTAAATGTGACTTACAGAGTACCCCATGCAGATAGAGATGTAGCAGAATTTTCGAGACATATTGCAAGCAAATGCCGGGATGGTCCCTTTAACACGACATAGTCAGCTTCATTCCACATAGTCAATAGAAATAATCCCAGCTTGTTCTTCGTCTCTAACGATGACTTGTCGACAGGACGTTGTTTACTATTATGCCTTGTTTAGTTTAAGTTACAGGGTGAGACAGACTGTTTAAATAAGTAGTGGCAGTGATTGGTAGGTCGGAGCACTGCGGGTTCGTGACAGTTATCGAGTAAGTGGTACGCCATTTCCGTAATCATGGACCAGTGGAACGGACAACATTTGTACGTTAGCCATAAAAATGGTTTATAAAATTAGTGATAGTCTGGTAGCTGCGCATAGGGAGTTTCCACGGTGTTATAATTTAGGACGTCACGATGCCATTCCGTCGAAAGACACAATAAAATGATTAATTAATAACTTTGAAGCGACTGGATCTGCCCTCAAGGAGAAACCAACAGGACGGCCTGAAGTGTGCGTTCTCCACCGAACACTGATGTTGTATGCGAGTCTGAATTACTGAGCCCACTGCGTTCGATTCGTAAGCAAGCTGCAGTGGTTGGAATGTACCGGGAGAGTGTTCGCAGAATTCTTCATCTTGATTTCAAAATTCATCCGTGCAAACTAAAAATGGGGAGACAACAGGATAGTGATTACCGATTGCGATTGGGAGTCTGACAACAAATGATAACAAAAGTAAACACTGACAAATTTCTAAAGGCATATATTTTCATCTCACAGATTATGTGACTAAACGGAACTACCTTTACTGGGCAGGCACAAATACTAATGACTTTCAAGAGCGACCTTTAGACGCTAGTACAGTATTGTACAGGATGGGTTCGAGAGGTGGAGGCGGGGTATAACTTCCGTGAGGGGTTTGGGGTGTGATTGGAGAAATCATGAGTACTCGCAGCAGGTTTCGTCTCCAGGAGAAGGTATATTTCCGATTAAGGGATACATGAGCTGGTTCTTAAGGCCTGAGGAGTGGCACCAGTGGTAGGAGTTTAGCATTGTGCTTGGAGAATGCGGGTGCTAGCACGCCGGCTGCAGAGCGGAGGGATCGTGCTGCTCGGTCGAGAGTTGAACGTGGAAATCCATCATGGACTCACTGCCCGTCTTGCAGCTAGTAGACACCGAATCTAGTTATACGCTCTAGTCCCTGACTGGCGGGAATCTTTTGGTAGCTCCACGTTCTGGGCTCTGTTTGGCTGGCGATTTTTGGTGGGGGCTCGGTACTAGCGTGTTGTTCAGCAGTTTTGGGGCCTGTAGTTGCTGCAAGTGCTGGTACAGAGGATTGACAAACGAGGGTCGATGAAACGCGCGGTGTTGAAACACACGGCTGGCGGCCGGAATTGGGGACAGGGCAGCGACCTCACGTAGGCGCACGGAAGGTGCTTGTTGCCTTGATGAACGTTATCTTAGTACGGAAATTAGACTGATACTTCAAAAGGAGATTAAATGCCACGAAAAGTACCAATAATATTTTGAAAACTCTCGACTCCTACGTTGCCACTGGTGTACAGTATGGTGTGGTGTGTCATCACATGGGATTATCGAACTGCATTTTTTCGCAAATGAACAGGCAAACATAACATATGTCAATGCCGATCGATTATCCACGTAACGTTACGTACTTTCTAAACACCTGCATTTAACTACTTTCCAAAGAAGCTTGGTTTCAAAAAATGTTCAAATGTTTGTAGAACTTATGGGACTCAACTACGGGGTCATCAGTCCCTAAGCTTACAAACTACTTACGAACTAGCTAAGACTAAGGACGGCACAAATATCCATGCCCGAGGGGGGGATTCAAACCCCCGACCGTAGTGGCCGTGCAGACCGTGACTGGAGCGCCTCAGTCCCATCGGCCACCGCGGCCAGCAAGCTTGGTTTCAACAGGACGGAGCGACATCACGCACAGTGCACTGCAATCAATGAAATTGAGAGAAAATTGTCTGGTAACCGTGTGATCTCGCGATTTAGTAGCATTCCATGGCCCCCGAGATCGACAAAGTTATCCTTTCATGATTTTTACTTGTGTGGCTACCACAAAAGCAAAGTCTACAGGACCTCAAAAACAAAGTCTACACGACTCGACCAAGGACCCTGGTTGATTATGTAAGAACGTAGGCTTTCGCGTTCATTATTGTTAAAACTGAAATTCTTCTGAGCTATTTGCCGCGTCATGATGATATGTTTCTCCAACTTTTCGGATCCGTTACAATATTTCTTGAAGAAGGCTCCTGTAACGGGTCCGAAACGTTGGAGAAATATATCATCGTGATGCGGCAAATAGCTCAAAATAATTTCAGAATTTATAATATTAAATACGGGAGGAAGATGCGCTATTGGTGTTTGCAATGGTATTCCCTGAAGAAGACTCTTGTAACGGATCCGAAACATTGAATAAATATATCATCATGACGCGGCCAACAGCTCAGAAGAATTTCAATTTTAAACCATAGTTGAATTAAAACAGAGAATTCGGGATGAAATTCGCAGTATCCTAGCTGAGATGTTGCAGCGGTTATTGAGGAATCTCCACAGCAGATTTCGCAATGTATTCGTACAGGAGGACGCCATCTGAAGGACGTAATATATGAGCCATTGGCCATTTTTACGGATCAGCATTTTCCCCTCCGTCCGAGTTACCTGAACTCGACCGGTTGTAGTTGACAGGTTTGCCTTTACCCATATCAGTTGTGTTTCCTTTCGTGAATTTCGTACTTTAGCATTGCTTTTGTTTGGGCTGGATAATTTTGTAAAGTTTCCGGTAGAGTAAACTGTGCAATCATCACCCGTGTCGGCTGTCTTCCCAGCTACCTGTTAAAATTCTGGCACACTGTAATTTGTTCGGCTCTTAACGGTGTGCTATTTTGTTTATGTCTTGCAGGGCACGTACCAAGACTGAAATTTTCCAATTAGTCGGACCTATGGACAATGCAGCCCTCAGCTATCAGTATATTGTAAAGAGACTGTAACCCATGCGAGGAGTGAAGGTCTGGACTTTCTGGTATGCTACTCTCTGAAATTACGTCGCTTGGCGACATTTTAAAAACCCTATCCATTATCGGTATCACAAGAAAGCTTGATTAACACACAAGAATTTATAGTGCCAGCTGCTTTACTTATCTTTTCATCCAGAAGTTGCTGCAACGAGCTGCGACGTCCCCAACGCTCGCTGCCGTCTGTTGTAGAAGCTGTGGCTGGAATATGTCCTCACTGCATCCCTTATCCTTTGTAGAATCGAAGCTGCTGGGCCCCGACGCTCCGTTGGCGACTTGCGAAGTCCCCACGATCACTGCCGTCCGTTGCAGAAGATGAAATTTGAGTGCGTTGAACCCACGCGCCACCGCTCACTGCTGCCGGTCCGATGCGCCGTCGATCGCCGGTTACGGATGCCCGCGCCCGAACTCTGCGTCACTAACCGTCGTTAACCGCGCGACGCGATTGCGTACCTGCTTGCAACCGTTCTTAACTGTTCACTGTCCTATACACACCCTAATCTCTCCATCCGAGCAAGTCCAACGTGAACTTATCCCGGACGAGCCCCCAAATGCGAGGAGTGAAGGTCGGGGTGAGAGTTTAAAATAGGGAAAGATTAATTTTTGAAACTCACAACCACCAGCTGCGAACCAAATTCCTAAACATGCAAAAACACTGGAACTGTTATTGCGACTGTTTGACTCGTTTTCTAGGGGATGATATCACACGTTCGCAGCTTTCCTTCCCTGCATATGATTAACAAAACAAATTCATAATAAATTCAAGTTCATGAGAGAAAAGGGTGTACTAACTACTATTTTTGAAAACACGTGAAAGTTCACTTTATGTTGTTTATTTCACAATACTGGAACCCTGTGGCTGATACGTCTGTACGTCAGCACATTTATCAAATAAAGTTATAGCTCGAGAGCCCCCAGACAAAATGAATATTTGTCACGAATTGTTTTCACACCACGTGGCTGTCTCAAACACCGTTTATGTTCATGCCTATGCGACGACACGTGTTACTTTAACAAATCACAGTCACTTTAATTCAATGCGATGCACACCTTGTTCCACCGGCTAAATATTCACAAACACACAGTAGCACTCGATTTAACTTGGTGCAGTCTACGACGAGCAACCACACGTGGCGATTGCCACAGACAAATCTCAAGTCACTACCTCGAGATCCACATGCCGACTGAGACAGCGCGACGCCGCCAGGCCAGCCACACCACGTGCTCTCTGGAGTCCTCACCTCCTGCCCTCGCGCGTGCGCGCGCGCCAAAACTCAACTGCCGGGGTTTTTTCCCCTACGTTATCAACTTCCCCATGTAAGCTGTTGTAACCGATTTGCCAACGTACAGCGCTCAGCCAATACATTTCTAAAACTTTACTTAAAATCAAAATAATTACACTACACATTAAACAAATATTTTCTTACGTTTTTATATTAATATAAACATCCTTTGCACTGTTTATCATAATTGTGCAATTTCTTATACCACAGATAAGTGATTTAACTGAATACTTCAAGATAAAATACAAAAGATTAATTGAAAATAAAATGAGAAATAGTTAATATATTATTTTTATAAACAAACATTGCCATGCTAGTTGTGTAACTGTCTTGTCTTCGTTGGTCATTTATTACTTTTCATTGTCAATTAAATATATTACGTTAGATGTGACTATATCAGCTAATGTATTGTTTATTTATCAACAGGCTATTTTGTAATGAGGGCCTTAAAGGTTCCTAACTGCACCGTATTACTTCAAATGCCAGTAGTATTACAATATTTGTGCACTGCACTGTGCCTGGCACTCGCCATTGTCCCTCTCTCCCCTCACCGGAAACGAACTGTAAAATCCTAAGTTGGAACAAGCCACCAACATCGGCCTGCTCGCTGGCCTCCCGTCAGCTACAAGCACACAGCAAATCTCAACGTGGAGAATTTCTACCTATGGCCTAACTATAAATGTTGTCACCCAACTGTGTACATACATTGCTACCATAATTAATAAGATTAAAATTGTGTAACATTTAGTGCATTGGCATGGTCAATGTTTGCAGTGAACTTCATACTGTTTAATTATCAAATGCTATTAATTACCAGTATTTCTATTGGGCAGTAATCTCACAATACCCCCGCTTGCGGCATCGAAACCATGTGCAGGATGGCGCAAGTAGCACCAAAATTAATACATTCAAATGAACAAAATTTTTAAATTACAAAATTATTGAATCGGATTGGCTCAAACACTATGCCAAATATGACCTCAACTAATGCAAAAAATAAATAAATAGATAAATAAAAAATAAACAGGGCAGTGAGATAATTTCCCAATATTTGTACCATTAAGACCACTTATAGAGTGTGCATATTTTTAAGAAAAGGATCCTTATAACTAATTACATCCATGAATTTTAAGTGTGCCTGTTGTTTATATACAGAATTGGCACCAAATTTTTAATATTATTAAACTTTAGTCTTTAGAGAACCTTGTCCTACATGGAAAAACTAGAATTATCACTATAAAAACTTTTGACGGTGTACACTCCACTTGTTTGAAGGAAATCTCTCACCACTTTGACACTGAGAACCCCAGAGTCATCGTTGCAACAACTCTGGTCCATGGTGTACGGTCCTATGTCTCCCTCATTTCAACCAACATGCTGTTGCAGCTTAGATTCATGGCACTGGATCAAGCGCTCTTGTTCACACACGTCATATGCACCCTACATGGAACAGGAAGAGCAGAAGGCACTCATGAGTCAACATAGACAAAGTTTGTCTGGACACCAGGATTCGGTTGGATTTGTATCCCACCCCCCTGCCATCCAGACTTGGTGCAATTGAAACTAAGCATTGAGACATGTACAGTAACATGTAAATCAACAGAATTAAGAACTGAAAGTGGCTGTTGTTAGTCATTATCAGATTAACCCAAACCACCATGCCTGTACTCTCATCAGCCATAGCTTCAGATGAAACAGACAAGAGAATATGTGGCCTACTTGGAGTATTACTCCATCAAATAAAAAAAAAACCTCCCCATGTCAAAAATATATCTTAAAGCTCAAATAATACTACCAAAAGAATGTTATCACAGAGAATTTTCTCTTCCATCATAATGACACCTACAAACATAAATACAAATCCTACCCCCTTGCACCAAAAAAAAATTATTTTTGCTGGTGTGAGGTTAAATTTGGATCCCTGTCATCAGTCTCATGTGCTTTCCACAAGTACTCCCCACAATAATATATCTAAGTTTAAAATCTAATTTCAAAATTAGTTTATCACAAAACATCTACATTTTTTAAATAAAATATCACCAAACCCTATTGATACTCAGGCTAGCCAGAAAAGTAGTTCTCGTCAACTGTTGTTGCAGAAATTGTTCAGTCAACAGTTGAGCACCATTAAGGAAACCTAAATGTGTTATCAGAATCAGTTTGATATAACAGTACAGAGCATTTCCTATTAGACACGTTAACTACCAAACACTCAAAAGATACAGACATTAAAGAGCAAACACTTTCTCTCATTGAAACATTTCTCAATCCAACCCACCTTTAGCCAAAACAGCCACAACAAACATACATTCCTCACTTCTCACCCATATGGTCAGTCACACCCAAATATGCAACACTGTCAGCTGATATTTTCATCACAATTTATCTAAGCCACAGACCTCGCTGCCTGCATCAATGTCCACCACTTTCTCATTCTCCGAGTCACCCCACAACTCACACCTGCATCAATGTCCACCACTTTCTCATTCTCCGAGTCACCCCACAACTCACACCACATATCCAGCCCTGCTCACACACACACACACACACATAAACAGTACACTCCCACTTCCTCTATCCTTTAGTGTTGGCATGCATACATACATACATATTTACCTCATGTACCACTGTTGAACTGCAAATCTGATACAAGCACTTGTTTTAACACAAACAGTAAAAGAAAAACATTTACAAAGAACACTTGTAATCTTGACCCCAATGCTTAAATCTAAACACACAAGTAGATATCAACACAGACCACAGAATAAATATACACAAATTCTTAACCTACTATTTACAATGCATTGAATCTGGTTTATGGCAGTTACTTGTGTAAACATGCCATTAAATCTTTATCACTTACAACATTTTTGAATTTCACCCTCTTCATGCATCCCTCCAGACTTAATTTTAACACTTTATCTTTATACTTCAACTGAGCTTCATATTTGCACGGGAAATCACTTCCTAACATTAGATTTAAACAAAGTCCCTTTATGACAAATAAATCTTGAATAAACAGCTCCTCCTCAATGATTACTTCAAATTCTGGGTTCCCTTTCATATAGTTTGGTTCGTTCAAGAATTCATTTGGTATCTTAGCTTTCTTGGCCTCCCCCCAATACTTATTTAAAAACAATTTTTCAAACGCCTCAAAAGTTATAAATTTATTAGCACACTGATTTGCCCAAGTTTGAGCAGAACAGTCAAGCATTCTCTTTGCTAACTTCACCTTACACTGGTCTGACATACCAGGCACAAATTGATCCTTGCATGCAGCCAAAAAATCTACTGGATGATAATTTCCCACTCCTGAAAACTTTTTGCCATTAGGTGTCTGCACCATGGACCAATTAGTGTTTCCTGATGCAGTACCCAATTCTAGATTATTTATTCTAGTGTTCACCTTCTCAATCTCAGTATTGTTTACTGTCACTACTTGTTCTATCTTTTTCCTAAAGTTACATTCTGTATTCTCTAATTTTCCTGACAACAAAGTTTTTGTTTCTTCAATACTTGCCACCATCCTCTTGTCAACCTCAGCCAACGCCTGCATAGTGCCCTCAATCCTGTGATCACATATTTGTTTCACATCAACTAACTTGCCTCCTACCTCAGTCTCAATGGCACCAATTCTGGCATGTGTCTCCTTTTCCCTATTTTCAAATCGTTCTGTTAGACTTCCTATCTTTTTGTCAATGTCTGTGATTATTTCTGCCTTTAATGCAAACATTGAATTTTGTAGTGCCTCAATGTCTGCCTTAAAGTCTGCTTTCAATTCTGATTTTTCAGTTCCTATTTCTGATCTTATTTTTGATTCTAAATTTGATTTTGAATTTTCTATTTTTGATTCTAAATTTGATGCTAAATTTGAGTTTGAATTTTCTATTTTTGATTCTAAATTTGAATATGAATTTTCTATTTTTGATTCTAACTTTGATGCTAAATTTGAGTATGAATTTTCTATTTCTGATTCTAAATTTGAGCTAATACTCGCTAACATGGCTGCGAACATCTCCGGTGTCAACAACATTCCCCCAGTATTTACCCTCTCTAGACTTTCTGGTATGCTACTCTCTGAAATTACGTCGCTTGGCGACATTTTAAAAACCCTATCCATTATCGGTATCACAAGAAAGCTTGATTAACACACAAGAATTTATAGCGCCAGCTGCTTTACTTATCTTTTAATCCAGAAGTTGCTGCAACGAGCTGCGACGTCCCCAACGCTCGCTGCCGTCTGTTGTAGAAGCTGTGGCTGGAATATGTCCTCACTGCATCCCTTATCCTTTGTAGAATCGAAGCTGCTGGGCCCCGATGCTCCGTTGGCGACTTGCGAAGTCCCCACGATCACTGCCGTCCGTTGCAGAAGATGAAATTTGAGTGCGTTGAACCCACGCGCCACCGCTCACTGCTGCCGGTCCGATGCGCCGTCGATCGCCGGTTACGGATGCCCGCGCCCGAACTCTGCGTCACTAACCGTCGTTAACCGCGCGACGCGATTGCGTACCTGCTTGCAACCGTTCTTAACTGTTCACTGTCCTATACACACCCTAATCTCTCCGTCCGAGCAAGTCCAACGTGAACTTATCCCGCTCTCTGCTGCCAGCCACCACACACACTTGAAATTGTCCGTCGCGTCCGCGCACTTGTTTGCAACTGTTCGTAACTGTTCACTGTCCTATACACACCCTAATCTCTCCATCCGAGCAAGTCCAACGTGAACTTATCCCGGACGAGCCCCCAAATGCGAGGAGTGAAGGTCGGGGTGAGAGTTTAAAATAGGGAAAGATTAATTTTTGAAACTCACAACCACCAGCTGCGAACCAAATTCCTAAACATGCAAAAACACTGGAACTGTTATTGCGACTGTTTGACTCGTTTTCTAGGGGATGATATCACACGTTCGCAGCTTTCCTTCCCTGCATTTGATTAACAAAACAAATTCATAATAAATTCAAGTTCATGAGAGAAAAGGGTGTACTAACTACTATTTTTGAAAACACGTGAAAGTTCACTTTATGTTGTTTATTTCACAATACTGGAACCCTGTGGCTGATACGTCTGTATGTCGGCACATTTATCAAATAAAGTTATAGCTCGAGAGCCGCCAGACAAAATGAATATTTGTCACGAATTGTTTTCACACCACGTGGCTGTCTCAAACACCGTTTATGTTCATGCCTATGCGACGACACGTGTTACTTTAACAAATCACAGTCACTTTAATTCAATGCGATGCACACCTTGTTCCACCGGCTAAATATTCACAAACACACAGTAGCACTCGATTTAACTTGGTGCAGTCTACGACGAGCAACCACACGTGGCGATTGCCACAGACAAATCTCAAGTCACCACCTCGAGATCCACATGCCGACTGAGACAGCGCGACGCCGCCAGGCCAGCCACACCACGTGCTCTCTGGAGTCCTCACCTCCTGCCCTCGCGCGTGCGCGCGCGCCAAAACTCAACTGCCGGGGTTTTTTCCCCTACGTTATCAACTTCCCCATGTAAGCTGTTGTAACCGATTTGCCAACGTACAGCGCTCAGCCAATACATTTCTAAAACTTTACTTAAAATCAAAATAATTACACTACACATTAAACAAATATTTTCTTACGTTTTTATATTAATATAAACATCCTTTGCACTGTTTATCATAATTGTGCAATTTCTTATACCACAGATAAGTGATTTAACTGAATACTTCAAGATAAAATACAAAAGATTAATTGAAAATAAAATGAGAAATAGTTAATATATTATTTTTATAAACAAACATTGCCATGCTAGTTGTGTAACTGTCTTGTCTTCGTTGGTCATTTATTACTTTTCATTGTCAATTAAATATATTACGTTAGATGTGACTATATCAGCTAATGTATTGTTTATTTGTCAACAGGCTATTTTGTAATGAGGGCCTTAAAGGTTCCTAACTGCATCGTATTACTTCAAATGCCAGTAGTATTACAATATTTGTGCACTGCACTGTGCATGGCATTCGCCATTGTCCCTCTCTCCCCTCACCGGAAACGAACTGTAAAATTTTAGTTGGAACAAGCCACCAACATCGGCCTGCTCGCTGGCCTCCCGTCAGCTACAAGCACACAGCAAATCTCAACGTGGAGAATTTCTACCTATGGCCTAACTATAAATGTTGTCACCCAACTGTGTACATACATTGCTACCATAATTAATAAGATTAAAATTGTGTAACATTTAGTGCATTGACATGGTCAATGTTTGCAGTGAACTTCATACTGTTTAATTATCAAATGCTATTAATTACCAGTATTTCTATTGGGCAGTAATCTCACACCCATCTGCTTTACTTGTTTGTCGGGTGCTATAAAAGGTGCCTACTTTTTGTAGCGAAATTTGTGCCTTTCAAAATTATTGTAAATTTCCAAATGTTCAGACTTTGACTACAATTATTGTTAAGTGATTCTTTGGAATGTGCAACTAAGCCCTTGGAATTCTTTGAAATGTGCCGCTAATCCCTTCAGGTTTTCTTCTTTGCTTTACCTTAATTTCATTTTCACGTTCTTTCTATTGCAATAACGTATTTATCTAATATTCAATTTCTTATTCAGTAAAGCCACCAGCTTCAGTACATTTGTTCCGTTAAATAAAGTTGCTCACTCGAACTTTTAAAAGAATTTATCTTAAATGCTTAGTCACCTAGAATATTCCAGAATGAAACTTGCACTCTGCAGCGGAGTGTGCGCTGATATGAAACTTCCTGGCAAATTAAAATTGTGTGCCGCAACTCTGACCTTTGCCTCTCGCGGTCAAGCGCTCTACCGACTGTGCTAACCCGACATGACTCACGATGCCGCCTCACAACTTTACTTCCGCTAGTACCTCGCCTCCTACTTTCCAAACTTCACGGAAGTTGTCCTGCGAAACTTGCAAGACTAGCACTCCTCGAAGAAAGAATATGGTGGAGACATGGCTTAGCCACAGCCTAAGGAATGTTTCCAGAATGAAACGTTCACTCTGCAGCGGAGTGTGCGCTGATATGAAACTTCCAGGCAGATTGAGTCGTGTCGGGGTAGCTCAGGGGTAGAGCGCTTGCTCGCGAAAGGCAAAGGTCCCAGGTTCGAAAAAAATGTTCAAATGTTTGTTAAGCTTATGGGACTGAACTACGGGGCCATCAGTCACTAAACTTACAAACTACTTATGAACTACTTACGAACTAGGACGGCACAAATATCCATGCCCAAGGGGGGATTCGAACCCTCGACCGTAGTGGCCGTGCTGACCGTGACTGGAGCGCCTCAGTCACCTCGGCCACCACGGCCGGCTCCCAGGTTCGAGTCGGGGTTCCGGCACACAATTTTAATCTGCCAGGAACTTTCACCTGGAATATTTCTTGTAACTATCAAAAACTTACTTTTTTATTGTGTACTATTAAGGTGGCTACTTCCTGTAGCGCAATATATACCTTTTAAAATTACTGTAAAATTTCAAATGTTCTGACGTTAACTTTGATAATAAGTTATTGTAATGTCATTCTGTAGAATGTGTCGCTGGGCCCTTGTGATTCTTTGAAATGTGCCGCTATGCCGTTCATCTTTTCGGCTTTGCCTTACCTTAATTTCATTTTCATGTTCTTTCCATTGTAATAATATCAACATTTATCCAATATTCAATTTCTTATTCAATAAAACCACCTGCTTCAGTGCATGTGTTCTGTTAAATTAAATAAAGTTCTCATTTGGTGATTTGAAAATTGCTGCCTGAAAAAATCTATACTTCAATTCCATTTCCTCTTCCCTTTGCATGAATTCCTCAGGACAAACTTGATCATACCAATATATAAATTGTATCGATATTTCGTAAATGGCAAAGCTGTAAGATTTCAAACACTATGTGTTAATTTTTTGTTCATTACTGCTATTTTAATTTATAAAATTATAAACAATTTATTTAAAATTAATAAAAGTAACCTAGACCGCAAAGTGAATTTCTTTATTTCCTAAGTGGTGACTAGTTTCGACTTGTCGGTCATTTACGAACATGTAAACAAGCAAAGGAAAAAATCTCAGGATTAAATAATGTGTTAAAATGTGATTTTTACAGGGTAGAATGAAATGTCACACCTTGAAAAACAAAGCGTTTACAAGCTTTCGTTTCACTTAGAATTAATAATCGTTCAATAAAACTGCATAAAAAGAGTGTCTATTCCAGTTGGCAAGAACCTATAACTGTAAATGGTTAAAGATGTCAATTTTATAAAATGTATGGGGCACTATGAAAGGAGGAATTATAAAAATGCAGTAAACGAAACAGGCAAAATGGAGTACAGATGACTAAGAAATGAGATTGACAGGACGTGCAAAATAGCTAAGCAGGAGTGGCTAGAAGGCAAATGGAAGGATGTAGCAGAATGTATAAATAGGGGAAAAATAGATACTACCTACAGGAAAATAAAAGAGATATTTGGAGATAAGAAAAACAGCTCGATGAATATCAAGAGCGCAGATGGAAAGCCAGTTCTCAGCAAAGAAGGGAAAGCTGAAAGGTGCAAATAGTATATACAGAGAGGCTATGAAGGAAATGAACTTAGAGGCAATATTGTAGGAAGGGGAAAAGGAGTAGATGAGGATGAAATAGGAGATACTATACTGAGAGATGAATTTGACAGAGCACTGAAGGACCGAAGTCGAAACAAAGCCCCTGGACTAGATGACATTCCCTCAGATCTACTGAAGTCTCTGGGAGAACCAGCCATGACAAAACTGTTTCACCTGGTGTGTAAGATGTATGAGACAGGCGAAGAACCATCAGACTTTAAAAAAGTGATATAATCCCCATCCCAAAGAAAGCAGGCGCAGACAGGTGTGAAAACTACAGAACCATCAGTTTAATAAGCCATGGTTGCAAAATATTAACACTAATTATTTACAGAAGGATGGAAAAGGTGGTAGAAGCCGACCTCGAGGAAGATCAGTTTGGGTTCAGGAGAAGTGTAGGAACACGGAGGTAATACTCACTTTAAAGCTTATCCTAGAAGATAGATTAAGAAAAGGCAAACCTACATATGTAGCTTTTGTAGATTTGGAGAAGGCTTTCGACAGTCTCAATTGGAACAAACTCTTTCAAATTCTGAAGCAAGCTGGAATAAAATATAGGGAGCGTAAGGTTATTTACAACTTGTACAAAAACCAGACAACGGTTGTATGTACAACGGCATGAAAGGGATGCAGTAGTAGCCTTAACTAATGTTATTCAATTTGTACATTGAGCAAGGTATAAAGGAAAGGAAGGAGAAATTTGGAGAAGGAATTAAAGTTCAGGGTGTAGAATTAAAAACATTGCGTTTTGACGACGACATAGTAATTCTGTCAGAGACAGCAGAGGACCTGGTAGAGCAGTTGAGCGGGATAGACATTCTACTGGAAAGTGTATATCAGATGAACATTAACAAGAGCAAAACTAGGGTAATGGAGTGCAGTCTAAGAAAATCAGGTGATGCTGAAGGAATTAGATTAGTTAACGAAACAATAAAGGAGGTAGATTTTTGTTGCTTGAGCAGTAAAATAACAAATGATGGTCGCAGTACATAGGATATACAATGCAGAATGGCAATGGGTAGAAAAGCGTTCTTGAAAAAGAGAAGTTTGTTAACATCGAATATTGTCATCTGAAGGCATTTCTGTGGAGTGTTGCCTGGTATGGGAGTGAAACGAACGGTAAACAGTGAGAACAGAAAGAGGTTAGAGGCTTTTTAAATGTGGTGCTACAGAAGAATGGTGAAGATTAGGTGGGTGGATCCCGTAACTAATGAGGAGGTACTGAACAGAATTGGGGTGAAAAGGAATTTAGGCATACCTTGACTCAAAGAAGGGATCGATCGGTTGGACACATTCTTAGACATCAAGGAATTGTGAATTTAGCGTTGGAAGGAAGTGTGTGCGGTAAAAACCGCAGAGGAAGACCAAGAGATGTATACAGTAAGCAGATTCAAACAGAAGTAGGTTGCCGTTCTTATGTGAAGAGGCTTGCTCAGGATAGGTATTGTGAAGAGCTGCATCAAACAGGTCTCCAGATTGAAGACCACAAGAACAACAACAACACGAGGCACTATATAGCCTATTTAACAAAATGAATATGCTTGTAGTGCGTGCGAAAATTGGCGAAAATTGGCAATTGAAATAAAGAAAAGTGTGAAGTAATACACATGAGCACTAAAAGAAATCCGCTGAACTTCAATTACGCGATAAATCAGTCAAACCTTTAAGGTCGTAGATTCTACCAAATACCCAGGAGTTACAATTACAAACAACTTTGACTGGAGAGAACACACAGAAAATATTGTGGGGAAGGCGAATCAAAGTTTACGTTTCATTGGCAGAACGCTTCGAAGATGCACCAGCTCCACCAAAGAGACTGCCTACATCACACTTGTGCGTCCTCTCCTGGAGTACTGTTGCCCTTGTGGGACCCTCAACAGGTGGGACTGACGGAAGACATTGAGAAGGTCCAGAGAAGGGCAGCTCGTTTTCTTTCATCACGTTACGGGGGGGAGGGGATGGGAGGAGCGTCACGGAAATGTTGAATGAATTGGGATGGAAATCATTAAAAGAAAGACGTTATTCATTGCGGCGTGATCTGTTTGCGAAGTTTCAATCACCGACTTTTAGCTCTGAATGTGAAAATATTTTGCTAGCAACCAGCTACTTAGGGAGACATGACCATCCCAATAAAATAAGAGAAAACGGAACGATTTAGGTGTTCTTTCTTCTTGCGCGCTATTGGAGAATGGAACGGTAGAGAAAAGTTATGAAAGTGGTTAATGAACGCTCTGCCACGCACTTGAATGTGATTTGCAGAGTATGTATGTAGATGTAGATGTAGAAGACACGATAATTCTGATGAGCATAAAATAATAACGTAGTTTCTAATTACATGCTTAAAGCAGGAACCAAATATTTCTGAATTTTTACTAACTGTAAGACCGCCCAATCTCCATGCTGACAATGTCAGATTTTACTTCTAGTTTTATTGGATTGAGGAAAGATTCCCGTTTCCCAGTGTCACCCTGGAGAGTACAGTAGACCTATTGCCCCCCCCCCCCTTCCGGAGAATGCCACCAGGTTTTGCTGCCACCCAGCGCAGCCTGCTCGCTCCACTGGTTCTGGACGTGGCCCGCCCTGCAGCCGCGCACCTCCTGCAGCAGATAGCAGCCCGGCCACCGGCCACCCCTCCACGCGCGCCGCATTCATTTCCGAGGCCGGCCGGTCAGGGCCGCACCCCGCCCCACCCCGCTCCAAATCCCCCAATACCCGCCCCCACCCAGCAGCCCGGATTGAAGTATGCCGCTATTTCGCACCGGCTCCACGGCCGCTCGACATCAAAAGCGCGCATCGCGCCCCACCCCGCGCGGCCCGCTATCTCTGCTGAGTGCGCCGCCGACAATGGCGGGATGACGCCGGAGTGCCGCCCGGGGCCCTATCTGGCCGTGATGCGCGGTGCGTGGCGCGTGTTATCCCCACTCCACGCTGACTGGCAGCCGTTAGCGCGCCAGTCCGGCCACCACTACACGCCTCTCTCTCTCAAACTCTCGTCGAGCACGCTTGCCGGAAACCGTGTATTTTTCGGGGAATCCCCTTCTCAGATTCGCGGTCGTATAAATGCGGAATTATACTGTTTGGACACCACTGTTCGCGCCGTACTGGTTATCGATACTTGTCAGCAAAAGGTAACATGGTCCTTTAATCTTCCGTAATCGGAAGATGGATAAACCGGGCGCACTTTTATTTGCAGGTCTTCTGTCCAGTGGCTGTTTAAGCCTGCTCCAGCGTATTAGGTCATGGCGCAGTTGCTGAATCTACCCTGACCCATGTCGCGTTATACTAACGATAGTCGTACTGTGCTGTCTTTAGGATGTTTACGATACTGAATGTGCTGAGTCCTTACCATTATGTAAATATGGCCTGGGTAAAAGGCATGAAAGAGGAAGCTTTATTTAACACTCATCCTTTCTGCTTGTACTTTTTTTGTATGAGCACGCTTTATTGCATCGCTAAAGTATTTAGTACAAAGTTGAAAAAAATTCAAGCAATTTGAGCCTAGAGGTGTCAACACGAATTGTTTTCGAACGGTTACCAGTAGTGAAACACACTGGCTCGTCTTCCATTCATGCCGTAACATCGACCTGCACGGCTTGACTGGTGCCGCCAGAAGCTTTCTTGGAGCATTGAATGGAGAGCCTTCAGCGATTAAAGCTGTTTCTAGAGATGGTCGTTATCACGTACTACGTTGACATGGCGATCACTGTCGAACGCTTTCGTCGAGGACACACTGAACACATCCACGGCCTTATCGTCTGGGATGCGATAAGCTACAGCTCTCGTTCACTTTTCTTCTCTGACCTGCTGTGGATACTTGTAGAGTTTCCTAAGACCCATACTTTTGCTGTTCCAGCAACTGGGAGATGATACGTTGTTGTAAACTATATGCTCGCCCACACACTGTGCGCGAAAGTCAACGTGCTCCACTAGACGTATGGCAACGTTCCCGGCCAGCATGACCTCCGGACTGAGCCGCAGATAAGACGCAGCTACTACATTCTAACGAAGGACTGGGACGTCGGATTGCATATGATTCACTGACATTCATAAGCCTTTTATTGAAAACAGCTATCAGTATGATGAAGATTTCCTTTGGAGTAAAGTGACAAATATTATTTTAATGGGCAGACCATCTCTTAATTTCATAAAATGCATTTTTATAAAAACCATTAGCTGTTTATTACAAACCTTATACATCTACCAGTTTCGGTCATGGACCATCTTCATGGATAAACTATACAAAAAATACAAAGTAAACGTAATTGATGTGCACAGTACAGAGAGGACATAATCAGCAAAATTACATATAAAGAGACTGAAAATAGAGAATCATGTCAATTTAACATATACTTAAAATACTTACAAGGTGTTAAAACAGAATGGTAAAATGCATCAAATAAAATACATACAACTGAGATAAACAGGAGTCAGTATAACTAAAAGTGTAAAAAATTACTATGGTCATCTTAGATAAAATCTATCAGTCAAACATGACATAAAAGGTGAGAACAGTCTATGAATAAAAATGGAGGGAGTGGCTTGTGCTAATTGCATGAGTCAGAGACGATGAAACCTATGTTATCGATATTAGTAGAACCATTCAGGGATGTATACTATCTTTGGATGAACATCTTCGGATACAAGTGTAAACAAAGTTACAAGGTTTAGTCGTCAACAAATTACGACGAAATTTGTGTATACAAGGGTTAACAATAACAAATAAAGTGTGGTGTAGTAAAATACAGTGTCACAGCATACAAAACAAAACATAAGAAGTTATTACATCAATATATCGTGTTATAAATAAGAAAATAAAAATGATCATCATCATAAACAGGTTTCATGTGTCAAGATCGAAGATAATACAAACAACATTGTACACACAAGTGAGCAGATCGAGTCCCAGATGAAAAAGGGAGGGCAAAATGTACCAATATGATAATTTCATATATAGAGTGGAATGCCAAAGTAAAGTCCTAATCGCTGTGAAGACAGTCGTGTTAAATGTGAAGTGGGTTTAGAGTAGTATAATTATTAACAAGCAGGTATTGTAACTTTAGTACAAAGTAGGACAACATATGCTTCTTGAATTATATAGTGAGGTAGCATATACCGAGACATGAAGCTGCTTGTCACTTACGTTTATTTTGTATTTTTTGTATAGTTTATCCATGAAGATGGTCCATGACCGAAACTGGTAGATGTATAAGGTTTTTAATAAACAGCTGATGGTTTTTATAAAAAGGCATTTTATGAAATATATTCTACATCTACATCTACATACATACTCCGCAATTCACCGTAAGGTGCGTGGCGGAGGGTACACTGTACCACTACTAGGCATTTCCTTTCCTATTCCACTCCCAAATTGAACGAGGAAAAAAAGAATGCCTATATGCCTCCGTACGAGCCCTAATTTCTCTTATCTTGTCTTTGTGATCTTTACGCGAAATGTAAGTAGGCGGCAGCAAGATCGTACTACACTCAGCTTCAAATTCCGGCCCTCTAAATTTACTTAACAGAAATTCACGAAAAGAACGTCGTCTTTCTTCCAGCGATCCCCAATTGAGTTGCCGGAGCATTTCCGTGACACTCGCGCATTGGTCGAACCTACCGGTAACAAATCTAGCTGCTCGCCTCTGAACCGCCTCTATGTCTTCCTTCAAACCGATCTGCTGCGGGTCCCAAATACTTGAGCAATACTCAAGACGTGGTCGTAGGAGCGTTTTATACGCGGTCTCCTTTACAGGTGAAGTACATCTTCCCAAAATTCTCCCAATAAACCGAAGTCTGCTGTCCGCCTTACTCACAACTGTCCTTACATGCTCGTTCCATTTCATATCGCTCTGCAATGTTACGCCTAGATATTTGAACGACGCGACCGCATCAAGAAGCTCACTACTGATGCTGTATTCGAACATTATAGGATTGTTTTTTCTACTCATGCGCATCACCTTACATTTTTCTACATTGAGAGCTAGCTGCCATTCCTCGCACCAACCAGAAATTTTGTCTAAGTCAACCTGTATGCTATTACAGTCAGTTACATACGACACCCTCCCATACACCACAGCATCATCAGCAAACAGCCGCAAATTACAACTTACTCTGTCCATCAGATCATTTATATAGATAGAAAATAATAGCGGTCCTATCACACTCCCCTGGGGCACGCCTGACGATACACTCGTCTCTGATGAACACTCGCCGTCGAGAACAACGTACTGCGTTCTATTACTTAGGAAGTCATCCAGCCAGTCACAAATCTGTGAACATATTCCATAAGCTCGTATCTTCGTTAGCAGTCTGCAGTGTGGCACCGTGTCGAACGCCTTTTTGAAGTCGAGGAAAACACAATCCGCCTGTTGCCCTTCGTCCATGGCTCGCAAGATGTCATGTGAGAAAAGGGCAAGCTGAGTTTCACATGAACGATGTTTCCTAAACCCGTGCTGATTCATGGAAAGAAGCTTTTCTGTTTCAAGGAAATTTACTATGTTCGAACTGAGAATATGCTCCAAAATTCTACATGAAACCGATGTCAACGATATTGGCCTGTAATTGTATGGGTCAGTTCTCTTTCCTTTCTTATACACGGGAGTCACCTGCGCTTTTTTCCAATCACTAGGAACTTTGCGCTGAATTAAAGACTCGCTATAAATGCCGCAGAATAGTCTTTGTAAAACCGAACTGGTATTCCATCCGGACCAGCAGACTTTTTCGTATTTAGCTCTCTCAGCTGCTTCTCTACACCGGAAATACCTATTGCTATGTCCCCCATTTCGGAATTAGTACGTTGATCAAATGATGGTATATTTGTGCGGTCCTCCTGAGTGAAAGATTTCTTAAAGGTTAAATTTAGAACTTCAGCTTTCCGTTTGGTTTCTTCTATTACTGCCCCGGAATGATCAACTAGTGACTGGACAGTGGGCTTTGACCCGCTTATCGATTTTACATAGGACCAGAATTTTTTCGGGTTCTCGGAAAGATCTTTTGCTAAGGTATGGCTGTGATAATTATTGTATGCTTCACGCATCGATCTTTTTATAGACGCACGAATCTCTACTAACTTTTGCCTGTCATCATTTGCGTGTTCTTTTTTGAATCGAGAGTGCAATAGCCTTTGCTTTCTCAGCAGCTTTCTAACATTATTATTATACCACGGTGGATCTTTTCCATCCTTAATCGTCTTTACTGGCACATATTTTTCTAACCCTTCATTAACAATGCATTTAAATTTAGTCCACAAGTCCTCTACATCAATAGTCCCAGAATTAAACGATGCCCATTCATTTTCTAAGTGCGATCGTAACATTTGCTTGTCGGCTTTTCCCAACAAAAACACGCTCTTAGCCTTCTTGACTGGTTTATGAACTTTGGTCACCATCGACGCTATGATGATATCATGATCACTAATTCCTGTCTCTACACAGACATCGTTAATAAGGTCAGGCCTGTTTGTGGCTATAAGGTCTAGAATATTTCCATTGCGCGTGGGTTGCCGGTTTAACTGCTCAAGACAGTTTTCGGAGAATGTGTCCAAAAGCAGCTCGCAAGACTGCTTGTCTGTACCGCCTGAAATGTAACTAGCGAGGTCCCAATCTATACTCTTAAGGTTGAAGTCACCTCCGACTAATATTGCATGGCCCGGATACCTATGCACTACCTGGTGTAGACTTTCCTTGAATGATTCTAAAACTGCTACAGCAGCACTGGGGGGCCGGTAAAAACAACCAACTATTAACTTTACTTCCTGTAGACCTATTATGCGTGCCCAGATAACTTCACAATTACTTTCAACCTCGATCTCAGTAGAAACAATATTTTTGTCCACAGCGATGAACACTCCTCCTCCGGTTGTATCAGATCTATCTTTCCGATATACATTCCACATTACGGCTGTTGACACTCGCCTCACCAAAGCATTCATCTCTTAATTATAAATTCTCAATTAATCTTACGTGAAGCACATATTGAGACAGGCTCAAACCCGAAATTTCAGAAGTAACATAAAAGAAACCGAATTTAATGATTTGTAATACGTACCAAAACAATGATTACAGATAGACGAAATATGAGCCTCACCTCTTGCCATCAAGATACTAACAACAAGAATAAACTAGGAGTCTCTCCTCAAACACTAAACTCTAGCACATTTAATTAAAAAGTTAATTCGAACGATCTTGGTGTTCATTCAACAATGCTGATAAAGATTTTAAGTACCTAAGCAACTGAGCTAATTGCTAAGTGAACAAAACAAAACACACAAAAGCCTTCACATTAATTCTCAACATTATACTACAATAAACGCTCAACGGAATTGAATACCTTTGTACTAGAACATGAAACGTTGGTTTACAGAAATGAGAACTGCCTGAAAATTTAAGACAATTAGTTACATTTAATTAAAACCTTAGTTGAAATACTAATTTTTACTCCTGAAAATTGGTCTCTCCCTAAGGCCACAAGGTCTTTTTTTCTGAACAGCCATGGGCACTAAGGCACCGACCTACAGTGAGCGCGGCCGTTAGCCGCTCGAGTTCCCCTAGATCATGGGTGAATATGTGTTGTCCTTATGATAGTTTATCTTTTTAGTAGTTTGTAAGGTTGGGGGCTAATAACCAAGCTGTTAAGTCCCATTGATTTACAAACATTTGAACATTTGATTTTGGTCTGCGATGTTAGTGTATGGTGGTTCAGGATTTGGGTTCCTGTAGTCATGTCCTAGTTCATGAACCACGGGCAACGTATGAGTAGCCAAGTAAGTAGTTGGGATAACAGTTACTTTGGAATAATGTTGGGCATCTCGGACATATTCTGAGTCGTTGCCAACCTTTGTGCTCAGACGGCAAAGACTACCAAATCCACCGGTTAGTCCCTCAACCGTTAGGGGTGAAACCCAGTGGGGCCCTGGGCAAGTAAGGCTAGCAACCTGCTTCCCAGGTACTTAAATATGACGCTGGCAACAATCAGAGCAAAATGCCTCGGACCTTTGGAGGTGATGGAGTCCCACCTCTAATTGACAGACCAGATACGACTTGTCAAACGATCTGGAATGAGATGGGGAGCTATTAATATCAATGGGGATTACAATTGGAAGAAGATAGAGCTGGCGGAGGCTTCAAGTAAGATGGGGTTAGATGTTTTAGCTGTTAGTGATGCTAGAGTAAGGGGAGAGAAAGAGGACGAAGTCGGAGAATACGAGGTCTACCTGTCAGGAGTAGGAAGAGCACAGTGGGGTGTAGGATTTAACGTCAGGAAAGCAATCGAACCCAGCATAATTGCAAAAAGGTATGTAAATGAATGACTGATATGGATAGATTTGGCCATCTCCAGTAAGAAAATTAGGATTGTGGGAGTGTATTCACCCTGTGAAGGGACAGATCAATATGAGGTGGACAGATTTTACAACGCACTTACTGATGTAGTCGTTAGAGTGAAGGATAAGGATAGTGTTTTACTCATGGGTGATTTCAACGCCAGGATAGGAAATCGAACAGAAGGTTATGAAAAGGTTATGGGTAAGTTTGGAGAGGATATGGAGGCCAATAAGAAAGGAAAACAGCTCTTGATTTTCTGTTCCAGTATGGGCTTATCACAAACTCCTTATTTAAACATAAGGAAGGAAGGGGAACCAGATCTATCATTGACTATATAATAAGAGACCAGGAATTCAGGAAGACAGTCGAGGACACATGTGTTTTCAGGGGATTCTTTGATGATACTGATCATTATTTAATCTGCAGTGAAATTGGTTTTGTGAGGCCAAAAGAGCAGAAAGTCAGGTCCATGTGTAGAAGAATAAGAGTGGAGAAGCTTCAAGACAAGGAAATTAGGCAGAAATACATAGCAATGATGTCAGAAAGGTACCAGTTAGTTGAATGTAATGATTTACAGTCACTGGAAGAGGAATGGTCAAGGTACAGGGACACACTACTGGAAGCAGCTAGAAAATGTCTTGGAACAGTAGTGTGTAAAGGTAGGAAGAAGCAGACAGCCTGGTGGAATGACACAATCAAGGCCACCTGTAAAAAGAAAAAGAAGGCATATCAAAAATGGTTCCATACTAGCAATCAGGCAGACAGAGAAAGTTATGTTGAAGAAAGAAACAAAGCCAAACGGATAATTGCAGAATCCAAGCAGAAATCATGGGAAGACTTTGGAAACAAGCTAGAACCTCTGGGCCAAGCCGCGGGAAAACCATTTTGGAGCGTAATCAGCAATCTTCGAAAGGGAGGGAAGAAGGAATTAACATGTGGTTTGGACAGGTCAGGAAAGCTGCTAGTCAATCCTATGGATGCCTTGGGCAGATGGAGGGAATATTTTGAAGAATTGCTCAATGTAGGTGAAACGTTCAATGATGTATCAGATCTTCAGGTAGAATGGGATAATAACGACGATGGAAACAGGATCTCATTTGAGGAAGTAGAGTAAATGGTCAGTAGATTACAGTGCAATAATGCGGCTGGGGTGGATGAAATTAAGCCGGAACTCGTCAAATACAGTGGAATATTATGTCTCAAATGGTTACAAAGGAGAACTGAAAAGACGTGGGAATCTGGACAGGTTCCGTCAGACTGGACGAAAGCGGTAATCACGCCAATTTTCAAACATGGGACACAAAAGATTGCAACAACTATCGAGATGTCTCTTTAGCGTTGTATGCAAAATATCCCCAGGTATTGTTGAAAGGAGAGTGCGAGTATTAATTGAGGACAAGTTAGATGAAAATCAGTGTGGGTTTAGGCCTCTTACAGGCTGTCAGGACCAGATATTTAGATTACGACAGGTAATGGAAAAGTGCTATGAGTGGAACAGGGAATTGTATCTATGTTTCATAGATCTGGAAAAGGATTATCACCGTGTTCCTAGGAGAAAGCTACTGTCAGTTCATCAAGATTATGGTATAGGAGGAAAACTTCTGCAGGCAATTAAAGGACTTTACGTAGACTGTCAGGCAGCACTTAGAGTAGATGACAAATAAGGCTCATGGTTCAGGGTAATACTATTCATGGATCATATGTCGAAAACAATAGACTGGCAGGGCGAGATTAAAGTAGGTGAAAACAAAATAAGCAGTCTCGCATATGCGGATGACTTGATTCGATTGAAAGATTGCAAACTAATATTTCAGAGCTCGCTCAGAGGTGCAAGGATTATGATATGAAGATCAGTATCTCCAAAACGAAAATAATGTCTGTTGGAAAGAGATTCAAACAGATTGAGTGCCAAATAGGAGGAACAAAGTTAGAACAGGTAGACAGTTTCTAGTACCTGGGATGTATTTTCTCACAGGGTGGCAACCTAACGAAAGAACTGGAATCCAGGTGCAGCAAAGCTAATGCAGTGAGTGCTCAGCTAAGATCTACTTTCTTCTGCAAGAAGGAAGTAAGTACCAAGACTAAGTTAGCGGTGCACCGCTCTATCTTTCGACCAACTTAGTTGTATGAGAGTGAAAGTTGGGTGGATACAGGTTACTTTATTCATAAGATAGAGGTTACAGATATGAAAGTAGCAAGAATGATTGGAGGTACCAATAGATGGGAACAATGGCAGGAGGGTGTCCATAATGAGAAAATCAAAGAAAAACTGGGAATGAACATCATAGATGAAGCAGTCAGAGCGAACAGACTGAGACGGTGGGGTCATGTTACACGCATGGGAGAAGCAAGGTTACCTAAGAGACTCATGAGCTCGTCAGTGGAGGGTAAGAGGAGTCGAGGTAGACCAAGAAGAAAGTACTTAGATTCGGTGCAGAATGATTTTGAAGTAAAAGGCATAACATCAGACGAGGCATCAATGTTTGCACTGAATAGGGGATAATGGAGGAATTTTATTATAGGTACTATGCTCCAGACTGAATGCTGGAAGACATAATCAGTCTCTAATGAAGATGATGATGATGATGATGATGTTAGTGTATGATTTTTTTGTAGTTTGTTGAATCTCATAAGAATGAATTGTTTTTCGAGCAAATAAATGATTTTGAAGCTGCTTTAAATAATCACGAGAGGCGATTAATTGGCTTCATGTGTGGAAGTATGAATGATTGCAGTACAGTGTAACATAAAGGTGTTTGGCGATCGGCCATAAAACGTTATAGATCATACTGGAGGTGAGTATTACATTTCTTGTAGATCTATGAAAGGTAAAAGATTGCGTATGAAGTTCCTGAGAAGGTGTGTAAGTAAACCTATATTGTTGGAAGCTATTGTGAAACGAAATGAATAAGTTGAAAGAACTGACTGACTTGGTTAAGATAAATCATTTGGTTCGTAATACTTTGCAACTGAAAAATGGAGTACCTAATGGAATGTTGCATTGATATTTTATGGAAACAGAATATATTAATGATCTGCAAAGTTAGTGAGTGATTTGTTGTGGTTTGGAGCAAACATATAATACTGTAGCTGCTTTAAATAATCACGAGGATTGTCAGTACAGATACTATCATATTAGCAAGAAATTGATAAACAGGTATTCATGGACAAATATAATATACTAGAAATGACATGTGATTACATATCACGCTATTTGGGAGCATAGATCCTGAGAACTCATTACCCATAACAACCACCTCCGGCCCTTATAACGGCCTTGATACGCCTAAGCATTGAGTCGAACAGAGCTTGGATGGCGTGTACAGGTACAGATGCCTTTGCATCTTCAACACGATACCACAATTCATCAAGAGTAGTGACTGGCGTATTGTCACGAGCCAGTTGCTAGGACACCACTGACCAGACGTTTTCAGTTGGTGAGAGATCTGGAGAATGTGCTGGCCAGGGCAGCAGTCGAACATTTTCCGTATCAAGAAAGGCCAGTACAGGACCTGCAACATGCGGTCGTGCTGAAATGTAGCGTATCGTAGGGATCGAATGGAGGGTAGCCACGGGTCGTAACACATCTGAAATGTAACGGATACTGTTCAAAGTGCCGTCGATGCGAACAAGATGTAATCGAGACGTGTAACCAACCCCATACCATCACACCGGATGATACGCCATTATGGCGATGACGAAAACACGCTTCCAATGTGCGTTCACCACGATGTCGAAAACACGTATGCGACCATCAGGATGCTCTAAATAGAACCTGGATTCATCCGAAAACATGCCGTTTTGCCATTCATGCACCCAGGTTCGTCGCTGCGTACAACATCGCAAGCGCTCCTGTCTGTGATGTAGCGTCAATGGTAACCGCTGCCATGGCCTCCGAGCCGATAGTCCATGCTGCTGCAAACGTCGTCGAACTGATCGTGCAGATGGTTGTTGTCTTGCAAACGTCCCCATCTGTTGACTCAGGGATCGAGACGTTGCTGCACGATCTGTTACAGCGATGAGGATAAGATGCCTGTCATCTCGACTGCTAGTGATACGAGGCCATTGGAACCTAGCACGGCATTCCGTACTGCCCTACTGAACCCACCGATTCCATATTCTGCTCATAGTCATTGGATCACGACCAACGCCAGCAGCAATGTCGCGACACGATAAATCGCAATCGCGATAGGCTACAATCCGGCCTTCATCAAAGTCGGAAACGTAATGGTACGCATTTCTCCTCCTTACAAGAGGCATCACAACAACTTTTCACCAGGGAACGCCGGTTTGTGTATGAGAAATCGGTTGGAAACTTTCCTCGTGTCAGCACGATGTAGGTGTCGCCACAGGAGCTAACTATAAGTAATGAGACCAAAAGAAAGAAACCTTTTTCAAATTTCATTTTTCAATGCAGTACATGACAATATCAACCTTCGGCAAACAAAGTTAGTCTCATTATTAAAAGGCAAATGGACAAGTTAACAAAACCATGGCACACTTTTTATAACAATTCAAAACCACTTACACGTAACAAGGTACTTTTCATAATTTTCCAGTAAAAGTCGACCACTGTACGCAACATGAACCTTGTTTTATCACTAAAATTAGCAAATAAGGTCCGTGTGAACTACTGGTTACTCCCTGCTATAAAGCCTTGTTCCCTGGCCCAATCTGAGAACTGGATCGTTTCAAATTACTTCAGTAACAGGAAGTTAATACTGCAGTGGTCAATATACATAGCAGCTCACACGTTATTATACACATACATTAATAAGCAAGCCACCACAATGAAAGTTATCTTGGAAAGGTGGCTAAGAAAACATTTATGGCGCAACGAAATTTACACATAAGAAAATTGTATCTGAGCTTGTTCTCAGCACTTGTGACGAACAATATTAAAGAAAAGAGGGAAGGTGCTCTAAAACTACAATTTATAGGCAACATACGGATTATGCTGAACATAAACTTGTTTATTCAGTTAGAAAACAAGCAAAATGGGATACCAATTTCCTGAACACAATAAAAATGCATATCTTACAGGAATTAATGTGGACGGTGCCCAGCCTAAATTATACATGATTTAACGATACTGGGGGGGGGGGGAGGGGAAGGATTCACAAACAACACTCATTCTCTCTCACACACGCAATGCCACAGCGAAACTCACCAAAAGCATCGTGCTGAGACGAGGCGGAAGTAGGCGCCGCTATCGTAGGCGAAATTCAGCAAGTCTGAGGTAGCACAAAACACAATATACACAAAACA
Source organism: Locusta migratoria (assembly GCA_026315105.1). NCBI lineage: Eukaryota > Metazoa > Arthropoda > Insecta > Orthoptera > Acrididae > Locusta > Locusta migratoria. The sequence goes on along the minus strand of CM048750.1, from coordinate 46,412,122 downwards.
CTTGGAAGCTGGCTCTGGTCTGTCGTTCCTGTTTTGAGATGGTGCGTGTGTTTAGCCAAGTTAAATTACATCTGAATTGGACCGCGAGCAAACTCGCTAACGGCGAAATACGGCTAAATTACATGAACGCACTCCTCTGAAGGTAAAGTGGTTGAAAATCGGATTCATTACACAAAATCACTGTGGAGTCTTAAGTTACAGTCTCTTAGAAATCGATCTAGGTACTGGTTTTATGTGAGAATTGGCGTGAATTCAGGCGACTAGCTGCAAATCCCGGAAGTCGGAGCTCGGACCCGCGTGTTTCCGAAAACCGATAAAATTGAATAAATTCAGATTCCGAAAAATAAAGAAAATTAACTACAGCATACAACTCATAGAAATGCTTAGAATTATATAAGGAAGCGAATGAAATATATCTACACGCGATAGGGGGCGATTACAGAGACGGATGAGGTCCTGTCTCAGAAAAACCACAAAAATGAAATAATTACAAAGTCGGAAATAGAAAAATAAGAATTACGGCACGCAACCCGTAGAAATGTTTAGATTTATATGATGAAGCGGAAGAAACGCAGCTACACGCGATAGGGGGCGAATACGGAAGGAGACTCATGATGTCCTTTCTCAGAAAAACCACAAAAGTGAAATAATTACAAAGTCGGAAAAATAAAATAAGAATTACGGCATGCAACCCATAGAAAAGTTTAGAATTACATAAGGAAGCTATTGAAGGAGGTTGTACAAGGCTCAGAGAGAATTACTGACAAAGACAGAGTGCGTACTACCAGCTAGAGAAGAGACAACATAATTAAAATAGGCGGGGAGAGAAGATCGCGAAATATTAGGGGAAATCAGAAGGATACCCGCATAGTTACTTGCCTGATGGGCATGGAACAAACAAGAGTGGAAGCTGAAGGCTTTTTTCTATGAACCAATCACGTGTAAAACATGGAAGGAAAATGATAAGAAAAATGTTACATGCACTGTACAAAAATGAACAAATCGTCTGTTAGAAATCTGAGCCCACAAAGCTAGAAAGAATTTACACAGAGTTCGTACACCGCCACATAATCACCAACCTTACCTCACCAGACGACCAGCCCAGAATGGCTAGACCGAGCGGCCATTGGATGAGGGAAGCCACCGGAAGCCGGAAAATCCAAGATCAGCAGTGGTGGGGATGGAGAGACTCGCCCTAGAGAAGGCTCGCTGACTGGACTGTAACCAAAGGGTGTATAAACCTCTTTGGTAGCCTCAGAAGCTATCGACTCTGAGACAGAGAGAACGATGCAAAGCGAGCTATCTCTCTCCCCATTCAGACAGCCATAGATTCTCGCACATCCACTTAGAAGTAAGACAAGTACACCTTCTCACAGGGACAGTGGCGTAGCGGAGAAGCCATACTTATGCCACATTAAGTAATATAATAATAAATTATTTCAACAACAAAATAAGAACAACGCAGCAATATTATCAAATATTTTAACATGTGAAATAAAGATGCTATTCCTCAAGCCTTGGAAAGTGTGGGGTTCAAGTTTTAACAAAATGAAAATCTAACGACATTAAATAAATTATAACTTTACAGAACTATACAAAAAAAAAGGAAGACAACTAACGCTCGTTTTTCACCAGCTAACATTCAAATTTCATGGGTTTCGGACCGTACAACTAAGAACAGGTATCAGTTTATCAGTTAACCAAAATTTAATTTCCTTTTTTTACAAATTCTTGGCTCTAATAATGGACGGCTTTGGGCACTCTGGCCGTTAGGTTTGCACACATGGCATAAAATTTAAAAGGACTTCAGTGAATTGATTTCAAAATAAACTAAAACTTGTGAAACAAGTATTACTAGTGTCAAAACTTCAGGTGAGCCATAATAGCAAGTAACACACTCCACCGTTACAGAATTTAATGGTTTACGTGCTGTAAATAGATTCTCATTAACTACCCTAGCCACGGCGGTGCGGCCGGGCGAATTGAGGCGCTATGCTACGATGCGCGAGATCGTTCCCCGTGGGGGGTTAGAATCCCCCCTCGGGCATGGATATTGGTGCTGTCTTTATTGTAAGTTAGTTCATAAGTAGTTTGTAAATGTAGGGGCTGATGACCACGCAGTTAGGTCCCTTACGCTTTACAAACATTTGAACATTCAACTACCATAGTTTACTGCCCGCCCAACACTCAGAGCTTGGCGATTTATATCATCATCATCATCATCATCATTAGAGACTGATTATGCCTTTCAGCGTTCAGTCTGGAGCATAGTACCTATAATAAAATTCCTCCATGATACCCTATTAAATGCAAACATTGATACTGTGGTGTCGCACAAGTACAAAGTGCGCGCCACCTACTTTCGCCGCGCGCCGCCATGCATGCACGGCGCGGCGTTCTTCCGACGACAGCCACGAGCGCCCTCTGCTGGAACCCCGCTCGTGGCCACCACGGAAATATATAGCACTTCGGACTGAGAGAGGAACGAGTCGGCACTTCGGACTGAGATAGCAACGAGTTAGGACCTTCGTCATCAGATAGGCACGATTGAAGACTTCGCTATTGTACAGGCACTAGTTTCTGGCTGCTCCTCTCCGTACCTGCACCAGTGTGTCGGTCTCATTCCACTCGGCCACCGACACCTACGACGAGGCTGGGACACAAAAGCGGCGACGAAGTCGGGACACAAAAGTGGCGACGAGGAGTGATAGAACCTTGGACCAGCCCGCTTGCAGCAGCCAGACAGCAGCAGTCGGAGCACGCAGAAATTGCTCCCGCCCACCCACCCTTAATATAAGAATTTTGGGGGAAGATATTTTGTTACGTGTTTTGTGGACTTTTTTGTTGCAGAGCGAGTCCTCTTTCGTATTGCATTTGTGTTTTGTTATAATTTACTTGTATGTGCGGCGCCTAATCGGTCAGCATGGCCACTACCCCGAACCCAAACTTAATGGAAATTATTCAGTTACAGACGGCGCAAATCACCCAGTTGCTCCAGGCGGTGGCCGAGCTGACAGCGCGGGCAGCTAACCAACAACAACAGCCGCCGCTTCAGCAGCCCACACCTGCCGCCGCAACACTTCCTACGTTTCGCCAATACAACGAACGTGAGGAAGAATGGAGTGATTATCTGGCGCAGTTTCAAGAACTCGTCGCGGCTCATCAACTTACAGGTCAGACTGTTAAGCATCTTTTATTGTCTGTGGTGGGCCCCAAAACTTTCGTGTTACTGCAAAAACTATTCCCGCACGCATCTCCTCGTGATGTAGACTTTGAACAACTTGTAGATGCACTGAATGCTCATTATGAGAGAAAAGTTCTTGTAGCCGCTGCACGATACCGATTTTTCAGACTGAAAAAATTACCTGAACAGTCACACCAAGAGTGGATCACCGAGTTGAAGGGCTTAACCCGCAAATGTAAATTTACTTGTTCTTGTGGACTTTCGTATAGTGATGTGATGTTGAGGGACGCAATTACGCAGAACATTCAGGACCCCAGAATTAGAGCAGCAATTCTGAAACAGTCTGACCCCTCCTTAGACAGTGTACTGCAGCTTATAGAAGCGCATGATACTTTTGACTTAGCTGATGTAGAAATGCAAAGCCATAGTGTAAATTCAGTGCGCCGTAACGGACGCTTTCCTAGCCGTAGTTCTCAGTATAGCACTTGTGATTCTTTAAATTCTACAGGCCGTGCTGAACAGACAGTGAACAGTAGCCAGTGTAAAAGTGCGACGCAAAGGTCGCCCCGTCGTGTTAGAAACAGTGATTTGAATAACGGGCGCCAACGCTCATTTCAGAAAAATGTACGTAAATCTTGCCCCCAGTGTGTATCTCGCCACAAACGTGCACAGTGCCCAAGTCGCAACGCAACCTGTTATCAATGTGGCAAATTGGGACATGTGCAGTCTGTGTGTATGCAAATTAAAAACTCACAGAACAGTAACGTTAGAAACAGTGCTTCGCAAAGTGCGAGAACAGTTCATTCTGTAAATGTTATACGGGCTGTGGAATTGAACAGTGCTTTAGTTGGTTCTCAATTACAAGAAAGTTCTTCTGCACCTATTGCAAAACTATATAGTGCACCACGTAGCAAGCGCCGACGAGCGCGTAAAACAGTGCAACGGAAAAGGGTTCGGGACAAGCAAAATGACTATGAACAGTGCATTCCTGTAGTGAAAATAGTGCCTTCTGCAACTACTAACTGTAATAGTGCCCAGTACTGTGTAGCTAGTGACAGTAGAATTGGTGTAGCTACTCAAAGTAATTTTAGTGCAGTAGCCTCGCATTGCGCGGACGCCGATCTGGCGGTAGTGTCATCTAGTGACAGTGTGGTTAATCCGCTGTGTGCCGAGTATGCGCCGCTTCCTACCGCACGCAACCCGCGCAAGCGCAGAAAACAATATGTATTAGACGTTGCCCACATTCGCGCACCTGTCGAGCGCCGAAAGCAAAAACTTTTTGTGAATCTTTCCATTGACAATAAGACTGTGCAATTTCAGCTCGACACTGGTTCCGCTGTTACCTTAATAAATAAAGATACTTATGAACTTCTGGGTTCGCCAAAATTGTCGCCGTCACAGCAAGTGTTAACAGCTTACACAGGTGAAAATATTCCCGTGCTAGGAACATGTAGCCTGCCCGCCTCTTTTCAAGGTGTTACGAAAACAGTTGCGTTTGTAGTTCTTCAGGCCAAATCGACACAGAACATTTTTGGACTAGATGCTTTTGACTTGTTTGGTTTATCAATTCACAGAGATGTGCTTCAAATTTCGTCAATAGTGCCTCAGGATAAAATCAATGCATTGTGTGACAAATATAGTGACCTGTTTTCGCCGGAACTCGGTTGTGCAAAAGACTTCGTGGCACATGTAACTTTAAAAGACTCTGCAGTTCCAAAATTTCGTAAAGCTAGACCAGTGCCTATCGCATTGCGTGATACAGTTGCCGAAGAACTTAAACGTTGGCAAGATAGTGGGGTGATTTCTCCTGTTTCTGCGAGTCAGTGGGCCTCGCCTATAGTAATTATACCCAAGCCGTCAGGAAAACTTCGTCTCTGTGCGGACTTCAAATCAACAGTGAACAGTCAAACAATTGTAGACACTTATCCTCTGCCCAGACCTGACGAACTAATGGACAAATTAGGACAGTCTCGCTTCTTTTCTAAGATTGATTTAGCAGAGGCATACTTACAGATTCCACTTGATGACGAGTCCAAAAAGTTTTTCGTCATTAATACTCACATGGGCCTTTTTCAATTTCAACGCCTACCCTTTGGCAGTTCTTCCGCCCCCGCTATTTTTCAGCGTTTTTTGGAACAGCTGACAGTTTCTGTACCGTGTTGTTCGAACTATTTAGATGACATTGTGGTGTCCGGACGTACAGTTGAAGAACATTTAGCAAACCTGGAGTGCCTTTTCAAAGTTTTGACTGCAGCAGGTCTACGTTGTAATAAAGCAAAGTGTTCGTTTTTTCAAACTGAAATAGAGTACCTGGGCCATGTGATTAATGCCCAAGGAATCCACCCTTTACAGTCACATCTTCGAGCAATCAAAGACTTGCCTCCTCCTAAGAATGTGCACGAATTGCAAGCAGTGATGGGAAAGCTGAACTATTATTTCAGGTTTATTCCCAATGCCTCTCAGATTGCAGCTCCACTGCATCGCTTACGTAGGAAGAATGTTCCTTTTGTATGGTCTAAAGATTGCCAGGTTGCCTTTGACAAACTAAAGTCTTCACTACTCAGTGATGTATGTTTGATTCCCTTTGACCCACAGAAGCCTGTAGTGTTAGCAGTTGACGCCTCGTCGTACGGTGTGGGCGCGGTTCTGTCACATCGTATTGGATGTCATGATCGTCCTATTGCCTTTGCATCCAAGCTACTGACGCCAACGCAACAGAATTACAGTCAGATAGAAAAGGAGGCCTTAGCAATCATTTACGGCGTCACAAAGTTTCATCATTATCTGTATGGCAGAAAATTCTATTTGTTGACAGACCACAAGCCTCTCACGTCGTTGTTCTCACCCACAAAGCCAATTCCGCCACGAACGGCACAAAAGCTTCAGAGATGGTCCTTGATATTGTCAAATTATCAGTATGAGATTTTGTACCGACCTACCACTAAACATGCTAACGCGGACACACTTTCCCGACTTCCGGTTGGTCAGGATGTATCATTTGATTCTTCAGAAATGGCATGTTGTCAGATAGACTCCAGAGATGCTTCCGCTGTCGCAGACTTTCCTTTAAACTCTCGTCGGGTTGCACAGGAAACAGCTGCGGATGCAGACCTAAGTGTGGTAGCACGTTTTGTTCGCTCAGGGTGGCCTGCCAGAGCCAAAGACATTGATCGGCCTCTGGTTCGACGTTATTTTGCACAACGTCATGCATTATCTTTAAGTCAGGGTGTTCTGTTGTTACATACGGACAACGACCAAACAAGAGTGATTGTTCCTCGTTCCCTGCAACGTGAAGTGTTACGCCTCCTGCATCAAGGACATTGGGGTATTGTTAGGACAAAGCAACTGGCCAGACGTCATTGTACCTGGGTTGGTATGGACGCTCAGATAGAGAACATGACGTCACAGTGTACTGTTTGTGCGGAGCATCAGGCGGCTCCTCCGCAACGTTTCTCAGATTGGCCACGCCCCAAGGGACCATGGCAACGTTTACACATTGACTTTGCCGGACCATTCTGGAATACGCGCTGGTTAATTATTGTAGACGCTTTCAGCAAGTTTCCTTTTGTGATTGCCATGAACTCAACGACGGCGTCTAGTACAATCAGTGCCTTAACATCAGTGTTTTGCATCGAAGGCTTGCCTGAAACTATCGTCAGTGACAATGGACCTCAGTTTGTTAGTGCGGAATTTCAACAATTTTGTCGTGTGAATGGCATTCAGCATATCACCACCGCACCTTTTCACCCTCAGTCCAATGGTGAAGCAGAACGTTTCGTTCGAACATTCAAGTCTCACATGGAGAAGATGAAAGGTCAGCACTCCAGGCAGCAAGCTCTTCAAATTTTCCTGTCTACGTATCGGTGCATGCCACGTGACGGCCCGTCTCCTGCCGAGCTGCTACACGGCCGCCGTCACCGCACTCTCCTTCACCTGCTGCAGCCTCCCACGCACCGAGTCGGTTCGTATGGCGCTTCGCGTTTTCAGGTTTCTACGCCGGTGCTGTACAAGGTGTTTGCTGGCAACAAGACAAGATGGACGCCGGGCACCATTCAGCGCGTGCTCGGGCGCAATATGTTTATTGTACGTTCTTCCACAGGGTCGGAGCTGCGGCGCCACGCAAACCAATTGCGCCTGCACAGACCGCGCGATCCTGTCTCCGGTTTCTTGATTCCAGACCCAGTTCTGCGCCAGGGAGCACAACCACATCGTTCGTCCCCGGACTACGAGATCCCTATGGACGTCGACGTACATCCGACGCAGTCGTCGCCGCCGCTGTCGCCGCCGCAGATGACAGCGTCACCGAGAGGGACTCCGGGACCGTGCGGCCCCCCCCAGCTTGGGCCACGCACCTCAGAAGAAGATGACCTGCTCCCTCTGGGCGGGGGCGGGCGCCCTTCCCCAGGTTTCGGCGGGTTCCCTGGAGGATCGCAAGGCGGATGCCGGGGCGCGGACGGCGTCTCGATCCCGGCCTCAGCTACGACGCCCGTCCCACCAGTAACGCCCCCGCTCAGGCCCTCCTCCCAGTGCCGTCGCCGTGGCCCTCAGCCCTACGCCACGACGGCGCGGCGGTTTGGGGGGGAGGGGTGTGGTGTCGCACAAGTACAAAGTGCGCGCCACCTACTTTCGCCGCGCGCCGCCATGCATGCACGGCGCGGCGTTCTTCCGACGACAGCCACGAGCGCCCTCTGCTGGAACCCCGCTCGTGGCCACCACGGAAATATATAGCACTTCGGACTGAGAGAGGAACGAGTCGGCACTTCGGACTGAGATAGCAACGAGTTAGGACCTTCGTCATCAGATAGGCACGATTGAAGACTTCGCTATTGTACAGGCACTAGTTTCTGGCTGCTCCTCTCCGTACCTGCACCAGTGTGTCGGTCTCATTCCACTCGGCCACCGACACCTACGACGAGGCTGGGACACAAAAGCGGCGACGAAGTCGGGACACAAAAGATACCTCGTCTGATATTATGCCTTTTACTTCAAAATCATTCTGTACCGAATCTAAGTACTTTCTTCTTGGTCTATCTCGACACCTCTTACCCTCCACTGGCGAACTCATGAGTCTCTTAGGTAACCTTTCTTCTCCCATGCGTGTAACATGACCCCACCGTCTCAGTCTGTTCGCTCTGACTGCTTCATCTATGGTGTTCATTCCCAGTTTTTCTTTGATTTTCTCATTATGGACACCCTCCTGCCATTGTTCCCATCTATTGGTACCTCCAATCATTCTTGCTACTTTCATATCTGTAACCTCTATCTTATGAATAAGGTAACCTGTATCCACCCAACTTTCACTCCCATACAACAAAGTTGGTCGAAAGATAGAGCTGTGCACCGCTAACTTAGTCTTGGTACTTACTTCCTTCTTGCAGAAGAAAGTAGATCTTAGCTGAGCACTCACTGCATTAGCTTTGCTGCACCTGGATTCCAGTTCTTTCGTTATGTTGCCATCCTATGAGAAAATACATCCCAGGTACTTGAAACTGTCTACCTGTTCTAACTTTTTTCCTCCTATTTGGCACACAATCAGTTTGTTCTTTTTCCCACAGACATTACTTTCGTTTTGGAGATGCTGATCTTTATATCATAAACCTTGCACCTCTGATCGAGCTCTGAAATATTAGTTTGCAACCCTTCAATCGAATCGGCCATTACAACTAAGTCATTCGCATATACGAGACTGCTTCTTTTGTTTTCATCTATTTTAATCCCTCCCTGACAGTCTACTGTTTTCAACATATGATCAATGAATAGTACTAACATCTGTGGTGACTCGTTACAGCTTTGTCTTACCCCTGAAACTAACCTGAAACATGAGCTTAATTTGTCATCTACTCTAACTGCTGCCTGACAGTAAAGCCTGCGTAAAGCCTTTTAATTAACTTAAATGAACGCATACAATATTAACGACAGTAATATTGTCCGATGTTACCAAAGCGGAACCTGCTCGCCGTCAAGACCTCGGGCTGCGGATCGTTGACCTGAACTGGACGGAGCGGAGACAAACACTTCCTGGCTGCTCCCTGCTTCCCAGAAAAGCTCGGAGCGTCTGGCGCCTTAACTGAGCAACACAAACAGTATTTAATGCAACTGCCCGTGCAACGTCTCCCAAAATTGTCATATACTAACAAACGGAAACAGTTTTACCTCTCCACTGAAATCGTATTTAATATGAGAAGTCTGCTCATATACTTTAATTCTGCTTCATGTTCACTGTGAAATGCGTATCAAATTGCCAGGGCTCTCCTACACTGGAATAGGACCCAGCAAAGAACGTGAATAGGAACATTCCTGCCTTGTTCCTCAGGCCGAGGTGATATAAGTATCAACAAATAATACAATCCCTTGAGACAACATTGTCTCATTATACCAAAGGTATTAAACATAAGGAGAGGCATTGAATTAATATTTTTGCGGTGGCCGGGATTCGAAATTGGGACCTCCTACTTACTGAGAAACAGGGCGGGATAGTTCCTATTCGCGTTCTTTGCTGGGGTGCTATTCCAATGTACAAGAGCCCTGGCAATTTGATACACATTTCACAGGGAAAATGGGGCAGAATTAAAGTATGTGGTGTGGAGGGAGACGTGCATTAAGACAGTCCGTGTAGATGTTTTGGCTACAATGCGGTGTTAGCTGAGTGGTCTAAAGCACCTACCTAGTAAGTAGGACGTCCCGGGTGCGAATACAGGCCACCGCATAAATCTTAATTCATTGCCTCTCCTTGTGTTTAATGCCTTTGGTATAATGAGACAATGTTGTCTCAAGGGATTGGATTATTTGTTGATATTGATATCACCTTGGCCTGAGGAACAAGGAGGTATAGTTCCTATTCGCGTTCTTTGCTAGGATGCTATTCCAGTGTAGGAGAGCCCCGGCAATTTGATACGCATTTCACAGGGAACATGAGGCAAACTATTCTGTCTCAAGACAAACCCGGCTCAGCTCGCGGTGCCACCTCCAAGCCTCATGGACACGAACGTCGTGGCTACTCCCTTCCGTGTCCACTATGGTCGGTGGCGGTTGCACAATTTGCCCTTGTCGCTAGCCTCCCCAAAGAGGAGAAACATCCTACGTGATCGACGCGATCCCCGAATCGATGCGCAGCCGCCGACCGTAGCCTTGAATCCTTAGATCTACATTACGCCCGTGTGCTGCTTTACTCACAAGCGCGCTCCTAAGTAAGAATTAGGATCTCTGCCCAGGCATAACTTAGCGGCGTATCTAACGGCACGTATCACACACGTCATAATAACGTTACCGCGGGGCTGCTTAAAACGGGGAGAAAGGGGAGGTGCATAGTTGACAAACTCCCTAAAACACCTCCCCTCTTTCTTACCTTCCCTCGGCGTTGTTAACAATGCACTTCGTGCCAGTGCCCTGATTTGTAAACGGGGCAGCGTTGCACGCGAGGTGCCGTGTCGACATGCAACTTCAGTGCATGTCTAAAATCACTCTTTTGCTAACTTTGTGTCTTCTGTCGTAGTTGATGTCCCACTGCGCAGGTGAAGCACACAGGTCGCGCATCCGTTGTACTTGAAGTGATGATAAAAGAGGTGTTGAGATTGGCTAGAATAACTCGAATAACTTTAGCTTTTGTAGGATCCAGGTGCTTGTTTTTATTGAAGAAATGCCAATGTATATCCTAGCACAAATATACAGACAGAGTGATATTAAATGTGCGGCTCGATAGAACTGTGGTAGAGTGCCAGACTACAAATCCAAAGGTCGTGGGTTCGATCCCCGCAAGGTCCTAGGATTTTTGTCTGTCACTTTCCACTTCTTTCATCTCTGGCAGTGTTGCTAATGTGAAAAATATCGAGTAGCACCGTGGTTCGGAACCCACGTTAAACTGTAGGCCCCCTATAACTGGCTGGGTAAGTCAGTTCGAAGGTCGGAGGAAGGCAACGGCATACCACCTCCAAACAGGACCATGCCTAGTAAAGCACTGTGGTGTTCAAACCAATCTTCGGATTGTTGACTGCTTTACCTTAAACGTTACATAACGTATAAACTGTCCATGGCCCGCACTGTACTAAGGTACAAGGTATCGCGGTCGGCGTTCGACTGACTGCTGCCGCACATCGCTGCGCGCCACAAGCCACCGTTTTGGCGCCAAGCGAAACTTCTAGACTAACATTGCCAACTTATTACAAAATATACAAATAATTAAATCTTTGAATTAACCGAAATGTAGCTTAGCACAAAAGCATTACAGAAAGTATACAGATAATTTTTAATAAACATAGGAAAGTTAAATATTAATAAAAGAAGCTTGAAGTTTTGGCGGACAACTATAGGCGGAAGCCAATCAGATCTCAGCTAGCAAAAGGGGCGAAGCTTTCCCACGGGATACAAGCTTACCTACTGTCTCTCTCTCTCTCACCCTTTCTATTACGTAACACAGTTCTCCAACCAAGAAAACTTCTTAACTCTTTCAGTCTTGGTGGTTAGTGTTACTAACCACCTCTTTTCGATCACGGTACTTCTATTCCACGCCATCTAGCGATAAACGGTTGAATTAGTATGTCCGTTTGGACTGTGCTTCAAAACAAATGACAGATTCCGGGTACATTGCATGAATGTCAGTGCATAACAGTTGCATTGAATATAGCGCTAACGTACCTTGTCTCGAGTGTCTGATAAAAACATCAATACAACGGGTACAACGCAGTCCTCTTCACGCCCAGACCTCGACAAGCTGATTCTGAAAGACTTCCGGAGAGAAGTATATCGGGGCCTGCTGGCACCAGCATATGTCAGAGACCAACACGGGCCGGATTCAGTGAACAGCAGCCGTAATTCCGCGACCACATCTCCAGGACCTGAATTTATAAAACGCCACAAACCTACAGTCCCACAGGAAATTCGTCTAGAATCCAGTCAGCATCAACCTGAAAGAAGCACATCAAGAAGATACTGCAATTGTACCACTAAAATATCTCCCGTGCGTACTTTATGGCAGTGTAGGGGAGACCGGGGCACGTTTTCCACCATTTTACATTTTTATTTTTGTACTTTTTATTTTTATCGATTTTGCGGCAAACAGCGGATCATTATATTTCCTACACCTTTATTTACGGTCTTGTACAGATATTTTTGAAAATAGTAAATATCATTCTTGGTAGCAAATGGTTTTGTCTGACCCTGTTGCGTTGGAAAATTAGCCCCGTATACGGGGCAAGTTTTCCAGCTTACTTAAAATGTACAAGGGCAAATATTCCAATTATACTTTCAATGTTAAAACACAGTTGATTTCACTGAATACATATTTTTATCAAGAATTTACAATACATTACAATAGAGGATACTAAAAATAGCCACATTAAATAAAAACAAATGCTATTTAATGGTTTTACAAAAAATGTGACTTAAATATTTTACAAATACAGACATTTTAACAATACTTATACCGATTGTCTGAATCACAATGTAAGCAAACAAAAAATGGAACATTCCCTTTCGTACAGTATCCATGCGCCCATTTCGTGCACTGTACACACTTTTCATTTGCTTTAGACTTGGCGTAAGACTCAGAGCAATAAGGAATATGTGCCCCTTATGCACTCGGAAAAAGTGCCCCGTCGCCATATTCGGAACTATAACACTACGTCCATGAGTAACAGTGTAAGCTATTTACAAAACAAATGCACAGTTACTTGAAGAGAGAAACCCACTTTTAGTGTGTGCAATGTGAAAATAATATGTTTAACGCTGGAATGTTTATTTTAAGTTTCAATAAAAACATGAGATTTTACTCACATTTGCAAAAATGACGAAAACAGCCCTGCCGACGTTGTGACTGCTGGCACAACACTGAAACTTTCGTAAATGAAGCGTTCTTTGTTGCTACTTCCTACAGTATCGCCGGTGGTGACATCTAGCGGTTTGTTTCGAAAATAAACGGATTTGGAAAACTTGCCCCTATGGAAAATGTGCCCCGGTCTCCTCTAGTACATGTAAAGTGCCTCTTTGCTTACGCAAAGGTAAAACATGTTTTGCAGATTTTCATAAAAAAAAAAAATTTGTTTTTGTTAGTTTTGCACGTTTGTAATGATGATTCGTCTAATAAATAACGTTCACAATCACTGAATACCTTATATTATGTTTCATCTATTGTCTGTGATATTTCAGTTGTAACAGTTGCTTCAATGAACAGACATTGATAATTATGTTCCTATTGTACAAGTCTGAACAGACATTGGTAATTATGTTCCTATTGTAAAAGTGTGACACCTAAAACATTGAGACGCAAAATAAACGGCTCCATATCAGCCCCCTCACAGCGTGAGGCGGTGGTATGACAGCGGAATACCTTTGCTCTCCCGTGCGGAGTTCGGCCGATCGGAACGGCCACCCGCGCGACCCTCGCCGATGTTGAGCTGTTCGCGGAGCCACCGCCCTCGGCGGCGTCCCCGGAGGAGGCTCGTAAAGATTTCAATTTGGGGCGCAGCGGGGGAGTGTTTGTCGCGCCGCGCCGGCCACTGTGCGCCGTCGCCGGCCCTCGCGGCTGACGTATGGAGCCGGCGTCCGCGCCACGGGCAATTTGTCTGGCGTAAGCCCGCGGGGTCCGGCCGCGGCGCTCGGCCCGTGGGAAAACACGCAGCCGGCCGGACCGCCGCGCCGCCGCTATAGGCGGCGTGGTGCCACTCTGCCGCCGCAGACGGCTAGTCACACATTCGTCCCGTAAAAGGGTAACTGCTCAAGAGCTGAGACTCGCAAATAAACGTCAGTATACGTTGTTCAAAACAATTGGTATATGTATATATACAGGGTGTTACAAAAAGGTACGGCCAAACTTTCAGGAAACATTCCTCACACCCAAAAAAAAGTAAATATGTGGACATTGTAACGTTTCTGCTATGTTGCACACTCCTAAAAATCAGTTGCCAACATAGAAACACGAAATATCTGACACCTAAAATAAAACTTCATTACCGGACATGTAAAATATCACCGGTCGGGGGTTCGAATCACCCCTCGGGCATGTATATTTGTGCCGTCCTAGCTCGTAAGTAGTTCATAAGTAGTTTGTAAGTTTAGGGACTGATGACCCCGTAGTTAAGTCCCATAGACTATACAAACAAAACAAAACAAAAAATATCACATTTTCGCCTTCAGTTGGAAATTCTATTAACACTATTAGTAAAATACCTTTAAAAAATAGTACGTTGATTTAAATATAACTTTGGCTTACCTTTTACGTAATTTTCAGTTTTTAATACTTTCGTAAATAATAGCTGCAAACACTAAAAATGCATTACACTTAGTTTCGGAAATTGCTGAACCTGTATAGAAACTAATTTGTATAAAAACAACAATACTACAAGTTATAACAATTGCACAACATGATTTCATATATACCTTTTGTTTAAATAAATTAAGGCAGACCAGGTTTTATATATCACTAGATCCTAATTAAATACTGATAATTTTTCATGCACTAAAATTAATAATCCGTTTGGTACTAAGAAGCTATCTTCGAAATTAACAAAACTACGACAACCATATACAAATCCGTATTAATAAATAATTTGACCGCAAACTGAAACACATTAAAATTCCATGTCACAATAATATTACGCCTACACAATATTGGCAAAACAAATATGTGTGCACTTCGAAAACACAAATAATGTAAATAATTTCAACACAGTAAACACTAGTCAAAAGGATGACTTTGAATTTGTGTACCACATTTAAATACAAATTTCATGAAACATGTACATACATTGAGATAAATAGTCAAAGCTTAAATGTAATATTTTAATTTCTGTATTTTGGCATATTTAATGTAAAAGAATATTGTTTAACTGTGAATTACAAAACTTTGTCATCAATCTTATTACGCAGTTACGTGGAAAGATGTTTGAGAGAAACCATGTTTTAATTAGTCTTCTAGAAGTCTTCTAGCAGCCACAAACCTGTAAGCAACTCTGTTGGCTTGCCGCTGCATTTTTTTGATTGTGCAATAATGTGATTGATTTAAACATTGTTTAGGTGGAAATAAAATCGTTTCCATATCAACTGACGTGTTTCTAATTTACGAAAAGATCCTGTAACATCAAATCTTTTAGTGAATGCCGAAGACAGCTCACAACGCAATGGACTTCAGCCAGCATATAAGTGCAACTTCGCCTACAGTGGAATGACTTTGTTATAGACTGTGAAATAATAAAACTTTCCGTGATTCAGGAAAATATTAGAGCTCAGTTTGAGTCATTCCGAAAAGGGGTGACGGGCGTTAGAACATGTGTCCGGAAACGCTTAATTTCCATGTTAGAGCTCATTTCATTTCTTCTCTTCAAGTCTATATCTGCCCCTGGGTAAGTCTTACAGTTTAACCTTGTTGCGAAATCTATGACTTACCATTATGAAATCTATCTGGTATCTTCCGGTGTCTCCTGGTCTCTTCCACGTATACAACCTTCCTTCGTGATTCTTAAACCAAGTGTTTGTTATGATTAAATTATGTTCCGTGCAAAATTCTACCAGGCGGCTTCCTCTTTCATGCCTTTTTTCCAGACCATATTCATCTATTCATTTATACAGGGTGTTACAAAAAGGTATGGCCAAACTTTCAGGAAACATTCCTCACACACAAAGAAAGACAATATGTTATGTGGACATGTGTCCGGAAACCCTTCATTTCCACGTTAGAACTCTTATTATTACTTCTCTGCAAATCACATTAATCATGTAATGGAAACGCACAGCAACAGAACGTACCAGCGTAAATTCAAACACTGTGTTAAAGGAAATGTTCAAAATGTCCTCCGTTAGCGACGATACATGCATCCACCCTCCGTCGCATGGAATCCCTGATGCGCTGATGCAGCCCTGGAGAATGGCTTATTGTATCACAGCCTCCACAATACGAGCACGAAGAGTCTCTACATTTGGTACGGGGGTTGCGTAGATAAGAGCTTGCAAATGCTCCCATAAATGAAAGTCAAGAGGACTGAGGTCAGGAGAGGGTGGAGGCCATGGAATTGGTCCGCCTCTACAAATCCATCGGTCACCGAATCTGTTGTTGAAAAGCGTACGAACACGTCGACTGAAATGCGCAGGAGCTCCATCGTGCATGAACCACATGTTGTGACGTACTTCTAAAGGCACATGTTCTAGCAGCATAGGTAAAGTATCCCATATGAAATCATGATAACGTGCTCCAGTGAGCGTAGGTGGAAGCCCAAGCAAGACATCACCAACAATTCCTGCCCAAACGTTCACAGAAAATCTGTGTTCATGACGTGAATCGAGGAAGTACAGTACATACTAACAAATCAATTGGGTATTTTGACAATTGTCTGCACGAATTATTTCAATTTACATTTAAAGAGAAATACTAAAATGAGCTCCAAGATGGAAATTAAGCGTTTCCAGACACATATCCACATAACATATTTTCTTTCTTTGTGTATGAGGAATGTTTCCTGAAACTTTGGCCGTACCTATATATATATATAGGGTGTTTCACTAAGTTAGTTTGCCTCTGTAACTTATAAAATAATAGGTGACGGGAAATTTTTATGCGGTAGGTCAACACAAGAAATGTTACACTTTCTGCGGAACTATGAACATAGTTTATTGTAACATTTTCCAAACAGTTACACGACAAAGATATAATTTTTTAAATGGAACAATAGTTTTTTCTATCTTGCATTGGATTCGTTGAAACCAGCTGCGTCCAAATCAATTTAAACTACATTCCTATCACTGTTAGTTTGAGAGCTACAACCCTTCAAAGTTTAGGGGGCGGAGGCTACGACAGCGTAGCTGACTGGCTGGTGTTCATGAGACAGTGGGCCGTGCCCCAGGGGATAGCCACTCGGCCAGTCAGCTATGCTATCGCAGCCTCCGCCCCCGGAACTTTGAAGGGTTGTAGCTCCCAAATTAACAGTGATATGAATGTATTTTAAATTGATTTGGACGTAGCTGGTTTCAACGAATCCAATGCACGATAGAAAAAACACTGTTGTTCCATTTAAAAAATTATATCTTTGTGCTGTAACTCTTTGGAAAATGATACAATAAACTATGTTCATAGCTCCGCAGAAAGTGTAACATTTCTTGTGTTGACCTACCGCATTAAAATTTCCCGCTTATAATTTACACTTAGTGAAACACCCTATATATATATATGGTGTTACAAAAATGTATGGGCAAACTTTCAGGAAACATTCCTCACACGCAAAAAAAGTAAATATGTTATGTAGACATGTGTCCGGAAACGCTTCATTTCCACGTTAGAACTCATTTTATTACTTCTCTTCAAATCACATTAATCATGGAATGGAAACACACAGCAACAGAATGGTAACGGGGTTGCGTAGACAAGAGCTTTCAAATGCCCCCATAAATGTAAGTGAAGAGGGTTGAGGCCAGGAGAGAGTGGAGGCCATGGAATTGGTCCGCCTCTACCAATCCATCGGTCACCGAATCTGTTGTTGTGAAGCTAACGAACACGTCGACTGAAATGTGCATCAGCTCCATCGTGCATGACCCACATGTTGTGTCGTACTTGTAAAGGCACATGTTATAGCAGCACAGGTAAAGTATCTCGTATGAAATCATGATAACGTGATCCAGTGAGCGTAGGTGGAAGAACATGAAGCCCAAGAAAGACATCACCAACAATTCGTGCCCAAATGTTCACATAAAATCTGTGTTGATTACGTGAATCGGGGAAGTACAGTACATACCGTTGTGTCGCACAAGTCCGAAGTCCGCGCCACGTATTTTCGCCGCGCGCCGCCATGCAAGCACGATGCGGCGTTCTTACGACATCAGCCACGAGCGCCCTCTGCAGCAACTCCGCTCGTGGCCACCACTGAACTGCATCGGCCATTTATGAATAGGATAGGCACCAGTTAACACTCTCATCAGTGGCAGGCCTCTATCTAGTTAAACTATGTATCTGCATTACACTAGTCTTCAGTTAACAAAGTATTATACTATATCTAGGAAATATATATCTTGTTCTAATCTAGCTTAGTGTTTCTAATTTCTACTGTCTCACTGGCTGGTCACCTCAGACCTTGTACCCGCACACGCGTGCATCCTATTTCCCTGTGTCGGTCTCTCTCTACTCGGCCAACGACACCTAGGACAAACGGCGGAAATAAGACACAAAAGTGGCGACAAGGATGGGACACAAACATACCAACGAAACAATTGGTTATTTTGACAATTGTCTGCACGAATTATATCAATTTACATTTGAAGAGAAATACTAAAATGAGCTGTAACATGGAAATTAAGCGTTTCCGGACACATGTCCACGTAACATATTTTCTTTCTTTGTGAGTGAGGAATGTTTCCTGAAAATTTGGCCGTAATATATATTAGCTTAAAACCCGGCGTTGCTCGGGACGCATTTATTCTAATCTTCACATCCTCCTTCCTTCTCTCTCTCTCTCTCTCTCTCTCTCTCTCTCTCTCTCTCTCTCTCTCTCTCTCTCTCTCTCTCTCTTTGTCCATTTACTCCTCTTCGCTCTCTTTGTTCTTATGCTCCTCTCCCCTCTCTCTGTTCGTCTCCTCCCCCCCCTTTTCAATGCCTAACTCCACCCTCCTTTTATCTGCCGGAAATGGCCTCATCCCTGTGTCTAGCTCCTTTTCCTTTTACTCCTCCATGTATCAGTGAAAAATTAAATAATCACCATCATAATCATCATTTGCGCAGTTTCCAGCCACAGGCTGAGTCTGTTTGGAAACACAAGCCTCGCCACTGCGTCCCATCTTCCCACCATCACTATTTTCGCTCCTCCTCTCTTCTTGACACAATCTTCCACTCCTTTAGCCATCTATCTCAGTCTTCCTCTTGGGCGTTTCTTCTGTATCTTTATTTCGTGTATTCTCCTGGGGATCCTCTTCTCCTCCATTCTCTTTAAATGGCCATACACTTTAGTCTTGATCTGTGTATCCTATCCTGTAACGGCTTTTCTCTTAATATTTTCTTGATCTTATCATTGCTCATCCTGTCTCTTCTTGTTACCCCTATTCTGCTTCGTAGAAATTAAATAACTGTTTATTTTAATGGTGATCAATGGTTGTCTAAATTCACTGCAACTTACTCTCCAAATGAAATCTTAAGTAGACAATGAACTGTTATTTTGAAAGTACAGTGTGCCAAATTTTAAGATTGGAATAAAACCATACATTTTGTCGAAGTCCATAAGGAAAGTACCCTCCACCATACACCATACAAATTGAAAAAAAAAATGAAAAGGTTCTTAATCAGGGGATAGTTGACATTAAAATAGAAGTAAATATCTAAAATAGCAATTTACATGCCACCTTTACAGGGGTGCATTAGAACATAAAGAGAAGACGCAATATAATCCAATATTTCAGTCAAACAAATGTACAAGTTTGTACGCACCTAAAAGTTATATTTTCAAGAATTATACAGAGCTAGTTAAGAAGCAATGTAAAAAGATTAGGCAAAACAGAAAAAATGCATTCTCTATGTAGACAATGAACGCCTCTTTATGTTTACTTGGAATTTCCGATGTTCTTGTAATACCGCATAGGGACACCCTCTAGTGGCTCGCTGCACTTAGTTTCAGTCACCATCCGTAGGAAGATCTTTAGTTTGCACCCTTCAGTTTTGATCGTGCTTCTCATTTTTTGTTGGATTTTTCCTACATATCTATTCCATGGTTTGTATATTGTTAATTGCAATATATATATATATATATATATATATATATATATATATATACTTTTTTTTTTTTTTTTAACGTCACTTTTACATATTGTGCAAAAACTGTAAGATGCCTTTTTGTATATGAATGTATTCCTCGGCCTGAGGAACAAGGCGGGATAGTTCCTATTCGCGTTCTTTGCTGGGGTGCTAGTCCAATGTAGAAGAGCCCTGGCAATTTGAACGCATTTCACAGGGAACATGACGCAGAATTAAAGTATATGTTGTGGAGGGAGACGTGCTTTTAGAGAGCCCGTGTAGTTGCTTTGCCTACATCATTAGATAGACTGCAAAGAGTAGAATTCGTTGTTTTGTAATTAGTACGTTATACCACAATTGCTGCAGTGCTACCAGTACCCACTTCTATTGCGAAAAAAATTATTGCGGTCGTGTGCTGGTATATTTCGAGGGGAAATATTTTCAAACTTTCTTTTGAAACTACCACATTGCCTAGATGAAATGGAGGACTAGGAGTCAAAGACATACAAGCACAATGTTTGACAATGTTTCTTACATAGTTATCAGCCTAGCACTTCACGAATAGGCCAGTCGTCAGGTATGTTTAGGTCCAAAAAAATTGCAGGAAGCTGAATTTTTGGTATGTTGTTAGGACGTGTTAGAGTAGTATTAAACCAAGTTTACAGCTTCGAAATCCTTTTGCGTAACTTGTAAGAGCCAAAAAACCTCGAAATTTTCGGACTTTTTTCTGGTTTTGGCTTATAACTCGTAAAGGGTGGTTTTTTGACGAAACGTCACTCACACCTCTATTAATCTAGATAAAATAATCTAAAATTTAAGCCCAACCGCAGCTCTGTAAGTCCAATAGTTCCCGAGATATTGGACTTCAAAAATTGACTTATTTCTCCAAAAAGTTCAAATTTTCGATTTTAGTCATCTTTCGGCTAGAATATTGGCTCTAATGATCATCCCACGGGGAATGTCATACAAAACAAAGTTATAGAGCAGTTATTTAACTTTAAGTACTGAACGAAGTCCATAGGCCCAATAGATTTCTAGTTATCGTTAAAAAACGAAAACTTGGAAAAATAGGAGTATTGGAGTATTCAATAAATTGACCCAGACGAATTGCAGTCCTTGTATATAAATAAGTGTAATTATGTGTTAGTGCATACAAATATATTTGTAAAAGTAGGTATTGCTGTAAAAAAAAGACGAAAGCCTCTCCGTTTTCAGCCATTAAGGGACTGGGTCTTTCATTCGTGGCGAGGCCTTTTGTTGTGCGAAGGTATCAATCCCCCTACAGTCCCCCTTACTCAGAGTCGTGACTTTGCGGGTGTTCTGTCCTCCCTCCCAAACTTCTTGCCTCCGAGGCCTTCCCCACTACACCCAATCTGCCCTTAGAAACAACCGTATTCGGATCCGTGAAGAAATTTCAAACAAAAATGTCTAAATCTTGATCTTGGTGGCGTTTTAAGTACTTTCTGTTTTACAATATGTCGGAGCTTCCACCGTCGCATATTTGTTTCGGGGTCGTCGGTAAGTGCTTGCAGAGGGAACAATGACAGTGAAAAAACGCGGAATTTAGAAGCTGATAAAAATGAGTCAGAAACGTGGGCTTGAAAGGAACATGAGGTTTTTTTTTGTGCAGTTTAAATGAAATGACCGTACATGACGCATGCAGGAAGAGGTACACTGTGGAAAGTAATGTGTAAGCATTTGTCCAGCGAGAAGGAGATGTTTGATTTTCTCAACCATCGTCTTCGTGTGGGGAAAGGCTGAAAAGTGCGTCGGATTCAAGGCGTCACATCACTGGATATTATTATTTCCTTTGTGGTGAAAAATTCTCCAAGGAATATTTCGAGAAACAGATAAAATTGCCCGGAAGTGAAAGAATCGATTGTGGAAAAAGCTAGACAAACTAGTGAATGGGGGCAACACATTCTTCGGCGTCTTTCATGTATAAGTAAACTTGTTGCTACTGAGGGTAAGTACCACAAACATTGCTACGTAAAACTGCACTCCTTGTCGCGATCTACTGGTGCAGGAGGTAAACAAGGCCGTCCTGAACATCCCTTCCTTATCGAAGGTATGGAGCCTATATATGCATACCCTGCAGAAACAAGACAGGAAAACCAATTTTCCATAAGTGACTCGTTTGCAGAGACCTTCACATGTGATTACAAACCAGCAGCTGCAAGTGTTCAAGCTCATCTAAAAAAGCGATATGGCGGAAAAATTATTTTTGCGCAGGTTGATCCGTATCACAGCCTAGTCTTGATGTTCACAGACATTGGACAAAACATCCTTTATGAAAAGTGGTACAATCAAAGACTTAGCGATCCTGCTGAAGAGCGGCTTAGAGTTTTCAAAGCTACAGCAGAGATTATCCTGCAAGACATTCGTTCCCAAACATTTGACACTTCTCAATATCCCCCGGCAGATGCTTTTTTAAAAGACGCAGAGGCATCCTGCTCTTGAACAGTGGAAAAAGAAGTGCATAGGATTTGCTCATGCAATCATGGCTGCAACGAGGCCCAAATCTTTCCTATCCTCAATTCAAATAAGCTTTGGAACCTATTTGTATATAAAATTTGAATCAAAGCACCTTGTTGAACTTTGCCACTGTATGGGAATTTCTTGTACATATACGGAGGCTATGCATTTTGAAAGTTCCGCTATCCTCCGTGGAGAAGTGGCCCAACTAGTCGACAAAGGAGCTTTTATGCATTTTGTCTTCGACAATGCAGATGTGAACGTTAACACAATTGATGGAGAAAATACGTTCCATGAAATGGGTGGTACTATGATCATGACCTTTCACTCATCCGTTCGCCCAGACATAAACAAACCACGTTTGAAGTCTGTATGTGCCGAGTCTATCAGGTTCACACACTGCCACATACATTAAACATTCTTCTATTAGAAAGAAATTTGGTTTGTCAGCCATTTCAATTAACGAAGTGGAAATCGCTGAAGTCATTTTGCCAAAATCCCCAGACCTGCTGTGGTTGTTTGGAAAAGCAACTAACATGTCAGGCATCCCAGGATGGAATGGATTCATGGATCAAGTGACAGAAAATCTTCCTCACAAACATTCAAAGATAGTATATCTCCCTTTTATCCATGCTCCCCCAACCGACTACGACACTGTTTTAACATCACTTTTAGAAGCCAGTTAAAGAACAAGCATTTACGGTCAGGAAACATGTTTTGCGACCTACGATCAACCACTGTACTTGAAAGCCCGAGACATTGTGGAGAGCCACCAGCATCCTCAGCTTGTCAACATAGGGGTGAGACTTAGAGGTTTTCACCACCTCATGTTATTCATGGGAGCCGTCGGTGCCATAATGGCAGGAAGCGACTCAAGGAACTTCTCTGTTCAATATTTGCGGAAAACAGTGTTGAAAAAATCCTTTTTATATACGATGCGTTAATAATCATCGTCAATGAGTAATTCTTCCTTTTTCTTTAACATACACAGGAGAAGAGGACTGCAGTTCGTCTGGGTCAATTTATTGACTACTCCAATTTTTGCAAGTTTTCGTTTTTTAACGATAACTAGAAATCTATTGGGCCTATGGACTTCGTTCAGTACTTAGATTAAAGTTAAATAACTGCTCTATAACTTTGTTTTGTATGACATTCCCCGTGGGATTGATCATTAGAGCCAATATTCTAGCCGAAAGATGACTAAAATCGAAAATTTGTTTTGGAGAAATAAGTCAATTTTTGAAGTCCAATATCTCGGGAACTATTGGACTTACAGAGCTGCGGTTGGGCTTAAATTTTAGATTATTTTATCTAGATTAATAGAGGTGTGAGTGACTTTTCGTCAAAAAACCACCCTTTACGAGTTATAAGCCAAAACCAGAAAAAAGTCCGAAAATTTCGAGGTTTTTTGGCTCTTAAAAGTTACGCAAAAGGATTTCGAAGCTGCAAACTTGGTTTAATACTACTCTAACACGTCCTAACAACATACCAAAAATTCAGCTTCCTGCAATTTTTTTGGACCTAAGGCCATTTTTTTGTCTACGACGACTGGCCTAGAAACCTATTTCATGAGTTAGACCCTAGTGATCGATGTTGTGAGATTACTGCCCATTAGAAATATTGGTAATTAATAGCATTTGATAATTAAACAGTATGACGTTCACTGCAAACATTGACCATGCCAATGCACCAAATGTTACACAATTTTAATTTTATTAATTATGGTAGCAATGTATGTACGCACTTGGGTGACAACATTTATAGTTAGGCCATAGGTAGAAATTCTTCACTTTGAGATTTTATGCGTGCTTGTAGCTGAAGGGAGGCCAGCGAGCAGGCCGACGTTGGTGGCTTGTTCCAGCTTAGGATTTTCCAGGCTTCGTTTCCGGTGAGGGGAGAGAGGGACAATGGCCAGTGCCAGGCGCAGAGCAGTGCACAGCGTGAAATAAAACATTCCAAAACTACTTGCATTTGAAATAATACGATGCAGTTAGGAACCTTTAAGGCCCTCACT
The DNA here is from genome assembly GCA_026315105.1 of Locusta migratoria. Taxonomy (NCBI): domain Eukaryota; kingdom Metazoa; phylum Arthropoda; class Insecta; order Orthoptera; family Acrididae; genus Locusta; species Locusta migratoria. Next base: position 46,387,756 of record CM048750.1, on the reverse strand, counting down.
ACAAAATAGCCTGTTGACAAATAAACAATACATTAGCTGATATAGTCACATCTGGCGTAATATGTTTAATTGGCACTGAAAACATAATTTCATGATATGAAAAGTAATAAATGGCCAATTAATACAAGACAGATACACAACTAGCATGGCAATGTTTGTTTATAAAGTAATACATTAACTATTTCTCATTTTATTTTCAATTAATCTTGTGTATTTTGTCTTGAAATATTCAGTTAAATCACTTATCTGTGATATAAGAAATTGCACGATTATAGTAAATAGTGCAAAGGTTGTTTATACCAATATGAAAACCTAAAAAGACATTTGTTTCATGTGTAGTGTGATTATTTTGATTTTAAGTGAAGTTTTAGAAATGTAATGGCTGAGCGCTGTACGTTGGCAAGTCGGTTAGAACAGCTCACTTGGGGAAGTTGATGACTTAGGGAGAAAACCCGGCAGTGTGGTCTTCTGGCGCGCGCGCGTGGTCGAGGTAGGAGTCGGGAGCGAGTGGTAGAGCTGGCTGGGCGCGGCGTCGCTCTGCACGGTCGGCGTGTGGATCTCCAGGGGGAGACTATAGCATTTTGTGTAGCAATCGCCAGGTGTGATTGCTCGTTGCAGACTGCACCAAGTTGAATCGAGGCCTACTGTGTGTTGTGAATATTTAGCCGGTGGAACAAGGTGTGCATCGCATTGAATTAAAGTGACTGTGTTTTGTTAATGTAACACATGTTGTTGCATAGACATGAACATGAACGGTGTTTGAGACAGGCACGTGGTGTGAAAACAATTTGCGACAAATATTCATTTTGTCTGGGGGCTCACGATGTACAGACGTATCAGCCACAGGGTTTCAATATGGTTTAATAAACAACGTAAAGTGAACTTTCACGTGTTTTCAAAAATAGTAGTTAGTACAAATGAACTTGACTTTATTGTGACCTTTTTTTTTTTTGTTAATCATATGCAGGGAAGGAAAGCTGCGAACGTGTGATATCATCCCCTAGAAAACGAGTCAAACAGTAACAATCACAGTTCCAGTGTTTATGCATGTTTAGTAATTTGGTTCGCAGTTGGTGGTTGTGAGTTTTAAAAAATTAATCTTTCCCTACTTAAACTCTCACTCCGAGCTTTCACCCCACAATGTGCACCTATAAATGTTGGACAAATAAACCCGAAATTGTTTTATGTTCGACAATACTTTGTTGAAATTACTTACATACCTGAAAATATTAAAAAACTTAATACTAGTCAGTTATACTGTGTACTTACGAAAGGTCACCGCTAAAACAGTATTGAGATGAAATATGAAAGTAAGAATTGTAAACAAATTTGGCGTAACATTAATAATCCAATGTTAAAATCAAATGTTCGCTCTGTCTGGTATGATGTAGTTTATGAGAAAGTTCCCTAGGAGAAACGCTACACAGAATAAATTTACGACTCACTCCTTTTTGTGAGTCTTGTCAACTAGTGGATACTCTAGAACATGTTCTTACGTGTAAAAAAAAAAAGATTTTGATTTGGTAGTGTACAAGGAATAAAGTGGCCATCATCAATAGAACATCTGAGAATTATGTTTCGATAAAAGATGTACTTCAGCCAGAATACAATTTATTTCCTAATGCAAAATATAATAGTTATAACTGGCTCATTGGACAGTATGTATATTATGCAATTAATAAGGGAAAACCAAATTTAGAAGACTACATTCAATTTATCAATGAAGAGCATTTTTCTTTGTGGAAGCATTATAAATATAAACAAAATTTTCAGAGCATTATTAATCGCCGTTTTAAATCAAGACTGAGAAGTAAATGAAGAATATTACGTGGTACATGCATTAACAAAACATGAAGAAGTCTAAACAAAACTGCTTTTTCCAAGTCAACTTATTGAGTGCACTGACCAGTATTTTCAGACTTCATAGAGAATGATTTGTATTGTAATTATAAGTTTATCAAAAAAGAATGTTTTGTATTGTAATTATAAATTTATCAAACATGTAAAGGTTATATATGTAAAGCAATAAAGTTCATTGAAGGCGAAGAAAAAAAGACTCGATGTTAGGTGAGTGGTCTAAAGCACCTACCTAGTAAGTAGGAGGTCCCGGGTTCGAATCCCGGCCACCGCATAAATTTTAATTCAATGCCTCACCTTATGTTTAATACCTTTGGTATAATGAGATAATGTTGTCTCAAGGGATTGGATTATTTGTTGATATTTATATCACCTCGGCCTGAGGAACAAGGCAGTATAGTTCCTATTCGCGTTCTTTGCGAGGGTGCTATTCCAATGTAGGAGAGCACTGGCTGGCAATTTGATACGCATTTCACAGGGAACATGAGGCAGAACTAAAGTATATGGTGTGGAGTGAGACATGCTTTAAGACAGTACGTGTAGTTGCTTTGGCTACAGCACGGTGTTAGCTGAGTGGTCTGCCGGGCGCCGTGGCTCAGCGCGCCCGGTCAGGGGGCTGAACGCCCTCTGTCATAAGAAAGCTGAGCCACCCATTCAACGAACAACCACGAACAAACTGAACGAACGACCGCGAATCATAGATCTACCACAAGAACAAAAAGAAAAAAAAGTGGTCTAAAGCAGGTACCTAGTGAGTAGGAGGTCCCGGGTTCGAATTGCGGCCACCGCATCAATTTTAATTCAATGCCTCTCCTTATGTTTAATACCTTTGTTATAATGAGACAATGTTGTCTCAAGGGATTGGATTATTTGTTGATATTTATATCACCTCGGCCTGAGGAACAAGTTGCTATTCGCGTTCTTTGCTGGGGTGCTATTCCAATGTAGGAGATCCCTGGCAATTTGATACGCATTTCACAGTGAACATGAGGCAGAATTAAAGTATATCCTGTGAATACTTGTTCGCAATCTTTCAGCCTTTTTGGAGCTATTTGTGTAATTGAATTCCTATGCTTTTATAGTGAAAGACAGTTGACAGTTTCCAGGTAGCCGCATATTTAATGAGTGCTTTGCCGTCGCCCCACTACAAGTGTTAGGCCTGAGTGCGCATGCGCTCGTTTCCTGGACTCTCCGCTGACACACGGGGGGTGCTCGCTGTGCCGTCATAATGTTCCGCAGGTGCGCGGCTGTCAGCGCGTGCCGCTGATAGCGTCCAGGGTGGTGTGCTGCTCTGGTGCTGACATGTCAGCCGGGCACTCGACTCGCCGCCCGCATCAATCATGGCCGCCCGATACCAGCCCTAACCCTCACCCCATCCCACCGCTCCAGCCACCACACTCCATACCGCACGCAGCCACCGTGTTTGCTCGCCGTGCCCACAGCGATACAAAACATTCCCAGCGATTGCGTAGGGCTATTCAATCTTTCACTCACACTAATTCTGGTTGCTTTCCATCTCTGCCTCCGGTTCTGTTATGGATCCCTATCCACATCAATAGTACCGATAGATTTCCTTGTAGGTAAGGTCCGCCATGAGCAAACACAAATATTTTTTAGTTTCTCCCATACGTGTTTCGCTGGCATTTCAGCGTCATCAGTGGGATGTTTAATTCATACTGTCTGTCAAATTAACAATGAAATGATTGTTACTTTTTGTACATTAAATGTAAAAACTGCAGATAACTGTGAAAATAATATAAATTGTTTCTTATTTTTATAGGTATACTAGCTTAAACCCGCGGCTCCGCTCGCGTGTTGTTTGATTATGATAGATAACCTACCTTTCAGTAGTGTGCTATGAGATTGGTTTTGAACGATGAAATGAAATACAATACTTTCTTTAGAAACAAACATTTTTAATCAACATGCAAATACAAAATCAATTTATGTGAAGTGCTTAATGATTTACAATAAATAATACATACATTATTCCTTATAGACTGTGTTGCAATATCTCAAAACGTATGGTCAGAGTAATGTCCAAATTCATTTTAATTTCATTTTAGGGCATTCTGGTAAACTACGTTATTTGTAGTATTGTACTTGATCTAATGCGCGAAACGTTAAATCGATTTTTTTAAAGAGGTGTATTAAAAGAAATTTCTATTTACTGCTTTATTTATTTATTCTTATATTTCCTTATTCGTATGCATATCCTCACACAGAACGAGCTAAGGACATTGTAGCACGCATAAACCAAAGATATGGTTTGTGGCATCACGTTTCGCTGTATATAACATCCTTGCTATAGAGTCGCAAACGTCATCGCTGGCCTTCAGTCCGAATTTTTTTTATAATTTGACGGCTTTCAACGACCATATCTTCCACCCCCTTATACCTATCGGCATGAAACTGCTATTGTGTACAACGGGAGACTTCTGACAGCAATTACACACAGTCCATTCGTTTGCTTTCTGTAGTTTTCGCTGCAGAGCGAAATATTAACACACACAGACACGTAGAATTTTATATACACCGATAACTTTCCATCCCAATATACTCCACCCTTTTATAATTATCAACCCTCAGGCAACAATGCAATCAATAAAACCATTTTCATAGAGTAAATATAATTTTCAAATAGTAATTATTGTTCCGCATTTTGCGTTATATTCTTCAAATTACGAAATATCTATCAAATCTCTATAAAACCGTGCCGAAAACCTTCCTCAGACATAAATGAGTAACTGCACAAATATTTATATATCCTATCGCCGTAAAACAGTGTCTAAAGCCTTCCCGGGAAGGCATTAGCAACTCTACAAATTTTTAGCTCTGTATGTCTTGTGGTTCAGACGTGATTAACGTACACCGAACAGACATTCACATTTATAGATATAGACTAGGCCTGCCTTAATACCACATTTAGTTGTGTTTGTGGTTCTTCAACTCACAAAATGTCACTGAGAATTTTTGACAGTTTGTCATCTGCGAACCAAAACGTGTATAGTAAATGGGGTGAATGGTTAGCTTGTAAATATCGGGATTTTTACGAAAATATAGGACGTCATTTTTGTTTTTTGGTTTAATTTTACTGTTATGACTGATTTTATAACAAAATGTCTATGTGTTTGTAGCTAGTTTTTGTCACTTACTTTGGTGAATTTCTGCAGTTTTCGCGTAGTGAAGAGACACTGTGTCACTTTCACTTTTTATGTTATGAAAACAAAATGGTGGGCAGTTGAATTCTGGGAGCGGTGTTAAGAATAGCTGACTGTGGTCGGGACGGAAGTTTTTGAATCATAATCAAAATATCCACGGGCGTACTGCCGGTCTATAGTGTCGAACGAGCACAATCATGTTACTTTCGTTTTAGTGTGTGTGTGTGTTTTTGTGTGTGTGTGTGTTCATGGGTTTTCTGTCGGTTCTTTGAGGGCAGAGAATATGGTTCCGTTCCAGAGGACTGTGTATTCATTTTACTATTTCTCTTCTTCCTATTGTGGCTCTCTGTATGTGGTGGTTCTCTAGACGATAGACGTTTGGAGGAAAGAAAACAGATAAGAAAAGCGGAGCTCATGTGTAAAACCGGTACTAACAAAAGGTGAAAAAGCTGGGAAACGGAGTATACAAGATGAAATCAAACAATGGAAATTTCAGGACAAACTGAGCAATATTTTGAGAAGGACAGGATGCTACTCATCACAGAGACGTACGATGAGCCGCAGAAAGGCACACATAACAGAATACGTTTGAAATAGCTATCGGTCGTTACAGACTTCGTCGGTCAGTGAAATACACACACACACACACACACACACACACACACACACACACACACAAAGCCGTCTCAGGCAGCTAAGGCAATATACAAGATGAGGTAATTAAAACCGATTTTCGGAATATTCCGTAAAAATTCAGATCGGATTTTAAAAAAGTTGTTAAGCTCGAAGAGGGACATCCGTGGCAGTCTTTTGTTTAATGTATATTCTGGGTGAATTTCAGGCGAATCAATGGCCCTAAGTATTCTTTTATTTGCTGTCCCTTTATTTAATATCAGAGTGAACCACAGCGGACGGTGCCTGGGATTAGTTGGTCGCAGTAATCTATATCTATAAATGTGAATGTCTGTTCGGTGTACGTTTATCACGTCTGATCCACAAAAGATAAAGACCTAAAAATTTGTACAGTTACTAATGTCTACCCGGGAAAGGCTTTAGGCAAGGTTTTATGGCGATCGGATAGACATTTATGTATATCTGTAAATGTGATTGTCTGTTCGGTGTACGCTTATCACGTCCGAACCACAAGACGCAGAGACATAAATATTTGTACAGTTACTAATTTATACCTGATGAAGGTTTTATGCACGGTTTTATAGCGATCTGATAGATATTTGGTTATTTGAAAAATATAACAGGAAATTCGGAACAATAATTACTCTTTGAAAGTTATGCTTACTCTTTGAAAATTGTTTTATTGGTTGCATTGTTGCTTGAGGGTTAATAATGATAAAAGGGTGGAGTATATTGGGATGGAAAGTTATCGGTGAATATAACATTCTACGTGTGTGTGTTTTTATATTTCTCTCTGCAGCGAAAACTACAGAACGCAAACGAATGGTCTGTGTGTAATTGTTGTCCGAAGTCTCCCGTTGTACACCATAGCAGTTCCATGCCGATAGCTATAAGAGGATGGAAGATGTGGTGTTTGAAAGTCGTCAAATTATAAAAAAATCCGACTGTAAGCCAACGATGATGTTTGTGACTCTATAGCAAGGAGGTTACATATAGCGAAACATGATGGCACAGACCATATATTTGGTCTATGCGCGCTACAATGTATTCAGCTCTTTCTCTGTAATGATAAGCATACGAATAAGGAAATATAAGAATAAAGAAATAAAGCAGTAAAAAAGAAATTTCTTTTAATACTTCTCTTTAAAAAAATGCGTTTCGCGCATTACATCATGTGATCGATCTGTGACATTAATACAATCCTTATTGTTGAATTTCGAGATTGGATTCTTTGGAACGAAGGCATTTTTACGTGTGAATTGATCTCATAGCACACTACTTATCTATCATAATCAACCAACACGCGGGCGGAGCCACGGGTTTCAGCTAGTAATCTATATTGTCACGTTTAAAACTGCAGGTGGTCCGGAATTCAAAGGCTGGTCGTTAATAGTGCACATCACTTTACACTTAGAACACGTTTATTGCTAACACAAGCGTACGTTCAGTACAGACTGCCTCCTGCTTGGAGTGCTCCACTATACATAAGAAACGTATAGAAAATTCTAGAAATAGTAAATAAAAAGAATTACATTTTTTGCCCATTGGTGGTTTTGAACTGGGGACCGGAAGCACAGCGATCTGCAACGCTAACCAGTCTGCCACACGTTCTGTCGGAAGACTAAAGGAATATTAATAAAAAGGAATCGCCGCATGCATGAAAGGGCATCACTTGAGAATGGCTTAACCAATTTGGTCGATCTTTTCTTTGTTCTGTTCGCAATTCATATGAAAACAGGCTCTGCTTTCCCTCCTATGTGTTCTTTCCAATTTAACTTGTTTGTAATTGTTACTCCTAGGTATTTAGTTGAAGTTACGACCCTTGTTGAAACCTTTACCTTGGCCACTGACCAACAATAGAGACATATGTATTTCAGATACCAATATTCAAGACCGATTAGTTGAAAAATTTGAAAAGCGAGTTTGTGTTTATAATGAAAAGGCAATTCAGCCTGAATTTCAAATAGGGAATTTGGTACTAGTGCGCACTCACCCTAAAAGATCCAAGTATTATTAACTGTGCAATAAGGTTTGTCGCACTTACGATCCTACTTATCGATTTACTGGAGTAGAAAGCCATGTGAGTGAGGAGAGGTGATAACTTAATTGATTTCTGCGAAGTTATTCTAACTACAATTAATATCACGAAAGAAGAATTAATTTTATTCATGTATCCAGTCAAGTTTTGTTTGTATTTCTGTTTGACAGGTTCTTGTACGTATTTGCCCATTCAGCACATACTCATTCTGACAGTCTTTATGGAGAAAGATTAGAGATATAACTTATGCCAATATTTACTTATGATAAAAAAGAGGATTTTCCCTCACATTAAAATAATTTTTCAATTATATTGTCTATGAAGGTCATCGGAGTGGTCAGCTTATTTAATGTAATGAGCAATGTACTCGTAGTAGATTAAACTGAATTAAACGACACAGAGGCTGCATCATTGACTCATAATTGATGCACATTATTCATTGAATATGGCACTAATCTTATGGGTTTAGCTTTCTCGTCAGTACTTTAGCAATAGCAATAGCTGATAAGATGTAGTGTTAATAAGCTGCAATAAAAGAAAGGATACCCACTACATTTGTAATTTTGTACTTCTTTGAGGAAATGGATAGTGCTTTTATATATTTTGGAATCAATGTGGGTTATGAGTAGGCCTACTTATGAGTACTCACTTATAAAGAAAAGGTAAGATTTTTTGGAATTATGATTATAGTGGCGCTTGAAGAAAACCATATATTGATGCATACTTACGCATTCTCTACTGTTAGGGATTTATTTGTGGCGCCTCATTTCCCCTTATGAGTGTTGAATGTTAAATAATGGTGTGGAGCTGTCCACTAAGCACCATTCTTCCTCGGATAGACTTTAAGAAATATATTTGGAGTACAAAACACAGTAAAACTTTAAATATTAAGTGATTTTATTTTTAAGTTTACTAACTCTCGTGGATGAATATATTATTTGTTATGTCATTAGCTGATCCTGTCGTAAATGAGAGTATGATATGCTACTTCCATTATTTGTTAGTAATGCCACAGTTATATATTAATGAAAAAAATCCAAAAAATACTTTACTAAGTTGAACGAATGCTTGCCTCTTGTAACGTATACCAATGAAGGTAGACACCGTCACTTGAATGAAATTAGGCAGTCATGATATATGGCAACGCCTTGCTGAGGGAAAAAACTCTCCTAAATTATAAAATAAATAAAATAAAAATATAATATTTAGTCTTATGTGAGCAAACAGAACTTTTGTTATGGAAGAAAGCAATCTTAATTGGATTAACCCTGGTAATAAAGGGAAAAAGTATTGAATAAAATAACTAATTAAATGCATGATTATTATAGCATATTAATACTCCAAAACAGAGCTTGTGGGTGGGGAATGTAGTGGGATGAACATCGAAGATCTCCGCTTCCCTATATATGCCCTGTTTTGTAGGATATAAAGGAAAGTTTGTTTACACTTAAATATTATGAAATTGTATATATTTATTATGTGTATAAATACTGTAACGTGATTCTTAAAATGTTTTTTGTTGTTTTCTGTATGTTTAATGTACGATCGTGGTAACGCCATGAACAAGGGCAGCGTCGTCGCCGCCGCAGCCAAATTGCTGTATGTGGCCGCTATCAGCGTTTAACCGACGGCCACAGGGCTACGAACCCGGCTGCGCCTTCTCTATTGCCGCGCGTCGATCGTTTTGTAGTAGTTCATGAGCTGTCGTGCTGAATAGACGTTTCTAACAAGCAGTACTGGTTTTCACTTGTAGAACTTCAGTCGACAATAAATGTACATTGCTTTGAAAATTATTTCAAGTGTGTTAAGATTTACTTAATGTGTGCTTTATATCTGATTTGTTGAAAGGTTTTAATTCAGCCAAGAAGATTATTTAATAAATCACGGAAATTTAACACTGACTTACATTCGGCTTTGACAAGATAACTAATATTAATTGTGAATACGAAACATCGAGTTTAGCAGACAGTGAACTACGATGTGTGAAGCTAAAAATATCGGTAGAAAATCACGTTGCTTGTGTTAGACATTGAGTAAATTTGCAGCAACTATTATTCCCGCTCCGCTCGAACAAGAACCTGAAATTTAATTTTAGGAACTTTTTTCTGATTCGTGCGGGAACTTCGGATCGAATGACACGGCCAAATTCGACAGTTGGCTAAGGAACAGTAAACTTTAAAATCAACAACTACCTAGCAACTAACTGAAAAGTAACTAAAGTGTATTATTTTCAGAAATAATATTCATATACTGACTTTTCGTTCCAATATGGAATTGAATTACAGATTTACCATCACCCGTACCCCGACCCAAGCAATACTTTGAAACGCTCTGTCATGCACTTCAATATGACTTGCAGAGTATTTATGTAGAGGTAGAAGTTATTCGGGATGTTGGTAAAAAAAAAAGAAAGAGGATTTGGTCTTTTGATCTCTGATAAGACTCTGGCACTGTCCTTTTCAATGTGTATTACTCAAAACTGCTTTTATACTCGATTTGACTCCATTTGGTGTTGTATTTCATATAATTGCAACCTTGTAGAGTCACATGTACTGTTCATTCTTATGCTTATTTGTGTGTTTTTCAGTAATTGTATGTAAGTTTAAATCTGGCTCAGTCCTTGTAATTTAGAGAGCTGTGTTTAGAATAAAGGTTCGCATCCGGGCCTTGATGCCTAGTTTAATTTACTCATTTCCAGTTACTAAAAATTACTTATTTTAACCCTTTCACAAGAAAATTTTATTGAATCTGTCCTGCTAATCTCTGTCGATTGCGAGTTTACACACTATCTATTTCGCGAGATACGAGAGAGAATTTACAAATCGCGCGGTGTGTTTGTCCGTTGGGCGTGCTTGCCTGTTTCTAATTTCAGACAAATTTGAAATTAACTCATTTAATATTCACAGCTCGAGCCCCCAGCACACTAGATGTGCGCTCTAAATAATAATGTTCAAACAAACACTGCACCAACAGAGGCAAAGTGAAACAGTCGGAACTTTTAAGTCTAAAGTGGCTATTCGTTATGTCTAGGGGTCAACTGTCGACTGCCGGCCGCGGTGGCCGAGGAGACTGAGGCGCTCCAGTCACGGTATGCACGGCCACTACGGTCGGGGGTTCGAATCCCCCCTCGGGCATGGATATTTGTGCCGTCCTAGTTCGTAAGTAGTTCATAAGTAGTTTGTAAGTTTAGGGACTGATGACCCCGTAGTTTAGTCCCATAAACTATACAAACATTTGAACATTTTGAACTGTCGACTTTTCGCTTCAACGCCCTAAATTTTATAAAAACAAATTTTAAATAAGGTTCACTGGCAGTGAAAACATCGGTTTGTAAATAACAGTCACTCACGGAGGTTTGAATATCACTTATGTAATTGTTTTTTTAAGATTTGATTACACACTGAAGTCCCAAAAAAAAAATTAATTGTCCAGTCCAATTGAAATAACTAAGGGCCTCTTGGCTGAACAGGAGTTTCGAAATGAAACGCCAAGTTGCAAACTCAAATTTCAGCATTCTCACGAAAGAAACAATGTGCGAAATAATTCTCGGTACAGAATGAAATCCGCACTAGCGTGTCTAATTCTCAGAAAGTCCCAAGTCCGGTGAGGTCCCAAACTCACACCAAATGTTTTATAAGTATCAATATCTATCACTAGACACGAAATTCTTCTAACTGTTGGCTTGCATTCACACAGACACCAAAATTCTTCAAGTTCAGTTTGCCCAACTCTTACCACATGATTTCGCTAAGTCCCCCACCAACGAAAACTGACGAGACGACCATTTTTTATGTGGTGTCGCACAAGTATAAAGTGCGCGCCACCTACTTTCGTCCCGCGCCGCCATGCACGCACGGCGCGGCGTTCTTACGACGTCAGCCACGAGCGCCCTCTGCTGCAACTCCACTCGTGGCCACCACTGAACTGCATCGTTCACTTGGAACTGAGATAGGAACCAGTTAACACTTGGGAATCAGATAGGCACCAGTTAAGACTTGGCTATCGGATATGCACTAGGAATCATCAGTAGGCAGGCCTCTAATCTATGTATCAGCATTCTGCAGTCAAGAACTATGTAAAAGTTAAGTATTACTAAATCTCTATGAAATATATATCTCGTTCTAATTTACTCTCGTGTTTCTAGTTTTTGCTGTCCCACTGGCTGCTCACCTCCGTACCTGCTCACGCGTGCATCCTTATTCCTGTGTCGGTCTCTTTCTACTCGGCCACCGACACCCAGGTCTACCGGCGGAAACGAGACACAAAAGCGGCAACGAGGCTGGGACACAAAATTTTAAACAAAAACTTGGGCGAATTTTCACGGAAATTGCGGAGCAGAAGGGCACAAGTTCAGCCTCAATGAAGCCAGAACGAAGACTGCCTAAATCAAGATGGCGGCCCCCTATTTATGCCCTTTTTTCCAAACTGGACAATGTTTACAAAACTTTAAATGGGACTTGTTTTATACAAGTAATATATCAATTTGACATCAAATTTTACCAGCTTTCCAGTGCTGTTATTGGTTTTTTTTTTTTTTTTTTTTTTTTTTTTTTTGAACTACAAAATAGTTATTAGCTGCAGTTATTAGCTGCAGGTCTGTAACAGCCACTTTCATTTTCTTTAAATGAACATAAATATACCATGATGTTCGTCTTAAAATCTCCGATACTATGACGCTTTCAGCTCCCCTGCACCTCGCTAAGTTTGCGAGTAATTAATTTTCTAATAGTATTTCTTTTATTAAAGCTAACAGGCTAGCCGCCACAGCACCACTCGGTTACCACTCGGATTTTGCTAGTCACTGCAACGGCCAGAACCCGGCAATGCGACCGCACCCAAAACGCGCGAGTCCATATGTGTATTCGAAACATTTAAAATCAGGCTGTACCGTCATACGATGGATAATAAATTTCGAATCTCCAGCAAGTGATAACTATCTTTGGTAAACCCGCCTAGCCGCCCACATTTCATTATCCTTCAAACACTTAAAGTAGGGTTATTGTACAAGGATCAATAATTATATCCATCCCACTCCTTTCACTATTGTTGGTAAAAGGCAATAAATGTTCACTTTGGAGTATTATGTGTCGGAATACGAGTTTTGAATAATTCAATATTTGATAGAAGATGCCGTTGTAGACTTGTTCAGCTACATCTACATCTACATCGATACTCTGCAAATCACATTAAAGTGCCTGGCAGAGGGTTCATTAACCACTTTCATAACTTTTCTCTACCGTTCCATTCTCTAATAGCGCGCGGGAAGAAAGAACACCTAAATCGTTCCGTTTTCGATCTGATTTCTCTTATTTTATTGGGATGGTCATGTCTCCCTAAGTAGGTGGGTGCTAGCAAAATATTTACACATTCAGAACTAAACGTCGGTGACTAAACTTCGCAAACAGATCACGCCGCAATGAATAACGTCTTTCTTTTAATGATTTCCACCCCAATTCTTGCAACATTTCCGTGACGCTTTCCCCCCCGTAACGTGATAAAACAAACCGAGCTGCCCTTCTCTGAACCTTCTCAATGTCTTCCGTCAGTCCCCCCTGCTGAGGGTCTCACAAGGGGCAACAGTACTCCAGGAGAGGACGCACAAGTGTGATGTAGGCAGTCTCTCTGGTGGAGATGGTGCATCTTCGAAGCGTTCTGCCAATGAAACGTAACCTTTGGTTCGCCTTCCCCACAATTTTTTCTATGTGTTCTCTCCAGTCAAAGTTGTTCGTAATTGTAACTCCTAGGTATTTGGTAGAATCTACGACCTTAAGGTTTGACTGATTTATCGCGTAATTGAAGTTCAGCGGATTTCTTTTAGTGTTAATGTGTATTACTTCACACTTTTCTTTATTTAGTGTCAATTGCCAATTTTCGCACCATGCAGAAATTTTGTCTAAATCGCTTTGCAGTTGCTTTTGATCCTCAATTGACTTCACTAACCGATAAACGACAGCATCATCCGCGAACAGTATGAGGGAGCTATTCAGATTGTCTCCTAAATCGTTTATAAACACGAGGAAGACTAATGGACCTATAACGCTTCCCTGTGGAACGCCAGATATCACTTCTGTTTTACTCGATGACTTACCGTCAATTACAACGAACTGTGTTCTTTCTGATAGGAAATCGTGAATCCAATAGTACAATTGTGGAGATATTCCATAAGCACGCAATTTCATAAGAAGCCGCTTGTGGGGTACAGTGTCAAAAGCCTTCCTGAAATCCAGAAATATGGAATCGATTTGCGATACCTTGTCGATGGCACTTAACAGTTCATGTGAATAAAGGGCAAGCTGCGTTTCGCAAGAGTGATACTTTCTGAATCCGTGTTGTCTACTGGTTAATAGGTCGTTCTCTTCGAGGTAGTTCATAATATTCGAACAAAGTATATGTTCCAAAATCCTACTCCAAATCGACGTCAATGAGATAGGCCTGTACTTTTTTGGGGATCACTCCTATTGCCTTTCTTGACTATTGGAGTAACTTGGACAACTTTCCAGTCTTTGGGTACGGATCTTTCGCTGAGTGATCGGTTGTAAATTATAGCTAAGTACGGAGCTATTGCATCAGCATACTCTGAGAGGAATCTAGTTGGTATACAATCTGGCCCGGAAGATTTATTTTTGTTTAGTGACTTAAGTTGTTTTACTTAACCAGGAACATCTACTTCTAAGTTTCGCATGCTGATAGCTGTTCTTGGACTGAATACTGGAGTGTTCACTTCGTCTTCGTTCATGAAAACGAAGTCTCCATAACAATTGATACAAATGCTACTTTGCTTTTACTGTAAAAACTCAGTCAATATGGTTACATATGGGGATGGATGATGGCTGACTGTGAGAGCCGAAACCGGTTTTCCCTGTATTATGGCTGGAAAGGAAAACACGGCTGCTACATTTTCATCGTATAATACGTTAATGTGTTAAGAGTACTGCAACAGTTCTCGGCATTTGTCTGCATGTATTCCAGCAACGAATTTTACGCCCAGACCCAATACTGTGGAGCCACACATGTCTCTCAGAGAAGCAATTTCTGAATGTGTCATGTAGTGGTGGAGGAGCGGCGAGTGAAATGACACTGGGGAACACAGGTAACGTTTGGGGCGTCGTCGCGCTGGTGTGTGGCAGGTAGACAGATGTCGCTGCAGTTGGCAGCGGGACGCCTACGGGACGTTGCGGCGACGTTGCGCCCAAACGGACACCTCTCATCCGCTGCGATCGGCGGTCTGCGGCGACGTTCTGGTTCCAGCTCGCACCACTGTCGTATTTATGTGCGCCGAATTTCACCTTTCATGATGGCAAAATAAACGGCTGACACTTCACTACCACAATCACAGTACTGCAGTTCCACTGCTCAATGGAAATACACCTTTCCGCAGGAAATTGTCACTAGTTTGCTATGTAACAACAATCCTGTTGTATCATTCGATTTCTCATTATCGTCTATTCCGATAAGTGACCCAAACTGACAACATGGATGTTCATTGGCTTAAGTAAGAGAATCGAAGTATTAGTATCCGTGTATCATAAATAACAAATACGGAATTTCTGCTAATCTCGTATGAGCAATAGAAGAATAAGCAATTAAAGTCTTAAAATCAACCTGACAAAAACAATCTAATAACAACAACACCAAATAATCTTAAACATAAAAAAGTTAAACTTTAAAACCAAACAAGAAATAACCCTTATTCAACGAAAAATACCATAACCACCCAATTTCAATAAAATACCTGCCAAAATCATTCTACCAGAAATGCCAGCTTCAACATGAGCCTTAGGAAGTCATACATGAAATAAAAAAAATTGGTATTTTAACTAAAAAATCAAAAATAGAAAAAATTAAAACAAAAAATAAAAAAGAACCAAAATCAAACAAGAAAGGATAATAAAGAGTATTAAACACATCATTAAGCCTAAATAAAATTAATAACAAAGGTTATCTAGCAATTAAAGTATAAAAAATTAAATAAATACCAGCCTGCAAACGCTGAGGTTGATAAACCCAACCCAAAATCATAAATAACGTACAAATCAATCTAGATTCAAAGAAAATATAAAAAGAAAAGAAATTCAAACTAGAAAAAGAATAAAATAATATAATTAATAAAAGCAAAACAATAAAAATAAAAAATTATCATGATAAAAATAAATGTATTCGCCTTGAAATAGCTAGACGAATTTAAAATTGCGATATCTCATACCCTACAATGGCACAACCTTTACTGTTAATAGCATCCGTTTGTTGAATGACGGAAAGTGCCTTAAAATGAAACTCGACACCGTTTTACTGATCACTAACGTTTCTCATGAATAGTGGCGAGAAGGAGTCTGATATAGTGGCAGAAAAAGAGAGGAATATAAGAGAGGAAATTCTAGACTGAGCGGGACTGAGAGGAGGAACATGACATAGGGGGGAATGAAGTCATGGAGAGATGACATGAGCATAGAGAGGGTGAGGAGGACTAGAACAAAGGAAGCGGAGAGGAGAAGGTTTAGAGGAAGAGGGGGAAGGAGTGAGGCAGGAGCAGTGATCAAAGTTTGTTTGTTTGATGTCTAGTACTTTTGGCGTCTGTTTTAAATTTTGTTCTCGCGTCTGAGTGCAACACTTTTGGCAATGTAAACAAATCGGCGTGGTGGATGTAAATATTTTTAGATCAACATATTACAGGATTTTAATTTACAAGTATATCAAGAACCGTTAAATACATTTGTGTAACAGTTTGTTGATTGGTTGGAATAGGGGACCAAACTGCTAAGGTTATCGGTTCCCCAGTGGTGCGGGCGAGGAGTGAGGATAGGAAAGAAGGACACGGGAAATGAAATGCAGTCCATGGAGGAATGAAGGAAGGAAGACTGCATTAGCTCGGGGCTTCGTGCTCACCATGCACGTGCTCACGAAAGAACCGTAAGCCCCCTGGGGAGGGGGGGGGGACAGTTTGTTTTACGTATTGTAAACTGTCCGCATTTATTCACTAGTATATTTTATTCCTTGTCAATAAAAATAACTGCATTATGCTGATCTAACAACATTAACATCCACCATGCCTATTTGTATACAAGCCATAAATGTTAAAGCTATTTCTTATTGGCCACCAGAAAGCGACTCCTGATTGGCTGCCTTCCCCTTCCGTCAGTCATAGAGCAGTAACCAACTTCAATCGCCAATCGCGTACGCATTTACTGTGCATTTATTATCCATTCTGTTATTTTGTAGCTCGTATCATTGAATTATGAATAGTGTTTATTATTATTATTATTTCAATATTTTA